>CM075588.1:26536124-27749401 GCA_037962945.1 Sarcoramphus papa | reverse complement strand
GCGCCTGTGAAAGCGCTTCCAAGGAATGGTGCTGGCTAGCAACAGCTTTCAGTGCTGGCACTTTTCATCTCTGAGCAATTGCTCGACGTTTGCAATTTCTCAGCTCGTGTCTACGAGACGGAGAGATAGTGACCGTGACGTTTGGTGGGTAGAGAAGCGCAAAGCCCCAGTGTTGCTGCGCCTGTGAAAGCACTTCCAAGGAAGGGTGCTGGCTAGCAACAGCTTTCAGTGCTGGCACTTTTCATCTCTGAGCAATTGCTCGACTTTTGCAATTTTTCAGCTCGTGTCTACGAGACAGAGAGATAGTGACCGTGACATTTGGTGGGTAGAGAAGCGCAAAGCCCCAGTGTTGCTGCGCCTGTGAAAGCGCTTCCAAGGAAGGGTGCTGGCTAGCAAGAGCTTTCAGTGCTGGCACTTTTCATCTCTGAGCAATTGCTCGACGTTTGCAATTTCTCAGCTCGTGTCTACGAGACGGAGAGATAGTGACCGTGACGTTTGGTGGGTAGAGAAGCGCAAAGCCCCAGTGTTACTGCGCCTCTGAAAGCGCTTCCAAGGAAGGGTGCTGGCTAGCAACAGCTTTCAGTGCTGGCACTTTTCATCTCTGAGCAATTGCTCGATGTTTGCAATTTCTCACCTGAGCTCTCTTTAGAGTGCGCGAGAGGATGAGCAGAAGATTAGGTGGCTAGAGAAACACAGAGCCCCAGTGTTCTTAGGCCTACAAAAGCGCTTCCAAGGAAGGGTGCTGGCTAGCAACAGCTTTCAGTGCTGGCACTTTTCATCTCTGAGCAATTGCTCGACATTTGCAATCTCTCAGCTCGTGTCTACGAGACGGAGAAATAGTGACCGTGACGTTTGGTGGGTAGAGAAGCGCAAAGCCCCAGTGTTACTGCGCCTGTGAAAGCGCTTCCAAGGAAGGGTGCTGGCTAGCAACAGCTTTCAGTGCTGGCACTTTTCATCTCTGAGCAATTGCTCGACGTTTGCAATTTCTCACCTGAGCTCTCTTTAGAGTGCGCGAGAGGATGAGCAGAAGATTAGGTGGCTAGAGAAGCCCAGAGCCCCAGTATTCTAACGGCTACAAAAGCACTTCCAAGGAAGGGTGCTGGCTAGCAAGAGCTTTCAGTGCTGGCACTTTTCATCTCTGAGCAATTGCTCGACGTTTGCAATCTCTCAGCTCGTGTCTACGAGACGGAGAGATAGTGACCGTGACGTTTGGTGTGTAGAGAAGCGCAAAGCCCCAGTGTTGCTGCGCCTGTGAAAGCGCTTCCAAGGAAGGGTGCTGGCTAGCAACAGCTTTCAGTGCTGGCACTTTTCATCTCTGAGCAATTGCTCGACGTTTGGAATCTCTCAGCTCGTGTCTACGAGACGGAGAGATAGTGACCATGACGTTTGGTGGGTAGAGAAGCGCAAAGCCCCAGTGTTACTGCGCCTCTGAAAGCGCTTCCAAGGAAGGGTGCTGGCTAGCAACAGCTTTCAGTGCTGACACTTTTCATCTCTGAGCAATTGCTCGACGTTTGATATTTCTCACCTGAGCTCTCTTTAGAGTGCGCGAGAGGATGAGCAGAAGATTAGGTGGCTAGAGAAGCCCAGAGCCCCAGTGTTCTTAGGCCTACAAAACCGCATCCAAGGAAGGGTGCTGGCTAGCAACAGCTTTCAGTGCTGGCACTTTTCATCTCTGAGCAATTGCTCGACGTTTGCAATCTCTCAGCTCGTGTCTACGAGACAGAGAGATAGTGACCGTGACGTTTGGTGGGTAGAGAAGCGCAAAGCCCCAGTGTTACTGCGCCTGTGAAAGCGCTTCCAAGGAAGGGTGCTGGCTAGCAACAGCTTTCAGTGCTGGCACTTTTCATCTCTGAGCAATTGCTTGACGTTTGCAATTTCTCACCTGAGCTCTCTTTAGACTGCGCGAGAGGATGAGCAGAAGATTAGGTGGCTAGAGAAGCCCAGAGCCCCAGTGTTCTTAGGCCTACAAAAGCACTGCCAAGGAAGGGTGCTGGCTAGCAACAGCTTTCAGTGCTGGCACTTTTCATCTCTGAGCAATTGCTCGACGTTTGCAATCTCTCAGCTCGTGTCTACGAGATGGACTAATAGTGACCGTGACGTTTGGTGGGTAGAGAAGCGCAAAGCCCCAGTGTTGCTGCGCCTGTGAAAGCGCTTCCAAGGAAGGGTGCTGGCTAGCAACAGCTTTCAGTGCTGGCACTTTTCATCTCTGAGCAATTGCTCGACGTTTGCAATTTCTCAGCTCGTGTCTACGAGACGGAGAGATAGTGACCGTGACGTTTGGTGGGTAGAGAAGCGCAAAGCCCCAGTGTTGCTGCGCCTGTGAAAGCACTTCCAAGGAAGGGTGCTGGCTAGCAACAGCTTTCAGTGCTGGCACTTTTCATCTCTGAGCAATTGCTCGACGTTTGCAATTTCTCAGCTCGTGTCTACGAGACAGAGAGATAGTGACCGTGACATTTGGTGGCTAGAGAAGCGCAAAGCCCCAGTGTTGCTGCGCCTGTGAAAGCGCTTCCAAGGAAGGGTGCTGGCTAGCAAGAGCTTTCAGTGCTGGCACTTTTCATCTCTGAGCAATTGCTCGACGTTTGCAATTTCTCAGCTCGTGTCTACGAGACAGAGAGATAGTGACCGTGACGTTTGGTGGCTAGAGAAGCGCAAAGCCCCAGTGTTACTGCGCCTGCGAAAGCGCTTCCAAGGAAGGGTGCTGGCTAGCAAGAGCTTTCAGTGCTGGCACTTTTCATCTCTGAGCAATTGCTCGATGTTTGCAATTTCTCACCTAAGCTCTCTTTAGAGTGCGCGAGAGGATGAGCAGAAGATTAGGTGGCTAGAGAAGCCCAGAGCCCCATTGTTCTTAGGCCTACAAAAGCACTGCCAAGGAAGGGTGCTGGCTAGCAACAGCTTTCAGTGCTGGCACTTTTCATCTCTGAGCAATTGCTCGACGTTTGTAATCTCTCAGCTCGTGTCTACGAGATGGACTAATAGTGACCGTGACGTTTGGTGGGTAGAGAAGCGCAAAGCCCCAGTGTTGCTGTGCCTGTGAAAGCGCTTCCAAGGAAGGGTGCTGGCTAGCAACAGCTTTCAGTGCTGGCACTTTTCATCTCTGAGCAATTGCTCGACGTTTGCAATTTCTCAGCTCGTGTCTACGAGACGGAGAGATAGTGACCGTGACCTTTGGTGGGTAGAGAAGCGCAAAGCCCCAGTGTTGCTGCGCCTGTGAAAGCGCTTCCAAGGAAGGGTGCTGGCTAGCAACAGCTTTCAGTGCTGGCACTTTTCATCTCTGAGCAATTGCTCGACGTTTGCAATTTCTCAGCTCGTGTCTACGAGACAGAGAGATAGTGACCGTGACGTTTGGTGGCTAGAGAAGCGCAAAGCCCCAGTGTTACTGCGCCTGTGAAAGCGCTTCCAAGGAAGGGTGCTGGCTAGCAAGAGCTTTCAGTGCTGGCACTTTTCATCTCTGAGCAATTGCTCGACCTTTGCAATTTCTCACCTGAGCTCTCTTTAGAGTGCGCGAGAGGATGAGCAGAAGATTAGGTGGCTAGAGAAACACAGAGCCCCAGTGTTCTTAGGCCTACAAAAGCGCTTCCAAGGAAGGGTGCTGGCTAGCAACAGCTTTCAGTGCTGGCACTTTTCATCTCTGAGCAATTGCTCGACGTTTGCAATTTCTCTCCTGAGCTCTCTTTAGAGTGCGCGAGAGGATGAGCAGAAGATTAGGTGGCTGGAGAAGCCCAGAGCCCCTGTGTTCTTAGGCCTACAAAACCGCATCCAAGGAAGGCTGCTGGCTAGCAAGAGCTTTCAGTGCTGGCACTTTTCATCTCTGAGCAATTGCTCGACGTTTGCAATCTCTCAGCTCGTGTCTACGAGACGGAGAGATAGTGACCGTGACGTTTGGTGGGTAGAGAAGCGCAAAGCCCCAGTGTTGCTGCGCCTGTGAAAGCGCTTCCAAGGAAGGGTGCTGGCTAGCAACAGCTTTCAGTGCTGGCACTTTTCATCTCTGAGCAATTGCTCGACCTTTGCAATTTCTCACCTGAGCTCTCTTTAGACTGCTTGAGAGGATGAGCAGAAGATTAGGTGGCTAGAGAAGCCCAGAGCCCCAGTGTTCTTAGGCCTACAAAAGCACTTCCAAGGAAGGGTGCTGGCTAGCAACAGCTTTCAGTGCTGGCACTTTTCATCTCTGAGCAATTGCTCGACGTTTGAAATCTCTCAGCTCGTGTCTACGAGACGGAGAGAAAGTGACCGTGACGTTTGGTGGGTAGAGAAGCGCAAAGCCCAAGTGTTGCTGCGCCTGTGACAGCGCTTCCAAGGAAGGCTGCTGGCTAGCAAGAGCTTTCAGTGCTGGCACTTTTCATCTCTGAGCAATTGCTCGACGTTTGCAATTTCTCAGCTCGTGTCTACGAGACGGAGAGATAGTGACCGTGACGTTTGGTGGCTAGAGAAGCGCAAAGCCCCACTGTTGCTGCGCCTGTGAAAGCGCTTCCAAGGAAGGGTGCTGGCTAGCAACAGCTTTCAGTGCTGGCACTTTTCATCTCTGAGCAATTGCTCGACGTTTGCAATTTCTCAGCTCGTGTCTACGAGACAGAGAGATAGTAAGCGTGACCTTTGGTGGCTAGAGAAGCGCAAAGCCCCAGTGTTACTGCGCCTGTGAAAGCGCTTCCAAGGAAGGGTGCTGGCTAGCAACAGCTTTCAGTGCTGGCACTTTTCATCTCTGAGCAATTGCTCGACGTTTGCAATTTCTCACCTGAGCTCTCTTTAGAGTGCGCGAGAGGATGAGCAGAAGATTAGGTGGCTAGAGAAGCCCAGAGCCCCAGTGTTCTTAGGGCTACAAGAGCGTTTCCAAGGAAGGGTGCTGGCTAGCAACAGCTTTCAGTGCTGGCACTTTTCATCTCTGAGCAATTGCTCGACTTTTGCAATCTCTCAGCTCGTGTCTACGAGACGGAGAGATAGTGACCGTGACGTTTGGTGTCTAGAGAAGCGCAAAGCTCCAGTGTTGCTGCGCCTCTGAAAGCGCTTCCAAGGAAGGGTGCTGGCTAGCAAGAGCTTTCAGTGCTGGCACTTTTCATCTCTGAGCAATTGCTCGACGTTTGCAATTTCTCACCTGAGCTCTCTTTAGAGTGCGCGAGAGGATGAGCAGAAGATTAGGTGGCTAGAGAAGCCCAGAGCCCCAATGTTCTTAGGCCTACAAAAGCGCTTCCAAGGAAGGGTGCTGGCTAGCAAGAGCTTTCAGTGCTGGCACTTTTCATCTCTGAGCAATTGCTCGACGTTTGCAATCTCTCAGCTCATGTCTACGAGACGGAGAGATAGTGACCGTGACGTTTGGTGGGTAGAGAAGCGCAAAGCCCCAGTGTTGCTGCGCCTGTGAAAGCGCTTCCAAGGAAGGGTGCTGGCTAGCAACAGCTTTCAGTGCTGGCACTTTTCATCTCTGAGCAATTGCTCGACCTTTGCAATTTCTCAGCTCGTGTCTACGAGACGGAGAGATAGTGACCGTGACGTTTGGTGGCTAGAGAAGCGCAAAGCCCCAGTGTTACTGCGCCTGTGAAAGAGCTTCCAAGGAAGGGTGCTGGCTAGCAACAGCTTTCAGTGCTGGCACTTTTCATCTCTGAGCAATTGCTCGACCTTTGCAATTTCTCAGCTCGTGTCTACGAGACAGAGAGATAGTGACCGTGACCTTTGGTGGGTAGAGAAGCGCAAAGCCCCAGTGTTGCTGCGCCTCTGAAAGCGCTTCCAAGGAAGGCTGCTGGCTAGCAAGAGCTTTCAGTGCTGGCACTTTTCATCTCTGAGCAATTGCTCGACGTTTGCAATCTCTCACCTGAGCTCTCTTTAGAGTGCGCGAGAGGATGAGCAGAAGATTAGGTGGCTAGAGAAACACAGAGCCCCAGTGTTCTTAAGGGCTACAAGAGCGCTTCCAAGGAAGGGTGCTGGCTAGCAACAGCTTTCAGTGCTGGCACTTTTCATCTCTGAGCAATTGCTCGACGTTTGCAATTTCTCAGCTCGTGTCTACGAGACAGAGAGATAGTGACCGTGACGTTTGGTGGGTAGAGAAGCGCAAAGCCCCAGTGTTGCTGCGCCTGTGAAAGCACTTCCAAGGAAGGGTGCTGGCTAGCAACAGCTTTCAGTGCTGGCACTTTTCATCTCTGAGCAATTGCTCGACGTTTGCAATTTCTCAGCTCGTGTCTACGAGACAGAGAGATAGTGACCGTGACATTTGGTGGCTAGAGAAGCGCAAAGCCCCAGTGTTGCTGCCCCTGTGAAAGCGCTTCCAAGGAAGGGTGCTGGCTAGCAACAGCTTTCAGTGCTGGCACTTTTCATCTCTGAGCAATTGCTCGACGTTTGCAATTTCTCAGCTCGTGTCTACGAGACGGAGAGATAGTGACCGTGACCTTTGGTGGGTAGAGAAGCACAAAGCCCCAGTGTTACTGCGCCTGTGAAAGCGCTGCCAAGGAAGGGTGCGGGCTAGCAACAGCTTTCAGTGCTGGCACTTTTCATCTCTGAGCAATTGCTCGACGTTTGCAATTTCTCACCTGAGCTCTCTTTAGACTGCGCGAGAGGATGAGCAGAAGATTAGGTGGCTAGAGAAGCCCAGAGCCCCAGTGTTCTTAGGCCTACAAGAGCGTTTCCAAGGAAGGGTGCTGGCTAGCAAGAGCTTTCAGTGCTGGCACTTTTCATCTCTGAGCAATTGCTCGACGTTTGCAATCTCTCAGCTCGTGTCTACGAGACGGAGAGATAGTGACCATGACTTTTGGTGGGTAGAGAAGCGCAAAGCCCCAGTGTTGCTGCGCCTCTGAAAGCGCTTCCAAGGAAGGGTGCTGGCTAGCAAGAGCTTTCAGTGCTGGCACTTTTCATCTCTGAGCAATTGCTCGACCTTTGCAATTTCTCAGCTCGTGTCTATGAGACAGAGAGATAGTGACCGTGACCTTTGGTGGCTAGAGAAGCGCAAAGCCCCAGTGTTACTGCGCCTGTGAAAGCGCTTCCAAGGAAGGGTGCTGGCTAGCAACAGCTTTCAGTGCTGGCACTTTTCATCTCTGAGCAATTGCTCGACCTTTGCAATTTCTCACCTGAGCTCTCTTTAGAGTGCGCGAGAGGATGAGCAGATTAGGTGGCTAGAGAAGCCCAGAGCCCCAGTGTTCTTAGGCCTACAAGAGCGTTTCCAAGGAAGGGTGCTGGCTAGCAAGAGCTTTCAGTGCTGGCCCTTTTCATCTCTGAGCAATTGCTCGATGTTTGCAATTTCTCACCTGAGCTCTCTTTAGACTGCTTGAGAGGATGAGCAGAACATTAGGTGGCTAGAGAAGCCCAGAGCCCCAGTGTTCTTAGGCCTACAAAAGCACTTCCAAGGAAGGGTGCTGGCTAGCAACAGCTTTCAGTGCTGGCACTTTTCATCTCTGAGCAATTGCTCGACGTTTGCAATCTCTCAGCTCGTGTCTACGAGACGGAGAGATAGTGACCGTGACGTTTGGTGGGTAGAGAAGCCCAAAGCCCCAGTGTTGCTGCGCCTGTGAAAGCGCTTCCAAGGAAGGGTGCTGGCTAGCAACAGCTTTCAGTGCTGGCACTTTTCATCTCTGAGCAATTGCTCGACCTTTGCAATTTCTCACCTGAGCTCTCTTTAGACTGCGCGAGAGGATGAGCAGAAGATTAGGTGGCTGGAGAAGCCCAGAGCCCCAGTGCTCTTAGGCCTACAAAAGCGCTTCCAAGGAAGGGTGCTGGCTAGCAAGAGCTTTCAGTGCTGGCACTTTTCATCTCTGAGCAATTGCTCGACGTTTGCAATTTCTCAGCTCGTGTCTACGAGACGGAGAGATAGTGACCGTGACGGTTGGTGGCTAGAGAAGCGCAAAGCCCCAGTGTTACTGCGCCTGTGAAAGCGCTTCCAAGGAAGGGTGCTGGCTAGCAACAGCTTTCAGTGCTGGCACTTCTCATCTCTGAGCAATTGCTCGACGTTTGCAATTTCTCAGCTCGTGTCTACGAGACAGAGAGATAGTGACCGTGACCTTTGGTGGCTAGAGAAGCGCAAAGCCCCAGTGTTACTGCGCCTGTGAAAGCGCTTCCAAGGAAGGGTGCTGGCTAGCAACAGCTTTCAGTGCTGGCACTTTTCATCTCTGAGCAATTGCTCGACGTTTGCAATCTCTCAGCTCGTGTCTACGAGAAGGAGAGATAGTGACCGTGACATTTGGTGGGTAGAGAAGCGCAAAGCCCCAGTGTTGCTGCGCCTCTGAAAGCGCTTCCAAGGAAGGGTGCTGGCTAGCAACAGTTTTCAGTGCTGGCACTTTTCATCTCTGAGCAATTGCTCAACGTTTGCAATTTCTCACCTGAGCTCTCTTTAGAGTGCGCGAGAGGATGAGCAGAAGATTAGGTGGCTAGAGAAACACAGAGCCCCAGTGTTCTTAGGCCTACAAAAGCACTTCCAAGGAAGGGTGCTGGGTAACAACAGCTTTCAGTGCTGGCACTTTTCATCTCTGAGCAATTGCTCGACGTTTGCAATTTCTCAGCTCGTGTCTACGAGACGGAAAGAGAATGACCGTGACGTTTGGTGGCTAGAGAAGCGCAAAGCCCCAGTGTTGCTGCGCCTGTGAAAGCGCTTCCAAGGAAGGGTGCTGGCTAGCAAGAGCTTTCAGTGCTGGCACTTTTCATCTCTGAGCAATTGCTCGACGTGTGCAATTTCTCAGCTCGTGTCTACGAGACGGAGAGATAGTGACCGTGACGTTTGGTGGGTAGAGAAGCGCAAAGCCCCAGTGTTACTGCGCCTGTGAAAGCGCTTCCAAGGAAGGGTGCTGGCTAGCAAGAGCTTTCAGTGCTGGCACTTTTCATCTCTGAGCAATTGCTCGACGTTTGCAATTTCTCACCTGAGCTCTCTTTAGAGTGCGCGAGAGGATGAGCAGAAGATTAGGTGGCTAGAGAAGCCCAGAGCCCCAGTGTTCTAAGGGCTACGGAAGCGCTTCCAAGGAAGGGTGCTGGCTAGCAACAGCTTTCAGGGCTGGCACTTTTCATCTCTGAGCAATTGCTTGACGTTTGCAATTTCTCAGCTCGTGTCTACGAGATGGAAAGAGAATGACCGTGACGTTTGGTGTGTAGAGAAGCGCAAAGCCGCAGTGTTGCTGCGCCTGTGAAAGCGCTTCCAAGGAAGGGTGCTGGCTAGCAAGAGCTTTCAGTGCTGGCACTTTTCATCTCTGAGCAATTGCTCGACGTTTGCAATTTCTCAGCTCGTGTCTACGAGACAGAGAGATAGTGACCATGACGTTTGGTGGGTAGAGAAGCGCAAAGCCCCAGTGTTGCTGCGCCTGTGAAAGCGCTTCCAAGGAAGGGTGCTGGCTAGCAACAGCTTTCAGTGCTGGCACTTTTCATCTCTGAGCAATTGCTCGACGTTTGCAATTTCTCACCTGAGCTCTCTTTAGAGTGCGCGAGAGGATGAGCAGAAGATTAGGTGGCTGGAGAAGCCCAGAGCCCCAGTGTTCTTAGGCCTACAAAAGCGCTTCCAAGGAAGGGTGCTGGCTAGCAACAGCTTTCAGTGCTGGCACTTTTCATCTCTGAGCAATTGCTCGACGTTTGCAATTTCTCAGCTCGTGTCTACGAGACGGAGAGATAGTGACCGTGACTTTTGGTGGGTAGAGAAGCGCAAAGCCCCAGTGTTACTGCGCCTGTGAAAGCGCTTCCAAGGAAGGGTGCTGGCTAGCAACAGCTTTCAGTGCTGGCACTTTTCATCTCTGAGCAATTGCTCGACCTTTGCAATTTCTCAGCTCGTGTCTACGAGACAGAGAGATAGTGACCGTGACGTTTGGTGGGTAGAGAAGCGCAAAGCCCCAGTGTTACTGCGCCTGTGAAAGCGCTTCCAAGGAAGGGTGCTGGCTAGCAACAGCTTTCAGTGCTGGCACTTTTCATCTCTGAGCAATTGCTCGACGTTTGCAATCTCTCAGCTCGTGTCTACGAGAAGGAGAAATAGTGACCGTGACATTTGGTGGGTAGAGAAGCGCAAAGCCCCAGTGTTGCTGCGCCTCTGAAAGCGCTTCCAAGGAAGGCTGCTGGCTAGCAAGAGCTTTCAGTGCTGGCACTTTTCATCTCTGAGCAATTGCTCGATGTTTGCAATTTCTCACCTGAGCTCTCTTTAGACTGCTTGAGAGGATGAGCAGAAGATTAGGTGGCTAGAGAAGCCCAGAGCCCCAGTGTTCTTAGGCCTACAAAAGCACTTCCAAGGAAGGGTGCTGGCTAGCAACAGCTTTCAGTGCTGGCACTTTTCATCTCTGAGCAATTGCTCGACGTTTGCAATCTCTCAGCTCGTGTCTACGAGACGGAGAGATAGTGACCGTGACGTTTGGTGGGTAGAGAAGCCCAAAGCCCCAGTGTTGCTGCGCCTGTGAAAGCGCTTCCAAGGAAGGGTGCTGGCTAGCAACAGCTTTCAGTGCTGGCACTTTTCCTCTCTGAGCAATTGCTCGACCTTTGCAATTTCTCACCTGAGCTCTCTTTAGACTGCGCGAGAGGATGAGCAGAAGATTAGGTGGCTGGAGAAGCCCAGAGCCCCAGTGCTCTTAGGCCTACAAAAGCGCTTCCAAGGAAGGGTGCTGGCTAGCAAGAGCTTTCAGTGCTGGCACTTTTCATCTCTGAGCAATTGCTCGACGTTTGCAATTTCTCAGCTCGTGTCTACGAGACGGAGAGATAGTGACCGTGACGTTTGGTGGGTAGAGAAGCGCAAAGCCCCAGTGTTGCTGCGCCTGTGAAAGCGCTTCCAAGGAAGGGTGCTGGCTAGCAAGAGCTTTCAGTGCTGGCACTTTTCATCTCTGAGCAATTGCTCGACGTTTGCAATTTCTCACCTGAGCTCTCTTTAGACTGCGCGAGAGGATGAGCAGAAGATTAGGTGGCTAGAGAAGCCCAGAGCCCCACTGTTCTTAGGCCAACAAAACCGCATCCAAGGAAGGGTGCTGGGTAGCAACAGCTTTCAGTGCTGGCACTTTTCATCTCTGAGCAATTGCTCGACGTTTGCAATTTCTCAGCTCGTGTCTACGAGACAGAGAGATAGTGACCGTGACGTTTGGTGGGTAGAGAAGCGCAAAGCCCCAGTGTTGCTGCGCCTGTGAAAGCGCTTCCAAGGAAGGGTGCTGGCTAGCAAGAGCTTTCAGTGCTGGCACTTTTCATCTCTGAGCAATTGCTCGACGTTTGCAATTTCTCAGCTCGTGTCTACGAGACAGAGAGATAGTGACCATGACGTTTGGTGGGTAGAGAAGCGCAAAGCCCCAGTGTTGCTGCGCCTGTGAAAGCGCTTCCAAGGAAGGGTGCTGGCTAGCAACAGCTTTCAGTGCTGGCACTTTTCATCTCTGAGCAATTGCTCGACGTTTGCAATTTCTCACCTGAGCTCTCTTTAGAGTGCGCGAGAGGATGAGCAGAAGATTAGGTGGCTGGAGAAGCCCAGAGCCCCAGTGTTCTTAGGCCTACAAAAGCGCTTCCAAGGAAGGGTGCTGGCTAGCAAGAGCTTTCAGTGCTGGCACTTTTCATCTCTGAGCAATTGCTCGACGTTTGCAATTTCTCAGCTCGTGTCTACGAGACGGAGAGATAGTGACCGTGACGTTTGGTGGGTAGAGAAGCGCAAAGCCCCAGTGTTACTGCGCCTGTGAAAGCGCTTCCAAGGAAGGGTGCTGGCTAGCAACAGCTTTCAGTGCTGGCACTTTTCATCTCTGAGCAATTGCTCGACCTTTGCAATTTCTCAGCTCGTGTCTACGAGACAGAGAGATAGTGACCGTGACGTTTGGTGGGTAGAGAAGCGCAAAGCCCCAGTGTTACTGCGCCTGTGAAAGCGCTTCCAAGGAAGGGTGCTGGCTAGCAACAGCTTTCAGTGCTGGCACTTTTCATCTCTGAGCAATTGCTCGACGTTTGCAATCTCTCAGCTCGTGTCTACGAGAAGGAGAAATAGTGACCGTGACATTTGGTGGGTAGAGAAGCGCAAAGCCCCAGTGTTGCTGCGCCTCTGAAAGCGCTTCCAAGGAAGGCTGCTGGCTAGCAAGAGCTTTCAGTGCTGGCACTTTTCATCTCTGAGCAATTGCTCAACGTTTGCAATTTCTCACCTGAGCTCTCTTTAGACTGCGCGAGAGGATGAGCAGAAGATTAGGTGGCTAGAGAAGCCCAGAGCCCCAGTGTTCTTAGGCCTACAAAAGCACTGCCAAGGAAGGGTGCTGGGTAGCAAGAGCTTTCAGTGCTGGCACTTTTCATCTCTGAGCAATTGCTCGACGTTTGCAATCTCTCAGCTCGTGTCTATGAGACGGAAAGAGAATGACCGTGACGTTTGGTGGGTAGAGAAGCGCAAAGCCCCAGTGTTGCTGCGCCTGTGAAAGCGCTTCCAAGGAAGGGTGCTGGCTAGCAACAGTTTTCAGTGCTGGCACTTTTCCTCTCTGAGCAATTGCTCGACGTTTGCAATTTCTCACCTGAGCTCTCTTTAGAGTGCGAGAGAGGATGAGCAGAAGATTAGGTGGCTAGAGAAGCCCAGAGCCCCAGTGTTCTTAGGCCTACAAAAGCGCTTCCATGGAAGGGTGCTGGCTAGCAAGAGCTTTCAGTGCTGGCACTTTTCATCTCTGAGCAATTGCTCGACGTTTGCAATTTCTCAGCTCGTGTCTACGAGACGGAGAGATAGTGACCGTGACGTTTGGTGGGTAGAGAAGCGCAAAGCCCCAGTGTTACTGCGCCTGTGAAAGCGCTTCCAAGGAAGGGTGCTGGCTAGCAAGAGCTTTCAGTGCTGGCACTTTTCATCTCTGAGCAATTGCTCGACGTTTGCAATTTCTCAGCTCGTGTCTATGAGACAGAGAGATAGTGACCGTGACCTTTGGTGGGTAGAGAAGCGCAAAGCCCCAGTGTTACTGCGCCTGTGAAAGCGCTTCCAAGGAAGGGTGCTGGCTAGCAACAGCTTTCAGTGCTGGCACTTTTCATCTCTGAGCAATTGCTCGACGTTTGCAATTTCTCACCTGAGCTCTCTTTAGAGTGCGCGAGAGGATGAGCAGATTAGGTGGCTAGAGAAGCCCAGAGCCCCAGTGTTCTTAGGGCTACAAGAGCGTTTCCAAGGAAGGGTGCTGGCTAGCAACAGCTTTCAGTGCTGGCACTTTTCATCTCTGAGCAATTGCTCGACCTTTGCAATTTCTCAGCTCGTGTCTACGAGACAGAGAGATAGTGACCGTGACGTTTGGTGGGTAGAGAAGCGCAAAGCCCCAGTGTTACTGCGCCTGTGAAAGCGCTTCCAAGGAAGGGTGCTGGCTAGCAACAGCTTTCAGTGCTGGCACTTTTCATCTCTGAGCAATTGCTCGACGTTTGCAATCTCTCAGCTCGTGTCTACGAGAAGGAGAAATAGTGACCGTGACATTTGGTGGGTAGAGAAGCGCAAAGCCCCAGTGTTGCTGCGCCTGTGAAAGCGCTTCCAAGGAAGGCTGCTGGCTAGCAAGAGCTTTCAGTGCTGGCACTTTTCATCTCTGAGCAATTGCTCGATGTTTGCAATTTCTCACCTGAGCTCTCTTTAGACTGCTTGAGAGGATGAGCAGAAGATTAGGTGGCTAGAGAAGCCCAGAGCCCCAGTGTTCTTAGGCCTACAAAAGCACTTCCAAGGAAGGGTGCTGGCTAGCAACAGCTTTCAGTGCTGGCACTTTTCATCTCTGAGCAATTGCTCGACGTTTGCAATCTCTCAGCTCGTGTCTACGAGACGGAGAGATAGTGACCGTGACGTTTGGTGGGTAGAGAAGCGCAAAGCCCCAGTGTTGCTGCGCCTGTGAAAGCGCTTCCAAGGAAGGGTGCTGGCTAGCAACAGCTTTCAGTGCTGGCACTTTTCCTCTCTGAGCAATTGCTCGACGTTTGTAATTTCTCACCTGAGCTCTCTTTAGACTGCGCGAGAGGATGAGCAGAAGATTAGGTGGCTGGAGAAGCCCAGAGCCCCAGTGCTCTTAGGCCTACAAAAGCGCTTCCAAGGAAGGGTGCTGGCTAGCAAGAGCTTTCAGTGCTGGCACTTTTCATCTCTGAGCAATTGCTCGACGTTTGCAATTTCTCAGCTCGTGTCTACGAGACGGAGAGATAGTGACCGTGACGTTTGGTGGCTAGAGAAGCGCAAAGCCCCAGTGTTACTGCGCCTGTGAAAGCGCTTCCAAGGAAGGGTGCCGGCTAGCAACAGCTTTCAGTGCTGGCACTTTTCATCTCTGAGCAATTGCTCGACGTTTGCAATTTCTCAGCTCGTGTCTACGAGACAGAGAGATAGTGACCGTGACCTTTGGTGGCTAGAGAAGCGCAAAGCCCCAGTGTTACTGCGCCTGTGAAAGCGCTTCCAAGGAAGGGTGCTGGCTAGCAACAGCTTTCAGTGCTGGCACTTTTCATCTCTGAGCAATTGCTCGACGTTTGCAATCTCTCAGCTCGTGTCTACGAGAAGGAGAGATAGTGACCGTGACATTTGGTGGGTAGAGAAGCGCAAAGCCCCAGTGTTGCTGCGCCTGTGAAAGCGCTTCCAAGGAAGGGTGCTGGCTAGCAACAGCTTTCAGTGCTGGCACTTTTCATCTCTGAGCAATTGCTCAACGTTTGCAATTTCTCACCTGAGCTCTCTTTAGAGTGCGCGAGAGGATGAGCAGAAGATTAGGTGGCTAGAGAAGCCCAGAGCCCCAGTGTTCTTAGGCCTACAAAAGCACTTCCAAGGAAGGGTGCTGGGTAACAACAGCTTTCAGTGCTGGCACTTTTCATCTCTGAGCAATTGCTCGACGTTTGCAATTTCTCAGCTCGTGTCTACGAGACGGAAAGAGAATGACCGTGACGTTTGGTGGCTAGAGAAGCGCAAAGCCCCAGTGTTGCTGCGCCTGTGAAAGCGCTTCCAAGGAAGGGTGCTGGCTAGCAACAGCTTTCAGTGCTGGCACTTTTCATCTCTGAGCAATTGCTCGACGTGTGCAATTTCTCAGCTCGTGTCTACGAGACGGAGAGATAGTGACCGTGACGTTTGGTGGGTAGAGAAGCGCAAAGCCCCAGTGTTACTGCGCCTGTGAAAGCGCTTCCAAGGAAGGGTGCTGGCTAGCAAGAGCTTTCAGTGCTGGCACTTTTCATCTCTGAGCAATTGCTCGACGTTTGCAATTTCTCACCTGAGCTCTCTTTAGAGTGCGCGAGAGGATGAGCAGAAGATTAGGTGGCTAGAGAAGCCCAGAGCCCCACTGTTCTAAGGGCTACGAAAGCGCTTCCAAGGAAGGGTGCTGGCTAGCAACAGCTTTCAGGGCTGGCACTTTTCATCTCTGAGCAATTGCTTGACGTTTGCAATTTCTCAGCTCGTGTCTACGAGATGGAAAGAGAATGACCGTGACGTTTGGTGTGTAGAGAAGCGCAAAGCCCCAGTGTTGCTGCGCCTGTGAAAGCGCTTCCAAGGAAGGGTGCTGGCTAGCAAGAGCTTTCAGTGCTGGCACTTTTCATCTCTGAGCAATTGCTCGACGTTTGCAATTTCTCAGCTCGTGTCTACGAGACGGAGAGATAGTGACCGTGACGTTTGGTGGGTAGAGAAGCGCAAAGCCCCAGTGTTGCTGCGCCTGTGAAAGCGCTTCCAAGGAAGGGTGCTGGCTAGCAAGAGCTTTCAGTGCTGGCACTTTTCATCTCTGAGCAATTGCTCGACGTTTGCAATTTCTCACCTGAGCTCTCTTTAGACTGCGCGAGAGGATGAGCAGAAGATTAGGTGGCTAGAGAAGCCCAGAGCCCCACTGTTCTTAGGCCAACAAAACCGCATCCAAGGAAGGGTGCTGGGTAGCAACAGCTTTCAGTGCTGGCACTTTTCATCTCTGAGCAATTGCTCGACGTTTGCAATTTCTCAGCTCGTGTCTACGAGACAGAGAGATAGTGACCGTGACGTTTGGTGGGTAGAGAAGCGCAAAGCCCCAGTGTTGCTGCGCCTGTGAAAGCGCTTCCAAGGAAGGGTGCTGGCTAGCAAGAGCTTTCAGTGCTGGCACTTTTCATCTCTGAGCAATTGCTCGACGTTTGCAATTTCTCAGCTCGTGTCTACGAGACAGAGAGATAGTGACCATGACGTTTGGTGGGTAGAGAAGCGCAAAGCCCCAGTGTTGCTGCGCCTGTGAAAGCGCTTCCAAGGAAGGGTGCTGGCTAGCAACAGCTTTCAGTGCTGGCACTTTTCATCTCTGAGCAATTGCTCGACCTTTGCAATTTCTCACTTGAGCTCTCTTTAGAGTGCGAGAGAGGATGAGCAGAAGATTAGGTGGCTGGAGAAGCCCAGAGCCCCAGTGTTCTTAGGCCTACAAAAGCGCTTCCAAGGAAGGGTGCTGGCTAGCAAGAGCTTTCAGTGCTGGCACTTTTCATCTCTGAGCAATTGCTCGACGTTTGCAATTTCTCAGCTCGTGTCTACGAGACGGAGAGATAGTGACCGTGACGTTTGGTGGGTAGAGAAGCGCAAAGCCCCAGTGTTACTGCGCCTGTGAAAGCGCTTCCAAGGAAGGGTGCTGGCTAGCAACAGCTTTCAGTGCTGGCACTTTTCATCTCTGAGCAATTGCTCGACCTTTGCAATTTCTCAGCTCGTGTCTACGAGACAGAGAGATAGTGACCGTGACGTTTGGTGGGTAGAGAAGCGCAAAGCCCCAGTGTTACTGCGCCTGTGAAAGCGCTTCCAAGGAAGGGTGCTGGCTAGCAACAGCTTTCAGTGCTGGCACTTTTCATCTCTGAGCAATTGCTCGACGTTTGCAATCTCTCAGCTCGTGTCTACGAGAAGGAGAAATAGTGACCGTGACATTTGGTGGGTAGAGAAGCGCAAAGCCCCAGTGTTGCTGCGCCTCTGAAAGCGCTTCCAAGGAAGGCTGCTGGCTAGCAAGAGCTTTCAGTGCTGGCACTTTTCATCTCTGAGCAATTGCTCAACGTTTGCAATTTCTCACCTGAGCTCTCTTTAGACTGCGCGAGAGGATGAGCAGAAGATTAGGTGGCTGGAGAAGCCCAGAGCCCCAGTGTTCTTAGGCCTACAAAAGCACTGCCAAGGAAGGGTGCTGGGTAGCAAGAGCTTTCAGTGCTGGCACTTTTCATCTCTGAGCAATTGCTCGACGTTTGCAATCTCTCAGCTCGTGTCTATGAGACGGAAAGAGAATGACCGTGACGTTTGGTGGGTAGAGAAGCGCAAAGCCCCAGTGTTGCTGCGCCTGTGAAAGCGCTTCCAAGGAAGGGTGCTGGCTAGCAACAGTTTTCAGTGCTGGCACTTTTCCTCTCTGAGCAATTGCTCGACGTTTGCAATTTCTCACCTGAGCTCTCTTTAGAGTGCGAGAGAGGATGAGCAGAAGATTAGGTGGCTAGAGAAGCCCAGAGCCCCAGTGTTCTTAGGCCTACAAAAGCGCTTCCATGGAAGGGTGCTGGCTAGCAAGAGCTTTCAGTGCTGGCACTTTTCATCTCTGAGCAATTGCTCGACGTTTGCAATTTCTCAGCTCGTGTCTACGAGACGGAGAGATAGTGACCGTGACGTTTGGTGGGTAGAGAAGCGCAAAGCCCCAGTGTTACTGCGCCTGTGAAAGCGCTTCCAAGGAAGGGTGCTGGCTAGCAAGAGCTTTCAGTGCTGGCACTTTTCATCTCTGAGCAATTGCTCGACGTTTGCAATTTCTCAGCTCGTGTCTATGAGACAGAGAGATAGTGACCGTGACCTTTGGTGGGTAGAGAAGCGCAAAGCCCCAGTGTTACTGCGCCTGTGAAAGCGCTTCCAAGGAAGGGTGCTGGCTAGCAACAGCTTTCAGTGCTGGCACTTTTCATCTCTGAGCAATTGCTCAACGTTTGCAATTTCTCACCTGAGCTCTCTTTAGAGTGCGCGAGAGGATGAGCAGAAGATTAGGTGGCTAGAGAAGCCCAGAGCCCCAGTGTTCTTAGGGCTACAAGAGCGTTTCCAAGGAAGGGTGCTGGCTAGCAACAGCTTTCAGTGCTGGCACTTTTCATCTCTGAGCAATTGCTCGACTTTTGCAATCTCTCAGCTCGTGTCTACGAGACGGAGAGATAGTGACCGTGACGTTTGGTGGGTAGAGAAGCGCAAAGCCCCAGTGTTGCTGCGCCTCTGAAAGCGCTTCCAAGGAAGGGTGCTGGCTAGCAAGAGCTTTCAGTGCTGGCACTTTTCATCTCTGAGCAATTGCTCGACATTTGCAATTTCTCACCTGAGCTCTCTTTAGACTGCTTGAGAGGATGAGCAGAAGATTAGGTGGCTAGAGAAGCCCAGAGCCCCAGTGTTCTTAGGCCTACAAAAGCACTTCCAAGGAAGGGTGCTGGCTAGCAAGAGCTTTCAGTGCTGGCACTTTTCATCTCTGAGCAATTGCTCGACGTTTGCAATTTCTCAGCTCGTGTCTACAAGACGGAGAGATAGTGACCGTGACGTTTGGTGTGTAGAGAAGCGCAAAGCCCCAGTGTTGCTGCGCCTGTGAAAGCGCTTCCAAGGAAGGCTGCTGGCTAGCAACAGCTTTCAGTGCTGGCACTTTTCATCTCTGAGCAATTGCTCGACGTTTGCAATTTCTCACCTGAGCTCTCTTTAGAGTGCGAGAGAGGATGAGCAGAAGATTAGGTGGCTGGAGAAGCCCAGAGCCCCAGTGTTCTTAGGCCTACAAAAGCGCTTCCAAGGAAGGGTGCTGGCTAGCAAGAGCTTTCAGTGCTGGCACTTTTCATCTCTGAGCAATTGCTCGACGTTTGCAATTTCTCAGCTCGTGTCTACGAGACGGAGAGATAGTGACCGTGACGTTTGGTGGGTAGAGAAGCGCAAAGCCCCAGTGTTACTGCGCCTGTGAAAGCGCTTCCAAGGAAGGGTGCTGGCTAGCAAGAGCTTTCAGTGCTGGCACTTTTCATCTCTGAGCAATTGCTCGACCTTTGCAATTTCTCAGCTCGTGTCTACGAGACAGAGAGATAGTGACCGTGACCTTTGGTGGGTAGAGAAGCGCAAAGCCCCAGTGTTACTGCGCCTGTGAAAGCGCTTCCAAGGAAGGGTGCTGGCTAGCAACAGCTTTCAGTGCTGGCACTTTTCATCTCTGAGCAATTGCTCGACGTTTGCAATTTCTCAGCTCGTGTCTACGAGACGGAGAGATAGTGACCGTGACGTTTGGTGGGTAGAGAAGCGCAAAGCCCCAGTGTTACTGCGCCTGTGAAAGCGCTTCCAAGGAAGGGTGCTGGCTAGCAAGAGCTTTCAGTGCTGGCACTTTTCATCTCTGAGCAATTGCTCGACGTTTGCAATTTCTCAGCTCGTGTCTACGAGACAGAGAGATAGTGACCGTGACGTTTGGTGGGTAGAGAAGCGCAAAGCCCCAGTGTTGCTGCGCCTCTGAAAGCGCTTCCAAGGAAGGGTGCTGGCTAGCAACAGTTTTCAGTGCTGGCACTTTTCATCTCTGAGCAATTGCTCGACGTTTGCAATTTCTCACCTGAGCTCTCTTTAGAGTGCGCGAGAGGATGAGCAGAAGATTAGGTGGCTGGAGAAGCCCAGAGCCCCAGTGTTCTTAGGCCTACAAAAGCGCTTCCAAGGAAGGTGCTGGCTAGCAACAGCTTTCAGTGCTGGCACTTTTCATCTCTGAGCAATTGCTCGACGTTTGCAATTTCTCAGCTCGTGTCTACGAGACGGAGAGATAGTGACCGTGACGTTTGGTGGGTAGAGAAGCGCAAAGCCCCAGTGTTACTGCGCCTGTGAAAGCGCTTCCAAGGAAGGGTGCTGGCTAGCAACAGCTTTCAGTGCTGGCACTTTTCATCTCTGAGCAATTGCTCGACCTTTGCAATTTCTCAGCTCGTGTCTACGAGACAGAGAGATAGTGACCGTGACCTTTGGTGGGTAGAGAAGCGCAAAGCCCCAGTGTTACTGCGCCTGTGAAAGCGCTTCCAAGGAAGGGTGCTGGCTAGCAACAGCTTTCAGTGCTGGCACTTCTCATCTCTGAGCAATTGCTCGACGTTTGCAATTTCTCAGCTCGTGTCTACGAGACGGAGAGATAGTGACCGTGACGTTTGGTGGGTAGAGAAGCGCAAAGCCCCAGTGTTACTGCGCCTGTGAAAGCGCTTCCAAGGAAGGGTGCTGGCTAGCAACAGCTTTCAGTGCTGGCACTTTTCATCTCTGAGCAATTGCTCGACGTTTGCAATTTCTCAGCTCGTGTCTACGAGACAGAGAGATAGTGACCGTGACCTTTGGTGGGTAGAGAAGCGCAAAGCCCCAGTGTTACTGCGCCTGTGAAAGCGCTTCCAAGGAAGGGTGCTGGCTAGCAACAGCTTTCAGTGCTGGCACTTTTCATCTCTGAGCAATTGCTCGACGTTTGCAATCTCTCAGCTCGTGTCTACGAGAAGGAGAGATAGTGACCGTGACATTTGGTGGGTAGAGAAGCGCAAAGCCCCAGTGTTGCTGCGCCTGTGAAAGCGCTTCCAAGGAAGGGTGCTGGCTAGCAAGAGCTTTCAGTGCTGGCACTTTTCATCTCTGAGCAATTGCTCAACGTTTGCAATTTCTCACCTGAGCTCTCTTTAGACTGCGCGAGAGGATGAGCAGAAGATTAGGTGGCTAGAGAAGCCCAGAGCCCCACTGTTCTTAGGCCTACAAAAGCACTGCCAAGGAAGGGTGCTGGCTAGCAAGAGCTTTCAGTGCTGGCACTTTTCATCTCTGAGCAATTGCTCGACGTTTGCAATTTCTCAGCTCGTGTCTACGAGACGGAAAGAGAATGACCGTGACCTTTGGCGGCTAGAGAAGCGCAAAGCCCCAGTGTTGCTGCGCCTGTGAAAGCGCTTCCAAGGAAGGGTGCTGGCTAGCAACAGCTTTCAGTGCTGGCACTTTTCATCTCTGAGCAATTGCTCGACGTTTGCAATTTCTCACCTGAGCTCTCTTTAGAGTGCGAGAGAGGATGAGCAGAAGATTAGGTGGCTAGAGAAGCCCAGAGCCCCAGTGTTCTTAGGCCTACAAAAGCGCTTCCAAGGAAGGGTGCTGGCTAGCAAGAGCTTTCAGTGCTGGCACTTTTTATCTCTGAGCAATTGCTCGACGTTTGCAATTTCTCAGCTCGTGTCTACGAGACGGAGAGATAGTGACCGTGACGTTTGGTGGGTAGAGAAGCGCAAAGCCCCAGTGTTGCTGCGCCTGTGAAAGCGCTTCCAAGGAAGGGTGCTGGCTAGCAACAGCTTTCAGTGCTGGCACTTTTTATCTCTGAGCAATTGCTCGACGTTTGCAATTTCTCAGCTCGTGTCTACGAGACAGAGAGATAGTGACCGTGACGTTTGGTGGGTAGAGAAGCGCAAAGCCCCAGTGTTACTGCGCCTGTGAAAGCGCTTCCAAGGAAGGGTGCTGGCTAGCAACAGCTTTCAGTGCTGGCACTTTTCATCTCTGAGCAATTGCTCGACGTTTGCAATTTCTCAGCTCGTGTCTACGAGACGGAGAGATAGTGACCGTGACCTTTGGTGGCTAGAGAAGCGCAAAGCCCCAGTGTTGCTGCGCCTGTGAAAGCGCTTCCAAGGAAGGGTGCTGGCTAGCAAGAGCTTTCAGTGCTGGCACTTTTCATCTCTGAGCAATTGCTCGACGTTTGCAATTTCTCACCTGAGCTCTCTTTAGAGTGCGCGAGAGGATGAGCAGAAGATTAGGTGGCTAGAGAAGCCCAGAGCCCCAGTGTTCTAAGGGCTACGAAAGCGCTTCCAAGGAAGGGTGCTGGCTAGCAACAGCTTTCAGGGCTGGCACTTTTCATCTCTGAGCAATTGCTTGACGTTTGCAATTTCTCAGCTCGTGTCTACGAGATGGAAAGAGAATGACCGTGACGTTTGGTGTGTAGAGAAGCGCAAAGCCCCAGTGTTGCTGCGCCTGTGAAAGCGCTTCCAAGGAAGGGTGCTGGCTAGCAAGAGCTTTCAGTGCTGGCACTTTTCATCTCTGAGCAATTGCTCGACGTTTGCAATCTCTCAGCTCGTGTCTACGAGACGGAGAGATAGTGACCGTGACGTTTGGTGGGTAGAGAAGCGCAAAGCCCCAGTGTTGCTGCGCCTGTGAAAGCGCTTCCAAGGAAGGGTGCTGGCTAGCAAGAGCTTTCAGTGCTGGCACTTTTCATCTCTGAGCAATTGCTCGACGTTTGCAATTTCTCACCTGAGCTCTCTTTAGACTGCGCGAGAGGATGAGCAGAAGATTAGGTGGCTAGAGAAGCCCAGAGCCCCACTGTTCTTAGGCCAACAAAACCGCATCCAAGGAAGGGTGCTGGGTAGCAACAGCTTTCAGTGCTGGCACTTTTCATCTCTGAGCAATTGCTCGACGTTTGCAATTTCTCAGCTCGTGTCTACGAGACAGAGAGATAGTGACCGTGACGTTTGGTGGGTAGAGAAGCGCAAAGCCCCAGTGTTGCTGCGCCTGTGAAAGCGCTTCCAAGGAAGGGTGCTGGCTAGCAAGAGCTTTCAGTGCTGGCACTTTTCATCTCTGAGCAATTGCTCGACGTTTGCAATTTCTCAGCTCGTGTCTACGAGACAGAGAGATAGTGACCATGACGTTTGGTGGGTAGAGAAGCGCAAAGCCCCAGTGTTGCTGCGCCTGTGAAAGCGCTTCCAAGGAAGGGTGCTGGCTAGCAACAGCTTTCAGTGCTGGCACTTTTCATCTCTGAGCAATTGCTCGACGTTTGCAATTTCTCACCTGAGCTCTCTTTAGAGTGCGCGAGAGGATGAGCAGAAGATTAGGTGGCTGGAGAAGCCCAGAGCCCCAGTGTTCTTAGGCCTACAAAAGCGCTTCCAAGGAAGGGTGCTGGCTAGCAAGAGCTTTCAGTGCTGGCACTTTTCATCTCTGAGCAATTGCTCGACGTTTGCAATTTCTCAGCTCGTGTCTACGAGACGGAGAGATAGTGACCGTGACGTTTGGTGGGTAGAGAAGCGCAAAGCCCCAGTGTTACTGCGCCTGTGAAAGCGCTTCCAAGGAAGGGTGCTGGCTAGCAACAGCTTTCAGTGCTGGCACTTTTCATCTCTGAGCAATTGCTCGACCTTTGCAATTTCTCAGCTCGTGTCTACGAGACAGAGAGATAGTGACCGTGACGTTTGGTGGGTAGAGAAGCGCAAAGCCCCAGTGTTACTGCGCCTGTGAAAGCGCTTCCAAGGAAGGGTGCTGGCTAGCAACAGCTTTCAGTGCTGGCACTTTTCATCTCTGAGCAATTGCTCGACGTTTGCAATCTCTCAGCTCGTGTCTACGAGAAGGAGAAATAGTGACCGTGACATTTGGTGGGTAGAGAAGCGCAAAGCCCCAGTGTTGCTGCGCCTCTGAAAGCGCTTCCAAGGAAGGCTGCTGGCTAGCAAGAGCTTTCAGTGCTGGCACTTTTCATCTCTGAGCAATTGCTCAACGTTTGCAATTTCTCACCTGAGCTCTCTTTAGACTGCGCGAGAGGATGAGCAGAAGATTAGGTGGCTAGAGAAGCCCAGAGCCCCAGTGTTCTTAGGCCTACAAAAGCACTGCCAAGGAAGGGTGCTGGCTAGCAAGAGCTTTCAGTGCTGGCACTTTTCATCTCTGAGCAATTGCTCGACGTTTGCAATCTCTCAGCTCGTGTCTATGAGACGGAAAGAGAATGACCGTGACGTTTGGTGGGTAGAGAAGCGCAAAGCCCCAGTGTTGCTGCGCCTGTGAAAGCGCTTCCAAGGAAGGGTGCTGGCTAGCAACAGTTTTCAGTGCTGGCACTTTTCCTCTCTGAGCAATTGCTCGACGTTTGCAATTTCTCACCTGAGCTCTCTTTAGAGTGCGAGAGAGGATGAGCAGAAGATTAGGTGGCTAGAGAAGCCCAGAGCCCCAGTGTTCTTAGGCCTACAAAAGCGCTTCCATGGAAGGGTGCTGGCTAGCAAGAGCTTTCAGTGCTGGCACTTTTCATCTCTGAGCAATTGCTCGACGTTTGCAATTTCTCAGCTCGTGTCTACGAGACGGAGAGATAGTGACCGTGACGTTTGGTGGGTAGAGAAGCGCAAAGCCCCAGTGTTACTGCGCCTGTGAAAGCGCTTCCAAGGAAGGGTGCTGGCTAGCAAGAGCTTTCAGTGCTGGCACTTTTCATCTCTGAGCAATTGCTCGACGTTTGCAATTTCTCAGCTCGTGTCTATGAGACAGAGAGATAGTGACCGTGACCTTTGGTGGGTAGAGAAGCGCAAAGCCCCAGTGTTACTGCGCCTGTGAAAGCGCTTCCAAGGAAGGGTGCTGGCTAGCAACAGCTTTCAGTGCTGGCACTTTTCATCTCTGAGCAATTGCTCGACCTTTGCAATTTCTCACCTGAGCTCTCTTTAGAGTGCGCGAGAGGATGAGCAGATTAGGTGGCTAGAGAAGCCCAGAGCCCCAGTGTTCTTAGGGCTACAAGAGCGTTTCCAAGGAAGGGTGCTGGCTAGCAACAGCTTTCAGTGCTGGCACTTTTCATCTCTGAGCAATTGCTCGACTTTTGCAATCTCTCAGCTCGTGTCTACGAGACGGAGAGATAGTGACCGTGACGTTTGGTGGCTAGAGAAGCGCAAAGCCCCAGTGTTGCTGCGCCTCTGAAAGCGCTTCCAAGGAAGGGTGCTGGCTAGCAAGAGCTTTCAGTGCTGGCACTTTTCATCTCTGAGCAATTGCTCGACATTTGCAATTTCTCACCTGAGCTCTCTTTAGACTGCTTGAGAGGATGAGCAGAAGATTAGGTGGCTAGAGAAGCCCAGAGCCCCAGTGTTCTTAGGCCTACAAAACCACTTCCAAGGAAGGGTGCTGGCTAGCAAGAGCTTTCAGTGCTGGCACTTTTCATCTCTGAGCAATTGCTCGACGTTTGCAATTTCTCAGCTCGTGTCTACAAGACAGAGAGATAGTGACCGTGACGTTTGGTGTGTAGAGAAGCGCAAAGCCCCAGTGTTGCTGCGCCTGTGAAAGCGCTTCCAAGGAAGGCTGCTGGCTAGCAACAGCTTTCAGTGCTGGCACTTTTCATCTCTGAGCAATTGCTCGACGTTTGCAATTTCTCACCTGAGCTCTCTTTAGAGTGCGCGAGAGGATGAGCAGAAGATTAGGTGGCTGGAGAAGCCCAGAGCCCCAGTGTTCTTAGGCCTACAAAAGCGCTTCCAAGGAAGGGTGCTGGCTAGCAACAGCTTTCAGTGCTGGCACTTTTCATCTCTGAGCAATTGCTCGACGTTTGCAATTTCTCAGCTCGTGTCTACGAGACGGAGAGATAGTGACCGTGACGTTTGGTGGGTAGAGAAGCGCAAAGCCCCAGTGTTACTGCGCCTGTGAAAGCGCTTCCAAGGAAGGGTGCTGGCTAGCAACAGCTTTCAGTGCTGGCACTTTTCATCTCTGAGCAATTGCTCGACCTTTGCAATTTCTCAGCTCGTGTCTACGAGACAGAGAGATAGTGACCGTGACCTTTGGTGGGTAGAGAAGCGCAAAGCCCCAGTGTTACTGCGCCTGTGAAAGCGCTTCCAAGGAAGGGTGCTGGCTAGCAACAGCTTTCAGTGCTGGCACTTTTCATCTCTGAGCAATTGCTCGACGTTTGCAATTTCTCAGCTCGTGTCTACGAGACGGAGAGATAGTGACCGTGACGTTTGGTGGGTAGAGAAGCGCAAAGCCCCAGTGTTACTGCGCCTGTGAAAGCGCTTCCAAGGAAGGGTGCTGGCTAGCAACAGCTTTCAGTGCTGGCACTTTTCATCTCTGAGCAATTGCTCGACGTTTGCAATTTCTCAGCTCGTGTCTACGAGACGGAGAGATAGTGACCGTGACGTTTGGTGGGTAGAGAAGCGCAAAGCCCCAGTGTTGCTGCGCCTGTGAAAGCGCTTCCAAGGAAGGGTGCTGGCTAGCAAGAGCTTTCAGTGCTGGCACTTTTCATCTCTGAGCAATTGCTCGACGTTTGCAATTTCTCACCTGAGCTCTCTTTAGAGTGCGCGAGAGGATGAGCAGAAGATTAGGTGGCTGGAGAAGCCCAGAGCCCCAGTGTTCTTAGGCCTACAAAAGCGCTTCCAAGGAAGGGTGCTGGCTAGCAACAGCTTTCAGTGCTGGCACTTTTCATCTCTGAGCAATTGCTCGACGTTTGCAATTTCTCAGCTCGTGTCTACGAGACGGAGAGATAGTGACCGTGACGTTTGGTGGGTAGAGAAGCGCAAAGCCCCAGTGTTACTGCGCCTGTGAAAGCGCTTCCAAGGAAGGGTGCTGGCTAGCAACAGCTTTCAGTGCTGGCACTTTTCATCTCTGAGCAATTGCTCGACCTTTGCAATTTCTCAGCTCGTGTCTACGAGACAGAGAGATAGTGACCGTGACCTTTGGTGGGTAGAGAAGCGCAAAGCCCCAGTGTTACTGCGCCTGTGAAAGCGCTTCCAAGGAAGGGTGCTGGCTAGCAACAGCTTTCAGTGCTGGCACTTCTCATCTCTGAGCAATTGCTCGACGTTTGCAATTTCTCAGCTCGTGTCTACGAGACGGAGAGATAGTGACCGTGACGTTTGGTGGGTAGAGAAGCGCAAAGCCCCAGTGTTACTGCGCCTGTGAAAGCGCTTCCAAGGAAGGGTGCTGGCTAGCAACAGCTTTCAGTGCTGGCACTTTTCATCTCTGAGCAATTGCTCGACGTTTGCAATTTCTCAGCTCGTGTCTACGAGACAGAGAGATAGTGACCGTGACCTTTGGTGGGTAGAGAAGCGCAAAGCCCCAGTGTTACTGCGCCTGTGAAAGCGCTTCCAAGGAAGGGTGCTGGCTAGCAACAGCTTTCAGTGCTGGCACTTTTCATCTCTGAGCAATTGCTCGACGTTTGCAATCTCTCAGCTCGTGTCTACGAGAAGGAGAGATAGTGACCGTGACATTTGGTGGGTAGAGAAGCGCAAAGCCCCAGTGTTGCTGCGCCTGTGAAAGCGCTTCCAAGGAAGGGTGCTGGCTAGCAAGAGCTTTCAGTGCTGGCACTTTTCATCTCTGAGCAATTGCTCAACGTTTGCAATTTCTCACCTGAGCTCTCTTTAGACTGCGCGAGAGGATGAGCAGAAGATTAGGTGGCTAGAGAAGCCCAGAGCCCCACTGTTCTTAGGCCTACAAAAGCACTGCCAAGGAAGGGTGCTGGCTAGCAAGAGCTTTCAGTGCTGGCACTTTTCATCTCTGAGCAATTGCTCGACGTTTGCAATTTCTCAGCTCGTGTCTACGAGACGGAAAGAGAATGACCGTGACCTTTGGCGGCTAGAGAAGCGCAAAGCCCCAGTGTTGCTGCGCCTGTGAAAGCGCTTCCAAGGAAGGGTGCTGGCTAGCAACAGCTTTCAGTGCTGGCACTTTTCATCTCTGAGCAATTGCTCGACGTTTGCAATTTCTCACCTGAGCTCTCTTTAGAGTGCGAGAGAGGATGAGCAGAAGATTAGGTGGCTAGAGAAGCCCAGAGCCCCAGTGTTCTTAGGCCTACAAAAGCGCTTCCAAGGAAGGGTGCTGGCTAGCAAGAGCTTTCAGTGCTGGCACTTTTTATCTCTGAGCAATTGCTCGACGTTTGCAATTTCTCAGCTCGTGTCTACGAGACGGAGAGATAGTGACCGTGACGTTTGGTGGGTAGAGAAGCGCAAAGCCCCAGTGTTGCTGCGCCTGTGAAAGCGCTTCCAAGGAAGGGTGCTGGCTAGCAACAGCTTTCAGTGCTGGCACTTTTCATCTCTGAGCAATTGCTCGACGTTTGCAATTTCTCAGCTCGTGTCTACGAGACGGAGAGATAGTGACCGTGACCTTTGGTGGGTAGAGAAGCGCAAAGCCCCAGTGTTGCTGCGCCTGTGAAAGCGCTTCCAAGGAAGGGTGCTGGCTAGCAAGAGCTTTCAGTGCTGGCACTTTTCATCTCTGAGCAATTGCTCGACGTTTGCAATTTCTCACCTGAGCTCTCTTTAGAGTGCGCGAGAGGATGAGCAGAAGATTAGGTGGCTGGAGAAGCCCAGAGCCCCAGTGTTCTTAGGCCTACAAAAGCACTTCCAAGGAAGGGTGCTGGCTAGCAACAGCTTTCAGTGCTGGCACTTTTCATCTCTGAGCAATTGCTCGACGTTTGCAATTTCTCAGCTCGTGTCTACGAGACGGAGAGATAGTGACCGTGACGTTTGGTGGGTAGAGAAGCGCAAAGCCCCAGTGTTGCTGCGCCTGTGAAAGCGCTTCCAAGGAAGGGTGCTGGCTAGCAAGAGCTTTCAGTGCTGGCACTTTTCATCTCTGAGCAATTGCTCGACGTTTGCAATTTCTCACGTGAGCTCTCTTTAGAGTGCGCGAGAGGATGAGCAGAAGATTAGGTGGCTGGATAAGCCCAGAGCCCCACTGTTCTTAGGCCTACAGAACCGCTTCCAAGGAAGGGTGCTGGCTAGCAACAGCTTTCAGTGCTGGCACTTTTCATCTCTGAGCAATTGCTCGACGTTTGCAATTTCTCAGCTCGTGTCTACGAGACGGAGAGATAGTGACCGTGACGTTTGGTGGGTAGAGAAGCGCAAAGCCCCAGTGTTACTGCGCCTGTGAAAGCGCTTCCAAGGAAGGGTGCTGGCTAGCAACAGCTTTCAGTGCTGGCACTTTTCATCTCTGAGCAATTGCTCGACCTTTGCAATTTCTCAGCTCGTGTCTAGGAGACAGAGAGATAGTGACCGTGACGTTTGGTGGGTAGAGAAGCGCAAAGCCCCAGTGTTACTGCGCCTGTGAAAGCGCTTCCAAGGAAGGGTGCTGGCTAGCAACAGCTTTCAGTGCTGGCACTTTTCATCTCTGAGCAATTGCTCGACGTTTGCAATCTCTCAGCTCGTGTCTACGAGAAGGAGAAATAGTGACCGTGACATTTGGTGGGTAGAGAAGCGCAAAGCCCCAGTGTTGCTGCGCCTGTGAAAGCGCTTCCAAGGAAGGGTGCTGGCTAGCAACAGCTTTCAGTGCTGGCACTTTTCATCTCTGAGCAATTGCTCAACGTTTGCAATTTCTCACCTGAGCTCTCTTTAGAGTGCGCGAGAGGATGAGCAGAAGATTAGGTGGCTAGAGAAGCCCAGAGCCCCAGTGTTCTTAGGCCTACAAAAGCACTGCCAAGGAAGGGTGCTGGGTAGCAAGAGCTTTCAGTGCTGGCACTTTTCATCTCTGAGCAATTGCTCGACGTTTGCAATCTCTCAGCTCGTGTCTATGAGACGGAAAGAGAATGACCGTGACGTTTGGTGGGTAGAGAAGCGCAAAGCCCCAGTGTTGCTGCGCCTGTGAAAGCGCTTCCAAGGAAGGGTGCTGGCTAGCAACAGCTTTCAGTGCTGGCACTTTTCCTCTCTGAGCAATTGCTCGACGTTTGCAATTTCTCACCTGAGCTCTCTTTAGAGTGCGAGAGAGGATGAGCAGAAGATTAGGTGGCTAGAGAAGCCCAGAGCCCCAGTGTTCTTAGGCCTACAAAAGCGCTTCCAAGGAAGGGTGCTGGCTAGCAAGAGCTTTCAGTGCTGGCACTTTTTATCTCTGAGCAATTGCTCGACGTTTGCAATTTCTCAGCTCGTGTCTACGAGACGGAGAGATAGTGACCGTGACGTTTGGTGGGTAGAGAAGCGCAAAGCCCCAGTGTTGCTGCGCCTGTGAAAGCGCTTCCAAGGAAGGGTGCTGGCTAGCAACAGCTTTCAGTGCTGGCACTTTTCATCTCTGAGCAATTGCTCGACGTTTGCAATTTCTCAGCTCGTGTCTACGAGACGGAGAGATAGTGACCGTGACCTTTGGTGGGTAGAGAAGCGCAAAGCCCCAGTGTTGCTGCGCCTGTGAAAGCGCTTCCAAGGAAGGGTGCTGGCTAGCAAGAGCTTTCAGTGCTGGCACTTTTCATCTCTGAGCAATTGCTCGACGTTTGCAATTTCTCACCTGAGCTCTCTTTAGAGTGCGCGAGAGGATGAGCAGAAGATTAGGTGGCTGGAGAAGCCCAGAGCCCCAGTGTTCTTAGGCCTACAAAAGCACTTCCAAGGAAGGGTGCTGGCTAGCAACAGCTTTCAGTGCTGGCACTTTTCATCTCTGAGCAATTGCTCGACGTTTGCAATTTCTCAGCTCGTGTCTACGAGACGGAGAGATAGTGACCGTGACGTTTGGTGGGTAGAGAAGCGCAAAGCCCCAGTGTTGCTGCGCCTGTGAAAGCGCTTCCAAGGAAGGGTGCTGGCTAGCAAGAGCTTTCAGTGCTGGCACTTTTCATCTCTGAGCAATTGCTCGACGTTTGCAATTTCTCACGTGAGCTCTCTTTAGAGTGCGCGAGAGGATGAGCAGAAGATTAGGTGGCTGGATAAGCCCAGAGCCCCACTGTTCTTAGGCCTACAGAACCGCTTCCAAGGAAGGGTGCTGGCTAGCAACAGCTTTCAGTGCTGGCACTTTTCATCTCTGAGCAATTGCTCGACGTTTGCAATTTCTCAGCTCGTGTCTACGAGACGGAGAGATAGTGACCGTGACGTTTGGTGGGTAGAGAAGCGCAAAGCCCCAGTGTTACTGCGCCTGTGAAAGCGCTTCCAAGGAAGGGTGCTGGCTAGCAACAGCTTTCAGTGCTGGCACTTTTCATCTCTGAGCAATTGCTCGACCTTTGCAATTTCTCAGCTCGTGTCTAGGAGACAGAGAGATAGTGACCGTGACGTTTGGTGGGTAGAGAAGCGCAAAGCCCCAGTGTTACTGCGCCTGTGAAAGCGCTTCCAAGGAAGGGTGCTGGCTAGCAACAGCTTTCAGTGCTGGCACTTTTCATCTCTGAGCAATTGCTCGACGTTTGCAATCTCTCAGCTCGTGTCTACGAGAAGGAGAAATAGTGACCGTGACATTTGGTGGGTAGAGAAGCGCAAAGCCCCAGTGTTGCTGCGCCTGTGAAAGCGCTTCCAAGGAAGGGTGCTGGCTAGCAACAGCTTTCAGTGCTGGCACTTTTCATCTCTGAGCAATTGCTCAACGTTTGCAATTTCTCACCTGAGCTCTCTTTAGAGTGCGCGAGAGGATGAGCAGAAGATTAGGTGGCTAGAGAAGCCCAGAGCCCCAGTGTTCTTAGGCCTACAAAAGCACTGCCAAGGAAGGGTGCTGGGTAGCAAGAGCTTTCAGTGCTGGCACTTTTCATCTCTGAGCAATTGCTCGACGTTTGCAATCTCTCAGCTCGTGTCTATGAGACGGAAAGAGAATGACCGTGACGTTTGGTGGGTAGAGAAGCGCAAAGCCCCAGTGTTGCTGCGCCTGTGAAAGCGCTTCCAAGGAAGGGTGCTGGCTAGCAACAGCTTTCAGTGCTGGCACTTTTCCTCTCTGAGCAATTGCTCGACGTTTGCAATTTCTCACCTGAGCTCTCTTTAGAGTGCGCGAGAGGATGAGCAGATTAGGTGGCTAGAGAAGCCCAGAGCCCCAGCGTTCTTAGGGCTACAAGAGCGTTTCCAAGGAAGGGTGCTGGCTAGCAAGAGCTTTCAGTGCTGGCACTTTTCATCTCTGAGCAATTGCTCGACTTTTGCAATCTCTCAGCTCGTGTCTACGAGACGTAGAGATAGTGACCGTGACGTTTGGTGGGTAGAGAAGCGCAAAGCCCCAGTGTTGCTGCGCCTGTGAAAGCGCTTCCAAGGAAGGGTGCTGGCTAGCAAGAGCTTTCAGTGCTGGCACTTTTCATCTCTGAGCAATTGCTCGACCTTTGCAATTTCTCACCTGAGCTCTCTTTAGACTGCTTGAGAGGATGAGCAGAAGATTAGGTGGCTAGAGAAGCCCAGAGCCCCAGTGTTCTTAGGCCTACAAAAGCACTTCCAAGGAAGGGTGCTGGCTAGCAAGAGCTTTCAGTGCTGGCACTTTTCATCTCTGAGCAATTGCTTGACGTTTGCAATTTCTCAGCTCGTGTCTACGAGACAGAGAGATAGTGACCATGACTTTTGGTGGGTAGAGAAGCGCAAAGCCCCAGTGTTGCTGCGCCTGTGAAAGCACTTCCAAGGAAGGGTGCTGGCTAGCAAGAGCTTTCAGTGCTGGCACTTTTCATCTCTGAGCAATTGCTCGACGTTTGCAATTTCTCACCTGAGCTCTCTTTAGAGTGCGCGAGAGGATGAGCAGAAGATTAGGTGGCTGGAGAAGCCCAGAGCCCCAGTGTTCTTAGGCCTACAAAAGCGCTTCCAAGGAAGGGTGCTGGCTAGCAACAGCTTTCAGTGCTGGCACTTTTCATCTCTGAGCAATTGCTCGACGTTTCCAATTTCTCAGCTCGTGTCTACGAGACGGAGAGATAGTGACCGTGACCTTTGGTGGGTAGAGAAGCGCAAAGCCCCAGTGTTACTGCGCCTGTGAAAGCGCTTCCAAGGAAGGGTGCTGGCTAGCAACAGCTTTCAGTGCTGGCACTTTTCATCTCTGAGCAATTGCTCGACCTTTGCAATTTCTCAGCTCGTGTCTACGAGACAGAGAGATAGTGACCGTGACCTTTGGTGGGTAGAGAAGCGCAAAGCCCCAGTGTTACTGCGCCTGTGAAAGCGCTTCCAAGGAAGGGTGCTGGCTAGCAACAGCTTTCAGTGCTGGCACTTTTCATCTCTGAGCAATTGCTCGACCTTTGCAATTTCTCAGCTCGTGTCTACGAGACGGAGAGATAGTGACCGTGACGTTTGGTGGGTAGAGAAGCGCAAAGCCCCAGTGTTACTGCGCCTGTGAAAGCGCTTCCAAGGAAGGGTGCTGGCTAGCAACAGCTTTCAGTGCTGGCACTTTTCATCTCTGAGCAATTGCTCGACCTTTGCAATTTCTCAGCTCGTGTCTACGAGACGGAGAGATAGTGACCGTGACCTTTGGTGGGTAGAGAAGCGCAAAGCCCCAGTGTTACTGCGCCTGTGAAAGCGCTTCCAAGGAAGGGTGCTGGCTAGCAACAGCTTTCAGTGCTGGCACTTTTCATCTCTGAGCAATTGCTCGACGTTTGCAATCTCTCAGCTCGTGTCTACGAGAAGGAGAAATAGTGACCGTGACATTTGGTGGGTAGAGAAGCGCAAAGCCCCAGTGTTGCTGCGCCTGTGAAAGCGCTTCCAAGGAAGGGTGCTGGCTAGCAAGAGCTTTCAGTGCTGGCACTTTTCATCTCTGAGCAATTGCTCAACGTTTGCAATTTCTCACCTGAGCTCTCTTTAGAGTGCGCGAGAGGATGAGCAGAAGATTAGGTGGCTAGAGAAGCCCAGAGCCCCAGTGTTCTTAGGCCTACAAAAGCACTGCCAAGGAAGGGTGCTGGGTAGCAAGAGCTTTCAGTGCTGGCACTTTTCATCTCTGAGCAATTGCTCGACGTTTGCAATCTCTCAGCTCGTGTCTATGAGACGGAAAGAGAATGACCGTGACGTTTGGTGGGTAGAGAAGCGCAAAGCCCCAGTGTTGCTGCGCCTGTGAAAGCGCTTCCAAGGAAGGGTGCTGGCTAGCAACAGCTTTCAGTGCTGGCACTTTTCCTCTCTGAGCAATTGCTCGACGTTTGCAATTTCTCACCTGAGCTCTCTTTAGAGTGCGAGAGAGGATGAGCAGAAGATTAGGTGGCTAGAGAAGCCCAGAGCCCCAGTGTTCTTAGGCCTACAAAAGCGCTTCCAAGGAAGTGTGCTGGCTAGCAAGAGCTTTCAGTGCTGGCACTTTTCATCTCTGAGCAATTGCTCGACGTTTGCAATTTCTCAGCTCGTGTCTACGAGACGGAGAGATAGTGACCGTGACGTTTGGTGGGTAGAGAAGCGCAAAGCCCCAGTGTTACTGCGCCTGTGAAAGCGCTTCCAAGGAAGGGTGCTGGCTAGCAAGAGCTTTCAGTGCTGGCACTTTTCATCTCTGAGCAATTGCTCGACGTTTGCAATTTCTCAGCTCGTGTCTATGAGACAGAGAGATAGTGACCGTGACCTTTGGTGGGTAGAGAAGCGCAAAGCCCCAGTGTTACTGCGCCTGTGAAAGCGCTTCCAAGGAAGGGTGCTGGCTAGCAACAGCTTTCAGTGCTGGCACTTTTCATCTCTGAGCAATTGCTCGACCTTTGCAATTTCTCACCTGAGCTCTCTTTAGAGTGCGCGAGAGGATGAGCAGATTAGGTGGCTAGAGAAGCCCAGAGCCCCAGCGTTCTTAGGGCTACAAGAGCGTTTCCAAGGAAGGGTGCTGGCTAGCAAGAGCTTTCAGTGCTGGCACTTTTCATCTCTGAGCAATTGCTCGACTTTTGCAATCTCTCAGCTCGTGTCTACGAGACGTAGAGATAGTGACCGTGACGTTTGGTGGGTAGAGAAGCGCAAAGCCCCAGTGTTGCTGCGCCTCTGAAAGCGCTTCCAAGGAAGGGTGCTGGCTAGCAAGAGCTTTCAGTGCTGGCACTTTTCATCTCTGAGCAATTGCTCGACCTTTGCAATTTCTCACCTGAGCTCTCTTTAGACTGCGCGAGAGGATGAGCAGAAGATTAGGTGGCTAGAGAAGCCCAGAGCCCCTGTGTTCTTAGGCCTACAAAAGCACTTCCAAGGAAGGGTGCTGGCTAGCAAGAGCTTTCAGTGCTGGCACTTTTCATCTCTGAGCAATTGCTCGACGTTTGCAATTTCTCAGCTCGTGTCTACGAGTCGGAGAGATAGTGACCGTGACGTTTGGTGGCTAGAGAAGCGCAAAGCCCCAGTGTTGCTGCGCCTGTGAAAGCACTTCCAAGGAAGGGTGCTGGCTAGCAAGAGCTTTCAGTGCTGGCACTTTTCATCTCTGAGCAATTGCTCGACGTTTGCAATTTCTCACCTGAGCTCTCTTTAGAGTGCGCGAGAGGATGAGCAGAAGATTAGGTGGCTGGAGAAGCCCAGAGCCCCAGTGTTCTTAGGCCTACAAAAGCGCTTCCAAGGAAGGGTGCTGGCTAGCAACAGCTTTCAGTGCTGGCACTTTTCATCTCTGAGCAATTGCTCGACGTTTGCAATTTCTCAGCTCGTGTCTACGAGACGGAGAGATAGTGACCGTGACGTTTGGTGGGTAGAGAAGCGCAAAGCCCCAGTGTTACTGCGCCTGTGAAAGCGCTTCCAAGGAAGGGTGCTGGCTAGCAACAGCTTTCAGTGCTGGCACTTTTCATCTCTGAGCAATTGCTCGACCTTTGCAATTTCTCAGCTCGTGTCTACGAGACAGAGAGATAGTGACCGTGACCTTTGGTGGGTAGAGAAGCGCAAAGCCCCAGTGTTACTGCGCCTGTGAAAGCGCTTCCAAGGAAGGGTGCTGGCTAGCAACAGCTTTCAGTGCTGGCACTTTTCATCTCTGAGCAATTGCTCGACGTTTGCAATTTCTCAGCTCGTGTCTACGAGACGGAGAGATAGTGACCGTGACGTTTGGTGGGTAGAGAAGCGCAAAGCCCCAGTGTTACTGCGCCTGTGAAAGCGCTTCCAAGGAAGGGTGCTGGCTAGCAACAGCTTTCAGTGCTGGCACTTTTCATCTCTGAGCAATTGCTCGACCTTTGCAATTTCTCAGCTCGTGTCTACGAGACAGAGAGATAGTGACCGTGACGTTTGGTGGGTAGAGAAGCGCAAAGCCCCAGTGTTACTGCGCCTGTGAAAGCGCTTCCAAGGAAGGGTGCTGGCTAGCAACAGCTTTCAGTGCTGGCACTTTTCATCTCTGAGCAATTGCTCGACGTTTGCAATTTCTCAGCTCGTGTCTACGAGAAGGAGAGATAGTGACCGTGACATTTGGTGGGTAGAGAAGCGCAAAGCCCCAGTGTTGCTGCGCCTGTGAAAGCGCTTCCAAGGAAGGGTGCTGGCTAGCAAGAGCTTTCAGTGCTGGCACTTTTCATCTCTGAGCAATTGCTCAACGTTTGCAATTTCTCACCTGAGCTCTCTTTAGAGTGCGCGAGAGGATGAGCAGAAGATTAGGTGGCTAGAGAAGCCCAGAGCCCCAGTGTTCTTAGGCCTACAAAAGCACTTCCAAGGAAGGGTGCTGGCTAGCAACAGCTTTCAGTGCTGGCACTTTTCATCTCTGAGCAATTGCTCGACGTTTGCAATTTCTCAGCTCGTGTCTACGAGACGGAAAGAGAATGACCGTGACGTTTGGTGGCTAGAGAAGCGCAAAGCCCCAGTGTTGCTGCGCCTGTGAAAGCGCTTCCAAGGAAGGGTGCTGGCTAGCAACAGCTTTCAGTGCTGGCACTTTTCATCTCTGAGCAATTGCTCGACGTTTGCAATTTCTCACCTGAGCTCTCTTTAGAGTGCGAGAGAGGATGAGCAGAAGATTAGGTGGCTAGAGAAGCCCAGAGCCCCAGTGTTCTTAGGCCTACAAAAGCGCTTCCAAGGAAGGGTGCTGGCTAGCAAGAGCTTTCAGTGCTGGCACTTTTCATCTCTGAGCAATTGCTCGACGTGTGCAATTTCTCAGCTCGTGTCTACGAGACGGAGAGATAGTGACCGTGACGTTTGGTGGGTAGAGAAGCGCAAAGCCCCAGTGTTACTGCGCCTGTGAAAGCGCTTCCAAGGAAGGGTGCTGGCTAGCAACAGCTTTCAGTGCTGGCACTTTTCATCTCTGAGCAATTGCTCGACCTTTGCAATTTCTCACCTGAGCTCTCTTTAGAGTGCGCGAGAGGATGAGCAGAAGATTAGGTGGCTGGATAAGCCCAGAGCCCCACTGTTCTTAGGCCTACAGAACCGCTTCCAAGGAAGGGTGCTGGCTAGCAACAGCTTTCAGTGCTGGCACTTTTCATCTCTGAGCAATTGCTTGACGTTTGCAATTTCTCAGCTCGTGTCTACGAGATGGAAAGAGAATGACCGTGACGTTTGGTGTGTAGAGAAGCGCAAAGCCCCAGTGTTGCTGCGCCTGTGAAAGCGCTTCCAAGGAAGGGTGCTGGCTAGCAACAGCTTTCAGTGCTGGCACTTTTCATCTCTGAGCAATTGCTCGACGTTTGCAATTTCTCAGCTCGTGTCTACGAGACGGAGAGATAGTGACCGTGACGTTTGGTGGGTAGAGAAGCGCAAAGCCCCAGTGTTGCTGCGCCTGTGAAAGCGCTTCCAAGGAAGGGTGCTGGCTAGCAACAGCTTTCAGTGCTGGCACTTTTCATCTCTGAGCAATTGCTCGACGTTTGCAATTTCTCACCTGAGCTCTCTTTAGAGTGCGCGAGAGGATGAGCAGAAGATTAGGTGGCTAGAGAAGCCCAGAGCCCCAGTGTTCTTAGGCCTACAAAACCGCATCCAAGGAAGGGTGCTGGCTAGCAACAGCTTTCAGTGCTGGCACTTTTCATCTCTGAGCAATTGCTCGACCTTTGCAATTTCTCAGCTCGTGTCTACGAGACAGAGAGATAGTGACCGTGACGTTTGGTGGGTAGAGAAGCGCAAAGCCCCAGTGTTGCTGCGCCTGTGAAAGCGCTTCCAAGGAAGGGTGCTGGCTAGCAACAGCTTTCAGTGCTGGCACTTTTCATCTCTGAGCAATTGCTCGACGTTTGCAATTTCTCAGCTCGTGTCTACGAGACAGAGAGATAGTGACCATGACGTTTGGTGGGTAGAGAAGCGCAAAGCCCCAGTGTTGCTGCGCCTCTGAAAGCGCTTCCAAGGAAGGGTGCTGGCTAGCAAGAGCTTTCAGTGCTGGCACTTTTCATCTCTGAGCAATTGCTCGACGTTTGCAATTTCTCACCTGAGCTCTCTTTAGAGTGCGCGAGAGGATGAGCAGAAGATTAGGTGGCTGGAGAAGCCCAGAGCCCCAGTGTTCTTAGGCCTACAAAAGCGCTTCCAAGGAAGGGTGCTGGCTAGCAACAGCTTTCAGTGCTGGCACTTTTCATCTCTGAGCAATTGCTCGACCTTTGCAATTTCTCAGCTCGTGTCTACGAGACGGAGAGATAGTGACCGTGACATTTGGTGGGTAGAGAAGCGCAAAGCCCCAGTGTTACTGCGCCTGTGAAAGCGCTTCCAAGGAAGGGTGCTGGCTAGCAAGAGCTTTCAGTGCTGGCACTTTTCATCTCTGAGCAATTGCTCGACGTTTGCAATTTCTCAGCTCGTGTCTACGAGACAGAGAGATAGTGACCGTGACCTTTGGTGGGTAGAGAAGCGCAAAGCCCCAGTGTTACTGCGCCTGTGAAAGCGCTTCCAAGGAAGGGTGCTGGCTAGCAAGAGCTTTCAGTGCTGGCACTTTTCATCTCTGAGCAATTGCTCGACGTTTGCAATCTCTCAGCTCGTGTCTACGAGAAGGAGAGATAGTGACCGTGACATTTGGTGGGTAGAGAAGCGCAAAGCCCCAGTGTTGCTGCGCCTGTGAAAGCGCTTCCAAGGAAGGCTGCTGGCTAGCAAGAGCTTTCAGTGCTGGCACTTTTCATCTCTGAGCAATTGCTCAACGTTTGCAATTTCTCACCTGAGCTCTCTTTAGACTGCTTGAGAGGATGAGCAGAAGATTAGGTGGCTAGAGAAGCCCAGAGCCCCAGTGTTCTTAGGCCTACAAAAGCACTTCCAAGGAAGGGTGCTGGCTAGCAACAGCTTTCAGTGCTGGCACTTTTCATCTCTGAGCAATTGCTCGACGTTTGCAATTTCTCAGCTCGTGTCTACGAGACAGAGAGATAGTGACCGTGACGTTTGGTGGGTAGAGAAGCGCAAAGCCCCAGTGTTGCTGCGCCTGTGAAAGCGCTTCCAAGGAAGGGTGCTGGCTAGCAACAGCTTTCAGTGCTGGCACTTTTCATCTCTGAGCAATTGCTCGACGTTTGCAATTTCTCACCTGAGCTCTCTTTAGAGTGCGCGAGAGGATGAGCAGAAGATTAGGTGGCTGGAGAAGCCCAGAGCCCCAGTGTTCTTAGGCCTACAAAAGCGCTTCCAAGGAAGGGTGCTGGCTAGCAACAGCTTTCAGTGCTGGCACTTTTCATCTCTGAGCAATTGCTCGACGTTTGCAATTTCTCAGCTCGTGTCTACGAGACGGAGAGATAGTGACCGTGACGTTTGGTGGGTAGAGAAGCGCAAAGCCCCAGTGTTACTGCGCCTGTGAAAGCGCTTCCAAGGAAGGGTGCTGGCTAGCAACAGCTTTCAGTGCTGGCACTTTTCATCTCTGAGCAATTGCTCGACCTTTGCAATTTCTCAGCTCGTGTCTACGAGACAGAGAGATAGTGACCGTGACGTTTGGTGGGTAGAGAAGCGCAAAGCCCCAGTGTTACTGCGCCTGTGAAAGCGCTTCCAAGGAAGGGTGCTGGCTAGCAAGAGCTTTCAGTGCTGGCACTTTTCATCTCTGAGCAATTGCTCGACGTTTGCAATTTCTCAGCTCGTGTCTACGAGACGGAGAGATAGTGACCGTGACGTTTGGTGGGTAGAGAAGCGCAAAGCCCCAGTGTTACTGCGCCTGTGAAAGCGCTTCCAAGGAAGGGTGCTGGCTAGCAACAGTTTTCAGTGCTGGCACTTTTCATCTCTGAGCAATTGCTCGACGTTTGCAATTTCTCAGCTCGTGTCTACGAGACAGAGAGATAGTGACCGTGACGTTTGGTGGGTAGAGAAGCGCAAAGCCCCAGTGTTACTGCGCCTGTGAAAGCGCTTCCAAGGAAGGGTGCTGGCTAGCAACAGCTTTCAGTGCTGGCACTTTTCATCTCTGAGCAATTGCTCGACGTTTGCAATCTCTCAGCTCGTGTCTACGAGAAGGAGAGATAGTGACCGTGACCTTTGGTGGGTAGAGAAGCGCAAAGCCCCAGTGTTGCTGCGCCTGTGAAAGCGCTTCCAAGGAAGGGTGCTGGCTAGCAAGAGCTTTCAGTGCTGGCACTTTTCATCTCTGAGCAATTGCTCAACGTTTGCAATTTCTCACCTGAGCTCTCTTTAGAGTGCGCGAGAGGATGAGCAGAAGATTAGGTGGCTAGAGAAGCCCAGAGCCCCACTGTTCTTAGGCCTACAAAAGCACTGCCAAGGAAGGGTGCTGGCTAGCAACAGCTTTCAGTGCTGGCACTTTTCATCTCTGAGCAATTGCTCGACGTTTGCAATTTCTCAGCTCGTGTCTACGAGACGGAAAGAGAATGACCGTGACGTTTGGTGGGTAGAGAAGCGCAAAGCCCCAGTGTTACTGCGCCTGTGAAAGCGCTTCCAAGGAAGGGTGCTGGCTAGCAAGAGCTTTCAGTGCTGGCACTTTTCATCTCTGAGCAATTGCTCGACGTTTGCAATTTCTCACGTGAGCTCTCTTTAGAGTGCGCGAGAGGATGAGCAGAAGATTAGGTGGCTGGAGAAGCCCAGAGCCCCACTGTTCTTAGGCCTACAGAACCGCTTCCAAGGAAGGGTGCTGGCTAGCAACAGCTTTCAGTGCTGGCACTTTTCATCTCTGAGCAATTGCTTGACGTTTGCAATTTCTCAGCGCGTGTCTACGAGATGGAAAGAGAATGACCGTGACGTTTGGTGGCTAGAGAAGCGCAAAGCCCCAGTGTTGCTGCGCCTGTGAAAGCGCTTCCAAGGAAGGGTGCTGGCTAGCAAGAGCTTTCAGTGCTGGCACTTTTCATCTCTGAGCAATTGCTCGACGTTTGCAATTTCTCAGCTCGTGTCTACGAGACGGAGAGATAGTGACCGTGACGTTTGGTGGGTAGAGAAGCGCAAAGCCCCAGTGTTGCTGCGCCTGTGAAAGCGCTTCCAAGGAAGGGTGCTGGCTAGCAAGAGCTTTCAGTGCTGGCACTTTTCATCTCTGAGCAATTGCTCGACGTTTGCAATTTCTCACCTGAGCTCTCTTTAGAGTGCGCGAGAGGATGAGCAGAAGATTAGGTGGCTAGAGAAGCCCAGAGCCCCAGTGTTCTTAGGCCTACAAAACCGCGTCCAAGGAAGGGTGCTGGCTAGCAACAGCTTTCAGTGCTGGCACTTTTCATCTCTGAGCAATTGCTCGACGTTTGCAATTTCTCAGCTCGTGTCTACGAGACAGAGAGATAGTGACCGTGACGTTTGGTGGGTAGAGAAGCGCAAAGCCCCAGTGTTGCTGCGCCTGTGAAAGCGCTTCCAAGGAAGGGTGCTGGCTAGCAACAGCTTTCAGTGCTGGCACTTTTCATCTCTGAGCAATTGCTCGACGTTTGCAATTTCTCAGCTCGTGTCTACGAGACAGAGAGATAGTGACCATGACGTTTGGTGGGTAGAGAAGCGCAAAGCCCCAGTGTTGCTGCGCCTGTGAAAGCGCTTCCAAGGAAGGGTTCTGGCTAGCAACAGCTTTCAGTGCTGGCACTTTTCATCTCTGAGCAATTGCTCGACGTTTGCAATTTCTCACCTGAGCTCTCTTTAGAGTGCGCGAGAGGATGAGCAGAAGATTAGGTGGCTGGAGAAGCCCAGAGCCCCAGTGTTCTTAGGCCTACAAAAGCGCTTCCAAGGAAGGGTGCTGGCTAGCAACAGCTTTCAGTGCCTGCACTTTTCATCTCTGAGCAATTGCTCGACGTTTTGCAATTTCTCAGCTCGTGTCTACGAGACGGAGAGATAGTGACCGTGACATTTGGTGGGTAGAGAAGCGCAAAGCCCCAGTGTTACTGCGCCTGTGAAAGCGCTTCCAAGGAAGGGTGCTGGCTAGCAACAGCTTTCAGTGCTGGCACTTTTCATCTCTGAGCAATTGCTCGACCTTTGCAATTTCTCAGCTCGTGTCTACGAGACAGAGAGATAGTGACCGTGACCTTTGGTGGCTAGAGAAGCGCAAAGCCCCAGTGTTACTGCGCCTGTGAAAGCGCTTCCAAGGAAGGGTGCTGGCTAGCAAGAGCTTTCAGTGCTGGCACTTTTCATCTCTGAGCAATTGCTCGACGTTTGCAATCTCTCAGCTCGTGTCTACGAGAAGGAGAGATAGTGACCGTGACATTTGGTGGGTAGAGAAGCGCAAAGCCCCAGTGTTGCTGCGCCTGTGAAAGCGCTTCCAAGGAAGGGTGCTGGCTAGCAAGAGCTTTCAGTGCTGGCACTTTTCATCTCTGAGCAATTGCTCAACGTTTGCAATTTCTCACCTGAGCTCTCTTTAGACTGCGCGAGAGGATGAGCAGAAGATTAGGTGGCTAGAGAAGCCCAGAGCCCCAGTGTTCTTAGGCCTACAAAAGCACTGCCAAGGAAGGGTGCTGGGTAGCAACAGCTTTCAGTGCTGGCACTTTTCATCTCTGAGCAATTGCTCGACGTTTGCAATCTCTCAGCTCGTGTCTATGAGACGGAAAGAGAATGACCGTGACGTTTGGTGGGTAGAGAAGCGCAAAGCCCCAGTGTTGCTGCGCCTGTGAAAGCGCTTCCAAGGAAGGGTGCTGGCTAGCAACAGTTTTCAGTGCTGGCACTTTTCCTCTCTGAGCAATTGCTCGACGTTTGCAATTTCTCACCTGAGCTCTCTTTAGAGTGCGAGAGAGGATGAGCAGAATATTAGGTGGCTAGAGAAGCCCAGAGCCCCAGTGTTCTTAGGCCTACAAAAGCGCTTCCAAGGAAGGGTGCTGGCTAGCAACAGCTTTCAGTGCTGGCACTTTTCATCTCTGAGCAATTGCTCGACGTTTGCAATTTCTCAGCTCGTGTCTACGAGACGGAGAGATAGTGACCGTGACGTTTGGTGGGTAGAGAAGCGCAAAGCCCCAGTGTTGCTGCGCCTGTGAAAGCGCTTCCAAGGAAGGGTGCTGGCTAGCAAGAGCTTTCAGTGCTGGCACTTTTCATCTCTGAGCAATTGCTCGACGTTTGCAATTTCTCAGCTCGTGTCTATGAGACAGAAAGATAGTGACCGTGACCTTTGGTGGGTAGAGAAGCGCAAAGCCCCAGTGTTACTGCGCCTGTGAAAGCGCTTCCAAGGAAGGGTGCTGGCTAGCAACAGCTTTCAGTGCTGGCACTTTTCATCTCTGAGCAATTGCTCGACGTTTGCAATCTCTCAGCTCGTGTCTACGAGAAGGAGAGATAGTGACCGTGACATTTGGTGGGTAGAGAAGCGCAAAGCCCCAGTGTTGCTGCGCCTCTGAAAGCGCTTCCAAGGAAGGCTGCTGGCTAGCAAGAGCTTTCAGTGCTGGCACTTTTCATCTCTGAGCAATTGCTCAACGTTTGCAATTTCTCACCTGAGCTCTCTTTAGACTGCGCGAGAGGATGAGCAGAAGATTAGGTGGCTAGAGAAGCCCAGAGCCCCAGTGTTCTTAGGCCTACAAAAGCACTGCCAAGGAAGGGTGCTGGGTAACAACAGCTTTCAGTGCTGGCACTTTTCATCTCTGAGCAATTGCTCGACGTTTGCAATTTCTCAGCTCGTGTCTACGAGTCGGAGAGATAGTGACCGTGACGTTTGGTGGGTAGAGAAGCGCAAAGCCCCAGTGTTACTGCGCCTGTGAAAGCGCTTCCAAGGAAGGGTGCTGGCTAGCAAGAGCTTTCAGTGCTGGCACTTTTCATCTCTGAGCAATTGCTCGACGTTTGCAATTTCTCAGCTCGTGTCTACGAGACAGAGAGATAGTGACCGTGACATTTGGTGGCTAGAGAAGCGCAAAGCCCCAGTATTACTGCGCCTGTGAAAGCGCTTCCAAGGAAGGGTGCTGGCTAGCAACAGCTTTCAGTGCTGGCACTTTTCATCTCTGAGCAATTGCTCGACCTTTGCAATTTCTCACCTGAGCTCTCTTTAGAGTGCGCGAGAGGATGAGCAGAAGATTAGGTGGCTAGAGAAGACCAGAGCCCCAGTGTTCTTAGGCCTACAAAAGCACTGCCAAGGAAGGGTGCTGGCTAGCAACAGCTTTCAGTGCTGGCACTTTTCATCTCTGAGCAATTGCTCGACGTTTGCAATTTCTCAGCTCGTGTCTACGAGACGGAAAGAGAATGACCGTGACGTTTGGTGGCTAGAGAAGCGCAAAGCCCCAGTGTTGCTGCGCCTGTGAAAGCGCTTCCAAGGAAGGGTGCTGGCTAGCAACAGCTTTCAGTGCTGGCACTTTTCATCTCTGAGCAATTGCTCGACGTTTGCAATTTCTCACCTGAGCTCTCTTTAGACTGCGCGAGAGGATGCGCAGAAGATTAGGTGGCTAGAGAAGCCCAGAGCCCCAGTGTTCTTAGGCCTACAAAAGCACTGCCAAGGAAGGGTGCTGGCTAGCAAGAGCTTTCAGTGCTGGCACTTTTCATCTCTGAGCAATTGCTCGACGTTTGCAATTTCTCGGCTCGTGTCTACGAGACGGAAAGAGAATGACCGTGACGTTTGGTGGGTAGAGAAGCGCAAAGCCCCAGTGTTACTGCGCCTGTGAAAGCGCTTCCAAGGAAGGGTGCTGGCTAGCAACAGCTTTCAGTGCTGGCACTTTTCATCTCTGAGCAATTTCTCGACATTTGCAATTTCTCACGTGAGCTCTCTTTAGAGTGCGCGAGAGGATGAGCAGAAGATTAGGTGGCTGGAGAAGCCCAGAGCCCCAGTGTTCTAACGGCTACAAAAGCACTTCCAAGGAAGGGTGCTGGCTAGCAAGAGCTTTCAGTGCTGGCACTTTTCATCTCTGAGCAATTGCTCGACGTTTGCAATTTCTCAGCTCGTGTCTACGAGACGGAGAGATAGTGACCATGACGTTTGGTGGGTAGAGAAGCGCAAAGCCCCAGTGTTGCTGCGCCTGTGAAAGCCCTTCCAAGGAAGGGTTCTGGCTAGCAAGAGCTTTCAGTGCTGGCACTTTTCATCTCTGAGCAATTGCTCGACCTTTGCAATTTCTCACCTGAGCTCTCTTTAGACTGCGCGAGAGGATGAGCAGAAGATTAGGTGGCTGGAGAAGCCCAGAGCCCCAGTGTTCTTAGGCCTACAAAAGCACTTCCAAGGAAGGGTGCTGGCTAGCAACAGCTTTCAGTGCTGGCACTTTTCATCTCTGAGCAATTGCTCGACGTTTGCAATTTCTCAGCTCGTGTCTACGAGACGGAAAGAGAATGACCGTGACCTTTGGCGGCTAGAGAAGCGCAAAGCCCCAGTGTTACTGCGCCTGTGAAAGCGCTTCCAAGGAATGGTTCTGGCTAGCAACAGCTTTCAGTGCTGGCACTTTTCATCTCTGAGCAATTGCTCGACCTTTGCAATTTCTCACCTGAGCTCTCTTTAGACTGCTTGAGAGGATGAGCAGAAGATTAGGTGGCTAGAGAAGCCCAGAGCCCCAGTGTTCTTAGGCCTGTGAAAGCACTTCCAAGGAAGGGTGCTGGCTAGCAACAGCTTTCAGTGCTGGCACTTTTCATCTCTGAGCAATTGCTCGACGTTTGCAATTTCTCAGCTCGTGTCTACGAGACGGAGAGATAGTGACCGTGACGTTTGGTGGGTAGAGAAGCGCAAAGCCCCAGTGTTGCTGCGCCTGTGAAAGCGCTTCCAAGGAAGGGTGCTGGCTAGCAACAGCTTTCAGTGCTGGCACTTTTCATCTATGAGCAATTGCTCGACGTTTGCAATTTCTCAGCTCGTGTCTACGAGACGGAGAGATAGTGACCGTGACGTTTGGTGGCTAGAGAAGCGCAAAGCCCCAGTATTGCTGCGCCTGTGAAAGCGCTTCCAAGGAAGGGTGCTGGCTAGCAACAGCTTTCAGTGCTGGCACTTTTCATCTCTGAGCAATTGCTCGACTTTTGCAATTTCTCAGCTCGTGTCTACGAGACGGAGAGATAGTGACCGTGACCTTTGGTGGCTAGAGAAGCGCAAAGCCCCAGTGTTACTGCGCCTGTGAAAGCGCTTCCAAGGAAGGGTTCTGGCTAGCAAGAGCTTTCAGTGCTGGCACTTTTCATCTCTGAGCAATTGCTCGACGTTTGCAAATTTCTCACCTGAGCTCTCTTTAGACTGTGCGAGAGGATGAGCAGAAGATTAGGTGGCTGGAGAAGCCCAGAGCCCCACTGTTCTTAGGCCTACAAAAGCACTTCCAAGGAAGGGTGCTGGCTAGCAACAGCTTTCAGTGCTGGCACTTTTTATCTCTGAGCAATTGCTCGACGTTTGCAATTTCTCAGCTCGTGTCTACGAGATGGAAAGAGAATGACCGTGACGTTTGGTGGGTAGAGAAGCGCAAAGCCCCAGTGTTGCTGCGCCTGTGAAAGCGCTTCCAAGGAAGGGTGCTGGCTAGCAACAGCTTTCAGTGCTGGCACTTTTCATCTCTGAGCAATTGCTCGACGTTTGCAATTTCTCAGCTCGTGTCTACGAGACGGAGAGATAGTGACCGTGACCTTTGGTGGGTAGAGAAGCGCAAAGCCCCAGTGTTGCTGCGCCTGTGAAAGCACTTCCAAGGAAGGGTGCTGGCTAGCAAGAGCTTTCAGTGCTGGCACTTTTCATCTCTGAGCAATTGCTCGACGTTTGCAATCTCTCAGCTCGTGTCTACGAGACAGAGAGATAGTGACCGTGACGTTTGGTGGGTAGAGAAGCGCAAAGCCCCAGTGTTGCTGCGCCTGTGAAAGCGCTTCCAAGGAAGGGTGCTGGCTAGCAACAGCTTTCAGTGCTGGCACTTTTCATCTCTGAGCAATTGCTCGACGTTTGCAATTTCTCACCTGAGCTCTCTTTAGAGTGCGCGAGAGGATGAGCAGAAGATTAGGTGGCTGGAGAAGCCCAGAGCCCCAGTGCTCTTAGGGCTACAAAACCGCTTCCAAGGAAGGGTGCTGGCTAGCAACAGCTTTCAGTGCTGGCACTTTTCATCTCTGAGCAATTGCTCGACGTTTGCAATCTCTCAGCTCGTGTCTACGAGACGGAGAGATAGTGACCGTGACGTTTGGAGGGTAGAGAAGCGCAAAGCCCCAGTGTTGCTGCGCCTGTGAAAGCGCTTCCAAGGAAGGGTGCTGGCTAGCAACAGCTTTCAGTGCTGGCACTTTTCATCTCTGAGCAATTGCTCGACGTTTGCAATTTCTCAGCTCGTGTCTACGAGACAGAGAGATAGTGACCGTGACGTTTGGTGGGTAGAGAAGCGCAAAGCCCCAGTATTACTGCGCCTGTGAAAGCGCTTCCAAGGAAGGGTGCTGGCTAGCAACAGCTTTCAGTGCTGGCACTTTTCATCTCTGAGCAATTGCTCGACGTTTGCAATTTCTCACCTGAGCTCTCTTTAGACTGCGCGAGAGGATGCGCAGAAGATTAGGTGGCTAGAGAAGCCCAGAGCCCCAGTGTTCTTAGGCCTACAAAAGCACTGCCAAGGAAGGGTGCTGGCTAGCAAGAGCTTTCAGTGCTGGCACTTTTCATCTCTGAGCAATTGCTCGACGTTTGCAATTTCTCGGCTCGTGTCTACGAGACGGAAAGAGAATGACCGTGACGTTTGGTGGGTAGAGAAGCGCAAAGCCCCAGTGTTACTGCGCCTGTGAAAGCGCTTCCAAGGAAGGGTGCTGGCTAGCAACAGCTTTCAGTGCTGGCACTTTTCATCTCTGAGCAATTTCTCGACATTTGCAATTTCTCACCTGAGCTCTCTTTAGAGTGCGCGAGAGGATGAGCAGAAGATTAGGTGGCTGGAGAAGCCCAGAGCCCCAGTATTCTAACGGCTAGAAAAGCACTTCCAAGGAAGGGTGCTGGCTAGCAAGAGCTTTCAGTGCTGGCACTTTTCATCTCTGAGCAATTGCTCGACGTTTGCAATTTCTCAGCTCGTGTCTACGAGACGGAGAGATAGTGACCATGACGTTTGGTGGGTAGAGAAGCGCAAAGCCCCAGTGTTGCTGCGCCTGTGAAAGCGCTTCCAAGGAAGGGTTCTGGCTAGCAACAGCTTTCAGTGCTGGCACTTTTCATCTCTGAGCAATTGCTCGACGTTTGCAATTTCTCACCTGAGCTCTCTTTAGAGTGCGCGAGAGGATGAGCAGAAGATTAGGTGGCTAGAGAAGCCCAGAGCCCCAGTGTTCTTAGGCCTACAAAAGCAATTCCAAGGAAGGGTGCTGGCTAGCAACAGCTTTCAGTGCTGGCACTTTTCATCTCTGAGCAATTGCTCGACGTTTGCAATTTCTCAGCTCGTGTCTACGAGACGGAGAGATAGTGACCGTGACGTTTGGTGGTTAGAGAAGCGCAAAGCCCCAGTGTTACTGCGCCTGTGAAAGCCCTTCCAAGGAAGGGTTCTGGCTAGCAAGAGCTTTCAGTGCTGGCACTTTTCATCTCTGAGCAATTGCTCGACCTTTGCAATTTCTCACCTGAGCTCTCTTTAGAGTGCGCGAGAGGATGAGCAGAAGATTAGGTGGCTGGAGAAGCCCAGAGCCCCAGTGTTCTTAGGCCTACAAAAGCACTTCCAAGGAAGGGTGCTGGCTAGCAACAGCTTTCAGTGCTGGCACTTTTCATCTCTGAGCAATTGCTCGACGTTTGCAATTTCTCAGCTCGTGTCTACGAGACGGAAAGAGAATGACCGTGACCTTTGGCGGCTAGAGAAGCGCAAAGCCCCAGTGTTACTGCGCCTGTGAAAGCGCTTCCAAGGAATGGTTCTGGCTAGCAACAGCTTTCAGTGCTGGCACTTTTCATCTCTGAGCAATTGCTCGACCTTTGCAATTTCTCACCTGAGCTCTCTTTAGACTGCTTGAGAGGATGAGCAGAAGATTAGGTGGCTAGAGAAGCCCAGAGCCCCAGTGTTCTTAGGCCTGTGAAAGCACTTCCAAGGAAGGGTGCTGGCTAGCAACAGCTTTCAGTGCTGGCACTTTTCATCTCTGAGCAATTGCTCGACGTTTGCAATTTCTCAGCTCGTGTCTACGAGACGGAGAGATAGTGACCGTGACGTTTGGTGGGTAGAGAAGCGCAAAGCCCCAGTGTTGCTGCGCCTGTGAAAGCGCTTCCAAGGAAGGGTGCTGGCTAGCAACAGCTTTCAGTGCTGGCACTTTTCATCTCTGAGCAATTGCTCGACGTTTGCAATTTCTCAGCTCGTGTCTACGAGACGGAGAGATAGTGACCGTGACCTTTGGTGGGTAGAGAAGCGCAAAGCCCCAGTGTTGCTGCGCCTGTGAAAGCGCTTCCAAGGAAGGCTGCTGGCTAGCAACAGCTTTCAGTGCTGGCACTTTTCATCTCTGAGCAATTGCTCGACGTTTGCAATTTCTCAGCTCGTGTCTACGAGACGGAGAGATAGTGACCGTGACGTTTGGTGGCTAGAGAAGCGCAAAGCCCCAGTATTGCTGCGCCTGTGAAAGCGCTTCCAAGGAAGGGTGCTGGCTAGCAACAGCTTTCAGTGCTGGCACTTTTCATCTCTGAGCAATTGCTCGACTTTTGCAATTTCTCAGCTCGTGTCTACGAGACGGAGAGATAGTGACCGTGACCTTTGGTGGCTAGAGAAGCGCAAAGCCCCAGTGTTACTGCGCCTGTGAAAGCGCTTCCAAGGAAGGGTTCTGGCTAGCAAGAGCTTTCAGTGCTGGCACTTTTCATCTCTGAGCAATTGCTCGACGTTTGCAAATTTCTCACCTGAGCTCTCTTTAGACTGTGCGAGAGGATGAGCAGAAGATTAGGTGGCTGGAGAAGCCCAGAGCCCCAGTGTTCTTAGGCCTACAAAAGCACTTCCAAGGAAGGGTGCTGGCTAGCAACAGCTTTCAGTGCTGGCACTTTTTATCTCTGAGCAATTGCTCGACGTTTGCAATTTCTCAGCTCGTGTCTACGAGACGGAAAGAGAATGACCGTGACGTTTGGTGGGTAGAGAAGCGCAAAGCCCCAGTGTTGCTGCGCCTGTGAAAGCGCTTCCAAGGAAGGTTGCTGGCTAGCAACAGCTTTCAGTGCTGGCACTTTTCATCTCTGAGCAATTGCTCGACGTTTGCAATTTCTCAGCTCGTGTCTACGAGACGGAGAGATAGTGACCGTGACCTTTGGTGGGTAGAGAAGCGCAAAGCCCCAGTGTTGCTGCGCCTGTGAAAGCACTTCCAAGGAAGGGTGCTGGCTAGCAACAGCTTTCAGTGCTGGCACTTTTCATCTCTGAGCAATTGCTCGACGTTTGCAATTTCTCAGCTCGTGTCTACGAGACAGAGAGATAGTGACCGTGACCTTTGGTGGGTAGAGAAGCGCAAAGCCCCAGTGTTGCTGCGCCTGTGAAAGCGCTTCCAAGGAAGGGTGCTGGCTAGCAACAGCTTTCAGTGCTGGCACTTTTCATCTCTGAGCAATTGCTCGACGTTTGCAATTTCTCAGCTCGTGTCTACGAGACGGAGAGATAGTGACCGTGACGTTTGGTGGGTAGAGAAGCGCAAAGCCCCAGTGTTGCTGCGCCTGTGAAAGCGCTTCCAAGGAAGGGTGCTGGCTAGCAACAGCTTTCAGTGCTGGCACTTTTCATCTCTGAGCAATTGCTCGACGTTTGCAATTTCTCAGCTCGTGTCTACGAGACGGAGAGATAGTGACCGTGACCTTTGGTGGGTAGAGAAGCGCAAAGCCCCAGTGTTGCTGCGCCTGTGAAAGCGCTTCCAAGGAAGGGTGCTGGCTAGCAAGAGCTTTCAGTGCTGGCACTTTTCATCTCTGAGCAATTGCTCGACGTTTGCAATTTCTCACCTGAGCTCTCTTTAGAGTGCGCGAGAGGATGAGCAGAAGATTAGGTGGCTGGAGAAGCCCAGAGCCCCAGTGTTCTTAGGCCTACAAAAGCACTTCCAAGGAAGGGTGCTGGCTAGCAACAGCTTTCAGTGCTGGCACTTTTCATCTCTGAGCAATTGCTCGACGTTTGCAATTTCTCAGCTCGTGTCTACGAGACGGAAAGAGAATGACCGTCACGTTTGGTGGGTAGAGAAGCGCAAAGCCCAAGTGTTGCTGCGCCTGTGAAAGCGCTTCCAAGGAAGGGTGCTGGCTAGCAAGAGCTTTCAGTGCTGGCACTTTTCATCTCTGAGCAATTGCTCGACGTTTGCAATTTCTCAGCTCGTGTCTACGAGACGGAGAGATAGTGACCGTGACCTTTGGTGGGTAGAGAAGCGCAAAGCCCCAGTGTTGCTGCGCCTGTGAAAGCACTTCCAAGGAAGGGTGCTGGCTAGCAACAGTTTTCAGTGCTGGCACTTTTCATCTCTGAGCAATTGCTCGACGTTTGCAATTTCTCAGCTCGTGTCTACGAGACGGAGAGATAGTGACCGTGACGTTTGGTGGGTAGAGAAGCGCAAAGCCCCAGTGTTGCTGCGCCTGTGAAAGCGCTTCCAAGGAAGGGTGCTGGCTAGCAACAGCTTTCAGTGCTGGCACTTTTTATCTCTGAGCAATTGCTCGACGTTTGCAATTTCTCAGCTCGTGTCTACGAGACGGAGAGATAGTGACCGTGACGTTTGGTGGGTAGAGAAGCGCAAAGCCCCAGTGTTGCTGCGCCTGTGAAAGCGCTTCCAAGGAAGGGTTCTGGCTAGCAAGAGCTTTCAGTGCTGGCACTTTTCATCTCTGAGCAATTGCTCGACGTTTGCAATTTCTCACCTGAGCTCTCTTTAGAGTGCGCGAGAGGATGAGCAGAAGATTAGGTGGCTGGAGAAGCCCAGAGCCCCAGTGTTCTTAGGCCTACAAAAGCACTTCCAAGGAAGGGTGCTGGCTAGCAACAGCTTTCAGTGCTGGCACTTTTCATCTCTGAGCAATTGCTCGACGTTTGCAATTTCTCAGCTCGTGTCTACGAGACGGAAAGAGAATGACCGTCACGTTTGGTGGGTAGAGAAGCGCAAAGCCCAAGTGTTGCTGTGCCTGTGAAAGCGCTTCCAAGGAAGGGTGCTGGCTAGCAACAGCTTTCAGTGCTGGCACTTTTCATCTCTGAGCAATTGCTCGACGTTTGCAATTTCTCAGCTCGTGTCTACGAGACGGAGAGATAGTGACCGTGACGTTTGGTGGGTAGAGAAGCGCAAAGCCCCAGTGTTGCTGCGCCTGTGAAAGCACTTCCAAGGAAGGGTGCTGGCTAGCAACAGTTTTCAGTGCTGGCACTTTTCATCTCTGAGCAATTGCTCGACGTTTGCAATTTCTCAGCTCGTGTCTACGAGACAGAGAGATAGTGACCGTGACATTTGGTGGGTAGAGAAGCGCAAAGCCCCAGTGTTGCTGCGCCTGTGAAAGCGCTTCCAAGGAAGGGTGCTGGCTAGCAACAGCTTTCAGTGCTGGCACTTTTCATCTCTGAGCAATTGCTCGACGTTTGCAATTTCTCAGCTCGTGTCTACGAGACGGAGAGATAGTGACCGTGACGTTTGGTGGGTAGAGAAGCGCAAAGCCCCAGTGTTGCTGCGCCTGTGAAAGCGCTTCCAAGGAAGGGTGCTGGCTAGCAAGAGCTTTCAGTGCTGGCACTTTTCATCTCTGAGCAATTGCTCGATGTTTGCAATTTCTCACCTGAGCTCTCTTTAGAGTGCGCGAGAGGATGAGCAGAAGATTAGGTGGCTGGAGAAACACAGAGCCCCAGTGTTCTTAGGCCTACAAAAGCGCTTCCAAGGAAGGGTGCTGGCTAGCAACAGCTTTCAGTGCTGGCACTTTTCATCTCTGAGCAATTGCTCGACGTTTGCAATGTCTCAGCTCGTGTCTACGAGACGGAGAGATAGTGACCGTGACATTTGGTGGCTAGAGAAGCGCAAAGCCCCAGTGTTACTGCGCCTGTGAAAGCGCTTCCAAGGAAGGGTGCTGGCTAGCAACAGCTTTCAGTGCTGGCACTTTTCATCTCTGAGCAATTGCTCGACCTTTGCAATTTCTCAGCTCGTGTCTACGAGACGGAGAGATAGTGACCGTGACGTTTGGTGGCTAGAGAAGCGCAAAGCCCCAGTGTTGCTGCGCCTGTGAAAGCGCTTCCAAGGAAGGGTGCTGGCTAGCAACAGCTTTCAGTGCTGGCACTTTTCATCTCTGAGCAATTGCTCGACGTTTGCAATTTCTCAGCTCGTGTCTACGAGACGGAGAGATAGTGACCGTGACGTTTGGTGGCTAGAGAAGCGCAAAGCCCCAGTATTGCTGCGCCTGTGAAAGCGCTTCCAAGGAAGGGTGCTGGCTAGCAACAGCTTTCAGTGCTGGCACTTTTCATATCTGAGCAATTGCTCGACTTTTGCAATTTCTCAGCTCGTGTCTACGAGACGGAGAGATAGTGACCGTGACCTTTGGTGGCTAGAGAAGCGCAAAGCCCCAGTGTTACTGCGCCTGTGAAAGCGCTTCCAAGGAAGGGTTCTGGCTAGCAAGAGCTTTCAGTGCTGGCACTTTTCATCTCTGAGCAATTGCTCGACGTTTGCAAATTTCTCACCTGAGCTCTCTTTAGACTGTGCGAGAGGATGAGCAGAAGATTAGGTGGCTGGAGAAGCCCAGAGCCCCAGTGTTCTTAGGCCTACAAAAGCACTTCCAAGGAAGGGTGCTGGCTAGCAACAGCTTTCAGTGCTGGCACTTTTTATCTCTGAGCAATTGCTCGACGTTTGCAATTTCTCAGCTCGTGTCTACGAGACGGAAAGAGAATGACCGTGACGTTTGGTGGGTAGAGAAGCGCAAAGCCCCAGTCTTGCTGCGCCTGTGAAAGCGCTTCCAAGGAAGGGTGCTGGCTAGCAACAGCTTTCAGTGCTGGCACTTTTCATCTATGAGCAATTGCTCGACGTTTGCAATTTCTCAGCTCGTGTCTACGAGACGGAGAGATAGTGACCGTTCCTTTGGTGGGTAGAGAAGCGCAAAGCCCCAGTGTTGCTGCGCCTGTGAAAGCACTTCCAAGGAAGGGTGCTGGCTAGCAACAGCTTTCAGTGCTGGCACTTTTCATCTCTGAGCAATTGCTCGACGTTTGCAATTTCTCAGCTCGTGTCTACGAGACAGAGAGATAGTGACCGTGACATTTGGTGGGTAGAGAAGCGCAAAGCCCCAGTGTTGCTGCGCCTGTGAAAGCGCTTCCAAGGAAGGGTGCTGGCTAGCAACAGCTTTCAGTGCTGGCACTTTTTATCTCTGAGCAATTGCTCGACATTTGCAATTTCTCAGCTCGTGTCTACGAGACGGAGAGATAGTGACCGTGACGTTTGGTGGCTAGAGAAGCGCAAAGCCCCAGTGTTGCTGCGCCTGTGAAAGCGCTTCCAAGGAAGGGTGCTGGCTAGCAACAGCTTTCAGTGCTGGCACTTTTTATCTCTGAGCAATTGCTCGACGTTTGCAATTTCTCAGCTCGTGTCTACGAGACGGAGAGATAGTGACCGTGACGTTTGGTGGGTAGAGAAGCGCAAAGCCCCAGTGTTGCTGCGCCTGTGAAAGCGCTTCCAAGGAAGGGTGCTGGCTAGCAACAGCTTTCAGTGCTGGCACTTTTCATCTCTGAGCAATTGCTCGACGTTTGCAATTTCTCAGCTCGTGTCTACGAGACGGAGAGATAGTGACCGTGACCTTTGGTGGCTAGAGAAGCGCAAAGCCCCAGTGTTGCTGCGCCTGTGAAAGCGCTTCCAAGGAAGGGTTCTGGCTAGCAAGAGCTTTCAGTGCTGGCACTTTTCATCTCTGAGCAATTGCTCGACGTTTGCAATTTCTCACCTGAGCTCTCTTTAGAGTGCGCGAGAGGATGAGCAGAAGATTAGGTGGCTGGAGAAGCCCAGAGCCCCAGTGTTCTTAGGCCTACAAAAGCACTTCCAAGGAAGGGTGCTGGCTAGCAACAGCTTTCAGTGCTGGCACTTTTCATCTCTGAGCAATTGCTCGACGTTTGCAATTTCTCAGCTCGTGTCTACGAGACGGAGAGATAGTGACCGTGACGTTTGGTGTGTAGAGAAGCGCAAAGCCCCAGTGTTGCTGCGCCTGTGAAAGCGCTTCCAAGGAAGGGTGCTGGCTAGCAAGAGCTTTCAGTGCTGGCACTTTTCATCTCTGAGCAATTGCTCGACGTTTGCAATTTCTCAGCTCGTGTCTACGAGACGGAGAGATAGTGACCGTGACCTTTGGTGGCTAGAGAAGCGCAAAGCCCCAGTGTTACTGCGCCTGTGAAAGCGCTTCCAAGGAAGGGTGCTGGCTAGCAAGAGCTTTCAGTGCTGGCACTTTTCATCTCTGAGCAATTGCTCGACGTTTGCAATCTCTCAGCTCGTGTCTACGAGACGGAGAGATAGTGACCGTGACGTTTGGTGGCTATAGAAGCGCAAAGCCCCAGTGTTGCTGCGCCTGTGAAAGCGCTTCCAAGGAAGGGTGCTGGCTAGCAACAGCTTTCAGTGCTGGCACTTTTCATCTCTGAGCAATTGCTCGACGTTTGCAATTTCTCAGCTCGTGTCTACGAGACGGAGAGATAGTGACCGTGACGTTTGGTGGCTAGAGAAGCGCAAAGCCCCAGTATTGCTGCGCCTGTGAAAGCGCTTCCAAGGAAGAGTGCTGGCTAGCAACAGCTTTCAGTGCTGGCACTTTTCATCTCTGAGCAATTGCTCGACTTTTGCAATTTCTCAGCTCGTGTCTACGAGACGGAGAGATAGTGACCGTGACCTTTGGTGGCTAGAGAAGCGCAAAGCCCCAGTGTTACTGCGCCTGTGAAAGCGCTTCCAAGGAAGGGTTCTGGCTAGCAAGAGCTTTCAGTGCTGGCACTTTTCATCTCTGAGCAATTGCTCGACGTTTGCAAATTTCTCACCTGAGCTCTCTTTAGACTGTGCGAGAGGATGAGCAGAAGATTAGGTGGCTAGAGAAGCCCAGAGCCCCAGTGTTCTTAGGCCTACAAAAGCACTTCCAAGGAAGGGTGCTGGCTAGCAACAGCTTTCAGTGCTGGCACTTTTTATCTCTGAGCAATTGCTCGACGTTTGCAATTTCTCAGCTCGTGTCTACGAGACGGAAAGAGAATGACCGTGATGTTTGGTGGGTAGAGAAGCGCAAAGCCCCAGTGTTGCTGCGCCTGTGAAAGCGCTTCCAAGGAAGGGTGCTGGCTAGCAACAGCTTTCAGTGCTGGCACTTTTCATCTCTGAGCAATTGCTCGACGTTTGCAATTTCTCAGCTCGTGTCTACGAGAAGGAGAGATAGTGACCGTGACATTTGGTGGGTAGAGAAGCGCAAAGCCCCAGTGTTGCTGCGCCTGTGAAAGCACTTCCAAGGAAGGGTGCTGGCTAGCAACAGCTTTCAGTGCTGGCACTTTTCATCTCTGAGCAATTGCTCGACGTTTGCAATTTCTCAGCTCGTGTCTACGAGACAGAGAGATAGTGACCGTGACATTTGGTGGGTAGAGAAGCGCAAAGCCCCAGTGTTGCTGCGCCTGTGAAAGCGCTTCCAAGGAAGGGTGCTGGCTAGCAACAGCTTTCAGTGCTGGCACTTTTTATCTCTGAGCAATTGCTCGACGTTTGCAATTTCTCAGCTCGTGTCTACGAGACGGAGAGATAGTGACCGTGACGTTTGGTGGGTAGAGAAGCGCAAAGCCCCAGTGTTGCTGCGCCTGTGAAAGCGCTTCCAAGGAAGGGTGCTGGCTAGCAAGAGCTTTCAGTGCTGGCACTTTTCATCTCTGAGCAATTGCTCGACTTTTGCAATCTGTCAGCTCGTGTCTACGAGACGGAGAGATAGTGACCGTGACGTTTGGTGGGTAGAGAAGCGCAAAGCCCCAGTGTTGCTGCGCCTGTGAAAGCGCTTCCAAGGAAGGGTGCTGGCTAGCAACAGCTTTCAGTGCTGGCACTTTTCATCTCTGAGCAATTGCTCGACGTTTGCAATTTCTCAGCTCGTGTCTACGAGACGGAGAGATAGTGACCGTGACCTTTGGTGGCTAGAGAAGCGCAAAGCCCCAGTGTTGCTGCGCCTGTGAAAGCGCTTCCAAGGAAGGGTTCTGGCTAGCAAGAGCTTTCAGTGCTGGCACTTTTCATCTCTGAGCAATTGCTCGACGTTTGCAATTTCTCACCTGAGCTCTCTTTAGAGTGCGCGAGAGGATGAGCAGAAGATTAGGTGGCTGGAGAAGCCCAGAGCCCCAGTGTTCTTAGGCCTACAAAAGCACTTCCAAGGAAGGGTGCTGGCTAGCAACAGCTTTCAGTGCTGGCACTTTTCATCTCTGAGCAATTGCTCGACGTTTGCAATTTCTCAGCTCGTGTCTACGAGACGGAGAGATAGTGACCGTGACGTTTGGTGGGTAGAGAAGCGCAAAGCCCCAGTGTTGCTGCGCCTGTGAAAGCGCTTCCAAGGAAGGGTGCTGGCTAGCAACAGCTTTCAGTGCTGGCACTTTTCATCTCTGAGCAATTGCTCGACGTTTGCAATTTCTCAGCTCGTGTCTACGAGACGGAGAGATAGTGACCGTGACATTTGGTGGCTAGAGAAGCGCAAAGCCCCAGTGTTGCTGCGCCTGTGAAAGCGCTTCCAAGGAAGGGTGCTGGCTAGCAACAGCTTTCAGTGCTGGCACTTTTCATCTCTGAGCAATTGCTCGACGTTTGCAAATTTCTCACCTGAGCTCTCTTTAGACTGTGCGAGAGGATGAGCAGAAGATTAGGTGGCTGGAGAAGCCCAGAGCCCCACTGTTCTTAGGCCTACAAAAGCACTTCCAAGGAAGGGTGCTGGCTAGCAACAGCTTTCAGTGCTGGCACTTTTTATCTCTGAGCAATTGCTCGACGTTTGCAATTTCTCAGCTCGTGTCTACGAGACGGAAAGAGAATGACCGTGACATTTGGTGGCTAGAGAAGCGCAAAGCCCCAGTGTTGCTGCGCCTGTGAAAGCGCTTCCAAGGAAGGGTGCTGGCTAGCAACAGCTTTCAGTGCTGGCACTTTTCATCTCTGAGCAATTGCTCGACGTTTGCAATTTCTCAGCTCGTGTCTACGAGACGGAGAGATAGTGACCGTGACCTTTGGTGTCTAGAGAAGCGCAAAGCCCCAGTGTTGCTGCGCCTGTGAAAGCACTTCCAAGGAAGGGTGCTGGCTAGCAACAGCTTTCAGTGCTGGCACTTTTCATCTCTGAGCAATTGCTCGACGTTTGCAATTTCTCAGCTCGTGTCTACGAGACAGAGAGATAGTGACCGTGACATTTGGTGGGTAGAGAAGCGCAAAGCCCCAGTGTTGCTGCGCCTGTGAAAGCGCTTCCAAGGAAGGGTGCTGGCTAGCAACAGCTTTCAGTGCTGGCACTTTTTATCTCTGAGCAATTGCTCGACGTTTGCAATTTCTCAGCTCGTGTCTACGAGACGGAGAGATAGTGACCGTGACCTTTGGTGGCTAGAGAAGCGCAAAGCCCCAGTGTTGCTGCGCCTGTGAAAGCGCTTCCAAGGAAGGGTTCTGGCTAGCAAGAGCTTTCAGTGCTGGCACTTTTCATCTCTGAGCAATTGCTCGACGTTTGCAATTTCTCACCTGAGCTCTCTTTAGAGTGCGCGAGAGGATGAGCAGAAGATTAGGTGGCTGGAGAAGCCCAGAGCCCCAGTGTTCTTAGGCCTACAAAAGCACTTCCAAGGAAGGGTGCTGGCTAGCAACAGCTTTCAGTGCTGGCACTTTTCATCTCTGAGCAATTGCTCGACGTTTGCAATTTCTCAGCTCGTGTCTACGAGACGGAGAGATAGTGACCGTGACGTTTGGTGTGTAGAGAAGCGCAAAGCCCCAGTGTTGCTGCGCCTGTGAAAGCGCTTCCAAGGAAGGGTGCTGGCTAGCAAGAGCTTTCAGTGCTGGCACTTTTCATCTCTGAGCAATTGCTCGACGTTTGCAATTTCTCAGCTCGTGTCTACGAGACGGAGAGATAGTGACCGTGACCTTTGGTGGCTAGAGAAGCGCAAAGCCCCAGTGTTACTGCGCCTGTGAAAGCGCTTCCAAGGAAGGGTGCTGGCTAGCAAGAGCTTTCAGTGCTGGCACTTTTCATCTCTGAGCAATTGCTCGACGTTTGCAATTTCTCAGCTCGTGTCTACGAGACGGAGAGATAGTGACCGTGACGTTTGGTGGCTAGAGAAGCGCAAAGCCCCAGTGTTGCTGCGCCTGTGAAAGCGCTTCCAAGGAAGGGTGCTGGCTAGCAACAGCTTTCAGTGCTGGCACTTTTCATCTATGAGCAATTGCTCGACGTTTGCAATTTCTCAGCTCGTGTCTACGAGACGGAGAGATAGTGACCGTGACGTTTGGTGGCTAGAGAAGCGCAAAGCCCCAGTATTGCTGCGCCTGTGAAAGCGCTTCCAAGGAAGGGTGCTGGCTAGCAACAGCTTTCAGTGCTGGCACTTTTCATCTCTGAGCAATTGCTCGACTTTTGCAATTTCTCAGCTCGTGTCTACGAGACGGAGAGATAGTGACCGTGACCTTTGGTGGCTAGAGAAGCGCAAAGCCCCAGTGTTACTGCGCCTGTGAAAGCGCTTCCAAGGAAGGGTTCTGGCTAGCAAGAGCTTTCAGTGCTGGCACTTTTCATCTCTGAGCAATTGCTCGACGTTTGCAAATTTCTCACCTGAGCTCTCTTTAGACTGTGCGAGAGGATGAGCAGAAGATTAGGTGGCTAGAGAAGCCCAGAGCCCCAGTGTTCTTAGGCCTACAAAAGCACTTCCAAGGAAGGGTGCTGGCTAGCAACAGCTTTCAGTGCTGGCACTTTTTATCTCTGAGCAATTGCTCGACGTTTGCAATTTCTCAGCTCGTGTCTACGAGACGGAGAGATAGTGACCGTGACGTTTGGTGGCTAGAGAAGCGCAAAGCCCCAGTGTTGCTGCGCCTGTGAAAGCGCTTCCAAGGAAGGGTGCTGGCTAGCAACAGCTTTCAGTGCTGGCACTTTTCATCTATGAGCAATTGCTCGACGTTTGCAATTTCTCAGCTCGTGTCTACGAGACGGAGAGATAGTGACCGTGACGTTTGGTGGCTAGAGAAGCGCAAAGCCCCAGTATTGCTGCGCCTGTGAAAGCGCTTCCAAGGAAGGGTGCTGGCTAGCAACAGCTTTCAGTGCTGGCACTTTTCATCTCTGAGCAATTGCTCGACTTTTGCAATTTCTCAGCTCGTGTCTACGAGACGGAGAGATAGTGACCGTGACCTTTGGTGGCTAGAGAAGCGCAAAGCCCCAGTGTTACTGCGCCTGTGAAAGCGCTTCCAAGGAAGGGTTCTGGCTAGCAAGAGCTTTCAGTGCTGGCACTTTTCATCTCTGAGCAATTGCTCGACGTTTGCAAATTTCTCACCTGAGCTCTCTTTAGACTGTGCGAGAGGATGAGCAGAAGATTAGGTGGCTAGAGAAGCCCAGAGCCCCAGTGTTCTTAGGCCTACAAAAGCACTTCCAAGGAAGGGTGCTGGCTAGCAACAGCTTTCAGTGCTGGCACTTTTTATCTCTGAGCAATTGCTCGACGTTTGCAATTTCTCAGCTCGTGTCTACGAGACGGAAAGAGAATGACCGTGACGTTTGGTGGGTAGAGAAGCGCAAAGCCCCAGTGTTGCTGCGCCTGTGAAAGCGCTTCCAAGGAAGGGTGCTGGCTAGCAACAGCTTTCAGTGCTGGCACTTTTCATCTCTGAGCAATTGCTCGACGTTTGCAATTTCTCAGCTCGTGTCTACGAGAAGGAGAGATAGTGACCGTGACATTTGGTGGGTAGAGAAGCGCAAAGCCCCAGTGTTGCTGCGCCTGTGAAAGCACTTCCAAGGAAGGGTGCTGGCTAGCAACAGCTTTCAGTGCTGGCACTTTTCATCTCTGAGCAATTGCTCGACGTTTGCAATTTCTCAGCTCGTGTCTACGAGACAGAGAGATAGTGACCGTGACATTTGGTGGGTAGAGAAGCGCAAAGCCCCAGTGTTGCTGCGCCTGTGAAAGCGCTTCCAAGGAAGGGTGCTGGCTAGCAACAGCTTTCAGTGCTGGCACTTTTTATCTCTGAGCAATTGCTCGACGTTTGCAATTTCTCAGCTCGTGTCTACGAGACGGAGAGATAGTGACCGTGACGTTTGGTGGGTAGAGAAGCGCAAAGCCCCAGTGTTGCTGCGCCTGTGAAAGCGCTTCCAAGGAAGGGTGCTGGCTAGCAACAGCTTTCAGTGCTGGCACTTTTCATCTCTGAGCAATTGCTCGACTTTTGCAATCTGTCAGCTCGTGTCTACGAGACGGAGAGATAGTGACCGTGACGTTTGGTGGGTAGAGAAGCGCAAAGCCCCAGTGTTGCTGCGCCTGTGAAAGCGCTTCCAAGGAAGGGTGCTGGCTAGCAACAGCTTTCAGTGCTGGCACTTTTCATCTCTGAGCAATTGCTCGACGTTTGCAATTTCTCAGCTCGTGTCTACGAGACGGAGAGATAGTGACCGTGACCTTTGGTGGCTAGAGAAGCGCAAAGCCCCAGTGTTGCTGCGCCTGTGAAAGCGCTTCCAAGGAAGGGTTCTGGCTAGCAAGAGCTTTCAGTGCTGGCACTTTTCATCTCTGAGCAATTGCTCGACGTTTGCAATTTCTCACCTGAGCTCTCTTTAGAGTGCGCGAGAGGATGAGCAGAAGATTAGGTGGCTGGAGAAGCCCAGAGCCCCAGTGTTCTTAGGCCTACAAAAGCACTTCCAAGGAAGGGTGCTGGCTAGCAACAGCTTTCAGTGCTGGCACTTTTCATCTCTGAGCAATTGCTCGACGTTTGCAATTTCTCAGCTCGTGTCTACGAGACGGAGAGATAGTGACCGTGACGTTTGGTGGGTAGAGAAGCGCAAAGCCCCAGTGTTGCTGCGCCTGTGAAAGCGCTTCCAAGGAAGGGTGCTGGCTAGCAAGAGCTTTCAGTGCTGGCACTTTTCATCTCTGAGCAATTGCTCGACGTTTGCAATTTCTCAGCTCGTGTCTACGAGACGGAGAGATAGTGACCGTGACCTTTGGTGGCTAGAGAAGCGCAAAGCCCCAGTGTTACTGCGCCTGTGAAAGCGCTTCCAAGGAAGGGTTCTGGCTAGCAAGAGCTTTCAGTGCTGGCACTTTTCATCTCTGAGCAATTGCTCGACGTTTGCAAATTTCTCACCTGAGCTCTCTTTAGACTGTGCGAGAGGATGAGCAGAAGATTAGGTGGCTGGAGAAGCCCAGAGCCCCACTGTTCTTAGGCCTACAAAAGCACTTCCAAGGAAGGGTGCTGGCTAGCAACAGCTTTCAGTGCTGGCACTTTTTATCTCTGAGCAATTGCTCGACGTTTGCAATTTCTCAGCTCGTGTCTACGAGACGGAAAGAGAATGACCGTGACGTTTGGTGGGTAGAGAAGCGCAAAGCCCCAGTGTTGCTGCGCCTGTGAAAGCGCTTCCAAGGAAGGGTGCTGGCTAGCAACAGCTTTCAGTGCTGGCACTTTTCATCTCTGAGCAATTGCTCGACGTTTGCAATTTCTCAGCTCGTGTCTACGAGACGGAGAGATAGTGACCGTTCCTTTGGTGGGTAGAGAAGCGCAAAGCCCCAGTGTTGCTGCGCCTGTGAAAGCACTTCCAAGGAAGGGTGCTGGCTAGCAACAGCTTTCAGTGCTGGCACTTTTCATCTCTGAGCAATTGCTCGACGTTTGCAATTTCTCAGCTCGTGTCTACGAGACAGAGAGATAGTGACCGTGACATTTGGTGGGTAGAGAAGCGCAAAGCCCCAGTGTTGCTGCGCCTGTGAAAGCGCTTCCAAGGAAGGGTGCTGGCTAGCAACAGCTTTCAGTGCTGGCACTTTTTATCTCTGAGCAATTGCTCGACGTTTGCAATTTCTCAGCTCGTGTCTACGAGACGGAGAGATAGTGACCGTGACGTTTGGTGGGTAGAGAAGCGCAAAGCCCCAGTGTTGCTGCGCCTGTGAAAGCGCTTCCAAGGAAGGGTGCTGGCTAGCAACAGCTTTCAGTGCTGGCACTTTTTATCTCTGAGCAATTGCTCGACGTTTGCAATTTCTCAGCTCGTGTCTACGAGACGGAGAGATAGTGACCGTGACGTTTGGTGGGTAGAGAAGCGCAAAGCCCCAGTGTTGCTGCGCCTGTGAAAGCGCTTCCAAGGAAGGGTGCTGGCTAGCAACAGCTTTCAGTGCTGGCACTTTTCATCTCTGAGCAATTGCTCGACGTTTGCAATTTCTCAGCTCGTGTCTACGAGACGGAGAGATAGTGACCGTGACCTTTGGTGGCTAGAGAAGCGCAAAGCCCCAGTGTTGCTGCGCCTGTGAAAGCGCTTCCAAGGAAGGGTGCTGGCTAGCAACAGCTTTCAGTGCTGGCACTTTTCATCTCTGAGCAATTGCTCGACGTTTGCAATTTCTCACCTGAGCTCTCTTTAGAGTGCGCGAGAGGATGAGCAGAAGATTAGGTGGCTGGAGAAGCCCAGAGCGCCAGTGTTCTTAGGCCTACAAAAGCACTTCCAAGGAAGGGTGCTGGCTAGCAACAGCTTTCAGTGCTGGCACTTTTCATCTCTGAGCAATTGCTCGACGTTTGCAATTTCTCAGCTCGTGTCTACGAGACGGAGAGATAGTGACCGTGACGTTTGGTGGGTAGAGAAGCGCAAAGCCCCAGTGTTGCTGCGCCTGTGAAAGCGCTTCCAAGGAAGGGTGCTGGCTAGCAAGAGCTTTCAGTGCTGGCACTTTTCATCTCTGAGCAATTGCTCGACGTTTGCAATTTCTCAGCTCGTGTCTACGAGACAGAGAGATAGTGACCGTGACGTTTGGTGGGTAGAGAAGCGCAAAGCCCCAGTGTTGCTGCGCCTGTGAAAGCACTTCCAAGGAAGGGTGCTGGCTAGCAACAGTTTTCAGTGCTGGCACTTTTCATCTCTGAGCAATTGCTCGACGTTTGCAATTTCTCAGCTCGTGTCTACGAGACGGAGAGATAGTGACCGTGACATTTGGTGGGTAGAGAAGCGCAAAGCCCCAGTGTTGCTGCGCCTGTGAAAGCGCTTCCAAGGAAGGGTGCTGGCTAGCAACAGCTTTCAGTGCTGGCACTTTTTATCTCTGAGCAATTGCTCGACGTTTGCAATTTCTCAGCTCGTGTCTACGAGACGGAGAGATAGTGACCGTGACCTTTGGTGGCTAGAGAAGCGCAAAGCCCCAGTGTTGCTGCGCCTGTGAAAGCGCTTCCAAGGAAGGGTGCTGGCTAGCAACAGCTTTCAGTGCTGGCACTTTTCATCTCTGAGCAATTGCTCGACGTTTGCAATTTCTCACCTGAGCTCTCTTTAGAGTGCGCGAGAGGATGAGCAGATTAGGTGGCTAGAGAAGCCCAGAGCCCCAGTGTTCTTAGGCCTACAAGAGCGTTTCCAAGGAAGGGTGCTGGCTAGCAAGAGCTTTCAGTGCTGGCCCTTTTCATCTCTGAGCAATTGCTCGATGTTTGCAATTTCTCACCTGAGCTCTCTTTAGACTGCGCGAGAGGATGAGCAGAAGATTAGGTGGCTAGAGAAGCCCAGAGCCCCAGTGTTCTTAGGCCTACAAAAGCACTTCCAAGGAAGGGTGCTGGCTAGCAACAGCTTTCAGTGCTGGCACTTTTCATCTCTGAGCAATTGCTCGACGTTTGCAATCTCTCAGCTCGTGTCTACGAGACGGAGAGATAGTGACCGTGACGTTTGGTGGGTAGAGAAGCCCAAAGCCCCAGTGTTGCTGCGCCTGTGAAAGCGCTTCCAAGGAAGGGTGCTGGCTAGCAACAGCTTTCAGTGCTGGCACTTTTCATCTCTGAGCAATTGCTCGACCTTTGCAATTTCTCACCTGAGCTCTCTTTAGACTGCGCGAGAGGATGAGCAGAAGATTAGGTGGCTGGAGAAGCCCAGAGCCCCAGTGCTCTTAGGCCTACAAAAGCGCTTCCAAGGAAGGGTGCTGGCTAGCAACAGCTTTCAGTGCTGGCACTTTTCATCTCTGAGCAATTGCTCGACGTTTGCAATTTCTCAGCTCGTGTCTACGAGACGGAGAGATAGTGACCGTGACATTTGGTGGCTAGAGAAGCGCAAAGCCCCAGTGTTACTGCGCCTGTGAAAGCGCTTCCAAGGAAGGGTGCTGGCTAGCAACAGCTTTCAGTGCTGGCACTTTTCATCTCTGAGCAATTGCTCGACGTTTGCAATCTCTCAGCTCGTGTCTACGAGAAGGAGAGATAGTGACCGTGACATTTGGTGGGTAGAGAAGCGCAAAGCCCCAGTGTTGCTGCGCCTCTGAAAGCGCTTCCAAGGAAGGCTGCTGGCTAGCAAGAGCTTTCAGTGCTGGCACTTTTCATCTCTGAGCAATTGCTCGACGTTTGCAATTTCTCACCTGAGCTCTCTTTAGAGTGCGCGAGAGGATGAGCAGAAGATTAGGTGGCTAGAGAAGCCCAGAGCCCCAGTGTTCTTAGGCCTACAAAAGCACTGCCAAGGAAGGGTGCTGGCTAGCAACAGCTTTCAGTGCTGGCACTTTTCATCTCTGAGCAATTGCTCGACGTTTGCAATTTCTCAGCTCGTGTCTACGAGTCGGAGAGATAGTGACCGTGACGTTTGGTGGCTAGAGAAGCGCAAAGCCCCAGTGTTACTGCGCCTGTGAAAGCGCTTCCAAGGAAGGGTGCTGGCTAGCAAGAGCTTTCAGTGCTGGCACTTTTCATCTCTGAGCAATTGCTCGACGTTTGCAATTTCTCGGCTCGTGTCTACGAGACGGAAAGAGAATGACCGTGACGTTTGGTGGGTAGAGAAGCGCAAAGCCCCAGTGTTACTGCGCCTGTGAAAGCGCTTCCAAGGAAGGGTGCTGGCTAGCAACAGCTTTCAGTGCTGGCACTTTTCATCTCTGAGCAATTTCTCGACATTTGCAATTTCTCACGTGAGCTCTCTTTAGAGTGCGCGAGAGGATGAGCAGAAGATTAGGTGGCTGGAGAAGCCCAGAGCCCCAGTATTCTAACGGCTACAAAAGCACTTCCAAGGAAGGGTGCTGGCTAGCAAGAGCTTTCAGTGCTGGCACTTTTCATCTCTGAGCAATTGCTCGACGTTTGCAATTTCTCAGCTCGTGTCTACGAGACGGAGAGATAGTGACCATGACGTTTGGTGGGTAGAGAAGCGCAAAGCCCCAGTGTTGCTGCGCCTGTGAAAGCGCTTCCAAGGAAGGGTTCTGGCTAGCAACAGCTTTCAGTGCTGGCACTTTTCATCTCTGAGCAATTGCTCGACGTTTGCAATTTCTCACCTGAGCTCTCTTTAGAGTGCGCGAGAGGATGAGCAGAAGATTAGGTGGCTAGAGAAGCCCAGAGCCCCACTGTTCTTAGGCCTACAAAAGCAATTCCAAGGAAGGGTGCTGGCTAGCAACAGCTTTCAGTGCTGGCACTTTTCATCTCTGAGCAATTGCTCGACGTTTGCAATTTCTCAGCTCGTGTCTACGAGACGGAGAGATAGTGACCGTGACGTTTGGTGGTTAGAGAAGCGCAAAGCCCCAGTGTTACTGCGCCTGTGAAAGCCCTTCCAAGGAAGGGTTCTGGCTAGCAAGAGCTTTCAGTGCTGGCACTTTTCATCTCTGAGCAATTGCTCGACCTTTGCAATTTCTCACCTGAGCTCTCTTTAGACTGCTTGAGAGGATGAGCAGAAGATTAGGTGGCTAGAGAAGCCCAGAGCCCCAGTGTTCTTAGGCCTGTGAAAGCACTTCCAAGGAAGGGTGCTGGCTAGCAACAGCTTTCAGTGCTGGCACTTTTCATCTCTGAGCAATTGCTCGACCTTTGCAATTTCTCAGCTCGTGTCTACGAGACGGAGAGATAGTGACCGTGACGTTTGGTGGGTAGAGAAGCGCAAAGCCCCAGTGTTGCTGCGCCTGTGAAAGCGCTTCCAAGGAAGGGTGCTGGCTAGCAACAGCTTTCAGTGCTGGCACTTTTCATCTCTGAGCAATTGCTCGACGTTTGCAATTTCTCAGCTCGTGTCTACGAGACGGAGAGATAGTGACCGTGACCTTTGGTGGGTAGAGAAGCGCAAAGCCCCAGTGTTGCTGCGCCTGTGAAAGCGCTTCCAAGGAAGGGTGCTGGCTAGCAACAGCTTTCAGTGCTGGCACTTTTCATCTATGAGCAATTGCTCGACGTTTGCAATTTCTCAGCTCGTGTCTACGAGACGGAGAGATAGTGACCGTGACGTTTGGTGGCTAGAGAAGCGCAAAGCCCCAGTATTGCTGCGCCTGTGAAAGCGCTTCCAAGGAAGGGTGCTGGCTAGCAACAGCTTTCAGTGCTGGCACTTTTCATCTCTGAGCAATTGCTCGACTTTTGCAATTTCTCAGCTCGTGTCTACGAGACGGAGAGATAGTGACCGTGACCTTTGGTGGCTAGAGAAGCGCAAAGCCCCAGTGTTACTGCGCCTGTGAAAGCGCTTCCAAGGAAGGGTTCTGGCTAGCAAGAGCTTTCAGTGCTGGCACTTTTCATCTCTGAGCAATTGCTCGACGTTTGCAAATTTCTCACCTGAGCTCTCTTTAGACTGTGCGAGAGGATGAGCAGAAGATTAGGTGGCTGGAGAAGCCCAGAGCCCCACTGTTCTTAGGCCTACAAAAGCACTTCCAAGGAAGGGTGCTGGCTAGCAACAGCTTTCAGTGCTGGCACTTTTTATCTCTGAGCAATTGCTCGACGTTTGCAATTTCTCAGCTCGTGTCTACGAGACGGAAAGAGAATGACCGTGACGTTTGGTGGGTAGAGAAGCGCAAAGCCCCAGTGTTGCTGCGCCTGTGAAAGCGCTTCCAAGGAAGGGTGCTGGCTAGCAACAGCTTTCAGTGCTGGCACTTTTTATCTCTGAGCAATTGCTCGACGTTTGCAATTTCTCAGCTCGTGTCTACGAGACGGAGAGATAGTGACCGTGACGTTTGGTGGCTAGAGAAGCGCAAAGCCCCAGTGTTGCTGCGCCTGTGAAAGCGCTTCCAAGGAAGGGTGCTGGCTAGCAACAGCTTTCAGTGCTGGCACTTTTCATCTCTGAGCAATTGCTCGACGTTTGCAATTTCTCAGCTCGTGTCTACGAGACGGAGAGATAGTGACCGTGACCTTTGGTGGCTAGAGAAGCGCAAAGCCCCAGTGTTGCTGCGCCTGTGAAAGCGCTTCCAAGGAAGGGTGCTGGCTAGCAAGAGCTTTCAGTGCTGGCACTTTTCATCTCTGAGCAATTGCTCGACGTTTGCAATTTCTCACCTGAGCTCTCTTTAGAGTGCGCGAGAGGATGAGCAGAAGATTAGGTGGCTGGAGAAGCCCAGAGCCCCAGTGTTCTTAGGCCTACAAAAGCACTTCCAAGGAAGGGTGCTGGCTAGCAACAGCTTTCAGTGCTGGCACTTTTCATCTCTGAGCAATTGCTCGACGTTTGCAATTTCTCAGCTCGTGTCTACGAGACGGAAAGAGAATGACCGTCACGTTTGGTGGGTAGAGAAGCGCAAAGCCCAAGTGTTGCTGCGCCTGTGAAAGCGCTTCCAAGGAAGGGTGCTGGCTAGCAAGAGCTTTCAGTGCTGGCACTTTTCATCTCTGAGCAATTGCTCGACGTTTGCAATTTCTCAGCTCGTGTCTACGAGACAGAGAGATAGTGACCGTGACCTTTGGTGGGTAGAGAAGCGCAAAGCCCCAGTGTTGCTGCGCCTGTGAAAGCACTTCCAAGGAAGGGTGCTGGCTAGCAACAGCTTTCAGTGCTGGCACTTTTCATCTCTGAGCAATTGCTCGACGTTTGCAATTTCTCAGCTCGTGTCTACGAGACAGAGAGATAGTGACCGTGACATTTGGTGGGTAGAGAAGCGCAAAGCCCCAGTGTTGCTGCGCCTGTGAAAGCGCTTCCAAGGAAGGGTGCTGGCTAGCAACAGCTTTCAGTGCTGGCACTTTTCATCTCTGAGCAATTGCTCGACGTTTGCAATTTCTCACCTGAGCTCTCTTTAGAGTGCGCGAGAGGATGAGCAGAAGATTAGGTGGCTGGAGAAGCCCAGAGCGCCAGTGTTCTTAGGCCTACAAAAGCACTTCCAAGGAAGGGTGCTGGCTAGCAACAGCTTTCAGTGCTGGCACTTTTCATCTCTGAGCAATTGCTCGACGTTTGCAATTTCTCAGCTCGTGTCTACGAGACGGAGAGATAGTGACCGTGACGTTTGGTGGGTAGAGAAGCGCAAAGCCCCAGTGTTGCTGCGCCTGTGAAAGCGCTTCCAAGGAAGGGTGCTGGCTAGCAAGAGCTTTCAGTGCTGGCACTTTTCATCTCTGAGCAATTGCTCGACGTTTGCAATTTCTCAGCTCGTGTCTACGAGACAGAGAGATAGTGACCGTGACGTTTGGTGGGTAGAGAAGCGCAAAGCCCCAGTGTTGCTGCGCCTGTGAAAGCACTTCCAAGGAAGGGTGCTGGCTAGCAACAGTTTTCAGTGCTGGCACTTTTCATCTCTGAGCAATTGCTCGACGTTTGCAATTTCTCAGCTCGTGTCTACGAGACGGAGAGATAGTGACCGTGACATTTGGTGGGTAGAGAAGCGCAAAGCCCCAGTGTTGCTGCGCCTGTGAAAGCGCTTCCAAGGAAGGGTGCTGGCTAGCAACAGCTTTCAGTGCTGGCACTTTTTATCTCTGAGCAATTGCTCGACGTTTGCAATTTCTCAGCTCGTGTCTACGAGACGGAGAGATAGTGACCGTGACCTTTGGTGGCTAGAGAAGCGCAAAGCCCCAGTGTTGCTGCGCCTGTGAAAGCGCTTCCAAGGAAGGGTGCTGGCTAGCAACAGCTTTCAGTGCTGGCACTTTTCATCTCTGAGCAATTGCTCGACGTTTGCAATTTCTCACCTGAGCTCTCTTTAGAGTGCGCGAGAGGATGAGCAGATTAGGTGGCTAGAGAAGCCCAGAGCCCCAGTGTTCTTAGGCCTACAAGAGCGTTTCCAAGGAAGGGTGCTGGCTAGCAAGAGCTTTCAGTGCTGGCCCTTTTCATCTCTGAGCAATTGCTCGATGTTTGCAATTTCTCACCTGAGCTCTCTTTAGACTGCGCGAGAGGATGAGCAGAAGATTAGGTGGCTAGAGAAGCCCAGAGCCCCAGTGTTCTTAGGCCTACAAAAGCACTTCCAAGGAAGGGTGCTGGCTAGCAACAGCTTTCAGTGCTGGCACTTTTCATCTCTGAGCAATTGCTCGACGTTTGCAATCTCTCAGCTCGTGTCTACGAGACGGAGAGATAGTGACCGTGACGTTTGGTGGGTAGAGAAGCCCAAAGCCCCAGTGTTGCTGCGCCTGTGAAAGCGCTTCCAAGGAAGGGTGCTGGCTAGCAACAGCTTTCAGTGCTGGCACTTTTCATCTCTGAGCAATTGCTCGACCTTTGCAATTTCTCACCTGAGCTCTCTTTAGACTGCGCGAGAGGATGAGCAGAAGATTAGGTGGCTGGAGAAGCCCAGAGCCCCAGTGCTCTTAGGCCTACAAAAGCGCTTCCAAGGAAGGGTGCTGGCTAGCAACAGCTTTCAGTGCTGGCACTTTTCATCTCTGAGCAATTGCTCGACGTTTGCAATTTCTCAGCTCGTGTCTACGAGACGGAGAGATAGTGACCGTGACATTTGGTGGCTAGAGAAGCGCAAAGCCCCAGTGTTACTGCGCCTGTGAAAGCGCTTCCAAGGAAGGGTGCTGGCTAGCAACAGCTTTCAGTGCTGGCACTTTTCATCTCTGAGCAATTGCTCGACGTTTGCAATCTCTCAGCTCGTGTCTACGAGAAGGAGAGATAGTGACCGTGACATTTGGTGGGTAGAGAAGCGCAAAGCCCCAGTGTTGCTGCGCCTCTGAAAGCGCTTCCAAGGAAGGCTGCTGGCTAGCAAGAGCTTTCAGTGCTGGCACTTTTCATCTCTGAGCAATTGCTCGACGTTTGCAATTTCTCACCTGAGCTCTCTTTAGAGTGCGCGAGAGGATGAGCAGAAGATTAGGTGGCTAGAGAAGCCCAGAGCCCCAGTGTTCTTAGGCCTACAAAAGCACTGCCAAGGAAGGGTGCTGGCTAGCAACAGCTTTCAGTGCTGGCACTTTTCATCTCTGAGCAATTGCTCGACGTTTGCAATTTCTCAGCTCGTGTCTACGAGTCGGAGAGATAGTGACCGTGACGTTTGGTGGCTAGAGAAGCGCAAAGCCCCAGTGTTACTGCGCCTGTGAAAGCGCTTCCAAGGAAGGGTGCTGGCTAGCAAGAGCTTTCAGTGCTGGCACTTTTCATCTCTGAGCAATTGCTCGACGTTTGCAATTTCTCGGCTCGTGTCTACGAGACGGAAAGAGAATGACCGTGACGTTTGGTGGGTAGAGAAGCGCAAAGCCCCAGTGTTACTGCGCCTGTGAAAGCGCTTCCAAGGAAGGGTGCTGGCTAGCAACAGCTTTCAGTGCTGGCACTTTTCATCTCTGAGCAATTTCTCGACATTTGCAATTTCTCACGTGAGCTCTCTTTAGAGTGCGCGAGAGGATGAGCAGAAGATTAGGTGGCTGGAGAAGCCCAGAGCCCCAGTATTCTAACGGCTACAAAAGCACTTCCAAGGAAGGGTGCTGGCTAGCAAGAGCTTTCAGTGCTGGCACTTTTCATCTCTGAGCAATTGCTCGACGTTTGCAATTTCTCAGCTCGTGTCTACGAGACGGAGAGATAGTGACCATGACGTTTGGTGGGTAGAGAAGCGCAAAGCCCCAGTGTTGCTGCGCCTGTGAAAGCGCTTCCAAGGAAGGGTTCTGGCTAGCAACAGCTTTCAGTGCTGGCACTTTTCATCTCTGAGCAATTGCTCGACGTTTGCAATTTCTCACCTGAGCTCTCTTTAGAGTGCGCGAGAGGATGAGCAGAAGATTAGGTGGCTAGAGAAGCCCAGAGCCCCACTGTTCTTAGGCCTACAAAAGCAATTCCAAGGAAGGGTGCTGGCTAGCAACAGCTTTCAGTGCTGGCACTTTTCATCTCTGAGCAATTGCTCGACGTTTGCAATTTCTCAGCTCGTGTCTACGAGACGGAGAGATAGTGACCGTGACGTTTGGTGGTTAGAGAAGCGCAAAGCCCCAGTGTTACTGCGCCTGTGAAAGCCCTTCCAAGGAAGGGTTCTGGCTAGCAAGAGCTTTCAGTGCTGGCACTTTTCATCTCTGAGCAATTGCTCGACCTTTGCAATTTCTCACCTGAGCTCTCTTTAGACTGCTTGAGAGGATGAGCAGAAGATTAGGTGGCTAGAGAAGCCCAGAGCCCCAGTGTTCTTAGGCCTGTGAAAGCACTTCCAAGGAAGGGTGCTGGCTAGCAACAGCTTTCAGTGCTGGCACTTTTCATCTCTGAGCAATTGCTCGACCTTTGCAATTTCTCAGCTCGTGTCTACGAGACGGAGAGATAGTGACCGTGACGTTTGGTGGGTAGAGAAGCGCAAAGCCCCAGTGTTGCTGCGCCTGTGAAAGCGCTTCCAAGGAAGGGTGCTGGCTAGCAACAGCTTTCAGTGCTGGCACTTTTCATCTCTGAGCAATTGCTCGACGTTTGCAATTTCTCAGCTCGTGTCTACGAGACGGAGAGATAGTGACCGTGACCTTTGGTGGGTAGAGAAGCGCAAAGCCCCAGTGTTGCTGCGCCTGTGAAAGCGCTTCCAAGGAAGGGTGCTGGCTAGCAACAGCTTTCAGTGCTGGCACTTTTCATCTATGAGCAATTGCTCGACGTTTGCAATTTCTCAGCTCGTGTCTACGAGACGGAGAGATAGTGACCGTGACGTTTGGTGGCTAGAGAAGCGCAAAGCCCCAGTATTGCTGCGCCTGTGAAAGCGCTTCCAAGGAAGGGTGCTGGCTAGCAACAGCTTTCAGTGCTGGCACTTTTCATCTCTGAGCAATTGCTCGACTTTTGCAATTTCTCAGCTCGTGTCTACGAGACGGAGAGATAGTGACCGTGACGTTTGGTGGCTAGAGAAGCGCAAAGCCCCAGTGTTACTGCGCCTGTGAAAGCGCTTCCAAGGAAGGGTTCTGGCTAGCAAGAGCTTTCAGTGCTGGCACTTTTCATCTCTGAGCAATTGCTCGACGTTTGCAAATTTCTCACCTGAGCTCTCTTTAGACTGTGCGAGAGGATGAGCAGAAGATTAGGTGGCTGGAGAAGCCCAGAGCCCCACTGTTCTTAGGCCTACAAAAGCACTTCCAAGGAAGGGTGCTGGCTAGCAACAGCTTTCAGTGCTGGCACTTTTTATCTCTGAGCAATTGCTCGACGTTTGCAATTTCTCAGCTCGTGTCTACGAGACGGAAAGAGAATGACCGTGACGTTTGGTGGGTAGAGAAGCGCAAAGCCCCAGTGTTGCTGCGCCTGTGAAAGCGCTTCCAAGGAAGGGTGCTGGCTAGCAACAGCTTTCAGTGCTGGCACTTTTTATCTCTGAGCAATTGCTCGACGTTTGCAATTTCTCAGCTCGTGTCTACGAGACGGAGAGATAGTGACCGTGACGTTTGGTGGCTAGAGAAGCGCAAAGCCCCAGTGTTGCTGCGCCTGTGAAAGCGCTTCCAAGGAAGGGTGCTGGCTAGCAACAGCTTTCAGTGCTGGCACTTTTCATCTCTGAGCAATTGCTCGACGTTTGCAATTTCTCAGCTCGTGTCTACGAGACGGAGAGATAGTGACCGTGACCTTTGGTGGCTAGAGAAGCGCAAAGCCCCAGTGTTGCTGCGCCTGTGAAAGCGCTTCCAAGGAAGGGTGCTGGCTAGCAAGAGCTTTCAGTGCTGGCACTTTTCATCTCTGAGCAATTGCTCGACGTTTGCAATTTCTCACCTGAGCTCTCTTTAGAGTGCGCGAGAGGATGAGCAGAAGATTAGGTGGCTGGAGAAGCCCAGAGCCCCAGTGTTCTTAGGCCTACAAAAGCACTTCCAAGGAAGGGTGCTGGCTAGCAACAGCTTTCAGTGCTGGCACTTTTCATCTCTGAGCAATTGCTCGACGTTTGCAATTTCTCAGCTCGTGTCTACGAGACGGAAAGAGAATGACCGTCACGTTTGGTGGGTAGAGAAGCGCAAAGCCCAAGTGTTGCTGCGCCTGTGAAAGCGCTTCCAAGGAAGGGTGCTGGCTAGCAAGAGCTTTCAGTGCTGGCACTTTTCATCTCTGAGCAATTGCTCGACGTTTGCAATTTCTCAGCTCGTGTCTACGAGACAGAGAGATAGTGACCGTGACCTTTGGTGGGTAGAGAAGCGCAAAGCCCCAGTGTTGCTGCGCCTGTGAAAGCACTTCCAAGGAAGGGTGCTGGCTAGCAACAGCTTTCAGTGCTGGCACTTTTCATCTCTGAGCAATTGCTCGACGTTTGCAATTTCTCAGCTCGTGTCTACGAGACAGAGAGATAGTGACCGTGACATTTGGTGGGTAGAGAAGCGCAAAGCCCCAGTGTTGCTGCGCCTGTGAAAGCGCTTCCAAGGAAGGGTGCTGGCTAGCAACAGCTTTCAGTGCTGGCACTTTTTATCTCTGAGCAATTGCTCGACGTTTGCAATTTCTCAGCTCGTGTCTACGAGACGGAGAGATAGTGACCGTGACGTTTGGTGGCTAGAGAAGCGCAAAGCCCCAGTGTTGCTGCGCCTGTGAAAGCGCTTCCAAGGAAGGGTGCTGGCTAGCAACAGCTTTCAGTGCTGGCACTTTTTATCTCTGAGCAATTGCTCGACGTTTGCAATTTCTCAGCTCGTGTCTACGAGACGGAGAGATAGTGACCGTGACGTTTGGTGGGTAGAGAAGCGCAAAGCCCCAGTGTTGCTGCGCCTGTGAAAGCGCTTCCAAGGAAGGGTGCTGGCTAGCAAGAGCTTTCAGTGCTGGCACTTTTCATCTCTGAGCAATTGCTCGACGTTTGCAATTTCTCAGCTCGTGTCTACGAGACGGAGAGATAGTGACCGTGACCTTTGGTGGCTAGAGAAGCGCAAAGCCCCAGTGTTGCTGCGCCTGTGAAAGCGCTTCCAAGGAAGGGTTCTGGCTAGCAAGAGCTTTCAGTGCTGGCACTTTTCATCTCTGAGCAATTGCTCGACGTTTGCAATTTCTCACCTGAGCTCTCTTTAGACTGCGCGAGAGGATGAGCAGAAGATTAGGTGGCTGGAGAAGCCCAGAGCCCCAGTGTTCTTAGGCCTACAAAAGCACTTCCAAGGAAGGGTGCTGGCTAGCAACAGCTTTCAGTGCTGGCACTTTTCATCTCTGAGCAATTGCTCGACGTTTGCAATTTCTCAGCTCGTGTCTACGAGACGGAGAGATAGTGACCGTGACGTTTGGTGGGTAGAGAAGCGCAAAGCCCCAGTGTTGCTGCGCCTGTGAAAGCGCTTCCAAGGAAGGGTGCTGGCTAGCAAGAGCTTTCAGTGCTGGCACTTTTCATCTCTGAGCAATTGCTCGACGTTTGCAATTTCTCAGCTCGTGTCTACGAGACGGAGAGATAGTGACCGTGACCTTTGGTGGCTAGAGAAGCGCAAAGCCCCAGTGTTACTGCGCCTGTGAAAGCGCTTCCAAGGAAGGGTGCTGGCTAGCAAGAGCTTTCAGTGCTGGCACTTTTCATCTCTGAGCAATTGCTCGACGTTTGCAATCTCTCAGCTCGTGTCTACGAGACGGAGAGATAGTGACCGTGACATTTGGTGGCTAGAGAAGCGCAAAGCCCCAGTGTTGCTGCGCCTGTGAAAGCGCTTCCAAGGAAGGGTGCTGGCTAGCAAGAGCTTTCAGTGCTGGCACTTTTCATCTATGAGCAATTGCTCGACGTTTGCAATTTCTCAGCTCGTGTCTACGAGACGGAGAGATAGTGACCGTGACGTTTGGTGGCTAGAGAAGCGCAAAGCCCCAGTATTGCTGCGCCTGTGAAAGCGCTTCCAAGGAAGGGTGCTGGCTAGCAACAGCTTTCAGTGCTGGCACTTTTCATCTCTGAGCAATTGCTCGACTTTTGCAATTTCTCAGCTCGTGTCTACGAGACGGAGAGATAGTGACCGTGACGTTTGGTGGGTAGAGAAGCGCAAAGCCCCAGTGTTACTGCGCCTGTGAAAGCGCTTCCAAGGAAGGGTTCTGGCTAGCAAGAGCTTTCAGTGCTGGCACTTTTCATCTCTGAGCAATTGCTCGACGTTTGCAAATTTCTCACCTGAGCTCTCTTTAGACTGTGCGAGAGGATGAGCAGAAGATTAGGTGGCTAGAGAAGCCCAGAGCCCCAGTGTTCTTAGGCCTACAAAAGCACTTCCAAGGAAGGGTGCTGGCTAGCAACAGCTTTCAGTGCTGGCACTTTTTATCTCTGAGCAATTGCTCGACGTTTGCAATTTCTCAGCTCGTGTCTACGAGACGGAAAGAGAATGACCGTGACGTTTGGTGGGTAGAGAAGCGCAAAGCCCCAGTGTTGCTGCGCCTGTGAAAGCGCTTCCAAGGAAGGGTGCTGGCTAGCAACAGCTTTCAGTGCTGGCACTTTTCATCTCTGAGCAATTGCTCGACGTTTGCAATTTCTCAGCTCGTGTCTACGAGACGGAGAGATAGTGACCGTTCCTTTGGTGGGTAGAGAAGCGCAAAGCCCCAGTGTTGCTGCGCCTGTGAAAGCACTTCCAAGGAAGGGTGCTGGCTAGCAACAGCTTTCAGTGCTGGCACTTTTCATCTCTGAGCAATTGCTCGACGTTTGCAATTTCTCAGCTCGTGTCTACGAGACAGAGAGATAGTGACCGTGACATTTGGTGGGTAGAGAAGCGCAAAGCCCCAGTGTTGCTGCGCCTGTGAAAGCGCTTCCAAGGAAGGGTTCTGGCTAGCAACAGCTTTCAGTGCTGGCACTTTTCATCTCTGAGCAATTGCTCGACGTTTGCAATTTCTCACCTGAGCTCTCTTTAGAGTGCGCGAGAGGATGAGCAGAAGATTAGGTGGCTGGAGAAGCCCAGAGCCCCAGTGTTCTTAGGCCTACAAAAGCACTTCCAAGGAAGGGTGCTGGCTAGCAACAGCTTTCAGTGCTGGCACTTTTCATCTCTGAGCAATTGCTCGACGTTTGCAATTTCTCAGCTCGTGTCTACGAGACGGAGAGATAGTGACCGTGACGTTTGGTGGGTAGAGAAGCGCAAAGCCCCAGTGTTGCTGCGCCTGTGAAAGCGCTTCCAAGGAAGGGTGCTGGCTAGCAAGAGCTTTCAGTGCTGGCACTTTTCATCTCTGAGCAATTGCTCGACGTTTGCAATTTCTCAGCTCGTGTCTACGAGACGGAGAGATAGTGACCGTGACCTTTGGTGGCTAGAGAAGCGCAAAGCCCCAGTGTTACTGCGCCTGTGAAAGCGCTTCCAAGGAAGGGTGCTGGCTAGCAAGAGCTTTCAGTGCTGGCACTTTTCATCTCTGAGCAATTGCTCGACGTTTGCAATCTCTCAGCTCGTGTCTACGAGACGGAGAGATAGTGACCGTGACATTTGGTGGCTAGAGAAGCGCAAAGCCCCAGTGTTGCTGCGCCTGTGAAAGCGCTTCCAAGGAAGGGTGCTGGCTAGCAACAGCTTTCAGTGCTGGCACTTTTCATCTATGAGCAATTGCTCGACGTTTGCAATTTCTCAGCTCGTGTCTACGAGACGGAGAGATAGTGACCGTGACGTTTGGTGGCTAGAGAAGCGCAAAGCCCCAGTATTGCTGCGCCTGTGAAAGCGCTTCCAAGGAAGGGTGCTGGCTAGCAACAGCTTTCAGTGCTGGCACTTTTCATCTCTGAGCAATTGCTCGACTTTTGCAATTTCTCAGCTCGTGTCTACGAGACGGAGAGATAGTGACCGTGACGTTTGGTGGGTAGAGAAGCGCAAAGCCCCAGTGTTACTGCGCCTGTGAAAGCGCTTCCAAGGAAGGGTTCTGGCTAGCAAGAGCTTTCAGTGCTGGCACTTTTCATCTCTGAGCAATTGCTCGACGTTTGCAAATTTCTCACCTGAGCTCTCTTTAGACTGTGCGAGAGGATGAGCAGAAGATTAGGTGGCTAGAGAAGCCCAGAGCCCCAGTGTTCTTAGGCCTACAAAAGCACTTCCAAGGAAGGGTGCTGGCTAGCAACAGCTTTCAGTGCTGGCACTTTTTATCTCTGAGCAATTGCTCGACGTTTGCAATTTCTCAGCTCGTGTCTACGAGACGGAAAGAGAATGACCGTGACGTTTGGTGGGTAGAGAAGCGCAAAGCCCCAGTGTTGCTGCGCCTGTGAAAGCGCTTCCAAGGAAGGGTGCTGGCTAGCAACAGCTTTCAGTGCTGGCACTTTTCATCTCTGAGCAATTGCTCGACGTTTGCAATTTCTCAGCTCGTGTCTACGAGACGGAGAGATAGTGACCGTTCCTTTGGTGGGTAGAGAAGCGCAAAGCCCCAGTGTTGCTGCGCCTGTGAAAGCACTTCCAAGGAAGGGTGCTGGCTAGCAACAGCTTTCAGTGCTGGCACTTTTCATCTCTGAGCAATTGCTCGACGTTTGCAATTTCTCAGCTCGTGTCTACGAGACAGAGAGATAGTGACCGTGACATTTGGTGGGTAGAGAAGCGCAAAGCCCCAGTGTTGCTGCGCCTGTGAAAGCGCTTCCAAGGAAGGGTGCTGGCTAGCAACAGCTTTCAGTGCTGGCACTTTTCATCTCTGAGCAATTGCTCGACGTTTGCAATTTCTCAGCTCGTGTCTACGAGACGGAGAGATAGTGACCGTGACGTTTGGTGGGTAGAGAAGCGCAAAGCCCCAGTGTTGCTGCGCCTGTGAAAGCGCTTCCAAGGAAGGGTGCTGGCTAGCAAGAGCTTTCAGTGCTGGCACTTTTCATCTCTGAGCAATTGCTCGACTTTTGCAATCTGTCAGCTCGTGTCTACGAGACGGAGAGATAGTGACCGTGACGTTTGGTGGGTAGAGAAGCGCAAAGCCCCAGTGTTGCTGCGCCTGTGAAAGCGCTTCCAAGGAAGGGTTCTGGCTAGCAAGAGCTTTCAGTGCTGGCACTTTTCATCTCTGAGCAATTGCTCGACGTTTGCAATTTCTCACCTGAGCTCTCTTTAGAGTGCGCGAGAGGATGAGCAGAAGATTAGGTGGCTGGAGAAGCCCAGAGCCCCAGTGTTCTTAGGCCTACAAAAGCACTTCCAAGGAAGGGTGCTGGCTAGCAACAGCTTTCAGTGCTGGCACTTTTCATCTCTGAGCAATTGCTCGACGTTTGCAATTTCTCAGCTCGTGTCTACGAGACGGAGAGATAGTGACCGTGACGTTTGGTGGGTAGAGAAGCGCAAAGCCCCAGTGTTGCTGCGCCTGTGAAAGCGCTTCCAAGGAAGGGTGCTGGCTAGCAAGAGCTTTCAGTGCTGGCACTTTTCATCTCTGAGCAATTGCTCGACGTTTGCAATTTCTCAGCTCGTGTCTACGAGACGGAGAGATAGTGACCGTGACCTTTGGTGGCTAGAGAAGCGCAAAGCCCCAGTGTTACTGCGCCTGTGAAAGCGCTTCCAAGGAAGGGTTCTGGCTAGCAAGAGCTTTCAGTGCTGGCACTTTTCATCTCTGAGCAATTGCTCGACGTTTGCAAATTTCTCACCTGAGCTCTCTTTAGACTGTGCGAGAGGATGAGCAGAAGATTAGGTGGCTGGAGAAGCCCAGAGCCCCACTGTTCTTAGGCCTACAAAAGCACTTCCAAGGAAGGGTGCTGGCTAGCAACAGCTTTCAGTGCTGGCACTTTTTATCTCTGAGCAATTGCTCGACGTTTGCAATTTCTCAGCTCGTGTCTACGAGACGGAAAGAGAATGACCGTGACGTTTGGTGGTTAGAGAAGCGCAAAGCCCCAGTGTTGCTGCGCCTGTGAAAGCGCTTCCAAGGAAGGGTGCTGGCTAGCAACAGCTTTCAGTGCTGGCACTTTTCATCTCTGAGCAATTGCTCGACGTTTGCAATTTCTCAGCTCGTGTCTACGAGACGGAGAGATAGTGACCGTTCCTTTGGTGGGTAGAGAAGCGCAAAGCCCCAGTGTTGCTGCGCCTGTGAAAGCACTTCCAAGGAAGGGTGCTGGCTAGCAACAGCTTTCAGTGCTGGCACTTTTCATCTCTGAGCAATTGCTCGACGTTTGCAATTTCTCAGCTCGTGTCTACGAGACAGAGAGATAGTGACCGTGACATTTGGTGGGTAGAGAAGCGCAAAGCCCCAGTGTTGCTGCGCCTGTGAAAGCGCTTCCAAGGAAGGGTGCTGGCTAGCAACAGCTTTCAGTGCTGGCACTTTTTATCTCTGAGCAATTGCTCGACGTTTGCAATTTCTCAGCTCGTGTCTACGAGACGGAGAGATAGTGACCGTGACGTTTGGTGGGTAGAGAAGCGCAAAGCCCCAGTGTTGCTGCGCCTGTGAAAGCGCTTCCAAGGAAGGGTGCTGGCTAGCAACAGCTTTCAGTGCTGGCACTTTTTATCTCTGAGCAATTGCTCGACGTTTGCAATTTTTCAGCTCGTGTCTACGAGACGGAGAGATAGTGACCGTGACGTTTGGTGGGTAGAGAAGCGCAAAGCCCCAGTGTTGCTGCGCCTGTGAAAGCGCTTCCAAGGAAGGGTGCTGGCTAGCAACAGCTTTCAGTGCTGGCACTTTTCATCTCTGAGCAATTGCTCGACGTTTGCAATTTCTCAGCTCGTGTCTACGAGACGGAGAGATAGTGACCGTGACCTTTGGTGGCTAGAGAAGCGCAAAGCCCCAGTGTTGCTGCGCCTGTGAAAGCGCTTCCAAGGAAGGGTGCTGGCTAGCAAGAGCTTTCAGTGCTGGCACTTTTCATCTCTGAGCAATTGCTCGACCTTTGCAATTTCTCACCTGAGCTCTCTTTAGAGTGCGCGAGAGGATGAGCAGAAGATTAGGTGGCTGGAGAAGCCCAGAGCCCCAGTGTTCTTAGGCCTACAAAAGCACTTCCAAGGAAGGGTGCTGGCTAGCAACAGCTTTCAGTGCTGGCACTTTTCATCTCTGAGCAATTGCTCGACGTTTGCAATTTCTCAGCTCGTGTCTACGAGACGGAGAGATAGTGACCGTGACGTTTGGTGGGTAGAGAAGCGCAAAGCCCCAGTGTTGCTGCGCCTGTGAAAGCGCTTCCAAGGAAGGGTGCTGGCTAGCAAGAGCTTTCAGTGCTGGCACTTTTCATCTCTGAGCAATTGCTCGACGTTTGCAATTTCTCAGCTCGTGTCTACGAGACAGAGAGATAGTGACCGTGACCTTTGGTGGGTAGAGAAGCGCAAAGCCCCAGTGTTGCTGCGCCTGTGAAAGCACTTCCAAGGAAGGGTGCTGGCTAGCAACAGTTTTCAGTGCTGGCACTTTTCATCTCTGAGCAATTGCTCGACGTTTGCAATTTCTCAGCTCGTGTCTACGAGACGGAGAGATAGTGACCGTGACGTTTGGTGGGTAGAGAAGCGCAAAGCCCCAGTGTTGCTGCGCCTGTGAAAGCGCTTCCAAGGAAGGGTGCTGGCTAGCAACAGCTTTCAGTGCTGGCACTTTTTATCTCTGAGCAATTGCTCGACGTTTGCAATTTCTCAGCTCGTGTCTACGAGACGGAGAGATAGTGACCGTGACCTTTGGTGGGTAGAGAAGCGCAAAGCCCCAGTGTTGCTGCGCCTGTGAAAGCGCTTCCAAGGAAGGGTGCTGGCTAGCAACAGCTTTCAGTGCTGGCACTTTTCATCTCTGAGCAATTGCTCGACCTTTGCAATTTCTCACCTGAGCTCTCTTTAGAGTGCGCGAGAGGATGAGCAGATTAGGTGGCTAGAGAAGCCCAGAGCCCCAGTGTTCTTAGGCCTACAAGAGCGTTTCCAAGGAAGGGTGCTGGCTAGCAAGAGCTTTCAGTGCTGGCCCTTTTCATCTCTGAGCAATTGCTCGATGTTTGCAATTTCTCACCTGAGCTCTCTTTAGACTGCTTGAGAGGATGAGCAGAAGATTAGGTGGCTAGAGAAGCCCAGAGCCCCAGTGTTCTTAGGCCTACAAAAGCACTTCCAAGGAAGGGTGCTGGCTAGCAACAGCTTTCAGTGCTGGCACTTTTCATCTCTGAGCAATTGCTCGACGTTTGCAATCTCTCAGCTCGTGTCTACGAGACGGAGAGATAGTGACCGTGACGTTTGGTGGGTAGAGAAGCCCAAAGCCCCAGTGTTGCTGCGCCTGTGAAAGCGCTTCCAAGGAAGGGTGCTGGCTAGCAACAGCTTTCAGTGCTGGCACTTTTCATCTCTGAGCAATTGCTCGACCTTTGCAATTTCTCACCTGAGCTCTCTTTAGACTGCGCGAGAGGATGAGCAGAAGATTAGGTGGCTGGAGAAGCCCAGAGCCCCAGTGCTCTTAGGCCTACAAAAGCGCTTCCAAGGAAGGGTGCTGGCTAGCAACAGCTTTCAGTGCTGGCACTTTTCATCTCTGAGCAATTGCTCGACGTTTGCAATTTCTCAGCTCGTGTCTACGAGACGGAGAGATAGTGACCGTGACATTTGGTGGCTAGAGAAGCGCAAAGCCCCAGTGTTACTGCGCCTGTGAAAGCGCTTCCAAGGAAGGGTGCTGGCTAGCAACAGCTTTCAGTGCTGGCACTTTTCATCTCTGAGCAATTGCTCGACGTTTGCAATTTCTCAGCTCGTGTCTACGAGACAGAGAGATAGTGACCGTGACGTTTGGTGGGTAGAGAAGCGCAAAGCCCCAGTGTTACTGCGCCTGTGAAAGCGCTTCCAAGGAAGGGTGCTGGCTAGCAAGAGCTTTCAGTGCTGGCACTTTTCATCTCTGAGCAATTGCTCGACGTTTGCAATCTCTCAGCTCGTGTCTACGAGAAGGAGAGATAGTGACCGTGACATTTGGTGGGTAGAGAAGCGCAAAGACCCAGTGTTGCTGCGCCTGTGAAAGCGCTTCCAAGGAAGGGTGCTGGCTAGCAACAGCTTTCAGTGCTGGCACTTTTCATCTCTGAGCAATTGCTCAACGTTTGCAATTTCTCACCTGAGCTCTCTTTAGAGTGCGCGAGAGGATGAGCAGAAGATTAGGTGGCTAGAGAAACACAGAGCCCCAGTGTTCTTAGGCCTACAAAAGCACTTCCAAGGAAGGGTGCTGGGTAACAACAGCTTTCAGTGCTGGCACTTTTCATCTCTGAGCAATTGCTCGACGTTTGCAATTTCTCAGCTCGTGTCTACGAGACGGAAAGAGAATGACCGTGACGTTTGGTGGCTAGAGAAGCGCAAAGCCCCAGTGTTGCTGCGCCTGTGAAAGCGCTTCCAAGGAAGGGTGCTGGCTAGCAACAGCTTTCAGTGCTGGCACTTTTCATCTCTGAGCAATTGCTCGACCTTTGCAATTTCTCACCTGAGCTCTCTTTAGAGTGCGCGAGAGGATGAGCAGATTAGGTGGCTAGAGAAGCCCAGAGCCCCAGTGTTCTTAGGCCTACAAGAGCGTTTCCAAGGAAGGGTGCTGGCTAGCAAGAGCTTTCAGTGCTGGCCCTTTTCATCTCTGAGCAATTGCTCGATGTTTGCAATTTCTCACCTGAGCTCTCTTTAGACTGCTTGAGAGGATGAGCAGAAGATTAGGTGGCTAGAGAAGCCCAGAGCCCCAGTGTTCTTAGGCCTACAAAAGCACTTCCAAGGAAGGGTGCTGGCTAGCAACAGCTTTCAGTGCTGGCACTTTTCATCTCTGAGCAATTGCTCGACGTTTGCAATCTCTCAGCTCGTGTCTACGAGACGGAGAGATAGTGACCGTGACGTTTGGTGGGTAGAGAAGCCCAAAGCCCCAGTGTTGCTGCGCCTGTGAAAGCGCTTCCAAGGAAGGGTGCTGGCTAGCAACAGCTTTCAGTGCTGGCACTTTTCATCTCTGAGCAATTGCTCGACCTTTGCAATTTCTCACCTGAGCTCTCTTTAGACTGCGCGAGAGGATGAGCAGAAGATTAGGTGGCTGGAGAAGCCCAGAGCCCCAGTGCTCTTAGGCCTACAAAAGCGCTTCCAAGGAAGGGTGCTGGCTAGCAACAGCTTTCAGTGCTGGCACTTTTTATCTCTGAGCAATTGCTCGACGTTTGCAATTTCTCAGCTCGTGTCTACGAGACGGAGAGATAGTGACCGTGACATTTGGTGGCTAGAGAAGCGCAAAGCCCCAGTGTTACTGCGCCTGTGAAAGCGCTTCCAAGGAAGGGTGCTGGCTAGCAACAGCTTTCAGTGCTGGCACTTTTCATCTCTGAGCAATTGCTCGACGTTTGCAATTTCTCAGCTCGTGTCTACGAGACAGAGAGATAGTGACCGTGACGTTTGGTGGGTAGAGAAGCGCAAAGCCCCAGTGTTACTGCGCCTGTGAAAGCGCTTCCAAGGAAGGGTGCTGGCTAGCAAGAGCTTTCAGTGCTGGCACTTTTCATCTCTGAGCAATTGCTCGACGTTTGCAATCTCTCAGCTCGTGTCTACGAGAAGGAGAGATAGTGACCGTGACATTTGGTGGGTAGAGAAGCGCAAAGCCCCAGTGTTGCTGCGCCTGTGAAAGCGCTTCCAAGGAAGGGTGCTGGCTAGCAACAGCTTTCAGTGCTGGCACTTTTCATCTCTGAGCAATTGCTCAACGTTTGCAATTTCTCACCTGAGCTCTCTTTAGAGTGCGCGAGAGGATGAGCAGAAGATTAGGTGGCTAGAGAAACACAGAGCCCCAGTGTTCTTAGGCCTACAAAAGCACTTCCAAGGAAGGGTGCTGGGTAACAACAGCTTTCAGTGCTGGCACTTTTCATCTCTGAGCAATTGCTCGACGTTTGCAATTTCTCAGCTCGTGTCTACGAGACGGAAAGAGAATGACCGTGACGTTTGGTGGCTAGAGAAGCGCAAAGCCCCAGTGTTGCTGCGCCTGTGAAAGCGCTTCCAAGGAAGGGTGCTGGCTAGCAACAGCTTTCAGTGCTGGCACTTTTCATCTCTGAGCAATTGCTCGACGTTTGCAATTTCTCTCCTGAGCTCTCTTTAGAGTGCGCGAGAGGATGAGCAGAAGATTAGGTGGCTAGAGAAGCCCAGAGCCCCAGTGTTCTTAGGCCTACAAAAGCGCTTCCAAGGAAGGGTGCTGGCTAGCAACAGCTTTCAGTGCTGGCACTTTTCATCTCTGAGCAATTGCTCGACGTGTGCAATTTCTCAGCTCGTGTCTACGAGACGGAGAGATAGTGACCGTGACGTTTGGTGGGTAGAGAAGCGCAAAGCCCCAGTGTTACTGCGCCTGTGAAAGCGCTTCCAAGGAAGGGTGCTGGCTAGCAAGAGCTTTCAGTGCTGGCACTTTTCATCTCTGAGCAATTGCTCGACGTTTGCAATTTCTCACGTGAGCTCTCTTTAGAGTGCGCGAGAGGATGAGCAGAAGATTAGGTGGCTAGAGAAGCCCAGAGCCCCAGTGTTCTAAGGGCTACGAAAGCGCTTCCAAGGAAGGGTGCTGGCTAGCAACAGCTTTCAGTGCTGGCACTTTTCATCTCTGAGCAATTGCTTGACGTTTGCAATTTCTCAGCTCGTGTCTACGAGATGGAAAGAGAATGACCGTGACGTTTGGTGGGTAGAGAAGCGCAAAGCCCCAGTGTTGCTGCGCCTGTGAAAGCGCTTCCAAGGAAGGGTGCTGGCTAGCAAGAGCTTTCAGTGCTGGCACTTTTCATCTCTGAGCAATTGCTCGACGTTTGCAATTTCTCAGCTCGTGTCTACGAGACGGAGAGATAGTGACCGTGACGTTTGGTGGGTAGAGAAGCGCAAAGCCCCAGTGTTGCTGCGCCTGTGAAAGCGCTTCCAAGGAAGGGTGCTGGCTAGCAACAGCTTTCAGTGCTGGCACTTTTCATCTCTGAGCAATTGCTCGACGTTTGCAATTTCTCACCTGAGCTCTCTTTAGACTGCGCGAGAGGATGAGCAGAAGATTAGGTGGCTAGAGAAGCCCAGAGCCCCACTGTTCTTAGGCCTACAAAACCGCATCCAAGGAAGGGTGCTGGCTAGCAACAGCTTTCAGTGCTGGCACTTTTCATCTCTGAGCAATTGCTCGACGTTTGCAATTTCTCAGCTCGTGTCTACGAGACAGAGAGATAGTGACCGTGACGTTTGGTGGGTAGAGAAGCGCAAAGCCCCAGTGTTGCTGCGCCTGTGAAAGCGCTTCCAAGGAAGGGTGCTGGCTAGCAAGAGCTTTCAGTGCTGGCACTTTTCATCTCTGAGCAATTGCTCGACGTTTGCAATTTCTCAGCTCGTGTCTACGAGACAGAGAGATAGTGACCATGACGTTTGGTGGGTAGAGAAGCGCAAAGCCCCAGTGTTGCTGCGCCTGTGAAAGCGCTTCCAAGGAAGGGTGCTGGCTAGCAACAGCTTTCAGTGCTGGCACTTTTCATCTCTGAGCAATTGCTCGACGTTTGCAATTTCTCACCTGAGCTCTCTTTAGAGTGCGCGAGAGGATGAGCAGAAGATTAGGTGGCTGGAGAAGCCCAGAGCCCCAGTGTTCTTAGGCCTACAAAAGCGCTTCCAAGGAAGGGTGCTGGCTAGCAACAGCTTTCAGTGCTGGCACTTTTCATCTATGAGCAATTGCTCGACGTTTGCAATTTCTCAGCTCGTGTCTACGAGACGGAGAGATAGTGACCGTGACGTTTGGTGGGTAGAGAAGCGCAAAGCCCCAGTGTTACTGCGCCTGTGAAAGCGCTTCCAAGGAAGGGTGCTGGCTAGCAACAGCTTTCAGTGCTGGCACTTTTCATCTCTGAGCAATTGCTCGACCTTTGCAATTTCTCAGCTCGTGTCTACGAGACAGAGAGATAGTGACCGTGACGTTTGGTGGGTAGAGAAGCGCAAAGCCCCAGTGTTACTGCGCCTGTGAAAGCGCTTCCAAGGAAGGGTGCTGGCTAGCAAGAGCTTTCAGTGCTGGCACTTTTCATCTCTGAGCAATTGCTCGACGTTTGCAATCTCTCAGCTCGTGTCTACGAGAAGGAGAAATAGTGACCGTGACATTTGGTGGGTAGAGAAGCGCAAAGCCCCAGTGTTGCTGCGCCTCTGAAAGCGCTTCCAAGGAAGGCTGCTGGCTAGCAAGAGCTTTCAGTGCTGGCACTTTTCATCTCTGAGCAATTGCTCAACGTTTGCAATTTCTCACCTGAGCTCTCTTTAGACTGCGCGAGAGGATGAGCAGAAGATTAGGTGGCTAGAGAAGCCCAGAGCCCCACTGTTCTTAGGCCTACAAAAGCACATCCAAGGAAGGGTGCTGGCTAGCAAGAGCTTTCAGTGCTGGCACTTTTCATCTCTGAGCAATTGCTCGACTTTTGCAATCTCTCAGCTCGTGTCTATGAGACGGAAAGAGAATGACCGTGACGTTTGGTGGGTAGAGAAGCGCAAAGCCGCAGTGTTGCTGCGCCTGTGAAAGCGCTTCCAAGGAAGGGTGCTGGCTAGCAACAGCTTTCAGTGCTGGCACTTTTCATCTCTGAGCAATTGCTCGACCTTTGCAATTTCTCACCTGAGCTCTCTTTAGAGTGCGCGAGAGGATGAGCAGAAGATTAGGTGGCTAGAGAAGCCCAGAGCCCCAGTGTTCTTAGGCCTACAAAAGCGCTTCCAAGGAAGGGTGCTGGCTAGCAACAGCTTTCAGTGCTGGCACTTTTCATCTCTGAGCAATTGCTCGACGTGTGCAATTTCTCAGCTCGTGTCTACGAGACGGAGAGATAGTGACCGTGACGTTTGGTGGCTAGAGAAGCGCAAAGCCCCAGTGTTGCTGCGCCTGTGAAAGCGCTTCCAAGGAAGGGTGCTGGCTAGCAACAGCTTTCAGTGCTGGCACTTTTCATCTCTGAGCAATTGCTCGACCTTTGCAATTTCTCACGTGAGCTCTCTTTAGAGTGCGCGAGAGGATGAGCAGAAGATTAGCTGGCTAGAGAAGCCCAGAGCCCCAGTGTTCTTAGGCCTACAAAAGCACTTCCAAGGAAGGGTGCTGGCTAGCAACAGCTTTCAGTGCTGGCACTTTTCATCTCTGAGCAATTGCTCGACGTTTGCAATGTCTCAGCTCGGGTCTACGAGACGGAGAGATAGTGACCGTGACGTTTGGTGGGTAGAGAAGCGCAAAGCCCCAGTGTTGCTGCGCCTGTGAAAGCGCTTCCAAGGAAGGGTGCTGGCTAGCAAGAGCTTTCAGTGCTGGCACTTTTCATCTCTGAGCAATTGCTCGACCTTTGCAATTTCTCACCTGAGCTCTCTTTAGAGTGCGCGAGAGGATGAGCAGAAGATTAGGTGGCTGGAGAAACACAGAGCCCCACTGTTCTTAGGCCTAGAAAAGCACTTCCAAGGAAGGGTGCTGGTTAGCAAGAGCTTTCAGTGCTGGCACTTTTCATCTCTGAGCAATTGCTCGACTTTTTCAATTTCTCAGCTCGTGTCTACGAGCCAGAGAGATAGTGACCGTGACATTTGGTGGCTAGAGAAGCGCAAAGCCCCAGTGTTGCTGTGCCTGTGAAAGCACTTCCAAGGAAGGGTGCTGGCTAGCAAGAGCTTTCAGTGCTGGCACTTTTCATCTCTGAGCAATTGCTCGACGTTTGCAATTTCTCACCTGAGCTCTCTTTAGAGTGCGCGAGAGGATGAGCAGAACATTAGGTGGCTGGAGAAACAGAGAGCCCCACTGTTCTTATGCCTAGAAAAGCACTTTCAAGGAAGGGTGCTGGTTAGCAAGAGCTTTCAGTGCTGGCACTTTTCATCTCTGAGCAATTGCTCGACTTTTTCAATTTCTCAGCTCGTGTCTACGAGCCAGAGAGATAGTGACCGTGACATTTGGTGGCTAGAGAAGCGCAAAGCCCCAGTGTTGCTGCGCCTGTGAAAGCACTTCCAAGGAAGGGTGCTGGCTAGCAAGAGCTTTCAGTGCTGGCACTTTTCATCTCTGAGCAATTGCTCGACGTTTGCAATCTCTCAGCTCGTGTCTATGAGACGGAAAGAGAATGACCGTGACGTTTGGTGGGTAGAGAAGCGCAAAGCCCCAGTGTTGCTGCGCCTGTGAAAGCGCTTCCAAGGAAGGGTGCTGGCTAGCAAGAGCTTTCAGTGCTGGCACTTTTCATCTCTGAGCAATTGCTCAACGTTTGCAATTTCTCACCTGAGCTCTCTTTAGAGTGCGTGAGAGGATGAGCAGAAGATTAGGTGGCTAGACAAGTCCAGAGCCCCACTGTTCTTAGGCCTACAAAAGCACTTCCAAGGAAGGGTGCTGGCTAGCAACAGCTTTCAGTGCTGGCACTTTTCATCTCTGAGCAATTGCTCGACTTTTGCAATTTCTCAGCTCGTGTCTACGAGATGGAAAGAGAATGACCGTGACGTTTGGTGGTTAGAGAAGCGCAAAGCCCCAGTGTTGCTGCGCCTGTGAAAGCGCTTCCAAGGAAGGGTGCTGGCTAGCAAGAGCTTTCAGTGCTGGCACTTTTCATCTCTGAGCAATTGCTCGACCTTTGCAATTTCTCACCTGAGCTCTCTTTAGAGTGCGCGAGAGGATGAGCAGAAGATTAGGTGGCTAGAGAAGCCCAGAGCCCCAGTGTTCTAAGGGCTACAAGAGCGTTTCCAAGGAAGGTTGCTGGCTAGCAAGAGCTTTCAGTGCTGGCACTTTTCATCTCTGAGCAATTGCTCGACTTTTTCAATTTCTCAGCTCGTGTCTACGAGCCAGAGAGATAGTGACCGTGACATTTGGTGGCTAGAGAAGCGCAAAGCCCCAGTGTTGCTGCGCCTGTGAAAGCGCTTCCAAGGAAGGGTGCTGGCTAGCAACAGCTTTCAGTGCTGGCACTTTTCATCTCTGAGCAATTGCTCGACTTTTGCAATCTCTCAGCTCGTGTCTATGAGACGGAAAGAGAATGACCGTGACGTTTGGTGGGTAGAGAAGCGCAAAGCCCCAGTGTTGCTGCGCCTGTGAAAGCGCTTCCAAGGAAGGGTGCTGGCTAGCAAGAGCTTTCAGTGCTGGCACTTTTCATCTCTGAGCAATTGCTCAACGTTTGCAGTTTCTCACCTGAGCTCTCTTTAGAGTGCGTGAGAGGATGAGCAGAAGATTAGGTGGCTAGACAAGTCCAGAGCCCCACTGTTCTTAGGCCTACAAAAGCACTTCCAAGGAAGGGTGCTGGCTAGCAACAGCTTTCAGTGCTGGCACTTTTCATCTCTGAGCAATTGCTCGACTTTTGCAATTTCTCAGCTCGTGTCTACGAGATGGAAAGAGAATGACCGTGACGTTTGGTGGTTAGAGAAGCGCAAAGCCCCAGTGTTGCTGCGCCTGTGAAAGCGCTTCCAAGGAAGGGTGCTGGCTAGCAAGAGCTTTCAGTGCTGGCACTTTTCATCTCTGAGCAATTGCTCGACCTTTGCAATTTCTCACCTGAGCTCTCTTTAGAGTGCGCGAGAGGATGAGCAGAAGATTAGGTGGCTAGAGAAGCCCAGAGCCCCAGTGTTCTAAGGGCTACAAGAGCGTTTCCAAGGAAGGTTGCTGGCTAGCAACAGCTTTCAGTGCTGGCACTTTTCATCTCTGAGCAATTGCTCGACTTTTTCAATTTCTCAGCTCGTGTCTACGAGCCAGAGAGATAGTGACCGTGACGTTTGGTGGCTAGAGAAGCGCAAAGCCCCAGTGTTGCTGCGCCTGTGAAAGCGCTTCCAAGGAAGGGTGCTGGCTAGCAACAGCTTTCAGTGCTGGCACTTTTCATCTCTGAGCAATTGCTCGACTTTTGCAATCTCTCAGCTCGTGTCTATGAGACGGAAAGAGAATGACCGTGACGTTTGGTGGGTAGAGAAGCGCAAAGCCCCAGTGTTGCTGCGCCTGTGAAAGCGCTTCCAAGGAAGGGTGCTGGCTAGCAACAGTTTTCAGTGCTGGCACTTTTCATCTCTGAGCAATTGCTCGACGTTTGCAATCTGTCAGCTCGTGTCTACGAGACGGAGAGATAGTGACCGTGACCTTTGGTGGGTAGAGAAGCGCAAAGCCCCAGTGTTGCTGCGCCTGTGAAAGCGCTTCCAAGGAAGGGTGCTGGCTAGCAAGAGCTTTCAGTGCTGGCACTTTTCATCTCTGAGCAATTGCTCGACGTTTGCAATTTCTCAGCTCGTGTCTACGAGATGGAGAGATAGTGACCGTGACGTTTGGTGGGTAGAGAAGCGCAAAGCCCCAGTGTTGCTGCGCCTGTGAAAGCGCTTCCAAGGAAGGGTGCTGGCTAGCAAGAGCTTTCAGTGCTGGCACTTTTCATCTCTGAGCAATTGCTGGACGTTTGCAATTTCTCACCTGAGCTCTCTTTAGAGTGCGCGAGAGGATGAGCAGAAGATTAGGTGGCTAGAGAAGCCCAGAGCCCCAGTGTTCTTAGGCCTACAAAAGCGCATCCAAGGAAGGGTGCTGGCTAGCAACAGCTTTCAGTGCTGGCACTTTTCATCTCTGAGCAATTGCTCGACGTTTGCAATCTCTCAGCTCATGTCTATGAGACGGAAAGAGAATGACCATGACGTTTGGTGGGTAGAGAAGCGCAAAGCCCCAGTGTTGCTGCGCCTGTGAAAGCGCTTCCAAGGAAGGGTGCTGGCTAGCAAGAGCTTTCAGTGCTGGCACTTTTCATCTCTGAGCAATTGCTCGACCTTTGCAATTTCTCACCTGAGCTCTCTTTAGACTGCGCGAGAGGATGAGCAGAAGATTAGGTGGCTAGAGAAGCCCAGAGCCCCAGTGTTCTTAGGGCTACAAAACCGCTTCCAAGGAAGGGTGCTGGCTAGCAACAGCTTTCAGTGCTGGCACTTTTCATCTCTGAGCAATTGCTCGACGTTTGCAATTTCTCAGCTCGTGTCTACGAAACGGAGAGATAGTGACCGTGACGTTTGGTGGGTAGAGAAGCGCAAAGCCCCAGTGTTGCTGCGCCTGTGAAAGCGCTTCCAAGGAAGGGTGCTGGCTAGCAACAGCTTTCAGTGCTGGCACTTTTCATCTCTGAGCAATTGCTCGACGTTTGCAATTTCTCACGTGAGCTCTCTTTAGAGTGCGCGAGAGGATGAGCAGAAGATTAGGTGGCTAGAGAAGCCCAGAGCCCCTGTGTTCTTAGGCCTACAAGAGCGTTTCCAAGGAAGGGTGCTGGCTAGCAAGAGCTTTCAGTGCTGGCACTTTTCATCTCTGAGCAATTGCTCGACGTTTGCAATTTCTCACCTGAGCTCTCTTTAGACTGCGCGAGAGGATGAGCAGAAGATTAGGTGGCTAGAGAAGCCCAGAGCCCCACTGTTCTTAGGCCTACAAAAGCGCTTCCAAGGAAGGGTGCTGGTTAGCAACAGCTTTCAGTGCTGGCACTTTTCATCTCTGAGCAATTGCTCGACTTTTTCAATTTCTCAGCTCGTGTCTACGAGCCAGAGAGATAGTGACCGTGACCTTTGGTGGGTAGAGAAGCGCAAAGCCCCAGTGTTGCTGCGCCTGTGAAAGCACTTCCAAGGAAGGGTGCTGGCTAGCAACAGCTTTCAGTGCTGGCACTTTTCATCTCTGAGCAATTGCTCGACGTTTGCAATCTCTCAGCTCGTGTCTATGAGACGGAAAGAGAATGACCGTGACGTTTGGTGGGTAGAGAAGCGCAAAGCCCCAGTGTTACTGCGCCTGTGAAAGCGCTTCCAAGGAAGGGTGCTGGCTAGCAAGAGCTTTCAGTGCTGGCACTTTTCATCTCTGAGCAATTGCTCAACGTTTGCAATTTCTCACCTGAGCTCTCTTTAGAGTGCGTGAGAGGATGAGCAGAAGATTAGGTGGCTAGACAAGTCCAGAGCCCCACTGTTCTTAGGCCTACAGAACCGCTTCCAAGGAAGGGTGCTGGCTAGCAAGAGCTTTCAGTGCTGGCACTTTTCATCTCTGAGCAATTGCTCGACTTTTGCAATTTCTCAGCTCGTGCCTACGAGGTGGAAAGAGAATGACCGTGACGTTTGGTGGCTAGAGAAGCGCAAAGCCCCAGTGTTGCTGCGCCTGTGAAAGCGCTTCCAAGGAAGGGTGCTGGCTAGCAAGAGCTTTCAGTGCTGGCACTTTTCATCTCTGAGCAATTGCTCGACCTTTGCAATTTCTCACCTGAGCTCTCTTTAGACTGCGCGAGAGGATGAGCAGAAGATTAGGTGGCTAGAGAAGCCCAGAGCCCCTGTGTTCTAAGGGCTACAAGAGCGTTTCCAAGGAAGGGTGCTGGCTAGCAAGAGCTTTCAGTGCTGGCACTTTTCATCTCTGAGCAATTGCTCGACTTTTTCAATTTCTCAGCTCGTGTCTATGAGCCAGAGAGATAGTGACCGTGACATTTGGTGGGTAGAGAAGCGCAAAGCCCCAGTGTTGCTGCGCCTGTGAAAGCGCTTCCAAGGAAGGGTGCTGGCTAGCAAGAGCTTTCAGTGCTGGCACTTTTCATCTCTGAGCAATTGCTCGACCTTTGCAATTTCTCACCTGAGCTCTCTTTAGAGTGCGCGAGAGGATGAGCAGAAGATTAGGTGGCTAGAGAAGCCCAGAGCCCCAGTGTTCTAAGGGCTACAAGAGCGTTTCCAAGGAAGGTTGCTGGCTAGCAACAGCTTTCAGTGCTGGCACTTTTCATCTCTGAGCAATTGCTCGACTTTTTCAATTTCTCAGCTCGTGTCTACGAGCCAGAGAGATAGTGACCGTGACGTTTGGTGGCTAGAGAAGCGCAAAGCCCCAGTGTTGCTGCGCCTGTGAAAGCGCTTCCAAGGAAGGGTGCTGGCTAGCAACAGCTTTCAGTGCTGGCACTTTTCATCTCTGAGCAATTGCTCGACTTTTGCAATCTCTCAGCTCGTGTCTATGAGACGGAAAGAGAATGACCGTGACGTTTGGTGGGTAGAGAAGCGCAAAGCCCCAGTGTTGCTGCGCCTGTGAAAGCGCTTCCAAGGAAGGGTGCTGGCTAGCAAGAGCTTTCAGTGCTGGCACTTTTCATCTCTGAGCAATTGCTCAACGTTTGCAATTTCTCACCTGAGCTCTCTTTAGAGTGCGCGAGAGGATGAGCAGAAGATTAGGTGGCTAGAGATGCCCAGAGCCCCAGTGTTCTTAGGCCTACAAAAGCACTTCCAAGGAAGGGTGCTGGCTAGCAACAGCTTTCAGTGCTGGCACTTTTCATCTCTGAGCAATTGCTCGACGTTTGCAATTTCTCAGCTCGTGTCTACGAGTCAGAGAGATAGTGACCGTGACGTTTGGTGGCTAGAGAAGCGCAAAGCCCCAGTGTTGCGGCGCCTGTGAAAGCGCTTCCAAGGAAGGGTGCTGGCTAGCAACAGCTTTCAGTGCTGGCACTTTTCATCTCTGAGCAATTGCTCGACGTTTGCAATTTCTCACCTGAGCTCTCTTTAGACTGCGCGAGAGGATGAGCAGAAGATTAGGTGACTGGAGAAGCACAGAGCACCATTTTTGTTAGGCCTACAAAAGCGCTTCCAAGGAAGGGTGCTGGCTAGCAACAGCTTTCAGTGCTGGCACTTTTCATCTCTGAGCAATTGCTCGACCTTTGCAATTTCTCACCTGAGCTCTCTTTAGAGTGCGCGAGAGGATGAGCAGAAGATTAGGTGGCTAGAGAAACACAGAGCCCCAGTGTTCTTAGGCCTACAAGAGCGTTTCCAAGGAAGGGTGCTGGCTAGCAAGAGCTTTCAGTGCTGGCACTTTTCATCTCTGAGCAATTGCTCGACGTTTGCAATTTCTCAGCTCGTGTCTACGAGATGGAAAGAGAATGACCGTGACGTTTGGTGGCTAGAGAAGCGCAAAGCCCCAGTGTTGCTGTGCCTGTGAAAGCGCTTCCAAGGAAGGGTGCTGGCTAGCAACAGCTTTCAGTGCTGGCACTTTTCATCTCTGAGCAATTGCTCGACGTTTGCAGTCTCTCACCTGAGCTCTCTTTAGAGTGCGCGAGAGGATGAGCAGAAGATTAGGTGGCTAGACAAGTCCAGAGCCCCACTGTTCTTAGGCCTACAAAAGCATTCCAAGGAAGGGTACTGGCTAGCAACAGCTTTCAGTGCTGGCACTTTTCATCTCTGAGCAATTGCTCGACTTTTGCAATTTCTCAGCTCGTGTCTACGAGATGGAAAGAGAATGACCGTGACGTTTGGTGGTTAGAGAAGCGCAAAGCCCCAGTGTTGCTGCGCCTGTGAAAGCGCTTCCAAGGAAGGGTGCTGGCTAGCAAGAGCTTTCAGTGCTGGCACTTTTCATCTCTGAGCAATTGCTCGACCTTTGCAATTTCTCACCTGAGCTCTCTTTAGAGTGCGCGAGAGGATGAGCAGAAGATTAGGTGGCTAGAGAAGCCCAGAGCCCCAGTGTTCTAAGGGCTACAAGAGCGTTTCCAAGGAAGGTTGCTGGCTAGCAACAGCTTTCAGTGCTGGCACTTTTCATCTCTGAGCAATTGCTCGACTTTTTCAATTTCTCAGCTCGTGTCTACGAGCCAGAGAGATAGTGACCGTGACGTTTGGTGGCTAGAGAAGCGCAAAGCCCCAGTGTTGCTGCGCCTGTGAAAGCGCTTCCAAGGAAGGCTGCTGGCTAGCAAGAGCTTTCAGTGCTGGCACTTTTCATCTCTGAGCAATTGCTCGACTTTTGCAATCTCTCAGCTCGTGTCTATGAGTCGGAAAGAGAATGACCGTGACGTTTGGTGGGTAGAGAAGCGCAAAGCCCCAGTGTTGCTGCGCCTGTGAAAGCGCTTCCAAGGAAGGGTGCTGGCTAGCAACAGTTTTCAGTGCTGGCACTTTTCATCTCTGAGCAATTGCTCGACGTTTGCAATCTGTCAGCTCGTGTCTACGAGACGGAGAGATAGTGACCGTGACCTTTGGTGGGTAGAGAAGCGCAAAGCCCCAGTGTTGCTGCGCCTGTGAAAGCGCTTCCAAGGAAGGGTGCTGGCTAGCAAGAGCTTTCAGTGCTGGCACTTTTCATCTCTGAGCAATTGCTCGACGTTTGCAATTTCTCAGCTCGTGTCTACGAGATGGAGAGATAGTGACCGTGACGTTTGGTGGCTAGAGAAGCGCAAAGCCCCAGTGTTGCTGCGCCTGTGAAAGCGCTTCCAAGGAAGGGTGCTGGCTAGCAAGAGCTTTCAGTGCTGGTACTTTTCATCTCTGAGCAATTGCTGGACGTTTGCAATTTCTCACCTGAGCTCTCTTTAGAGTGCGCGAGAGGATGAGCAGAAGATTAGGTGGCTAGAGAAGCCCAGAGCCCCAGTGTTCTTAGGCCTACAAAAGCGCATCCAAGGAAGGGTGCTGGCTAGCAACAGCTTTCAGTGCTGGCACTTTTCATCTCTGAGCAATTGCTCGACGTTTGCAATCTCTCAGCTCATGTCTATGAGACGGAAAGAGAATGACCATGACGTTTGGTGGGTAGAGAAGCGCAAAGCCCCAGTGTTGCTGCGCCTGTGAAAGCGCTTCCAAGGAAGGGTGCTGGCTAGCAAGAGCTTTCAGTGCTGGCACTTTTCATCTCTGAGCAATTGCTCGACCTTTGCAATTTCTCACCTGAGCTCTCTTTAGACTGCGCGAGAGGATGAGCAGAAGATTAGGTGGCTAGAGAAGCACAGAGCCCCAGTGTTCTTAGGGCTACAAAACCGCTTCCAAGGAAGGGTGCTGGCTAGCAACAGCTTTCAGTGCTGGCACTTTTCATCTCTGAGCAATTGCTCGAAATTTGCAATGTCTCAGCTCGTGTCTACGAAACGGAGAGATAGTGACCGTGACGTTTGGTGGGTAGAGAAGCGCAAAGCCCCAGTGTTGCTGCGCCTGTGAAAGCGCTTCCAAGGAAGGGTGCTGGCTAGCAACAGCTTTCAGTGCTGGCACTTTTCATCTCTGAGCAATTGCTCGACGTTTGCAATTTCTCTCCTGAGCTCTCTTTAGACTGCGCGAGAGGATGAGCAGAAGATTAGGTGGCTAGAGAAGCCCAGAGCCCCACTGTTCTTAGGCCTACAAGAGCGTTTCCAAGGAAGGGTGCTGGCTAGCAAGAGCTTTCAGTGCTGGCACTTTTCATCTCTGAGCAATTGCTCGACCTTTGCAATTTCTCACCTGAGCTCTCTTTAGACTGCGCGAGAGGATGAGCAGAAGATTAGGTGGCTAGAGAAGCCCAGAGCCCCACTGTTCTTAGGCCTACAAAAGCGCTTCCAAGGAAGGGTGCTGGTTAGCAACAGCTTTCAGTGCTGGCACTTTTCATCTCTGAGCAATTGCTCGACTTTTTCAATTTCTCAGCTCGTGTCTACGAGCCAGAGAGATAGTGACCGTGACATTTGGTGGCTAGAGAAGCGCAAAGCCCCAGTGTTGCTGCGCCTGTGAAAGCGCTTCCAAGGAAGGGTGCTGGCTAGCAACAGCTTTCAGTGCTGGCACTTTTCATCTCTGAGCAATTGCTCGACGTTTGCAATCTCTCAGCTCGTGTCTATGAGACGGAAAGAGAATGACCGTGACGTTTGGTGGGTAGAGAAGCGCAAAGCCCCAGTGTTACTGCGCCTGTGAAAGCGCTTCCAAGGAAGGGTGCTGGCTAGCAAGAGCTTTCAGTGCTGGCACTTTTCATCTCTGAGCAATTGCTCAACGTTTGCAATTTCTCACCTGAGCTCTCTTTAGAGTGCGTGAGAGGATGAGCAGAAGATTAGGTGGCTAGACAAGTCCAGAGCCCCACTGTTCTTAGGCCTACAGAACCGCTTCCAAGGAAGGGTGCTGGCTAGCAAGAGCTTTCAGTGCTGGCACTTTTCATCTCTGAGCAATTGCTCGACTTTTGCAATTTCTCAGCTCGTGCCTACGAGGTGGAAAGAGAATGACCGTGACGTTTGGTGGCTAGAGAAGCGCAAAGCCCCAGTGTTGCTGCGCCTGTGAAAGCGCTTCCAAGGAAGGGTGCTGGCTAGCAACAGCTTTCAGTGCTGGCACTTTTCATCTCTGAGCAATTGCTCGACCTTTGCAATTTCTCACCTGAGCTCTCTTTAGAGTGTGCGAGAGGATGAGCAGAAGATTAGGTGGCTAGAGAAGCCCAGAGCCCCTGTGTTCTAAGGGCTACAAGAGCGTTTCCAAGGAAGGGTGCTGGCTAGCAAGAGCTTTCAGTGCTGGCACTTTTCATCTCTGAGCAATTGCTCGACTTTTTCAATTTCTCAGCTCGTGTCTACGAGCCAGAGAGATAGTGACCGTGACATTTGGTGGGTAGAGAAGCGCAAAGCCCCAGTGTTGCTGCGCCTGTGAAAGCGCTTCCAAGGAAGGGTGCTGGCTAGCAAGAGCTTTCAGTGCTGGCACTTTTCATCTCTGAGCAATTGCTCGACGTTTGCAATCTCTCAGCTCGTGTCTATGAGACGGAAAGAGAATGACCGTGACGTTTGGTGGCTAGAGAAGCGCAAAGCCCCAGTGTTGCTGCGCCTGTGAAAGCGCTTCCAAGGAAGGGTGCTGGCTAGCAACAGTTTTCAGTGCTGGCACTTTTCATCTCTGAGCAATTGCTCGACGTTTGCAATCTCTCAGCTCGTGTCTACGAGACGGAGAGATAGTGACCGTGACGTTTGGTGGGTAGAGAAGCGCAAAGCCCCAGTGTTGCTGCGCCTGTGAAAGCGCTTCCAAGGAAGGGTGCTGGCTAGCAACAGCTTTCAGTGCTGGCACTTTTCATCTCTGAGCAATTGCTCGACGTTTGCAATTTCTCAGCTCGTGTCTACGAGACGGAGAGATAGTGACCGTGACGTTTGGTGGGTAGAGAAGCGCAAAGCCCCAGTGTTGCTGCGCCTGTGAAAGCGCTTCCAAGGAAGGGTGCTGGCTAGCAAGAGCTTTCAGTGCTGGCACTTTTCATCTCTGAGCAATTGCTGGACGTTTGCAATTTCTCACCTGAGCTCTCTTTAGAGTGCGCGAGAGGATGAGCAGAAGATTAGGTGGCTAGAGAAGCCCAGAGCCCCAGTGTTCTTAGGCCTACAAAAGCGCATCCACGGAAGGGTGCTGGCTAGCAACAGCTTTCAGTGCTGGCACTTTTCATCTCTGAGCAATTGCTCGACGTTTGCAATCTCTCAGCTCGTGTCTACGAGACGGAAAGAGAATGACCGTGACGTTTGGTGGCTAGAGAAGCGCAAAGCCCCAGTGTTGCTGCCCCTGTGAAAGCGCTTCCAAGGAAGGGTGCTGGCTAGCAAGAGCTTTCAGTGCTGGCACTTTTCATCTCTGAGCAATTGCTCGACGTTTGCAATTTCTCACCTGAGCTCTCTTTAGAGTGCGCGAGAGGATGAGCAGAAGATTAGGTGGCTAGAGAAACACAGAGCCCCAGTGTTCTAAGGGCTACAAGAGCGTTTCCAAGGAAGGGTGCTGGCTAGCAACAGCTTTCAGTGCTGGCACTTTTCATCTCTGAGCAATTGCTCGACTTTTGCAATTTCTCAGCTCGTGTCTACGAGATGGAAAGAGAATGACCGTGACGTTTGGTGGGTAGAGAAGCGCAAAGCCCCAGTGTTGCTGCGCCTGTGAAAGCGCTTCCAAGGAAGGGTGCTGGCTAGCAACAGCTTTCAGTGCTGGCACTTTTCATCTCTGAGCAATTGCTCGACGTTTGCAATTTCTCACCTGAGCTCTCTTTAGACTGCGCGAGAGGATGAGCAGAAGATTAGGTGGCTAGAGAAGCCCAGAGCCCCTGTGTTCTAAGGGCTACAAGAGCGTTTCCAAGGAAGGGTGCTGGCTAGCAACAGCTTTCAGTGCTGGCACTTTTCATCTCTGAGCAATTGCTCGACGTTTGCAATTTCTCAGCTCGTGTCTACGAGCCAGAGAGATAGTGACCGTGACCTTTGGTGGCTAGAGAAGCGCAAAGCCCCAGTGTTGCTGCGCCTGTGAAAGCGCTTCCAAGGAAGGGTGCTGGCTAGCAACAGCTTTCAGTGCTGGCACTTTTCATCTCTGAGCAATTGCTCGACTTTTGCAATCTCTCAGCTCGTGTCTATGAGACGGAAAGAGAATGACCGTGACGTTTGGTGGGTAGAGAAGCGCAAAGCCCCAGTGTTGCTGCGCCTGTGAAAGCGCTTCCAAGGAAGGGTGCTGGCTGGCAACAGTTTTCAGTGCTGGCACTTTTCATCTCTGAGCAATTGCTCGACGTTTGCAATCTGTCAGCTCGTGTCTACGAGACGGAGAGATAGTGACCGTGACCTTTGGTGGGTAGAGAAGCGCAAAGCCCCACTGTTGCTGCGCCTGTGAAAGCGCTTCCAAGGAAGGGTGCTGGCTAGCAAGAGCTTTCAGTGCTGGCACTTTTCATCTCTGAGCAATTGCTCGACGTTTGCAATTTCTCAGCTCGTGTCTACGAGACGGAGAGATAGTGACCGTGACGTTTGGTGGGTAGAGAAGCGCAAAGCCCCAGTGTTGCTGCGCCTGTGAAAGCGCTTCCAAGGAAGGGTGCTGGCTAGCAAGAGCTTTCAGTGCTGGTACTTTTCATCTCTGAGCAATTGCTGGACGTTTGCAATTTCTCACCTGAGCTCTCTTTAGAGTGCGCGAGAGGATGAGCAGAAGATTAGGTGGCTAGAGAAGCCCAGAGCCCCAGTGTTCTTAGGCCTACAAAAGCGCATCCAAGGAAGGGTGCTGGCTAGCAACAGCTTTCAGTGCTGGCACTTTTCATCTCTGAGCAATTGCTCGACGTTTGCAATCTCTCAGCTCATGTCTATGAGACGGAAAGAGAATGACCATGACGTTTGGTGGGTAGAGAAGCGCAAAGCCCCAGTGTTGCTGCGCCTGTGAAAGCGCTTCCAAGGAAGGGTGCTGGCTAGCAAGAGCTTTCAGTGCTGGCACTTTTCATCTCTGAGCAATTGCTCGACCTTTGCAATTTCTCACCTGAGCTCTCTTTAGACTGCGCGAGAGGATGAGCAGAAGATTAGGTGGCTAGAGAAGCCCAGAGCCCCACTGTTCTTAGGCCTACAAAAGCGCTTCCAAGGAAGGGTGCTGGTTAGCAACAGCTTTCAGTGCTGGCACTTTTCATCTCTGAGCAATTGCTCGACTTTTTCAATTTCTCAGCTCGTGTCTACGAGCCAGAGAGATAGTGACCGTGACATTTGGTGGCTAGAGAAGCGCAAAGCCCCAGTGTTGCTGCGCCTGTGAAAGCACTTCCAAGGAAGGGTGCTGGCTAGCAACAGCTTTCAGTGCTGGCACTTTTCATCTCTGAGCAATTGCTCGACGTTTGCAATCTCTCAGCTCGTGTCTATGAGACGGAAAGAGAATGACCGTGACGTTTGGTGGGTAGAGAAGCGCAAAGCCCCAGTGTTACTGCGCCTGTGAAAGCGCTTCCAAGGAAGGGTGCTGGCTAGCAAGAGCTTTCAGTGCTGGCACTTTTCATCTCTGAGCAATTGCTCAACGTTTGCAATTTCTCACCTGAGCTCTCTTTAGAGTGCGTGAGAGGATGAGCAGAAGATTAGGTGGCTAGACAAGTCCAGAGCCCCACTGTTCTTAGGCCTACAGAACCGCTTCCAAGGAAGGGTGCTGGCTAGCAAGAGCTTTCAGTGCTGGCACTTTTCATCTCTGAGCAATTGCTCGACTTTTGCAATTTCTCAGCTCGTGCCTACGAGGTGGAAAGAGAATGACCGTGACGTTTGGTGGCTAGAGAAGCGCAAAGCCCCAGTGTTGCTGCGGCTGTGAAAGCGCTTCCAAGGAAGGGTGCTGGCTAGCAAGAGCTTTCAGTGCTGGCACTTTTCATCTCTGAGCAATTGCTCGACCTTTGCAATTTCTCACCTGAGCTCTCTTTAGAGTGCGCGAGAGGATGAGCAGAAGATTAGGTGGCTAGAGAAGCCCAGAGCCCCTGTGTTCTAAGGGCTACAAGAGCGTTTCCAAGGAAGGGTGCTGGCTAGCAAGAGCTTTCAGTGCTGGCACTTTTCATCTCTGAGCAATTGCTCGACTTTTTCAATTTCTCAGCTCGTGTCTACGAGCCAGAGAGATAGTGACCGTGACATTTGGTGGGTAGAGAAGCGCAAAGCCCCAGTGTTGCTGCGCCTGTGAAAGCGCTTCCAAGGAAGGGTGCTGGCTAGCAAGAGCTTTCAGTGCTGGCACTTTTCATCTCTGAGCAATTGCTCGACCTTTGCAATCTCTCAGCTCGTGTCTATGAGACGGAAAGAGAATGACCGTGACGTTTGGTGGGTAGAGAAGCGCAAAGCCCCAGTGTTGCTGCGCCTGTGAAAGCGCTTCCAAGGAAGGGTGCTGGCTAGCAACAGCTTTCAGTGCTGGCACTTTTCATCTCTGAGCAATTGCTCGACGTTTGCAATCTCTCAGCTCGTGTCTACGAGACGGAGAGATAGTGACCGTGACGTTTGGTGGCTAGAGAAGCGCAAAGCCCCAGTGTTGCTGCCCCTGTGAAAGCGCTTCCAAGGAAGGGTGCTGGCTAGCAAGAGCTTTCAGTGCTGGCACTTTTCATCTCTGAGCAATTGCTCGACGTTTGCAATTTCTCACCTGAGCTCTCTTTAGAGTGCGCGAGAGGATGAGCAGAAGATTAGGTGGCTAGAGAAACACAGAGCCCCAGTGTTCTAAGGGCTACAAGAGCGCTTCCAAGGAAGGGTGCTGGCTAGCAACAGCTTTCAGTGCTGGCACTTTTCATCTCTGAGCAATTGCTCGACGTTTGCAATTTCTCACCTGAGCTCTCTTTAGACTGCGCGAGAGGATGAGCAGAAGATTAGGTGGCTAGAGAAGCCCAGAGCCCCTGTGTTCTAAGGGCTACAAGAGCGTTTCCAAGGAAGGGTGCTGGCTAGCAACAGCTTTCAGTGCTGGCACTTTTCATCTCTGAGCAATTGCTCGACTTTTTCAATTTCTCAGCTCGTGTCTACGAGCCAGAGAGATAGTGACCGTGACCTTTGGTGGCTAGAGAAGCGCAAAGCCCCAGTGTTGCTGCGCCTGTGAAAGCGCTTCCAAGGAAGGGTGCTGGCTAGCAACAGCTTTCAGTGCTGGCACTTTTCATCTCTGAGCAATTGCTCAACGTTTGCAATTTCTCAGCTCGTGTCTACGAGACGGAGAGATAGTGACCGTTCCTTTGGTGGGTAGAGAAGCGCAAAGCCCCAGTGTTGCTGCGCCTGTGAAAGCGCTTCCAAGGAAGGGTGCTGGCTAGCAAGAGCTTTCAGTGCTGGCACTTTTCATCTCTGAGCAATTGCTCAACGTTTGCAATTTCTCATCTGAGCTCTCTTTAGAGTGCGCGAGAGGATGAGCAGAAGATTAGGTGGCTAGAGAAACACAGAGCCCCAGTGTTCTTTAGGCCTACAAAAGCGCATCCAAGGAAGGGTGCTGGCTAGCAACAGCTTTCAGTGCTGGCACTTTTCATCTCTGAGCAATTGCTCGACGTTTGCAATCTCTCAGCTCGTGTCTATGAGACGGAAAGAGAATGACCGTGACGTTTGGTGGGTAGAGAAGCGCAAAGCCCCAGTGTTGCTGCGCCTCTGAAAGCGCTTCCAAGGAAGGGTGCTGGCTAGCAACAGCTTTCAGTGCTGGCACTTTTCATCTCTGAGCAATTGCTCGACGTTTGCAATTTCTCACCTGAGCTCTCTTTAGAGTGCGCGAGAGGATGAGCAGAAGATTAGGTGGCTAGAGAAACACAGAGCCCCTGTGTTCTAAGGGCTACAAGAGCGTTTCCAAGGAAGGGTGCTGGCTAGCAAGAGCTTTCAGTGCTGGCACTTTTCATCTCTGAGCAATTGCTCGACTTTTGCAATTTCTCAGCTCGTGTCTACGAGGTGGAAAGAGAATGACCGTGACGTTTGGTGGGTAGAGAAGCGCAAAGCCCCAGTGTTGCTGCGCCTGTGAAAGCGCTTCCAAGGAAGGGTGCTGGCTAGCAAGAGCTTTCAGTGCTGGCACTTTTCATCTCTGAGCAATTGCTCGACGTTTGCAATTTCTCACCTGAGCTCTCTTTAGAGTGCGCGAGAGGATGAGCAGAAGATTAGGTGGCTAGAGAAGCCCAGAGCCCCAGTGTTCTTAGGCCTACAAAAGCACTTCCAAGGAAGGGTGCCGGCTAGCAACAGCTTTCAGTGCTGGCACTTCTCATGTCTGAGCAATTGCCCGACGTTTGCAATGTCTCAGCTCGTGTCTATGAGACGGAAAGAGAATGACCGTGACGTTTGGTGGGTAGAGAAGCGCAATGCCCCAGTGTTGCTGCGCCTGTGAATGCGCTTCCAAGGAAGGGTGCTGGCTAGCAACAGCTTTCAGTGCTGGCACTTTTCATCTCTGAGCAATTGCTCGACATTTGCAATTTCTCACCTGAGTTCTCTTTAGACTGCGCGAGAGGATGAGCAGAAGATTAGGTGGCTGGAGAAACACAGAGCCCCACTGTTCTTAGGCCTACAAAAGCACTTCCAAGGAAGGGTGCTGGCTAACAACAGCTTTCAGTGCTGGCACTTTTCATCTCTGAGCAATTGCTCGACGTTTGCAATTTCTCAGCTCGTGTCTACGAGATGGAAAGAGAATGACCGTGACATTTGGTGGCTAGAGAAGCGCAAAGCCCCAGTGTTGCTGCGCCTCTGAAAGCACTTCCAAGGAAGGGTGCTGGCTAGCAACAGCTTTCAGTGCTGGCACTTTTCATCTCTGAGCAATTGCTCAACGTTTGCAATTTCTCACCTGAGCTCTCTTTAGAGTGCGCGAGAGGATGAGCAGAAGATTAGGTGGCTAGAGAAGTCCAGAGCCCCACTGTTCTTAGGCATACAGAACCGCTTCCAAGGAAGGGTTCTGGCTAGCAACAGCTTTCAGTGCTGGCACTTTTCATCTCTGAGCAATTGCTCGACGTTTGCAATTGCTCAGCTCGTGTCTATGAGACGGAAAGAGAATGACCGTGACGTTTGGTGGGTAGAGAAGCGGAAAGCCCCAGTGTTACTGCGCCTGTGAAAGCGCTTCCAAGGAAGGGTGCTGGCTAGCAACAGTTTTCAGTGCTGGCACTTTTCATCTCTGAGCAATTGCTTGACGTTTGCAATGTCTCAGCTCGTGTCTACGAGACGGAGAGATAGTGACCGTGACGTTTGGTGGGTAGAGAAGCGCAAAGCCCCAGTGTTGCTGCGCCTGTGAAAGCGCTTCCAAGGAAGGGTTCTGGCTAGCAAGAGCTTTCAGTGCTGGCACTTTTCATCTCTGAGCAATTGCTCGACGTTTGCAATTTCTCACCTGAGCTCTCTTTAGAGTGCGCGAGAGGATGAGCAGAAGATTAGGTGGCTAGAGAAGCGCAAAGCCCCAGTGTTCTTAGGCCTACAAGAGCGTTTCCAAGGAAGGGTGCTGGCTAGCAAGAGCTTTCAGTGCTGGCACTTTTCATCTCTGAGCAATTGCTCGACGTTTGCATTTTCTCACCTGAGCTCTCTTTAGAATGCGCGAGAGGATGAGCAGAAGATTAGGTGGCTGGAGAAACACAGAGCCCCACTGTTCTTAGGCCTACAAAAGCACTTCCAAGGAAGGGTGCTGGCTAGCAACAGCTTTCAGTGCTGGCACTTTTCATCTCTGAGCAATTGCTCGACGTTTGCAATTTCTCAGCTCGTGTCTACGAGGTGGAAAGAGAATGACCGTGACGTTTGGTGGCAAGAGAAGCGCAAAGCCCCAGTGTTGCTGCGCCTGTGAAAGCGCTTCCAAGGAAGGGTGCTGGCTAGCAACAGCTTTCAGTGCTGGCACTTTTCATCTCTGAGCAATTGCTCAACGTTTGCAGTCTCTCACCTGAGCTCTCTTTAGAGTGCGCGAGAGGATGAGCAGAAGATTAGGTGGCTGGAGAAGCCCAGAGCCCCAGTGTTCTCAGGCCTACAAAAGCACTTCCAAGGAAGGGTGCTGGCTAGCAACAGCTTTCAGTGCTGGCACTTTTCATCTCTGAGCAATTGCTCGACTTTTGCAATTTCTCAGCTCGTGTCTACGAGACGGAGAGATAGTGACCGTGACGTTTGGTGGGTAGAGAAGCGCAAAGCCCCAGTGTTGCTGCGCCTGTGAAAGCGCTTCCAAGGAAGGCTGCTGGCTAGCAACAGCTTTCAGTGCTGGCACTTTTCATCTCTGAGCAATTGCTCGACGTTTGCAATTTCTCACCTGAGCTCTCCTTAGAGTGCGCGAGAGGATGAGCAGAAGATTAGGTGGCTAGAGAAGTCCAGAGCCCCACTGTTCTTAGGCCTACAGAACCGCTTCCAAGGAAGGGTGCTGGCTAGCAACAGCTTTCAGTGCTGGCACTTTTCATCTCTGAGCAATTGCTCGACTTTTGCAATTTCTCAGCTCGTGTCTACGAGACGGAGAGATAGTGACTGTGACATTTGGTGGCTAGAGAAGCGCAAAGCCCCAGTGTTGCTGCGCCTGTGAAAGCGCTTCCAAGGAAGGGTGCTGGCTAGCAAGAGCTTTCAGTGCTGGCACTTTTCATCTCTGAGCAATTGCTCGACCTTTGCAATTTCTCACCTGAGCTCTCTTTAGAGTGCGCGAGAGGATGAGCAGAAGATTAGGTGGCTAGAGAAGCCCAGAGCCCCTGTGTTCTAAGGGCTACAAGAGCGTTTCCAAGGAAGGGTGCTGGCTAGCAAGAGCTTTCAGTGCTGGCACTTTTCATCTCTGAGCAATTGCTCGACTTTTTCAATTTCTCAGCTCGTGTCTACGAGCCAGAGAGATAGTGACCGTGACATTTGGTGGCTAGAGAAGCGCAAAGCCCCAGTGTTGCTGCACCTGTGAAAGCGCTTCCAAGGAAGGGTGCTGGCTAGCAAGAGCTTTCAGTGCTGGCACTTTTCATCTCTGAGCAATTGCTCGACGTTTGCAATCTCTCAGCTCGTGTCTATGAGACGGAAAGAGAATGACCGTGACGTTTGGTGGGTAGAGAAGCGCAAAGCCCCAGTGTTGCTGCGCCTGTGAAAGCGCTTCCAAGGAAGGCTGCTGGCTAGCAAGAGCTTTCAGTGCTGGCACTTTTCATCTCTGAGCAATTGCTCGACGTTTGCAATTTCTCACCTGAGCTCTCTTTAGAGTGCGCGAGAGGATGAGCAGAAGATTAGGTGGCTAGAGAAGCCCAGAGCCCCAGTGTTCTAAGGGCTACAACAGCGTTTCCAAGGAAGGGTGCTGGCTAGCAAGAGCTTTCAGTGCTGGCACTTTTCATCTCTGAGCAATTGCTCGACTTTTTCAATTTCTCAGCTCGTGTCTACGAGGTGGAAAGAGAATGACCGTGACGTTTGGTGGGTAGAGAAGCGCAAAGCCCCAGTGTTGCTGCGCCTGTGAAAGCGCTTCCAAGGAAGGGTGCTGGCTAGCAAGAGCTTTCAGTGCTGGCACTTTTCATCTCTGAGCAATTGCTCGATGTTTGCAATTTCACACCTGAGCTCTCTTTAGAGTGCGCGAGAGGATGAGCAGAAGATTAGGTGGCTAGAGAAGTCCAGAGCCCCACTGTTCTTAGGGCTACAAGAGCGTTTCCAAGGAAGGGTGCTGGCTAGCAACAGCTTTCAGTGCTGGCACTTTTCATCGCTGAGCAATTGCTCGACGTTTGCAATGTCTCAGCTCGTGTCTACGAGACGGAGTGATAGTGACCGTGACGTTTGGTGGGTAGAGAAGCGGAAAGCCCCAGTGTTACTGCGCCTGTGAAAGCGCTTCCAAGGAAGGGTGCTGGCTAGCAACAGCTTTCAGTGCTGGCACTTTTCATCTCTGAGCAATTGCTCGACCTTTGCAATTTCTCACCTGAGCTCTCTTTAGACTGCACGAGAGGATGAGCAGAAGATTAGGTGGCTGGAGAAGCCCAGAGCCCCAGTGTTCTCAGGCCTGCAAAAGCACTTCCAAGGAAGGGTGCTGGCTAGCAACAGCTTTCAGTGCTGGCACTTTTCATCTCTGAGCAATTGCTCGACTTTTGCAATTTCTCACCTGAGCTCTCTTTAGAGTGCGCGAGAGGATGAGCAGAAGATTAGGTGCCTAGAGAAGCCCAGAGCCCCAGTGTTCTTAGGGCTACAAGAGCGTTTCCAAGGAAGGGTGCTGGCTAGCAAGAGCGTTCAGTGCTGGCACTTTTCATCTCTGAGCAATTGCTCGACGTTTGCAATCTCTCAGCTCGTGTCTACGAGACGGAGAGATAGTGACCGTGACGTTTGGTGGCTAGAGAAGCGCAAAGCCCCAGTGTTGCTGCACCTGTGAAAGCGCTTCCAAGGAAGGGTGCTGGCTAGCAAGAGCTTTCAGTGCTGGCACTTTTCATCTCTGAGCAATTGCTCGACCTTTGCAATTTCTCACCTGAGCTCTCTTTAGAGTGCGCGAGAGGATGAGCAGAAGATTAGGTGGCTAAAGAAGCCCAGAGCCCCAGTGTTCTTAGGCCTACAAAAGCGCTTCCAAGGAAGGGTGCTGGCTAGCAACAGTTTTCAGTGCTGGCACTTTTCATCTCTGAGCAATTGCTCGACGTTTGCAATCTCTCAGCTCATGTCTACGAGATGGAAAGAGAATGACCGTGACATTTGGTGGCTAGAGAAGCGCAAAGCCCCAGTGTTGCTGCGCCTCTGAAAGCACTTCCAAGGAAGGGTGCTGGCTAGCAAGAGCTTTCAGTGCTGGCACTTTTCATCTCTGAGCAATTGCTCAACGTTTGCAATTTCTCACCTGAGCTCTCTTTAGACTGCGCGAGAGGATGAGCAGAAGATTAGGTGGCTAGAGAAGTCCAGAGCCCCACTGTTCTTAGGCCTACAGAACCGCTTCCAAGGAAGGGTGCTGGCTAGCAACAGCTTTCAGTGCTGGCACTTTTCATCTCTGAGCAATTGCTCGACGTTTGCAATTTCTCACCTGAGCTCTCTTTAGAGTGCGCGAGAGGATGAGCAGAAGATTAGGTGGCTAGAGAAGCCCAGAGCCCCTGTGTTCTAAGGGCTACAAGAGCGTTTCCACGGAAGGGTGCTGGTTAGCAAGAGCTTTCAGTGCTGGCACTTTTCATCTCTGAGCAATTGCTCGACTTTTTCAATTTCTCAGCTCGTGTCTACGAGCCAGAGAGATAGTGACCGTGACGTTTGGTGGCTAGAGAAGCGCAAAGCCCCAGTGTTGCTGCGCCTGTGAAAGCACTTCCAAGGAAGGGTGCTGGCTAGCAACAGCTTTCAGTGCTGGCACTTTTCATCTCTGAGCAATTGCTCGACGTTTGCAATTGCTCAGCTCGTGTCTATGAGACGGAAAGAGAATGACCGTGACGTTTGGTGGGTAGAGAAGCGGAAAGCCCCAGTGTTACTGCGCCTGTGAAAGCGCTTCCAAGGAAGGGTGCTGGCTAGCAACAGTTTTCAGTGCTGGCACTTTTCATCTCTGAGCAATTGCTTGACGTTTGCAATGTCTCAGCTCGTGTCTACGAGACGGAGAGATAGTGACCGTGACGTTTGGTGGGTAGAGAAGCGCAAAGCCCCAGTGTTGCTGCGCCTGTGAAAGCGCTTCCAAGGAAGGGTGCTGGCTAGCAAGAGCTTTCAGTGCTGGCACTTTTCATCTCTGAGCAATTGCTCGACGTTTGCAATTTCTCACCTGAGCTCTCTTTAGAGTGCGCGAGAGGATGAGCAGAAGATTAGGTGGCTAGAGAAGCCCAGAGCCCCAGTGTTCTTAGGCCTACAAGAGCGTTTCCAAGGAAGGGTGCTGGCTAGCAAGAGCTTTCAGTGCTGGCACTTTTCATCTCTGAGCAATTGCTCGACGTTTGCAATTTCTCACCTGAGCTCTCTTTAGAATGCGCGAGAGGATGAGCAGAAGATTAGGTGGCTGGAGAAACACAGAGCCCCACTGTTCTTAGGCCTACAAAAGCACTTCCAAGGAAGGGTGCTGGCTAGCAAGAGCTTTCAGTGCTGGCACTTTTCATCTCTGAGCAATTGCTCGACGTTTGCAATTTCTCAGCTCGTGTCTACGAGACGGAGAGATAGTGACCGTGACGTTTGGTGTCTAGAGAAGCGCAAAGCCCCAGTGTTACTGCGCCTGTGAAAGCGCTTCCAAGGAAGGGTGCTGGCTAGCAACAGCTTTCAGTGCTGGCACTTTTCATCTCTGAGCAATTGCTCAACGTTTGCAATTTCTCACCTGAGCTCTCTTTAGAGTGCGCGAGAGGATGAGCAGAAGATTAGGTGGCTAGAGAAGTCCAGAGCCCCACTGTTCTTAGGCCTACAGAACCGCTTCCAAGGAAGGGTGCTGGCTAGCAAGAGCTTTCAGTGCTGGCACTTTTCATCTCTGAGCAATTGCTCGACATTTGCAATTTCTCAGCTCGTGTCTACGAGATGGAAAGAGAATGACCGTGACGTTTGGTGGGTAGAGAAGCGCAAAGCCCCAGTGTTGCTGCGCCTGTGAAAGCGCTTCCAAGGAAGGGTGCTGGCTAGCAAGAGCTTTCAGTGCTGGCACTTTTCATCTCTGAGCAATTGCTGGACGTTTGCAATTTCTCACCCGAGCTCTCTTTAGAGTGCGCGAGAGGATGAGCAGAAGATTAGGTGGCTAGAGAAGTCCAGAGCCCCTGTGTTCTAAGGGCTACAAGAACGTTTCCAAGGAAGGGTGCTGGCTAGCAACAGCTTTCAGTGCTGGCACTTTTCATCTCTGAGCAATTGCTCGACGTTTGCAATTTCTCAGCTCGTGTCTACGAGCCAGAGAGATAGTGACCGTGACATTTGGTGGCTAGAGAAGCGCAAAGCCCCAGTGTTGCTGCGCCTGTGAAAGCGCTTCCAAGGAAGGGTGCTGGCTAGCAAGAGCGTTCAGTGCTGGCACTTTTCATCTCTGAGCAATTGCTCGACGTTTGCAATCTCTCAGCTCGTGTCTATGAGACGGAAAGAGAATGCCCGTGACGTTTGGTGGCTAGAGAAGCGCAAAGCCCCAGTGTTGCTGCGCCTGTGAAAGCGCTTCCAAGAAAGGGTGCTGGCTAGCAACAGTTTTCAGTGCTGGCACTTTTCATCTCTGAGCAATTGCTCGACGTTTGCAATCTCTCAGCTCGTGTCTACGAGACGGAGAGATAGTGACCGTGACCTTTGGTGGCTAGAGAAGCGCAAAGCCCCAGTGTTGCTGCGCCTGTGAAAGCGCTTCCAAGGAAGGGTTCTGGCTAGCAACAGCTTTCAGTGCTGGCACTTTTCATCTCTGAGCAATTGCTCGACTTTTGCAATTTCTCAGCTCGTGTCTACGAGACGGAGAGATAGTGACCGTGACGTTTGGTGGGTAGAGAAGCGCAAAGCCCCAGTGTTGCTGCGCCTGTGAAAGCGCTTCCAAGGAAGGGTGCTGGCTAGCAAGAGCTTTCAGTGCTGGCACTTTTCATCTCTGAGCAATTGCTCAACGTTTGCAATTTCTCACCTGAGCTCTCTTTAGACTGCGCGAGAGGATGAGCAGAAGATTAGGTGGCTAGAGAAGCACAGAGCCCCTGTGTTCTAAGGGCTACAAGAGCGTTTCCAAGGAAGGGTGCTGGCTAGCAAGAGCTTTCAGTGCTGGCACTTTTCATCTCTGAGCAATTGCTCGACCTTTGCAATTTCTCAGCTCGTGTCTACGAGGTGGAAAGAGAATGACCGTGACGTTTCGTGGCAAGAGAAGCGCAAAGCCCCAGTGTTGCTTCGCCTGTGAAAGCGCTTCCAAGGAAGGGTGCTGGCTAGCAACAGCTTTCAGTGCTGGCACTTTTCATCTCTGAGCAATTGCTCGACGTTTGCAGTCTCTCACCTGAGCTCTCTTTAGAGTGCGCGAGAGGATGAGCAGAAGATTAGGTGGCTAAAGAAGCCCAGAGCCCCAGTGTTCTCAGGCCTACAAAAGCACTTCCAAGGAAGGGTGCTGGCTAGCAACAGCTTTCAGTGCTGGCACTTTTCATCTCTGAGCAATTGCTCGACGTTTGCAATTTCTCACCTGAGCTCTCTTTAGAGTGCGCGAGAGGATGAGCAGAAGATTAGGTGGCTAGAGAAGTCCAGAGCCCCACTGTTCTTAGGCCTACAGAACCGCTTCCAAGGAAGGGTGCTGGCTAGCAAGAGCTTTCAGTGCTGGCACTTTTCATCTCTGAGCAATTGCTCGACTTTTGCAATCTCTCAGCTCGTGTCTATGAGACGGAAAGAGAATGACCGTGACATTTGGTGGGTAGAGAATCGCAAAGCCCCAGTGTTGCTGCGCCTCTGAAAGCGCTTCCAAGGAAGGGTGCTGGCTAGCAACAGTTTTCAGTGCTGGCACTTTTCATCTCTGAGCAATTGCTCGACGTTTGTAATTTCTCACCTGAGCTCTCTTTAGACTGCGTGAGAGGATGAGCAGAAGATTAGGTGGCTAGAGAAGCACAGAGCCCCTGTGTTCTAAGGGCTACAAGAGCGTTTCCAAGGAAGGGTGCTGGCTAGCAAGAGCTTTCAGTGCTGGCACTTTTCATCTCTGAGCAATTGCTCGACTTTTGCAATTTCTCAGCTCGTGTCTACGAGGTGGAAAGAGAATGACCGTGACGTTTGGTGGCAAGAGAAGCGCAAAGCCCCAGTGTTGCTGCGCCTGTGAAAGCGCTTCCAAGGAAGGGTGCTGGCTAGCAACAGCTTTCAGTGCTGGCACTTTTCATCTCTGAGCAATTGCTCAACGTTTGCAGTCTCTCACCTGAGCTCTCTTTAGAGTGCGCGAGAGGATGAGCAGAAGATTAGGTGGCTAAAGAAGCCCAGAGCCCCAGTGTTCTCAGGCCTACAAAAGCACTTCCAAGGAAGGGTGCTGGCTAGCAACAGCTTTCAGTGCTGGCACTTTTCATCTCTGAGCAATTGCTCGACTTTTGCAATTTCTCAGCTCGTGTCTACGAGACGGAGAGATAGTGACCGTGACGTTTGGTGGGTAGAGAAGCGCAAAGCCCCAGTGTTGCTGCGCCTGTGAAAGCGCTTCCAAGGAAGGGTGCTGGCTAGCAACAGCTTTCAGTGCTGGCACTTTTCATCTCTGAGCAATTGCTCGACGTTTGCAATTTCTCACCTGAGCTCTCTTTAGAGTGCGCGAGAGGATGAGCAGAAGATTAGGTGGCTAGAGAAGTCCAGAGCCCCACTGTTCTTAGGCCTACAGAACCGCTTCCAAGGAAGGGTGCTGGCTAGCAACAGCTTTCAGTGCTGGCACTTTTCATCTCTGAGCAATTGCTCGACTTTTGCAATTTCTCAGCTCGTGTCTACGAGACGGAGAGATAGTGACTGTGACATTTGGTGGCTAGAGAAGCGCAAAGCCCCAGTGTTGCTGCGCCTGTGAAAGCGCTTCCAAGGAAGGGTGCTGGCTAGCAAGAGCTTTCAGTGCTGGCACTTTTCATCTCTGAGCAATTGCTCGACCTTTGCAATTTCTCACGTGAGCTCTCTTTAGAGTGCGCGAGAGGATGAGCAGAAGATTAGGTGGCTAGAGAAGCCCAGAGCCCCAGTGTTCTAAGGGCTACAACAGCGTTTCCAAGGAAGGGTGCTGGCTAGCAAGAGCTTTCAGTGCTGGCACTTTTCATCTCTGAGCAATTGCTCGACTTTTTCAATTTCTCAGCTTGTGTCTACAAGCCAGAGAGATAGTGACCGTGACGTTTGGTGGCTAGAGAAGCGCAAAGCCCCAGTGTTGCTGCGCCTGTGAAAGCGCTTCCAAGGAAGGGTGCTGGCTAGCAACAGCTTTCAGTGCTGGCACTTTTCATCTCTGAGCAATTGCTCGACGTTTGCAATTTCTCAACTGAGCTCTCTTTAGAGTGCGCGAGAGGATAAGAAGAAGATTAGGTGGCTAGAGAAACACAGAGCCCCAGTGTTCTTAAGCCTACAGAAGCGCATCCAAGGAAGGGTGCTAGCTAGCAAGAGCTTTCAGTGCTGGCACTTTTCATCTCTGAGCAATTGCTCGACGTTTGCAATTTCTCACCTGAGCTCTCTTTAGAGTGCGCGAGAGGATGAGCAGAAGATTAGGTGGCTAGAGAAGCCCAGAGCCCCTGTGTTCTAAGGGCTACAAGAGCGTTTCCAAGGAAGGGTGCTGGCTAGCAAGAGCTTTCAGTGCTGGCACTTTTCATCTCTGAGCAATTTCTCGACTTTTTCAATTTCTCAGCTCGTGTCTACGAGCCAGAGAGATAGTGACCGTGACATTTGGTGGCTAGAGAAGCGCAAAGCCCCAGTGTTGCTGCACCTGTGAAAGCGCTTCCAAGGAAGGGTGCTGGCTAGCAAGAGCTTTCAGTGCTGGCACTTTTCATCTCTGAGCAATTGCTCGACGTTTGCAATCTCTCAGCTCGTGTCTATGAGACGGAAAGAGAATGACCGTGACGTTTGGTGGGTAGAGAAGCGCAAAGCCCCAGTGTTGCTGCGCCTGTGAAAGCGCTTCCAAGGAAGGCTGCTGGCTAGCAAGAGCTTTCAGTGCTGGCACTTTTCATCTCTGAGCAATTGCTCGACGTTTGCAATTTCTCACCTGAGCTCTCTTTAGAGTGCGCGAGAGGATGAGCAGAAGATTAGGTGGCTAGAGAAGCCCAGAGCCCCACTGTTCTTAGGGCTACAAGAGCGTTTCCAAGGAAGGGTGCTGGCTAGCAAGAGCTTTCAGTGCTGGCACTTTTCATCTCTGAGCAATTGCTCGACTTTTGCAATTTCTCAGCTCGTGTCTACGAGGTGGAAAGAGAATGACCGTGACGTTTGGTGGGTAGAGAAGCGCAAAGCCCCAGTGTTGCTGCGCCTGTGAAAGCGCTTCCAAGGAAGGGTGCTGGCTAGCAAGAGCTTTCAGTGCTGGCACTTTTCATCTCTGAGCAATTGCTGGATGTTTGCAATTTCACACCTGAGCTCTCTTTAGAGTGCGCGAGAGGATGAGCAGAAGATTAGGTGGCTAGACAAGTCCAGAGCCCCACTGTTCTTAGGGCTACAAGAGCGTTTCCAAGGAAGGGTGCTGGCTAGCAACAGCTTTCAGTGCTGGCACTTTTCATCGCTGAGCAATTGCTCGACGTTTGCAATGTCTCAGCTCGTGTCTACGAGACGGAGTGATAGTGACCGTGACGTTTGGTGGGTAGAGAAGCGGAAAGCCCCAGTGTTACTGCGCCTGTGAAAGCGCTTCCAAGGAAGGGTGCTGGCTAGCAACAGCTTTCAGTGCTGGCACTTTTCATCTCTGAGCAATTGCTCGACGTTTGCAATTTCTCACCTGAGCTCTCTTTAGACTGCACGAGAGGATGAGCAGAAGATTAGGTGGCTGGAGAAGCCCAGAGCCCCAGTGTTCTCAGGCCTGCAAAAGCACTTCCAAGGAAGGGTGCTGGCTAGCAACAGCTTTCAGTGCTGGCACTTTTCATCTCTGAGCAATTGCTCGACTTTTGCAATTTCTCACCTGAGCTCTCTTTAGAGTGCGCGAGAGGATGAGCAGAAGATTAGGTGGCTAGAGAAGCCCAGAGCCCCAGTGTTCTTAGGGCTACAAGAGCGTTTCCAAGGAAGGGTGCTGGCTAGCAAGAGCGTTCAGTGCTGGCACTTTTCATCTCTGAGCAATTGCTCGACGTTTGCAATCTCTCAGCTCGTGTCTACGAGACGGAGAGATAGTGACCGTGACGTTTGGTGGCTAGAGAAGCGCAAAGCCCCAGTGTTGCTGCACCTGTGAAAGCGCTTCCAAGGAAGGGTGCTGGCTAGCAAGAGCTTTCAGTGCTGGCACTTTTCATCTCTGAGCAATTGCTCGACCTTTGCAATTTCTCACCTGAGCTCTCTTTAGAGTGCGCGAGAGGATGAGCAGAAGATTAGGTGGCTAAAGAAGCCCAGAGCCCCAGTGTTCTTAGGCCTACAAAAGCGCTTCCAAGGAAGGGTGCTGGCTAACAACAGTTTTCAGTGCTGGCACTTTTCATCTCTGAGCAATTGCTCGACCTTTGCAATCTCTCAGCTCGTGTCTACGAGATGGAAAGAGAATGACCGTGACATTTGGTGGCTAGAGAAGCGCAAAGCCCCAGTGTTGCTGCGCCTGTGAAAGCGCTTCCAAGGAAGGGTGCTGGCTAGCAACAGCTTTCAGTGCTGGCACTTTTCATCTCTGAGCAATTGCTCAACGTTTGCAATTTCTCACCTGAGCTCTCTTTAGACTGCGCGAGAGGATGAGCAGAAGATTAGGTGGCTAGAGAAGTCCAGAGCCCCACTGTTCTTAGGCCTACAGAACCGCTTCCAAGGAAGGGTGCTGGCTAGCAACAGCTTTCAGTGCTGGCACTTTTCATCTCTGAGCAATTGCTCGACGTTTGCAATTTCTCACCTGAGCTCTCTTTAGAGTGCGCGAGAGGATGAGCAGAAGATTAGGTGGCTAGAGAAGCCCAGAGCCCCTGTGTTCTAAGGGCTACAAGAGCGTTTCCACGGAAGGGTGCTGGTTAGCAAGAGCTTTCAGTGCTGGCACTTTTCATCTCTGAGCAATTGCTCGACTTTTTCAATTTCTCAGCTCGTGTCTACGAGCCAGAGAGATAGTGACCGTGACGTTTGGTGGCTAGAGAAGCGCAAAGCCCCAGTGTTGCTGCGCCTGTGAAAGCACTTCCAAGGAAGGGTGCTGGCTAGCAAGAGCTTTCAGTGCTGGCACTTTTCATCTCTGAGCAATTGCTCGACGTTTGCAATTGCTCAGCTCGTGTCTATGAGACGGAAAGAGAATGACCGTGACGTTTGGTGGCTAGAGAAGCGGAAAGCCCCAGTGTTACTGCGCCTGTGAAAGCGCTTCCAAGGAAGGGTGCTGGCTAGCAACAGTTTTCAGTGCTGGCACTTTTCATCTCTGAGCAATTGCTTGACGTTTGCAATGTCTCAGCTCGTGTCTACGAGACGGAGAGATAGTGACCGTGACGTTTGGTGGGTAGAGAAGCGCAAAGCCCCAGTGTTGCTGCGCCTGTGAAAGCGCTTCCAAGGAAGGGTGCTGGCTAGCAAGAGCTTTCAGTGCTGGCACTTTTCATCTCTGAGCAATTGCTCGACGTTTGCAATTTCTCACCTGAGCTCTCTTTAGAGTGCGCGAGAGGATGAGCAGAAGATTAGGTGGCTAGAGAAGCCCAGAGCCCCAGTGTTCTTAGGCCTACAAGAGCGTTTCCAAGGAAGGGTGCTGGCTAGCAAGAGCTTTCAGTGCTGGCACTTTTCATCTCTGAGCAATTGCTCGACGTTTGCAATTTCTCACCTGAGCTCTCTTTAGAATGCGCGAGAGGATGAGCAGAAGATTAGGTGGCTGGAGAAACACAGAGCCCCACTGTTCTTAGGCCTACAAAAGCACTTCCAAGGAAGGGTGCTGGCTAGCAAGAGCTTTCAGTGCTGGCACTTTTCATCTCTGAGCAATTGCTCGACGTTTGCAATTTCTCAGCTCGTGTCTACGAGACGGAGAGATAGTGACCGTGACATTTGGTGTCTAGAGAATCGCAAAGCCCCAGTGTTACTGCGCCTGTGAAAGCGCTTCCAAGGAAGGGTGCTGGCTAGCAACAGCTTTCAGTGCTGGCACTTTTCATCTCTGAGCAATTGCTCAACGTTTGCAATTTCTCACCTGAGCTCTCTTTAGAGTGCGCGAGAGGATGAGCAGAAGATTAGGTGGCTAGAGAAGTCCAGAGCCCCACTGTTCTTAGGCCTACAGAACCGCTTCCAAGGAAGGGTGCTGGCTAGCAAGAGCTTTCAGTGCTGGCACTTTTCATCTCTGAGCAATTGCTCGACGTTTGCAATTTCTCAGCTCGTGTCTACGAGATGGAAAGAGAATGACCGTGACGTTTGGTGGGTAGAGAAGCGCAAAGCCCCAGTGTTGCTGCGCCTGTGAAAGCGCTTCCAAGGAAGGGTGCTGGCTAGCAAGAGCTTTCAGTGCTGGCACTTTTCATCTCTGAGCAATTGCTGGACGTTTGCAATTTCTCACCCGAGCTCTCTTTAGAGTGCGCGAGAGGATGAGCAGAAGATTAGGTGGCTAGAGAAGCCCAGAGCCCCTGTGTTCTAAGGGCTACAAGAACGTTTCCAAGGAAGGGTGCTGGCTAGCAACAGCTTTCAGTGCTGGCACTTTTCATCTATGAGCAATTGCTCGACGTTTGCAATTTCTCAGCTCGTGTCTACGAGCCAGAGAGATAGTGACCGTGACATTTGGTGGGTAGAGAAGCGCAAAGCCCCAGTGTTGCTGCGCCTGTGAAAGCGCTTCCAAGGAAGGGTGCTGGCTAGCAAGAGCTTTCAGTGCTGGCACTTTTCATCTCTGAGCAATTGCTCGACGTTTGCAATCTCTCAGCTCGTGTCTATGAGACGGAAAGAGAATGCCCGTGACGTTTGGTGGCTAGAGAAGCGCAAAGCCCCAGTGTTGCTGCGCCTGTGAAAGCGCTTCCAAGAAAGGGTGCTGGCTAGCAACAGTTTTCAGTGCTGGCACTTTTCATCTCTGAGCAATTGCTCGACGTTTGCAATCTCTCAGCTCGTGTCTACGAGACGGAGAGATAGTGACCGTGACCTTTGGTGGCTAGAGAAGCGCAAAGCCCCAGTGTTGCTGCGCCTGTGAAAGCGCTTCCAAGGAAGGGTTCTGGCTAGCAACAGCTTTCAGTGCTGGCACTTTTCATCTCTGAGCAATTGCTCGACTTTTGCAATTTCTCAGCTCGTGTCTACGAGACGGAGAGATAGTGACCGTGACGTTTGGTGGCTAGAGAAGCGCAAAGCCCCAGTGTTGCTGCGCCTGTGAAAGCGCTTCCAAGGAAGGGTGCTGGCTAGCAAGAGCTTTCAGTGCTGGCACTTTTCATCTCTGAGCAATTGCTCAACGTTTGCAATTTCTCACCTGAGCTCTCTTTAGACTGCGCGAGAGGATGAGCAGAAGATTAGGTGGCTAGAGAAGCACAGAGCCCCTGTGTTCTAAGGGCTACAAGAGCGTTTCCAAGGAAGGGTGCTGGCTAGCAAGAGCTTTCAGTGCTGGCACTTTTCATCTCTGAGCAATTGCTCGACCTTTGCAATTTCTCAGCTCGTGTCTACGAGGTGGAAAGAGAATGACCGTGACGTTTGGTGGCAAGAGAAGCGCAAAGCCCCAGTGTTGCTGCGCCTGTGAAAGCGCTTCCAAGGAAGGGTGCTGGCTAGCAACAGCTTTCAGTGCTGGCACTTTTCATCTCTGAGCAATTGCTCGACGTTTGCAGTCTCTCACCTGAGCTCTCTTTAGAGTGCGCGAGAGGATGAGCAGAAGATTAGGTGGCTAAAGAAGCCCAGAGCCCCAGTGTTCTCAGGCCTACAAAAGCACTTCCAAGGAAGGGTGCTGGCTAGCAACAGCTTTCAGTGCTGGCACTTTTCATCTCTGAGCAATTGCTCGACTTTTGCAATTTCTCAGCTCGTGTCTACGAGACGGAGAGATAGTGACCGTGACGTTTGGTGGGTAGAGAAGCGCAAAGCCCCAGTGTTGCTGCGCCTGTGAAAGCGCTTCCAAGGAAGGGTGCTGGCTAGCAAGAGCTTTCAGTGCTGGCACTTTTCATCTCTGAGCAATTGCTCGACGTTTGCAATTTCTCACCTGAGCTCTCCTTAGAGTGCGCGAGAGGATGAGCAGAAGATTAGGTGGCTAGAGAAGTCCAGAGCCCCACTGTTCTTAGGCCTACAGAACCGCTTCCAAGGAAGGGTGCTGGCTAGCAACAGCTTTCAGTGCTGGCACTTTTCATCTCTGAGCAATTGCTCGACTTTTGCAATTTCTCAGCTCGTGTCTACGAGACGGAGAGATAGTGACTGTGACATTTGGTGGCTAGAGAAGCGCAAAGCCCCAGTGTTGCTGCGCCTGTGAAAGCGCTTCCAAGGAAGGGTGCTGGCTAGCAACAGCTTTCAGTGCTGGCACTTTTCATCTCTGAGCAATTGCTCGACCTTTGCAATTTCTCACGTGAGCTCTCTTTAGAGTGCGCGAGAGGATGAGCAGAAGATTAGGTGGCTAGAGAAGCCCAGAGCCCCAGTGTTCTAAGGGCTACAAGAGCGTTTCCAAGGAAGGGTGCTGGCTAGCAAGAGCTTTCAGTGCTGGCACTTTTCATCTCTGAGCAATTGCTCGACTTTTTCAATTTCTCAGCTTGTGTCTACAAGCCAGAGAGATAGTGACCGTGACGTTTGGTGGGTAGAGAAGCGCAAAGCCCCAGTGTTGCTGCGCCTGTGAAAGCGCTTCCAAGGAAGGGTGCTGGCTAGCAACAGCTTTCAGTGCTGGCACTTTTCATCTCTGAGCAATTGCTCGACGTTTGCAATTTCTCAACTGAGCTCTCTTTAGAGTGCGCGAGAGGATAAGCAGAAGATTAGGTGGCTAGAGAAACACAGAGCCCCAGTGTTCTTAAGCCTACAGAAGCGCATCCAAGGAAGGGTGCTAGCTAGCAAGAGCTTTCAGTGCTGGCACTTTTCATCTCTGAGCAATTGCTCGACGTTTGCAATTTCTCACCTGAGCTCTCTTTAGAGTGCGCGAGAGGATGAGCAGAAGATTAGGTGGCTAGAGAAGCCCAGAGCCCCACTGTTCTAAGGGCTACAAGAGCGTTTCCAAGGAAGGGTGCTGGCTAGCAAGAGCTTTCAGTGCTGGCACTTTTCATCTCTGAGCAATTGCTCGACTTTTTCAATTTCTCAGCTCGTGTCTACGAGCCAGAGAGATAGTGACCGTGACATTTGGTGGGTAGAGAAGCGCAAAGCCCCAGTGTTGCTGCACCTGTGAAAGCGCTTCCAAGGAAGGGTGCTGGCTAGCAACAGCTTTCAGTGCTGGCACTTTTCATCTCTGAGCAATTGCTCGACGTTTGCAATCTCTCAGCTCGTGTCTATGAGACGGAAAGAGAATGACCGTGACGTTTGGTGGGTAGACAAGCGCAAAGACCCAGTGTTGCTGCGCCTGTGAAAGCGCTTCCAAGGAAGGCTGCTGGCTAGCAAGAGCTTTCAGTGCTGGCACTTTTCATCTCTGAGCAATTGCTCGACCTTTGCAATTTCTCACCTGAGCTCTCTTTAGAGTGCGCGAGAGGATGAGCAGAAGATTAGGTGGCTAGAGAAGCCCAGAGCCCCACTGTTCTTAGGGCTACAAGAGCGTTTCCAAGGAAGGGTGCTGGCTAGCAAGAGCTTTCAGTGCTGGCACTTTTCATCTCTGAGCAATTGCTCGACTTTTGCAATTTCTCAGCTCGTGTCTACGAGGTGGAAAGAGAATGACCGTGACGTTTGGTGGGTAGAGAAGCGCAAAGCCCCAGTGTTGCTGCGCCTGTGAAAGCGCTTCCAAGGAAGGGTGCTGGCTAGCAAGAGCTTTCAGTGCTGGCACTTTTCATCTCTGAGCAATTGCTGGATGTTTGCAATTTCACAGCTGAGCTCTCTTTAGAGTGCGCGAGAGGATGAGCAGAAGATTAGGTGGCTAGAGAAGTCCAGAGCCCCAGTGTTCTTAGGGCTACAAGAGCGTTTCCAAGGAAGGGTGCTGGCTAGCAACAGCTTTCAGTGCTGGCACTTTTCATCGCTGAGCAATTGCTCGACGTTTGCAATGTCTCAGCTCGTGTCTACGAGACGGAGTGATAGTGACCGTGACATTTGGTGGGTAGAGAAGCGGAAAGCCCCAGTGTTACTGCGCCTGTGAAAGCGCTTCCAAGGAAGGGTGCTGGCTAGCAACAGCTTTCAGTGCTGGCACTTTTCATCTCTGAGCAATTGCTCGACCTTTGCAATTTCTCACCTGAGCTCTCTTTAGACTGCACGAGAGGATGAGCAGAAGATTAGGTGGCTGGAGAAGCCCAGAGCCCCAGTGTTCTCAGGCCTACAAAAGCACTTCCAAGGAAGGGTGCTGGCTAGCAACAGCTTTCAGTGCTGGCACTTTTCATCTCTGAGCAATTGCTCGACTTTTGCAATTTCTCAGCTCGTGTCTACGAGACGGAGAGATAGTGACCGTGACCTTTGGTGGGTAGAGAAGCGCAAAGCCCCAGTGTTACTGCGCCTGTGAAAGCGCTTCCAAGGAAGGGTGCTGGCTAGCAAGAGCTTTCAGTGCTGGCACTTTTCCTCTCTGAGCAATTGCTCGACCTTTGCAATTTCTCACCTGAGCTCTCTTTAGAGTGCGCGAGAGGATGAGCAGAAGATTAGGTGGCTAGAGAAGCCCAGAGCCCCAGTGTTCTTAGGGCTACAAGAGCGTTTCCAAGGAAGGGTGCTGGCTAGCAAGAGCTTTCAGTGCTGGCACTTTTCATCTCTGAGCAATTGCTCGACGTTTGCAATCTCTCAGCTCGTGTCTACGAGACGGAGAGATAGTGACCGTGACGTTTGGTGGGTAGAGAAGCGGAAAGCCCCAGTGTTGCTGCGCCTGTGAAAGCGCTTCCAAGGAAGGGTGCTGGCTAGCAAGAGCTTTCAGTGCTGGCACTTTTCATCTCTGAGCAATTGCTCGACCTTTGCAATTTCTCACCTGAGCTCTCTTTAGAGTGCGAGAGAGGATGAGCAGAAAATTAGGTGGCTAAAGAAGCCCAGAGCCCCAGTGTTCTTAGGCCTACAAAAGCACTTCCAAGGAAGGGTGCTGGCTAGCAACAGCTTTCTGTGCTGGCACTTTTCATCTCTGAGCAATTGCTCGACGTTTGCAATTTCTCAGCTCGTGTCTACGAGACGGAGAGAGATAGTGACCGTGACGTTTGGTGGGTAGAGAAGCGCAAAGCCCCAGTGTTGCTGCGCCTGTGAAAGCGCTTCCAAGGAAGGGTGCTGGCTAGCAACAGCTTTCAGTGCTGGCACTTTTCATCTCTGAGCAATTGCTCGACTTTTGCAATCTCTCAGCTCGTGTCTACGAGACGGAGAGATAGTGACCGTGACGTTTGGTGTCTAGAGAAGCGCAAAGCCCCAGTGTTGCTGCGCCTGTGAAAGCGCTCCCAAGGAAGGGTGCTGGCTAGCAACAGCTTTCAGTGCTGACACTTTTCGTCTCTGAGCAATTGCTCGACGTTTACAATTTCTCACCTGAGCTCTCTTTAGAGTGCACGAGAGGATGAGCAGAAGATTAGGTGGCTGGAGAAGCCCAGAGCCCCAGTGTTCTAAGGGCTACAAAAGCACTTCCAAGGAAGGGTGCTGGCTAGCAACAGCTTTCAGTGCTGGCACTTTTCATCTCTGAGCAATTGCTCGACGTTTGCAATTTCTCAGCTCGTGTCTACGAGCCAGAGAGATAGTGACCGTGACATTTGGTGGGTAGAGAAGCGCAAAGCCCCAGTGTTGCTGCGCCTGTGAAAGCGCTTCCAAGGAAGGGTGCTGGCTAGCAAGAGCTTTCAGTGCTGGCACTTTTCATCTCTGAGCAATTGCTCGACGTTTGCAATTTCTCACCTGAGCTCTCTTTAGAGTGCGCGAGAGGATGAGCAGAAGATTAGGTGGCTAGAGAAGCCCAGAGCCCCAGTGTTCTTAGGCCTACAAAAGCACTTCCAAGGAAGGGTGCTGGCTAGCAACAGCTTTCAGTGCTGGCACTTTTCATCTCTGAGCAATTGCTCGACGTTTGCAATCTCTCAGCTCGTGTCTACGAGACGGAGTGATAGTGACCGTGACGTTTGGTGGCAAGAGAAGCGCAAAGCCCCAGTGTTGCTGCGCCTGTGAAAGCGCTTCCAAGGAAGGGTGCTGGCTAGCAACAGCTTTCAGTGCTGGCACTTTTCATCTCTGAGCAATTGCTCGACGTTTGCAATTTCTCACCTGAGCTCTCTTTAGAGTGCGCGAGAGGATGAGCAGAAGATTAGGTGGCTAGAGATGCCCAGAGCCCCAGTGTTCTTAGGCCTACAAAAGCACTTCCAAGGAAGGGTGCTGGCTAGCAACAGCTTTCAGTGCTGGCACTTTTCATCTCTGAGCAATTGCTCGACGTTTGCAATTTCTCAGCTCGTGTCTACGAGTCAGAGAGATAGTGACCGTGACGTTTGGTGGCTAGAGAAGCGCAAAGCCCCAGTGTTGCGGCGCCTGTGAAAGCGCTTCCAAGGAAGGGTGCTGGCTAGCAACAGCTTTCAGTGCTGGCACTTTTCATCTCTGAGCAATTGCTCGACGTTTGCAATTTCTCACCTGAGCTCTCTTTAGACTGCGCGAGAGGATGAGCAGAAGATTAGGTGACTGGAGAAGCACAGAGCACCATTTTTGTTAGGCCTACAAAAGCGCTTCCAAGGAAGGGTGCTGGCTAGCAACAGCTTTCAGTGCTGGCACTTTTCATCTCTGAGCAATTGCTCGACCTTTGCAATTTCTCACCTGAGCTCTCTTTAGAGTGCGCGAGAGGATGAGCAGAATATTAGGTGGCTAGAGAAACACAGAGCCCCAGTGTTCTTAGGCCTACAAGAGCGTTTCCAAGGAAGGGTGCTGGCTAGCAAGAGCTTTCAGTGCTGGCACTTTTCATCTCTGAGCAATTGCTCGACGTTTGCAATTTCTCAGCTCGTGTCTACGAGATGGAAAGAGAATGACCGTGACGTTTGGTGGCTAGAGAAGCGCAAAGCCCCAGTGTTGCTGTGCCTGTGAAAGCGCTTCCAAGGAAGGGTGCTGGCTGGCAACAGCTTTCAGTGCTGGCACTTTTCATCTCTAAGCAATTGCTCGACCTTTGCAATTTCTCACCTGAGCTCTCCTTAGAGTGCGCGAGAGGATGAGCAGAAGATTAGGAGTCTAGAGAAGCCCAGAGCCCCAGTGTTCTTAGGGCTACAAAAGCACTTCCAAGGAAGGGTGCTGGCTAGCAAGAGCTTTCAGTGCTGGCACTTTTCATCTCTGAGCAATTGCTCGACCTTTGCAATTTCTCACCTGAGCTCTCTTTAGAGTGCGCGAGAGGATGAGCAGAAGATTAGGTGGCTAGAGAAGCCCAGAGCCCCTGTGTTCTAAGGGCTACAAGAGTGTTTCCAAGGAAGGGTGCTGGCTAGCAAGAGCTTTCAGTGCTGGCACTTTTCATCTCTGAGCAATTGCTCGTCGTTTTCCAATTTCTCAGCTCGTGTCTACGAGACAGAGAGATAGTGACCGTGACATTTGGTGGCTAGAGAAGCGCAAAGCCCCAGTGTTGCTGCGCCTGTGAAAGCGCTTCCAAGGAAGGGTGCTGGCTAGCAACAGCTTTCAGTGCTGGCACTTTTCATCTCTGAGCAATTGCTCGACCTTTGCAATCTCTCAGCTCGTATCTAGGAGACGGAAAGAGAATGACCGTGACGTTTGGTGGCTAGAGAAGCACAAAGCCCCGGTGTTGCTGCCCCTGTGAAAGCGCTTCCAAGGAAGGGTGCTGGCTAGCAACAGCTTTCAGTGCTGGCACTTTTCATCTCTGAGCAATTGCTCGACCTTTGCAATTTCTCACGTGAGCTCTCTTTAGAGTGCGCGAGAGGATGAGCAGAAGATTAGGTGGCTAGAGAAGCCCAGAGCCCCACTGTTCTTAGGCCTACAAGAGCGTTTCCAAGGAAGGGTGCCGGCTAGCAAGAGCTTTCAGTGCTGGCACTTTTCATCTCTGAGCAATTGCTCGACTTTTTCAATTTCTCAGCTCGTGTCTACGAGCCAGAGAGATAGTGACCGTGACATTTGGTGGGTAGAGAAGCGCAAAGCCCCAGTGTTGCTGCGCCTGTGAAAGCGCTTCCAAGGAAGGGTGCTGGCTAGCAACAGCTTTCAGTGCTGGCACTTTTCATCTCTGAGCAATTGCTCGACGTTTGCAATTTCTCACCTGAGCTCTCTTTAGAGTGCGCGAGAGGATGAGCAGAAGATTAGGTGGCTAGAGAAGCCCAGAGCCCCAGTGTTCTTAGGCCTACAAAAGCACTTCCAAGGAAGGGTGCTGGCTAGCAACAGCTTTCAGTGCTGGCACTTTTCATCGCTGAGCAATTGCTCGACGTTTGCAATCTCTCAGCTCGTGTCTACGAGACGGAGAGATAGTGACCGTGACGTTTGGTGGGTAGAGAAGCGCAAAGCCCCAGTGTTGCTGCGCCTGTGAAAGCGCTTCCAAGGAAGGGTGCTGGCTAGCAACAGTTTTCAGTGCTGGCACTTTTCATCTCTGAGCAATTGCTCGACGTTTGCAATTTCTCACCTGAGCTCTCTTTAGAGTGCGCGAGAGGATGAGCAGAAGATTAGGTGGCTAGAGAAGCCCAGAGCCCCAGTGTTCTTAGGCCTACAAAAGCACTTCCAAGGAAGGGTGCTGGCTAGCAACAGCTTTCAGTGCTGGCACTTTTCATCTCTGAGCAATTGCTCGACGTTTGCAATCTCTCAGCTCGTGTCTACGAGACAGAGAGATAGTGACCGTGACGTTTGGTGGCTAGAGAAGCGCAAAGCCCCAGTGTTGCGGCGCCTGTGAAAGCGCTTCCAAGGAAGGGTGCTGGCTAGCAACAGCTTTCAGTGCTGGCACTTTTCATCTCTGAGCAATTGCTCGACGTTTGCAATTTCTCACCTGAGCTTTCTTTAGAGTGCGCGAGAGGATGAGCAGAAGATTAGGTGACTGGAGAAGCACAGAGCACCATTTTTGTTAGGCCTACAAAAGCGCTTCCAAGGAAGGGTGCTGGCTAGCAACAGCTTTCAGTGCTGGCACTTTTCATCTCTGAGAAATTGCTCGACCTTTGCAATTTCTCACCTGAGCTCTCTTTAGACTGCGCGAGAGGATGAGCAGAAGATTAGGTGGCTAGAGAAGACCAGAGCCCCAGTGTTCTTAGGCCTACAAAAGCGCTTCCAAGGAAGGGTGCTGGCTAGCAAGAGCTTTCAGTGCTGGCACTTTTCATCTCTGAGCAATTGCTCGACGTTTGCAATTTCTCAGCTCGTGTCTACGAGATGGAAAGAGAATGACCGTGACGTTTGGTGGGTAGAGAAGCGCAAAGCCCCAGTGTTGCTGTGCCTGTGAAAGCGCTTCCAAGGAAGGGTGCTGGCTAGCAAGAGCTTTCAGTGCTGGCACTTTTCATCTCTGAGCAATTGCTCGACGTTTGCAATTTCTCACCTGAGCTCTCTTTAGAGTGCGCGAGAGGATGAGCAGAAGATTAGGTGTCTAGAGAAGCCCAGAGCCCCAGTGTTCTTAGGGCTACAAAAGCACTTCCAAGGAAGGGTGCTGGCTAGCAAGAGCTTTCAGTGCTGGCACTTTTCATCTCTGAGCAATTGCTCGACGTTTGCAATTTCTCACCTGAGCTCTCTTTAGAGTGCGCGAGAGGATGAGCAGAAGATTAGGTGGCTAGAGAAGCCCAGAGCCCCTGTGTTCTAAGGGCTACAAGAGCGTTTCCAAGGAAGGGTGCTGGCTAGCAAGAGCTTTCAGTGCTGGCACTTTTCATCTCTGAGCAATTGCTCGACGTTTTCCAATTTCTCAGCTCGTGTCTACGAGACGGAGAGATAGTGACCGTGACATTTGGTGGCTAGAGAAGCGCAAAGCCCCAGTGTTGCTGCGCCTGTGAAAGCGCTTCCAAGGAAGGGTGCTGGCTAGCAACAGCTTTCAGTGCTGGCACTTTTCATCTCTGAGCAATTGCTCGACGTTTGCAATTTCTCACCTGAGCTCTCTTTAGAGTGCGCGAGAGGATGAGCAGAAGATTAGGTGGCTAGAGAAGACCAGAGCCCCAGTGTTCTTAGGGCTACAAGAGCGTTTCCAAGGAAGGGTGCTGGCTAGCAACAGCTTTCAGTGCTGGCACTTTTCATCTCTGAGCAATTGCTCGACTTTTGCAATCTCTCAGCTCGTGTCTACGAGACGGAGAGATAGTGACCGTGACGTTTGGTGGCTAGAGAAGCGCAAAGCCCCAGTGTTGCTGCGCCTGTGAAATCGCTTCCAAGGAAGGGTGCTGGCTAGCAACAGCTTTCAGTGCTGGCACTTTTCATCTCTGAGCAATTGCTCGACGTTTGCAATTTCTCACCTGAGCTCTCTTTAGAGTGCGAGAGAGGATGAGCAGAAGATTAGGTGGCTAAAGAAGCCCAGAGCCCCAGTGTTCTTAGGCCTACAAAACCGCATCCAAGGAAGGGTGCTGGCTAGCAACAGCTTTCTGTGCTGGCACTTTTCATCTCTGAGCAATTGCTCGACGTTTGCAATTTCTCAGCTCGTGTCTACGAGACGGAGAGAGATAGTGACCGTGACGTTTGGTGGCTAGAGAACCGCAAAGCCCCAGTGTTGCTGCGCCTGTGAAAGCGCTTCCAAGGAAGGGTGCTGGCTAGCAACAGCTTTCAGTGCTGGCACTTTTCATCTCTGAGCAATTGCTCGACCTTTGCAATCTCTCAGCTCATGTCTACGAGACTGAGAGATAGTGACCGTGACGTTTGGTGGCTAGAGAAGCGCAAAGCCCCAGTGTTACTGCGCCTGTGAAAGCGCTTCAAAGGAAGGGTGCTGGCTAGCAACAGCTTTCAGTGCTGACACTTTTCGTCTCTGAGCAATTGCTCGACGTTTGCAATTTCTCACCTGAGCTCTCTTTAGAGTGCGCGAGAGGATGAGCAGAAGATTAGGTGGCTGGAGAAGCCCAGAGCCCCAGTGTTCTAAGGGCTACAAAAGCACTTCCAAGGATGGGTGCTGGCTAGCAACAGCTTTCAGTGCTGGCACTTTTCATCTCTGAGCAATTGCTCGACGTTTGCAATTTCTCACCTGAGCTCTCTTTAGAGTGCGCGAGAGGATGAGCAGAAGATTAGGTGGCTAGAGAAGCCCAGAGCCCCACTGTTCTTTGGCCTGCAAGAGCGTTTCCAAGGAAGGGTGCCGGCTAGCAAGAGCTTTCAGTGCTGGCACTTTTCATCTCTGAGCAATTGCTCGACTTTTGCAATTTCTCAGCTCGTGTCTACGAGTCAGAGAGATAGTGACCGTGACATTTGGTGGGTAGAGAAGCGCAAAGCCCCAGTGTTGCTGCGCCTGTGAAAGCGCTTCCAAGGAAGGGTGCTGGCTAGCAACAGCTTTCAATGCTGGCACTTTTCATCTCTGAGCAATTGCTTGACGTTTGCAATTTCTCACCTGAGCTCTCTTTAGAGTGCGCGAGAGGATGAGCAGAAGATTAGGTGGCTAGAGAAGCCCAGAGCCCCAGTGTTCTTAGGGCTACAAGAGCGTTTCCAAGGAAGGGTGCTGGCTAGCAAGAGCTTTCAGTGCTGGCACTTTTCATCTCTGAGCAATTGCTCGACTTTTGCAATCTCTCAGCTCGTGTCTACGAGACGGAGAGATAGTGACCGTGACGTTTGGTGGCTAGAGAAGCGCAAAGCCCCAGCGTTGCTGCGGCTGTGAAAGCGCTTCCAAGGAAGGGTGCTGGCTAGCAACAGCTTTCAGTGCTGGCACTTTTCATCTCTGAGCAATTGCTCGACGTTTGCAATTTCTCACCTGAGCTCTCTTTAGAGTGCGAGAGAGGATGAGCAGAAGATTAGGTGGCTAAAGAAGCCCAGAGCCCCAGTGTTCTTAGGCCTACAAAAGCACTTCCAAGGAAGGGTGCTGGCTAGCAACAGCTTTCTGTGCTGGCACTTTTCATCTCTGAGCAATTGCTCGACGTTTGCAATTTCTCAGCTCGTGTCTACGAGACGGAGAGAGATAGTGACCGTGACGTTTGGTGGGTAGAGAAGCGCAAAGCCCCAGTGTTGCTGCGCCTGTGAAAGCGCTTCCAAGGAAGGGTGCTGGCTAGCAAGAGCTTTCAGTGCTGGCACTTTTCATCTCTGAGCAATTGCTCGACTTTTGCAATCTCTCAGCTCGTGTCTACGAGACGGAGAGATAGTGACCGTGACGTTTGGTGGCTAGAGAAGCGCAAAGCCCCAGTGTTACTGCGCCTGTGAAAGCGCTTCCAAGGAAGGGTGCTGGCTAGCAAGAGCTTTCAGTGCTGACACTTTTCGTCTCTGAGCAATTGCTCGACGTTTGCAATTTCTCACCTGAGCTTTCTTTAGAGTGCGCGAGAGGATGAGCAGAAGATTAGGTGGCTGGAGAAGCCCAGAGCCCCAGTGTTCTAAGGGCTACAAAAGCACTTCCAAGGAAGGGTGCTGGCTAGCAACAGCTTTCAGTGCTGGCACTTTTCATCTCTGAGCAATTGCTCGACGTTTGCAATTTCTCAGCTCGTGTCTACGAGACAGAGAGATAGTGACCGTGACGTTTGGTGGCTAGAGAAGCGCAAAGCCCCAGTGTTGCGGCGCCTGTGAAAGCGCTTCCAAGGAAGGGTGCTGGCTAGCAAGAGCTTTCAGTGCTGGCACTTTTCATCTCTGAGCAATTGCTCGACGTTTGCAATTTCTCACCTGAGCTTTCTTTAGAGTGCGCGAGAGGATGAGCAGAAGATTAGGTGACTGGAGAAGCACAGAGCCCCATTTTTGTTAGGCCTACAAAAGCGCTTCCAAGGAAGGGTGCTGGCTAGCAACAGCTTTCAGTGCTGGCACTTTTCATCTCTGAGCAATTGCTCGACCTTTGCAATTTCTCACGTGAGCTCTCTTTAGAGTGCGCGAGAGGATGAGCAGAAGATTAGGTGGCTAGAGAAGCCCAGAGCCCCAGTGTTCTTAGGCCTACAAAAGCGCTTCCAAGGAAGGGTGCTGGCTAGCAACAGCTTTCAGTGCTGGCACTTTTCATCTCTGAGCAATTGCTCGACGTTTGCAATTTCTCAGCTCGTGTCTACGAGATGGAAAGAGAATGACCGTGACGTTTGGTGTCTACAGAAGCGCAAAGCCCCAGTGTTGCTGCGCCTCTGAAAGCGCTTCCAAGGAAGGGTGCTGGCTAGCAACAGCTTTCAGTGCTGGCACTTTTCATCTCTGAGCAATTGCTCGACCTTTGCAATTTCTCACCTGAGCTCTCTTTAGACTGCGCGAGAGGATGAGCAGAAGATTAGGTGGCTAGAGAAGCCCAGAGCCCCTGTGTTCTAAGGTCTACAAGAGCGTTTCCAAGGAAGGGTGCCGGCTAGCAACAGCTTTCAGTGCTGGCACTTTTCATCTCTGAGCAATTGCTCGACTTTTTCAATTTCTCAGCTCGTGTCTACGAGACAGAGAGATAGTGAGCGTGACATTTGGTGGGTAGAGAAGCGCAAAGCCCCAGTGTTGCTGCGCCTGTGAAAGCACTTCCAAGGAAGGGTGCTGGCTAGCAACAGCTTTCAGTGCTGGCACTTTTCATCTCTGAGCAATTGCTCGACGTTTGCAATTTCTCACCTGAGCTCTCTTTAGAGTGCGCGAGAGGATGAGCAGAAGATTAGGTGGCTAGAGAAGCCCAGAGCCCCAGTGTTCTTAGGCCTACAAAAGCGCTTCCAAGGAAGGGTGCTGGCTAGCAAGAGCTTTCAGTGCTGGCACTTTTCATCTCTGAGCAATTGCTCGACGTTTGCAATTTCTCAGCTCGTGTCTACGAGACGGAGAGATAGTGACCGTGACGTTTGGTGGGTAGAGAAGCGCAAAGCCCCAGTGTTGCTGCGCCTGTGAAAGCGCTTCCAAGGAAGGGTGCTGGCTAGCAACAGCTTTCAGTGCTGGCACTTTTCATCTCTGAGCAATTGCTCGACCTTTGCAATTTCTCACCTGAGCTCTCTTTAGAGTGCGCGAGTGGATGGGCAGAAGATTAGGTGGCTAGAGAAGCCCAGAGCCCCAGTGTTCTTAGGGCTACAAAAGCACTTCCAAGGAAGGGTGCTGGGTAGCAAGAGCTTTCAGTGCTGGCACTTTTCATCGCTGAGCAATTGCTCGACGTTTGCAATTTCTCAGCTCGTGTCTACGAGACGGAGAGATAGTGACCGTGACGTTTGGTGGGTAGAGAAGCGCAAAGCCCCAGTGTTGCTGCGCCTGTGAAAGCGCTTCCAAGGAAGGTTGCTGGCTAGCAACAGTTTTCAGTGCTGGCACTTTTCATCTCTGAGCAATTGCTCGACGTTTGCAATTTCTCACCTGAGCTCTCTTTAGAGTGCGCGAGAGGATGAGCAGAAGATTAGGTGGCTAGAGAAGCCCAGAGCCCCAGTGTTCTTAGGCCTACAAAAGCGCTTCCAAGGAAGGGTGCTGGCTAGCAACAGCTTTCAGTGCTGGCACTTTTCATCTCTGAGCAATTGCTCGACGTTTGCAATTTCTCACCTGAGCTTCCTTTAGAGTGCGCGAGAGGATGAGCAGAAGATTAGGTGACTGGAGAAGCACAGAGCCCCATTTTTCTTAGGCCTACAAAAGCGCTTCCAAGGAAGGGTGCTGGCTAGCAACAGCTTTCAGTGCTGGCACTTTTCATCTCTGAGCAATTGCTCGACCTTTGCAATTTCTCACCTGAGCTCTCTTTAGAGTGCGCGAGAGGATGAGCAGAAGATTAGGTGGCTAGAGAAACACAGAGCGCCAGTGTTCTTAGGGCTACAAGAGCGTTTCCAAGGAAGGGTGCTGGCTAGCAACAGCTTTCAGTGCTGGCACTTTTCATCTCTGAGCAATTGCTCGACGTTTGCAATTTCTCAGCTCGTGTCTACGAGACGGAGAGATAGTGACCGTGACGTTTGGTGTCTAGAGAAGCGCAAAGCCCCAGTGTTGCTGCGCCTCTGAAAGCGCTTCCAAGGAAGGGTGCTGGCTAGCAACAGCTTTCAGTGCTGGCACTTTTCATCTCTGAGCAATTGCTCGACCTTTGCATTTTCTCACCTGAGCTCTCTTTAGAGTGCGCGAGAGGATGAGCAGAAGATTAGGTGGCTAGAGAAGCCCAGAGCCCCTGTGTTCTAAGGGCTACAACAGCGTTTCCAAGGAAGGGTGCCGGCTAGCAAGAGCTTTCAGTGCTGGCACTTTTCATCTCTGAGCAATTGCTCGACTTTTGCAATTTCTCAGCTCGTGTCTACGAGACAGAGAGATAGTGACCGTGACATTTGGTGGCTAGAGAAGCGCAAAGCCCCAGTGTTGCTGCGCCTGTGAAAGCACTTCCAAGGAAGGGTGCTGGCTAGCAAGAGCTTTCAGTGCTGGCACTTTTCATCTCTGAGCAATTGCTCGACGTTTGCAATTTCTCACCTGAGCTCTCTTTAGAGTGCGCGAGAGGATGAGCAGAAGATTAGGTGGCTAGAGAAGCCCAGAGCCCCAGTGTTCTTAGGCCTACAAAAGCGCTTCCAAGGAAGGGTGCTGGCTAGCAAGAGCTTTCAGTGCTGGCACTTTTCATCTCTGAGCAATTGCTCGACGTTTGCAATTTCTCAGCTCGTGTCTACGAGATGGAAAGAGAATGACCGTGACGTTTGGTGGCTAGAGAAGCGCAAAGCCCCAGTGTTGCTGTGCCTGTGAAAGCGCTTCCAAGGAAGGGTGCTGGCTGGCAACAGCTTTCAGTGCTGGCACTTTTCATCTCTGAGCAATTGCTCGACGTTTGCAATTTCTCACCTGAGCTCTCTTTAGACTGCGCGAGAGGATGAGCAGAAGATTAGGTGGCTAGAGAAGCCCAGAGCCCCAGTGTTCTTAGGGCTACAAAAGCACTTCCAAGGAAGGGTGCTGGCTAGCAACAGCTTTCAGTGCTGGCACTTTTCATCTCTGAGCAATTGCTCGACGTTTTCCAATTTCTCAGCTCGTGTCTACGAGACGGAGAGATAGTGACCGTGACGTTTGGTGGCTAGAGAAGCGCAAAGCCCCAGTGTTGCTGCGCCTGTGAAAGCGCTTCCAAGGAAGGGTGCTGGCTAGCAACAGCTTTCAGTGCTGGCACTTTTCATCTCTGAGCAATTGCTCGACCTTTGCAATCTCTCAGCTCGTATCTATGAGACGGAAAGAGAATGACCGTGACGTTTGGTGGCTAGAGAAGCGCAAAGCCCCAGTGTTGCTGCGCCTGTGAAAGCGCTTCCAAGGAAGGGTGCTGGCTAGCAACAGCTTTCAGTGCTGGCACTTTTCATCTCTGAGCAATTGCTCGACCTTTGCAATTTCTCACCTGAGCTCTCTTTAGAGTGCGCGAGAGGATGAGCAGAAGATTAGGTGGCTAAAGAAGCCCAGAGCCCCAGTGTTCTTAGGCCTACAAAAGCGCTTCCAAGGAAGGGTGCTGGCTAGCAACAGCTTTCAGTGCTGGCACTTTTCATCTCTGAGCAATTGCTTGACGTTTGGAATTTCTCAGCTCGTGTCTACGAGACGGAGAGATAGTGACCGTGACGTTTGGTGGCTAGAGAAGCGCAAAGCCCCAGTGTTGCTGCGCCTGTGAAAGCGCTTCCAAGGAAGGGTGCTGGCTAGCAAGAGCTTTCAGTGCTGGCACTTTTCATCTCTGAGCAATTGCTCGACGTTTGCAATTTCTCACCTGAGCTCTCTTTAGACTGCGCGAGAGGATGAGCAGAAGATTAGGTGGCTAGAGAAGCCCAGAGCCCCAGTGTTCTTAGGGCTACAAGAGCGTTTCCAAGGAAGGGTGCCGGCTAGCAAGAGCTTTCAGTGCTGGCACTTTTCATCTCTGAGCAATTGCTCGACGTTTGCAATTTCTCAGCTCGTGTCTACGAGACGGAGAGATAGTGACCGTGACCTTTGGTGGCTAGAGAAGCGCAAAGCCCCAGTGTTGCTGCCCCTGTGAAAGCGCTTCCAAGGAAGGGTGCTGGCTAGCAAGAGCTTTCAGTGCTGGCACTTTTCATCTCTGAGCAATTGCTCGACGTTTGCAATTTCTCACCTGAGCTCTCTTTAGAGTGCGCGAGAGGATGAGCAGAAGATTAGGTGGCTAGAGAAGCCCAGAGCCCCAGTGTTCTTAGGGCTACAAGAGCGTTTCCAAGGAAGGGTGCTGGCTAGCAAGAGCTTTCTGTGCTGGCACTTTTCATCTCTGAGCAATTGCTCGACGTTTGCAATTTCTCAGCTCGTGTCTATGAGACGGAAAGAGAATGACCGTGACGTTTGGTGGCTAGAGAAGCGCAAAGCCCCAGTGTTACTGCGCCTGTGAAAGCGCTTCCAAGGAAGGGTGCTGGCTGGCAACAGCTTTCAGTGCTGGCACTTTTCATCTCTGAGCAATTGCTCGACGTTTGCAATTTCTCACCTGAGCTCTCTTTAGAGTGCGCGAGAGGATGAGCAGAAGATTAGGTGGCTGGAGAAGCCCAGAGCCCCAGTGTTCTAAGGGCTACAAAAGCACTTCCAAGGAAGGGTGCTGGCTAGCAACAGCTTTCAGTGCTGGCACTTTTCATCTCTGAGCAATTGCTCGACGTTTGCAATTTCTCACCTGAGCTCTCTTTAGAGTGCGCGAGAGGATGAGCAGAAGATTAGGTGGCTAGAGAAGCCCAGAGCCCCAGTGTTCTAAGGGCTACAAGAGCGTTTCCAAGGAAGGGTGCCGGCTAGCAAGAGCTTTCAGTGCTGGCACTTTTCATCTCTGAGCAATTGCTCGACTTTTTCAATTTCTCAGCTCGTGTCTACGAGTCAGAGAGATAGTGACCGTGACATTTGGTGGCTAGAGAAGCGCAAAGCCCCAGTGTTGCTGCGCCTGTGAAAGCGCTTCCAAGGAAGGGTGCTGGCTAGCAACAGCTTTCAGTGCTGGCACTTTTCATCTCTGAGCAATTGCTCGATGTTTGCAATTTCTCACCTGAGCTCTCTTTAGAGTGCGCGAGAGGATGAGCAGAAGATTAGGTGGCTAGAGAAGCCCAGAGCCCCAGTGTTCTTAGGCCTACAAAAGCACTTCCAAGGAAGGGTGCTGGCTAGCAAGAGCTTTCAGTGCTGGCACTTTTCATCTCTGAGCAATTGCTCGACGTTTGCAATTTCTCAGCTCGTGTCTACGAGATGGAAAGAGAATGACCGTGACATTTGGTGGCTAGAGAAGCGCAAAGCCCCAGTGTTGCTGCGCCTGTGAAAGCGCTTCCAAGGAAGGGTGCTGGCTAGCAACAGCTTTCAGTGCTGGCACTTTTCATCTCTGAGCAATTGCTCGACCTTTGCAATTTCTCACCTGAGCTCTCTTTAGAGTGCGCGAGAGGATGAGCAGAAGATTAGGTGGCTAGAGAAGCCCAGAGCCCCAGTGTTCTTAGGGCTACAAAAGCACTTCCAAGGAAGGGTGCTGGCTAGCAAGAGCTTTCAGTGCTGGCACTTTTCATCGCTGAGCAATTGCTCGACGTTTGCAATCTCTCAGCTCGTGTCTACGAGATGGAAAGAGAATGACCGTGACGTTTGGTGGCTAGAGAAGCGCAAAGCCCCAGTGTTGCTGCGCCTGTGAAAGCGCTTCCAAGGAAGGGTGCTGGCTAGCAAGAGCTTTCAGTGCTGGCACTTTTCATCTCTGAGCAATTGCTCGACTTTTGCAATCTGTCAGCTCGTGTCTACGAGACGGAGAGATAGTGACCGTGACGTTTGGTGGGTAGAGAAGCGCAAAGCCCCAGTGTTGCTGAGGCTGTGAAAGCGCTTCCAAGGAAGGGTGCTGGCTAGCAAGAGCTTTCAGTGCTGACACTTTTCCTCTGTGAGCAATTGCTCGACCTTTGCAATTTCTCACCTGAGCTCTCTTTAGACTGCGTGAGAGGATGAGCAGAAGATTAGGTGGTTAGAGAAGCCCAGAGCCCCAGTGTTCTTAGGGCTACAAGAGCGTTTCCAAGGAAGGGTGCTGGCTAGCAACAGCTTTCAGTGCTGGCACTTTTCATCTCTGAGCAATTGCTCGACTTTTGCAATTTCTCAGCTCGTGTCTACGAGATGGAAAGAGAATGATCGTGACGTTTGGTGGCTAGAGAAGCGCAAAGCCCCAGTGTTGCTGCGCCTGTGAAAGCGCTTCCAAGGAAGGCTGCTGGCTAGCAACAGCTTTCAGTGCTGGCACTTTTCATCTCTGAGCAATTGCTCGACGTTTGCAATTTCTCACCTGAGCTCTCTTTAGAGTGCGCGAGAGGATGAGCAGAAGATTAGGTGGCTAGAGAAGCCCAGAGCCCCAGTGATCTTAGGGCTACAAGAGCGTTTCCAAGGAAGGGTGCTGGCTAGCAACAGCTTTCAATGCTGGCACTTCTCATCTCTGAGCAATTGCTCGACGTTTGCAATTTCTCACCTGAGCTCTCTTTAGAGTGCGCGAGAGGATGAGCAGAAGATTAGGTGGCTAGAGAAGCCCAGAGCCCCTGTGTTCTTAGGGCTACAAAAGCACTTCCAAGGAAGGGTGCTGGCTAGCAAGAGCTTTCAGTGCTGGCACTTTTCATCGCTGAGCAATTGCTCGACGTTTGCAATCTCTCAGCTCGTGTCTACGAGACGGAGAGATAGTGACCGTGACGTTTGGTGGGTAGAGAAGCGCAAAGCCCCAGTGTTGCTGCGCCTGTGAAAGCGCTTCCAAGGAAGGCTGCTGGCTAGCAAGAGCTTTCAGTGCTGGCACTTTTCATCTCTGAGCAATTGCTCGACGTTTGCAATTTCTCACCTGAGCTCTCTTTAGACTGCGCGAGAGGATGAGCAGAAGATTAGGTGGCTAGAGAAGCCCAGAGCCCCAGTGTTCTTAGGCCTACAAAAGCACTTCCAAGGAAGGGTGCTGGCTAGCAACAGCTTTCAGTGCTGGCACTTTTCATCTCTGAGCAATTGCTCGACGTTTGCAATCTCTCAGCTCGTGTCTACGAGATGGAAAGAGAATGACCGTGACGTTTGGTGGCTAGAGAAGCGCAAAGCCCCAGTGTTGCTGCGCCTGTGAAAGCGCTTCCAAGGAAGGCTGCTGGCTAGCAAGAGCTTTCAGTGCTGGCACTTTTCATCTCTGAGCAATTGCTCGACGTTTGCAATTTCTCACCTGAGCTCTCTTTAGACTACGCGAGAGGATGAGCAGAAGATTAGGTGGCTAGAGAAGCCCAGAGCCCCAGTGTTCTTAGGCCTACAAAAGCACTTCCAAGGAAGGGTGCTGGCTAGCAAGAGCTTTCAGTGCTGGCACTTTTCATCTCTGAGCAATTGCTCGACTTTTGCAATCTGTCAGCTCGTGTCTACGAGACGGAGAGATAGTGACCGTGACCTTTGGTGGGTAGAGAAGCGCAAAGCCCCAGTGTTGCTGAGGCTGTGAAAGCGCTTCCAAGGAAGGGTGCTGGCTAGCAAGAGCTTTCAGTGCTGACACTTTTCCTCTGTGAGCAATTGCTCGACCTTTGCAATTTCTCACCTGAGCTCTCTTTAGACTGCGTGAGAGGATGAGCAGAAGATTAGGTGGTTAGAGAAGCCCAGAGCCCCAGTGTTCTTAGGGCTACAAGAGCGTTTCCAAGGAAGGGTGCTGGCTAGCAACAGCTTTCAGTGCTGGCACTTTTCATCTCTGAGCAATTGCTCGACTTTTGCAATTTCTCAGCTCGTGTCTACGAGATGGAAAGAGAATGATCGTGACGTTTGGTGTCTAGAGAAGCGCAAAGCCCCAGTGTTGCTGCGCCTGTGAAAGCGCTTCCAAGGAAGGCTGCTGGCTAGCAACAGCTTTCAGTGCTGGCACTTTTCATCTCTGAGCAATTGCTCGACGTTTGCAATTTCTCACCTGAGCTCTCTTTAGAGTGCGCGAGAGGATGAGCAGAAGATTAGGTGGCTAGAGAAGCCCAGAGCCCCAGTGATCTTAGGGCTACAAGAGCGTTTCCAAGGAAGGGTGCTGGCTAGCAACAGCTTTCAGTGCTGGCACTTCTCATCTCTGAGCAATTGCTCGACGTTTGCAATTTCTCACCTGAGCTCTCTTTAGAGTGCGCGAGAGGATGAGCAGAAGATTAGGTGGCTAGAGAAGCCCAGAGCCCCAGTGTTCTTAGGCCTACAAAAGCACTTCCAAGGAAGGGTGCTGGCTAGCAAGAGCTTTCAGTGCTGGCACTTTTCATCGCTGAGCAATTGCTCGACGTTTGCAATCTCTCAGCTCGTGTCTACGAGACGGAGAGATAGTGACCGTGACGTTTGGTGGGTAGAGAAGCGCAAAGCCCCAGTGTTGCTGCGCCTGTGAAAGCGCTTCCAAGGAAGGGTGCTGGCTAGCAAGAGCTTTCAGTGCTGGCACTTTTCATCTCTGAGCAATTGCTCGACGTTTGCAATTTCTCACCTGAGCTCTCTTTAGAGTGCGAGAGAGGATGAGCAGAAGATTAGGTGGCTAGAGAAGCCCAGAGCCCCTGTGTTCTTAGGCCTACAAGAGCGTTTCCAAGGAAGGGTGCTGGCTAGCAACAGCTTTCAGTGCTGCCACTTTTCGTCTCTGAGCAATTGCTCGACGTTTGCAATCTCTCAGCTCGTTTCTACGAGATGGAAAGAGAATGACCGTGACGTTTGGTGGGTAGAGAAGCGCAAAGCCCCAGTGTTGCTGCGCCTGTGAAAGCGCTTCCAAGGAAGGGTGCTGGCTAGCAAGAGCTTTCAGTGCTGGCACTTTTCATCTCTGAGCAATTGCTCGACGTTTGCAATTTCTCACCTGAGCTCTCTTTAGAGTGCGCGAGAGGATGAGCAGAAGATTAGGTGGCTGGAGAAGCCCAGAGCCCCAGTGTTCTTAGGCCTACAAAAGCACTTCCAAGGAAGGGTGCTGGCTAGCAACAGCTTTCAGTGCTGGCACTTTTCATCGCTGAGCAATTGCTCGACGTTTGCAATTTCTCAGCTCGTGTCTACGAGATGGAAAGAGAAGGACCGTGACGTTTGGTGGCTAGAGAAGCGCAAAGCCCCAGTGTTGCTGCGCCTGTGAAAGCGCTTCCAAGGAAGGCTGCTGGCTAGCAAGAGCTTTCAGTGCTGGCACTTTTCATCTCTGAGCAATTGCTCGACGTTTGCAATTTCTCACCTGAGCTCTCTTTAGACTACGCGAGAGGATGAGCAGAAGATTAGGTGGCTAGAGAAGCCCAGAGCCCCAGTGTTCTTAGGCCTACAAAAGCACTTCCAAGGAAGGGTGCTGGCTAGCAAGAGCTTTCAGTGCTGGCACTTTTCATCTCTGAGCAATTGCTCGACTTTTGCAATCTCTCAGCTCGTGTCTACGAGACGGAGAGATAGTGACCGTGACCTTTGGTGGGTAGAGAAGCGCAAAGCCCCAGTGTTGCTGCCCCTGTGAAAGCGCTTCCAAGGAAGGGTGCTGGCTAGCAAGGGCTTTCAGTGCTGGCACTTTTCATCTCTGAGCAATTGCTCGACCTTTGCAATTTCTCACCTGAGCTCTCTTTAGAGTGCGCGAGAGGATGAGCAGAAGATTAGGTGGCTAGAGAAGCCCAGAGCCCCAGTGTTCTTAGGGCTACAAGAGCGTTTCCAAGGAAGGGTGCTGGCTAGCAAGAGCTTTCAGTGCTGGCACTTTTCATCTCTGAGCAATTGCTCGACTTTTGCAATCTGTCAGCTCGTGTCTACGAGACGGAGAGATAGTGACCGTGACGTTTGGTGGCTAGAGAAGCGCAAAGCCCCAGTGTTACTGCGCCTGTGAAAGCGCTTCCAAGGAAGGGTGCTGGCTGGCAACAGCTTTCAGTGCTGGCACTTTTCATCTCTGAGCAATTTCTCGACGTTTGCAATTTCTCACCTGAGCTCTCTTTAGAGTGCGAGAGAGGATGAGCAGAAGATTAGGTGGCTAGAGAAGCCCAGAGCCCCAGTGTTCTTAGGCCTACAAAACCGCATCCAAGGAAGGGTGCTGGGTAGCAAGAGCTTTCAGTGCTGGCACTTTTCATCTCTGAGCAATTGCTCGACTTTTCAAATTTCTCAGCTCGTGTCTACGAGTCAGAGAGATAGTGACCGTGACATTTGGTGGCTAGAGAAGCGCAAAGCCCCAGTGTTGCTGCGCCTGTGAAAGTGCTTCCAAGGAAGGGTGCTGGCTGGCAACAGCTTTCAGTGCTGGCACTTTTCATCTCTGAGCAATTGCTCGACGTTTGCAATTTCTCACCTGAGCTCTCTTTAGAGTGCGCGAGAGGATGAGCAGAAGATTAGGTGGCTGGAGAAGCCCAGAGCCCCAGTGTTCTTAGGCCTACAAGAGCGTTTCCAAGGAAGGGTGCTGGCTAGCAACAGCTTTCAGTGCTGGCACTTTTCATCTCTGAGCAATTGCTCGACGTTTGCAATTTCTCACCTGAGCTCTCTTTAGAGTGCGCGAGAGGATGAGCAGAAGATTAGGTGGCTAGAGAAGCCCAGAGCCCCAGTGTTCTAAGGGCTACAAGAGCGTTTCCAAGGAAGGGTGCTGGCTAGCAAGAGCTTTCAGTGCTGGCACTTTTCATCTCTGAGCAATTGCTCGACTTTTTCAATTTGTCAGCTCGTGTCTACGAGTCAGAGAGATAGTGACCGTGACATTTGGTGGCTAGAGAAGCGCAAAGCCCCAGTGTTGCTGCGCCTGTGAAAGCGCTTCCAAGGAAGGGTGCGGGCTAGCAACAGCTTTCAGTGCTGGCACTTTTCATCTCTGAGCAATTGCTCGACGTTTGCAATTTCTCACCTGAGCTCTCTTTAGAGTGCACGAGCGGATGAGCAGAAGATTAGGTGGCTAGAGATACACAGAGCCCCAGTGTTCTTAGGGCTACAAAAGCACTTCCAAGGAAGGGTGCTGGCTAGCAAGAGCTTTCAGTGCTGGCACTTTTCATCTCTGAGCAATTGCTCGACGTTTGCAATTTCTCAGCTCGTGTCTACGAGATGGAAAGAGAATGACCGTGACATTTGGTGGCTAGAGAAGCGCAAAGCCCCAGTGTTGCTGCGCCTGTGAAAGCGCTTCCAAGGAAGGGTGCTGGCTGGCAACAGCTTTCAGTGCTGGCACATTTCATCTCTGAGCAATTGCTCGACGTTTGCAATTTCTCACCTGAGCTCTCTTTAGAGTGCACGAGAGGATGAGCAGAAGATTAGGTGGCTAGAGAAGCCCAGAGCCCCAGTGTTCTTAGGCCTACAAAAGCACTTCCAAGGAAGGGTGCTGGCTAGCAAGAGCTTTCAGTGCTGGCACTTTTCATCGCTGAGCAATTGCTCGACGTTTGCAATCTCTCAGCTCGTGTCTACGAGACGGAGAGATAGTGACCGTGACGTTTGGTGGGTAGAGAAGCGCAAAGCCCCAGTGTTGCTGCGCCTGTGAAAGCGCTTCCAAGGAAGGGTGCTGGCTAGCAAGAGCTTTCAGTGCTGGCACTTTTCATCTCTGAGCAATTGCTCGACGTTTGCAATTTCTCACCTGAGCTCTCTTTAGAGTGCGCGAGAGGATGAGCAGAAGATTAGGTGGCTAGAGAAGCCCAGAGCCCCTGTGTTCTTAGGCCTACAAGAGCGTTTCCAAGGAAGGGTGCTGGCTAGCAAGAGCTTTCAGTGCTGGCACTTTTCATCTCTGAGCAATTGCTCGACGTTTGCAATTTCTCACCTGAGCTCTCTTTAGACTGCGCGAGAGGATGAGCAGAAGATTAGGTGGCTAGAGAAGCCCAGAGCCCCAGTGTTCTTAGGCCTACAAAAGCACTTCCAAGGAAGGGTGCTGGCTAGCAACAGCTTTCAGTGCTGGCACTTTTCATCGCTGAGCAATTGCTCGACGTTTGCAATCTCTCAGCTCGTGTCTACGAGATGGAAAGAGAATGACCGTGACGTTTGGTGGCTAGAGAATCGCAAAGCCCCAGTGTTGCTGCGCCTGTGAAAGCGCTTCCAAGGAAGGGTGCTGGCTAGCAAGAGCTTTCAGTGCTGGCACATTTCATCTCTGAGCAATTGCTCGACTTTTGCAATCTGTCAGCTCGTGTCTACGAGACGGAGAGATAGTGACCGTGACGTTTGGTGGGTAGAGAAGCGCAAAGCCCCAGTGTTGCTGCGCCTGTGAAAGCGCTTCCAAGGAAGGGTGCTGGCTAGCAAGAGCTTTCAGTGCTGACACTTTTCATCTCTGAGCAATTGCTCGACCTTTGCAATTTCTCACGTGAGCTCTCTTTAGAGTGCGCGAGAGGATGAGCAGAAGATTAGGTGGTTAGAGAAGCCCAGAGCCCCAGTGTTCTTAGGGCTACAAGAGCGTTTCCAAGGAAGGGTGCTGGCTAGCAAGAGCTTTCAGTGCTGGCACTTTTCATCTCTGAGCAATTGCTCGACTTTTGCAATTTCTCAGCTCGTGTCTATGAGATGGAAAGAGAATGACCGTGACGTTTGGTGTCTAGAGAAGCGCAAAGCCCCAGTGTTGCTGCGCCTGTGAAAGCGCTTCCAAGGAAGGCTGCTGGCTAGCAAGAGCTTTCAGTGCTGGCACTTTTCATCGCTGAGCAATTGCTCGACGTTTGCAATCTCTCAGCTCGTGTCTACGAGACGGAGAGATAGTGACCGTGACGTTTGGTGGGTAGAGAAGCGCAAAGCCCCAGTGTTGCTGCGCCTGTGAAAGCGCTTCCAAGGAAGGTTGCTGGCTAGCAACAGTTTTCAGTGCTGGCACTTTTCATCTCTGAGCAATTGCTCGACGTTTGCAATTTCTCACCTGAGCTCTCTTTAGAGTGCGCGAGAGGATGAGCAGAAGATTAGGTGGCTAGAGAAGCCCAGAGCCCCTGTGTTCTTAGGCCTACAAGAGCGTTTCCAAGGAAGGGTGCTGGCTAGCAAGAGCTTTCAGTGCTGGCACTTTTTATCTCTGAGCAATTGCTCGACGTTTGCAATTTCTCACCTGAGCTCTCTTTAGAGTGCGCGAGAGGATGAGCAGAAGATTAGGTGGCTAGAGAAGCCCAGAGCCCCAGTGTTCTTAGGCCTACAAAAGCACTTCCAAGGAAGGGTGCTGGCTAGCAACAGCTTTCAGTGCTGGCACTTTTCATCTCTGAGCAATTCCTCGACGTTTGCAATCTCTCAGCTCGTGTCTACGAGATGGAAAGAGAATGACCATGACGTTTGGTGGCTAGAGAAGCGCAAAGCCCCAGTGTTGCTGCGCCTGTGAAAGCGCTTCCAAGGAAGGGTGCTGGCTAGCAAGAGCTTTCAGTGCTGGCACTTTTCATCTCTGAGCAATTGCTCGACTTTTGCAATCTGTCAGCTCGTGTCTACGAGACGGAGAGATAGTGACCGTGACCTTTGGTGGGTAGAGAAGCGCAAAGCCCCAGTGTTGCTGCGCCTGTGAAAGCGCTTCCAAGGAAGGGTGCTGGCTAGCAAGAGCTTTCAGTGCTGACACTTTTCATCTCTGAGCAATTGCTCGACCTTTGCAATTTCTCACCTGAGCTCTCTTTAGAGTGCGCGAGAGGATGAGCAGAAGATTAGGTGGTTAGAGAAGCCCAGAGCCCCAGTGTTCTTAGGGCTACAAGAGCGTTTCCAAGGAAGGGTGCTGGCTAGCAAGAGCTTTCAGTGCTGGCACTTTTCATCTCTGAGCAATTGCTCGACTTTTGCAATTTCTCAGCTCGTGTCTACGAGATGGAAAGAGAATGACCGTGACGTTTGGTGTCTAGAGAAGCGCAAAGCCCCAGTGTTGCTGCGCCTGTGAAAGCGCTTCCAAGGAAGGCTGCTGGCTAGCAACAGCTTTCAGTGCTGGCACTTTTCATCTCTGAGCAATTGCTCGACGTTTGCAATTTCTCACCTGAGCTCTCTTTAGAGTGCACGAGAGGATGAGCAGAAGATGAGGTGGCTAGAGAAGCCCAGAGCCCCAGTGTTCTTAGGGCTACAAAAGCACTTCCAAGGAAGGGTGCTGGCTAGCAAGAGCTTTCAGTGCTGGCACTTTTCATCGCTGAGCAATTGCTCGACGTTTGCAATCTCTCAGCTCGTGTCTACGAGACGGAGAGATAGTGACCGTGACGTTTGGTGGGTAGAGAAGCGCAAAGCCCCAGTGTTGCTGCGCCTGTGAAAGCGCTTCCAAGGAAGGTTGCTGGCTAGCAACAGTTTTCAGTGCTGGCACTTTTCATCTCTGAGCAATTGCTCGACGTTTGCAATTTCTCACCTGAGCTCTCTTTAGACTGCGCGAGAGGATGAGCAGAAGATTAGGTGGCTAGAGAAGCCCAGAGCCCCTGTGTTCTTAGGCCTACAAGAGCGTTTCCAAGGAAGGGTGCTGGCTAGCAAGAGCTTTCAGTGCTGGCACTTTTCATCTCTGAGCAATTGCTCGACGTTTGCAATTTCTCACCTGAGCTCTCTTTAGACTGCGCGAGAGGATGAGCAGAAGATTAGGTGGCTGGAGAAGCCCAGAGCCCCAGTGTTCTTAGGCCTACAAAAGCACTTCCAAGGAAGGGTGCTGGCTAGCAACAGCTTTCAGTGCTGGCACTTTTCATCGCTGAGCAATTGCTCGACGTTTGCAATCTCTCAGCTCGTGTCTACGAGATGGAAAGAGAATGACCGTGACGTTTGGTGGCTAGAGAATCGCAAAGCCCCAGTGTTGCTGCGCCTGTGAAAGCGCTTCCAAGGAAGGGTGCTGGCTAGCAACAGCTTTCAGTGCTGGCACTTTTCATCGCTGAGCAATTGCTCGACGTTTGCAATCTCTCAGCTCGTGTCTACGAGACGGAGAGATAGTGACCGTGACGTTTGGTGGCTAGAGAAGCGCAAAGCCCCAGTGTTGCTGCGCCTCTGAAAGCGCTTCCAAGGAAGGGTGCTGGCTAGCAACAGTTTTCAGTGCTGGCACTTTTCATCTCTGAGCAATTGCTCGACGTTTGCAATTTCTCACCTGAGCTCTCTTTAGACTGCGCGAGAGGATGAGCAGAAGATTAGGTGGCTAGAGAAGCCCAGAGCCCCTGTGTTCTTAGGCTTACAAGAGCGTTTCCAAGGAAGGGTGCTGGCTAGCAAGAGCTTTCAGTGCTGGCACTTTTCATCTCTGAGCAATTGCTCGACCTTTGCAATTTCTCACCTGAGCTCTCTTTAGAGTGCGCGAGAGGATGAGCAGAAGATTAGGTGGCTAGAGAAGCCCAGAGCCCCAGTGTTACTGCGCCTGTGAAAGCGCTTCCAAGGAAGGGTGCTGGCTGGCAACAGCTTTCAGTGCTGGCACTTTTCATCTCTGAGCAATTTCTCGGCGTTTGCAATTTCTCACCTGAGCTCTCTTTAGAGTGCGAGAGAGGATGAGCAGAAGATTAGGTGGCTAGAGAAGCCCAGAGCCCCAGTGTTCTTAGGCCTACAAAACCGCATCCAAGGAAGGGTGCTGGCTAGCAAGAGCTTTCAGTGCTGGCGCTTTTCATCTCTGAGCAATTGCTCGACTTTTGCAATTTCTCAGCTCGTGTCTACGAGTCAGAGAGATAGTGACCGTGACATTTGGTGGCTAGAGAAGCGCAAAGCCCCAGTGTTGCTGCGCCTGTGAAATTGCTTCCAAGGAAGGGTGCTGGCTGGCAACAGCTTTCAGTGCTGGCACTTTTCATCTCTGAGCAATTGCTCGACGTTTGCAATTTCTCACCTGAGCTCTCTTTAGAGTGCGCGAGAGGATGAGCAGAAGATTAGGTGGCTGGAGAAGCCCAGAGCCCCAGTGTTCTTAGGCCTACAAGAGCGTTTCCAAGGAAGGGTGCTGGCTAGCAACAGCTTTCAGTGCTGGCACTTTTCATCTCTGAGCAATTGCTCGACGTTTGCAATTTCTCACCTGAGCTCTCTTTAGAGTGCGCGAGAGGATGAGCAGAAGATTAGGTGGCTAGAGAAGCCCAGAGCCCCTGTGTTCTAAGGGCTACAAGAGCGTTTCCAAGGAAGGGTGCCGGCTAGCAAGAGCTTTCAGTGCTGGCACTTTTCATCTCTGAGCAATTGCTCGACATTTTCAATTTCTCAGCTCGTGTCTACGAGTCAGAGAGATAGTGACCGTGACATTTGGTGGCTAGAGAAGCGCAAAGCCCCAGTGTTGCTGCGCCTGTGAAAGCGCTTCCAAGGAAGGGTGGTGGCTAGCAAGAGCTTTCAGTGCTGGCACTTTTCATCTCTGAGCAATTGCTCGACGTTTGGAATTTCTCAGCTCGTGTCTACGAGATGGAAAGAGAATGACCGTGACCTTTGGTGGGTAGAGAAGCGCAAAGCCCCAGTGTTGCTGCGCCTGTGAAAGCGCTTCCAAGGAAGGGTGCTGGCTGGCAACAGCTTTCAGTGCTGGCACATTTCATCTCTGAGCAATTGCTCGACGTTTGCAATTTCTCACCTGAGCTCTCTTTAGAGTGCGCGAGAGGATGAGCAGAAGATGAGGTGGCTAGAGAAGCCCAGAGCCCCAGTGTTCTTAGGGCTACAAAAGCACTTCCAAGGAAGGGTGCTGGCTAGCAAGAGCTTTCAGTGCTGGCACTTTTCATCGCTGAGCAATTGCTCGACGTTTGCAATCTCTCAGCTCGTGTCTACGAGACGGAGAGATAGTGACCGTGACGTTTGGTGGGTAGAGAAGCGCAAAGCCCCAGTGTTGCTGCGCCTGTGAAAGCGCTTCCAAGGAAGGTTGCTGGCTAGCAACAGTTTTCAGTGCTGGCACTTTTCATCTCTGAGCAATTGCTCGACGTTTGCAATTTCTCACCTGAGCTCTCTTTAGAGTGCGAGAGAGGACGAGCAGAAGATTAGGTGGCTAGAGAAGCCCAGAGCCCCTGTGTTCTTAGGCCTACAAGAGCGTTTCCAAGGAAGGGTGCTGGCTAGCAACAGCTTTCAGTGCTGGCACTTTTCGTCTCTGAGCAATTGCTCGACGTTTGCAATCTCTCAGCTCGTTTCTACGAGATGGAAAGAGAATGACCGTGACGTTTGGTGGCTAGAGAAGCGCAAAGCCCCAGTGTTGCTGCGCCTGTGAAAGCGCTTCCAAGGAAGGGTGCTGGCTAGCAACAGCTTTCAGTGCTGGCACTTTTCATCTCTGAGCAATTGCTCGACGTTTGCAATTTCTCACCTGAGCTCTCTTTAGACTGCGCGAGAGGATGAGCAGAAGATTAGGTGGCTAGAGAAGCCCAGAGCCCCAGTGTTCTTAGGCCTACAAAAGCACTTCCAAGGAAGGGTGCTGGCTAGCAACAGCTTTCAGTGCTGGCACTTTTCATCTCTGAGCAATTGCTCGACTTTTGCAATTTCTCAGCTCGTGTCTACGAGATGGAAAGAGAATGATAGTGACGTTTGGTGTCTAGAGAAGCGCAAAGCCCCAGTGTTGCTGCGCCTGTGAAAGCGCTTCCAAGGAAGGGTGCTGGCTAGCAAGAGCTTTCAGTGCTGGCACTTTTCATCTCTGAGCAATTGCTCGACGTTTGCAATTTCTCACCTGAGCTCTCTTTAGAGTGCGCGAGAGGATGAGCAGAAGATTAGGTGGCTAGAGAAGCCCAGAGCCCCAGTGATCTTAGGGCTACAAGAGCGTTTCCAAGGAAGGGTGCTGGCTAGCAAGAGCTTTCAGTGCTGGCACTTCTCATCTCTGAGCAATTGCTCGACGTTTGCAATTTCTCACCTGAGCTCTCTTTAGAGTGCGCGAGAGGATGAGCAGAAGATTAGGTGGCTAGAGAAGCCCAGAGCCCCTGTGTTCTAAGGGCTACAAGAGCGTTTCCAAGGAAGGGTGCCGGCTAGCAAGAGCTTTCAGTGCTGGCACTTTTCATCTCTGAGCAATTGCTCGACGTTTGCAATTTCTCAGCTCGTGTCTACGAGTCAGAGAGATAGTGACCGTGACATTTGGTGGCTAGAGAAGTGCAAAGCCCCAGTGTTGCTGCGCCTGTGAAAGTGCTTCCAAGGAAGGGTGCTGGCTGGCAACAGCTTTCAGTGCTGGCACTTTTCATCTCTGAGCAATTGCTCGACGTTTGCAATTTCTCACCTGAGCTCTCTTTAGAGTGCGCGAGAGGATGAGCAGAAGATGAGGTGGCTAGAGAAGCCCAGAGCCCCAGTGTTCTTAGGGCTACAAAAGCACTTCCAAGGAAGGGTGCTGGCTAGCAAGAGCTTTCAGTGCTGGCACTTTTCATCGCTGAGCAATTGCTCGACGTTTGCAATCTCTCAGCTCGTGTCTACGAGACGGAGAGATAGTGACCGTGACGTTTGGTGGGTAGAGAAGCGCAAAGCCCCAGTGTTGCTGCGCCTGTGAAAGCGCTTCCAAGGAAGGTTGCTGGCTAGCAACAGTTTTCAGTGCTGGCACTTTTCATCTCTGAGCAATTGCTCGACGTTTGCAATTTCTCACCTGAGCTCTCTTTAGAGTGCGAGAGAGGACGAGCAGAAGATTAGGTGGCTAGAGAAGCCCAGAGCCCCTGTGTTCTTAGGCCTACAAGAGCGTTTCCAAGGAAGGGTGCTGGCTAGCAACAGCTTTCAGTGCTGGCACTTTTCGTCTCTGAGCAATTGCTCGACGTTTGCAATCTCTCAGCTCGTTTCTACGAGATGGAAAGAGAATGACCGTGACGTTTGGTGGCTAGAGAAGCGCAAAGCCCCAGTGTTGCTGCGCCTGTGAAAGCGCTTCCAAGGAAGGGTGCTGGCTAGCAACAGCTTTCAGTGCTGGCACTTTTCATCTCTGAGCAATTGCTCGACGTTTGCAATTTCTCACCTGAGCTCTCTTTAGAGTGCGCGAGAGGATGAGCAGAAGATTAGGTGGCTAGAGAAGCCCAGAGCCCCAGTGTTCTTAGGCCTACAAAAGCACTTCCAAGGAAGGGTGCTGGCTAGCAAGAGCTTTCAGTGCTGGCACTTTTCATCTCTGAGCAATTGCTCGACTTTTGCAATTTCTCAGCTCGTGTCTACGAGATGGAAAGAGAATGATAGTGACGTTTGGTGTCTAGAGAAGCGCAAAGCCCCAGTGTTGCTGCGCCTGTGAAAGCGCTTCCAAGGAAGGCTGCTGGCTAGCAACAGCTTTCAGTGCTGGCACTTTTCATCTCTGAGCAATTGCTCGACGTTTGCAATTTCTCACCTGAGCTCTCTTTAGAGTGCGAGAGAGGATGAGCAGAAGATTAGGTGGCTAGAGAAGCCCAGAGCCCCAGTGATCTTAGGGCTACAAGAGCGTTTCCAAGGAAGGGTGCTGGCTAGCAAGAGCTTTCAGTGCTGGCACTTCTCATCTCTGAGCAATTGCTCGACCTTTGCAATTTCTCACCTGAGCTCTCTTTAGAGTGCGCGAGAGGATGAGCAGAAGATTAGGTGGCTAGAGAAGCCCAGAGCCCCTGTGTTCTAAGGGCTACAAGAGCGTTTCCAAGGAAGGGTGCCGGCTAGCAAGAGCTTTCAGTGCTGGCACTTTTCATCTCTGAGCAATTGCTCGACGTTTGCAATTTCTCAGCTCGTGTCTACGAGTCAGAGAGATAGTGACCGTGACATTTGGTGGCTAGAGAAGTGCAAAGCCCCAGTGTTGCTGCGCCTGTGAAAGTGCTTCCAAGGAAGGGTGCTGGCTGGCAACAGCTTTCAGTGCTGGCACTTTTCATCTCTGAGCAATTGCTCGACGTTTGCAATTTCTCACCTGAGCTCTCTTTAGAGTGCGCGAGAGGATGAGCAGAAGATTAGGTGGCTGGAGAAGCCCAGAGCCCCAGTGTTCTAAGGGCTACAAAAGCACTTCCAAGGAAGGGTGCTGGCTAGCAACAGCTTTCAGTGCTGGCACTTTTCATCTCTGAGCAATTGCTCGACCTTTGCAATTTCTCACCTGAGCTCTCTTTAGAGTGCGCGAGAGGATGAGCAGAAGATTAGGTGGCTAGAGAAGCCCAGAGCCCCAGTGTTCTAAGGGCTACAAGAGCGTTTCCAAGGAAGGGTGCCGGCTAGCAAGAGCTTTCAGTGCTGGCACTTTTCATCTCTGAGCAATTGCTCGACGTTTGCAATTTCTCAGCTCGTGTCTACGAGTCAGAGAGATAGTGACCGTGACATTTGGTGGCTAGAGAAGCGCAAAGCCCCAGTGTTGCTGCGCCTGTGAAAGCGCTTCCAAGGAAGGGTGCTGGCTAGCAAGAGCTTTCAGTGCTGGCACTTTTCATCTCTGAGCAATTGCTCGACCTTTGCAATTTCTCACCTGAGCTCTCTTTAGAGTGCGCGAGAGGATGAGCAGAAGATTAGGTGGCTAGAGAAGCCCAGAGCCCCAGTGTTCTTAGGTCTACAAAAGCACTTCCAAGGAAGGGTGCTGGCTAGCAAGAGCTTTCAGTGCTGGCACTTTTCATCTCTGAGCAATTGCTCGACGTTTGCAATTTCTCAGCTCGTTTCTACGAGATGGAAAGAGAATGACCGTGAAGTTTGGTGGCTAGAGAAGCGCAAAGCCCCAGTGTTGCTGCGCCTGTGAAAGCGCTTCCAAGGAAGGGTGCTGGCTGGCAACAGCTTTCAGTGCTGGCACATTTCATCTCTGAGAAATTGCTCGACCTTTGCAATTTCTCACCTGATCTCTCTTTAGAGTGCGCGAGAGGATGAGCAGAAGATTAGGTGGCTAGAGAAGCCCAGAGCCCCAGTGTTCTTAGGCCTACAAAAGCGCTTCCAAGGAAGGGTGCTGGCTAGCAAGAGCTTTCAGTGCTGGCACTTTTCATCGCTGAGCAATTGCTCGACGTTTGCAATCTCTCAGCTCGTTTCTACGAGATGGAAAGAGAATGACCGTGACGTTTGGTGGGTAGAGAAGCGCAAAGCCCCAGTGTTGCTGCGCCTGTGAAAGCGCTTCCAAGGAAGGCTGCTGGCTAGCAACAGCTTTCAGTGCTGGCACTTTTCATCTCTGAGCAATTGCTCGACGTTTGCAATTTCTCACCTGAGCTCTCTTTAGACTGCGCGAGAGGATGAGCAGAAGATTAGGTGGCTAGAGAAACACAGAGCCCCAGTGTTCTTAGGCCTACAAAAGCACTTCCAAGGAAGGGTGCTGGCTAGCAAGAGCTTTCAGTGCTGGCACTTTTCATCGCTGAGCAATTGCTCGACGTTTGCAATCTCTCAGCTCGTGTCTACGAGACGGAGAGATAGTGACCGTGACGTTTGGTGGGTAGAGAAGCGCAAAGCCCCAGTGTTGCTGCGCCTGTGAAAGCGCTTCCAAGGAAGGTTGCTGGCTAGCAACAGTTTTCAGTGCTGGCACTTTTCATCTCTGAGCAATTGCTCGACGTTTGCAATTTCTCACCTGAGCTCTCTTTAGAGTGCGAGAGAGGACGAGCAGAAGATTAGGTGGCTAGAGAAGCCCAGAGCCCCTGTGTTCTTAGGCCTACAAGAGCGTTTCCAAGGAAGGGTGCTGGCTAGCAAGAGCTTTCAGTGCTGGCACTTTTCGTCTCTGAGCAATTGCTCGACGTTTGCAATCTCTCAGCTCGTTTCTACGAGATGGAAAGAGAATGACCGTGACGTTTGGTGGCTAGAGAAGCGCAAAGCCCCAGTGTTGCTGCGCCTGTGAAAGCGCTTCCAAGGAAGGGTGCTGGCTAGCAACAGCTTTCAGTGCTGGCACTTTTCATCTCTGAGCAATTGCTCGACGTTTGCAATTTCTCACCTGAGCTCTCTTTAGAGTGCGCGAGAGGATGAGCAGAAGATTAGGTGGCTAGAGAAGCCCAGAGCCCCAGTGTTCTTAGGCCTACAAAAGCACTTCCAAGGAAGGGTGCTGGCTAGCAAGAGCTTTCAGTGCTGGCACTTTTCATCTCTGAGCAATTGCTCGACGTTTGCAATTTCTCAGCTCGTGTCTACGAGATGGAAAGAGAATGATAGTGACGTTTGGTGTCTAGAGAAGCGCAAAGCCCCAGTGTTGCTGCGCCTGTGAAAGCGCTTCCAAGGAAGGCTGCTGGCTAGCAAGAGCTTTCAGTGCTGGCACTTTTCATCTCTGAGCAATTGCTCGACGTTTGCAATTTCTCACCTGAGCTCTCTTTAGAGTGCGAGAGAGGATGAGCAGAAGATTAGGTGGCTAGAGAAGCCCAGAGCCCCAGTGATCTTAGGGCTACAAGAGCGTTTCCAAGGAAGGGTGCTGGCTAGCAAGAGCTTTCAGTGCTGGCACTTCTCATCTCTGAGCAATTGCTCGACGTTTGCAATTTCTCACCTGAGCTCTCTTTAGAGTGCGCGAGAGGATGAGCAGAAGATTAGGTGGCTAGAGAAGCCCAGAGCCCCTGTGTTCTAAGGGCTACAAGAGCGTTTCCAAGGAAGGGTGCCGGCTAGCAAGAGCTTTCAGTGCTGGCACTTTTCATCTCTGAGCAATTGCTCGACGTTTGCAATTTCTCAGCTCGTGTCTACGAGTCAGAGAGATAGTGACCGTGACCTTTGGTGGCTAGAGAAGTGCAAAGCCCCAGTGTTGCTGCGCCTGTGAAAGTGCTTCCAAGGAAGGGTGCTGGCTGGCAACAGCTTTCAGTGCTGGCACTTTTCATCTCTGAGCAATTGCTCGACGTTTGCAATTTCTCACCTGAGCTCTCTTTAGAGTGCGCGAGAGGATGAGCAGAAGATGAGGTGGCTAGAGAAGCCCAGAGCCCCAGTGTTCTTAGGCCTACAAAAGCACTTCCAAGGAAGGGTGCTGGCTAGCAAGAGCTTTCAGTGCTGGCACTTTTCATCGCTGAGCAATTGCTCGACGTTTGCAATCTCTCAGCTCGTGTCTACGAGACGGAGAGATAGTGACCGTGACGTTTGGTGCGTAGAGAAGCGCAAAGCCCCAGTGTTGCTGCGCCTGTGAAAGCGCTTCCAAGGAAGGTTGCTGGCTAGCAACAGTTTTCAGTGCTGGCACTTTTCATCTCTGAGCAATTGCTCGACGTTTGCAATTTCTCACCTGAGCTCTCTTTAGAGTGCGAGAGAGGACGAGCAGAAGATTAGGTGGCTAGAGAAGCCCAGAGCCCCTGTGTTCTTAGGCCTACAAGAGCGTTTCCAAGGAAGGGTGCTGGCTAGCAAGAGCTTTCAGTGCTGGCACTTTTCGTCTCTGAGCAATTGCTCGACGTTTGCAATCTCTCAGCTCGTTTCTACGAGATGGAAAGAGAATGACCGTGACGTTTGGTGGCTAGAGAAGCGCAAAGCCCCAGTGTTGCTGCGCCTCTGAAAGCGCTTCCAAGGAAGGGTGCTGGCTAGCAACAGCTTTCAGTGCTGGCACTTTTCATCTCTGAGCAATTGCTCGACCTTTGCAATTTCTCACCTGAGCTCTCTTTAGAGTGCGCGAGAGGATGAGCAGAAGATTAGGTGGCTAGAGAAGCCCAGAGCCCCAGTGTTCTTAGGCCTACAAAAGCACTTCCAAGGAAGGGTGCTGGCTAGCAAGAGCTTTCAGTGCTGGCACTTTTCATCTCTGAGCAATTGCTCGACTTTTGCAATTTCTCAGCTCGTGTCTACGAGATGGAAAGAGAATGATAGTGACGTTTGGTGGGTAGAGAAGCGCAAAGCCCCAGTGTTGCTGCGCCTGTGAAAGCGCTTCCAAGGAAGGCTGCTGGCTAGCAACAGCTTTCAGTGCTGGCACTTTTCATCTCTGAGCAATTGCTCGACCTTTGCAATTTCTCACCTGAGCTCTCTTTAGAGTGCGCGAGAGGATGAGCAGAAGATTAGGTGGCTAGAGAAGCCCAGAACCCAGTGTTCTTAGGTCTACAAAAGCACTTCCAAGGAAGGGTGCTGGCTAGCAAGAGCTTTCAGTGCTGGCACTTTTCATCTCTGAGCAATTGCTCGACGTTTGCAATTTCTCAGCTCGTTTCTACGAGATGGAAAGAGAATGACCGTGAAGTTTGGTGGCTAGAGAAGCGCAAAGCCCCAGTGTTGCTGCGCCTGTGAAAGCGCTTCCAAGGAAGGGTGCTGGCTGGCAACAGCTTTCAGTGCTGGCACATTTCATCTCTGAGAAATTGCTCGACCTTTGCAATTTCTCACCTGATCTCTCTTTAGAGTGCGCGAGAGGATGAGCAGAAGATTAGGTGGCTAGAGAAGCCCAGAGCCCCAGTGTTCTTAGGCCTACAAAAGCGCTTCCAAGGAAGGGTGCTGGCTAGCAAGAGCTTTCAGTGCTGGCACTTTTCATCGCTGAGCAATTGCTCGACGTTTGCAATCTCTCAGCTCGTTTCTACGAGATGGAAAGAGAATGACCGTGACGTTTGGTGGGTAGAGAAGCGCAAAGCCCCAGTGTTGCTGCGCCTGTGAAAGCGCTTCCAAGGAAGGCTGCTGGCTAGCAACAGCTTTCAGTGCTGGCACTTTTCATCTCTGAGCAATTGCTCGACGTTTGCAATTTCTCACCTGAGCTCTCTTTAGAGTGCGCGAGAGGATGAGCAGAAGATTAGGTGGCTAGAGAAACACAGAGCCCCAGTGTTCTTAGGCCTACAAAAGCACTTCCAAGGAAGGGTGCTGGCTAGCAAGAGCTTTCAGTGCTGGCACTTTTCATCGCTGAGCAATTGCTCGACGTTTGCAATCTCTCAGCTCGTGTCTACGAGACGGAGAGATAGTGACCGTGACGTTTGGTGGGTAGAGAAGCGCAAAGCCCCAGTGTTGCTGCGCCTGTGAAAGCGCTTCCAAGGAAGGTTGCTGGCTAGCAACAGTTTTCAGTGCTGGCACTTTTCATCTCTGAGCAATTGCTCGACGTTTGCAATTTCTCACCTGAGCTCTCTTTAGAGTGCGAGAGAGGACGAGCAGAAGATTAGGTGGCTAGAGAAGCCCAGAGCCCCTGTGTTCTTAGGCCTACAAGAGCGTTTCCAAGGAAGGGTGCTGGCTAGCAAGAGCTTTCAGTGCTGGCACTTTTCGTCTCTGAGCAATTGCTCGACGTTTGCAATCTCTCAGCTCGTTTCTACGAGATGGAAAGAGAATGACCGTGACGTTTGGTGGCTAGAGAAGCGCAAAGCCCCAGTGTTGCTGCGCCTGTGAAAGCGCTTCCAAGGAAGGGTGCTGGCTAGCAACAGCTTTCAGTGCTGGCACTTTTCATCTCTGAGCAATTGCTCGACGTTTGCAATTTCTCACCTGAGCTCTCTTTAGAGTGCGCGAGAGGATGAGCAGAAGATTAGGTGGCTAGAGAAGCCCAGAGCCCCAGTGTTCTTAGGCCTACAAAAGCACTTCCAAGGAAGGGTGCTGGCTAGCAAGAGCTTTCAGTGCTGGCACTTTTCATCTCTGAGCAATTGCTCGACGTTTGCAATTTCTCAGCTCGTGTCTACGAGATGGAAAGAGAATGATAGTGACGTTTGGTGTCTAGAGAAGCGCAAAGCCCCAGTGTTGCTGCGCCTGTGAAAGCGCTTCCAAGGAAGGCTGCTGGCTAGCAAGAGCTTTCAGTGCTGGCACTTTTCATCTCTGAGCAATTGCTCGACGTTTGCAATTTCTCACCTGAGCTCTCTTTAGAGTGCGCGAGAGGATGAGCAGAAGATTAGGTGGCTAGAGAAGCCCAGAGCCCCAGTGATCTTAGGGCTACAAGAGCGTTTCCAAGGAAGGGTGCTGGCTAGCAAGAGCTTTCAGTGCTGGCACTTCTCATCTCTGAGCAATTGCTCGACGTTTGCAATTTCTCACCTGAGCTCTCTTTAGAGTGCGCGAGAGGATGAGCAGAAGATTAGGTGGCTAGAGAAGCCCAGAGCCCCTGTGTTCTAAGGGCTACAAGAGCGTTTCCAAGGAAGGGTGCCGGCTAGCAAGAGCTTTCAGTGCTGGCACTTTTCATCTCTGAGCAATTGCTCGACGTTTGCAATTTCTCAGCTCGTGTCTACGAGTCAGAGAGATAGTGACCGTGACCTTTGGTGGCTAGAGAAGTGCAAAGCCCCAGTGTTGCTGCGCCTGTGAAAGTGCTTCCAAGGAAGGGTGCTGGCTGGCAACAGCTTTCAGTGCTGGCACTTTTCATCTCTGAGCAATTGCTCGACGTTTGCAATTTCTCACCTGAGCTCTCTTTAGAGTGCGCGAGAGGATGAGCAGAAGATGAGGTGGCTAGAGAAGCCCAGAGCCCCAGTGTTCTTAGGCCTACAAAAGCACTTCCAAGGAAGGGTGCTGGCTAGCAAGAGCTTTCAGTGCTGGCACTTTTCATCGCTGAGCAATTGCTCGACGTTTGCAATCTCTCAGCTCGTGTCTACGAGACGGAGAGATAGTGACCGTGACGTTTGGTGGGTAGAGAAGCGCAAAGCCCCAGTGTTGCTGCGCCTGTGAAAGCGCTTCCAAGGAAGGTTGCTGGCTAGCAACAGTTTTCAGTGCTGGCACTTTTCATCTCTGAGCAATTGCTCGACGTTTGCAATTTCTCACCTGAGCTCTCTTTAGAGTGCGAGAGAGGACGAGCAGAAGATTAGGTGGCTAGAGAAGCCCAGAGCCCCTGTGTTCTTAGGCCTACAAGAGCGTTTCCAAGGAAGGGTGCTGGCTAGCAAGAGCTTTCAGTGCTGGCACTTTTCGTCTCTGAGCAATTGCTCGACGTTTGCAATCTCTCAGCTCGTTTCTACGAGATGGAAAGAGAATGACCGTGACGTTTGGTGGCTAGAGAAGCGCAAAGCCCCAGTGTTGCTGCGCCTCTGAAAGCGCTTCCAAGGAAGGGTGCTGGCTAGCAACAGCTTTCAGTGCTGGCACTTTTCATCTCTGAGCAATTGCTCGACGTTTGCAATTTCTCACCTGAGCTCTCTTTAGACTGCGCGAGAGGATGAGCAGAAGATTAGGTGGCTAGAGAAGCCCAGAGCCCCAGTGTTCTTAGGCCTACAAAAGCACTTCCAAGGAAGGGTGCTGGCTAGCAAGAGCTTTCAGTGCTGGCACTTTTCATCTCTGAGCAATTGCTCGACTTTTGCAATTTCTCAGCTCGTGTCTACGAGATGGAAAGAGAATGATAGTGACGTTTGGTGTCTAGAGAAGCGCAAAGCCCCAGTGTTGCTGCGCCTGTGAAAGCGCTTCCAAGGAAGGCTGCTGGCTAGCAAGAGCTTTCAGTGCTGGCACTTTTCATCTCTGAGCAATTGCTCGACGTTTGCAATTTCTCACCTGAGCTCTCTTTAGAGTGCGAGAGAGGATGAGCAGAAGATTAGGTGGCTAGAGAAGCCCAGAGCCCCAGTGATCTTAGGGCTACAAGAGCGTTTCCAAGGAAGGGTGCTGGCTAGCAAGAGCTTTCAGTGCTGGCACTTCTCATCTCTGAGCAATTGCTCGACCTTTGCAATTTCTCACCTGAGCTCTCTTTAGAGTGCGCGAGAGGATGAGCAGAAGATTAGGTGGCTAGAGAAGCCCAGAGCCCCTGTGTTCTAAGGGCTACAAGAGCGTTTCCAAGGAAGGGTGCCGGCTAGCAAGAGCTTTCAGTGCTGGCACTTTTCATCTCTGAGCAATTGCTCGACGTTTGCAATTTCTCAGCTCGTGTCTACGAGTCAGAGAGATAGTGACCGTGACATTTGGTGGCTAGAGAAGTGCAAAGCCCCAGTGTTGCTGCGCCTGTGAAAGTGCTTCCAAGGAAGGGTGCTGGCTGGCAACAGCTTTCAGTGCTGGCACTTTTCATCTCTGAGCAATTGCTCGACGTTTGCAATTTCTCACCTGAGCTCTCTTTAGAGTGCGCGAGAGGATGAGCAGAAGATTAGGTGGCTGGAGAAGCCCAGAGCCCCAGTGTTCTAAGGGCTACAAAAGCACTTCCAAGGAAGGGTGCTGGCTAGCAACAGCTTTCAGTGCTGGCACTTTTCATCTCTGAGCAATTGCTCGACCTTTGCAATTTCTCACCTGAGCTCTCTTTAGAGTGCGCGAGAGGATGAGCAGAAGATTAGGTGGCTAGAGAAGCCCAGAGCCCCAGTGTTCTAAGGGCTACAAGAGCGTTTCCAAGGAAGGGTGCCGGCTAGCAAGAGCTTTCAGTGCTGGCACTTTTCATCTCTGAGCAATTGCTCGACGTTTGCAATTTCTCAGCTCGTGTCTACGAGTCAGAGAGATAGTGACCGTGACATTTGGTGGCTAGAGAAGCGCAAAGCCCCAGTGTTGCTGCGCCTGTGAAAGCGCTTCCAAGGAAGGGTGCTGGCTAGCAAGAGCTTTCAGTGCTGGCACTTTTCATCTCTGAGCAATTGCTCGACCTTTGCAATTTCTCACCTGAGCTCTCTTTAGAGTGCGCGAGAGGATGAGCAGAAGATTAGGTGGCTAGAGAAGCCCAGAGCCCCAGTGTTCTTAGGTCTACAAAAGCACTTCCAAGGAAGGGTGCTGGCTAGCAAGAGCTTTCAGTGCTGGCACTTTTCATCTCTGAGCAATTGCTCGACGTTTGCAATTTCTCAGCTCGTTTCTACGAGATGGAAAGAGAATGACCGTGAAGTTTGGTGGCTAGAGAAGCGCAAAGCCCCAGTGTTGCTGCGCCTGTGAAAGCGCTTCCAAGGAAGGGTGCTGGCTGGCAACAGCTTTCAGTGCTGGCACATTTCATCTCTGAGAAATTGCTCGACCTTTGCAATTTCTCACCTGATCTCTCTTTAGAGTGCGCGAGAGGATGAGCAGAAGATTAGGTGGCTAGAGAAGCCCAGAGCCCCAGTGTTCTTAGGCCTACAAAAGCGCTTCCAAGGAAGGGTGCTGGCTAGCAAGAGCTTTCAGTGCTGGCACTTTTCATCGCTGAGCAATTGCTCGACGTTTGCAATCTCTCAGCTCGTTTCTACGAGATGGAAAGAGAATGACCGTGACGTTTGGTGGGTAGAGAAGCGCAAAGCCCCAGTGTTGCTGCGCCTCTGAAAGCGCTTCCAAGGAAGGCTGCTGGCTAGCAACAGCTTTCAGTGCTGGCACTTTTCATCTCTGAGCAATTGCTCGACGTTTGCAATTTCTCACCTGAGCTCTCTTTAGACTGCGCGAGAGGATGAGCAGAAGATTAGGTGGCTAGAGAAACACAGAGCCCCAGTGTTCTTAGGCCTACAAAAGCACTTCCAAGGAAGGGTGCTGGCTAGCAAGAGCTTTCAGTGCTGGCACTTTTCATCGCTGAGCAATTGCTCGACGTTTGCAATCTCTCAGCTCGTGTCTACGAGACGGAGAGATAGTGACCGTGACGTTTGGTGGGTAGAGAAGCGCAAAGCCCCAGTGTTGCTGCGCCTGTGAAAGCGCTTCCAAGGAAGGTTGCTGGCTAGCAACAGTTTTCAGTGCTGGCACTTTTCATCTCTGAGCAATTGCTCGACGTTTGCAATTTCTCACCTGAGCTCTCTTTAGAGTGCGAGAGAGGACGAGCAGAAGATTAGGTGGCTAGAGAAGCCCAGAGCCCCTGTGTTCTTAGGCCTACAAGAGCGTTTCCAAGGAAGGGTGCTGGCTAGCAAGAGCTTTCAGTGCTGGCACTTTTCGTCTCTGAGCAATTGCTCGACGTTTGCAATCTCTCAGCTCGTTTCTACGAGATGGAAAGAGAATGACCGTGACGTTTGGTGGCTAGAGAAGCGCAAAGCCCCAGTGTTGCTGCGCCTCTGAAAGCGCTTCCAAGGAAGGGTGCTGGCTAGCAACAGCTTTCAGTGCTGGCACTTTTCATCTCTGAGCAATTGCTCGACGTTTGCAATTTCTCACCTGAGCTCTCTTTAGAGTGCGCGAGAGGATGAGCAGAAGATTAGGTGGCTAGAGAAGCCCAGAGCCCCAGTGTTCTTAGGCCTACAAAAGCACTTCCAAGGAAGGGTGCTGGCTAGCAAGAGCTTTCAGTGCTGGCACTTTTCATCTCTGAGCAATTGCTCGACGTTTGCAATTTCTCAGCTCGTGTCTACGAGATGGAAAGAGAATGATAGTGACGTTTGGTGTCTAGAGAAGCGCAAAGCCCCAGTGTTGCTGCGCCTGTGAAAGCGCTTCCAAGGAAGGCTGCTGGCTAGCAAGAGCTTTCAGTGCTGGCACTTTTCATCTCTGAGCAATTGCTCGACGTTTGCAATTTCTCACCTGAGCTCTCTTTAGAGTGCGAGAGAGGATGAGCAGAAGATTAGGTGGCTAGAGAAGCCCAGAGCCCCAGTGATCTTAGGGCTACAAGAGCGTTTCCAAGGAAGGGTGCTGGCTAGCAAGAGCTTTCAGTGCTGGCACTTCTCATCTCTGAGCAATTGCTCGACGTTTGCAATTTCTCACCTGAGCTCTCTTTAGAGTGCGCGAGAGGATGAGCAGAAGATTAGGTGGCTAGAGAAGCCCAGAGCCCCTGTGTTCTAAGGGCTACAAGAGCGTTTCCAAGGAAGGGTGCCGGCTAGCAAGAGCTTTCAGTGCTGGCACTTTTCATCTCTGAGCAATTGCTCGACGTTTGCAATTTCTCAGCTCGTGTCTACGAGTCAGAGAGATAGTGACCGTGACCTTTGGTGGCTAGAGAAGTGCAAAGCCCCAGTGTTGCTGCGCCTGTGAAAGTGCTTCCAAGGAAGGGTGCTGGCTGGCAACAGCTTTCAGTGCTGGCACTTTTCATCTCTGAGCAATTGCTCGACGTTTGCAATTTCTCACCTGAGCTCTCTTTAGAGTGCGCGAGAGGATGAGCAGAAGATGAGGTGGCTAGAGAAGCCCAGAGCCCCAGTGTTCTTAGGCCTACAAAAGCACTTCCAAGGAAGGGTGCTGGCTAGCAAGAGCTTTCAGTGCTGGCACTTTTCATCGCTGAGCAATTGCTCGACGTTTGCAATCTCTCAGCTCGTGTCTACGAGACGGAGAGATAGTGACCGTGACGTTTGGTGGGTAGAGAAGCGCAAAGCCCCAGTGTTGCTGCGCCTGTGAAAGCGCTTCCAAGGAAGGTTGCTGGCTAGCAACAGTTTTCAGTGCTGGCACTTTTCATCTCTGAGCAATTGCTCGACGTTTGCAATTTCTCACCTGAGCTCTCTTTAGAGTGCGAGAGAGGACGAGCAGAAGATTAGGTGGCTAGAGAAGCCCAGAGCCCCTGTGTTCTTAGGCCTACAAGAGCGTTTCCAAGGAAGGGTGCTGGCTAGCAAGAGCTTTCAGTGCTGGCACTTTTCGTCTCTGAGCAATTGCTCGACGTTTGCAATCTCTCAGCTCGTTTCTACGAGATGGAAAGAGAATGACCGTGACGTTTGGTGGCTAGAGAAGCGCAAAGCCCCAGTGTTGCTGCGCCTCTGAAAGCGCTTCCAAGGAAGGGTGCTGGCTAGCAACAGCTTTCAGTGCTGGCACTTTTCATCTCTGAGCAATTGCTCGACGTTTGCAATTTCTCACCTGAGCTCTCTTTAGAGTGCGAGAGAGGATGAGCAGAAGATTAGGTGGCTAGAGAAGCCCAGAGCCCCAGTGTTCTTAGGCCTACAAAAGCACTTCCAAGGAAGGGTGCTGGCTAGCAAGAGCTTTCAGTGCTGGCACTTTTCATCTCTGAGCAATTGCTCGACTTTTGCAATTTCTCAGCTCGTGTCTACGAGTCAGAGAGATAGTGACCGTGACATTTGGTGGGTAGAGAAGCGCAAAGCCCCAGTGTTGCTGCGCCTGTGAAAGCGCTTCCAAGGAAGGGTGCTGGCTAGCAAGAGCTTTCAGTGCTGGCACTTTTCATCTCTGAGCAATTGCTCGACCTTTGCAATTTCTCACCTGAGCTCTCTTTAGAGTGCGCGAGAGGATGAGCAGAAGATTAGGTGGCTAGAGAAGCCCAGAGCCCCAGTGTTCTTAGGGCTACAAAAGCACTTCCAAGGAAGGGTGCTGGCTAGCAAGAGCTTTCAGTGCTGGCACTTTTCATCTCTGAGCAATTGCTCGACGTTTGCAATTTCTCAGCTCGTTTCTACGAGATGGAAAGAGAATGACCGTGAAGTTTGGTGGCTAGAGAAGCGCAAAGCCCCAGTGTTGCTGCGCCTGTGAAAGCGCTTCCAAGGAAGGGTGCTGGCTGGCAACAGCTTTCAGTGCTGGCACATTTCATCTCTGAGAAATTGCTCGACCTTTGCAATTTCTCACCTGATCTCTCTTTAGAGTGCGCGAGAGGATGAGCAGAAGATTAGGTGGCTAGAGAAGCCCAGAGCCCCAGTGTTCTTAGGCCTACAAAAGCGCTTCCAAGGAAGGGTGCTGGCTAGCAACAGCTTTCAGTGCTGGCACTTTTCATCGCTGAGCAATTGCTCGACGTTTGCAATCTCTCAGCTCGTTTCTACGAGATGGAAAGAGAATGACCGTGACGTTTGGTGGGTAGAGAAGCGCAAAGCCCCAGTGTTGCTGCGCCTGTGAAAGCGCTTCCAAGGAAGGGTGCTGGCTAGCAACAGCTTTCAGTGCTGGCACTTTTCATCTCTGAGCAATTGCTCGACGTTTGCAATTTCTCACCTGAGCTCTCTTTAGACTGCGCGAGAGGATGAGCAGAAGATTAGGTGGCTAGAGAAACACAGAGCCCCAGTGTTCTTAGGCCTACAAAAGCACTTCCAAGGAAGGGTGCTGGCTAGCAAGAGCTTTCAGTGCTGGCACTTTTCATCGCTGAGCAATTGCTCGACGTTTGCAATCTCTCAGCTCGTGTCTACGAGACGGAGAGATAGTGACCGTGACGTTTGGTGGGTAGAGAAGCGCAAAGCCCCAGTGTTGCTGCGCCTGTGAAAGCGCTTCCAAGGAAGGTTGCTGGCTAGCAACAGTTTTCAGTGCTGGCACTTTTCATCTCTGAGCAATTGCTCGACGTTTGCAATTTCTCACCTGAGCTCTCTTTAGAGTGCGAGAGAGGACGAGCAGAAGATTAGGTGGCTAGAGAAGCCCAGAGCCCCTGTGTTCTTAGGCCTACAAGAGCGTTTCCAAGGAAGGGTGCTGGCTAGCAAGAGCTTTCAGTGCTGGCACTTTTCGTCTCTGAGCAATTGCTCGACGTTTGCAATCTCTCAGCTCGTTTCTACGAGATGGAAAGAGAATGACCGTGACGTTTGGTGGCTAGAGAAGCGCAAAGCCCCAGTGTTGCTGCGCCTGTGAAAGCGCTTCCAAGGAAGGGTGCTGGCTAGCAACAGCTTTCAGTGCTGGCACTTTTCATCTCTGAGCAATTGCTCGACGTTTGCAATTTCTCACCTGAGCTCTCTTTAGAGTGCGCGAGAGGATGAGCAGAAGATTAGGTGGCTAGAGAAGCCCAGAGCCCCAGTGTTCTTAGGCCTACAAAAGCACTTCCAAGGAAGGGTGCTGGCTAGCAAGAGCTTTCAGTGCTGGCACTTTTCATCTCTGAGCAATTGCTCGACGTTTGCAATTTCTCAGCTCGTGTCTACGAGACGGAGAGATAGTGACCGTGACGTTTGGTGGGTAGAGAAGCGCAAAGCCCCAGTGTTGCTGCGCCTGTGAAAGCGCTTCCAAGGAAGGCTGCTGGCTAGCAACAGCTTTCAGTGCTGGCACTTTTCATCTCTGAGCAATTGCTCGACGTTTGCAATTTCTCACCTGAGCTCTCTTTAGAGTGCGAGAGAGGATGAGCAGAAGATTAGGTGGCTAGAGAAGCCCAGAGCCCCAGTGATCTTAGGGCTACAAGAGCGTTTCCAAGGAAGGGTGCTGGCTAGCAAGAGCTTTCAGTGCTGGCACTTCTCATCTCTGAGCAATTGCTCGACGTTTGCAATTTCTCACCTGAGCTCTCTTTAGAGTGCGCGAGAGGATGAGCAGAAGATTAGGTGGCTAGAGAAGCCCAGAGCCCCTGTGTTCTAAGGGCTACAAGAGCGTTTCCAAGGAAGGGTGCCGGCTAGCAAGAGCTTTCAGTGCTGGCACTTTTCATCTCTGAGCAATTGCTCGACGTTTGCAATTTCTCAGCTCGTGTCTACGAGTCAGAGAGATAGTGACCGTGACATTTGGTGGCTAGAGAAGTGCAAAGCCCCAGTGTTGCTGCGCCTGTGAAAGTGCTTCCAAGGAAGGGTGCTGGCTGGCAACAGCTTTCAGTGCTGGCACTTTTCATCTCTGAGCAATTGCTCGACGTTTGCAATTTCTCACCTGAGCTCTCTTTAGAGTGCGCGAGAGGATGAGCAGAAGATTAGGTGGCTGGAGAAGCCCAGAGCCCCAGTGTTCTAAGGGCTACAAAAGCACTTCCAAGGAAGGGTGCTGGCTAGCAACAGCTTTCAGTGCTGGCACTTTTCATCTCTGAGCAATTGCTCGACCTTTGCAATTTCTCACCTGAGCTCTCTTTAGAGTGCGCGAGAGGATGAGCAGAAGATTAGGTGGCTAGAGAAGCCCAGAGCCCCAGTGTTCTAAGGGCTACAAGAGCGCTTCCAAGGAAGGGTGCTGGCTAGCAACAGCTTTCAGTGCTGGCACTTTTCATCTCTGAGCAATTGCTCGACGTTTGCAATTTCTCAGCTCGTGTCTACGAGTCAGAGAGATAGTGACCGTGACATTTGGTGGCTAGAGAAGCGCAAAGCCCCAGTGTTGCTGCGCCTGTGAAAGCACTTCCAAGGAAGGGTGCTGGCTAGCAAGAGCTTTCAGTGCTGGCACTTTTCATCTCTGAGCAATTGCTCGACGTTTGCAATTTCTCAGCTCGTTTCTACGAGATGGAAAGAGAATGACCGTGAAGTTTGGTGGCTAGAGAAGCGCAAAGCCCCAGTGTTGCTGCGCCTGTGAAAGCGCTTCCAAGGAAGGGTGCTGGCTGGCAACAGCTTTCAGTGCTGGCACATTTCATCTCTGAGAAATTGCTCGACCTTTGCAATTTCTCACCTGATCTCTCTTTAGAGTGCGCGAGAGGATGAGCAGAAGATTAGGTGGCTAGAGAAGCCCAGAGCCCCAGTGTTCTTAGGCCTACAAAAGCGCTTCCAAGGAAGGGTGCTGGCTAGCAAGAGCTTTCAGTGCTGGCACTTTTCATCGCTGAGCAATTGCTCGACGTTTGCAATCTCTCAGCTCGTTTCTACGAGATGGAAAGAGAATGACCGTGACGTTTGGTGGGTAGAGAAGCGCAAAGCCCCAGTGTTGCTGCGCCTCTGAAAGCGCTTCCAAGGAAGGGTGCTGGCTAGCAAGAGCTTTCAGTGCTGGCACTTTTCATCTCTGAGCAATTGCTCGACGTTTGCAATTTCTCACCTGAGCTCTCTTTAGACTGCGCGAGAGGATGAGCAGAAGATTAGGTGGCTAGAGAAACACAGAGCCCCAGTGTTCTTAGGCCTACAAAAGCACTTCCAAGGAAGGGTGCTGGCTAGCAACAGCTTTCAGTGCTGGCACTTTTCATCGCTGAGCAAGTGCTCGACGTTTGCAATCTCTCAGCTCGTGTCTACGAGATGGAAAGAGAATGACCGTGACGTTTGGTGGCTAGAGAAGCGCAAAGCCCCAGTGTTGCTGCGCCTGTGAAAGCACTTCCAAGGAAGGGTGCTGGCTAGCAATAGCTTTCAGTGCTGGCACTTTTCATCTCTGAGCAATTGCTCGACGTTTGCAATTTCTCACCTGAGCTCTCTTTAGAGTGCGCGAGAGGATGAGCAGATGATTAGGTGGCTAGAGAAGCCCAGAGCCCCAGTGTTCTTAGGGCTACAAAAGCACTTCCAAGGAAGGGTGCTGGCTAGCAAGAGCTTTCAGTGCTGGCACTTTTCATCTCTGAGCAATTGCTCGACGTTTGCAATCTCTCAGCTCGTGTCTACGAGACGGAGAGATAGTGACTGTGACATTTGGTGGGTAGAGAAGCGCAAAGCCCCAGTGTTGCTGCGCCTGTGAAAGCGCTTCCAAGGAAGGTTGCTGGCTAGCAACAGCTTTCAGTGCTGGCACTTTTCATCTCTGAGCAATTGCTCAACGTTTGCAATTTCTCACCTGAGCTCTCTTTAGAGTGCGCGAGAGGATGAGCAGAAGATTAGGTGGCTAGAGAAGCCCAGAGCCCCAGTGTTCTTAGGCCTACAAAAGCGCTTCCAAGGAAGGGTGCTGGCTAGCAAGAGCTTTCAGTGCTGGCACTTTTCATCTCTGAGCAATTGCTCGACGTTTGCAATTTCTCAGCTCGTGTCTACGAGACGGAGAGATAGTGACCGTGACCTTTGGTGGCTAGAGAAGCGCAAAGCCCCAGTGTTGCTGCGCCTGTGAAAGCGCTTCCAAGGAAGGGTGCTGGCTAGCAAGAGCTTTCAGTGCTGGCACTTTTCATCTCTGAGCAATTGCTCGACCTTTGCAATTTCTCACCTGAGCTCTCTTTAGAGTGCGCGAGAGGATGAGCAGAAGATTAGGTGGCTAGAGAAGCCCAGAGCCCCAGTGTTCTTAGGCCTACAAAACCGCATCCAAGGAAGGGTGCTGGCTAGCAACAGCTTTCAGTGCTGGCACTTTTCATCTCTGAGCAATTGCTCGACTTTTTCAATTTCTCAGCTCGTGTCTACGAGTCAGAGAGATAGTGACCGTGACCTTTGGTGGCTAGAGAAGCGCAAAGCCCCAGTGTTGCTGCGCCTGTGAAAGCGCTTCCAAGGAAGGGTGCTGGCTAGCAAGAGCTTTCAGTGCTGGCACTTTTCATCTCTGAGCAATTGCTCGACGTTTGCAATTTCTCAGATCGTCTCTACGAGATGGAAAGAGAGTAACCATGACGTTTGGTGGCTAGAGAAGCGCAAAGCCCCAGTGTTGCTGCGCCTGTGAAAGCGCTTCCAAGTAAGGGTGCTGGCTAGCAACAGCTTTCAGTGCTGGCACTTTTCATCTCTGAGCAATTGCTCGACGTTTGCAATTTCTCAGCTCGTGTCTTCGAGATGGAAAGAGAATGACCGTGACGTTTGGTGGGTAGAGAAGCGCAAAGCCCCAGTGTTGCTGCGCCTGTGAAAGCGCTTCCAAGGAAGGCTGCTGGCTAGCAACAGCTTTCAGTGCTGGCACTTTTCATCTCTGAGCAATTGCTCAACGTTTGCAATTTCTCACCTGAGCTCTCTTTAGAGTGCGCGAGAGGATGAGCAGAAGATTAGGTGGCTAGAGAAGCCCAGAGCCCCAGTGTTCTTAGGGGTACAAAAGCACTTCCAAGGAAGGGTGCTGGCTAGCAAGAGCTTTCAGTGCTGGCACTTTTCATCGCTGAGCAATTGCTCGACGTTTGCAATCTCTCAGCTCGTGTCTACGAGACGGAGAGATAGTGACCGTGACGTTTGGTGGCTAGAGAAGCGCAAAGCCCCAGTGTTGCTGCGCCTGTGAAAGCGCTTCCAAGGAAGGTTGCTGGCTAGCAACAGTTTTCAGTGCTGGCACTTTTCATCTCTGAGCAATTGCTCGACGTTTGCAATTTCTCACCTGAGCTCTCTTTAGAGTGCGCGAGAGGATGAGCAGAAGATTAGGTGGCTAGAGAAGCCCAGAGCCCCTGTGTTCTTAGGCCTACAAGAGCGTTTCCAAGGAAGGGTGCTGGCTAGCAAGAGCATTCAGTGCTGGCACTTTTCATCTCTGAGCAATTGCTCGACGTTTGCAATTTCTCACCTGAGCTCTCTTTAGAGTGCGCGAGAGGATGAGCAGAAGATTAGGTGGCTAGAGAAGCCCAGAGCCCCAGTGTCCTTAGGCCTACAAAAGCACTTCCAAGGAAGGGTGCTGGCTAGCAAGAGCTTTCAGTGCTGGCACTTTTCATCGCTGAGCAATTGCTCGACGTTTGCAATCTCTCAGCTCGTGTCTACGAGATGGAAAGAGAATGACCGTGACGTTTGGTGGGTAGAGAAGCGCAAAGCCCCAGTGTTGCTGCGCCTGTGAAAGCGCTTCCAAGGAAGGGTGCTGGCTAGCAAGAGCTTTCAGTGCTGGCACTTTTCATCTCTGAGCAATTGCTCGACTTTTGCAATCTGTCAGCTCGTGTCTACGAGACAGAGAGATAGTGACCGTGACCTTTGGTGGGTAGAGAAGCGCAAAGCCCCAGTGTTGCTGCGGCTGTGAAAGCGCTTCCAAGGAAGGGTGCTGGCTAGCAAGAGCTTTCAGTGCTGACACTTTTCATCTCTGAGCAATTGCTCGACCTTTGCAATTTCTCACCTGAGCTCTCTTTAGACTGCGCGAGAGGATGAGCAGAAGATTAGGTGGTTAGAGAAGCCCAGAGCCCCAGTGTTCTTAGGGCTACAAGAGCGTTTCCAAGGAAGGGTGCTGGCTAGCAACAGCTTTCAGTGCTGGCACTTTTCATCTCTGAGCAATTGCTCGACGTTTGCAATTTCTCAGCTCGTGTCTACGAGATGGAAAGAGAATGATCGTGACGTTTGGTGTCTAGAGAAGCGCAAAGCCCCAGTGTTGCTGCGCCTGTGAAAGCGCTTCCAAGGAAGGGTGCTGGCTAGCAAGAGCTTTCAGTGCTGGCACTTTTCATCTCTGAGCAATTGCTCGACGTTTGCAATTTCTCACCTGAGCTCTCTTTAGAGTGCGCGAGAGGATGAGCAGAAGATTAGGTGGCTAGAGAAGCCCAGAGCCCCAGTGATCTTAGGGCTACAAGAGCGTTTCCAAGGAAGGGTGCTGGCTAGCAACAGCTTTCAGTGCTGACACTTTTCATCTCTGAGCAATTGCTCGACGTTTGCAATTTCTCACCTGAGCTCTCTTTAGAGTGCGCGAGAGGATGAGCAGAAGATTAGGTGGCTAGAGAAGCCCAGAGCCCCTGTGTTCTAAGGGCTACAAGAGCGTTTCCAAGGAAGGGTGCCGGCTAGCAAGAGCTTTCAGTGCTGGCACTTTTCATCTCTGAGCAATTGCTCGACATTTTCAATTTCTCAGCTCGTGTCTACGAGTCAGAGAGATAGTGACCGTGACATTTGGTGGCTAGAGAAGCGCAAAGCCCCAGTGTTGCTGCGCCTGTGAAAGCGCTTCCAAGGAAGGGTGCTGGCTAGCAAGAGCTTTCAGTGCTGGCACTTTTCATCTCTGAGCAATTGCTCGACTTTTGCAATTTCTCAGCTCGTGTCTACGAGATGGAAAGAGAATGACCGTGACATTTGGTGGCTAGAGAAGCGCAAAGCCCCAGTGTTGCTGCGCCTGTGAAAGCGTTTCCAAGGAAGGGTGCTGGCTGGCAACAGCTTTCAGTGCTGGCACATTTCATCTCTGAGCAATTGCTCGACGTTTGCAATTTCTCACCTGAGCTCTCTTTAGAGTGCGCGAGAGGATGAGCAGAAGATTAGGTGGCTAGAGAAGCCCAGAGCCCCAGTGTTCTTAGGGCTACAAAAGCACTTCCAAGGAAGGGTGCTGGCTAGCAAGAGCTTTCAGTGCTGGCACTTTTCATCTCTGAGCAATTGCTCGACGTTTGCAATCTCTCAGCTCGTGTCTACGAGACGGAGAGATAGTGACCGTGACGTTTGGTGGGTAGAGAAGCGCAAAGCCCCAGTGTTGCTGCGCCTGTGAAAGCGCTTCCAAGGAAGGTTGCTGGCTAGCAACAGTTTTCAGTGCTGGCACTTTTCATCTCTGAGCAATTGCTCGACGTTTGCAATTTCTCACCTGAGCTCTCTTTAGAGTGCGAGAGAGGACGAGCAGAAGATTAGGTGGCTAGAGAAGCCCAGAGCCCCTGTGTTCTTAGGCCTACAAGAGCGTTTCCAAGGAAGGGTGCTGGCTAGCAACAGCTTTCAGTGCTGGCACTTTTCATCTCTGAGCAATTGCTCGACGTTTGCAATCTCTCAGCTCGTTTCTACGAGATGGAAAGAGAATGACCGTGACGTTTGGTGGCTAGAGAAGCGCAAAGCCCCAGTGTTGCTGCGCCTGTGAAAGCGCTTCCAAGGAAGGGTGCTGGCTAGCAAGAGCTTTCAGTGCTGGCACTTTTCATCTCTGAGCAATTGCTCGACGTTTGCAATTTCTCACCTGAGCTCTCTTTAGAGTGCGCGAGTGGATGAGCAGAAGATTAGGTGGCTAGAGAAGCCCAGAGCCCCAGTGTTCTTAGGCCTACAAGAGCGTTTCCAAGGAAGGGTGCTGGCTAGCAACAGCTTTCAGTGCTGGCACTTTTCATCTCTGAGCAATTGCTCGACTTTTGCAATTTCTCAGCTCGTGTCTACGAGACGGAGAGATAGTGACCGTGACGTTTGGCGGCTAGAGAAGCGCAAAACCCCAGTGTTGCTGCGCCTGTGAAAGCGCTTCCAAGGAAGGGTGCTGGCTAGCAAGAGCTTTCAGTGCTGGCACTTTTCATCTCTGAGCAATTGCTCGACGTTTGCAATTTCTCACCTGAGCTCTCTTTAGAGTGCGCGAGAGGATGAGCAGAAGATTAGGTGGCTAGAGAAGCCCAGAGCCCCTGTGTTCTTAGGCCTACAAAAGCATTTCCAAGGAAGGGTGCTGGCTATCAAGAGCTTTCAGTGCTGGCACTTTTCATCTCTGAGCAATTGCTCGACGTTTGCAATCTCTCAGCTCGTGTCTACGAGACGGAGAGATAGTGACCGTGACCTTTGGTGGGTAGAGAAGCGCAAAACCCCAGTGTTGCTGCGCCTGTGAAAGCGCTTCCAAGGAAGGGTGCTGGCTAGCAAGAGCTTCCAATGCTGGCACTTTTCATCTCTGAGCAATTGCTCGACGTTTGCAATCTCTCAGCTCGTGTCTACGAGACGGAGAGATAGTGACCGTGACGTTTGGTGGGTAGAGAAGCGCAAAACCCCAGTGTTGCTGCGCCTGTGAAAGCGCTTCCAAGGAAGGGTGCTGGCTAGCAACAGTTTTCAGTGCTGGCACTTTTCATCTCTGAGCAATTGCTTGACGTTTGCAATCTCTCAGCTCATGTCTACGAGACAGAGAGATAGTGACCGTGACATTTGGTGGGTAGAGAAGCGCAAAGCCCCAGTGTTGCTGCGCCTGTGAAAGCGCTTCCAAGGAAGGGTGCTGGCTAGCAACAGCTTTCAGTGCTGGCACTTTTCATCTCTGAGCAATTGCTCGACGTTTGCAATTTCTCAGCTCGTGTCTACGAGACGGAGAGATAGTGACCGTGACGTTTGGTGGCTAGAGAAGCGCAAAGCCCCAGTGTTGCTGCGCCTGTGAAAGCGCTTCCAAGGAAGGGTGCTGGCTAGCAACAGCTTTCAGTGCTGGCACTTTTCATCTCTGAGCAATTGCTCGACGTTTGCAATTTCTCACCTGAGCTCTCTTTAGAGTGCGCGAGAGGATGAGCAGAAGATTAGGTGGCTAGAGAAGCCCAGAGCCCCTGTGCTCTTAGGCCTACAAAAGCATTTCCAAGGAAGGGTGCTGGCTAGCAACAGCTTTCAGTGCTGGCACTTTTCATCTCTGAGCAATTGCTTGACATTTGCAATCTCTCAGCTCGTGTCTACGAGACGGAGAGATAGTGACCGTGACGTTTGGTGGGTAGAGAAGCGCAAAACCCCAGTGTTGCTGCGCCTGTGAAAGCACTTCCAAGGAAGGGTGCTGGCTAGCAAGAGCTTCCAATGCTGGCACTTTTCATCTCTGAGCAATTGCTCGACGTTTGCAATCTCTCAGCTCGTGTCTACGAGACGGAGAGATAGTGACCGTGACGTTTGGTGGGTAGAGAAGCGCAAAACCCCAGTGTTGCTGCGCCTGTGAAAGCGCTTCCAAGGAAGGGTGCTGGCTAGCAACAGTTTTCAGTGCTGGCACTTTTCATCTCTGAGCAATTGCTCGACGTTTGCAATCTCTCAGCTCATGTCTACGAGACGGAGAGATAGTGACCATGACTTTTGGTGGGTAGAGAAGCGCAAAGCCCCAGTGTTGCTGCGCCTGTGAAAGCGCTTCCAAGGAAGGGTGCTGGCTAGCAACAGCTTTCAGTGCTGGCACTTTTCATCTCTGAGCAATTGCTCGACGTTTGCAATTTCTCACCTGAGCTCTCTATAGAGTGCGCGAGAGGATGAGCAGAAGATTAGGTGGCTAGAGAAGCCCAGAGCCCCAGTGTTCTTAGGCCTACAAGAGCGTTTCCAAGGAAGGGTGCTGGCTAGCAACAGCTTTCAGTGCTGGCACTTTTCATCTCTGAGCAATTGCTCGACGTTTGCAATCTCTCAGCTCGTGTCTACGTGACAGAGAGATAGTGACCGTGACGTTTGGTGGGTAGAGAAGCGCAAAGCCCCAGTGTTGCTGCGCCTGTGAAAGCGCTTCCAAGGAAGGGTGCTGGCTAGCAAGAGCTTTCAGTGCTGGCACTTTTCATCTCTGAGCAATTGCTCGACGTTTGCAATTTCTCACCTGAGCTCTCTTTAGAGTGCGAGAGAGGATGAGCAGAAGATTAGGTGGCTAGAGAAGCCCAGAGCCCCACTGTTCTTAGGCCTACAAAAGCACTTCCAAGGAAGGGTGCTGGCTAGCAAGAGCTTTCAGTGCTGGCACTTTTCATCTCTGAGCAATTGCTCGACGTTTGCAATTTCTCAGCTCGTGTCTACGAGACGGAGAGATAGTGACCGTGACGTTTGGTGTCTAGAGAAGCGCAAAGCCCCAGTGTTGCTGCGCCTGTGAAAGCGCTTCCAAGGAAGGGTGCTGGCTAGCAACAGCTTTCAGTGCTGGCACTTTTCATCTCTGAGCAATTGCTCGACGTTTGCAATCTCTCAGCTCGTGTCTACGAGACGGAGAGATAGTGACCGTGACCTTTGGTGGCTAGAGAAGCGCAAAGCCCCAGTGTTGCTGCGCCTGTGAAAGCGCTTCCAAGGAAGGGTGCTGGCTAGCAAGAGCTTTCAGTGCTGGCACTTTTCATCTCTGAGCAATTGCTCGACGTTTGCAATTTCTCACCTGAGCTCTCTTTAGAGTGTGCGAGAGGATGAGCAGAAGATTAGGTGGCTAGAGAAGCCCAGAGCCCCAGTGTTCTTAGGCCTACAAAAGCATTTCCAAGGAAGGGTGCTGGCTAGCAACAGTTTTCAGTGCTGGCACTTTTCATCTCTGAGCAATTGCTCGACGTTTGCAATCTCTCAGCTCGTGTCTACGAGACGGAGAGATAGTGACCGTGACGTTTGGTGGGTAGAGAAGCGCAAAGCCCCAGTGTTGCTGCGCCTGTGAAAGCGCTTCCAAGGAAGGGTGCTGGCTAGCAACAGTTTTCAGTGCTGGCACTTTTCATCTCTGAGCAATTGCTCGACGTTTGCAATCTCTCAGCTCATGTCTACGAGACAGAGAGATAGTGACCGTGACATTTGGTGGCTAGAGAAGCGCAAAGCCCCAGTGTTGCTGCGCCTGTGAAAGCGCTTCCAAGGAAGGGTGCTGGCTAGCAAGAGCTTTCAGTGCTGGCACTTTTCATCTCTGAGCAATTGCTCGACGTTTGCAATTTCTCAGCTCGTGTCTACGAGACGGAGAGATAGTGACCATGACTTTTGGTGGGTAGAGAAGCGCAAAGCCCCAGTGTTGCTGCGCCTCTGAAAGCGCTTCCAAGGAAGGGTGCTGGCTAGCAACAGCTTTCAGTGCTGGCACTTTTCATCTCTGAGCAATTGCTCGACGTTTGCAATTTCTCACCTGAGCTCTCTATAGAGTGCGCGAGAGGATGAGCAGAAGATTAGGTGGCTAGAGAAGCCCAGAGCCCCAGTGTTCTTAGGCCTACAAGAGCGTTTCCAAGGAAGGGTGCTGGCTAGCAACAGCTTTCAGTGCTGGCACTTTTCATCTCTGAGCAATTGCTCGACGTTTGCAATCTCTCAGCTCGTGTCTACGTGACAGAGAGATAGTGACCGTGACGTTTGGTGGGTAGAGAAGCGCAAAGCCCCAGTGTTGCTGCGCCTGTGAAAGCGCTTCCAAGGAAGGGTGCTGGCTAGCAAGAGCTTTCAGTGCTGGCACTTTTCATCTCTGAGCAATTGCTCGACGTTTGCAATTTCTCACCTGAGCTCTCTTTAGAGTGCGCGAGAGGATGAGCAGAAGATTAGGTGGCTAGAGAAGCCCAGAGCCCCAGTGTTCTTAGGCCTACAAAAGCACTTCCAAGGAAGGGTGCTGGCTAGCAACAGCTTTCAGTGCTGGCACTTTTCATCTCTGAGCAATTGCTCGACGTTTGCAATTTCTCAGCTCGTGTCTACGAGACGGAGAGATAGTGACCGTGACGTTTGGTGTCTAGAGAAGCGCAAAGCCCCAGTGTTGCTGCGCCTGTGAAAGCGCTTCCAAGGAAGGGTGCTGGCTAGCAACAGCTTTCAGTGCTGGCACTTTTCATCTCTGAGCAATTGCTCGACGTTTGCAATCTCTCAGCTCGTGTCTACGAGACGGAGAGATAGTGACCGTGACCTTTGGTGGCTAGAGAAGCGCAAAGCCCCAGTGTTGCTGCGCCTGTGAAAGCGCTTCCAAGGAAGGGTGCTGGCTAGCAAGAGCTTTCAGTGCTGGCACTTTTCATCTCTGAGCAATTGCTCGACGTTTGCAATTTCTCACCTGAGCTCTCTTTAGAGTGTGCGAGAGGATGAGCAGAAGATTAGGTGGCTAGAGAAGCCCAGAGCCCCAGTGTTCTTAGGCCTACAAAAGCATTTCCAAGGAAGGGTGCTGGCTAGTAACAGTTTTCAGTGCTGGCACTTTTCATCTCTGAGCAATTGCTCGACGTTTGCAATCTCTCAGCTCGTGTCTACGAGACGGAGAGATAGTGACCGTGAAGTTTGGTGGGTAGAGAAGCGCAAAACCCCAGTGTTGCTGCGCCTGTGAAAGCGCTTCCAAGGAAGGGTGCTGGCTAGCAAGAGCTTTCAGTGCTGGCACTTTTCATCTCTGAGCAATTGCTCGACGTTTGCAATTTCTCAGCTTGTGTCTACGAGACGGAGAGATAGTGACCGTGACGTTTGGTGGGTAGAGAAGCGCAAAACCCCAGTGTTGCTGCGCCTGTGAAAGCGCTTCCAAGGAAGGGTGCTGGCTAGCAACAGTTTTCAGTGCTGGCACTTTTCATCTCTGAGCAATTGCTCGACGTTTGCAATCTCTCAGCTCGTGTGTACGAGACGGAGAGATAGTGACCATGACTTTTGGTGGGTAGAGAAGCGCAAAGCCCCAGTGTTGCTGCGCCTCTGAAAGCGCTTCCAAGGAAGGGTGCTGGCTAGCAAGAGCTTTCAGTGCTGGCACTTTTCATCTCTGAGCAATTGCTCGACCTTTGCAATTTCTCACCTGAGCTCTCTTTAGAGTGCGCGAGAGGATGAGCAGAAGATTAGGTGGCTAGAGAAGCCCAGAGCCCCTGTGTACTTAGGCCTACAAGAGCGTTTCCAAGGAAGGGTGCTGGCTAGCAACAGCTTTCAGTGCTGGCACTTTTCATCTCTGAACAATTGTTCGACATCTGCAATTTCTCACCTGAGCTCTCTTTAGAGTGCGCGAGAGGATGAGCAGAAGATTAGGTGGCTAGAGAAGCCCAGAGCCCCAGTGTTCTTAGGCCTACAAAAGCGCTTCCAAGGAAGGGTGCTGGCTAGCAACAGCTTTCAGTGCTGGCACTTTTCATCTCTGAGCAATTGCTCGACGTTTGCAATCTCTCAGCTCGTGTCTACGAGACAGAGTGATAGTGACCGTGACGTTTGGTGGGTAGAGAAGCGCAAAGCCCCAGTGTTGCTGCGCCTGTGAAAGCGCTTCCAAGGAAGGGTGCTGGCTAGCAACAGCTTTCAGTGCTGGCACTTTTCATCTCTGAGCAATTGCTTGACGTTTGCAATTTCTCACCTGAGCTCTCTTTAGAGTGCGCGAGAGGATGAGCAGAAGATTAGGTGGCTAGAGAAGCCCAGAGCCCCTGTGTACTTAGGCCTAGAAGAGCGTTTCCAAGGAAGGGTGCTGGCTAGCAACAGCTTTCAGTGCTGGCACTTTTCATCTCTGAGCAATTGCTCGACGTTTGCAATTTCTCAGCTCGTGTCTACGAGACAGAGAGATAGTGACCGTAACGTTTGGTGGGTAGAGAAGCGCAAAGCCCCAATGTTGCTGCGCCTGTGAAAGCGCTTCCAAGGAAGGCTGCTGGCTAGCAACAGCTTTCAGTGCTGGCACTTTTCATCTCTGAGCAATTGCTCGACGTTTGCAATTTCTCACTTGAGCTCTCTTTAGAGTGCGCGAGAGGATGAGCAGAAGATTAGGTGGCTAGAGAAGCCCAGAGCCCCAGTGTTCTTAGGCCTACAAAAGCACTTCCAAGGAAGGGTGCTGGCTAGCAACAGCTTTCAGTGCTGGCACTTTTCATCTCTGAGCAATTGCTCGACGTTTGCAATTTCTCAGCTCGTGTCTACGTGACAGAGAGACAGTGACCGTGACCTTTGGTGGGTAGAGAAGCGCAAAGCCCCAGCGTTGCTGCGGCTGTGAAAGCGCTTCCAAGGAAGGGTGCTGGCTAGCAACAGCTTTCAGTGCTGGCACTTTTCATCTCTGAGCAATTGCTCGACGTTTGCAATTTCTCAGCTCGTGTCTACGAGACGGAGAGATAGTGACCGTGACGTTTGGTGGGTAGAGAAGCGCAAAGCCCCAGTGTTGCTGCGCCTGTGAAAGCACTTCCAAGGAAGGGTGCTGGCTAGCAACAGCTTTCAGTGCTGGCACTTTTCATCTCTGAGCAATTGCTCGACTTTTGCAATTTTTCAGCTCGTGTCTACGAGACAGAGAGATAGTGACCGTGACATTTGGTGGGTAGAGAAGCGCAAAGCCCCAGTGTTGCTGCGCCTGTGAAAGCGCTTCCAAGGAAGGGTGCTGGCTAGCAACAGCTTTCAGTGCTGGCACTTTTCATCTCTGAGCAATTGCTCGACGTTTGCAATTTCTCAGCTCGTGTCTACGAGACAGAGAGATAGTGACCGTGACGTTTGGTGGGTAGAGAAGCGCAAAGCCCCAGTGTTACTGCGCCTGTGAAAGCGCTTCCAAGGAAGGGTGCTGGCTAGCAACAGCTTTCAGTGCTGGCACTTTTCATCTCTGAGCAATTGCTCGATGTTTGCAATTTCTCACCTGAGCTCTCTTTAGAGTGCGCGAGAGGATGAGCAGAAGATTAGGTGGCTAGAGAAACACAGAGCCCCAGTGTTCTTAGGCCTACAAAAGCGCTTCCAAGGAAGGGTGCTGGCTAGCAAGAGCTTTCAGTGCTGGCACTTTTCATCTCTGAGCAATTGCTCGACGTTTGCAATCTCTCAGCTCGTGTCTACGAGACGGAGAGATAGTGACCGTGACGTTTGGTGTGTAGAGAAGCGCAAAGCCCCAGTGTTGCTGCGCCTGTGAAAGCGCTTCCAAGGAAGGGTGCTGGCTAGCAACAGCTTTCAGTGCTGGCACTTTTCATCTCTGAGCAATTGCTCGACGTTTGGAATCTCTCAGCTCGTGTCTACGAGACGGAGAGATAGTGACCATGACGTTTGGTGGCTAGAGAAGCGCAAAGCCCCAGTGTTACTGCGCCTGTGAAAGCGCTTCCAAGGAAGGGTGCTGGCTAGCAACAGCTTTCAGTGCTGACACTTTTCATCTCTGAGCAATTGCTCGACGTTTGATATTTCTCACCTGAGCTCTCTTTAGAGTGCGCGAGAGGATGAGCAGAAGATTAGGTGGCTAGAGAAGCCCAGAGCCCCACTGTTCTTAGGCCTACAAAACCGCATCCAAGGAAGGGTGCTGGCTAGCAACAGCTTTCAGTGCTGGCACTTTTCATCTCTGAGCAATTGCTCGACGTTTGCAATCTCTCAGCTCGTGTCTACGAGACAGAGAGATAGTGACCGTGACGTTTGGTGGGTAGAGAAGCGCAAAGCCCCAGTGTTGCTGCGCCTGTGAAAGCGCTTCCAAGGAAGGGTGCTGGCTAGCAACAGCTTTCAGTGCTGGCACTTTTCATCTCTGAGCAATTGCTTGACGTTTGCAATTTCTCACCTGAGCTCTCTTTAGACTGCGCGAGAGGATGAGCAGAAGATTAGGTGGCTAGAGAAGCCCAGAGCCCCAGTGTTCTTAGGCCTACAAAAGCACTGCCAAGGAAGGGTGCTGGCTAGCAACAGCTTTCAGTGCTGGCACTTTTCATCTCTGAGCAATTGCTCGACGTTTGCAATCTCTCAGCTCGTGTCTACGAGATGGACTAATAGTGACCGTGACGTTTGGTGGGTAGAGAAGCGCAAAGCCCCAGTGTTGCTGCGCCTGTGAAAGCGCTTCCAAGGAAGGGTGCTGGCTAGCAACAGCTTTCAGTGCTGGCACTTTTCATCTCTGAGCAATTGCTCGACGTTTGCAATTTCTCAGCTCGTGTCTACGAGACGGAGAGATAGTGACCGTGACGTTTGGTGGGTAGAGAAGCGCAAAGCCCCAGTGTTGCTGCGCCTGTGAAAGCACTTCCAAGGAAGGGTGCTGGCTAGCAACAGCTTTCAGTGCTGGCACTTTTCATCTCTGAGCAATTGCTCGACGTTTGCAATTTCTCAGCTCGTGTCTACGAGACAGAGAGATAGTGACCGTGACATTTGGTGGCTAGAGAAGCGCAAAGCCCCAGTGTTGCTGCGCCTGTGAAAGCGCTTCCAAGGAAGGGTGCTGGCTAGCAAGAGCTTTCAGTGCTGGCACTTTTCATCTCTGAGCAATTGCTCGACGTTTGCAATTTCTCAGCTCGTGTCTACGAGACAGAGAGATAGTGACCGTGACGTTTGGTGGGTAGAGAAGCGCAAAGCCCCAGTGTTACTGCGCCTGTGAAAGCGCTTCCAAGGAAGGGTGCTGGCTAGCAACAGCTTTCAGTGCTGGCACTTTTCATCTCTGAGCAATTGCTCGATGTTTGCAATTTCTCACCTGAGCTCTCTTTAGAGTGCGCGAGAGGATGAGCAGAAGATTAGGTGGCTAGAGAAACACAGAGCCCCAGTGTTCTTAGGCCTACAAAAGCGCTTCCAAGGAAGGGTGCTGGCTAGCAAGAGCTTTCAGTGCTGGCACTTTTCATCTCTGAGCAATTGCTCGACGTTTGCAATCTCTCAGCTCGTGTCTACGAGACGGAGAGATAGTGACCGTGACGTTTGGTGTGTAGAGAAGCGCAAAGCCCCAGTGTTGCTGCGCCTGTGAAAGCGCTTCCAAGGAAGGGTGCTGGCTAGCAACAGCTTTCAGTGCTGGCACTTTTCATCTCTGAGCAATTGCTCGACGTTTGGAATCTCTCAGCTCGTGTCTACGAGACGGAGAGATAGTGACCATGACGTTTGGTGGCTAGAGAAGCGCAAAGCCCCAGTGTTACTGCGCCTGTGAAAGCGCTTCCAAGGAAGGGTGCTGGCTAGCAACAGCTTTCAGTGCTGACACTTTTCATCTCTGAGCAATTGCTCGACGTTTGATATTTCTCACCTGAGCTCTCTTTAGAGTGCGCGAGAGGATGAGCAGAAGATTAGGTGGCTAGAGAAGCCCAGAGCCCCACTGTTCTTAGGCCTACAAAACCGCATCCAAGGAAGGGTGCTGGCTAGCAACAGCTTTCAGTGCTGGCACTTTTCATCTCTGAGCAATTGCTCGACGTTTGCAATCTCTCAGCTCGTGTCTACGAGACAGAGAGATAGTGACCGTGACGTTTGGTGGGTAGAGAAGCGCAAAGCCCCAGTGTTGCTGCGCCTGTGAAAGCGCTTCCAAGGAAGGGTGCTGGCTAGCAACAGCTTTCAGTGCTGGCACTTTTCATCTCTGAGCAATTGCTTGACGTTTGCAATTTCTCACCTGAGCTCTCTTTAGACTGCGCGAGAGGATGAGCAGAAGATTAGGTGGCTAGAGAAGCCCAGAGCCCCAGTGTTCTTAGGCCTACAAAAGCACTGCCAAGGAAGGGTGCTGGCTAGCAACAGCTTTCAGTGCTGGCACTTTTCATCTCTGAGCAATTGCTCGACGTTTGCAATCTCTCAGCTCGTGTCTACGAGATGGACTAATAGTGACCGTGACGTTTGGTGGGTAGAGAAGCGCAAAGCCCCAGTGTTGCTGCGCCTGTGAAAGCGCTTCCAAGGAAGGGTGCTGGCTAGCAACAGCTTTCAGTGCTGGCACTTTTCATCTCTGAGCAATTGCTCGACGTTTGCAATTTCTCAGCTCGTGTCTACGAGACGGAGAGATAGTGACCGTGACGTTTGGTGGGTAGAGAAGCGCAAAGCCCCAGTGTTGCTGCGCCTGTGAAAGCACTTCCAAGGAAGGGTGCTGGCTAGCAACAGCTTTCAGTGCTGGCACTTTTCATCTCTGAGCAATTGCTCGACGTTTGCAATTTCTCAGCTCGTGTCTACGAGACAGAGAGATAGTGACCGTGACATTTGGTGGCTAGAGAAGCGCAAAGCCCCAGTGTTGCTGCGCCTGTGAAAGCGCTTCCAAGGAAGGGTGCTGGCTAGCAAGAGCTTTCAGTGCTGGCACTTTTCATCTCTGAGCAATTGCTCGACGTTTGCAATTTCTCAGCTCGTGTCTACGAGACAGAGAGATAGTGACCGTGACCTTTGGTGGGTAGAGAAGCGCAAAGCCCCAGTGTTACTGCGCCTGCGAAAGCGCTTCCAAGGAAGGGTGCTGGCTAGCAAGAGCTTTCAGTGCTGGCACTTTTCATCTCTGAGCAATTGCTCGATGTTTGCAATTTCTCACCTAAGCTCTCTTTAGAGTGCGCGAGAGGATGAGCAGAAGATTAGGTGGCTAGAGAAACACAGAGCCCCAGTGTTCTTAGGCCTACAAAAGCGCTTCCAAGGAAGGGTGCTGGCTAGCAACAGCTTTCAGTGCTGGCACTTTTCATCTCTGAGCAATTGCTCGACGTTTGCAATTTCTCACCTGAGCTCTCTTTAGAGTGCGCGAGAGGATGAGCAGAAGATTAGGTGGCTGGAGAAGCCCAGAGCCCCAGTGTTCTTAGGCCTACAAAACCGCATCCAAGGAAGGCTGCTGGCTAGCAAGAGCTTTCAGTGCTGGCACTTTTCATCTCTGAGCAATTGCTCGACGTTTGCAATCTCTCAGCTCGTGTCTACGAGACGGAGAGATAGTGACCGTGACGTTTGGTGGGTAGAGAAGCGCAAAGCCCCAGTGTTGCTGCGCCTGTGAAAGCGCTTCCAAGGAAGGGTGCTGGCTAGCAACAGCTTTCAGTGCTGGCACTTTTCATCTCTGAGCAATTGCTCGACCTTTGCAATTTCTCAGCTCGTGTCTACGAGACGGAGAGATAGTGACCGTGACGTTTGGTGGGTAGAGAAGCGCAAAGCCCCAGTGTTGCTGCGCCTGTGAAAGCGCTTCCAAGGAAGGGTGCTGGCTAGCAACAGCTTTCAGTGCTGGCACTTTTCATCTCTGAGCAATTGCTCGACGTTTGCAATTTCTCAGCTCGTGTCTACGAGACAGAGAGATAGTAAGCGTGACCTTTGGTGGCTAGAGAAGCGCAAAGCCCCAGTGTTACTGCGCCTGTGAAAGCGCTTCCAAGGAAGGGTGCTGGCTAGCAACAGCTTTCAGTGCTGGCACTTTTCATCTCTGAGCAATTGCTCGACGTTTGCAATTTCTCACCTGAGCTCTCTTTAGAGTGCGCGAGAGGATGAGCAGAAGATTAGGTGGCTAGAGAAGCCCAGAGCCCCAGTGTTCTTAGGGCTACAAGAGCGTTTCCAAGGAAGGGTGCTGGCTAGCAACAGCTTTCAGTGCTGGCACTTTTCATCTCTGAGCAATTGCTCGACTTTTGCAATCTCTCAGCTCGTGTCTACGAGACGGAGAGATAGTGACCGTGACGTTTGGTGTCTAGAGAAGCGCAAAGCCCCAGTGTTGCTGCGCCTCTGAAAGCGCTTCCAAGGAAGGGTGCTGGCTAGCAAGAGCTTTCAGTGCTGGCACTTTTCATCTCTGAGCAATTGCTCGACGTTTGCAATTTCTCACCTGAGCTCTCTTTAGAGTGCGCGAGAGGATGAGCAGAAGATTAGGTGGCTAGAGAAGCCCAGAGCCCCAATGTTCTTAGGCCTACAAAAGCGCTTCCAAGGAAGGGTGCTGGCTAGCAAGAGCTTTCAGTGCTGGCACTTTTCATCTCTGAGCAATTGCTCGACGTTTGCAATCTCTCAGCTCAAGTCTACGAGACGGAGAGATAGTGACCGTGACGTTTGGTGGGTAGAGAAGCGCAAAGCCCCAGTGTTGCTGCGCCTGTGAAAGCGCTTCCAAGGAAGGGTGCTGGCTAGCAAGAGCTTTCAGTGCTGGCACTTTTCATCTCTGAGCAATTGCTCGACGTTTGCAATTTCTCACCTGAGCTCTCTTTAGAGTGCGCGAGAGGATGAGCAGAAGATTAGGTGGCTGGAGAAGCCCAGAGCCCCAGTGTTCTTAGGCCTACAAAAGCGCTTCCAAGGAAGGGTGCTGGCTAGCAACAGCTTTCAGTGCTGGCACTTTTCATCTCTGAGCAATTGCTCGACGTTTGCAATTTCTCAGCTCGTGTCTACGAGACGGAGAGATAGTGACCGTGACGTTTGGTGGGTAGAGAAGCGCAAAGCCCCAGTGTTGCTGCGCCTGTGAAAGAGCTTCCAAGGAAGGGTGCTGGCTAGCAACAGCTTTCAGTGCTGGCACTTTTCATCTCTGAGCAATTGCTCGACGTTTGCAATTTCTCAGCTCGTGTCTACGAGACAGAGAGATAGTGACCGTGACCTTTGGTGGGTAGAGAAGCGCAAAGCCCCAGTGTTGCTGCGCCTCTGAAAGCGCTTCCAAGGAAGGCTGCTGGCTAGCAAGAGCTTTCAGTGCTGGCACTTTTCATCTCTGAGCAATTGCTCGACGTTTGCAATCTCTCACCTGAGCTCTCTTTAGAGTGCGCGAGAGGATGAGCAGAAGATTAGGTGGCTAGAGAAACACAGAGCCCCAGTGTTATTAAGGGCTACAAGAGCGCTTCCAAGGAAGGGTGCTGGCTAGCAACAGCTTTCAGTGCTGGCACTTTTCATCTCTGAGCAATTGCTCGACGTTTGCAATTTCTCAGCTCGTGTCTACGAGACGGAGAGATAGTGACCGTGACGTTTGGTGGGTAGAGAAGCGCAAAGCCCCAGTGTTACTGCGCCTGTGAAAGCACTTCCAAGGAAGGGTGCTGGCTAGCAACAGCTTTCAGTGCTGGCACTTTTCATCTCTGAGCAATTGCTCGACGTTTGCAATTTCTCAGCTCGTGTCTACGAGACGGAGAGATAGTGACCGTGACATTTGGTGGCTAGAGAAGCGCAAAGCCCCAGTGTTGCTGCGCCTGTGAAAGCGCTTCCAAGGAAGGGTGCTGGCTAGCAACAGCTTTCAGTGCTGGCACTTTTCATCTCTGAGCAATTGCTCGACGTTTGCAATTTCTCAGCTCGTGTCTACGAGACGGAGAGATAGTGACCGTGACGTTTGGTGGGTAGAGAAGCACAAAGCCCCAGTGTTACTGCGCCTGTGAAAGCGCTGCCAAGGAAGGGTGCTGGCTAGCAACAGCTTTCAGTGCTGGCACTTTTCATCTCTGAGCAATTGCTCGATGTTTGCAATTTCTCACCTGAGCTCTCTTTAGAGTGCGCGAGAGCATGAGCAGAAGATTAGGTGGCTAGAGAAACACAGAGCCCCAGTGTTCTTAGGCCTACAAAAGCACTTCCAAGGAAGGGTGCTGGCTAGCAACAGCTTTCAGTGCTGGCACTTTTCATCTCTGAGCAATTGCTCGACGTTTGCAATCTCTCAGCTCGTGTCTACGAGACGGAGAAATAGTGACCGTGACGTTTGGTGGCTAGAGAAGCGCAAAGCCCCAGTGTTACTGCGCCTGTGAAAGCGCTTCCAAGGAAGGGTGCTGGCTAGCAACAGCTTTCAGTGCTGGCACTTTTCATCTCTGAGCAATTGCTCGACGTGTGCAATTTCTCAGCTCGTGTCTACGAGACGGAGAGATAGTGAGCGTGACGTTTGGTGGCTAGAGAAGCGCAAAGCCCCAGTGTTGCTGCGCCTGTGAAAGCGCTTCCAAGGAAGGGTGCTGGCTAGCAAGAGCTTTCAGTGCTGGCACTTTTCATCTCTGAGCAATTGCTCGACGTTTGCAATCTCTCAGCTCGTGTCTACGAGACGGAGAGATAGTGACCATGACTTTTGGTGGGTAGAGAAGCGCAAAGCCCCAGTGTTACTGCGCCTGTGAAAGCGCTTCCAAGGAAGGGTGCGGGCTAGCAACAGCTTTCAGTGCTGGCACTTTTCATCTCTGAGCAATTGCTCGACGTTTGCAATTTCTCACCTGAGCTCTCTTTAGACTGCGCGAGAGGATGAGCAGAAGATTAGGTGGCTAGAGAAGCCCAGAGCCCCAGTGTTCTTAGGCCTACAAGAGCGTTTCCAAGGAAGGGTGCTGGCTAGCAACAGCTTTCAGTGCTGGCACTTTTCATCTCTGAGCAATTGCTCGACGTTTGCAATTTCTCAGCTCGTGTCTACGAGACGGAGAGATAGTGACCGTGACGTTTGGTGGGTAGAGAAGCGCAAAGCCCCAGTGTTGCTGCGCCTCTGAAAGCGCTTCCAAGGAAGGGTGCTGGCTAGCAACAGCTTTCAGTGCTGGCACTTTTCATCTCTGAGCAATTGCTCGACGTTTGCAATTTCTCAGCTCGTGTCTACGAGACAGAGAGATAGTGACCGTGACCTTTGGTGGGTAGAGAAGCGCAAAGCCCCAGTGTTGCTGCGCCTCTGAAAGCGCTTCCAAGGAAGGCTGCTGGCTAGCAAGAGCTTTCAGTGCTGGCACTTTTCATCTCTGAGCAATTGCTCGACCTTTGCAATCTCTCACCTGAGCTCTCTTTAGAGTGCGCGAGAGGATGAGCAGAAGATTAGGTGGCTAGAGAAACACAGAGCCCCAGTGTTCTTAAGGGCTACAAGAGCGCTTCCAAGGAAGGGTGCTGGCTAGCAACAGCTTTCAGTGCTGGCACTTTTCATCTCTGAGCAATTGCTCGACGTTTGCAATTTCTCAGCTCGTGTCTACGAGACGGAGAGATAGTGACCGTGACGTTTGGTGGGTAGAGAAGCGCAAAGCCCCAGTGTTACTGCGCCTGTGAAAGCACTTCCAAGGAAGGGTGCTGGCTAGCAACAGCTTTCAGTGCTGGCACTTTTCATCTCTGAGCAATTGCTCGACGTTTGCAATTTCTCAGCTCGTGTCTACGAGACAGAGAGATAGTGACCGTGACATTTGGTGGCTAGAGAAGCGCAAAGCCCCAGTGTTGCTGCGCCTGTGAAAGCGCTTCCAAGGAAGGGTGCTGGCTAGCAACAGCTTTCAGTGCTGGCACTTTTCATCTCTGAGCAATTGCTCGACGTTTGCAATTTCTCAGCTCGTGTCTACGAGACGGAGAGATAGTGACCGTGACGTTTGGTGGGTAGAGAAGCACAAAGCCCCAGTGTTACTGCGCCTGTGAAAGCGCTGCCAAGGAAGGGTGCTGGCTAGCAACAGCTTTCAGTGCTGGCACTTTTCATCTCTGAGCAATTGCTCGATGTTTGCAATTTCTCACCTGAGCTCTCTTTAGAGTGCGCGAGAGCATGAGCAGAAGATTAGGTGGCTAGAGAAACACAGAGCCCCAGTGTTCTTAGGCCTACAAAAGCACTTCCAAGGAAGGGTGCTGGCTAGCAACAGCTTTCAGTGCTGGCACTTTTCATCTCTGAGCAATTGCTCGACGTTTGCAATCTCTCAGCTCGTGTCTACGAGACGGAGAAATAGTGACCGTGACGTTTGGTGGCTAGAGAAGCGCAAAGCCCCAGTGTTACTGCGCCTGTGAAAGCGCTTCCAAGGAAGGGTGCTGGCTAGCAACAGCTTTCAGTGCTGGCACTTTTCATCTCTGAGCAATTGCTCGACGTGTGCAATTTCTCAGCTCGTGTCTACGAGACGGAGAGATAGTGAGCGTGACGTTTGGTGGCTAGAGAAGCGCAAAGCCCCAGTGTTGCTGCGCCTGTGAAAGCGCTTCCAAGGAAGGGTGCTGGCTAGCAAGAGCTTTCAGTGCTGGCACTTTTCATCTCTGAGCAATTGCTCGACGTTTGCAATCTCTCAGCTCGTGTCTACGAGACGGAGAGATAGTGACCATGACTTTTGGTGGGTAGAGAAGCGCAAAGCCCCAGTGTTACTGCGCCTGTGAAAGCGCTTCCAAGGAAGGGTGCGGGCTAGCAACAGCTTTCAGTGCTGGCACTTTTCATCTCTGAGCAATTGCTCGACGTTTGCAATTTCTCACCTGAGCTCTCTTTAGACTGCGCGAGAGGATGAGCAGAAGATTAGGTGGCTAGAGAAGCCCAGAGCCCCAGTGTTCTTAGGCCTACAAGAGCGTTTCCAAGGAAGGGTGCTGGCTAGCAACAGCTTTCAGTGCTGGCACTTTTCATCTCTGAGCAATTGCTCGACGTTTGCAATTTCTCAGCTCGTGTCTACGAGACGGAGAGATAGTGACCGTGACGTTTGGTGGGTAGAGAAGCGCAAAGCCCCAGTGTTGCTGCGCCTGTGAAAGCGCTTCCAAGGAAGGGTGCTGGCTAGCAACAGCTTTCAGTGCTGGCACTTTTCATCTCTGAGCAATTGCTCGACGTTTGCAATCTCTCAGCTCGTGTCTATGAGACAGAGAGATAGTGACCGTGACCTTTGGTGGGTAGAGAAGCGCAAAGCCCCAGTGTTACTGCGCCTGTGAAAGCGCTTCCAAGGAAGGGTGCTGGCTAGCAAGAGCTTTCAGTGCTGGCACTTTTCATCTCTGAGCAATTGCTCGACGTTTGCAATCTCTCAGCTCGTGTCTACGAGACGGAGAGATAGTGACCATGACTTTTGGTGGGTAGAGAAGCGCAAAGCCCCAGTGTTGCTGCGCCTCTGAAAGCGCTTCCAAGGAAGGGTGCTGGCTAGCAACAGCTTTCAGTGCTGGCACTTTTCATCTCTGAGCAATTGCTCGACCTTTGCAATTTCTCAGCTCGTGTCTATGAGACAGAGAGATAGTGACCGTGACCTTTGGTGGCTAGAGAAGCGCAAAGCCCCAGTGTTACTGCGCCTGTGAAAGCGCTTCCAAGGAAGGGTGCTGGCTAGCAACAGCTTTCAGTGCTGGCACTTTTCATCTCTGAGCAATTGCTCGACCTTTGCAATTTCTCACCTGAGCTCTCTTTAGAGTGCGCGAGAGGATGAGCAGATTAGGTGGCTAGAGAAGCCCAGAGCCCCAGTGTTCTTAGGCCTACAAGAGCGTTTCCAAGGAAGGGTGCTGGCTAGCAAGAGCTTTCAGTGCTGGCCCTTTTCATCTCTGAGCAATTGCTCGATGTTTGCAATTTCTCACCTGAGCTCTCTTTAGACTGCTTGAGAGGATGAGCAGAAGATTAGGTGGCTAGAGAAGCCCAGAGCCCCAGTGTTCTTAGGCCTACAAAAGCACTTCCAAGGAAGGGTGCTGGCTAGCAAGAGCTTTCAGTGCTGGCACTTTTCATCTCTGAGCAATTGCTCGACGTTTGCAATCTCTCAGCTCGTGTCTACGAGACGGAGAGATAGTGACCGTGACGTTTGGTGGGTAGAGAAGCCCAAAGCCCCAGTGTTGCTGCGCCTGTGAAAGCGCTTCCAAGGAAGGGTGCTGGCTAGCAACAGCTTTCAGTGCTGGCACTTTTCATCTCTGAGCAATTGCTCGACCTTTGCAATTTCTCACCTGAGCTCTCTTTAGACTGCGCGAGAGGATGAGCAGAAGATTAGGTGGCTGGAGAAGCCCAGAGCCCCAGTGCTCTTAGGCCTACAAAAGCGCTTCCAAGGAAGGGTGCTGGCTAGCAACAGCTTTCAGTGCTGGCACTTTTCATCTCTGAGCAATTGCTCGACGTTTGCAATTTCTCAGCTCGTGTCTACGAGACGGAGAGATAGTGACCGTGACGTTTGGTGGCTAGAGAAGCGCAAAGCCCCAGTGTTACTGCGCCTGTGAAAGCGCTTCCAAGGAAGGGTGCTGGCTAGCAACAGCTTTCAGTGCTGGCACTTTTCATCTCTGAGCAATTGCTCGACGTTTGCAATTTCTCAGCTCGTGTCTACGAGACAGAGAGATAGTGACCGTGACCTTTGGTGGCTAGAGAAGCGCAAAGCCCCAGTGTTACTGCGCCTGTGAAAGCGCTTCCAAGGAAGGGTGCTGGCTAGCAACAGCTTTCAGTGCTGGCACTTTTCATCTCTGAGCAATTGCTCGACGTTTGCAATCTCTCAGCTCGTGTCTACGAGAAGGAGAGATAGTGACCGTGACATTTGGTGGGTAGAGAAGCGCAAAGCCCCAGTGTTGCTGCGCCTGTGAAAGCGCTTCCAAGGAAGGGTGCTGGCTAGCAACAGCTTTCAGTGCTGGCACTTTTCATCTCTGAGCAATTGCTCAACGTTTGCAATTTCTCACCTGAGCTCTCTTTAGAGTGCGCGAGAGGATGAGCAGAAGATTAGGTGGCTAGAGAAACACAGAGCCCCAGTGTTCTTAGGCCTACAAAAGCACTTCCAAGGAAGGGTGCTGGGTAACAACAGCTTTCAGTGCTGGCACTTTTCATCTCTGAGCAATTGCTCGACGTTTGCAATTTCTCAGCTCGTGTCTACGAGACGGAAAGAGAATGACCGTGACGTTTGGTGGCTAGAGAAGCGCAAAGCCCCAGTGTTGCTGCGCCTGTGAAAGCGCTTCCAAGGAAGGGTGCTGGCTAGCAACAGCTTTCAGTGCTGGCACTTTTCATCTCTGAGCAATTGCTCGACGTGTGCAATTTCTCAGCTCGTGTCTACGAGACGGAGAGATAGTGACCGTGACGTTTGGTGGGTAGAGAAGCGCAAAGCCCCAGTGTTACTGCGCCTGTGAAAGCGCTTCCAAGGAAGGGTGCTGGCTAGCAAGAGCTTTCAGTGCTGGCACTTTTCATCTCTGAGCAATTGCTCGACGTTTGCAATTTCTCACCTGAGCTCTCTTTAGAGTGCGCGAGAGGATGAGCAGAAGATTAGGTGGCTAGAGAAGCCCAGAGCCCCAGTGTTCTAAGGGCTACGAAAGCGCTTCCAAGGAAGGGTGCTGGCTAGCAACAGCTTTCAGGGCTGGCACTTTTCATCTCTGAGCAATTGCTTGACGTTTGCAATTTCTCAGCTCGTGTCTACGAGATGGAAAGAGAATGACCGTGACGTTTGGTGTGTAGAGAAGCGCAAAGCCCCAGTGTTGCTGCGCCTGTGAAAGCGCTTCCAAGGAAGGGTGCTGGCTAGCAAGAGCTTTCAGTGCTGGCACTTTTCATCTCTGAGCAATTGCTCGACGTTTGCAATTTCTCAGCTCGTGTCTACGAGACGGAGAGATAGTGACCGTGACGTTTGGTGGGTAGAGAAGCGCAAAGCCCCAGTGTTGCTGCGCCTGTGAAAGCGCTTCCAAGGAAGGGTGCTGGCTAGCAAGAGCTTTCAGTGCTGGCACTTTTCATCTCTGAGCAATTGCTCGACGTTTGCAATTTCTCACCTGAGCTCTCTTTAGACTGCGCGAGAGGATGAGCAGAAGATTAGGTGGCTAGAGAAGCCCAGAGCCCCACTGTTCTTAGGCCAACAAAACCGCATCCAAGGAAGGGTGCTGGCTAGCAAGAGCTTTCAGTGCTGGCACTTTTCATCTCTGAGCAATTGCTCGACGTTTGCAATTTCTCAGCTCGTGTCTACGAGACAGAGAGATAGTGACCGTGACGTTTGGTGGGTAGAGAAGCGCAAAGCCCCAGTGTTGCTGCGCCTGTGAAAGCGCTTCCAAGGAAGGGTGCTGGCTAGCAACAGCTTTCAGTGCTGGCACTTTTCATCTCTGAGCAATTGCTCGACGTTTGCAATTTCTCAGCTCGTGTCTACGAGACAGAGAGATAGTGACCATGACGTTTGGTGGGTAGAGAAGCGCAAAGCCCCAGTGTTGCTGCGCCTGTGAAAGCGCTTCCAAGGAAGGGTGCTGGCTAGCAACAGCTTTCAGTGCTGGCACTTTTCATCTCTGAGCAATTGCTCGACGTTTGCAATTTCTCACCTGAGCTCTCTTTAGAGTGCGCGAGAGGATGAGCAGAAGATTAGGTGGCTGGAGAAGCCCAGAGCCCCAGTGTTCTTAGGCCTACAAAAGCGCTTCCAAGGAAGGGTGCTGGCTAGCAACAGCTTTCAGTGCTGGCACTTTTCATCTCTGAGCAATTGCTCGACGTTTGCAATTTCTCAGCTCGTGTCTACGAGACGGAGAGATAGTGACCGTGACCTTTGGTGGGTAGAGAAGCGCAAAGCCCCAGTGTTACTGCGCCTGTGAAAGCGCTTCCAAGGAAGGGTGCTGGCTAGCAACAGCTTTCAGTGCTGGCACTTTTCATCTCTGAGCAATTGCTCGACCTTTGCAATTTCTCAGCTCGTGTCTACGAGACAGAGAGATAGTGACCGTGACGTTTGGTGGGTAGAGAAGCGCAAAGCCCCAGTGTTACTGCGCCTGTGAAAGCGCTTCCAAGGAAGGGTGCTGGCTAGCAACAGCTTTCAGTGCTGGCACTTTTCATCGCTGAGCAATTGCTCGACGTTTGCAATCTCTCAGCTCGTGTCTACGAGAAGGAGAAATAGTGACCGTGACATTTGGTGGCTAGAGAAGCGCAAAGCCCCAGTGTTGCTGCGCCTCTGAAAGCGCTTCCAAGGAAGGCTGCTGGCTAGCAAGAGCTTTCAGTGCTGGCACTTTTCATCTCTGAGCAATTGCTCAACGTTTGCAATTTCTCACCTGAGCTCTCTTTAGAGTGCGCGAGAGGATGAGCAGAAGATTAGGTGGCTAGAGAAGCCCAGAGCCCCAGTGTTCTTAGGCCTACAAAAGCACTGCCAAGGAAGGGTGCTGGCTAGCAACAGCTTTCAGTGCTGGCACTTTTCATCTCTGAGCAATTGCTCGACGTTTGCAATCTCTCAGCTCGTGTCTATGAGACGGAAAGAGAATGACCGTGACGTTTGGTGGGTAGAGAAGCGCAAAGCCCCAGTGGTGCTGCGCCTGTGAAAGCGCTTCCAAGGAAGGGTGCTGGCTAGCAACAGTTTTCAGTGCTGGCACTTTTCCTCTCTGAGCAATTGCTCGACGTTTGCAATTTCTCACCTGAGCTCTCTTTAGAGTGCGAGAGAGGATGAGCAGAAGATTAGGTGGCTAGAGAAGCCCAGAGCCCCAGTGTTCTTAGGCCTACAAAAGCGCTTCCAAGGAAGGGTGCTGGCTAGCAAGAGCTTTCAGTGCTGGCACTTTTCATCTCTGAGCAATTGCTCGACGTTTGCAATTTCTCAGCTCGTGTCTACGAGACGGAGTGATAGTGACCGTGACGTTTGGTGGGTAGAGAAGCGCAAAGCCCCAGTGTTACTGCGCCTGTGAAAGCGCTTCCAAGGAAGGGTGCTGGCTAGCAAGAGCTTTCAGTGCTGGCACTTTTCATCTCTGAGCAATTGCTCGACGTTTGCAATTTCTCAGCTCGTGTCTATGAGACAGAGAGATAGTGACCGTGACCTTTGGTGGGTAGAGAAGCGCAAAGCCCCAGTGTTACTGCGCCTGTGAAAGCGCTTCCAAGGAAGGGTGCTGGCTAGCAACAGCTTTCAGTGCTGGCACTTTTCATCTCTGAGCAATTGCTCGACCTTTGCAATTTCTCACCTGAGCTCTCTTTAGAGTGCGCGAGAGGATGAGCAGAAGATTAGGTGGCTAGAGAAGCCCAGAGCCCCAGTGTTCTTAGGGCTACAAGAGCGTTTCCAAGGAAGGGTGCTGGCTAGCAACAGCTTTCAGTGCTGGCACTTTTCATCTCTGAGCAATTGCTCGACTTTTGCAATCTCTCAGCTCGTGTCTACGAGACGGAGAGATAGTGACCGTGACGTTTGGTGGGTAGAGAAGCGCAAAGCCCCAGTGTTGCTGCGCCTGTGAAAGCGCTTCCAAGGAAGGGTGCTGGCTAGCAACAGCTTTCAGTGCTGGCACTTTTCATCTCTGAGCAATTGCTCGACGTTTGCAATTTCTCAGCTCGTGTCTACGAGACGGAGAGATAGTGACCGTGACGTTTGGTGGGTAGAGAAGCGCAAAGCCCCAGTGTTACTGCGCCTGTGAAAGCGCTTCCAAGGAAGGGTGCTGGCTAGCAACAGCTTTCAGTGCTGGCACTTTTCATCTCTGAGCAATTGCTCGACCTTTGCAATTTCTCAGCTCGTGTCTACGAGACAGAGAGATAGTGACCGTGACCTTTGGTGGGTAGAGAAGCGCAAAGCCCCAGTGTTACTGCGCCTGTGAAAGCGCTTCCAAGGAAGGGTGCTGGCTAGCAACAGCTTTCAGTGCTGGCACTTTTCATCTCTGAGCAATTGCTCGACGTTTGCAATTTCTCAGCTCGTGTCTACGAGACGGAGAGATAGTGACCGTGACGTTTGGTGGGTAGAGAAGCGCAAAGCCCCAGTGTTACTGCGCCTGTGAAAGCGCTTCCAAGGAAGGGTGCTGGCTAGCAACAGCTTTCAGTGCTGGCACTTTTCATCTCTGAGCAATTGCTCGACGTTTGCAATTTCTCAGCTCGTGTCTACGAGACAGAGAGATAGTGACCGTGACGTTTGGTGGGTAGAGAAGCGCAAAGCCCCAGTGTTGCTGCGCCTGTGAAAGCGCTTCCAAGGAAGGGTGCTGGCTAGCAACAGCTTTCAGTGCTGGCACTTTTCATCTCTGAGCAATTGCTCGACGTTTGCAATTTCTCACCTGAGCTCTCTTTAGAGTGCGCGAGAGGATGAGCAGAAGATTAGGTGGCTGGAGAAGCCCAGAGCCCCAGTGTTCTTAGGCCTACAAAAGCGCTTCCAAGGAAGGGTGCTGGCTAGCAACAGCTTTCAGTGCTGGCACTTTTCATCTCTGAGCAATTGCTCGACGTTTGCAATTTCTCAGCTCGTGTCTACGAGACGGAGAGATAGTGACCGTGACGTTTGGTGGGTAGAGAAGCGCAAAGCCCCAGTGTTACTGCGCCTGTGAAAGCGCTTCCAAGGAAGGGTGCTGGCTAGCAACAGCTTTCAGTGCTGGCACTTTTCATCTCTGAGCAATTGCTCGACCTTTGCAATTTCTCAGCTCGTGTCTACGAGACAGAGAGATAGTGACCGTGACCTTTGGTGGGTAGAGAAGCGCAAAGCCCCAGTGTTACTGCGCCTGTGAAAGCGCTTCCAAGGAAGGGTGCTGGCTAGCAACAGCTTTCAGTGCTGGCACTTTTCATCTCTGAGCAATTGCTCGACGTTTGCAATTTCTCAGCTCGTGTCTACGAGACGGAGAGATAGTGACCGTGACGTTTGGTGGGTAGAGAAGCGCAAAGCCCCAGTGTTACTGCGCCTGTGAAAGCGCTTCCAAGGAAGGGTGCTGGCTAGCAACAGCTTTCAGTGCTGGCACTTTTCATCTCTGAGCAATTGCTCGACGTTTGCAATTTCTCAGCTCGTGTCTACGAGACAGAGAGATAGTGACCGTGACCTTTGGTGGGTAGAGAAGCGCAAAGCCCCAGTGTTACTGCGCCTGTGAAAGCGCTTCCAAGGAAGGGTGCTGGCTAGCAACAGCTTTCAGTGCTGGCACTTTTCATCTCTGAGCAATTGCTCGACGTTTGCAATCTCTCAGCTCGTGTCTATGAGACGGAAAGAGAATGACCGTGACGTTTGGTGGGTAGAGAAGCGCAAAGCCCCAGTGTTGCTGCGCCTGTGAAAGCGCTTCCAAGGAAGGGTGCTGGCTAGCAACAGTTTTCAGTGCTGGCACTTTTCCTCTCTGAGCAATTGCTCGACGTTTGCAATTTCTCACCTGAGCTCTCTTTAGAGTGCGCGAGAGGATGAGCAGAAGATTAGGTGGCTAGAGAAGCCCAGAGCCCCAGTGTTCTTAGGCCTACAAAAGCGCTTCCAAGGAAGGGTGCTGGCTAGCAAGAGCTTTCAGTGCTGGCACTTTTCATCTCTGAGCAATTGCTCGACGTTTGCAATTTCTCAGCTCGTGTCTACGAGACGGAGAGATAGTGACCGTGACGTTTGGTGGGTAGAGAAGCGCAAAGCCCCAGTGTTACTGCGCCTGTGAAAGCGCTTCCAAGGAAGGGTGCTGGCTAGCAAGAGCTTTCAGTGCTGGCACTTTTCATCTCTGAGCAATTGCTCGACGTTTGCAATTTCTCAGCTCGTGTCTATGAGACAGAGAGATAGTGACCGTGACCTTTGGTGGGTAGAGAAGCGCAAAGCCCCAGTGTTACTGCGCCTGTGAAAGCGCTTCCAAGGAAGGGTGCTGGCTAGCAACAGCTTTCAGTGCTGGCACTTTTCATCTCTGAGCAATTGCTCGACCTTTGCAATTTCTCACCTGAGCTCTCTTTAGAGTGCGCGAGAGGATGAGCAGATTAGGTGGCTAGAGAAGACTAGAGCCCCAGCGTTCTTAGGGCTACAAGAGCGTTTCCAAGGAAGGGTGCTGGCTAGCAAGAGCTTTCAGTGCTGGCACTTTTCATCTCTGAGCAATTGCTCGACTTTTGCAATCTCTCAGCTCGTGTCTACGAGTCAGAGAGATAGTGACCGTGACATTTGGTGGCTAGAGAAGCGCAAAGCCCCAGTGTTGCTGCGCCTCTGAAAGCGCTTCCAAGGAAGGGTGCTGGCTAGCAAGAGCTTTCAGTGCTGGCACTTTTCATCTCTGAGCAATTGCTCGACGTTTGCAATTTCTCACCTGAGCTCTCTTTAGACTGCTTGAGAGGATGAGCAGAAGATTAGGTGGCTAGAGAAGCCCAGAGCCCCAGTGTTCTTAGGCCTACAAAAGCACTTCCAAGGAAGGGTGCTGGCTAGCAACAGCTTTCAGTGCTGGCACTTTTCATCTCTGAGCAATTGCTCGACGTTTGCAATTTCTCACCTGAGCTCTCTTTAGAGTGCGCGAGAGGATGAGCAGAAGATTAGGTGGCTGGAGAAGCCCAGAGCCCCAGTGTTCTTAGGCCTACAAAAGCGCTTCCAAGGAAGGGTGCTGGCTAGCAACAGCTTTCAGTGCTGGCACTTTTCATCTCTGAGCAATTGCTCGACGTTTGCAATTTCTCAGCTCGTGTCTACGAGACGGAGAGATAGTGACCGTGACCTTTGGTGGGTAGAGAAGCGCAAAGCCCCAGTGTTACTGCGCCTGTGAAAGCGCTTCCAAGGAAGGGTGCTGGCTAGCAACAGCTTTCAGTGCTGGCACTTTTCATCTCTGAGCAATTGCTCGACCTTTGCAATTTCTCAGCTCGTGTCTACGAGACAGAGAGATAGTGACCGTGACATTTGGTGGGTAGAGAAGCGCAAAGCCCCAGTGTTACTGCGCCTGTGAAAGCGCTTCCAAGGAAGGGTGCTGGCTAGCAACAGCTTTCAGTGCTGGCACTTTTCATCTCTGAGCAATTGCTCGACGTTTGCAATTTCTCAGCTCGTGTCTACGAGACGGAGAGATAGTGACCGTGACCTTTGGTGGCTAGAGAAGCGCAAAGCCCCAGTGTTACTGCGCCTGTGAAAGCGCTTCCAAGGAAGGGTGCTGGCTAGCAACAGCTTTCAGTGCTGGCACTTTTCATCTCTGAGCAATTGCTCGACGTTTGCAATTTCTCAGCTCGTGTCTACGAGACAGAGAGATAGTGACCGTGACGTTTGGTGGGTAGAGAAGCGCAAAGCCCCAGTGTTACTGCGCCTGTGAAAGCGCTTCCAAGGAAGGGTGCTGGCTAGCAACAGCTTTCAGTGCTGGCACTTTTCATCTCTGAGCAATTGCTCGACGTTTGCAATTTCTCAGCTCGTGTCTACAAGAAGGAGAGATAGTGACCGTGACGTTTGGTGGCTAGAGAAGCGCAAAGCCCCAGTGTTGCTGCGCCTGTGAAAGCGCTTCCAAGGAAGGGTGCTGGCTAGCAACAGCTTTCAGTGCTGGCACTTTTCATCTCTGAGCAATTGCTCGACGTTTGCAATTTCTCACCTGAGCTCTCTTTAGAGTGCGAGAGAGGATGAGCAGAAGATTAGGTGGCTAGAGAAGCCCAGAGCCCCAGTGTTCTTAGGCCTACAAAAGCGCTTCCAAGGAAGGGTGCTGGCTAGCAAGAGCTTTCAGTGCTGGCACTTTTCATCTCTGAGCAATTGCTCGACGTGTGCAATTTCTCAGCTCGTGTCTACGAGACGGAGAGATAGTGACCGTGACGTTTGGTGGGTAGAGAAGCGCAAAGCCCCAGTGTTACTGCGCCTGTGAAAGCGCTTCCAAGGAAGGGTGCTGGCTAGCAAGAGCTTTCAGTGCTGGCACTTTTCATCTCTGAGCAATTGCTCGACGTTTGCAATTTCTCACGTGAGCTCTCTTTAGAGTGCGCGAGAGGATGAGCAGAAGATTAGGTGGCTGGATAAGCCCAGAGCCCCACTGTTCTTAGGCCTACAGAACCGCTTCCAAGGAAGGTTGCTGGCTAGCAACAGCTTTCAGTGCTGGCACTTTTCATCTCTGAGCAATTGCTCGACGTTTGCAATCTCTCAGCTCGTGTCTACGAGATGGAAAGAGAATGACCGTGACATTTGGTGTGTAGAGAAGCGCAAAGCCCCAGTGTTGCTGCGCCTGTGAAAGCGCTTCCAAGGAAGGGTGCTGGCTAGCAAGAGCTTTCAGTGCTGGCACTTTTCATCTCTGAGCAATTGCTCGACGTTTGCAATTTCTCAGCTCGTGTCTACGAGACGGAGAGATAGTGACCGTGACGTTTGGTGGGTAGAGAAGCGCAAAGCCCCAGTGTTGCTGCGCCTGTGAAAGCGCTTCCAAGGAAGGGTGCTGGCTAGCAAGAGCTTTCAGTGCTGGCACTTTTCATCTCTGAGCAATTGCTCGACGTTTGCAATTTCTCACCTGAGCTCTCTTTAGAGTGCGCGAGAGGATGAGCAGAAGATTAGGTGGCTAGAGAAGCCCAGAGCCCCAGTGTTCTTAGGCCTACAAAACCGCATCCAAGGAAGGGTGCTGGCTAGCAACAGCTTTCAGTGCTGGCACTTTTCATCTCTGAGCAATTGCTCGACGTTTGCAATTTCTCAGCTCGTGTCTACGAGACAGAGAGATAGTGACCGTGACGTTTGGTGGGTAGAGAAGCGCAAAGCCCCAGTGTTGCTGCGCCTGTGAAAGCGCTTCCAAGGAAGGGTGCTGGCTAGCAACAGCTTTCAGTGCTGGCACTTTTCATCTCTGAGCAATTGCTCGACGTTTGCAATTTCTCACCTGAGCTCTCTTTAGAGTGCGAGAGAGGATGAGCAGAAGATTAGGTGGCTAGAGAAGCCCAGAGCCCCAGTGTTCTTAGGCCTACAAAAGCGCTTCCAAGGAAGGGTGCTGGCTAGCAACAGCTTTCAGTGCTGGCACTTTTCATCTCTGAGCAATTGCTCGACGTGTGCAATTTCTCAGCTCGTGTCTACGAGACGGAGAGATAGTGACCGTGACGTTTGGTGGGTAGAGAAGCGCAAAGCCCCAGTGTTACTGCGCCTGTGAAAGCGCTTCCAAGGAAGGGTGCTGGCTAGCAAGAGCTTTCAGTGCTGGCACTTTTCATCTCTGAGCAATTGCTCGACGTTTGCAATTTCTCACGTGAGCTCTCTTTAGAGTGCGCGAGAGGATGAGCAGAAGATTAGGTGGCTGGATAAGCCCAGAGCCCCACTGTTCTTAGGCCTACAGAACCGCTTCCAAGGAAGGGTGCTGGCTAGCAACAGCTTTCAGTGCTGGCACTTTTCATCTCTGAGCAATTGCTCGACGTTTGCAATCTCTCAGCTCGTGTCTATGAGACGGAAAGAGAATGACCGTGACGTTTGGTGGGTAGAGAAGCGCAAAGCCCCAGTGTTGCTGCGCCTGTGAAAGCGCTTCCAAGGAAGGGTGCTGGCTAGCAACAGTTTTCAGTGCTGGCACTTTTCATCTCTGAGCAATTGCTCGACGTTTGCAATTTCTCACCTGAGCTCTCTTTAGAGTGCGCGAGAGGATGAGCAGAAGATTAGGTGGCTAGAGAAGCCCAGAGCCCCAGTGTTCTTAGGCCTACAAAAGCGCTTCCAAGGAAGGGTGCTGGCTAGCAACAGCTTTCAGTGCTGGCACTTTTCATCTCTGAGCAATTGCTCGACGTTTGCAATTTCTCAGCTCGTGTCTACGAGACGGAGAGATAGTGACCGTGACGTTTGGTGGGTAGAGAAGCGCAAAGCCCCAGTGTTACTGCGCCTGTGAAAGCGCTTCCAAGGAAGGGTGCTGGCTAGCAAGAGCTTTCAGTGCTGGCACTTTTCATCTCTGAGCAATTGCTCGACGTTTGCAATTTCTCAGCTCGTGTCTATGAGACAGAGAGATAGTGACCGTGACGTTTGGTGGGTAGAGAAGCGCAAAGCCCCAGTGTTGCTGCGCCTGTGAAAGCGCTTCCAAGGAAGGGTGCTGGCTAGCAAGAGCTTTCAGTGCTGGCACTTTTCATCTCTGAGCAATTGCTCGACCTTTGCAATTTCTCACCTGAGCTCTCTTTAGACTGCGCGAGAGGATGAGCAGATTAGGTGGCTAGAGAAGCCCAGAGCCCCAGTGTTCTTAGGCCTACAAAAGCACTTCCAAGGAAGGGTGCTGGCTAGCAAGAGCTTTCAGTGCTGGCACTTTTCATCTCTGAGCAATTGCTCGACGTTTGCAATTTCTCACCTGAGCTCTCTTTAGAGTGCGCGAGAGGATGAGCAGAAGATTAGGTGGCTGGAGAAGCCCAGAGCCCCAGTGTTCTTAGGCCTACAAAAGCGCTTCCAAGGAAGGGTGCTGGCTAGCAAGAGCTTTCAGTGCTGGCACTTTTCATCTCTGAGCAATTGCTCGACGTTTGCAATTTCTCAGCTCGTGTCTACGAGACGGAGAGATAGTGACCGTGACCTTTGGTGGGTAGAGAAGCGCAAAGCCCCAGTGTTACTGCGCCTGTGAAAGCGCTTCCAAGGAAGGGTGCTGGCTAGCAACAGCTTTCAGTGCTGGCACTTTTCATCTCTGAGCAATTGCTCGACCTTTGCAATTTCTCAGCTCGTGTCTACGAGACAGAGAGATAGTGACCGTGACCTTTGGTGGGTAGAGAAGCGCAAAGCCCCAGTGTTACTGCGCCTGTGAAAGCGCTTCCAAGGAAGGGTGCTGGCTAGCAACAGCTTTCAGTGCTGGCACTTTTCATCTCGGAGCAATTGCTCGACGTTTGCAATTTCTCACCTGAGCTCTCTTTAGAGTGCGCGAGAGGATGAGCAGAAGATGAGGTGGCTAGAGAAGCCCAGAGCCCCACTGTTCTTAGGCCTACAAAAGCGCTTCCAAGGAAGGGTGCTGGCTAGCAACAGCTTTCAGTGCTGGCACTTTTCATCTCTGAGCAATTGCTGGACGTTTGCAATTTCTCAGCTCGTGTCTACGAGACGGAAAGAGAAGGACCGTGGCGTTTGGTGGCTAGAGAAGCGCAAAGCCCCAGTGTTACTGCGCCTGTGAAAGCGCTTCCAAGGAAGGGTGCTGGCTAGCAACAGCTTTCAGTGCTGGCACTTTTCATCTCTGAGCAATTGCTCGACGTTTGCAATTTCTCAGCTCGTGTCTACGAGACAGAGAGATAGTGACCGTGACGTTTGGTGGGTAGAGAAGCGCAAAGCCCCAGTGTTACTGCGCCTGTGAAAGCGCTTCCAAGGAAGGGTGCTGGCTAGCAACAGCTTTCAGTGCTGGCACTTTTCATCTCTGAGCAATTGCTCGACGTTTGCAATTTCTCAGCTCGTGTCTACGAGAAGGAGAGATAGTGACCGTGACATTTGGTGGGTAGAGAAGCGCAAAGCCCCAGTGTTGCTGCGCCTGTGAAAGCGCTTCCAAGGAAGGGTGCTGGCTAGCAAGAGCTTTCAGTGCTGGCACTTTTCATCTCTGAGCAATTGCTCAACGTTTGCAATTTCTCACCTGAGCTCTCTTTAGACTGCGCGAGAGGATGAGCAGAAGATTAGGTGGCTAGAGAAGCCCAGAGCCCCAGTGTTCTTAGGCCTACAAAAGCACTTCCAAGGAAGGGTGCTGGCTAGCAACAGCTTTCAGTGCTGGCACTTTTCATCTCTGAGCAATTGCTTGACGTTTGCAATTTCTCAGCTCGTGTCTACGAGACGGAAAGAGAATGACAGTGACGTTTGGTGGCTAGAGAAGCGCAAAGCCCCAGTGTTGCTGCGCCTGTGAAAGCGCTTCCAAGGAAGGGTGCTGGCTAGCAACAGCTTTCAGTGCTGGCACTTTTCATCTCTGAGCAATTGCTCGACGTTTGCAATTTCTCACCTGAGCTCTCTTTAGAGTGCGAGAGAGGATGAGCAGAAGATTAGGTGGCTAGAGAAGCCCAGAGCCCCACTGTTCTTAGGCCTACAAAAGCGCTTCCAAGGAAGGGTGCTGGCTAGCAAGAGCTTTCAGTGCTGGCACTTTTCATCTCTGAGCAATTGCTCGACCTTTGCAATTTCTCAGCTCGTGTCTACGAGACGGAGAGATAGTGACCGTGACGTTTGGTGGGTAGAGAAGCGCAAAGCCCCAGTGTTACTGCGCCTGTGAAAGCGCTTCCAAGGAAGGGTGCTGGCTAGCAAGAGCTTTCAGTGCTGGCACTTTTCATCTCTGAGCAATTGCTCGACGTTTGCAATTTCTCACGTGAGCTCTCTTTAGAGTGCGCGAGAGGATGAGCAGAAGATGAGGTGGCTGGATAAGCCCAGAGCCCCACTGTTCTTAGGCCTACAGAACCGCTTCCAAGGAAGGTTGCTGGCTAGCAAGAGCTTTCAGTGCTGGCACTTTTCATCTCTGAGCAATTGCTTGACGTTTGCAATTTCTCAGCTCGTGTCTACGAGATGGAAAGAGAATGACCGTGACGTTTGGTGGGTAGAGAAGCGCAAAGCCCCAGTGTTGCTGCGCCTGTGAAAGCGCTTCCAAGGAAGGGTGCTGGCTAGCAACAGCTTTCAGTGCTGGCACTTTTCATCTCTGAGCAATTGCTCGACGTTTGCAATTTCTCAGCTCGTGTCTACGAGACAGAGAGATAGTGACCATGACGTTTGGTGGGTAGAGAAGCGCAAAGCCCCAGTGTTGCTGCGCCTGTGAAAGCGCTTCCAAGGAAGGGTGCTGGCTAGCAAGAGCTTTCAGTGCTGGCACTTTTCATCTCTGAGCAATTGCTCGACGTTTGCAATTTCTCACCTGAGCTCTCTTTAGAGTGCGCGAGAGGATGAGCAGAAGATTAGGTGGCTGGAGAAGCCCAGAGCCCCAGTGTTCTTAGGCCTACAAAAGCGATTCCAAGGAAGGGTGCTGGCTAGCAACAGCTTTCAGTGCTGGCACTTTTCATCTCTGAGCAATTGCTCGACCTTTGCAATTTCTCAGCTCGTGTCTACGAGACGGAGAGATAGTGACCGTGACATTTGGTGGGTAGAGAAGCGCAAAGCCCCAGTGTTACTGCGCCTGTGAAAGCGCTTCCAAGGAAGGGTGCTGGCTAGCAACAGCTTTCAGTGCTGGCACTTTTCATCTCTGAGCAATTGCTCGACCTTTGCAATTTCTCAGCTCGTGTCTACGAGACAGAGAGATAGTGACCGTGACCTTTGGTGGGTAGAGAAGCGCAAAGCCCCAGTGTTACTGCGCCTGTGAAAGCGCTTCCAAGGAAGGGTGCTGGCTAGCAAGAGCTTTCAGTGCTGGCACTTTTCATCTCTGAGCAATTGCTCGACGTTTGCAATTTCTCAGCTCGTGTCTACGAGACAGAGAGATAGTGACCGTGACGTTTGGTGGGTAGAGAAGCGCAAAGCCCCAGTGTTACTGCGCCTGTGAAAGCGCTTCCAAGGAAGGGTGCTGGCTAGCAACAGCTTTCAGTGCTGGCACTTTTCATCTCTGAGCAATTGCTCGACGTTTGCAATTTCTCAGCTCGTGTCTACGAGACGGAGAGATAGTGACCGTGACGTTTGGTGGCTAGAGAAGCGCAAAGCCCCAGTGTTACTGCGCCTGTGAAAGCGCTTCCAAGGAAGGGTGCTGGCTAGCAACAGTTTTCAGTGCTGGCACTTTTCATCTCTGAGCAATTGCTCGACGTTTGCAATTTCTCAGCTCGTGTCTACGAGACAGAGAGATAGTGACCGTGACGTTTGTTGGGTAGAGAAGCGCAAAGCCCCAGTGTTACTGCGCCTGTGAAAGCGCTTCCAAGGAAGGGTGCTGGCTAGCAACAGCTTTCAGTGCTGGCACTTTTCATCTCTGAGCAATTGCTCGACGTTTGCAATCTCTCAGCTCGTGTCTACGAGAAGGAGAGATAGTGACCGTGACATTTGGTGGGTAGAGAAGCGCAAAGCCCCAGTGTTGCTGCGCCTGTGAAAGCGCTTCCAAGGAAGGGTGCTGGCTAGCAAGAGCTTTCAGTGCTGGCACTTTTCATCTCTGAGCAATTGCTCAACGTTTGCAATTTCTCACCTGAGCTCTCTTTAGAGTGCGCGAGAGGATGAGCAGAAGATTAGGTGGCTAGAGAAGCCCAGAGCCCCACTGTTCTTAGGCCTACAAAAGCACTGCCAAGGAAGGGTGCTGGCTAGCAACAGCTTTCAGTGCTGGCACTTTTCATCTCTGAGCAATTGCTCGACGTTTGCAATTTCTCAGCTCGTGTCTACGAGACGGAAAGAGAATGACCGTGACGTTTGGTGGCTAGAGAAGCGCAAAGCCCCAGTGTTGCTGCGCCTGTGAAAGCGCTTCCAAGGAAGGGTGCTGGCTAGCAACAGCTTTCAGTGCTGGCACTTTTCATCTCTGAGCAATTGCTCGACGTTTGCAATTTCTCACCTGAGCTCTCTTTAGAGTGCGAGAGAGGATGAGCAGAAGATTAGGTGGCTAGAGAAGCCCAGAGCCCCAGTGTTCTTAGGCCTACAAAAGCGCTTCCAAGGAAGGGTGCTGGCTAGCAAGAGCTTTCAGTGCTGGCACTTTTCATCTCTGAGCAATTGCTCGACGTGTGCAATTTCTCAGCTCGTGTCTACGAGACGGAGAGATAGTGACCGTGACATTTGGTGGCTAGAGAAGCGCAAAGCCCCAGTGTTACTGCGCCTGTGAAAGCGCTTCCAAGGAAGGGTGCTGGCTAGCAAGAGCTTTCAGTGCTGGCACTTTTCATCTCTGAGCAATTGCTCGACGTTTGCAATTTCTCACCTGAGCTCTCTTTAGACTGCGCGAGAGGATGAGCAGAAGATTAGGTGGCTGGAGAAGCCCAGAGCCCCACTGTTCTTAGGCCTACAGAACCGCTTCCAAGGAAGGGTGCTGGCTAGCAACAGCTTTCAGTGCTGGCACTTTTCATCTCTGAGCAATTGCTCGACGTTTGCAATTTCTCAGCTCGTGTCTACGAGACGGAAAGAGAATGACCGTGACGTTTGGTGGGTAGAGAAGCGCAAAGCCCCAGTGTTGCTGCGCCTGTGAAAGCGCTTCCAAGGAAGGGTGCTGGCTAGCAACAGCTTTCAGTGCTGGCACTTTTCATCTCTGAGCAATTGCTCGACGTTTGCAATTTCTCAGCTCGTGTCTACGAGACAGAGAGATAGTGACCATGACGTTTGGTGGGTAGAGAAGCGCAAAGCCCCAGTGTTGCTGCGCCTGTGAAAGCGCTTCCAAGGAAGGGTGCTGGCTAGCAACAGCTTTCAGTGCTGGCACTTTTCATCTCTGAGCAATTGCTCGACGTTTGCAATTTCTCACCTGAGCTCTCTTTAGAGTGCGCGAGAGGATGAGCAGAAGATTAGGTGGCTGGAGAAGCCCAGAGCCCCAGTGTTCTTAGGCCTACAAAAGCGCTTCCAAGGAAGGGTGCTGGCTAGCAACAGCTTTCAGTGCTGGCACTTTTCATCTCTGAGCAATTGCTCGACCTTTGCAATTTCTCAGCTCGTGTCTACGAGACGGAGAGATAGTGACCGTGACATTTGGTGGGTAGAGAAGCGCAAAGCCCCAGTGTTACTGCGCCTGTGAAAGCGCTTCCAAGGAAGGGTGCTGGCTAGCAACAGCTTTCAGTGCTGGCACTTTTCATCTCTGAGCAATTGCTCGACCTTTGCAATTTCTCAGCTCGTGTCTACGAGACAGAGAGATAGTGACCGTGACCTTTGGTGGCTAGAGAAGCGCAAAGCCCCAGTGTTACTGTGCCTGTGAAAGCGCTTCCAAGGAAGGGTGCTGGCTAGCAACAGCTTTCAGTGCTGGCACTTTTCATCTCTGAGCAATTGCTCGACGTTTGCAATCTCTCAGCTCGTGTCTACGAGAAGGAGAGATAGTGACCGTGACATTTGGTGGGTAGAGAAGCGCAAAGCCCCAGTGTTGCTGCGCCTGTGAAAGCGCTTCCAAGGAAGGCTGCTGGCTAGCAAGAGCTTTCAGTGCTGGCACTTTTCATCTCTGAGCAATTGCTCAACGTTTGCAATTTCTCACCTGAGCTCTCTTTAGACTGCGCGAGAGGATGAGCAGAAGATTAGGTGGCTAGAGAAGCCCAGAGCCCCAGTGTTCTTAGGCCTACAAAAGCACTGCCAAGGAAGGGTGCTGGCTAGCAAGAGCTTTCAGTGCTGGCACTTTTCATCTCTGAGCAATTGCTCGACGTTTGCAATCTCTCAGCTCGTGTCTATGAGACGGAAAGAGAATGACCGTGACGTTTGGTGGGTAGAGAAGCGCAAAGCCCCAGTGTTGCTGCGCCTGTGAAAGCGCTTCCAAGGAAGGGTGCTGGCTAGCAACAGTTTTCAGTGCTGGCACTTTTCCTCTCTGAGCAATTGCTCGACGTTTGCAATTTCTCACCTGAGCTCTCTTTAGAGTGCGAGAGAGGATGAGCAGAATATTAGGTGGCTAGAGAAGCCCAGAGCCCCAGTGTTCTTAGGCCTACAAAAGCGCTTCCAAGGAAGGGTGCTGGCTAGCAACAGCTTTCAGTGCTGGCACTTTTCATCTCTGAGCAATTGCTCGACGTTTGCAATTTCTCAGCTCGTGTCTACGAGACGGAGAGATAGTGACCGTGACGTTTGGTGGGTAGAGAAGCGCAAAGCCCCAGTGTTGCTGCGCCTGTGAAAGCGCTTCCAAGGAAGGGTGCTGGCTAGCAAGAGCTTTCAGTGCTGGCACTTTTCATCTCTGAGCAATTGCTCGACGTTTGCAATTTCTCAGCTCGTGTCTATGAGACAGAGAGATAGTGACCGTGACCTTTGGTGGGTAGAGAAGCGCAAAGCCCCAGTGTTACTGCGCCTGTGAAAGCGCTTCCAAGGAAGGGTGCTGGCTAGCAACAGCTTTCAGTGCTGGCACTTTTCATCTCTGAGCAATTGCTCGACGTTTGCAATCTCTCAGCTCGTGTCTACGAGAAGGAGAGATAGTGACCGTGACATTTGGTGGGTAGAGAAGCGCAAAGCCCCAGTGTTGCTGCGCCTCTGAAAGCGCTTCCAAGGAAGGCTGCTGGCTAGCAAGAGCTTTCAGTGCTGGCACTTTTCATCTCTGAGCAATTGCTCAACGTTTGCAATTTCTCACCTGAGCTCTCTTTAGACTGCGCGAGAGGATGAGCAGAAGATTAGGTGCCTAGAGAAGCCCAGAGCCCCAGTGTTCTTAGGCCTACAAAAGCACTTCCAAGGAAGGGTGCTGGCTAGCAACAGCTTTCAGTGCTGGCACTTTTCATCTCTGAGCAATTGCTCGACGTTTGCAATTTCTCAGCTCGTGTCTACAAGTCGGAGAGATAGTGACCGTGACGTTTGGTGGGTAGAGAAGCGCAAAGCCCCAGTGTTACTGCGCCTGTGAAAGCGCTTCCAAGGAAGGGTGCTGGCTAGCAAGAGCTTTCAGTGCTGGCACTTTTCATCTCTGAGCAATTGCTCGACGTTTGCAATTTCTCAGCTCGTGTCTATGAGACAGAGAGATAGTGACCGTGACCTTTGGTGGCTAGAGAAGCGCAAAGCCCCAGTGTTACTGCGCCTGTGAAAGCGCTTCCAAGGAAGGGTGCTGGCTAGCAACAGCTTTCAGTGCTGGCACTTTTCATCTCTGAGCAATTGCTCGACCTTTGCAATTTCTCACCTGAGCTCTCTTTAGAGTGCGCGAGAGGATGAGCAGATTAGGTGGCTAGAGAAGCCCAGAGCCCCAGTGTTCTTAGGGCTACAAGAGCGTTTCCAAGGAAGGGTGCTGGCTAGCAACAGCTTTCAGTGCTGGCACTTTTCATCTCTGAGCAATTGCTCGACGTTTGCAATCTCTCAGCTCGTGTCTACGAGACGGAGAGATAGTGACTGTGACATTTGGTGGGTAGAGAAGCGCAAAGCCCCAGTGTTGCTGCGCCTCTGAAAGTGCTTCCAAGGAAGGGTGCTGGCTAGCAAGAGCTTTCAGTGCTGGCACTTTTCATCTCTGAGCAATTGCTCGACGTTTGCAATTTCTCACCTGAGCTCTCTTTAGACTGCTTGAGAGGATGAGCAGAAGATTAGGTGGCTAGAGAAGCCCAGAGCCCCAGTGTTCTTAGGCCTACAAAAGCAATTCCAAGGAAGGGTGCTGGCTAGCAACAGCTTTCAGTGCTGGCACTTTTCATCTCTGAGCAATTGCTCGACGTTTGCAATCTCTCAGCTCGTGTCTACGAGACAGAGAGATAGTGACCGTGACGTTTGGTGGCTAGAGAAGCGCAAAGCCCCAGTGTTGCTGCGCCTGTGAAAGCGCTTCCAAGGAAGGGTGCTGGCTAGCAAGAGCTTTCAGTGCTGGCACTTTTCATCTCTGAGCAATTGCTCGACGTTTGCAATTTCTCACCTGAGCTCTCTTTAGACTGCGCGAGAGGATGAGCAGAAGATTAGGTGGCTGGAGAAGCCCAGAGCCCCAGTGCTCTTAGGGCTACAAAACCGCTTCCAAGGAAGGGTGCTGGCTAGCAACAGCTTTCAGTGCTGGCACTTTTCATCTCTGAGCAATTGCTCGACTTTTGCAATTTCTCAGCTCGTGTCTACGAGACGGAGAGATAGTGACCGTGACGTTTGGTGGGTAGAGAAGCGCAAAGCCCCAGTGTTACTGCGCCTGTGAAAGCGCTTCCAAGGAAGGGTGCTGGCTAGCAACAGCTTTCAGTGCTGGCACTTTTCATCTCTGAGCAATTGCTCGACGTTTGCAATTTCTCAGCTCGTGTCTACGAGACAGAGAGATAGTGACCGTGACATTTGGTGGCTAGAGAAGCGCAAAGCCCCAGTATTACTGCGCCTGTGAAAGCGCTTCCAAGGAAGGGTGCTGGCTAGCAACAGCTTTCAGTGCTGGCACTTTTCATCTCTGAGCAATTGCTCGACCTTTGCAATTTCTCACCTGAGCTCTCTTTAGAGTGCGCGAGAGGATGAGCAGAAGATTAGGTGGCTAGAGAAGCCCAGAGCCCCAGTGTTCTTAGGCCTACAAAAGCACTGCCAAGGAAGGGTGCTGGGTAGCAACAGCTTTCAGTGCTGGCACTTTTCATCTCTGAGCAATTGCTCGACGTTTGCAATTTCTCAGCTCGTGTCTACGAGACGGAAAGAGAATGACCGTGACGTTTGGTGGCTAGAGAAGCGCAAAGCCCCAGTGTTGCTGCGCCTGTGAAAGCGCTTCCAAGGAAGGGTGCTGGCTAGCAACAGCTTTCAGTGCTGGCACTTTTCATCTCTGAGCAATTGCTCGACGTTTGCAATTTCTCACGTGAGCTCTCTTTAGAGTGCGCGAGAGGATGCGCAGAAGATTAGGTGGCTAGAGAAGCCCAGAGCCCCAGTGTTCTTAGGCCTACAAAAGCACTGCCAAGGAAGGGTGCTGGCTAGCAAGAGCTTTCAGTGCTGGCACTTTTCATCTCTGAGCAATTGCTCGACGTTTGCAATTTTTCGGCTCGTGTCTACGAGACGGAAAGAGAATGACCGTGACGTTTGGTGGGTAGAGAAGCGCAAAGCCCCAGTGTTGCTGCGCCTGTGAAAGCGCTTCCAAGGAAGGGTGCTGGCTAGCAACAGCTTTCAGTGCTGGCACTTTTCATCTCTGAGCAATTGCTCGATGTTTGCAATTTCTCACCTGAGCTCTCTTTAGAGTGCGCGAGAGGATGAGCAGAAGATTAGGTGGCTGGAGAAACACAGAGCCCCAGTGTTCTTAGGCCTACAAAAGCGCTTCCAAGGAAGGGTGCTGGCTAGCAACAGCTTTCAGTGCTGGCACTTTTCATCTCTGAGCAATTGCTCGACGTTTGCAATCTCTCAGCTCGTGTCTACGAGAAGGAGAGATAGTGACCGTGACATTTGGTGGGTAGAGAAGCGCAAAGCCCCAGTGTTGCTGCGCCTCTGAAAGCGCTTCCAAGGAAGGCTGCTGGCTAGCAAGAGCTTTCAGTGCTGGCACTTTTCATCTCTGAGCAATTGCTCAACGTTTGCAATTTCTCACCTGAGCTCTCTTTAGACTGCGCGAGAGGATGAGCAGAAGATTAGGTGGCTAGAGAAGCCCAGAGCCCCAGTGTTCTTAGGCCTACAAAAGCACTGCCAAGGAAGGGTGCTGGCTAGCAAGAGCTTTCAGTGCTGGCACTTTTCATCTCTGAGCAATTGCTCGACGTTTGCAATTTCTCAGCTCGTGTCTACGAGTCGGAGAGATAGTGACCGTGACGTTTGGTGGGTAGAGAAGCGCAAAGCCCCAGTGTTGCTGCGCCTGTGAAAGCGCTTCCAAGGAAGGGTGCTGGCTAGCAAGAGCTTTCAGTGCTGGCACTTTTCATCTCTGAGCAATTGCTCGACGTTTGCAATTTCTCAGCTCGTGTCTATGAGACAGAGAGATAGTGACCGTGACCTTTGGTGGCTAGAGAAGCGCAAAGCCCCAGTGTTACTGCGCCTGTGAAAGCGCTTCCAAGGAAGGGTGCTGGCTAGCAACAGCTTTCAGTGCTGGCACTTTTCATCTCTGAGCAATTGCTCGACCTTTGCAATTTCTCACCTGAGCTCTCTTTAGAGTGCGCGAGAGGATGAGCAGATTAGGTGGCTAGAGAAGCCCAGAGCCCCAGTGTTCTTAGGGCTACAAGAGCGTTTCCAAGGAAGGGTGCTGGCTAGCAAGAGCTTTCAGTGCTGGCACTTTTCATCTCTGAGCAATTGCTCGACGTTTGCAATCTCTCAGCTCGTGTCTACGAGACGGAGAGATAGTGACTGTGACATTTGGTGGGTAGAGAAGCGCAAATCCCCAGTGTTGCTGCGCCTCTGAAAGTGCTTCCAAGGAAGGGTGCTGGCTAGCAAGAGCTTTCAGTGCTGGCACTTTTCATCTCTGAGCAATTGCTCGACGTTTGCAATTTCTCACCTGAGCTCTCTTTAGACTGCTTGAGAGGATGAGCAGAAGATTAGGTGGCTAGAGAAGCCCAGAGCCCCAGTGTTCTTAGGCCTACAAAAGCAATTCCAAGGAAGGGTGCTGGCTAGCAACAGCTTTCAGTGCTGGCACTTTTCATCTCTGAGCAATTGCTCGACGTTTGCAATCTCTCAGCTCGTGTCTACGAGACAGAGAGATAGTGACCGTGACGTTTGGTGGGTAGAGAAGCGCAAAGCCCCAGTGTTGCTGCGCCTGTGAAAGCGCTTCCAAGGAAGGGTGCTGGCTAGCAACAGCTTTCAGTGCTGGCACTTTTCATCTCTGAGCAATTGCTCGACGTTTGCAATTTCTCACCTGAGCTCTCTTTAGACTGCGCGAGAGGATGAGCAGAAGATTAGGTGGCTGGAGAAGCCCAGAGCCCCAGTGCTCTTAGGGCTACAAAACCGCTTCCAAGGAAGGGTGCTGGCTAGCAACAGCTTTCAGTGCTGGCACTTTTCATCTCTGAGCAATTGCTCGACGTTTGCAATTTCTCAGCTCGTGTCTACGAGACGGAGAGATAGTGACCGTGACGTTTGGTGGGTAGAGAAGCGCAAAGCCCCAGTGTTACTGCGCCTGTGAAAGCGCTTCCAAGGAAGGGTGCTGGCTAGCAACAGCTTTCAGTGCTGGCACTTTTCATCTCTGAGCAATTGCTCGACGTTTGCAATTTCTCAGCTCGTGTCTACGAGACAGAGAGATAGTGACCGTGACATTTGGTGGCTAGAGAAGCGCAAAGCCCCAGTATTACTGCGCCTGTGAAAGCGCTTCCAAGGAAGGGTGCTGGCTAGCAACAGCTTTCAGTGCTGGCACTTTTCATCTCTGAGCAATTGCTCGACCTTTGCAATTTCTCACCTGAGCTCTCTTTAGAGTGCGCGAGAGGATGAGCAGAAGATTAGGTGGCTAGAGAAGACCAGAGCCCCAGTGTTCTTAGGCCTACAAAAGCACTGCCAAGGAAGGGTGCTGGGTAGCAACAGCTTTCAGTGCTGGCACTTTTCATCTCTGAGCAATTGCTCGACGTTTGCAATTTCTCAGCTCGTGTCTACGAGACGGAGAGATAGTGACCATGACGTTTGGTGGGTAGAGAAGCGCAAAGCCCCAGTGTTGCTGCGCCTGTGAAAGCGCTTCCAAGGAAGGGTTCTGGCTAGCAACAGCTTTCAGTGCTGGCACTTTTCCTCTCTGAGCAATTGCTCGACGTTTGCAATTTCTCACCTGAGCTCTCTTTAGAGTGCGCGAGAGGATGAGCAGAAGATTAGGTGGCTAGAGAAGCCCAGAGCCCCAGTGTTCTTAGGCCTACAAAAGCACTTCCAAGGAAGGGTGCTGGCTAGCAACAGCTTTCAGTGCTGGCACTTTTCATCTCTGAGCAATTGCTCGACGTTTGCAATTTCTCAGCTCGTGTCTACGAGACGGAGAGATAGTGACCATGACGTTTGGTGGGTAGAGAAGCGCAAAGCCCCAGTGTTGCTGCGCCTGTGAAAGCGCTTCCAAGGAAGGGTTCTGGCTAGCAACAGCTTTCAGTGCTGGCACTTTTCCTCTCTGAGCAATTGCTCGACGTTTGCAATTTCTCACCTGAGCTCTCTTTAGAGTGCGCGAGAGGATGAGCAGAAGATTAGGTGGCTAGAGAAGCCCAGAGCCCCAGTGTTCTTAGGCCTACAAAAGCAATTCCAAGGAAGGGTGCTGGCTAGCAACAGCTTTCAGTGCTGGCACTTTTCATCTCTGAGCAATTGCTCAACGTTTGCAATTTCTCAGCTCGTGTCTACGAGACGGAGAGATAGTGACCGTGACGTTTGGTGGGTAGAGAAGCGCAAAGCCCCAGTGTTACTGCGCCTGTGAAAGCGCTTCCAAGGAAGGGTTCTGGCTAGCAAGAGCTTTCAGTGCTGGCACTTTTCATCTCTGAGCAATTGCTCGACGTTTGCAATTTCTCACCTGAGCTCTCTTTAGACTGCGCGAGAGGATGAGCAGAAGATTAGGTGGCTGGAGAAGCCCAGAGCCCCAGTGTTCTTAGGCCTACAAAAGCACTTCCAAGGAAGGGTGCTGGCTAGCAACAGCTTTCAGTGCTGGCACTTTTCATCTCTGAGCAATTGCTCGACGTTTGCAATTTCTCAGCTCGTGTCTACGAGACGGAAAGAGAATGACCGTGACGTTTGGTGGCTAGAGAAGCGCAAAGCCCCAGTGTTACTGCGCCTGTGAAAGCGCTTCCAAGGAAGGGTGCTGGCTAGCAACAGCTTTCAGTGCTGGCACTTTTCATCTCTGAGCAATTGCTCGATGTTTGCAATTTCTCACCTGAGCTCTCTTTAGAGTGCGCGAGAGGATGAGCAGAAGATTAGGTGGCTGGAGAAACACAGAGCCCCAGTGTTCTTAGGCCTACAAAAGCGCTTCCAAGGAAGGGTGCTGGCTAGCAACAGCTTTCAGTGCTGGCACTTTTCATCTCTGAGCAATTGCTCGACGTTTGCAATCTCTCAGCTCGTGTCTACGAGAAGGAGAGATAGTGACCGTGACATTTGGTGGGTAGAGAAGCGCAAAGCCCCAGTGTTGCTGCGCCTCTGAAAGCGCTTCCAAGGAAGGCTGCTGGCTAGCAAGAGCTTTCAGTGCTGGCACTTTTCATCTCTGAGCAATTGCTCGACTTTTGCAATTTCTCAGCTCGTGTCTACGAGACGGAGAGATAGTGACCGTGACCTTTGGTGGCTAGAGAAGCGCAAAGCCCCAGTGTTACTGCGCCTGTGAAAGCGCTTCCAAGGAAGGGTTCTGGCTAGCAAGAGCTTTCAGTGCTGGCACTTTTCATCTCTGAGCAATTGCTCGACGTTTGCAAATTTCTCACCTGAGCTCTCTTTAGACTGTGCGAGAGGATGAGCAGAAGATTAGGTGGCTGGATAAGCCCAGAGCCCCACTGTTCTTAGGCCTACAAAAGCACTTCCAAGGAAGGGTGCTGGCTAGCAACAGCTTTCAGTGCTGGCACTTTTTATCTCTGAGCAATTGCTCGACGTTTGCAATTTCTCAGCTCGTGTCTACGAGACGGAAAGAGAATGACCGTGACGTTTGGTGGGTAGAGAAGCGCAAAGCCCCAGTGTTGCTGCGCCTGTGAAAGCGCTTCCAAGGAAGGGTGCTGGCTAGCAAGAGCTTTCAGTGCTGGCACTTTTCATCTCTGAGCAATTGCTCGACGTTTGCAATTTCTCAGCTCGTGTCTACGAGACGGAGAGATAGTGACCGTGACGTTTGGTGGGTAGAGAAGCGCAAAGCCCCAGTGTTGCTGCGCCTGTGAAAGCACTTCCAAGGAAGGGTGCTGGCTAGCAACAGCTTTCAGTGCTGGCACTTTTTATCTCTGAGCAATTGCTCGACGTTTGCAATTTCTCAGCTCGTGTCTACGAGACGGAGAGATAGTGACCGTGACGTTTGGTGGGTAGAGAAGCGCAAAGCCCCAGTGTTGCTGCGCCTGTGAAAGCGCTTCCAAGGAAGGGTGCTGGCTAGCAAGAGCTTTCAGTGCTGGCACTTTTTATCTCTGAGCAATTGCTCGACGTTTGCAATTTCTCAGCTCGTGTCTACGAGACGGAGAGATAGTGACCGTGACCTTTGGTGGCTAGAGAAGCGCAAAGCCCCAGTGTTGCTGCGCCTGTGAAAGCGCTTCCAAGGAAGGGTGCTGGCTAGCAACAGCTTTCAGTGCTGGCACTTTTCATCTCTGAGCAATTGCTCGACGTTTGCAATTTCTCACCTGAGCTCTCTTTAGAGTGCGCGAGAGGATGAGCAGAAGATTAGGTGGCTGGAGAAGCCCAGAGCCCCAGTGTTCTTAGGCCTACAAAAGCACTTCCAAGGAAGGGTGCTGGCTAGCAACAGCTTTCAGTGCTGGCACTTTTCATCTCTGAGCAATTGCTCGACGTTTGCAATTTCTCAGCTCGTGTCTACGAGACGGAAAGAGAATGACCGTCACGTTTGGTGGGTAGAGAAGCGCAAAGCCCAAGTGTTGCTGCGCCTGTGAAAGCGCTTCCAAGGAAGGGTGCTGGCTAGCAACAGCTTTCAGTGCTGGCACTTTTCATCTCTGAGCAATTGCTCGACGTTTGCAATTTCTCAGCTCGTGTCTACGAGACGGAGAGATAGTGACCGTGACGTTTGGTGGCTAGAGAAGCGCAAAGCCCCAGTGTTGCTGCGCCTGTGAAAGCACTTCCAAGGAAGGGTGCTGGCTAGCAACAGTTTTCAGTGCTGGCACTTTTCATCTCTGAGCAATTGCTCGACGTTTGCAATTTCTCAGCTCGTGTCTACGAGACAGAGAGATAGTGACCGTGACATTTGGTGGGTAGAGAAGCGCAAAGCCCCAGTGTTGCTGCGCCTGTGAAAGCGCTTCCAAGGAAGGGTGCTGGCTAGCAACAGCTTTCAGTGCTGGCACTTTTCATCTCTGAGCAATTGCTCGACGTTTGCAATTTCTCAGCTCGTGTCTACGAGACGGAGAGATAGTGACCGTGACCTTTGGTGGGTAGAGAAGCGCAAAGCCCCAGTGTTGCTGCGCCTGTGAAAGCGCTTCCAAGGAAGGGTGCTGGCTAGCAAGAGCTTTCAGTGCTGGCACTTTTCATCTCTGAGCAATTGCTCGATGTTTGCAATTTCTCACCTGAGCTCTCTTTAGAGTGCGCGAGAGGATGAGCAGAAGATTAGGTGGCTGGAGAAACACAGAGCCCCAGTGTTCTTAGGCCTACAAAAGCGCTTCCAAGGAAGGGTGCTGGCTAGCAACAACTTTCAGTGCTGGCACTTTTCATCTCTGAGCAATTGCTCGACGTTTGCAATGTCTCAGCTCGTGTCTATGAGACGGAGAGATAGTGACCGTGACATTTGGTGGCTAGAGAAGCGCAAAGCCCCAGTGTTACTGCGCCTGTGAAAGCGCTTCCAAGGAAGGGTGCTGGCTAGCAAGAGCTTTCAGTGCTGGCACTTTTCATCTCTGAGCAATTGCTCGACGTTTGCAATCTCTCAGCTCGTGTCTACGAGACGGAGAGATAGTGACCGTGACGTTTGGTGGCTAGAGAAGCGCAAAGCCCCAGTGTTGCTGCGCCTGTGAAAGCGCTTCCAAGGAAGGGTGCTGGCTAGCAACAGCTTTCAGTGCTGGCACTTTTCATCTATGAGCAATTGCTCGACGTTTGCAATTTCTCAGCTCGTGTCTACGAGACGGAGAGATAGTGACCGTGACGTTTGGTGGCTAGAGAAGCGCAAAGCCCCAGTATTGCTGCGCCTGTGAAAGCGCTTCCAAGGAAGGGTGCTGGCTAGCAACAGCTTTCAGTGCTGGCACTTTTCATCTCTGAGCAATTGCTCGACTTTTGCAATTTCTCAGCTCGTGTCTACGAGACGGAGAGATAGTGACCGTGACCTTTGGTGGCTAGAGAAGCGCAAAGCCCCAGTGTTACTGCGCCTGTGAAAGCGCTTCCAAGGAAGGGTTCTGGCTAGCAAGAGCTTTCAGTGCTGGCACTTTTCATCTCTGAGCAATTGCTCGACGTTTGCAAATTTCTCACCTGAGCTCTCTTTAGACTGTGCGAGAGGATGAGCAGAAGATTAGGTGGCTGGAGAAGCCCAGAGCCCCAGTGTTCTTAGGCCTACAAAAGCACTTCCAAGGAAGGGTGCTGGCTAGCAACAGCTTTCAGTGCTGGCACTTTTTATCTCTGAGCAATTGCTCGACGTTTGCAATTTCTCAGCTCGTGTCTACGAGACGGAAAGAGAATGATCGTGACGTTTGGTGGGTAGAGAAGCGCAAAGCCCCAGTGTTGCTGCGCCTGTGAAAGCGCTTCCAAGGAAGGGTGCTGGCTAGCAAGAGCTTTCAGTGCTGGCACTTTTCATCTCTGAGCAATTGCTCGACGTTTGCAATTTCTCACCTGAGCTCTCTTTAGAGTGCGCGAGAGGATGAGCAGAAGATTAGGTGGCTGGAGAAGCCCAGAGCCCCACTGTTCTTAGGCCTACAAAAGCACTTCCAAGGAAGGGTGCTGGCTAGCAACAGCTTTCAGTGCTGACACTTCTCATCTCTGAGCAATTGCTCGACGTTTGCAATTTCTCAGCTCGTGTCTACGAGACGGAAAGAGAATGACCGTGACGTTTGGTGGGTAGAGAAGCGCAAAGCCCCAGTGTTGCTGCGCCTGTGAAAGCGCTTCCAAGGAAGGGTGCTGGCTAGCAACAGCTTTCAGTGCTGGCACTTTTCATCTCTGAGCAATTGCTCGACGTTTGCAATTTCTCAGCTCGTGTCTACGAGACGGAGAGATAGTGACCGTGACGTTTGGTGGGTAGAGAAGCGCAAAGCCCCAGTGTTGCTGCGCCTGTGAAAGCGCTTCCAAGGAAGGGTGCTGGCTAGCAAGAGCTTTCAGTGCTGGCACTTTTCATCTCTGAGCAATTGCTCGACGTTTGCAATTTCTCAGCTCGTGTCTACGAGACGGAGAGATAGTGACCGTGACCTTTGGTGGCTAGAGAAGCGCAAAGCCCCAGTGTTGCTGCGCCTGTGAAAGCGCTTCCAAGGAAGGGTTCTGGCTAGCAAGAGCTTTCAGTGCTGGCACTTTTCATCTCTGAGCAATTGCTCGACGTTTGCAATTTCTCACCTGAGCTCTCTTTAGAGTGCGCGAGAGGATGAGCAGAAGATTAGGTGGCTGGAGAAGCCCAGAGCCCCAGTGTTCTTAGGCCTACAAAAGCACTTCCAAGGAAGGGTGCTGGCTAGCAACAGCTTTCAGTGCTGGCACTTTTCATCTCTGAGCAATTGCTCGACGTTTGCAATTTCTCAGCTCGTGTCTACGAGACGGAGAGATAGTGACCGTGACGTTTGGTGGGTAGAGAAGCGCAAAGCCCCAGTGTTGCTGCGCCTGTGAAAGCGCTTCCAAGGAAGGGTGCTGGCTAGCAAGAGCTTTCAGTGCTGGCACTTTTCATCTCTGAGCAATTGCTCGACGTTTGCAATTTCTCAGCTCGTGTCTACGAGACAGAGAGATAGTGACCGTGACCTTTGGTGGCTAGAGAAGCGCAAAGCCCCAGTGTTACTGCGCCTGTGAAAGCGCTTCCAAGGAAGGGTTCTGGCTAGCAACAGCTTTCAGTGCTGGCACTTTTCATCTCTGAGCAATTGCTCGACGTTTGCAAATTTCTCACCTGAGCTCTCTTTAGACTGTGCGAGAGGATGAGCAGAAGATTAGGTGGCTGGAGAAGCCCAGAGCCCCACTGTTCTTAGGCCTACAAAAGCACTTCCAAGGAAGGGTGCTGGCTAGCAACAGCTTTCAGTGCTGGCACTTTTTATCTCTGAGCAATTGCTCGACGTTTGCAATTTCTCAGCTCGTGTCTACGAGACGGAAAGAGAATGACCGTGACGTTTGGTGGGTAGAGAAGCGCAAAGCCCCAGTGTTGCTGCGCCTGTGAAAGCGCTTCCAAGGAAGGGTGCTGGCTAGCAACAGCTTTCAGTGCTGGCACTTTTCATCTCTGAGCAATTGCTCGACCTTTGCAATTTCTCAGCTCGTGTCTACGAGACAGAGAGATAGTGACCGTGACATTTGGTGGGTAGAGAAGCGCAAAGCCCCAGTGTTGCTGCGCCTGTGAAAGCGCTTCCAAGGAAGGGTGCTGGCTAGCAACAGCTTTCAGTGCTGGCACTTTTTATCTCTGAGCAATTGCTCGACGTTTGCAATTTCTCAGCTCGTGTCTACGAGACGGAGAGATAGTGACCGTGACGTTTGGTGGGTAGAGAAGCGCAAAGCCCCAGTGTTGCTGCGCCTGTGAAAGCGCTTCCAAGGAAGGGTGCTGGCTAGCAACAGCTTTCAGTGCTGGCACTTTTTATCTCTGAGCAATTGCTCGACGTTTGCAATTTCTCAGCTCGTGTCTACGAGACGGAGAGATAGTGACCGTGACGTTTGGTGGGTAGAGAAGCGCAAAGCCCCAGTGTTGCTGCGCCTGTGAAAGCGCTTCCAAGGAAGGGTGCTGGCTAGCAACAGCTTTCAGTGCTGGCACTTTTCATCTCTGAGCAATTGCTCGACGTTTGCAATTTCTCAGCTCGTGTCTACGAGACGGAGAGATAGTGACCGTTCCTTTGGTGGCTAGAGAAGCGCAAAGCCCCAGTGTTACTGCGCCTGTGAAAGCACTTCCAAGGAAGGGTGCTGGCTAGCAACAGCTTTCAGTGCTGGCACTTTTCATCTCTGAGCAATTGCTCGACGTTTGCAATTTCTCAGCTCGTGTCTACGAGACAGAGAGATAGTGACCGTGACATTTGGTGGGTAGAGAAGCGCAAAGCCCCAGTGTTGCTGCGCCTGTGAAAGCGCTTCCAAGGAAGGGTGCTGGCTAGCAACAGCTTTCAGTGCTGGCACTTTTTATCTCTGAGCAATTGCTCGACGTTTGCAATTTCTCAGCTCGTGTCTACGAGACGGAGAGATAGTGACCGTGACCTTTGGTGGCTAGAGAAGCGCAAAGCCCCAGTATTGCTGCGCCTGTGAAAGCGCTTCCAAGGAAGGGTGCTGGCTAGCAACAGCTTTCAGTGCTGGCACTTTTTATCTCTGAGCAATTGCTCGACGTTTGCAATTTCTCAGCTCGTGTCTACGAGACAGAGAGATAGTGACCGTGACGTTTGGTGGGTAGAGAAGCGCAAAGCCCCAGTGTTGCTGCGCCTGTGAAAGCGCTTCCAAGGAAGGGTGCTGGCTAGCAACAGCTTTCAGTGCTGGCACTTTTCATCTCTGAGCAATTGCTCGACGTTTGCAATTTCTCAGCTCGTGTCTACGAGACGGAGAGATAGTGACCGTGACCTTTGGTGGCTAGAGAAGCGCAAAGCCCCAGTGTTGCTGCGCCTGTGAAAGCGCTTCCAAGGAAGGGTTCTGGCTAGCAAGAGCTTTCAGTGCTGGCACTTTTCATCTCTGAGCAATTGCTCGACGTTTGCAATTTCTCACCTGAGCTCTCTTTAGAGTGCGCGAGAGGATGAGCAGAAGATTAGGTGGCTGGAGAAGCCCAGAGCCCCAGTGTTCTTAGGCCTACAAAAGCACTTCCAAGGAAGGGTGCTGGCTAGCAACAGCTTTCAGTGCTGGCACTTTTCATCTCTGAGCAATTGCTCGACCTTTGCAATTTCTCAGCTCGTGTCTACGAGACGGAGAGATAGTGACCGTGACGTTTGGTGGGTAGAGAAGCGCAAAGCCCCAGTGTTGCTGCGCCTGTGAAAGCGCTTCCAAGGAAGGGTGCTGGCTAGCAAGAGCTTTCAGTGCTGGCACTTTTCATCTCTGAGCAATTGCTCGACGTTTGCAATTTCTCAGCTCGTGTCTACGAGACGGAGAGATAGTGACCGTGACCTTTGGTGGGTAGAGAAGCGCAAAGCCCCAGTGTTACTGCGCCTGTGAAAGCGCTTCCAAGGAAGGGTTCTGGCTAGCAAGAGCTTTCAGTGCTGGCACTTTTCATCTCTGAGCAATTGCTCGACGTTTGCAAATTTCTCACCTGAGCTCTCTTTAGACTGTGCGAGAGGATGAGCAGAAGATTAGGTGGCTGGAGAAGCCCAGAGCCCCACTGTTCTTAGGCCTACAAAAGCACTTCCAAGGAAGGGTGCTGGCTAGCAACAGCTTTCAGTGCTGGCACTTTTTATCTCTGAGCAATTGCTCGACGTTTGCAATTTCTCAGCTCGTGTCTACGAGACGGAAAGAGAATGACCGTGACGTTTGGTGGGTAGAGAAGCGCAAAGCCCCAGTGTTGCTGCGCCTGTGAAAGCGCTTCCAAGGAAGGGTGCTGGCTAGCAACAGCTTTCAGTGCTGGCACTTTTCATCTCTGAGCAATTGCTCGACGTTTGCAATTTCTCAGCTCGTGTCTACGAGACAGAGAGATAGTGACCGTGACATTTGGTGGGTAGAGAAGCGCAAAGCCCCAGTGTTGCTGCGCCTGTGAAAGCGCTTCCAAGGAAGGGTGCTGGCTAGCAACAGCTTTCAGTGCTGGCACTTTTTATCTCTGAGCAATTGCTCGACGTTTGCAATTTCTCAGCTCGTGTCTACGAGACGGAGAGATAGTGACCGTGACGTTTGGTGGGTAGAGAAGCGCAAAGCCCCAGTGTTGCTGCGCCTGTGAAAGCGCTTCCAAGGAAGGGTGCTGGCTAGCAACAGCTTTCAGTGCTGGCACTTTTCATCTCTGAGCAATTGCTCGACGTTTGCAATTTCTCAGCTCGTGTCTACGAGACGGAGAGATAGTGACCGTGACCTTTGGTGGCTAGAGAAGCGCAAAGCCCCAGTGTTGCTGCGCCTGTGAAAGCGCTTCCAAGGAAGGGTTCTGGCTAGCAAGAGCTTTCAGTGCTGGCACTTTTCATCTCTGAGCAATTGCTCGACGTTTGCAATTTCTCACCTGAGCTCTCTTTAGAGTGCGCGAGAGGATGAGCAGAAGATTAGGTGGCTGGAGAAGCCCAGAGCCCCAGTGTTCTTAGGCCTACAAAAGCACTTCCAAGGAAGGGTGCTGGCTAGCAACAGCTTTCAGTGCTGGCACTTTTCATCTCTGAGCAATTGCTCGACGTTTGCAATTTCTCAGCTCGTGTCTACGAGACGGAGAGATAGTGACCGTGACGTTTGGTGGGTAGAGAAGCGCAAAGCCCCAGTGTTGCTGCGCCTGTGAAAGCGCTTCCAAGGAAGGGTGCTGGCTAGCAAGAGCTTTCAGTGCTGGCACTTTTCATCTCTGAGCAATTACTCGACGTTTGCAATTTCTCAGCTCGTGTCTACGAGACGGAGAGATAGTGACCGTGACCTTTGGTGGCTAGAGAAGCGCAAAGCCCCAGTGTTGCTGCGCCTGTGAAAGCGCTTCCAAGGAAGGGTGCTGGCTAGCAACAGCTTTCAGTGCTGGCACTTTTCATCTCTGAGCAATTGCTCGACCTTTGCAATTTCTCAGCTCGTGTCTACGAGACGGAGAGATAGTGACCGTGACCTTTGGTGGCTAGAGAAGCGCAAAGCCCCAGTGTTGCTGCGCCTGTGAAAGCGCTTCCAAGGAAGGGTGCTGGCTAGCAACAGCTTTCAGTGCTGGCACTTTTCATCTCTGAGCAATTGCTCGACCTTTGCAATTTCTCACCTGAGCTCTCTTTAGAGTGCGCGAGAGGATGAGCAGATTAGGTGGCTAGAGAAGCCCAGAGCCCCAGTGTTCTTAGGCCTACAAGAGCGTTTCCAAGGAAGGGTGCTGGCTAGCAAGAGCTTTCAGTGCTGGCACTTTTCATCTCTGAGCAATTGCTCGACGTTTGCAATTTCTCACCTGAGCTCTCTTTAGAGTGCGCGAGAGGATGAGCAGAAGATTAGGTGGCTAGAGAAGCCCAGAGCCCCAGTGTTCTTAGGCCTACAAAAGCACTTCCAAGGAAGGGTGCTGGCTAGCAAGAGCTTTCAGTGCTGGCACTTTTCATCTCTGAGCAATTGCTCGACGTTTGCAATCTCTCAGCTCGTGTCTACGAGACGGAGAGATAGTGACCGTGACGTTTGGTGGGTAGAGAAGCGCAAAGCCCCAGTGTTGCTGCGCCTGTGAAAGCGCTTCCAAGGAAGGGTGCTGGCTAGCAACAGCTTTCAGTGCTGGCACTTTTCATCTCTGAGCAATTGCTCAACGTTTGCAATTTCTCACCTGAGCTCTCTTTAGACTGCGCGAGAGGATGAGCAGAAGATTAGGTGGCTAGAGAAACACAGAGCCCCAGTGTTCTTAGGCCTACAAAAGCACTTCCAAGGAAGGGTGCTGGGTAACAACAGCTTTCAGTGCTGGCACTTTTCATCTCTGAGCAATTGCTCGACGTTTGCAATTTCTCAGCTCGTGTCTACGAGACGGAAAGAGAATGACCGTGACGTTTGGTGTGTAGAGAAGCGCAAAGCCCCAGTGTTGCTGCGCCTGTGAAAGCGCTTCCAAGGAAGGGTGCTGGCTAGCAACAGCTTTCAGTGCTGGCACTTTTCATCTCTGAGCAATTGCTCGACGTTTGCAATTTCTCAGCTCGTGTCTACGAGACGGAGAGATAGTGACCGTGACGTTTGGTGGGTAGAGAAGCGCAAAGCCCCAGTGTTGCTGCGCCTGTGAAAGCGCTTCCAAGGAAGGGTGCTGGCTAGCAAGAGCTTTCAGTGCTGGCACTTTTCATCTCTGAGCAATTGCTCGACGTTTGCAATTTCTCACCTGAGCTCTCTTTAGACTGCGCGAGAGGATGAGCAGAAGATTAGGTGGCTAGAGAAGCCCAGAGCCCCACTGTTCTTAGGCCTACAAAACCGCATCCAAGGAAGGGTGCTGGGTAGCAAGAGCTTTCAGTGCTGGCACTTTTCATCTCTGAGCAATTGCTCGACGTTTGCAATTTCTCAGCTCGTGTCTACGAGACAGAGAGATAGTGACCGTGACGTTTGGTGGGTAGAGAAGCGCAAAGCCCCAGTGTTGCTGCGCCTGTGAAAGCGCTTCCAAGGAAGGGTGCTGGCTAGCAAGAGCTTTCAGTGCTGGCACTTTTCATCTCTGAGCAATTGCTCGGCGTTTGCAATTTCTCAGCTCGTGTCTACGAGACAGAGAGATAGTGACCATGACGTTTGGTGGCTAGAGAAGCGCAAAGCCCCAGTGTTGCTGCGCCTGTGAAAGCGCTTCCAAGGAAGGGTGCTGGCTAGCAACAGCTTTCAGTGCTGGCACTTTTCATCTCTGAGCAATTGCTCGACGTTTGCAATTTCTCACCTGAGCTCTCTTTAGAGTGCGCGAGAGGATGAGCAGAAGATTAGGTGGCTGGAGAAGCCCAGAGCCCCAGTGTTCTTAGGCCTACAAAAGCGCTTCCAAGGAAGGGTGCTGGCTAGCAAGAGCTTTCAGTGCTGGCACTTTTCATCTCTGAGCAATTGCTCGACGTTTGCAATTTCTCAGCTCGTGTCTACGAGACGGAGAGATAGTGACCGTGACGTTTGGTGGGTAGAGAAGCGCAAAGCCCCAGTGTTACTGCGCCTGTGAAAGCGCTTCCAAGGAAGGGTGCTGGCTAGCAACAGCTTTCAGTGCTGGCACTTTTCATCTCTGAGCAATTGCTCGACCTTTGCAATTTCTCAGCTCGTGTCTACGAGACAGAGAGATAGTGACCGTGACGTTTGGTGGGTAGAGAAGCGCAAAGCCCCAGTGTTACTGCGCCTGTGAAAGCGCTTCCAAGGAAGGGTGCTGGCTAGCAACAGCTTTCAGTGCTGGCACTTTTCATCTCTGAGCAATTGCTCGACGTTTGCAATCTCTCAGCTCGTGTCTACGAGAAGGAGAAATAGTGACCGTGACATTTGGTGGGTAGAGAAGCGCAAAGCCCCAGTGTTGCTGCGCCTCTGAAAGCGCTTCCAAGGAAGGCTGCTGGCTAGCAAGAGCTTTCAGTGCTGGCACTTTTCATCTCTGAGCAATTGCTCGACGTTTGCAATTTCTCACCTGAGCTCTCTTTAGAGTGCGAGAGAGGATGAGCAGAAGATTAGGTGGCTAGAGAAGCCCAGAGCCCCAGTGTTCTTAGGCCTACAAAAGCGCTTCCAAGGAAGGGTGCTGGCTAGCAAGAGCTTTCAGTGCTGGCACTTTTCATCTCTGAGCAATTGCTCGACGTTTGCAATTTCTCAGCTCGTGTCTACGAGACGGAGAGATAGTGACCGTGACGTTTGGTGGGTAGAGAAGCGCAAAGCCCCAGTGTTACTGCGCCTGTGAAAGCGCTTCCAAGGAAGGGTGCTGGCTAGCAACAGCTTTCAGTGCTGGCACTTTTTATCTCTGAGCAATTGCTCGACGTTTGCAATTTCTCAGCTCGTGTCTACGAGACGGAGAGATAGTGACCGTGACGTTTGGTGGGTAGAGAAGCGCAAAGCCCCAGTGTTGCTGCGCCTGTGAAAGCGCTTCCAAGGAAGGGTGCTGGCTAGCAACAGCTTTCAGTGCTGGCACTTTTCATCTCTGAGCAATTGCTCGACGTTTGCAATTTCTCAGCTCGTGTCTACGAGACGGAGAGATAGTGACCGTGACATTTGGTGGCTAGAGAAGCGCAAAGCCCCAGTGTTGCTGCGCCTGTGAAAGCGCTTCCAAGGAAGGGTTCTGGCTAGCAAGAGCTTTCAGTGCTGGCACTTTTCATCTCTGAGCAATTGCTCGACGTTTGCAATTTCTCACCTGAGCTCTCTTTAGAGTGCGCGAGAGGATGAGCAGAAGATTAGGTGGCTGGAGAAGCCCAGAGCCCCAGTGTTCTTAGGCCTACAAAAGCACTTCCAAGGAAGGGTGCTGGCTAGCAACAGCTTTCAGTGCTGGCACTTTTCATCTCTGAGCAATTGCTCGACGTTTGCAATTTCTCAGCTCGTGTCTACGAGACGGAGAGATAGTGACCGTGACCTTTGGTGGGTAGAGAAGCGCAAAGCCCCAGTGTTGCTGCGCCTGTGAAAGCGCTTCCAAGGAAGGGTGCTGGCTAGCAAGAGCTTTCAGTGCTGGCACTTTTCATCTCTGAGCAATTGCTCGACGTTTGCAATTTCTCAGCTCGTGTCTACGAGACAGAGAGATAGTGACCGTGACCTTTGGTGGGTAGAGAAGCGCAAAGCCCCAGTGTTGCTGCGCCTGTGAAAGCACTTCCAAGGAAGGGTGCTGGCTAGCAACAGTTTTCAGTGCTGGCACTTTTCATCTCTGAGCAATTGCTCGACGTTTGCAATTTCTCAGCTCGTGTCTACGAGACGGAGAGATAGTGACCGTGACCTTTGGTGGCTAGAGAAGCGCAAAGCCCCAGTGTTGCTGCGCCTGTGAAAGCGCTTCCAAGGAAGGGTGCTGGCTAGCAACAGCTTTCAGTGCTGGCACTTTTCATCTCTGAGCAATTGCTCGACCTTTGCAATTTCTCAGCTCGTGTCTACGAGACGGAGAGATAGTGACCGTGACCTTTGGTGGCTAGAGAAGCGCAAAGCCCCAGTGTTGCTGCGCCTGTGAAAGCGCTTCCAAGGAAGGGTGCTGGCTAGCAACAGCTTTCAGTGCTGGCACTTTTCATCTCTGAGCAATTGCTCGACCTTTGCAATTTCTCACCTGAGCTCTCTTTAGAGTGCGCGAGAGGATGAGCAGATTAGGTGGCTAGAGAAGCCCAGAGCCCCAGTGTTCTTAGGCCTACAAGAGCGTTTCCAAGGAAGGGTGCTGGCTAGCAAGAGCTTTCAGTGCTGGCACTTTTCATCTCTGAGCAATTGCTCGACGTTTGCAATTTCTCACCTGAGCTCTCTTTAGAGTGCGCGAGAGGATGAGCAGAAGATTAGGTGGCTAGAGAAGCCCAGAGCCCCAGTGTTCTTAGGCCTACAAAAGCACTTCCAAGGAAGGGTGCTGGCTAGCAAGAGCTTTCAGTGCTGGCACTTTTCATCTCTGAGCAATTGCTCGACGTTTGCAATCTCTCAGCTCGTGTCTACGAGACGGAGAGATAGTGACCGTGACGTTTGGTGGGTAGAGAAGCGCAAAGCCCCAGTGTTGCTGCGCCTGTGAAAGCGCTTCCAAGGAAGGGTGCTGGCTAGCAACAGCTTTCAGTGCTGGCACTTTTCATCTCTGAGCAATTGCTCAACGTTTGCAATTTCTCACCTGAGCTCTCTTTAGACTGCGCGAGAGGATGAGCAGAAGATTAGGTGGCTAGAGAAACACAGAGCCCCAGTGTTCTTAGGCCTACAAAAGCACTTCCAAGGAAGGGTGCTGGGTAACAACAGCTTTCAGTGCTGGCACTTTTCATCTCTGAGCAATTGCTCGACGTTTGCAATTTCTCAGCTCGTGTCTACGAGACGGAAAGAGAAGGACCGTGACGTTTGGTGGCTAGAGAAGCGCAAAGCCCCAGTGTTGCTGCGCCTGTGAAAGCGCTTCCAAGGAAGGGTGCTGGCTAGCAACAGCTTTCAGTGCTGGCACTTTTCATCTCTGAGCAATTGCTCGACGTTTGCAATTTCTCTCCTGAGCTCTCTTTAGAGTGCGCGAGAGGATGAGCAGAATATTAGGTGGCTAGAGAAGCCCAGAGCCCCAGTGTTCTTAGGCCTACAAAAGCGCTTCCAAGGAAGGGTGCTGGCTAGCAACAGCTTTCAGTGCTGGCACTTTTCATCTCTGAGCAATTGCTCGACGTGTGCAATTTCTCAGCTCGTGTCTACGAGACGGAGAGATAGTGACCGTGACGTTTGGTGGGTAGAGAAGCGCAAAGCCCCAGTGTTACTGCGCCTGTGAAAGCGCTTCCAAGGAAGGGTGCTGGCTAGCAAGAGCTTTCAGTGCTGGCACTTTTCATCTCTGAGCAATTGCTCGACGTTTGCAATTTCTCACGTGAGCTCTCTTTAGAGTGCGCGAGAGGATGAGCAGAAGATTAGGTGGCTAGAGAAGCCCAGAGCCCCAGTGTTCTAAGGGCTACGAAAGCGCTTCCAAGGAAGGGTGCTGGCTAGCAACAGCTTTCAGTGCTGGCACTTTTCATCTCTGAGCAATTGCTTGACGTTTGCAATTTCTCAGCTCGTGTCTACGAGATGGAAAGAGAATGACCGTGACGTTTGGTGTGTAGAGAAGCGCAAAGCCCCAGTGTTGCTGCGCCTGTGAAAGCGCTTCCAAGGAAGGGTGCTGGCTAGCAAGAGCTTTCAGTGCTGGCACTTTTCATCTCTGAGCAATTGCTCGACGTTTGCAATTTCTCAGCTCGTGTCTACGAGACGGAGAGATAGTGACCGTGACGTTTGGTGGGTAGAGAAGCGCAAAGCCCCAGTGTTGCTGCGCCTGTGAAAGCGCTTCCAAGGAAGGGTGCTGGCTAGCAAGAGCTTTCAGTGCTGGCACTTTTCATCTGTGAGCAATTGCTCGACGTTTGCAATTTCTCACCTGAGCTCTCTTTAGACTGCGCGAGAGGATGAGCAGAAGATTAGGTGGCTAGAGAAGCCCAGAGCCCCACTGTTCTTAGGCCTACAAAACCGCATCCAAGGAAGGGTGCTGGGTAGCAAGAGCTTTCAGTGCTGGCACTTTTCATCTCTGAGCAATTGCTCGACGTTTGCAATTTCTCAGCTCGTGTCTACGAGACAGAGAGATAGTGACCGTGACGTTTGGTGGGTAGAGAAGCGCAAAGCCCCAGTGTTGCTGCGCCTGTGAAAGCGCTTCCAAGGAAGGGTGCTGGCTAGCAAGAGCTTTCAGTGCTGGCACTTTTCATCTCTGAGCAATTGCTCGACGTTTGCAATTTCTCAGCTCGTGTCTACGAGACAGAGAGATAGTGACCATGACGTTTGGTGGCTAGAGAAGCGCAAAGCCCCAGTGTTGCTGCGCCTGTGAAAGCGCTTCCAAGGAAGGGTGCTGGCTAGCAACAGCTTTCAGTGCTGGCACTTTTCATCTCTGAGCAATTGCTCGACGTTTGCAATTTCTCACCTGAGCTCTCTTTAGAGTGCGCGAGAGGATGAGCAGAAGATTAGGTGGCTGGAGAAGCCCAGAGCCCCAGTGTTCTTAGGCCTACAAAAGCGCTTCCAAGGAAGGGTGCTGGCTAGCAAGAGCTTTCAGTGCTGGCACTTTTCATCTCTGAGCAATTGCTCGACGTTTGCAATTTCTCAGCTCGTGTCTACGAGACGGAGAGATAGTGACCGTGACGTTTGGTGGGTAGAGAAGCGCAAAGCCCCAGTGTTACTGCGCCTGTGAAAGCGCTTCCAAGGAAGGGTGCTGGCTAGCAACAGCTTTCAGTGCTGGCACTTTTCATCTCTGAGCAATTGCTCGACCTTTGCAATTTCTCAGCTCGTGTCTATGAGACAGAGAGATAGTGACCGTGACCTTTGGTGGGTAGAGAAGCGCAAAGCCCCAGTGTTACTGCGCCTGTGAAAGCGCTTCCAAGGAAGGGTGCTGGCTAGCAACAGCTTTCAGTGCTGGCACTTTTCATCTCTGAGCAATTGCTCGACCTTTGCAATTTCTCACCTGAGCTCTCTTTAGAGTGCGCGAGAGGATGAGCAGATTAGGTGGCTAGAGAAGCCCAGAGCCCCAGTGTTCTTAGGGCTACAAGAGCGTTTCCAAGGAAGGGTGCTGGCTAGCAACAGCTTTCAGTGCTGGCACTTTTCATCTCTGAGCAATTGCTCGACTTTTGCAATTTCTCAGCTCGTGTCTACGAGACGGAGAGATAGTGACCGTGACCTTTGGTGGGTAGAGAAGCGCAAAGCCCCAGTGTTGCTGCGCCTGTGAAAGCGCTTCCAAGGAAGGGTGCTGGCTAGCAACAGCTTTCAGTGCTGGCACTTTTCATCTCTGAGCAATTGCTCGACGTTTGCAATTTCTCACCTGAGCTCTCTTTAGACTGCTTGAGAGGATGAGCAGAAGATTAGGTGGCTAGAGAAGCCCAGAGCCCCAGTGTTCTTAGGCCTACAAAAGCACTTCCAAGGAAGGGTGCTGGCTAGCAAGAGCTTTCAGTGCTGGCACTTTTCATCTCTGAGCAATTGCTCGACGTTTGCAATTTCTCAGCTCGTGTCTACGAGACAGAGAGATAGTGACCGTGACGTTTGGTGGGTAGAGAAGCGCAAAGCCCCAGTGTTGCTGCGCCTGTGAAAGCGCTTCCAAGGAAGGGTGCTGGCTAGCAAGAGCTTTCAGTGCTGGCACTTTTCATCTCTGAGCAATTGCTCGACGTTTGCAATTTCTCACCTGAGCTCTCTTTAGAGTGCGCGAGAGGATGAGCAGAAGATTAGGTGGCTGGAGAAGCCCAGAGCCCCAGTGTTCTTAGGCCTACAAAAGCGCTTCCAAGGAAGGGTGCTGGCTAGCAACAGCTTTCAGTGCTGGCACTTTTCATCTCTGAGCAATTGCTCGACGTTTGCAATTTCTCAGCTCGTGTCTACGAGACGGAGAGATAGTGACCGTGACGTTTGGTGGCTAGAGAAGCGCAAAGCCCCAGTGTTACTGCGCCTGTGAAAGCGCTTCCAAGGAAGGGTGCTGGCTAGCAACAGCTTTCAGTGCTGGCACTTTTCATCTCTGAGCAATTGCTCGACGTTTGCAATTTCTCAGCTCGTGTCTACGAGACAGAGAGATAGTGACCGTGACCTTTGGTGGGTAGAGAAGCGCAAAGCCCCAGTGTTACTGCGCCTGTGAAAGCACTTCCAAGGAAGGGTGCTGGCTAGCAACAGCTTTCAGTGCTGACACTTTTCATCTCTGAGCAATTGCTCGACGTTTGCAATTTCTCAGCTCGTGTCTACGAGACGGAGAGATAGTGACCGTGACGTTTGGTGGGTAGAGAAGCGCAAAGCCCCAGTGTTACTGCGCCTGTGAAAGCGCTTCCAAGGAAGGGTGCTGGCTAGCAACAGCTTTCAGTGCTGGCACTTTTCATCTCTGAGCAATTGCTCGACGTTTGCAATTTCTCAGCTCGTGTCTACGAGACAGAGAGATAGTGACCGTGACCTTTGGTGGGTAGAGAAGCGCAAAGCCCCAGTGTTACTGCGCCTGTGAAAGCGCTTCCAAGGAAGGGTGCTGGCTAGCAACAGCTTTCAGTGCTGGCACTTTTCATCTCTGAGCAATTGCTCGACGTTTGCAATCTCTCAGCTCGTGTCTACGAGAAGGAGAGATAGTGACCGTGACATTTGGTGGGTAGAGAAGCGCAAAGCCCCAGTGTTGCTGCGCCTGTGAAAGCACTTCCAAGGAAGGGTGCTGGCTAGCAAGAGCTTTCAGTGCTGGCACTTTTCATCTCTGAGCAATTGCTCAACATTTGCAATTTCTCACCTGAGCTCTCTTTAGAGTGCGCGAGAGGATGAGCAGAAGATTAGGTGGCTAGAGAAACACAGAGCCCCAGTGTTCTTAGGCCTACAAAAGCACTGCCAAGGAAGGGTGCTGGCTAGCAACAGCTTTCAGTGCTGGCACTTTTCATCTCTGAGCAATTGCTCGACGTTTGCAATTTCTCAGCTCGTGTCTACGAGACGGAAAGAGAATGACCGTGACGTTTGGTGGGTAGAGAAGCGCAAAGCCCCAGTGTTGCTGCGCCTGTGAAAGCGCTTCCAAGGAAGGGTGCTGGCTAGCAACAGCTTTCAGTGCTGGCACTTTTCATCTCTGAGCAATTGCTCGACGTTTGCAATTTCTCACCTGAGCTCTCTTTAGAGTGCGAGAGAGGATGAGCAGAAGATTAGGTGGCTAGAGAAGCCCAGAGCCCCAGTGTTCTTAGGCCTACAAAAGCGCTTCCAAGGAAGGGTGCTGGCTAGCAACAGCTTTCAGTGCTGGCACTTTTCATCTCTGAGCAATTGCTCGACGTGTGCAATTTCTCAGCTCGTGTCTACGAGACGGAGAGATAGTGACCGTGACGTTTGGTGGGTAGAGAAGCGCAAAGCCCCAGTGTTACTGCGCCTGTGAAAGCGCTTCCAAGGAAGGGTGCTGGCTAGCAAGAGCTTTCAGTGCTGGCACTTTTCATCTCTGAGCAATTGCTCGACGTTTGCAATTTCTCACGTGAGCTCTCTTTAGAGTGCGCGAGAGGATGAGCAGAAGATTAGGTGGCTGGATAAGCCCAGAGCCCCACTGTTCTTAGGCCTACAGAACCGCTTCCAAGGAAGGGTGCTGGCTAGCAAGAGCTTTCAGTGCTGGCCCTTTTCATCTCTGAGCAATTGCTCAACGTTTGCAATTTCTCACCTGAGCTCTCTTTAGACTGCTTGAGAGGATGAGCAGAAGATTAGGTGGCTGGAGAAGCCCAGAGCCCCAGTGCTCTTAGGCCTACAAAAGCGCTTCCAAGGAAGGGTGCTGGCTAGCAACAGCTTTCAGTGCTGGCACTTTTCATCTCTGAGCAATTGCTCGACGTTTGCAATTTCTCAGCTCGTGTCTACGAGACGGAGAGATAGTGACCGTGACGTTTGGTGGCTAGAGAAGCGCAAAGCCCCAGTGTTACTGCGCCTGTGAAAGCGCTTCCAAGGAAGGGTGCTGGCTAGCAACAGCTTTCAGTGCTGGCACTTTTCATCTCTGAGCAATTGCTCGACGTTTGCAATTTCTCAGCTCGTGTCTACGAGACAGAGAGATAGTGACCGTGACGTTTGGTGGCTAGAGAAGCGCAAAGCCCCAGTGTTGCGGCGCCTGTGAAAGCGCTTCCAAGGAAGGGTGCTGGCTAGCAACAGCTTTCAGTGCTGGCACTTTTCATCTCTGAGCAATTGCTCGACGTTTGCAATCTCTCAGCTCGTGTCTACGAGAAGGAGAGATAGTGACCGTGACATTTGGTGGGTAGAGAAGCGCAAAGCCCCAGTGTTGCTGCGCCTGTGAAAGCGCTTCCAAGGAAGGGTGCTGGCTAGCAACAGCTTTCAGTGCTGGCACTTTTCATCTCTGAGCAATTGCTCGACGTTTGCAATTTCTCACCTGAGCTCTCTTTAGAGTGCGCGAGAGGATGAGCAGAAGATTAGGTGGCTAGAAAAGCCAGAGCCCCAGTGTTCTTAGGCCTACAAAAGCACTTCCAAGGAAGGGTGCTGGCTAGCAACAGCTTTCAGTGCTGGCACTTTTCATCTCTGAGCAATTGCTCGACGTTTGCAATTTCTCAGCTCGTGTCTACGAGACGGAAAGAGAATGACCGTGACGTTTGGTGGGTAGAGAAGCGCAAAGCCCCAGTGTTGCTGCGCCTGTGAAAGCGCTTCCAAGGAAGGGTGCTGGCTAGCAACAGCTTTCAGTGCTGGCACTTTTCATCTCTGAGCAATTGCTCGACGTTTTCAATTTCTCTCCTGAGCTCTCTTTAGAGTGCGCGAGAGGATGAGCAGAAGATTAGGTGGCTAGAGAAGCCCAGAGCCCCAGTGTTCTTAGGCCTACAAAAGCGCTTCCAAGGAAGGGTGCTGGCTAGCAACAGCTTTCAGTGCTGGCACTTTTCATCTCTGAGCAATTGCTCGACGTGTGCAATTTCTCAGCTCGTGTCTACGAGACGGAGAGATAGTGACCGTGACGTTTGGTGGGTAGAGAAGCGCAAAGCCCCAGTGTTACTGCGCCTGTGAAAGCGCTTCCAAGGAAGGGTGCTGGCTAGCAAGAGCTTTCAGTGCTGGCACTTTTCATCTCTGAGCAATTGCTCGACCTTTGCAATTTCTCACGTGAGCTCTCTTTAGAGTGCGCGAGAGGATGAGCAGAAGATTAGGTGGCTAGAGAAGCCCAGAGCCCCAGTGTTCTAAGGGCTACGAAAGCGCTTCCAAGGAAGGGTGCTGGCTAGCAACAGCTTTCAGTGCTGGCACTTTTCATCTCTGAGCAATTGCTTGACGTTTGCAATTTCTCAGCTCGTGTCTACGAGATGGAAAGAGAATGACCGTGACGTTTGGTGTGTAGAGAAGCGCAAAGCCCCAGTGTTGCTGCGCCTGTGAAAGCGCTTCCAAGGAAGGGTGCTGGCTAGCAAGAGCTTTCAGTGCTGGCACTTTTCATCTCTGAGCAATTGCTCGACGTTTGCAATTTCTCAGCTCGTGTCTACGAGACGGAGAGATAGTGACCGTGACGTTTGGTGGGTAGAGAAGCGCAAAGCCCCAGTGTTGCTGCGCCTGTGAAAGCGCTTCCAAGGAAGGGTGCTGGCTAGCAAGAGCTTTCAGTGCTGGCACTTTTCATCTCTGAGCAATTGCTCGACGTTTGCAATTTCTCACCTGAGCTCTCTTTAGACTGCGCGAGAGGATGAGCAGAAGATTAGGTGGCTAGAGAAGCCCAGAGCCCCACTGTTCTTAGGCCTACAAAACCGCATCCAAGGAAGGGTGCTGGGTAGCAAGAGCTTTCAGTGCTGGCACTTTTCATCTCTGAGCAATTGCTCGACGTTTGCAATTTCTCAGCTCGTGTCTACGAGACAGAGAGATAGTGACCGTGACGTTTGGTGGCTAGAGAAGCGCAAAGCCCCAGTGTTGCTGCGCCTGTGAAAGCGCTTCCAAGGAAGGGTGCTGGCTAGCAAGAGCTTTCAGTGCTGGCACTTTTCATCTCTGAGCAATTGCTCGACGTTTGCAATTTCTCAGCTCGTGTCTACGAGACAGAGAGATAGTGACCATGACGTTTGGTGGGTAGAGAAGCGCAAAGCCCCAGTGTTGCTGCGCCTGTGAAAGCGCTTCCAAGGAAGGGTGCTGGCTAGCAAGAGCTTTCAGTGCTGGCACTTTTCATCTCTGAGCAATTGCTCGACGTTTGCAATTTCTCACCTGAGCTCTCTTTAGAGTGCGCGAGAGGATGAGCAGAAGATTAGGTGGCCAGAGAAGCCCAGAGCCCCAGTGTTCTTAGGCCTACAAAAGCGCTTCCAAGGAAGGGTGCTGGCTAGCAACAGCTTTCAGTGCTGGCACTTTTCATCTCTGAGCAATTGCTCGACGTTTGCAATTTCTCAGCTCGTGTCTACGAGACGGAGAGATAGTGACCGTGACGTTTGGTGGGTAGAGAAGCGCAAAGCCCCAGTGTTACTGCGCCTGTGAAAGCGCTTCCAAGGAAGGGTGCTGGCTAGCAACAGCTTTCAGTGCTGGCACTTTTCCTCTCTGAGCAATTGCTCGACGTTTGCAATTTCTCAGCTCGTGTCTACGAGACAGAGAGATAGTGACCGTGACCTTTGGTGGGTAGAGAAGCGCAAAGCCCCAGTGTTACTGCGCCTGTGAAAGCGCTTCCAAGGAAGGGTGCTGGCTAGCAACAGCTTTCAGTGCTGGCACTTTTCATCTCTGAGCAATTGCTCGACGTTTGCAATCTCTCAGCTCGTGTCTACGAGAAGGAGAAATAGTGACCGTGACATTTGGTGGGTAGAGAAGCGCAAAGCCCCAGTGTTGCTGCGCCTCTGAAAGCGCTTCCAAGGAAGGCTGCTGGCTAGCAAGAGCTTTCAGTGCTGGCACTTTTCATCTCTGAGCAATTGCTCAACGTTTGCAATTTCTCACCTGAGCTCTCTTTAGACTGCGCGAGAGGATGAGCAGAAGATTAGGTGGCTAGAGAAGCCCAGAGCCCCAGTGTTCTTAGGCCTACAAAAGCACTGCCAAGGAAGGGTGCTGGGTAGCAAGAGCTTTCAGTGCTGGCACTTTTCATCTCTGAGCAATTGCTCGACGTTTGCAATCTCTCAGCTCGTGTCTATGAGACGGAAAGAGAATGACCGTGACGTTTGGTGGGTAGAGAAGCGCAAAGCCCCAGTGTTGCTGCGCCTGTGAAAGCGCTTCCAAGGAAGGGTGCTGGCTAGCAACAGTTTTCAGTGCTGGCACTTTTCCTCTCTGAGCAATTGCTCGACGTTTGCAATTTCTCACCTGAGCTCTCTTTAGAGTGCGAGAGAGGATGAGCAGAAGATTAGGTGGCTAGAGAAGCCCAGAGCCCCAGTGTTCTTAGGCCTACAAAAGCGCTTCCAAGGAAGGGTGCTGGCTAGCAAGAGCTTTCAGTGCTGGCACTTTTCATCTCTGAGCAATTGCTCGACGTTTGCAATTTCTCAGCTCGTGTCTACGAGACGGAGAGATAGTGACCGTGACGTTTGGTGGCTAGAGAAGCGCAAAGCCCCAGTGTTACTGCGCCTGTGAAAGCGCTTCCAAGGAAGGGTGCTGGCTAGCAACAGCTTTCAGTGCTGGCACTTTTCATCTCTGAGCAATTGCTCGACGTTTGCAATTTCTCAGCTCGTGTCTACGAGACAGAGAGATAGTGACCGTGACCTTTGGTGGGTAGAGAAGCGCAAAGCCCCAGTGTTACTGCGCCTGTGAAAGCACTTCCAAGGAAGGGTGCTGGCTAGCAACAGCTTTCAGTGCTGACACTTTTCATCTCTGAGCAATTGCTCGACGTTTGCAATTTCTCAGCTCGTGTCTACGAGACGGAGAGATAGTGACCGTGACGTTTGGTGGGTAGAGAAGCGCAAAGCCCCAGTGTTACTGCGCCTGTGAAAGCGCTTCCAAGGAAGGGTGCTGGCTAGCAACAGCTTTCAGTGCTGGCACTTTTCATCTCTGAGCAATTGCTCGACGTTTGCAATTTCTCAGCTCGTGTCTACGAGACAGAGAGATAGTGACCGTGACCTTTGGTGGGTAGAGAAGCGCAAAGCCCCAGTGTTACTGCGCCTGTGAAAGCGCTTCCAAGGAAGGGTGCTGGCTAGCAACAGCTTTCAGTGCTGGCACTTTTCATCTCTGAGCAATTGCTCGACGTTTGCAATCTCTCAGCTCGTGTCTACGAGAAGGAGAGATAGTGACCGTGACATTTGGTGGGTAGAGAAGCGCAAAGCCCCAGTGTTGCTGCGCCTGTGAAAGCGCTTCCAAGGAAGGGTGCTGGCTAGCAAGAGCTTTCAGTGCTGGCACTTTTCATCTCTGAGCAATTGCTCAACATTTGCAATTTCTCACCTGAGCTCTCTTTAGAGTGCGCGAGAGGATGAGCAGAAGATTAGGTGGCTAGAGAAACACAGAGCCCCAGTGTTCTTAGGCCTACAAAAGCACTGCCAAGGAAGGGTGCTGGCTAGCAACAGCTTTCAGTGCTGGCACTTTTCATCTCTGAGCAATTGCTCGACGTTTGCAATTTCTCAGCTCGTGTCTACGAGACGGAAAGAGAATGACCGTGACGTTTGGTGGGTAGAGAAGCGCAAAGCCCCAGTGTTGCTGCGCCTGTGAAAGCGCTTCCAAGGAAGGGTGCTGGCTAGCAACAGCTTTCAGTGCTGGCACTTTTCATCTCTGAGCAATTGCTCGACGTTTGCAATTTCTCACCTGAGCTCTCTTTAGAGTGCGAGAGAGGATGAGCAGAAGATTAGGTGGCTAGAGAAGCCCAGAGCCCCAGTGTTCTTAGGCCTACAAAAGCGCTTCCAAGGAAGGGTGCTGGCTAGCAAGAGCTTTCAGTGCTGGCACTTTTCATCTCTGAGCAATTGCTCGACGTGTGCAATTTCTCAGCTCGTGTCTACGAGACGGAGAGATAGTGACCGTGACGTTTGGTGGGTAGAGAAGCGCAAAGCCCCAGTGTTACTGCGCCTGTGAAAGCGCTTCCAAGGAAGGGTGCTGGCTAGCAAGAGCTTTCAGTGCTGGCACTTTTCATCTCTGAGCAATTGCTCGACGTTTGCAATTTCTCACGTGAGCTCTCTTTAGAGTGCGCGAGAGGATGAGCAGAAGATTAGGTGGCTGGATAAGCCCAGAGCCCCACTGTTCTTAGGCCTACAGAACCGCTTCCAAGGAAGGGTGCTGGCTAGCAACAGCTTCCAGTGCTGGCCCTTTTCATCTCTGAGCAATTGCTCGATGTTTGCAATTTCTCACCTGAGCTCTCTTTAGACTGCTTGAGAGGATGAGCAGAAGATTAGGTGGCTAGAGAAGCCCAGAGCCCCAGTGTTCTTAGGCCTACAAAAGCACTTCCAAGGAAGGGTGCTGGCTAGCAACAGCTTTCAGTGCTGGCACTTTTCATCTCTGAGCAATTGCTCGACGTTTGCAATCTCTCAGCTCGTGTCTACGAGACGGAGAGATAGTGACCGTGACGTTTGGTGGGTAGAGAAGCCCAAAGCCCCAGTGTTGCTGCGCCTGTGAAAGCGCTTCCAAGGAAGGGTGCTGGCTAGCAAGAGCTTTCAGTGCTGGCACTTTTCATCTCTGAGCAATTGCTCGACGTTTGCAATTTCTCACCTGAGCTCTCTTTAGACTGCGCGAGAGGATGAGCAGAAGATTAGGTGGCTGGAGAAGCCCAGAGCCCCAGTGCTCTTAGGCCTACAAAAGCGCTTCCAAGGAAGGGTGCTGGCTAGCAACAGCTTTCAGTGCTGGCACTTTTCATCTCTGAGCAATTGCTCGACGTTTGCAATTTCTCAGCTCGTGTCTACGAGACGGAGAGATAGTGACCGTGACGTTTGGTGGCTAGAGAAGCGCAAAGCCCCAGTGTTACTGCGCCTGTGAAAGCGCTTCCAAGGAAGGGTGCTGGCTAGCAACAGCTTTCAGTGCTGGCACTTTTCATCTCTGAGCAATTGCTCGACGTTTGCAATTTCTCAGCTCGTGTCTACGAGACAGAGAGATAGTGACCGTGACCTTTGGTGGCTAGAGAAGCGCAAAGCCCCAGTGTTACTGCGCCTGTGAAAGCGCTTCCAAGGAAGGGTGCTGGCTAGCAACAGCTTTCAGTGCTGGCACTTTTCATCTCTGAGCAATTGCTCGACGTTTGCAATCTCTCAGCTCGTGTCTACGAGAAGGAGAGATAGTGACCGTGACATTTGGTGGGTAGAGAAGCGCAAAGCCCCAGTGTTGCTGCGCCTGTGAAAGCGCTTCCAAGGAAGGGTGCTGGCTAGCAACAGCTTTCAGTGCTGGCACTTTTCATCTCTGAGCAATTGCTCAACGTTTGCAATTTCTCACCTGAGCTCTCTTTAGAGTGCGCGAGAGGATGAGCAGAAGATTAGGTGGCTAGAAAAGCCCAGAGCCCCAGTGTTCTTAGGCCTACAAAAGCACTTCCAAGGAAGGGTGCTGGGTAGCAACAGCTTTCAGTGCTGGCACTTTTCATCTCTGAGCAATTGCTCGACGTTTGCAATTTCTCAGCTCGTGTCTACGAGACGGAAAGAGAATGACCGTGACGTTTGGTGGGTAGAGAAGCGCAAAGCCCCAGTGTTGCTGCGCCTGTGAAAGCGCTTCCAAGGAAGGGTGCTGGCTAGCAACAGCTTTCAGTGCTGGCACTTTTCATCTCTGAGCAATTGCTCGACGTTTTCAATTTCTCTCCTGAGCTCTCTTTAGAGTGCGCGAGAGGATGAGCAGAAGATTAGGTGGCTAGAGAAGCCCAGAGCCCCAGTGTTCTTAGGCCTACAAAAGCGCTTCCAAGGAAGGGTGCTGGCTAGCAACAGCTTTCAGTGCTGGCACTTTTCATCTCTGAGCAATTGCTCGACGTGTGCAATTTCTCAGCTCGTGTCTACGAGACGGAGAGATAGTGACTGTGACGTTTGGTGGGTAGAGAAGCGCAAAGCCCCAGTGTTACTGCGCCTGTGAAAGCGCTTCCAAGGAAGGGTGCTGGCTAGCAAGAGCTTTCAGTGCTGGCACTTTTCATCTCTGAGCAATTGCTCGACGTTTGCAATTTCTCACGTGAGCTCTCTTTAGAGTGCGCGAGAGGATGAGCAGAAGATTAGGTGGCTAGAGAAGCCCAGAGCCCCAGTGTTCTAAGGGCTACGAAAGCGCTTCCAAGGAAGGGTGCTGGCTAGCAAGAGCTTTCAGTGCTGGCACTTTTCATCTCTGAGCAATTGCTTGACGTTTGCAATTTCTCAGCTCGTGTCTACGAGATGGAAAGAGAATGACCGTGACGTTTGGTGTGTAGAGAAGCGCAAAGCCCCAGTGTTGCTGCGCCTGTGAAAGCGCTTCCAAGGAAGGGTGCTGGCTAGCAAGAGCTTTCAGTGCTGGCACTTTTCATCTCTGAGCAATTGCTCGACGTTTGCAATTTCTCAGCTCGTGTCTACGAGACGGAGAGATAGTGACCGTGACGTTTGGTGGGTAGAGAAGCGCAAAGCCCCAGTGTTGCTGCGCCTGTGAAAGCGCTTCCAAGGAAGGGTGCTGGCTAGCAAGAGCTTTCAGTGCTGGCACTTTTCATCTCTGAGCAATTGCTCGACGTTTGCAATTTCTCACCTGAGCTCTCTTTAGACTGCGCGAGAGGATGAGCAGAAGATTAGGTGGCTAGAGAAGCCCAGAGCCCCACTGTTCTTAGGCCTACAAAACCGCATCCAAGGAAGGGTGCTGGGTAGCAAGAGCTTTCAGTGCTGGCACTTTTCATCTCTGAGCAATTGCTCGACGTTTGCAATTTCTCAGCTCGTGTCTACGAGACAGAGAGATAGTGACCGTGACGTTTGGTGGCTAGAGAAGCGCAAAGCCCCAGTGTTGCTGCGCCTGTGAAAGCGCTTCCAAGGAAGGGTGCTGGCTAGCAAGAGCTTTCAGTGCTGGCACTTTTCATCTCTGAGCAATTGCTCGACGTTTGCAATTTCTCAGCTCGTGTCTACGAGACAGAGAGATAGTGACCATGACGTTTGGTGGGTAGAGAAGCGCAAAGCCCCAGTGTTGCTGCGCCTGTGAAAGCGCTTCCAAGGAAGGGTGCTGGCTAGCAAGAGCTTTCAGTGCTGGCACTTTTCATCTCTGAGCAATTGCTCGACGTTTGCAATTTCTCACCTGAGCTCTCTTTAGAGTGCGCGAGAGGATGAGCAGAAGATTAGGTGGCCAGAGAAGCCCAGAGCCCCAGTGTTCTTAGGCCTACAAAAGCGCTTCCAAGGAAGGGTGCTGGCTAGCAACAGCTTTCAGTGCTGGCACTTTTCATCTCTGAGCAATTGCTCGACGTTTGCAATTTCTCAGCTCGTGTCTACGAGACGGAGAGATAGTGACCGTGACGTTTGGTGGGTAGAGAAGCGCAAAGCCCCAGTGTTACTGCGCCTGTGAAAGCGCTTCCAAGGAAGGGTGCTGGCTAGCAACAGCTTTCAGTGCTGGCACTTTTCATCTCTGAGCAATTGCTCGACCTTTGCAATTTCTCAGCTCGTGTCTACGAGACAGAGAGATAGTGACCGTGACCTTTGGTGGGTAGAGAAGCGCAAAGCCCCAGTGTTACTGCGCCTGTGAAAGCGCTTCCAAGGAAGGGTGCTGGCTAGCAACAGCTTTCAGTGCTGGCACTTTTCATCTCTGAGCAATTGCTCGACGTTTGCAATCTCTCAGCTCGTGTCTACGAGAAGGAGAGATAGTGACCGTGACATTTGGTGGGTAGAGAAGCGCAAAGCCCCAGTGTTGCTGCGCCTGTGAAAGCGCTTCCAAGGAAGGGTGCTGGCTAGCAAGAGCTTTCAGTGCTGGCACTTTTCATCTCTGAGCAATTGCTCAACATTTGCAATTTCTCACCTGAGCTCTCTTTAGAGTGCGCGAGAGGATGAGCAGAAGATTAGGTGGCTAGAGAAACACAGAGCCCCAGTGTTCTTAGGCCTACAAAAGCACTGCCAAGGAAGGGTGCTGGCTAGCAACAGCTTTCAGTGCTGGCACTTTTCATCTCTGAGCAATTGCTCGACGTTTGCAATTTCTCAGCTCGTGTCTACGAGACGGAAAGAGAATGACCGTGACGTTTGGTGGGTAGAGAAGCGCAAAGCCCCAGTGTTGCTGCGCCTGTGAAAGCGCTTCCAAGGAAGGGTGCTGGCTAGCAACAGCTTTCAGTGCTGGCACTTTTCATCTCTGAGCAATTGCTCGACGTTTGCAATTTCTCACCTGAGCTCTCTTTAGAGTGCGAGAGAGGATGAGCAGAAGATTAGGTGGCTAGAGAAGCCCAGAGCCCCAGTGTTCTTAGGCCTACAAAAGCGCTTCCAAGGAAGGGTGCTGGCTAGCAAGAGCTTTCAGTGCTGGCACTTTTCATCTCTGAGCAATTGCTCGACGTGTGCAATTTCTCAGCTCGTGTCTACGAGACGGAGAGATAGTGACCGTGACGTTTGGTGGGTAGAGAAGCGCAAAGCCCCAGTGTTACTGCGCCTGTGAAAGCGCTTCCAAGGAAGGGTGCTGGCTAGCAAGAGCTTTCAGTGCTGGCACTTTTCATCTCTGAGCAATTGCTCGACGTTTGCAATTTCTCACGTGAGCTCTCTTTAGAGTGCGCGAGAGGATGAGCAGAAGATTAGGTGGCTGGATAAGCCCAGAGCCCCACTGTTCTTAGGCCTACAGAACCGCTTCCAAGGAAGGGTGCTGGCTAGCAACAGCTTCCAGTGCTCGCCCTTTTCATCTCTGAGCAATTGCTCGATGTTTGCAATTTCTCACCTGAGCTCTCTTTAGACTGCTTGAGAGGATGAGCAGAAGATTAGGTGGCTAGAGAAGCCCAGAGCCCCAGTGTTCTTAGGCCTACAAAAGCACTTCCAAGGAAGGGTGCTGGCTAGCAACAGCTTTCAGTGCTGGCACTTTTCATCTCTGAGCAATTGCTCGACGTTTGCAATCTCTCAGCTCGTGTCTACGAGACGGAGAGATAGTGACCGTGACGTTTGGTGGGTAGAGAAGCCCAAAGCCCCAGTGTTGCTGCGCCTGTGAAAGCGCTTCCAAGGAAGGGTGCTGGCTAGCAAGAGCTTTCAGTGCTGGCACTTTTCATCTCTGAGCAATTGCTCGACGTTTGCAATTTCTCACCTGAGCTCTCTTTAGACTGCGCGAGAGGATGAGCAGAAGATTAGGTGGCTGGAGAAGCCCAGAGCCCCAGTGCTCTTAGGCCTACAAAAGCGCTTCCAAGGAAGGGTGCTGGCTAGCAACAGCTTTCAGTGCTGGCACTTTTCATCTCTGAGCAATTGCTCGACGTTTGCAATTTCTCAGCTCGTGTCTACGAGACGGAGAGATAGTGACCGTGACGTTTGGTGGCTAGAGAAGCGCAAAGCCCCAGTGTTACTGCGCCTGTGAAAGCGCTTCCAAGGAAGGGTGCTGGCTAGCAACAGCTTTCAGTGCTGGCACTTTTCATCTCTGAGCAATTGCTCGACGTTTGCAATTTCTCAGCTCGTGTCTACGAGACAGAGAGATAGTGACCGTGACCTTTGGTGGCTAGAGAAGCGCAAAGCCCCAGTGTTACTGCGCCTGTGAAAGCGCTTCCAAGGAAGGGTGCTGGCTAGCAACAGCTTTCAGTGCTGGCACTTTTCATCTCTGAGCAATTGCTCAACGTTTGCAATCTCTCAGCTCGTGTCTACGAGAAGGAGAGATAGTGACCGTGACATTTGGTGGGTAGAGAAGCGCAAAGCCCCAGTGTTGCTGCGCCTGTGAAAGCGCTTCCAAGGAAGGGTGCTGGCTAGCAACAGCTTTCAGTGCTGGCACTTTTCATCTCTGAGCAATTGCTCAACGTTTGCAATTTCTCACCTGAGCTCTCTTTAGAGTGCGCGAGAGGATGAGCAGAAGATTAGGTGGCTAGAAAAGCCCAGAGCCCCAGTGTTCTTAGGCCTACAAAAGCACTTCCAAGGAAGGGTGCTGGGTAGCAACAGCTTTCAGTGCTGGCACTTTTCATCTCTGAGCAATTGCTCGACGTTTGCAATTTCTCAGCTCGTGTCTACGAGACGGAAAGAGAATGACCGTGACGTTTGGTGGGTAGAGAAGCGCAAAGCCCCAGTGTTGCTGCGCCTGTGAAAGCGCTTCCAAGGAAGGGTGCTGGCTAGCAACAGCTTTCAGTGCTGGCACTTTTCATCTCTGAGCAATTGCTCGACGTTTTCAATTTCTCTCCTGAGCTCTCTTTAGAGTGCGCGAGAGGATGAGCAGAAGATTAGGTGGCTAGAGAAGCCCAGAGCCCCAGTGTTCTTAGGCCTACAAAAGCGCTTCCAAGGAAGGGTGCTGGCTAGCAACAGCTTTCAGTGCTGGCACTTTTCATCTCTGAGCAATTGCTCGACGTGTGCAATTTCTCAGCTCGTGTCTACGAGACGGAGAGATAGTGACCGTGACGTTTGGTGGGTAGAGAAGCGCAAAGCACCAGTGTTACTGCGCCTGTGAAAGCGCTTCCAAGGAAGGGTGCTGGCTAGCAAGAGCTTTCAGTGCTGGCACTTTTCATCTCTGAGCAATTGCTCGACGTTTGCAATTTCTCACGTGAGCTCTCTTTAGAGTGCGCGAGAGGATGAGCAGAAGATTAGGTGGCTAGAGAAGCCCAGAGCCCCAGTGTTCTAAGGGCTACGAAAGCGCTTCCAAGGAAGGGTGCTGGCTAGCAACAGCTTTCAGTGCTGGCACTTTTCATCTCTGAGCAATTGCTTGACGTTTGCAATTTCTCAGCTCGTGTCTACGAGATGGAAAGAGAATGACCGTGACGTTTGGTGTGTAGAGAAGCGCAAAGCCCCAGTGTTGCTGCGCCTGTGAAAGCGCTTCCAAGGAAGGGTGCTGGCTAGCAAGAGCTTTCAGTGCTGGCACTTTTCATCTCTGAGCAATTGCTCGACGTTTGCAATTTCTCAGCTCGTGTCTACGAGACGGAGAGATAGTGACCGTGACGTTTGGTGGGTAGAGAAGCGCAAAGCCCCAGTGTTGCTGCGCCTGTGAAAGCGCTTCCAAGGAAGGGTGCTGGCTAGCAAGAGCTTTCAGTGCTGGCACTTTTCATCTCTGAGCAATTGCTCGACGTTTGCAATTTCTCACCTGAGCTCTCTTTAGACTGCGCGAGAGGATGAGCAGAAGATTAGGTGGCTAGAGAAGCCCAGAGCCCCACTGTTCTTAGGCCTACAAAACCGCATCCAAGGAAGGGTGCTGGGTAGCAAGAGCTTTCAGTGCTGGCACTTTTCATCTCTGAGCAATTGCTCGACGTTTGCAATTTCTCAGCTCGTGTCTACGAGACAGAGAGATAGTGACCGTGACGTTTGGTGGCTAGAGAAGCGCAAAGCCCCAGTGTTGCTGCGCCTGTGAAAGCGCTTCCAAGGAAGGGTGCTGGCTAGCAAGAGCTTTCAGTGCTGGCACTTTTCATCTCTGAGCAATTGCTCGACGTTTGCAATTTCTCAGCTCGTGTCTACGAGACAGAGAGATAGTGACCATGACGTTTGGTGGGTAGAGAAGCGCAAAGCCCCAGTGTTGCTGCGCCTGTGAAAGCGCTTCCAAGGAAGGGTGCTGGCTAGCAAGAGCTTTCAGTGCTGGCACTTTTCATCTCTGAGCAATTGCTCGACGTTTGCAATTTCTCACCTGAGCTCTCTTTAGAGTGCGCGAGAGGATGAGCAGAAGATTAGGTGGCCAGAGAAGCCCAGAGCCCCAGTGTTCTTAGGCCTACAAAAGCGCTTCCAAGGAAGGGTGCTGGCTAGCAACAGCTTTCAGTGCTGGCACTTTTCATCTCTGAGCAATTGCTCGACGTTTGCAATTTCTCAGCTCGTGTCTACGAGACGGAGAGATAGTGACCGTGACGTTTGGTGGGTAGAGAAGCGCAAAGCCCCAGTGTTACTGCGCCTGTGAAAGCGCTTCCAAGGAAGGGTGCTGGCTAGCAACAGCTTTCAGTGCTGGCACTTTTCCTCTCTGAGCAATTGCTCGACCTTTGCAATTTCTCAGCTCGTGTCTACGAGACAGAGAGATAGTGACCGTGACCTTTGGTGGGTAGAGAAGCGCAAAGCCCCAGTGTTACTGCGCCTGTGAAAGCGCTTCCAAGGAAGGGTGCTGGCTAGCAACAGCTTTCAGTGCTGGCACTTTTCATCTCTGAGCAATTGCTCGACTTTTGCAATCTCTCAGCTCGTGTCTACGAGAAGGAGAAATAGTGACCGTGACATTTGGTGGGTAGAGAAGCGCAAAGCCCCAGTGTTGCTGCGCCTGTGAAAGCGCTTCCAAGGAAGGCTGCTGGCTAGCAAGAGCTTTCAGTGCTGGCACTTTTCATCTCTGAGCAATTGCTCAACGTTTGCAATTTCTCACCTGAGCTCTCTTTAGACTGCGCGAGAGGATGAGCAGAAGATTAGGTGGCTAGAGAAGCCCAGAGCCCCAGTGTTCTTAGGCCTACAAAAGCACTGCCAAGGAAGGGTGCTGGGTAGCAAGAGCTTTCAGTGCTGGCACTTTTCATCTCTGAGCAATTGCTCGACGTTTGCAATCTCTCAGCTCGTGTCTATGAGACGGAAAGAGAATGACCGTGACGTTTGGTGGGTAGAGAAGCGCAAAGCCCCAGTGTTGCTGCGCCTGTGAAAGCGCTTCCAAGGAAGGGTGCTGGCTAGCAACAGTTTTCAGTGCTGGCACTTTTCCTCTCTGAGCAATTGCTCGACGTTTGCAATTTCTCACCTGAGCTCTCTTTAGAGTGCGAGAGAGGATGAGCAGAAGATTAGGTGGCTAGAGAAGCCCAGAGCCCCAGTGTTCTTAGGCCTACAAAAGCGCTTCCAAGGAAGGGTGCTGGCTAGCAAGAGCTTTCAGTGCTGGCACTTTTCATCTCTGAGCAATTGCTCGACGTTTGCAATTTCTCAGCTCGTGTCTACGAGACGGAGAGATAGTGACCGTGACGTTTGGTGGGTAGAGAAGCGCAAAGCCCCAGTGTTACTGCGCCTGTGAAAGCGCTTCCAAGGAAGGGTGCTGGCTAGCAACAGCTTTCAGTGCTGGCACTTTTCATCTCTGAGCAATTGCTCGACCTTTGCAATTTCTCACCTGAGCTCTCTTTAGAGTGCGCGAGAGGATGAGCAGATTAGGTGGCTAGAGAAGCCCAGAGCCCCAGTGTTCTTAGGGCTACAAGAGCGTTTCCAAGGAAGGGTGCTGGCTAGCAAGAGCTTTCAGTGCTGGCACTTTTCATCTCTGAGCAATTGCTCGACTTTTGCAATCTCTCAGCTCGTGTCTACGAGACGGAGAGATAGTGACCGTGACGTTTGGTGGGTAGAGAAGCGCAAAGCCCCAGTGTTGCTGCGCCTCTGAAAGCGCTTCCAAGGAAGGGTGCTGGCTAGCAAGAGCTTTCAGTGCTGGCACTTTTCATCTCTGAGCAATTGCTCGACGTTTGCAATTTCTCAGCTCGTGTCTACGAGACAGAGAGATAGTGACCGTGACGTTTGGTGGGTAGAGAAGCGCAAAGCCCCAGTGTTGCTGCGCCTGTGAAAGCGCTTCCAAGGAAGGGTGCTGGCTAGCAACAGCTTTCAGTGCTGGCACTTTTCATCTCTGAGCAATTGCTCGACGTTTGCAATTTCTCACCTGAGCTCTCTTTAGAGTGCGCGAGAGGATGAGCAGAAGATTAGGTGGCTGGAGAAGCCCAGAGCCCCAGTGTTCTTAGGCCTACAAAAGCGCTTCCAAGGAAGGGTGCTGGCTAGCAAGAGCTTTCAGTGCTGGCACTTTTCATCTCTGAGCAATTGCTCGACGTTTGCAATTTCTCAGCTCGTGTCTACGAGACGGAGAGATAGTGACCGTGACGTTTGGTGGCTAGAGAAGCGCAAAGCCCCAGTGTTACTGCGCCTGTGAAAGCGCTTCCAAGGAAGGGTGCTGGCTAGCAACAGCTTTCAGTGCTGGCACTTTTCATCTCTGAGCAATTGCTCGACTTTTGCAATCTCTCAGCTCGTGTCTACGAGACAGAGAGATAGTGACCGTGACGTTTGGTGGGTAGAGAAGCGCAAAGCCCCAGTGTTACTGCGCCTGTGAAAGCGCTTCCAAGGAAGGGTGCTGGCTAGCAAGAGCTTTCAGTGCTGGCACTTTTCATCTCTGAGCAATTGCTCGACGTTTGCAATTTCTCACGTGAGCTCTCTTTAGAGTGCGCGAGAGGATGAGCAGAAGATTAGGTGGCTGGATAAGCCCAGAGCCCCACTGTTCTTAGGCCTACAGAACCGCTTCCAAGGAAGGGTGCTGGCTAGCAAGAGCTTTCAGTGCTGGCACTTTTCATCTCTGAGCAATTGCTCGACGTTTGCAATTTCTCACCTGAGCTCTCTTTAGACTGCGCGAGAGGATGAGCAGAAGATTAGGTGGCTGGAGAAGCCCAGAGCCCCAGTGCTCTTAGGCCTACAAAAGCGCTTCCAAGGAAGGGTGCTGGCTAGCAACAGCTTTCAGTGCTGGCACTTTTCATCTCTGAGCAATTGCTCGACGTTTGCAATTTCTCAGCTCGTGTCTACGAGACGGAGAGATAGTGACCGTGACGTTTGGTGGCTAGAGAAGCGCAAAGCCCCAGTGTTACTGCGCCTGTGAAAGCGCTTCCAAGGAAGGGTGCTGGCTAGCAACAGCTTTCAGTGCTGGCACTTTTCATCTCTGAGCAATTGCTCGACGTTTGCAATTTCTCAGCTCGTGTCTACGAGACAGAGAGATAGTGACCGTGACCTTTGGTGGCTAGAGAAGCGCAAAGCCCCAGTGTTACTGCGCCTGTGAAAGCGCTTCCAAGGAAGGGTGCTGGCTAGCAAGAGCTTTCAGTGCTGGCACTTTTCATCTCTGAGCAATTGCTCGACGTTTGCAATCTCTCAGCTCGTGTCTACGAGAAGGAGAGATAGTGACCGTGACCTTTGGTGGGTAGAGAAGCGCAAAGCCCCAGTGTTGCTGCGCCTGTGAAAGCGCTTCCAAGGAAGGGTGCTGGCTAGCAAGAGCTTTCAGTGCTGGCACTTTTCATCTCTGAGCAATTGCTCAACGTTTGCAATTTCTCACCTGAGCTCTCTTTAGAGTGCGCGAGAGGATGAGCAGAAGATTAGGTGGCTAGAAAAGCCCAGAGCCCCAGTGTTCTTAGGCCTACAAAAGCACTTCCAAGGAAGGGTGCTGGCTAGCAACAGCTTTCAGTGCTGGCACTTTTCATCTCTGAGCAATTGCTCGACGTTTGCAATTTCTCAGCTCGTGTCTACGAGACGGAAAGAGAATGACCGTGACGTTTGGTGGGTAGAGAAGCGCAAAGCCCCAGTGTTGCTGCGCCTGTGAAAGCGCTTCCAAGGAAGGGTGCTGGCTAGCAACAGCTTTCAGTGCTGGCACTTTTCATCTCTGAGCAATTGCTCGACGTTTTCAATTTCTCTCCTGAGCTCTCTTTAGAGTGCGCGAGAGGATGAGCAGAAGATTAGGTGGCTAGAGAAGCCCAGAGCCCCAGTGTTCTTAGGCCTACAAAAGCGCTTCCAAGGAAGGGTGCTGGCTAGCAACAGCTTTCAGTGCTGGCACTTTTCATCTCTGAGCAATTGCTCGACGTGTGCAATTTCTCAGCTCGTGTCTACGAGACGGAGAGATAGTGACCGTGACGTTTGGTGGGTAGAGAAGCGCAAAGCCCCAGTGTTACTGCGCCTGTGAAAGCGCTTCCAAGGAAGGGTGCTGGCTAGCAAGAGCTTTCAGTGCTGGCACTTTTCATCTCTGAGCAATTGCTCAACGTTTGCAATTTCTCACCTGAGCTCTCTTTAGAGTGCGCGAGAGGATGAGCAGAAGATTAGGTGGCTAGAGAAGCCCAGAGCCCCAGTGTTCTAAGGGCTACGAAAGCGCTTCCAAGGAAGGGTGCTGGCTAGCAACAGCTTTCAGTGCTGGCACTTTTCATCTCTGAGCAAGTGCTTGACGTTTGCAATTTCTCAGCTCGTGTCTACGAGATGGAAAGAGAATGACCGTGACGTTTGGTGGCTAGAGAAGCGCAAAGCCCCAGTGTTGCTGCGCCTGTGAAAGCGCTTCCAAGGAAGGGTGCTGGCTAGCAAGAGCTTTCAGTGCTGGCACTTTTCATCTCTGAGCAATTGCTCGACGTTTTCAATTTCTCAGCTCGTGTCTACGAGACGGAGAGATAGTGACCGTGACGTTTGGTGGGTAGAGAAGCGCAAAGCCCCAGTGTTGCTGCGCCTGTGAAAGCGCTTCCAAGGAAGGGTGCTGGCTAGCAAGAGCTTTCAGTGCTGGCACTTTTCATCTCTGTGCAATTGCTCGACGTTTGCAATTTCTCACCTGAGCTCTCTTTAGACTGCGCGAGAGGATGAGCAGAAGATTAGGTGGCTAGAGAAGCCCAGAGCCCCACTGTTCTTAGGCCTACAAAACCGCATCCAAGGAAGGGTGCTGGGTAGCAAGAGCTTTCAGTGCTGGCACTTTTCATCTCTGAGCAATTGCTCGACGTTTGCAATTTCTCAGCTCGTGTCTACGAGACAGAGAGATAGTGACCGTGACGTTTGGTGGCTAGAGAAGCGCAAAGCCCCAGTGTTGCTGCGCCTGTGAAAGCGCTTCCAAGGAAGGGTGCTGGCTAGCAACAGCTTTCAGTGCTGGCACTTTTCATCTCTGAGCAATTGCTCGACGTTTGCAATTTCTCAGCTCGTGTCTACGAGACAGAGAGATAGTGACCATGACGTTTGGTGGGTAGAGAAGCGCAAAGCCCCAGTGTTGCTGCGCCTGTGAAAGCGCTTCCAAGGAAGGGTGCTGGCTAGCAACAGCTTTCAGTGCTGGCACTTTTCATCTCTGAGCAATTGCTCGACGTTTGCAATTTCTCACCTGAGCTCTCTTTAGAGTGCGCGAGAGGATGAGCAGAAGATTAGGTGGCCAGAGAAGCCCAGAGCCCCAGTGTTCTTAGGCCTACAAAAGCGCTTCCAAGGAAGGGTGCTGGCTAGCAAGAGCTTTCAGTGCTGGCACTTTTCATCTCTGAGCAATTGCTCGACGTTTGCAATTTCTCAGCTCGTGTCTACGAGACGGAGAGATAGTGACCGTGACGTTTGGTGGGTAGAGAAGCGCAAAGCCCCAGTGTTACTGCGCCTGTGAAAGCGCTTCCAAGGAAGGGTGCTGGCTAGCAACAGCTTTCAGTGCTGGCACTTTTCCTCTCTGAGCAATTGCTCGACCTTTGCAATTTCTCAGCTCGTGTCTACGAGACAGAGAGATAGTGACCGTGACCTTTGGTGGGTAGAGAAGCGCAAAGCCCCAGTGTTACTGCGCCTGTGAAAGCGCTTCCAAGGAAGGGTGCTGGCTAGCAAGAGCTTTCAGTGCTGGCACTTTTCATCTCTGAGCAATTGCTCGACGTTTGCAATCTCTCAGCTCGTGTCTACGAGAAGGAGAAATAGTGACCGTGACATTTGGTGGGTAGAGAAGCGCAAAGCCCCAGTGTTGCTGCGCCTCTGAAAGCGCTTCCAAGGAAGGGTTCTGGCTAGCAAGAGCTTTCAGTGCTGGCACTTTTCATCTCTGAGCAATTGCTCAACGTTTGCAATTTCTCACCTGAGCTCTCTTTAGACTGCGCGAGAGGATGAGCAGAAGATTAGGTGGCTAGAGAAGCCCAGAGCCCCAGTGTTCTTAGGCCTACAAAAGCACTGCCAAGGAAGGGTGCTGGGTAGCAAGAGCTTTCAGTGCTGGCACTTTTCATCTCTGAGCAATTGCTCGACGTTTGCAATCTCTCAGCTCGTGTCTATGAGACGGAAAGAGAATGACCGTGACGTTTGGTGGGTAGAGAAGCGCAAAGCCCCAGTGTTGCTGCGCCTGTGAAAGCGCTTCCAAGGAAGGGTGCTGGCTAGCAACAGTTTTCAGTGCTGGCACTTTTCCTCTCTGAGCAATTGCTCGACGTTTGCAATTTCTCACCTGAGCTCTCTTTAGAGTGCGAGAGAGGATGAGCAGAAGATTAGGTGGCTAGAGAAGCCCAGAGCCCCAGTGTTCTTAGGCCTACAAAAGCGCTTCCAAGGAAGGGTGCTGGCTAGCAAGAGCTTTCAGTGCTGGCACTTTTCATCTCTGAGCAATTGCTCGACGTTTGCAATTTCTCAGCTCGTGTCTACGAGACGGAGAGATAGTGACCGTGACGTTTGGTGGGTAGAGAAGCGCAAAGCCCCAGTGTTACTGCGCCTGTGAAAGCGCTTCCAAGGAAGGGTGCTGGCTAGCAACAGCTTTCAGTGCTGGCACTTTTCATCTCTGAGCAATTGCTCGACGTTTGCAATTTCTCAGCTCGTGTCTATGAGACAGAGAGATAGTGACCGTGACCTTTGGTGGGTAGAGAAGCGCAAAGCCCCAGTGTTACTGCGCCTGTGAAAGCGCTTCCAAGGAAGGGTGCTGGCTAGCAACAGCTTTCAGTGCTGGCACTTTTCATCTCTGAGCAATTGCTCGACCTTTGCAATTTCTCACCTGAGCTCTCTTTAGAGTGCGCGAGAGGATGAGCAGATTAGGTGGCTAGAGAAGCCCAGAGCCCCAGTGTTCTTAGGGCTACAAGAGCGTTTCCAAGGAAGGGTGCTGGCTAGCAAGAGCTTTCAGTGCTGGCACTTTTCATCTCTGAGCAATTGCTCGACTTTTGCAATCTCTCAGCTCGTGTCTACGAGACGGAGAGATAGTGACCGTGACGTTTGGTGGGTAGAGAAGCGCAAAGCCCCAGTGTTGCTGCGCCTCTGAAAGCGCTTCCAAGGAAGGGTGCTGGCTAGCAAGAGCTTTCAGTGCTGGCACTTTTCATCTCTGAGCAATTGCTCGACGTTTGCAATTTCTCAGCTCGTGTCTACGAGACAGAGAGATAGTGACCGTGACGTTTGGTGGGTAGAGAAGCGCAAAGCCCCAGTGTTGCTGCGCCTGTGAAAGCGCTTCCAAGGAAGGGTGCTGGCTAGCAACAGCTTTCAGTGCTGGCACTTTTCATCTCTGAGCAATTGCTCGACGTTTGCAATTTCTCACCTGAGCTCTCTTTAGAGTGCGCGAGAGGATGAGCAGAAGATTAGGTGGCTGGAGAAGCCCAGAGCCCCAGTGTTCTTAGGCCTACAAAAGCACTTCCAAGGAAGGGTGCTGGCTAGCAACAGCTTTCAGTGCTGGCACTTTTCATCTCTGAGCAATTGCTCGACCTTTGCAATTTCTCAGCTCGTGTCTACGAGACAGAGAGATAGTGACCGTGACCTTTGGTGGGTAGAGAAGCGCAAAGCCCCAGTGTTACTGCGCCTGTGAAAGCGCTTCCAAGGAAGGGTGCTGGCTAGCAACAGCTTTCAGTGCTGGCACTTTTCATCTCTGAGCAATTGCTCGACGTTTGCAATTTCTCAGCTCGTGTCTACGAGACGGAGAGATAGTGACCGTGACGTTTGGTGGGTAGAGAAGCGCAAAGCCCCAGTGTTACTGCGCCTGTGAAAGCGCTTCCAAGGAAGGGTGCTGGCTAGCAACAGCTTTCAGTGCTGGCACTTTTCATCTCTGAGCAATTGCTCGACGTTTGCAATTTCTCAGCTCGTGTCTACGAGACAGAGAGATAGTGACCGTGACCTTTGCTGGGTAGAGAAGCGCAAAGCCCCAGTGTTACTGCGCCTGTGAAAGCGCTTCCAAGGAAGGGTGCTGGCTAGCAACAGCTTTCAGTGCTGGCACTTTTCATCTCTGAGCAATTACTCAACGTTTGCAATCTCTCAGCTCGTGTCTACGAGAAGGAGAGATAGTGACCGTGACATTTGGTGGGTAGAGAAGCGCAAAGACCCAGTGTTGCTGCGCCTGTGAAAGCGCTTCCAAGGAAGGGTGCTGGCTAGCAAGAGCTTTCAGTGCTGGCACTTTTCATCTCTGAGCAATTGCTCAACGTTTGCAATTTCTCACCTGAGCTCTCGTTAGAGTGCGCGAGAGGATGAGCAGAAGATTAGGTGGCTAGAGAAGCCCAGAGCCCCACTGTTCTTAGGCCTACAAAAGCACTGCCAAGGAAGGGTGCTGGCTAGCAACAGCTTTCAGTGCTGGCACTTTTCATCTCTGAGCAATTGCTCGACGTTTGCAATTTCTCAGCTCGTGTCTACGAGACGGAAAGAGAATGACCGTGACGTTTGGTGGGTAGAGAAGCGCAAAGCCCCAGTGTTGCTGCGCCTGTGAAAGCGCTTCCAAGGAAGGGTGCTGGCTAGCAACAGCTTTCAGTGCTGGCACTTTTCATCTCTGAGCAATTGCTCGACGTTTGCAATTTCTCACCTGAGCTCTCTTTAGAGTGCGAGGGAGGATGAGCAGAAGATTAGGTGGCTGGAGAAGCCCAGAGCCCCAGTGTTCTTAGGCCTACAAAAGCGCTTCCAAGGAAGGGTGCTGGCTAGCAAGAGCTTTCAGTGCTGGCACTTTTCATCTCTGAGCAATTGCTCGACGTGTGCAATTTCTCAGCTCGTGTCTACGAGACGGAGAGATAGTGACCGTGACGTTTGGTGGGTAGAGAAGCGCAAAGCCCCAGTGTTACTGCGCCTGTGAAAGCGCTTCCAAGGAAGGGTGCTGGCTAGCAAGAGCTTTCAGTGCTGGCACTTTTCATCTCTGAGCAATTGCTCGACGTTTGCAATTTCTCACGTGAGCTCTCTTTAGAGTGCGCGAGAGGATGAGCAGAAGATTAGGTGGCTGGATAAGCCCAGAGCCCCACTGTTCTTAGGCCTACAGAACCGCTTCCAAGGAAGGGTGCTGGCTAGCAACAGCTTTCAGTGCTGGCACTTTTCATCTCTGAGCAATTGCTCGACGTTTGCAATTTCTCAGCTCGTGTCTACGAGACGGAGAGATAGTGACCGTGACCTTTGGTGGGTAGAGAAGCGCAAAGCCCCAGTGTTACTGCGCCTGTGAAAGCGCTTCCAAGGAAGGGTGCTGGCTAGCAACAGCTTTCAGTGCTGGCACTTTTCATCTCTGAGCAATTGCTCGACCTTTGCAATTTCTCAGCTCGTGTCTACGAGACAGAGAGATAGTGACCGTGACGTTTGGTGGGTAGAGAAGCGCAAAGCCCCAGTGTTACTGCGCCTGTGAAAGCGCTTCCAAGGAAGGGTGCTGGCTAGCAACAGCTTTCAGTGCTGGCACTTTTCATCTCTGAGCAATTGCTCGACGTTTGCAATCTCTCAGCTCGTGTCTACGAGACGGAGAGATAGTGACCGTGACGTTTGGTGGGTAGAGAAGCGCAAAGCCCCAGTGTTGCTGCGCCTGTGAAAGCGCTTCCAAGGAAGGGTGCTGGCTAGCAACAGCTTTCAGTGCTGGCACTTTTCATCTCTGAGCAATTGCTCGACGTTTGCAATTTCTCAGCTCGTGTCTACGAGACAGAGAGATAGTGACCGTGACGTTTGGTGGGTAGAGAAGCGCAAAGCCCCAGTGTTACTGCGCCTGTGAAAGCGCTTCCAAGGAAGGGTGCTGGCTAGCAAGAGCTTTCAGTGCTGGCACTTTTCATCTCTGAGCAATTGCTCAACGTTTGCAATTTCTCACCTGAGCTCTCTTTAGAGTGCGCGAGAGGATGAGCAGAAGATTAGGTGGCTAGAGAAGCCCAGAGCCCCACTGTTCTTAGGCCTACAAAAGCACTGCCAAGGAAGGGTGCTGGCTAGCAACAGCTTTCAGTGCTGGCACTTTTCATCTCTGAGCAATTGCTCGACGTTTGCAATTTCTCAGCTCGTGTCTACGAGACGGAAAGAGAATGACCGTGACGTTTGGTGGGTAGAGAAGCGCAAAGCCCCAGTGTTGCTGCGCCTGTGAAAGCGCTTCCAAGGAAGGGTGCTGGCTAGCAACAGCTTTCAGTGCTGGCACTTTTCATCTCTGAGCAATTGCTCGACGTTTGCAATTTCTCACCTGAGCTCTATTTAGAGTGCGAGAGAGGATGAGCAGAAGATTAGGTGGCTAGAGAAGCCCAGAGCCCCAGTGTTCTTAGGCCTACAAAAGCGCTTCCAAGGAAGGGTGCTGGCTAGCAAGAGCTTTCAGTGCTGGCACTTTTCATCTCTGAGCAATTGCTCGACGTGTGCAATTTCTCAGCTCGTGTCTACGAGACGGAGAGATAGTGACCGTGACGTTTGGTGGGTAGAGAAGCGCAAAGCCCCAGTGTTACTGCGCCTGTGAAAGCGCTTCCAAGGAAGGGTGCTGGCTAGCAAGAGCTTTCAGTGCTGGCACTTTTCATCTCTGAGCAATTGCTCGACGTTTGCAATTTCTCACGTGAGCTCTCTTTAGAGTGCGCGAGAGGATGAGCAGAAGATTAGGTGGCTGGATAAGCCCAGAGCCCCACTGTTCTTAGGCCTACAGAACCGCTTCCAAGGAAGGGTGCTGGCTAGCAACAGCTTTCAGTGCTGGCACTTTTCATCTCTGAGCAATTGCTCGACGTTTGCAATTTCTCAGCTCGTGTCTACGAGACGGAGAGATAGTGACCGTGACGTTTGGTGGGTAGAGAAGCGCAAAGCCCCAGTGTTACTGCGCCTGTGAAAGCGCTTCCAAGGAAGGGTGCTGGCTAGCAACAGCTTTCAGTGCTGGCACTTTTCATCTCTGAGCAATTGCTCGACGTTTGCAATTTCTCAGCTCGTGTCTAGGAGACAGAGAGATAGTGACCGTGACGTTTGGTGGCTAGAGAAGCGCAAAGCCCCAGTGTTACTGCGCCTGTGAAAGCGCTTCCAAGGAAGGGTGCTGGCTAGCAACAGCTTTCAGTGCTGGCACTTTTCATCTCTGAGCAATTGCTCGACGTTTGCAATCTCTCAGCTCGTGTCTACGAGAAGGAGTAATAGTGACCGTGACGTTTGGTGGGTAGAGAAGCGCAAAGCCCCAGTGTTGCTGCGCCTGTGAAAGCGCTTCCAAGGAAGGCTGCTGGCTAGCAAGAGCTTTCAGTGCTGGCACTTTTCATCTCTGAGCAATTGCTCAACGTTTGCAATTTCTCACCTGAGCTCTCTTTAGACTGCGCGAGAGGATGAGCAGAAGATTAGGTGGCTAGAGAAGCCCAGAGCCCCAGTGTTCTTAGGCCTACAAAAGCACTGCCAAGGAAGGGTGCTGGCTAGCAAGAGCTTTCAGTGCTGGCACTTTTCATCTCTGAGCAATTGCTCGACGTTTGCAATCTCTCAGCTCGTGTCTATGAGACGGAAAGAGAATGACCGTGACGTTTGGTGGGTAGAGAAGCGCAAAGCCCCAGTGTTGCTGCGCCTGTGAAAGCGCTTCCAAGGAAGGGTGCTGGCTAGCAACAGTTTTCAGTGCTGGCACTTTTCCTCTCTGAGCAATTGCTCGACGTTTGCAATTTCTCACCTGAGCTCTCTTTAGAGTGCGAGAGAGGATGAGCAGAAGATTAGGTGGCTAGAGAAGCCCAGAGCCCCAGTGTTCTTAGGCCTACAAAAGCGCTTCCAAGGAAGGGTGCTGGCTAGCAAGAGCTTTCAGTGCTGGCACTTTTCATCTCTGAGCAATTGCTCGACGTTTGCAATTTCTCAGCTCGTGTCTACGAGACGGAGAGATAGTGACCGTGACGTTTGGTGGGTAGAGAAGCGCAAAGCCCCAGTGTTACTGCGCCTGTGAAAGCGCTTCCAAGGAAGGGTGCTGGCTAGCAAGAGCTTTCAGTGCTGGCACTTTTCATCTCTGAGCAATTGCTCGACGTTTGCAATTTCTCAGCTCGTGTCTATGAGACAGAGAGATAGTGACCGTGACCTTTGGTGGGTAGAGAAGCGCAAAGCCCCAGTGTTGCTGCGCCTGTGAAAGCGCTTCCAAGGAAGGGTGCTGGCTAGCAAGAGCTTTCAGTGCTGGCACTTTTCATCTCTGAGCAATTGCTCGACCTTTGCAATTTCTCACCTGAGCTCTCTTTAGAGTGCGCGAGAGGATGAGCAGATTAGGTGGCTAGAGAAGCCCAGAGCCCCAGTGTTCTTAGGGCTACAAGAGCGTTTCCAAGGAAGGGTGCTGGCTAGCAAGAGCTTTCAGTGCTGGCACTTTTCATCTCTGAGCAATTGCTCGACTTTTGCAATCTCTCAGCTCGTGTCTACGAGACGGAGAGATAGTGACCGTGACGTTTGGTGGGTAGAGAAGCGCAAAGCCCCAGTGTTGCTGCGCCTGTGAAAGCGCTTCCAAGGAAGGGTGCTGGCTAGCAAGAGCTTTCAGTGCTGGCACTTTTCATCTCTGAGCAATTGCTCGACCTTTGCAATTTCTCACCTGAGCTCTCTTTAGACTGCGCGAGAGGATGAGCAGAAGATTAGGTGGCTAGAGAAGCCCAGAGCCCCAGTGTTCTTAGGCCTACAAAAGCACTTCCAAGGAAGGGTGCTGGCTAGCAAGAGCTTTCAGTGCTGGCACTTTTCATCTCTGAGCAATTGCTCGACGTTTGCAATTTCTCAGCTCGTGTCTACGAGACAGAGAGATAGTGACCGTGACGTTTGGTGGGTAGAGAAGCGCAAAGCCCCAGTGTTGCTGCGCCTGTGAAAGCGCTTCCAAGGAAGGGTGCTGGCTAGCAACAGCTTTCAGTGCTGGCACTTTTCATCTCTGAGCAATTGCTCGACGTTTGCAATTTCTCACCTGAGCTCTCTTTAGAGTGCGCGAGAGGATGAGCAGAAGATTAGGTGGCTGGAGAAGCCCAGAGCCCCAGTGTTCTTAGGCCTACAAAAGCGCTTCCAAGGAAGGGTGCTGGCTAGCAAGAGCTTTCAGTGCTGGCACTTTTCATCTCTGAGCAATTGCTCGACGTTTGCAATGTCTCAGCTCGTGTCTACGAGACGGAGAGATAGTGACCGTGACGTTTGGTGGGTAGAGAAGCGCAAAGCCCCAGTGTTACTGCGCCTGTGAAAGCGCTTCCAAGGAAGGGTGCTGGCTAGCAACAGCTTTCAGTGCTGGCACTTTTCATCTCTGAGCAATTGCTCGACCTTTGCAATTTCTCAGCTCGTGTCTACGAGACAGAGAGATAGTGACCGTGACCTTTGGTGGGTAGAGAAGCGCAAAGCCCCAGTGTTACTGCGCCTGTGAAAGCGCTTCCAAGGAAGGGTGCTGGCTAGCAACAGCTTTCAGTGCTGGCACTTTTCATCTCTGAGCAATTGCTCGACGTTTGCAATTTCTCAGCTCGTGTCTACGAGACGGAGAGATAGTGACCGTGACGTTTGGTGGGTAGAGAAGCGCAAAGCCCCAGTGTTACTGCGCCTGTGAAAGCGCTTCCAAGGAAGGGTGCTGGCTAGCAACAGCTTTCAGTGCTGGCACTTTTCATCTCTGAGCAATTGCTCGACGTTTGCAATTTCTCAGCTCGTGTCTACGAGACAGAGAGATAGTGACCGTGACGTTTGTTGGGTAGAGAAGCGCAAAGCCCCAGTGTTACTGCGCCTGTGAAAGCGCTTCCAAGGAAGGGTGCTGGCTAGCAACAGCTTTCAGTGCTGGCACTTTTCATCTCTGAGCAATTGCTCGACGTTTGCAATCTCTCAGCTCGTGTCTACTAGAAGGAGAGATAGTGACCGTGACATTTGGTGGGTAGAGAAGCGCAAAGCCCCAGTGTTGCTGCGCCTGTGAAAGCGCTTCCAAGGAAGGGTGCTGGCTAGCAAGAGCTTTCAGTGCTGGCACTTTTCATCTCTGAGCAATTGCTCAACGTTTGCAATTTCTCACCTGAGCTCTCTTTAGAGTGCGCGAGAGGATGAGCAGAAGATTAGGTGGCTAGAGAAGCCCAGAGCCCCAGTGTTCTTAGGCCTACAAAAGCACTTCCAAGGAAGGGTGCTGGCTAGCAACAGCTTTCAGTGCTGGCACTTTTCATCTCTGAGCAATTGCTCGACGTTTGCAATTTCTCAGCTCGTGTCTACGAGACGGAAAGAGAATGACCGTGACGTTTGGTGGGTAGAGAAGCGCAAAGCCCCAGTGTTGCTGCGCCTGTGAAAGCGCTTCCAAGGAAGGGTGCTGGCTAGCAACAGCTTTCAGTGCTGGCACTTTTCATCTCTGAGCAATTGCTCGACGTTTGCAATTTCTCACCTGAGCTCTCTTTAGAGTGCGCGAGAGGATGAGCAGAAGATTAGGTGGCTAGAGAAGACCAGAGCCCCACTGTTCTTAGGCCTACAAAAGCGCTTCCAAGGAAGGGTGCTGGCTAGCAACAGCTTTCAGTGCTGGCACTTTTCATCTCTGAGCAATTGCTCGACGTGTGCAATTTCTCAGCTCGTGTCTACGAGACGGAGAGATAGTGACCGTGACGTTTGGTGGGTAGAGAAGCGCAAAGCCCCAGTGTTACTGCGCCTGTGAAAGCGCTTCCAAGGAAGGGTGCTGGCTAGCAAGAGCTTTCAGTGCTGGCACTTTTCATCTCTGAGCAATTGCTCGACGTTTGCAATTTCTCACCTGAGCTCTCTTTAGAGTGCGCGAGAGGATGAGCAGAAGATTAGGTGGCTGGATAAGCCCAGAGCCCCACTGTTCTTAGGCCTACAGAACCGCTTCCAAGGAAGGGTGCTGGCTAGCAACAGCTTTCAGTGCTGGCACTTTTCATCTCTGAGCAATTGCTTGACGTTTGCAATTTCTCAGCTCGTGTCTACGAGATGGAAAGAGAATGACCGTGACGTTTGGTGGCTAGAGAAGCGCAAAGCCCCAGTGTTGCTGCGCCTGTGAAAGCGCTTCCAAGGAAGGGTGCTGGCTAGCAAGAGCTTTCAGTGCTGGCACTTTTCATCTCTGAGCAATTGCTCGACGTTTGCAATTTCTCAGCTCGTGTCTACGAGACGGAGAGATAGTGACCATGACGTTTGGTGGGTAGAGAAGCGCAAAGCCCCAGTGTTGCTGTGCCTGTGAAAGCGATTCCAAGGAAGGGTGCTGGCTAGCAAGAGCTTTCAGTGCTGGCACTTTTCATCTCTGAGCAATTGCTCGACGTTTGCAATTTCTCACCTGAGCTCTCTTTAGACTGCGCGAGAGGATGAGCAGAAGATTAGGTGGCTAGAGAAGCCCAGAGCCCCAGTGTTCTTAGGCCTACAAAACCGCATCCAAGGAAGGGTGCTGGCTAGCAACAGCTTTCAGTGCTGGCACTTTTCATCTCTGAGCAATTGCTCGACGTTTGCAATTTCTCAGCTCGTGTCTACGAGACAGAGAGATAGTGACCGTGACGTTTGGTGGCTAGAGAAGCGCAAAGCCCCAGTGTTGCTGCGCCTGTGAAAGCGCTTCCAAGGAAGGGTGCTGGCTAGCAACAGCTTTCAGTGCTGGCACTTTTCATCTCTGAGCAATTGCTCGACGTTTGCAATTTCTCAGCTCGTGTCTACGAGACAGAGAGATAGTGACCATGACGTTTGGTGGGTAGAGAAGCGCAAAGCCCCAGTGTTGCTGCGCCTGTGAAAGCGCTTCCAAGGAAGGGTGCTGGCTAGCAACAGCTTTCAGTGCTGGCACTTTTCATCTCTGAGCAATTGCTCGACGTTTGCAATTTCTCACCTGAGCTCTCTTTAGAGTGCGCGAGAGGATGAGCAGAAGATTAGGTGGCTGGAGAAGCCCAGAGCCCCAGTGTTCTTAGGCCTACAAAAGCGCTTCCAAGGAAGGGTGCTGGCTAGCAACAGCTTTCAGTGCTGGCACTTTTCATCTCTGAGCAATTGCTCGACCTTTGCAATTTCTCAGCTCGTGTCTACGAGACGGAGAGATAGTGACCGTGACATTTGGTGGGTAGAGAAGCGCAAAGCCCCAGTGTTACTGCGCCTGTGAAAGCGCTTCCAAGGAAGGGTGCTGGCTAGCAACAGCTTTCAGTGCTGGCACTTTTCATCTCTGAGCAATTGCTCGACCTTTGCAATTTCTCAGCTCGTGTCTACGAGACAGAGAGATAGTGACCGTGACGTTTGGTGGGTAGAGAAGCGCAAAGCCCCAGTGTTACTGCGCCTGTGAAAGCGCTTCCAAGGAAGGGTGCTGGCTAGCAACAGCTTTCAGTGCTGGCACTTTTCATCTCTGAGCAATTTCTCGACGTTTGCAATCTCTCAGCTCGTGTCTACGAGAAGGAGAGATAGTGACCGTGACATTTGGTGGGTAGAGAAGCGCAAAGCCCCAGTGTTGCTGCGCCTGTGAAAGCGCTTCCAAGGAAGGGTTCTGGCTAGCAAGAGCTTTCAGTGCTGGCACTTTTCATCTCTGAGCAATTGCTCAACGTTTGCAATTTCTCACCTGAGCTCTCTTTAGACTGCTTGAGAGGATGAGCAGAAGATTAGGTGGCTAGAGAAGCCCAGAGCCCCAGTGTTCTTAGGCCTACAAAAGCACTTCCAAGGAAGGGTGCTGGCTAGCAAGAGCTTTCAGTGCTGGCACTTTTCATCTCTGAGCAATTGCTCGACGTTTGCAATTTCTCAGCTCGTGTCTACGAGACAGAGAGATAGTGACCGTGACGTTTGGTGGGTAGAGAAGCGCAAAGCCCCAGTGTTGCTGCGCCTGTGAAAGCGCTTCCAAGGAAGGGTGCTGGCTAGCAACAGCTTTCAGTGCTGGCACTTTTCATCTCTGAGCAATTGCTCGACGTTTGCAATTTCTCACCTGAGCTCTCTTTAGAGTGCGCGAGAGGATGAGCAGAAGATTAGGTGGCCAGAGAAGCCCAGAGCCCCAGTGTTCTTAGGCCTACAAAAGCGCTTCCAAGGAAGGGTGCTGGCTAGCAAGAGCTTTCAGTGCTGGCACTTTTCATCTCTGAGCAATTGCTCGACGTTTGCAATTTCTCAGCTCGTGTCTACGAGACGGAGAGATAGTGACCGTGACGTTTGGTGGGTAGAGAAGCGCAAAGCCCCAGTGTTACTGCGCCTGTGAAAGCGCTTCCAAGGAAGGGTGCTGGCTAGCAACAGCTTTCAGTGCTGGCACTTTTCATCTCTGAGCAATTGCTCGACCTTTGCAATTTCTCAGCTCGTGTCTACGAGACAGAGAGATAGTGACCGTGACCTTTGGTGGCTAGAGAAGCGCAAAGCCCCAGTGTTACTGCGCCTGTGAAAGCGCTTCCAAGGAAGGGTGCTGGCTAGCAACAGCTTTCAGTGCTGGCACTTTTCATCTCTGAGCAATTGCTCGACGTTTGCAATTTCTCAGCTCGTGTCTACGAGACGGAGAGATAGTGACCGTGACGTTTGGTGGGTAGAGAAGCACAAAGCCCCAGTGTTACTGCGCCTGTGAAAGCGCTTCCAAGGAAGGGTGCTGGCTAGCAACAGCTTTCAGTGCTGGCACTTTTCATCTCTGAGCAATTGCTCGACCTTTGCAATTTCTCAGCTCGTGTCTACGAGACGGAGAGATAGTGACCGTGACATTTGGTGGGTAGAGAAGCGCAAAGCCCCAGTGTTACTGCGCCTGTGAAAGCGCTTCCAAGGAAGGGTGCTGGCTAGCAACAGCTTTCAGTGCTGGCACTTTTCATCTCTGAGCAATTGCTCGACCTTTGCAATTTCTCAGCTCGTGTCTACGAGACAGAGAGATAGTGACCGTGACCTTTGGTGGCTAGAGAAGCGCAAAGCCCCAGTGTTACTGCGCCTGTGAAAGCGCTTCCAAGGAAGGGTGCTGGCTAGCAACAGCTTTCAGTGCTGGCACTTTTCATCTCTGAGCAATTTCTCGACGTTTGCAATCTCTCAGCTCGTGTCTACGAGAAGGAGAGATAGTGACCGTGACATTTGGTGGGTAGAGAAGCGCAAAGCCCCAGTGTTGCTGCGCCTGTGAAAGCGCTTCCAAGGAAGGGTTCTGGCTAGCAAGAGCTTTCAGTGCTGGCACTTTTCATCTCTGAGCAATTGCTCAACGTTTGCAATTTCTCACCTGAGCTCTCTTTAGACTGCTTGAGAGGATGAGCAGAAGATTAGGTGGCTAGAGAAGCCCAGAGCCCCAGTGTTCTTAGGCCTACAAAAGCACTTCCAAGGAAGGGTGCTGGCTAGCAAGAGCTTTCAGTGCTGGCACTTTTCATCTCTGAGCAATTGCTCGACGTTTGCAATTTCTCAGCTCGTGTCTACGAGACAGAGAGATAGTGACCGTGACGTTTGGTGGGTAGAGAAGCGCAAAGCCCCAGTGTTGCTGCGCCTGTGAAAGCGCTTCCAAGGAAGGGTGCTGGCTAGCAACAGCTTTCAGTGCTGGCACTTTTCATCTCTGAGCAATTGCTCGACGTTTGCAATTTCTCACCTGAGCTCTCTTTAGAGTGCGCGAGAGGATGAGCAGAAGATTAGGTGGCCAGAGAAGCCCAGAGCCCCAGTGTTCTTAGGCCTACAAAAGCGCTTCCAAGGAAGGGTGCTGGCTAGCAAGAGCTTTCAGTGCTGGCACTTTTCATCTCTGAGCAATTGCTCGACGTTTGCAATTTCTCAGCTCGTGTCTACGAGACGGAGAGATAGTGACCGTGACGTTTGGTGGGTAGAGAAGCGCAAAGCCCCAGTGTTACTGCGCCTGTGAAAGCGCTTCCAAGGAAGGGTGCTGGCTAGCAACAGCTTTCAGTGCTGGCACTTTTCATCTCTGAGCAATTGCTCGACCTTTGCAATTTCTCAGCTCGTGTCTACGAGACAGAGAGATAGTGACCGTGACGTTTGGTGGCTAGAGAAGCGCAAAGCCCCAGTGTTACTGCGCCTGTGAAAGCGCTTCCAAGGAAGGGTGCTGGCTAGCAACAGCTTTCAGTGCTGGCACTTTTCATCTCTGAGCAATTGCTCGACGTTTGCAATTTCTCAGCTCGTGTCTACGAGACGGAGAGATAGTGACCGTGACGTTTGGTGGGTAGAGAAGCGCAAAGCCCCAGTGTTACTGCGCCTGTGAAAGCGCTTCCAAGGAAGGGTGCTGGCTAGCAACAGCTTTCAGTGCTGGCACTTTTCATCTCTGAGCAATTGCTCGACCTTTGCAATTTCTCAGCTCGTGTCTACGAGACAGAGAGATAGTGACCGTGACGTTTGGTGGGTAGAGAAGCGCAAAGCCCCAGTGTTACTGCGCCTGTGAAAGCGCTTCCAAGGAAGGGTGCTGGCTAGCAAGAGCTTTCAGTGCTGGCACTTTTCATCTCTGAGCAATTGCTCGACGTTTGCAATCTCTCAGCTCGTGTCTACGAGAAGGAGAGATAGTGACCGTGACATTTGGTGGGTAGAGAAGCGCAAAGCCCCAGTGTTGCTGCGCCTGTGAAAGCGCTTCCAAGGAAGGGTGCTGGCTAGCAACAGCTTTCAGTGCTGGCACTTTTCATCTCTGAGCAATTGCTCAACGTTTGCAATTTCTCACCTGAGCTCTCTTTAGAGTGCGCGAGAGGATGAGCAGAAGATTAGGTGGCTAGAGAAGCCCAGAGCCCCACTGTTCTTAGGCCTACAAAAGCACTGCCAAGGAAGGGTGCTGGCTAGCAACAGCTTTCAGTGCTGGCACTTTTCATCTCTGAGCAATTGCTCGACGTTTGCAATTTCTCAGCTCGTGTCTACGAGACGGAAAGAGAATGACCGTGACGTTTGGTGGGTAGAGAAGCGCAAAGCCCCAGTGTTGCTGCGCCTGTGAAAGCGCTTCCAAGGAAGGGTGCTGGCTAGCAACAGCTTTCAGTGCTGGCACTTTTCATCTCTGAGCAATTGCTCGACGTTTGCAATTTCTCACGTGAGCTCTCTTTAGAGTGCGCGAGAGGATGAGCAGAAGATTAGGTGGCTGGATAAGCCCAGAGCCCCAGTGTTCTAAGGGCTACAGAACCGCTTCCAAGGAAGGGTGCTGGCTAGCAACAGCTTTCAGTGCTGGCACTTTTCATCTCTGAGCAATTGCTTGACGTTTGCAATTTCTCAGCTCGTGTCTACGAGATGGAAAGAGAATGACCGTGACGTTTGGTGTGTAGAGAAGCGCAAAGCCCCAGTGTTGCTGCGCCTGTGAAAGCGCTTCCAAGGAAGGGTGCTGGCTAGCAACAGCTTTCAGTGCTGGCACTTTTCATCTCTGAGCAATTGCTCGACGTTTGCAATTTCTCAGCTCGTGTCTACGAGACGGAGATATAGTGACCGTGACGTTTGGTGGGTACAGAAGCGCAAAGCCCCAGTGTTGCTGCGCCTGTGAAAGCGCTTCCAAGGAAGGGTGCTGGCTAGCAAGAGCTTTCAGTGCTGGCACTTTTCATCTCTGAGCAATTGCTCGACGTTTGCAATTTCTCACCTGAGCTCTCTTTAGACTGCGCGAGAGGATGAGCAGAAGATTAGGTGGCTAGAGAAGCCCAGAGCCCCAGTGTTCTTAGGCCTACAAAAGCACTTCCAAGGAAGGGTGCTGGCTAGCAACAGCTTTCAGTGCTGGCACTTTTCATCTCTGAGCAATTGCTCGACGTTTGCAATTTCTCAGCTCGTGTCTACGAGACAGAGAGATAGTGACCGTGACGTTTGGTGGGTAGAGAAGCGCAAAGCCCCAGTGTTGCTGCGCCTGTGAAAGCGCTTCCAAGGAAGGGTGCTGGCTAGCAACAGCTTTCAGTGCTGGCACTTTTCATCTCTGAGCAATTGCTCGACGTTTGCAATTTCTCACCTGAGCTCTCTTTAGAGTGCGCGAGAGGATGAGCAGAAGATTAGGTGGCTGGAGAAGCCCAGAGCCCCAGTGTTCTTAGGCCTACAAAAGCGCTTCCAAGGAAGGGTGCTGGCTAGCAACAGCTTTCAGTGCTGGCACTTTTCATCTCTGAGCAATTGCTCGACCTTTGCAATTTCTCAGCTCGTGTCTACGAGACGGAGAGATAGTGACCGTGACGTTTGGTGGGTAGAGAAGCGCAAAGCCCCAGTGTTACTGCGCCTGTGAAAGCGCTTCCAAGGAAGGGTGCTGGCTAGCAACAGCTTTCAGTGCTGGCACTTTTCATCTCTGAGCAATTGCTCGACCTTTGCAATTTCTCAGCTCGTGTCTACGAGACAGAGAGATAGTGACCGTGACCTTTGGTGGGTAGAGAAGCGCAAAGCCCCAGTGTTACTGCGCCTGTGAAAGCGCTTCCAAGGAAGGGTGCTGGCTAGCAAGAGCTTTCAGTGCTGGCACTTTTCATCTCTGAGCAATTGCTCGACGTTTGCAATCTCTCAGCTCGTGTCTACGAGAAGGAGAGATAGTGACCGTGACATTTGGTGGGTAGAGAAGCGCAAAGCCCCAGTGTTGCTGCGCCTGTGAAAGCGCTTCCAAGGAAGGCTGCTGGCTAGCAAGAGCTTTCAGTGCTGGCACTTTTCATCTCTGAGCAATTGCTCAACGTTTGCAATTTCTCACCTGAGCTCTCTTTAGACTGCTTGAGAGGATGAGCAGAAGATTAGGTGGCTAGAGAAGCCCAGAGCCCCAGTGTTCTTAGGCCTACAAAAGCACTGCCAAGGAAGGGTGCTGGGTAGCAACAGCTTTCAGTGCTGGCAATTTTCATCTCTGAGCAATTGCTCGACGTTTGCAATCTCTCAGCTCGTGTCTATGAGACGGAAAGAGAATGACCGTGACGTTTGGTGGGTAGAGAAGCGCAAAGCCCCAGTGTTGCTGCGCCTGTGAAAGCGCTTCCAAGGAAGGGTGCTGGCTAGCAACAGTTTTCAGTGCTGGCACTTTTCATCTCTGAGCAATTGCTCGACGTTTGCAATTTCTCACGTGAGCTCTCTTTAGAGTGCGAGAGAGGATGAGCAGAATATTAGGTGGCTAGAGAAGCCCAGAGCCCCAGTGTTCTTAGGCCTACAAAAGCGCTTCCAAGGAAGGGTGCTGGCTAGCAACAGCTTTCAGTGCTGGCACTTTTCATCTCTGAGCAATTGCTCGACGTTTGCAATTTCTCAGCTCGTGTCTACGAGACGGAGAGATAGTGACCGTGACGTTTGGTGGGTAGAGAAGCGCAAAGCCCCAGTGTTGCTGCGCCTGTGAAAGCGCTTCCAAGGAAGGGTGCTGGCTAGCAAGAGCTTTCAGTGCTGGCACTTTTCATCTCTGAGCAATTGCTCGACGTTTGCAATTTCTCAGCTCGTGTCTATGAGACAGAGAGATAGTGACCGTGACCTTTGGTGGGTAGAGAAGCGCAAAGCCCCAGTGTTACTGCGCCTGTGAAAGCGCTTCCAAGGAAGGGTGCTGGCTAGCAACAGCTTTCAGTGCTGGCACTTTTCATCTCTGAGCAATTGCTCGACGTTTGCAATCTCTCAGCTCGTGTCTACGAGAAGGAGAGATAGTTACCGTGACATTTGGTGGGTAGAGAAGCGCAAAGCCCCAGTGTTGCTGCGCCTGTGAAAGCGCTTCCAAGGAAGGCTGCTGGCTAGCAAGAGCTTTCAGTGCTGGCACTTTTCATCTCTGAGCAATTGCTCAACGTTTGCAATTTCTCACCTGAGCTCTCTTTAGACTGCACGAGAGGATGAGCAGAAGATTAGGTGGCTAGAGAAGCCCAGAGCCCCAGTGTTCTTAGGCCTACAAAAGCACTGCCAAGGAAGGGTGCTGGCTAGCAAGAGCTTTCAGTGCTGGCACTTTTCATCTCTGAGCAATTGCTCGACGTTTGCAATTTCTCAGCTCGTGTCTACGAGACGGAGAGATAGTGACCGTGACGTTTGGTGGGTAGAGAAGCGCAAAGCCCCAGTGTTACTGCGCCTGTGAAAGCGCTTCCAAGGAAGGGTGCTGGCTAGCAAGAGCTTTCAGTGCTGGCACTTTTCATCTCTGAGCAATTGCTCGACGTTTGCAATTTCTCAGCTCGTGTCTATGAGACAGAGAGATAGTGACCGTGACCTTTGGTGGGTAGAGAAGCGCAAAGCCCCAGTGTTACTGCGCCTCTGAAAGTGCTTCCAAGGAAGGGTGCTGGCTAGCAACAGCTTTCAGTGCTGGCACTTTTCATCTCTGAGCAATTGCTCGACCTTTGCAATTTCTCACCTGAGCTCTCTTTAGACTGCTTGAGAGGATGAGCAGAAGATTAGGTGGCTAGAGAAGCCCAGAGCCCCAGTGTTCTTAGGCCTACAAAAGCAATTCCAAGGAAGGGTGCTGGCTAGCAACAGCTTTCAGTGCTGGCACTTTTCATCTCTGAGCAATTGCTCGACGTTTGCAATCTCTCAGCTCGTGTCTACGAGACAGAGAGATAGTGACCGTGACGTTTGTTGGGTAGAGAAGCGCAAAGCCCCAGTGTTGCTGCGCCTGTGAAAGCGCTTCCAAGGAAGGGTGCTGGCTAGCAACAGCTTTCAGTGCTGGCACTTTTCATCTCTGAGCAATTGCTCGACGTTTGCAATTTCTCACCTGAGCTCTCTTTAGAGTGCGCGAGAGGATGAGCAGAAGATTAGGTGGCTGGAGAAGCCCAGAGCCCTAGTGCTCTTAGGGCTACAAAACCGCTTCCAAGGAAGGGTGCTGGCTAGCAACAGCTTTCAGTGCTGGCACTTTTCATCTCTGAGCAATTGCTCGACGTTTGCAATTTCTCAGCTCGTGTCTACGAGACGGAGAGATAGTGACCGTGACGTTTGGTGGGTAGAGAAGCGCAAAGCCCCAGTGTTACTGCGCCTGTGAAAGCGCTTCCAAGGAAGGGTGCTGGCTAGCAACAGCTTTCAGTGCTGGCACTTTTCATCTCTGAGCAATTGCTCGACGTTTGCAATTTCTCAGCTCGTGTCTACGAGACAGAGAGAGAGTGACCGTGACATTTGGTGGCTAGAGAAGTGCAAAGCCCCAGTATTACTGCGCCTGTGAAAGCGCTTCCAAGGAAGGGTGCTGGCTAGCAAGAGCTTTCAGTGCTGGCACTTTTCATCTCTGAGCAATTGCTCGACCTTTGCAATTTCTCACCTGAGCTCTCTTTAGAGTGCGCGAGAGGATGAGCAGAAGATTAGGTGGCTAGAGAAGACCAGAGCCCCAGTGTTCTTAGGCCTACAAAAGCACTGCCAAGGAAGGGTGCTGGGTAGCAACAGCTTTCAGTGCTGGCACTTTTCATCTCTGAGCAATTGCTCGACGTTTGCAATTTCTCAGCTCGTGTCTACGAGACGGAAAGAGAATGACCGTGACGTTTGGTGGCTAGAGAAGCGCAAAGCCCCAGTGTTGCTGCGCCTGTGAAAGCGCTTCCAAGGAAGGGTGCTGGCTAGCAACAGCTTTCAGTGCTGGCACTTTTCATCTCTGAGCAATTGCTGGACGTTTGCAATTTCTCACCTGAGCTCTCTTTAGACTGCGCGAGAGGATGCGCAGAAGATTAGGTGGCTAGAGAAGCCCAGAGCCCCAGTGTTCTTAGGCCTACAAAAGCACTGCCAAGGAAGGGTGCTGGCTAGCAAGAGCTTTCAGTGCTGGCACTTTTCATCTCTGAGCAATTGCTCGACGTTTGCAATTTCTCGGCCCGTGTCTACGAGACGGAAAGAGAATGACCGTGACGTTTGGTGGCTAGAGAAGCGCAAAGCCCCAGTGTTGCTGCGCCTGTGAAAGCGCTTCCAAGGAAGGGTGCTGGCTAGCAACAGCTTTCAGTGCTGGCACTTTTCATCTCTGAGCAATTGCTCGACCTTTGCAATTTCTCACGTGAGCTCTCTTTAGAGTGCGCGAGAGGATGAGCAGAAGATTAGGTGGCTGGAGAAGCCCAGAGCCCCAGTATTCTAACGGCTACAAAAGCACTTCCAAGGAAGGGTGCTGGCTAGCAAGAGCTTTCAGTGCTGGCACTTTTCATCTCTGAGCAATTGCTCGACGTTTGCAATTTCTCAGCTCGTGTCTACGAGACGGAGAGATAGTGACCATGACGTTTGGTGGGTAGAGAAGCGCAAAGCCCCAGTGTTGCTGCGCCTGTGAAAGCGCTTCCAAGGAAGGGTTCTGGCTAGCAACAGCTTTCAGTGCTGGCACTTTTCCTCTCTGAGCAATTGCTCGACCTTTGCAATTTCTCACCTGAGCTCTCTTTAGACTGCGCGAGAGGATGAGCAGAAGATTAGGTGGCTAGAGAAGCCCAGAGCCCCAGTGTTCTTAGGCCTACAAAAGCACTTCCAAGGAAGGGTGCTGGCTAGCAACAGCTTTCAGTGCTGGCACTTTTCATCTCTGAGCAATTGCTCGACGTTTGCAATTTCTCAGCTCGTGTCTACGAGACGGAGAGATAGTGACCGTGACGTTTGGTGGCTAGAGAAGCGCAAAGCCCCAGTGTTACTGCGCCTGTGAAAGCGCTTCCAAGGAAGGGTTCTGGCTAGCAAGAGCTTTCAGTGCTGGCACTTTTCATCTCTGAGCAATTGCTCGACGTTTGCAATTTCTCACCTGAGCTCTCTTTAGACTGCGCGAGAGGATGAGCAGAAGATTAGGTGGCTGGAGAAGCCCAGAGCCCCACTGTTCTTAGGCCTACAAAAGCACTTCCAAGGAAGGGTGCTGGCTAGCAACAGCTTTCAGTGCTGGCACTTTTCATCTCTGAGCAATTGCTCGACGTTTGCAATTTCTCAGCTCGTGTCTACGAGACGGAAAGAGAATGACCGTGACGTTTGGTGGGTAGAGAAGCGCAAAGCCCCAGTGTTACTGCGCCTGTGAAAGCGCTTCCAAGGAAGGGTTCTGGCTAGCAACAGCTTTCAGTGCTGGCACTTTTCATCTCTGAGCAATTGCTCGACCTTTGCAATTTCTCACCTGAGCTCTCTTTAGACTGCTTGAGAGGATGAGCAGAAGATTAGGTGGCTAGAGAAGCCCAGAGCCCCAGTGTTCTTAGGCCTGTGAAAGCACTTCCAAGGAAGGGTGCTGGCTAGCAAGAGCTTTCAGTGCTGGCACTTTTCATCTCTGAGCAATTGCTCGACGTTTGCAATTTCTCAGCTCGTGTCTACGAGAAGGAGAGATAGTGACCGTGACGTTTGGTGGGTACAGAAGCGCAAAGCCCCAGTGTTGCTGCGCCTGTGAAAGCGCTTCCAAGGAAGGGTGCTGGCTAGCAACAGCTTTCAGTGCTGGCACTTTTCATCTCTGAGCAATTGCTCGACGTTTGCAATTTCTCAGCTCGTGTCTACGAGACGGAGAGATAGTGACCGTGACCTTTGGTGGGTAGAGAAGCGCAAAGCCCCAGTGTTGCTGCGCCTGTGAAAGCACTTCCAAGGAAGGGTGCTGGCTAGCAACAGTTTTCAGTGCTGGCACTTTTCATCTCTGAGCAATTGCTCGACGTTTGCAATTTCTCAGCTCGTGTCTACGAGACGGAGAGATAGTGACCGTGACGTTTGGTGGGTAGAGAAGCGCAAAGCCCCAGTGTTGCTGCGCCTGTGAAAGCGCTTCCAAGGAAGGGTGCTGGCTAGCAAGAGCTTCCAATGCTGGCACTTTTTATCTCTGAGCAATTGCTCGACGTTTGCAATTTCTCAGCTCGTGTCTACGAGACGGAGAGATAGTGACCGTGACATTTGGTGGGTAGAGAAGCGCAAAGCCCCAGTGTTGCTGCGCCTGTGAAAGCGCTTCCAAGGAAGGGTGCTGGCTAGCAAGAGTTTTCAGTGCTGGCACTTTTCATCTCTGAGCAATTGCTCGACGTTTGCAATGTCTCAGGTCGTGTCTACGAGACGGAGAGATAGTGACCGTGACGTTTGGTGTCTAGAGAAGCGCAAAGCCCCAGTGTTGCTGCGCCTGTGAAAGCGCTTCCAAGGAAGGGTTCTGGCTAGCAACAGCTTTCAGTGCTGGCACTTTTCATCTCTGAGCAATTGCTCGACGTTTGCAATTTCTCACCTGAGCTCTCTTTAGAGTGCGCGAGAGGATGAGCAGAAGATTAGGTGGCTGGAGAAGCCCAGAGCCCCACTGTTCTTAGGCCTACAAAAGCGCTTCCAAGGAAGGGTGCTGGCTAGCAAGAGCTTTCAGTGCTGGCACTTTTCATCTCTGAGCAATTGCTCGACGTTTGCAATTTCTCAGCTCGTGTCTACGAGACGGAAAGAGAATGACCGTGACGTTTGGTGGGTAGAGAAGCGCAAAGCCCCAGTGTTGCTGCGCCTGTGAAAGCGCTTCCAAGGAAGGGTGCTGGCTAGCAACAGTTTTCAGTGCTGGCACTTTTCATCTCTGAGCAATTGCTCGACGTTTGCAATTTCTCAGCTCGTGTCTACGAGACGGAGAGATAGTGACCGTGACGTTTGGTGGGTAGAGAAGCGCAAAGCCCCAGTGTTGCTGCGCCTGTGAAAGCGCTTCCAAGGAAGGGTGCTGGCTAGCAACAGCTTTCAGTGCTGGCACTTTTTATCTCTGAGCAATTGCTCGACGTTTGCAATTTCTCAGCTCGTGTCTACGAGACGGAGAGATAGTGACCGTGACGTTTGGTGGGTAGAGAAGCGCAAAGCCCCAGTGTTGCTGCGCCTGTGAAAGCGCTTCCAAGGAAGGGTGCTGGCTAGCAACAGCTTTCAGTGCTGGCACTTTTCATCTCTGAGCAATTGCTCGACGTTTGCAATTTCTCAGCTCGTGTCTACGAGACGGAGAGATAGTGACCGTGACGTTTGGTGGGTAGAGAAGCGCAAAGCCCCAGTGTTGCTGCGCCTGTGAAAGCGCTTCCAAGGAAGGGTTCTGGCTAGCAAGAGCTTTCAGTGCTGGCACTTTTCATCTCTGAGCAATTGCTCGACGTTTGCAATTTCTCACCTGAGCTCTCTTTAGACTGCGCGAGAGGATGAGCAGAAGATTAGGTGGCTGGAGAAGCCCAGAGCCCCAGTGTTCTTAGGCCTACAAAAGCACTTCCAAGGAAGGGTGCTGGCTAGCAACAGCTTTCAGTGCTGGCACTTTTCATCTCTGAGCAATTGCTCGACGTTTGCAATTTCTCAGCTCGTGTCTACGAGATGGAAAGAGAATGACCGTCACGTTTGGTGGGTAGAGAAGCGCAAAGCCCAAGTGTTGCTGCGCCTGTGAAAGCGCTTCCAAGGAAGGGTGCTGGCTAGCAACAGCTTTCAGTGCTGGCACTTTTCATCTCTGAGCAATTGCTCGACGTTTGCAATTTCTCAGCTCGTGTCTACGAGACGGAGAGATAGTGACCGTGACGTTTGGTGGCTAGAGAAGCGCAAAGCCCCAGTGTTGCTGCGCCTGTGAAAGCACTTCCAAGGAAGGGTGCTGGCTAGCAACAGTTTTCAGTGCTGGCACTTTTCATCTCTGAGCAATTGCTCGACGTTTGCAATTTCTCAGCTCGTGTCTACGAGACAGAGAGATAGTGACCGTGACGTTTGGTGGCTAGAGAAGCGCAAAGCCCCAGTGTTGCTGCGCCTGTGAAAGCGCTTCCAAGGAAGGGTGCTGGCTAGCAAGAGCTTTCAGTGCTGGCACTTTTTATCTCTGAGCAATTGCTCGACGTTTGCAATTTCTCAGCTCGTGTCTACGAGACAGAGAGATAGTGACCGTGACCTTTGGTGGCTAGAGAAGCGCAAAGCCCCAGTGTTGCTGCGCCTGTGAAAGCGCTTCCAAGGAAGGGTGCTGGCTAGCAAGAGCTTTCAGTGCTGGCACTTTTCATCTCTGAGCAATTGCTCGATGTTTGCAATTTCTCACCTGAACTCTCTTTAGAGTGCGCGAGAGGATGAGCAGAAGATTAGGTGGCTGGAGAAACACAGAGCCCCAGTGTTCTTAGGCCTACAAAAGCGCTTCCAAGGAAGGGTGCTGGCTAGCAACAGCTTTCAGTGCTGGCACTTTTCATCTCTGAGCAATTGCTCGACGTTTGCAATGTCTCAGCTCGTGTCTATGAGACGGAGAGATAGTGACCGTGACCTTTGGTGGCTAGAGAAGCGCAAAGCCCCAGTGTTACTGCGCCTGTGAAAGCGCTTCCAAGGAAGGGTGCTGGCTAGCAAGAGCTTTCAGTGCTGGCACTTTTCATCTCTGAGCAATTGCTCGACGTTTGCAATCTCTCAGCTCGTGTCTACGAGACGGAGAGATAGTGACCGTGACGTTTGGTGGCTAGAGAAGCGCAAAGCCCCAGTGTTGCTGCGCCTGTGAAAGCGCTTCCAAGGAAGGGTGCTGGCTAGCAACAGCTTTCAGTGCTGGCACTTTTCATCTATGAGCAATTGCTCGACGTTTGCAATTTCTCAGCTCGTGTCTACGAGACGGAGAGATAGTGACCGTGACGTTTGGTGGGTAGAGAAGCGCAAAGCCCCAGTGTTACTGCGCCTGTGAAAGCGCTTCCAAGGAAGGGTGCTGGCTAGCAACAGCTTTCAGTGCTGGCACTTTTCATCTCTGAGCAATTGCTCGACCTTTGCAATTTCTCAGCTCGTGTCTACGAGACAGAGAGATAGTGACCGTGACGTTTGGTGGGTAGAGAAGCGCAAAGCCCCAGTGTTACTGCGCCTGTGAAAGCGCTTCCAAGGAAGGGTGCTGGCTAGCAAGAGCTTTCAGTGCTGGCACTTTTCATCTCTGAGCAATTGCTCGACGTTTGCAATCTCTCAGCTCGTGTCTACGAGAAGGAGAGATAGTGACCGTGACATTTGGTGGGTAGAGAAGCGCAAAGCCCCAGTGTTGCTGCGCCTGTGAAAGCGCTTCCAAGGAAGGCTGCTGGCTAGCAAGAGCTTTCAGTGCTGGCACTTTTCATCTCTGAGCAATTGCTCAACGTTTGCAATTTCTCACCTGAGCTCTCTTTAGACTGCGCGAGAGGATGAGCAGAAGATTAGGTGGCTAGAGAAGCCCAGAGCCCCAGTGTTCTTAGGCCTACAAAAGCACTGCCAAGGAAGGGTGCTGGGTAGCAACAGCTTTCAGTGCTGGCACTTTTCATCTCTGAGCAATTGCTCGACGTTTGCAATCTCTCAGCTCGTGTCTATGAGACGGAAAGAGAATGACCGTGACGTTTGGTGGCTAGAGAAGCGCAAAGCCCCAGTGTTGCTGCGCCTGTGAAAGCGCTTCCAAGGAAGGGTGCTGGCTAGCAACAGTTTTCAGTGCTGGCACTTTTCATCTCTGAGCAATTGCTCGACGTTTGCAATTTCTCACCTGAGCTCTCTTTAGACTGCGCGAGAGGATGAGCAGAAGATTAGGTGGCTAGAGAAGCCCAGAGCCCCAGTGTTCTTAGGCCTACAAAAGCGCTTCCAAGGAAGGGTGCTGGCTAGCAACAGCTTTCAGTGCTGGCACTTTTCATCTCTGAGCAATTGCTCGACGTTTGCAATTTCTCAGCTCGTGTCTACGAGACGGAGAGATAGTGACCGTGACGTTTGGTGGGTAGAGAAGCGCAAAGCCCCAGTGTTGCTGCGCCTGTGAAAGCGCTTCCAAGGAAGGGTGCTGGCTAGCAAGAGCTTTCAGTGCTGGCACTTTTCATCTCTGAGCAATTGCTCGACGTTTGCAATTTCTCAGCTCGTGTCTATGAGACAGAGAGATAGTGACCGTGACCTTTGGTGGGTAGAGAAGCGCAAAGCCCCAGTGTTACTGCGCCTGTGAAAGCGCTTCCAAGGAAGGGTGCTGGCTAGCAACAGCTTTCAGTGCTGGCACTTTTCATCTCTGAGCAATTGCTCGACGTTTGCAATCTCTCAGCTCGTGTCTACGAGAAGGAGAGATAGTGACCGTGACATTTGGTGGGTAGAGAAGCGCAAAGCCCCAGTGTTGCTGCGCCTGTGAAAGCGCTTCCAAGGAAGGGTGCTGGCTAGCAAGAGCTTTCAGTGCTGGCACTTTTCATCTCTGAGCAATTGCTCAACGTTTGCAATTTCTCACCTGAGCTCTCTTTAGACTGCGCGAGAGGATGAGCAGAAGATTAGGTGGCTAGAGAAGCCCAGAGCCCCAGTGTTCTTAGGCCTACAAAAGCACTGCCAAGGAAGGGTGCTGGGTAGCAACAGCTTTCAGTGCTGGCACTTTTCATCTCTGAGCAATTGCTCGACGTTTGCAATCTCTCAGCTCGTGTCTATGAGACGGAAAGAGAATGACCGTGACGTTTGGTGGGTAGAGAAGCGCAAAGCCCCAGTGTTGCTGCGCCTGTGAAAGCGCTTCCAAGGAAGGGTGCTGGCTAGCAACAGTTTTCAGTGCTGGCACTTTTCCTCTCTGAGCAATTGCTCGACGTTTGCAATTTCTCACGTGAGCTCTCTTTAGAGTGCGCGAGAGGATGAGCAGAATATTAGGTGGCTAGAGAAGCCCAGAGCCCCAGTGTTCTTAGGCCTACAAAAGCGCTTCCAAGGAAGGGTGCTGGCTAGCAACAGCTTTCAGTGCTGGCACTTTTCATCTCTGAGCAATTGCTCGACGTTTGCAATCTCTCAGCTCGTGTCTACGAGACGGAGAGATAGTGACCGTGACGTTTGGTGGGTAGAGAAGCGCAAAGCCCCAGTGTTGCTGCGCCTGTGAAAGCGCTTCCAAGGAAGGGTGCTGGCTAGCAACAGCTTTCAGTGCTGGCACTTTTCATCTCTGAGCAATTGCTCGACGTTTGCAATTTCTCAGCTCGTGTCTGAGACAGAGAGATAGTGACCGTGACCTTTGGTGGGTAGAGAAGCGCAAAGCCCCAGTGTTACTGCGCCTGTGAAAGCGCTTCCAAGGAAGGGTGCTGGCTAGCAACAGCTTTCAGTGCTGGCACTTTTCATCTCTGAGCAATTGCTCGACGTTTGCAATCTCTCAGCTCGTGTCTACGAGAAGGAGAGATAGTGACCGTGACATTTGGTGGGTAGAGAAGCGCAAAGCCCCAGTGTTGCTGCGCCTCTGAAAGCGCTTCCAAGGAAGGGTGCTGGCTAGCAAGAGCTTTCAGTGCTGGCACTTTTCATCTCTGAGCAATTGCTCAACGTTTGCAATTTCTCACCTGAGCTCTCTTTAGACTGCGCGAGAGGATGAGCAGAAGATTAGGTGGCTAGAGAAGCCCAGAGCCCCAGTGTTCTTAGGCCTACAAAAGCACTGCCAAGGAAGGGTGCTGGCTAGCAAGAGCTTTCAGTGCTGGCACTTTTCATCTCTGAGCAATTGCTCGACGTTTGCAATTTCTCAGCTCGTGTCTACGAGACGGAGAGATAGTGACCGTGACGTTTGGTGGCTAGAGAAGCGCAAAGCCCCAGTGTTACTGCGCCTGTGAAAGCGCTTCCAAGGAAGGGTACTGGCTAGCAAGAGCTTTCAGTGCTGGCACTTTTCATCTCTGAGCAATTGCTCGACGTTTGCAATTTCTCAGCTCGTGTCTATGAGACAGAGAGATAGTGACCGTGACCTTTGGTGGCTAGAGAAGCGCAAAGCCCCAGTGTTACTGCGCCTGTGAAAGCGCTTCGAAGGAAGGGTGCTGGCTAGCAACAGCTTTCAGTGCTGGCACTTTTCATCTCTGAGCAATTGCTCGACCTTTGCAATTTCTCACCTGAGCTCTCTTTAGAGTGCGCGAGAGGATGAGCAGATTAGGTGGCTAGAGAAGCCCAGAGCCCCAGTGTTCTTAGGGCTACAAGAGCGTTTCCAAGGAAGGGTACTGGCTAGCAAGAGCTTTCAGTGCTGGCACTTTTCATCTCTGAGCAATTGCTCGACGTTTGCAATCTCTCAGCTCGTGTCTACGAGACGGAGAGATAGTTACTGTGACGTTTGGTGGGTAGAGAAGCGCAAAGCCCCAGTGTTGCTGCGCCTCTGAAAGTGCTTCCAAGGAAGGGTGCTGGCTAGCAAGAGCTTTCAGTGCTGGCACTTTTCATCTCTGAGCAATTGCTCGACCTTTGCAATTTCTCACCTGAGCTCTCTTTAGACTGCTTGAGAGGATGAGCAGAAGATTAGGTGGCTAGAGAAGCCCAGAGCCCCAGTGTTCTTAGGCCTACAAAAGCAATTCCAAGGAAGGGTGCTGGCTAGCAACAGCTTTCAGTGCTGGCACTTTTCATCTCTGAGCAATTGCTCGACGTTTGCAATCTCTCAGCTCGTGTCTACGAGACAGAGAGATAGTGACCGTGACGTTTGGTGGGTAGAGAAGCCCAAAGCCCCAGTGTTGCTGCGCCTGTGAAAGCGCTTCCAAGGAAGGGTGCTGGCTAGCAACAGCTTTCAGTGCTGGCACTTTTCATCTCTGAGCAATTGCTCGACGTTTGCAATTTCTCACCTGAGCTCTCTTTAGACTGCGCGAGAGGATGAGCAGAAGATTAGGTGGCTGGAGAAGCCCAGAGCCCCAGTGCTCTTAGGGCTACAAAACCGCTTCCAAGGAAGGGTGCTGGCTAGCAACATCTTTCAGTGCTGGCACTTTTCATCTCTGAGCAATTGCTCGACGTTTGCAATTTCTCAGCTCGTGTCTACGAGACGGAGAGATAGTGACCGTGACGTTTGGTGGGTAGAGAAGCGCAAAGCCCCAGTGTTACTGCGCCTGTGAAAGCGCTTCCAAGGAAGGGTGCTGGCTAGCAACAGCTTTCAGTGCTGGCACTTTTCATCTCTGAGCAATTGCTCGACGTTTGCAATTTCTCAGCTCGTGTCTACGAGACAGAGAGATAGTGACCGTGACATTTGGTGGCTAGAGAAGCGCAAAGCCCCAGTATTACTGCGCCTGTGAAAGCGCTTCCAAGGAAGGGTGCTGGCTAGCAACAGCTTTCAGTGCTGGCACTTTTCATCTCTGAGCAATTGCTCGACCTTTGCAATTTCTCACCTGAGCTCTCTTTAGAGTGCGCGAGAGGATGAGCAGAAGATTAGGTGGCTAGAGAAGCCCAGAGCCCCAGTGTTCTTAGGCCTACAAAAGCACTGCCAAGGAAGGGTGCTGGGTAGCAACAGCTTTCAGTGCTGGCACTTTTCATCTCTGAGCAATTGCTCGACGTTTGCAATTTCTCAGCTCGTGTCTACGAGACGGAAAGAGAATGACCGTGACGTTTGGTGGCTAGAGAAGCGCAAAGCCCCAGTGTTGCTGCGCCTGTGAAAGCGCTTCCAAGGAAGGGTGCTGGCTAGCAACAGCTTTCAGTGCTGGCACTTTTCATCTCTGAGCAATTGCTCGACGTTTGCAATTTCTCACCTGAGCTCTCTTTAGACTGCGCGAGAGGATGAGCAGAAGATTAGGTGGCTAGAGAAGCCCAGAGCCCCAGTGTTCTTAGGCCTACAAAAGCACTGCCAAGGAAGGGTGCTGGCTAGCAAGAGCTTTCAGTGCTGGCACTTTTCATCTCTGAGCAATTGCTCGACGTTTGCAATTTCTCGGCTCGTGTCTACGAGACGGAAAGAGAATGACCGTGACGTTTGGTGGGTAGAGAAGCGCAAAGCCCCAGTGTTACTGCGCCTGTGAAAGCGCTTCCAAGGAAGGGTGCTGGCTAGCAACAGCTTTCAGTGCTGGCACTTTTCATCTCTGAGCAATTTCTCGACATTTGCAATTTCTCACGTGAGCTCTCTTTAGAGTGCGCGAGAGGATGAGCAGAAGATTAGGTGGCTGGAGAAGCCCAGAGCCCCAGTATTCTAACGGCTACAAAAGCACTTCCAAGGAAGGGTGCTGGCTAGCAAGAGCTTTCAGTGCTGGCACTTTTCATCTCTGAGCAATTGCTCGACGTTTGCAATTTCTCAGCTCGTGTCTACGAGACGGAGAGATAGTGACCATGACGTTTGGTGGGTAGAGAAGCGCAAAGCCCCAGTGTTGCTGCGCCTGTGAAAGCGCTTCCAAGGAAGGGTTCTGGCTAGCAAGAGCTTTCAGTGCTGGCACTTTTCATCTCTGAGCAATTGCTCGACGTTTGCAATTTCTCACCTGAGCTCTCTTTAGACTGCGCGAGAGGATGAGCAGAAGATTAGGTGGCTAGAGAAGCCCAGAGCCCCAGTGTTCTTAGGGCTACAAAAGCACTTCCAAGGAAGGGTGCTGGGTCGCAACAGCTTTCAGTGCTGGCACTTTTCATCTCTGAGCAATTGCTCGACGTTTGCAATTTCTCAGCTCGTGTCTACGAGACGGAAAGAGAATGACCGTGACGTTTGGTGGCTAGAGAAGCGCAAAACCCCAGTGTTGCTGCGCCTGTGAAAGCGCTTCCAAGGAAGGGTGCTGGCTAGCAACAGCTTTCAGTGCTGGCACTTTTCATCTCTGAGCAATTGCTCGACGTTTGCAATTTCTCACCTGAGCTCTCTTTAGACTGCGCGAGAGGATGCGCAGAAGATTAGGTGGCTAGAGAAGCCCAGAGCCCCAGTGTTCTTAGGCCTACAAAAGCACTGCCAAGGAAGGGTGCTGGCTAGCAAGAGCTTTCAGTGCTGGCACTTTTCATCTCTGAGCAATTGCTCGACGTTTGCAATTTCTCGGCTCGTGTCTACGAGACGGAAAGAGAATGACCGTGACGTTTGGTGGGTAGAGAAGCGCAAAGCCCCAGTGTTACTGCGCCTGTGAAAGCGCTTCCAAGGAAGGGTGCTGGCTAGCAACAGCTGTCAGTGCTGGCACTTTTCATCTCTGAGCAATTTCTCGACATTTGCAATTTCTCACGTGAGCTCTCTTTAGAGTGCGCGAGAGGATGAGCAGAAGATTAGGTGGCTGGAGAAGCCCAGAGCCCCAGTATTCTAACGGCTACAAAAGCACTTCCAAGGAAGGGTGCTGGCTAGCAAGAGCTTTCAGTGCTGGCACTTTTCATCTCTGAGCAATTGCTCGACGTTTGCAATTTCTCAGCTCGTGTCTACGAGACGGAGAGATAGTGACCGTGACGTTTGGTGGGTAGAGAAGCGCAAAGCCCCAGTGTTGCTGCGCCTGTGAAAGCGCTTCCAAGGAAGGGTTCTGGCTAGCAAGAGCTTTCAGTGCTGGCACTTTTCATCTCTGAGCAATTGCTCGACGTTTGCAATTTCTCACCTGAGCTCTCTTTAGACTGCGCGAGAGGATGAGCAGAAGATTAGGTGGCTAGAGAAGCCCAGAGCCCCAGTGTTCTTAGGGCTACAAAAGCACTTCCAAGGAAGGGTGCTGGCTAGCAACAGCTTTCAGTGCTGGCACTTTTCATCTCTGAGCAATTGCTCGACGTTTGCAATTTCTCAGCTCGTGTCTACGAGACGGAGAGATAGTGACCGTGACGTTTGGTGGCTAGAGAAGCGCAAAGCCCCAGTGTTACTGCGCCTGTGAAAGCGCTTCCAAGGAAGGGTGCTGGCTAGCAAGAGCTTTCAGTGCTGGCACTTTTCATCTCTGAGCAATTGCTCGACGTTTGCAATTTCTCACCTGAGCTCTCTTTAGACTGCGCGAGAGGATGAGCAGAAGATTAGGTGGCTGGAGAAGCCCAGAGCCCCAGTGTTCTTAGGCCTACAAAAGCACTTCCAAGGAAGGGTGCTGGCTAGCAACAGCTTTCAGTGCTGGCACTTTTCATCTCTGAGCAATTGCTCGACGTTTGCAATTTCTCAGCTCGTGTCTACGAGACGAAAAGAGAATGACCGTGACCTTTGGTGGCTAGAGAAGCGCAAAGCCCCAGTGTTACTGCGCCTGTGAAAGCGCTTCCAAGGAAGGGTTCTGGCTAGCAACAGCTTTCAGTGCTGGCACTTTTCATCTCTGAGCAATTGCTCGACCTTTGCAATTTCTCACCTGAGCTCTCTTTAGACTGCTTGAGAGGATGAGCAGAAGATTAGGTGGGTAGAGAAGCCCAGAGCCCCAGTGTTCTTAGGCCTGTGAAAGCACTTCCAAGGAAGGGTGCTGGCTAGCAAGAGCTTTCAGTGCTGGCACTTTTCATCTCTGAGCAATTGCTCGACTTTTGCAATTTCTCAGCTCGTGTCTACGAGACGGAGAGATAGTGACCGTGACGTTTGGTGGCTAGAGAAGCGCAAAGCCCCAGTGTTGCTGCGCCTGTGAAAGCGCTTCCAAGGAAGGGTGCTGGCTAGCAACAGCTTTCAGTGCTGGCACTTTTCATCTCTGAGCAATTGCTCGACGTTTGCAATTTCTCAGCTCGTGTCTACGAGACGGAGAGATAGTGACCGTGACGTTTGGTGGCTAGAGAAGCGCAAAGCCCCAGTGTTGCTGCGCCTGTGAAAGCACTTCCAAGGAAGGGTGCTGGCTAGCAACAGTTTTCAGTGCTGGCACTTTTCATCTCTGAGCAATTGCTCGACGTTTGAAATTTCTCAGCTCGTGTCTACGAGACGGAGAGATAGTGACCGTGACGTTTGGTGGGTAGAGAAGCGCAAAGCCCCAGTGTTGCTGCGCCTGTGAAAGTGCTTCCAAGGAAGGGTGCTGGCTAGCAAGAGCTTCCAATGCTGGCACTTTTTATCTCTGAGCAATTGCTCGACGTTTGCAATTTCTCAGCTCGTGTCTACGAGACGGAGAGATAGTGACCGTGACATTTGGTGGGTAGAGAAGCGCAAAGCCCCAGTGTTGCTGCGCCTGTGAAAGCGCTTCCAAGGAAGGGTGCTGGCTAGCAAGAGTTTTCAGTGCTGGCACTTTTCATCTCTGAGCAATTGCTCGACGTTTGCAATGTCTCAGGTCGTGTCTACGAGACGGAGAGATAGTGACCGTGACGTTTGGTGTCTAGAGAAGCGCAAAGCCCCAGTGTTACTGCGCCTGTGAAAGCGCTTCCAAGGAAGGGTTCTGGCTAGCAAGAGCTTTCAGTGCTGGCACTTTTCATCTCTGAGCAATTGCTCGACGTTTGCAATTTCTCAGCTCGTGTCTATGAGACAGAGAGATAGTGACCGTGACCTTTGGTGGGTAGAGAAGCGCAAAGCCCCAGTGTTACTGCGCCTGTGAAAGCGCTTCCAAGGAAGGGTGCTGGCTAGCAACAGCTTTCAGTGCTGGCACTTTTCATCTCTGAGCAATTGCTCGACCTTTGCAATCTCTCAGCTCGTGTCTACGAGAAGGAGAGATAGTGACTGTGACATTTGGTGGGTAGAGAAGCGCAAAGCCCCAGTGTTGCTGCGCCTGTGAAAGCGCTTCCAAGGAAGGCTGCTGGCTAGCAAGAGCTTTCAGTGCTGGCACTTTTCATCTCTGAGCAATTGCTCAACGTTTGCAATTTCTCACCTGAGCTCTCTTTAGACTGCGCGAGAGGATGAGCAGAAGATTAGGTGGCTAGAGAAGCCCAGAGCCCCAGTGTTCTTAGGCCTACAAAAGCACTGCCAAGGAAGGGTGCTGGCTAGCAAGAGCTTTCAGTGCTGGCACTTTTCATCTCTGAGCAATTGCTCGACGTTTGCAATCTCTCAGCTCGTGTCTATGAGACGGAAAGAGAATGACCGTGACGTTTGGTGGGTAGAGAAGCGCAAAGCCCCAGTGTTGCTGCGCCTGTGAAAGCGCTTCCAAGGAAGGGTGCTGGCTAGCAACAGTTTTCAGTGCTGGCACTTTTCCTCTCTGAGCAATTGCTCGACGTTTGCAATTTCTCACCTGAGCTCTCTTTAGAGTGCGAGAGAGGATGAGCAGAATATTAGGTGGCTAGAGAAGCCCAGAGCCCCAGTGTTCTTAGGCCTACAAAAGCGCTTCCAAGGAAGGGTGCTGGCTAGCAACAGCTTTCAGTGCTGGCACTTTTCATCTCTGAGCAATTGCTCGACGTTTGCAATTTCTCAGCTCGTGTCTACGAGACGGAGAGATAGTGACCGTGACGTTTGGTGGGTAGAGAAGCGCAAAGCCCCAGTGTTGCTGCGCCTGTGAAAGCGCTTCCAAGGAAGGGTGCTGGCTAGCAAGAGCTTTCAGTGCTGGCACTTTTCATCTCTGAGCAATTGCTCGACGTTTGCAATTTCTCAGCTCGTGTCTGAGACAGAGAGATAGTGACCGTGACCTTTGGTGGGTAGAGAAGCGCAAAGCCCCAGTGTTACTGCGCCTGTGAAAGCGCTTCCAAGAAAGGTGCTGGCTAGCAACAGCTTTCAGTGCTGGCACTTTTCATCTCTGAGCAATTGCTCGACGTTTGCAATCTCTCAGCTCGTGTCTACGAGAAGGAGAGATAGTGACCGTGACATTTGGTGGGTAGAGAAGTGCAAAGCCCCAGTGTTGCTGCGCCTGTGAAAGCGCTTCCAAGGAAGGCTGCTGGCTAGCAAGAGCTTTCAGTGCTGGCACTTTTCATCTCTGAGCAATTGCTCAACGTTTGCAATTTCTCACCTGAGCTCTCTTTAGACTGCGCGAGAGGATGAGCAGAAGATTAGGTGGCTAGAGAAGCCCAGAGCCCCAGTGTTCTTAGGCCTACAAAAGCACTGCCAAGGAAGGGTGCTGGCTAGCAAGAGCTTTCAGTGCTGGCAATTTTCATCTCTGAGCAATTGCTCGACGTTTGCAATTTCTCAGCTCGTGTCTACGAGACGGAGAGATAGTGACCGTGACGTTTGGTGGCTAGAGAAGCGCAAAGCCCCAGTGTTACTGCGCCTGTGAAAGCGCTTCCAAGGAAGGGTGCTGGCTAGCAAGAGCTTTCAGTGCTGGCACTTTTCATCTCTGAGCAATTGCTCGACGTTTGCAATTTCTCAGCTCGTGTCTATGAGACAGAGAGATAGTGACCGTGACCTTTGGTGGCTAGAGAAGCGCAAAGCCCCAGTGTTACTGCGCCTGTGAAAGCGCTTCGAAGGAAGGGTGCTGGCTAGCAACAGCTTTCAGTGCTGGCACTTTTCATCTCTGAGCAATTGCTCGACCTTTGCAATTTCTCACCTGAGCTCTCTTTAGAGTGCGCGAGAGGATGAGCAGATTAGGTGGCTAGAGAAGCCCAGAGCCCCAGTGTTCTTAGGGCTACAAGAGCGTTTCCAAGGAAGGGTGCTGGCTAGCAAGAGCTTTCAGTGCTGGCACTTTTCATCTCTGAGCAATTGCTCGACGTTTGCAATCTCTCAGCTCGTGTCTACGAGACGGAGAGATAGTTACTGTGACGTTTGGTGGGTAGAGAAGCGCAAAGCCCCAGTGTTGCTGCGCCTCTGAAAGTGCTTCCAAGGAAGGGTGCTGGCTAGCAAGAGCTTTCAGTGCTGGCATTTTTCATCTCTGAGCAATTGCTCGACCTTTGCAATTTCTCACCTGAGCTCTCTTTAGACTGCTTGAGAGGATGAGCAGAAGATTAGGTGGCTAGAGAAGCCCAGAGCCCCAGTGTTCTTAGGCCTACAAAAGCAATTCCAAGGAAGGGTGCTGGCTAGCAAGAGCTTTCAGTGCTGGCACTTTTCATCTCTGAGCAATTGCTCGACCTTTGCAATCTCTCAGCTCGTGTCTACGAGACAGAGAGATAGTGACCGTGACGTTTGGTGGGTAGAGAAGCCCAAAGCCCCAGTGTTGCTGCGCCTGTGAAAGCGCTTCCAAGGAAGGGTGCTGGCTAGCAACAGCTTTCAGTGCTGGCACTTTTCATCTCTGAGCAATTGCTCGACGTTTGCAATTTCTCACCTGAGCTCTCTTTAGACTGCGCGAGAGGATGAGCAGAAGATTAGGTGGCTGGAGAAGCCCAGAGCCCCAGTGCTCTTAGGGCTACAAAACCGCTTCCAAGGAAGGGTGCTGGCTAGCAACAGCTTTCAGTGCTGGCACTTTTCATCTCTGAGCAATTGCTCGACGTTTGCAATCTCTCAGCTCGTGTCTACGAGACGGAGAGATAGTGACCGTGACGTTTGGTGGGTAGAGAAGCGCAAAGCCCCAGTGTTACTGCGCCTGTGAAAGCGCTTCCAAGGAAGGGTGCTGGCTAGCAACAGCTTTCAGTGCTGGCACTTTTCATCTCTGAGCAATTGCTCGACGTTTGCAATTTCTCAGCTCGTGTCTACGAGACAGAGAGATAGTGACCGTGACATTTGGTGGCTGGAGAAGCCCAGAGCCCCAGTATTCTAACGGCTACAAAAGCGCTTCCAAGGAAGGGTGCTGGCTAGCAACAGCTTTCAGTGCTGGCACTTTTCATCTCTGAGCAATTGCTCGACCTTTGCAATTTCTCACCTGAGCTCTCTTTAGAGTGCGCGAGAGGATGAGCAGAAGATTAGGTGGCTAGAGAAGCCCAGAGCCCCAGTGTTCTTAGGCCTACAAAAGCACTGCCAAGGAAGGGTGCTGGGTAGCAACAGCTTTCAGTGCTGGCACTTTTCATCTCTGAGCAATTGCTCGACGTTTGCAATTTCTCAGCTCGTGTCTACGAGACGGAAAGAGAATGACCGTGACGTTTGGTGGCTAGAGAAGCGCAAAGCCCCAGTGTTGCTGCGCCTGTGAAAGCGCTTCCAAGGAAGGGTGCTGGCTAGCAACAGCTTTCAGTGCTGGCACTTTTCATCTCTGAGCAATTGCTCGACGTTTGCAATTTCTCACCTGAGCTCTCTTTAGACTGCGCGAGAGGATGCGCAGAAGATTAGGTGGCTAGAGAAGCCCAGAGCCCCAGTGTTCTTAGGCCTACAAAAGCACTTCCAAGGAAGGGTGCTGGCTAGCAAGAGCTTTCAGTGCTGGCACTTTTCATCTCTGAGCAATTGCTCGACGTTTGCAATTTCTCAGCTCGTGTCTACGAGACGGAAAGAGAATGACCGTGACGTTTGGTGGGTAGAGAAGCGCAAAGCCCCAGTGTTACTGCGCCTGTGAAAGCGCTTCCAAGGAAGGGTGCTGGCTAGCAACAGCTTTCAGTGCTGGCACTTTTCATCTCTGAGCAATTTCTCGACATTTGCAATTTCTCACGTGAGCTCTCTTTAGAGTGCGCGAGAGGATGAGCAGAAGATTAGGTGGCTGGAGAAGCCCAGAGCCCCAGTATTCTAACGGCTACAAAAGCACTTCCAAGGAAGGGTGCTGGCTAGCAAGAGCTTTCAGTGCTGGCACTTTTCATCTCTGAGCAATTGCTCGACGTTTGCAATTTCTCAGCTCGTGTCTACGAGACGGAGAGATAGTGACCATGACGTTTGGTGGGTAGAGAAGCGCAAAGCCCCAGTGTTGCTGCGCCTGTGAAAGCGCTTCCAAGGAAGGGTTCTGGCTAGCAAGAGCTTTCAGTGCTGGCACTTTTCATCTCTGAGCAATTGCTCGACGTTTGCAATTTCTCACCTGAGCTCTCTTTAGACTGCGCGAGAGGATGAGCAGAAGATTAGGTGGCTAGAGAAGCCCAGAGCCCCAGTGTTCTTAGGGCTACAAAAGCACTTCCAAGGAAGGGTGCTGGGTAGCAACAGCTTTCAGTGCTGGCACTTTTCATCTCTGAGCAATTGCTCGACGTTTGCAATTTCTCAGCTCGTGTCTACGAGACGGAAAGAGAATGACCGTGACGTTTGGTGGCTAGAGAAGCGCAAAACCCCAGTGTTGCTGCGCCTGTGAAAGCGCTTCCAAGGAAGGGTGCTGGCTAGCAACAGCTTTCAGTGCTGGCACTTTTCATCTCTGAGCAATTGCTCGACGTTTGCAATTTCTCACCTGAGCTCTCTTTAGACTGCGCGAGAGGATGCGCAGAAGATTAGGTGGCTAGAGAAGCCCAGAGCCCCAGTGTTCTTAGGCCTACAAAAGCACTGCCAAGGAAGGGTGCTGGCTAGCAAGAGCTTTCAGTGCTGGCACTTTTCATCTCTGAGCAATTGCTCGACGTTTGCAATTTCTCGGCTCGTGTCTACGAGACGGAAAGAGAATGACCGTGACGTTTGGTGGGTAGAGAAGCGCAAAGCCCCAGTGTTACTGCGCCTGTGAAAGCGCTTCCAAGGAAGGGTGCTGGCTAGCAACAGCTTTCAGTGCTGGCACTTTTCATCTCTGAGCAATTTCTCGACATTTGCAATTTCTCACGTGAGCTCTCTTTAGAGTGCGCGAGAGGATGAGCAGAAGATTAGGTGGCTGGAGAAGCCCAGAGCCCCAGTATTCTAACGGCTACAAAAGCACTTCCAAGGAAGGGTGCTGGCTAGCAAGAGCTTTCAGTGCTGGCACTTTTCATCTCTGAGCAATTGCTCGACGTTTGCAATTTCTCAGCTCGTGTCTACGAGACGGAGAGATAGTGACCATGACGTTTGGTGGGTAGAGAAGCGCAAAGCCCCAGTGTTGCTGCGCCTGTGAAAGCGCTTCCAAGGAAGGGTTCTGGCTAGCAACAGGTTTCAGTGCTGGCACTTTTCATCTCTGAGCAATTGCTCGACGTTTGCAATTTCTCACCTGAGCTCTCTTTAGAGTGCGCGAGAGGATGAGCAGAAGATTAGGTGGCTAGAGAAGCCCAGAGCCCCAGTGTTCTTAGGGCTACAAAAGCACTTCCAAGGAAGGGTGCTGGCTAGCAACAGCTTTCAGTGCTGGCACTTTTCATCTCTGAGCAATTGCTCGACGTTTGCAATTTCTCAGCTCGTGTCTACGAGACGGAGAGATAGTGACCGTGACGTTTGGTGGGTAGAGAAGCGCAAAGCCCCAGTGTTGCTGCGCCTGTGAAAGCGCTTCCAAGGAAGGGTGCTGGCTAGCAACAGCTTTCAGTGCTGGCACTTTTCATCTCTGAGCAATTGCTCGACGTTTGCAATTTCTCAGCTCGTGTCTACGAGACGGAGAGATAGTGACCGTGACCTTTGGTGGGTAGAGAAGCGCAAAGCCCCAGTGTTGCTGCGCCTGTGAAAGCACTTCCAAGGAAGGGTGCTGGCTAGCAACAGTTTTCAGTGCTGGCACTTTTCATCTCTGAGCAATTGCTCGACGTTTGCAATTTCTCAGCTCGTGTCTACGAGACGGAGAGATAGTGACCGTGACGTTTGGTGGGTAGAGAAGCGCAAAGCCCCAGTGTTGCTGCGCCTGTGAAAGTGCTTCCAAGGAAGGGTGCTGGCTAGCAAGAGCTTCCAATGCTGGCACTTTTTATCTCTGAGCAATTGCTCGACGTTTGCAATTTCTCAGCTCGTGTCTACGAGACGGAGAGATAGTGACCGTGACGTTTGGTGGCTAGAGAAGCGCAAAGCCCCAGTGTTGCTGCGCCTGTGAAAGCGCTTCCAAGGAAGGGTGCTGGCTAGCAAGAGTTTTCAGTGCTGGCACTTTTCATCTCTGAGCAATTGCTCGACATTTGCAATGTCTCAGCTCGTGTCTACGAGACGGAGAGATAGTGACCGTGACGTTTGGTGTCTAGAGAAGCGCAAAGCCCCAGTGTTACTGCGCCTGTGAAAGCGCTTCCAAGGAAGGGTTCTGGCTAGCAAGAGCTTTCAGTGCTGGCACTTTTCATCTCTGAGCAATTGCTCGACGTTTGCAATTTCTCACCTGAGCTCTCTTTAGACTGCGCGAGAGGATGAGCAGAAGATTAGGTGGCTGGAGAAGCCCAGAGCCCCAGTGTTCTTAGGGCTACAAAAGCGCTTCCAAGGAAGGGTGCTGGCTAGCAAGAGCTTTCAGTGCTGGCACTTTTCATCTCTGAGCAATTGCTCGACGTTTGCAATTTCTCAGCTCGTGTCTACGAGACGGAAAGAGAATGACCGTGACGTTTGGTGGGTAGAGAAGCGCAAAGCCCCAGTGTTGCTGCGCCTGTGAAAGCGCTTCCAAGGAAGGGTGCTGGCTAGCAACAGTTTTCAGTGCTGGCACTTTTCATCTCTGAGCAATTGCTCGACGTTTGCAATCTCTCAGCTCGTGTCTACGAGACGGAGAGATAGTGACCGTGACGTTTGGTGGGTAGAGAAGCGCAAAGCCCCAGTGTTGCTGCGCCTGTGAAAGCGCTTCCAAGGAAGGGTGCTGGCTAGCAACAGCTTTCAGTGCTGGCACTTTTTATCTCTGAGCAATTGCTCGACGTTTGCAATTTCTCAGCTCGTGTCTACGAGACGGAGTGATAGTGACCATGACGTTTGGTGGCTAGAGAAGCGCAAAGCCCCAGTGTTGCTGCGCCTGTGAAAGCGCTTCCAAGGAAGGGTGCTGGCTAGCAACAGCTTTCAGTGCTGGCACTTTTCATCTCTGAGCAATTGCTCGACGTTTGCAATGTCTCAGCTCGTGTCTACGAGACGGAGAGATAGTGACCGTGACGTTTGGTGGCTAGAGAAGCGCAAAGCCCCAGTGTTGCTGCGCCTGTGAAAGCGCTTCCAAGGAAGGGTTCTGGCTAGCAAGAGCTTTCAGTGCTGGCACTTTTCATCTCTGAGCAATTGCTCGACGTTTGCAATTTCTCACCTGAGCTCTCTTTAGACTGCGCGAGAGGATGAGCAGAAGATTAGGTGGCTGGAGAAGCCCAGAGCCCCAGTGTTCTTAGGCCTACAAAAGCACTTCCAAGGAAGGGTGCTGGCTAGCAACAGCTTTCAGTGCTGGCACTTTTCATCTCTGAGCAATTGCTCGACGTTTGCAATTTCTCAGCTCGTGTCTACGAGACGGAAAGAGAATGACCGTCACGTTTGGTGGGTAGAGAAGCGCAAAGCCCCAGTGTTGCTGCGCCTGTGAAAGCGCTTCCAAGGAAGGGTTCTGGCTAGCAACAGCTTTCAGTGCTGGCACTTTTCATCTCTGAGCAATTGCTCGACGTTTGCAATTTCTCAGCTCGTGTCTACGAGACGGAGAGATAGTGACCGTGACCTTTGGTGGCTAGAGAAGCGCAAAGCCCCAGTGTTGCTGCGCCTGTGAAAGCACTTCCAAGGAAGGGTGCTGGCTAGCAACAGTTTTCAGTGCTGGCACTTTTCATCTCTGAGCAATTGCTCGACGTTTGCAATTTCTCAGCTCGTGTCTACGAGACAGAGAGATAGTGACCGTGACATTTGGTGGGTAGAGAAGCGCAAAGCCCCAGTGTTGCTGCGCCTGTGAAAGCGCTTCCAAGGAAGGGTGCTGGCTAGCAACAGCTTTCAGTGCTGGCACTTTTCATCTCTGAGCAATTGCTCGACGTTTGCAATCTCTCAGCTCGTGTCTACGAGACGGAGAGATAGTGACCGTGACGTTTGGTGGGTAGAGAAGCGCAAAGCCCCAGTGTTGCTGCGCCTGTGAAAGCGCTTCCAAGGAAGGGTGCTGGCTAGCAACAGCTTTCAGTGCTGGCACTTTTTATCTCTGAGCAATTGCTCGACGTTTGCAATTTCTCAGCTCGTGTCTACGAGACGGAGTGATAGTGACCATGACGTTTGGTGGCTAGAGAAGCGCAAAGCCCCAGTGTTGCTGCGCCTGTGAAAGCGCTTCCAAGGAAGGGTGCTGGCTAGCAACAGCTTTCAGTGCTGGCACTTTTCATCTCTGAGCAATTGCTCGACGTTTGCAATGTCTCAGCTCGTGTCTACGAGACGGAGAGATAGTGACCGTGACGTTTGGTGGGTAGAGAAGCGCAAAGCCCCAGTGTTGCTGCGCCTGTGAAAGCGCTTCCAAGGAAGGGTTCTGGCTAGCAAGAGCTTTCAGTGCTGGCACTTTTCATCTCTGAGCAATTGCTCGACGTTTGCAATTTCTCACCTGAGCTCTCTTTAGACTGCGCGAGAGGATGAGCAGAAGATTAGGTGGCTGGAGAAGCCCAGAGCCCCAGTGTTCTTAGGCCTACAAAAGCACTTCCAAGGAAGGGTGCTGGCTAGCAACAGCTTTCAGTGCTGGCACTTTTCATCTCTGAGCAATTGCTCGACGTTTGCAATTTCTCAGCTCGTGTCTACGAGACGGAAAGAGAATGACCGTCACGTTTGGTGGGTAGAGAAGCGCAAAGCCCCAGTGTTGCTGCGCCTGTGAAAGCGCTTCCAAGGAAGGGTTCTGGCTAGCAACAGCTTTCAGTGCTGGCACTTTTCATCTCTGAGCAATTGCTCGACGTTTGCAATTTCTCAGCTCGTGTCTACGAGACGGAGAGATAGTGACCGTGACCTTTGGTGGCTAGAGAAGCGCAAAGCCCCAGTGTTGCTGCGCCTGTGAAAGCACTTCCAAGGAAGGGTGCTGGCTAGCAACAGTTTTCAGTGCTGGCACTTTTCATCTCTGAGCAATTGCTCGACGTTTGCAATTTCTCAGCTCGTGTCTACGAGACAGAGAGATAGTGACCGTGACATTTGGTGGGTAGAGAAGCGCAAAGCCCCAGTGTTGCTGCGCCTGTGAAAGCGCTTCCAAGGAAGGGTGCTGGCTAGCAAGAGCTTTCAGTGCTGGCACTTTTTATCTCTGAGCAATTGCTCGACGTTTGCAATTTCTCAGCTCGTGTCTACGAGACGGAGAGATAGTGACCGTGACGTTTGGTGGCTAGAGAAGCGCAAAGCCCCAGTGTTGCTGCGCCTGTGAAAGCGCTTCCAAGGAAGGGTGCTGGCTAGCAAGAGCTTTCAGTGCTGGCACTTTTCATCTCTGAGCAATTGCTCGATGTTTGCAATTTCTCACCTGAACTCTCTTTAGAGTGCGCGAGAGGATGAGCAGAAGATTAGGTGGCTGGAGAAACACAGAGCCCCAGTGTTCTTAGGCCTACAAAAGCGCTTCCAAGGAAGGGTGCTGGCTAGCAACAGCTTTCAGTGCTGGCACTTTTCATCTCTGAGCAATTGCTCGACGTTTGCAATGTCTCAGCTCGTGTCTATGAGACGGAGAGATAGTGACCGTGACATTTGGTGGCTAGAGAAGCGCAAAGCCCCAGTGTTACTGCGCCTGTGAAAGCGCTTCCAAGGAAGGGTGCTGGCTAGCAAGAGCTTTCAGTGCTGGCACTTTTCATCTCTGAGCAATTGCTCGACGTTTGCAATCTCTCAGCTCGTGTCTACGAGACGGAGAGATAGTGACCGTGACGTTTGGTGGCTAGAGAAGCGCAAAGCCCCAGTGTTGCTGCGCCTGTGAAAGCGCTTCCAAGGAAGGGTGCTGGCTAGCAACAGCTTTCAGTGCTGGCACTTTTCATCTATGAGCAATTGCTCGACGTTTGCAATTTCTCAGCTCGTGTCTACGAGACGGAGAGATAGTGACCGTGACGTTTGGTGGCTAGAGAAGCGCAAAGCCCCAGTATTGCTGCGCCTGTGAAAGCGCTTCCAAGGAAGGGTGCTGGCTAGCAACAGCTTTCAGTGCTGGCACTTTTCATCTCTGAGCAATTGCTCGACTTTTGCAATTTCTCAGCTCGTGTCTACGAGACGGAGAGATAGTGACCGTGACCTTTGGTGGCTAGAGAAGCGCAAAGCCCCAGTGTTACTGCGCCTGTGAAAGCGCTTCCAAGGAAGGGTTCTGGCTAGCAAGAGCTTTCAGTGCTGGCACTTTTCATCTCTGAGCAATTGCTCGACGTTTGCAAATTTCTCACCTGAGCTCTCTTTAGACTGTGCGAGAGGATGAGCAGAAGATTAGGTGGCTGGAGAAGCCCAGAGCCCCACTGTTCTTAGGCCTACAAAAGCACTTCCAAGGAAGGGTGCTGGCTAGCAACAGCTTTCAGTGCTGGCACTTTTTATCTCTGAGCAATTGCTCGACGTTTGCAATTTCTCAGCTCGTGTCTACGAGACGGAAAGAGAATGACCGTGACGTTTGGTGGGTAGAGAAGCGCAAAGCCCCAGTGTTGCTGCGCCTGTGAAAGCGCTTCCAAGGAAGGGTGCTGGCTAGCAACAGCTTTCAGTGCTGGCACTTTTCATCTCTGAGCAATTGCTCGACGTTTGCAATTTCTCAGCTCGTGTCTACGAGACGGAGAGATAGTGACCGTTCCTTTGGTGGGTAGAGAAGCGCAAAGCCCCAGTGTTGCTGCGCCTGTGAAAGCACTTCCAAGGAAGGGTTCTGGCTAGCAAGAGCTTTCAGTGCTGGCACTTTTCATCTCTGAGGAATTGCTCGACGTTTGCAATTTCTCAGCTCGTGTCTACGAGACAGAGAGATAGTGACCGTGACATTTGGTGGGTAGAGAAGCGCAAAGCCCCAGTGTTGCTGCGCCTGTGAAAGCGCTTCCAAGGAAGGGTGCTGGCTAGCAACAGCTTTCAGTGCTGGCACTTTTTATCTCTGAGCAATTGCTCGACGTTTGCAATTTCCCAGCTCGTGTCTACGAGACGGAGAGATAGTGACCGTGACGTTTGGTGGGTAGAGAAGCGCAAAGCCCCAGTGTTGCTGCGCCTGTGAAAGCGCTTCCAAGGAAGGGTGCTGGCTAGCAAGAGCTTTCAGTGCTGGCACTTTTTATCTCTGAGCAATTGCTCGACGTTTGCAATTTCTCAGCTCGTGTCTACGAGACGGAGAGATAGTGACCGTGACGTTTGGTGGGTAGAGAAGCGCAAAGCCCCAGTGTTGCTGCGCCTGTGAAAGCGCTTCCAAGGAAGGGTGCTGGCTAGCAAGAGCTTTCAGTGCTGGCACTTTTCATCTCTGAGCAATTGCTCGACGTTTGCAATTTCTCAGCTCGTGTCTACGAGACGGAGAGATAGTGACCGTGACGTTTGGTGGCTAGAGAAGCGCAAAGCCCCAGTGTTGCTGCGCCTGTGAAAGCACTTCCAAGGAAGGGTTCTGGCTAGCAAGAGCTTTCAGTGCTGGCACTTTTCATCTCTGAGCAATTGCTCGACGTTTGCAATTTCTCACCTGAGCTCTCTTTAGAGTGCGCGAGAGGATGAGCAGAAGATTAGGTGGCTGGAGAAGCCCAGAGCCCCAGTGTTCTTAGGGCCACAAAAGCACTTCCAAGGAAGGGTGCTGGCTAGCAACAGCTTTCAGTGCTGGCACTTTTCATCTCTGAGCAATTGCTCGACGTTTGCAATTTCTCAGCTCGTGTCTACGAGACGGAAAGAGAATGACCGTGACGTTTGGTGGGTAGAGAAGCGCAAAGCCCCAGTGTTGCTGCGCCTGTGAAAGCGCTTCCAAGGAAGGGTGCTGGCTAGCAACAGCTTTCAGTGCTGGCACTTTTCATCTCTGAGCAATTGCTCGACGTTTGCAATTTCTCAGCTCGTGTCTACGAGACAGAGAGATAGTGACCGTGACCTTTGGTGGGTAGAGAAGCGCAAAGCCCCAGTGTTGCTGCGCCTGTGAAAGCACTTCCAAGGAAGGGTGCTGGCTAGCAACAGTTTTCAGTGCTGGCACTTTTCATCTCTGAGCAATTGCTCGACGTTTGCAATTTCTCAGCTCGTGTCTACGAGACAGAGAGATAGTGACCGTGACATTTGGTGGGTAGAGAAGCGCAAAGCCCCAGTGTTGCTGCGCCTGTGAAAGCGCTTCCAAGGAAGGGTGCTGGCTAGCAACAGCTTTCAGTGCTGGCACTTTTCATCTCTGAGCAATTGCTCGACGTTTGCAATTTCTCAGCTCGTGTCTACGAGACGGAGAGATAGTGACCGTGACGTTTGGTGGCTAGAGAAGCGCAAAGCCCCAGTGTTGCTGCGCCTGTGAAAGCGCTTCCAAGGAAGGGTGCTGGCTAGCAAGAGCTTTCAGTGCTGGCACTTTTCATCTCTGAGCAATTGCTCGATGTTTGCAATTTCTCACCTGAGCTCTCTTTAGAGTGCGCGAGAGGATGAGCAGAAGATTAGGTGGCTGGAGAAACACAGAGCCCCAGTGTTCTTAGGCCTACAAAAGCGCTTCCAAGGAAGGGTGCTGGCTAGCAACAGCTTTCAGTGCTGGCACTTTTCATCTCTGAGCAATTGCTCGACGTTTGCAATGTCTCAGCTCGTGTCTATGAGACGGAGAGATAGTGACCGTGACATTTGGTGGCTAGAGAAGCGCAAAGCCCCAGTGTTACTGCGCCTGTGAAAGCGCTTCCAAGGAAGGGTGCTGGCTAGCAAGAGCTTTCAGTGCTGGCACTTTTCATCTCTGAGCAATTGCTCGACGTTTGCAATCTCTCAGCTCGTGTCTACGAGACGGAGAGATAGTGACCGTCACGTTTGGTGGGTAGAGAAGCGCAAAGCCCCAGTGTTGCTGCGCCTGTGAAAGCGCTTCCAAGGAAGGGTGCTGGCTAGCAACAGCTTTCAGTGCTGGCACTTTTCATCTCTGAGCAATTGCTCGACGTTTGCAATTTCTCAGCTCGTGTCTACGAGACGGAGAGATAGTGACCGTGACGTTTGGTGGCTAGAGAAGCGCAAAGCCCCAGTATTGCTGCGCCTGTGAAAGCGCTTCCAAGGAAGGGTGCTGGCTAGCAACAGCTTTCAGTGCTGGCACTTTTCATCTCTGAGCAATTGCTCGACGTTTGCAATTTCTCAGCTCGTGTCTACGAGACGGAGAGATAGTGACCGTGACCTTTGGTGGCTAGAGAAGCGCAAAGCCCCAGTGTTGCTGCGCCTGTGAAAGCGCTTCCAAGGAAGGGTGCTGGCTAGCAAGAGCTTTCAGTGCTGGCACTTTTTATCTCTGAGCAATTGCTCGACGTTTGCAATTTCTCAGCTCGTGTCTACGAGACGGAGAGATAGTGACCGTGACGTTTGGTGGGTAGAGAAGCGCAAAGCCCCAGTGTTGCTGCGCCTGTGAAAGCGCTTCCAAGGAAGGGTGCTGGCTAGCAACAGCTTTCAGTGCTGGCACTTTTCATCTCTGAGCAATTGCTCGACGTTTGCAATTTCTCAGCTCATGTCTACGAGACGGAGAGATAGTGACCGTGACGTTTGGTGGCTAGAGAAGCGCAAAGCCCCAGTGTTGCTGCGCCTGTGAAAGCGCTTCCAAGGAAGGGTTCTGGCTAGCAAGAGCTTTCAGTGCTGGCACTTTTCATCTCTGAGCAATTGCTCGACTTTTGCAATTTCTCACCTGAGCTCTCTTTAGAGTGCGCGAGAGGATGAGCAGAAGATTAGGTGGCTGGAGAAGCCCAGAGCCCCAGTGTTCTTAGGCCTACAAAAGCACTTCCAAGGAAGGGTGCTGGCTAGCAAGAGCTTTCAGTGCTGGCACTTTTCATCTCTGAGCAATTGCTCGACGTTTGCAATTTCTCAGCTCGTGTCTACGAGACGGAAAGAGAATGACCGTGACGTTTGGTGGGTAGAGAAGCGCAAAGCCCCAGTGTTGCTGCGCCTGTGAAAGCGCTTCCAAGGAAGGGTGCTGGCTAGCAAGAGCTTTCAGTGCTGGCACTTTTCATCTCTGAGCAATTGCTCGATGTTTGCAATTTCTCAGCTCGTGTCTACGAGACAGAGAGATAGTGACCGTGACCTTTGGTGGGTAGAGAAGCGCAAAGCCCCAGTGTTGCTGCGCCTGTGAAAGCACTTCCAAGGAAGGGTGCTGGCTAGCAACAGTTTTCAGTGCTGGCACTTTTCATCTCTGAGCAATTGCTCGACGTTTGCAATTTCTCAGCTCGTGTCTACGAGACGGAGAGATAGTGACCGTGACGTTTGGTGGGTAGAGAAGCGCAAAGCCCCAGTGTTGCTGCGCCTGTGAAAGCGCTTCCAAGGAAGGGTGCTGGCTAGCAACAGCTTTCAGTGCTGGCACTTTTCATCTCTGAGCAATTGCTCGACGTTTGCAATTTCTCAGCTCGTGTCTACGAGACGGAGAGATAGTGACCGTGACCTTTGGTGGCTAGAGAAGCGCAAAGCCCCAGTGTTGCTGCGCCTGTGAAAGCGCTTCCAAGGAAGGGTTCTGGCTAGCAAGAGCTTTCAGTGCTGGCACTTTTCATCTCTGAGCAATTGCTCGATGTTTGCAATTTCTCACCTGAGCTCTCTTTAGAGTGCGCGAGAGGATGAGCAGAAGATTAGGTGGCTGGAGAAACACAGAGCCCCAGTGTTCTTAGGCCTACAAAAGCGCTTCCAAGGAAGGGTGCTGGCTAGCAACAGCTTTCAGTGCTGGCACTTTTCATCTCTGAGCAATTGCTCGACGTTTGCAATGTCTCAGCTCGTGTCTATGAGACGGAGAGATAGTGACCGTGACATTTGGTGGCTAGAGAAGCGCAAAGCCCCAGTGTTACTGCGCCTGTGAAAGCGCTTCCAAGGAAGGGTGCTGGCTAGCAAGAGCTTTCAGTGCTGGCACTTTTCATCTCTGAGCAATTGCTCGACGTTTGCAATCTCTCAGCTCGTGTCTACGAGACGGAGAGATAGTGACCGTGACGTTTGGTGGGTAGAGAAGCGCAAAGCCCCAGTGTTGCTGCGCCTGTGAAAGCGCTTCCAAGGAAGGGTGCTGGCTAGCAACAGCTTTCAGTGCTGGCACTTTTCATCTCTGAGCAATTGCTCGACGTTTGCAATTTCTCAGCTCGTGTCTACGAGACGGAGAGATAATGACCGTGACGTTTGGTGGGTAGAGAAGCGCAAAGCCCCAGTATTGCTGCGCCTGTGAAAGCGCTTCCAAGGAAGGGTGCTGGCTAGCAACAGCTTTCAGTGCTGGCACTTTTCATCTCTGAGCAATTGCTCGACGTTTGCAATTTCTCAGCTCGTGTCTACGAGACGGAGAGATAGTGACCGTGACCTTTGGTGGCTAGAGAAGCGCAAAGCCCCAGTGTTGCTGCGCCTGTGAAAGCGCTTCCAAGGAAGGGTTCTGGCTAGCAAGAGCTTTCAGTGCTGGCACTTTTCATCTCTGAGCAATTGCTCGACTTTTGCAATTTCTCACCTGAGCTCTCTTTAGAGTGCGCGAGAGGATGAGCAGAAGACTAGGTGGCTGGAGAAGCCCAGAGCCCCAGTGTTCTTAGGCCTACAAAAGCACTTCCAAGGAAGTGTGCTGGCTAGCAACAGCTTTCAGTGCTGGCACTTTTCATCTCTGAGCAATTGCTCGACGTTTGCAATTTCTCAGCTCGTGTCTACGAGACGGAAAGAGAATGACCGTCACGTTTGGTGGGTAGAGAAGCGCAAAGCCCAAGTGTTGCTGCGCCTGTGAAAGCGCTTCCAAGGAAGGGTGCTGGCTAGCAACAGCTTTCAGTGCTGGCACTTTTCATCTCTGAGCAATTGCTCGACGTTTGCAATGTCTCAGCTCGTGTCTATGAGACGGAGAGATAGTGACCGTGACATTTGGTGGCTAGAGAAGCGCAAAGCCCCAGTGTTACTGCGCCTGTGAAAGCGCTTCCAAGGAAGGGTGCTGGCTAGCAAGAGCTTTCAGTGCTGGCACTTTTCATCTCTGAGCAATTGCTCGACGTTTGCAATCTCTCAGCTCGTGTCTACGAGACGGAGAGATAGTGACCGTGACCTTTGGTGGCTAGAGAAGCGCAAAGCCCCAGTGTTGCTGCGCCTGTGAAAGCGCTTCCAAGGAAGGGTGCTGGCTAGCAAGAGCTTTCAGTGCTGGCACTTTTCATCTCTGAGCAATTGCTCGACGTTTGCAATTTCTCAGCTCGTGTCTACGAGACGGAGAGATAGTGACCGTGACGTTTGGTGGCTAGAGAAGCGCAAAGCCCCAGTATTGCTGCGCCTGTGAAAGCGCTTCCAAGGAAGGGTGCTGGCTAGCAAGAGCTTTCAGTGCTGGCACTTTTCATCTCTGAGCAATTGCTCGACTTTTGCAATTTCTCAGCTCGTGTCTACGAGACGGAGAGATATTGACCGTGACCTTTGGTGGCTAGAGAAGCGCAAAGCCCCAGTGTTACTGCGCCTGTGAAAGCGCTTCCAAGGAAGGGTTCTGGCTAGCAAGAGCTTTCAGTGCTGGCACTTTTCATCTCTGAGCAATTGCTCGACGTTTGCAAATTTCTCACCTGAGCTCTCTTTAGACTGTGCTAGAGGATGAGCAGAAGATTAGGTGGCTGGAGAAGCCCAGAGCCCCACTGTTCTTAGGCCTACAAAAGCACTTCCAAGGAAGGGTGCTGGCTAGCAACAGCTTTCAGTGCTGGCACTTTTTATCTCTGAGCAATTGCTCGACGTTTGCAATTTCTCAGCTCGTGTCTACGAGACGGAAAGAGAATGACCGTGACGTTTGGTGGGTAGAGAAGCGCAAAGCCCCAGTGTTGCTGCGCCTGTGAAAGCGCTTCCAAGGAAGGGTGCTGGCTAGCAACAGCTTTCAGTGCTGGCACTTTTCATCTCTGAGCAATTGCTCGACGTTTGCAATTTCTCAGCTCGTGTCTACGAGACGGAGAGATAGTGACCGTTCCTTTGGTGGGTAGAGAAGCGCAAAGCCCCAGTGTTGCTGCGCCTGTGAAAGCACTTCCAAGGAAGGGTGCTGGCTAGCAAGAGCTTTCAGTGCTGGCACTTTTCATCTCTGAGCAATTGCTCGACGTTTGCAATTTCTCAGCTCGTGTCTATGAGACGGAGAGATAGTGACCGTGACATTTGGTGGGTAGAGAAGCGCAAAGCCCCAGTGTTACTGCGCCTGTGAAAGCGCTTCCAAGGAAGGGTGCTGGCTAGCAAGAGCTTTCAGTGCTGGCACTTTTCATCTCTGAGCAATTGCTCGACGTTTGCAATCTCTCAGCTCGTGTCTACGAGACGGAGAGATAGTGACCGTGACGTTTGGTGGCTAGAGAAGCGCAAAGCCCCAGTGTTGCTGCGCCTGTGAAAGCGCTTCCAAGGAAGGGTGCTGGCTAGCAACAGCTTTCAGTGCTGGCACTTTTCATCTCTGAGCAATTGCTCGACGTTTGCAATTTCTCAGCTCGTGTCTACGAGACGGAGAGATAGTGACCGTGACGTTTGGTGGCTAGAGAAGCGCAAAGCCCCAGTATTGCTGCGCCTGTGAAAGCGCTTCCAAGGAAGGGTGCTGGCTAGCAAGAGCTTTCAGTGCTGGCACTTTTCATCTCTGAGCAATTGCTCGACTTTTGCAATTTCTCAGCTCGTGTCTACGAGACGGAGAGATAGTGACCGTGACCTTTGGTGGCTAGAGAAGCGCAAAGCCCCAGTGTTACTGCGCCTGTGAAAGCGCTTCCAAGGAAGGGTTCTGGCTAGCAAGAGCTTTCAGTGCTGGCACTTTTCATCTCTGAGCAATTGCTCGACGTTTGCAAATTTCTCACCTGAGCTCTCTTTAGACTGTGCGAGAGGATGAGCAGAAGATTAGGTGGCTGGAGAAGCCCAGAGCCCCACTGTTCTTAGGCCTACAAAAGCACTTCCAAGGAAGGGTGCTGGCTAGCAACAGCTTTCAGTGCTGGCACTTTTTATCTCTGAGCAATTGCTCGACGTTTGCAATTTCTCAGCTCGTGTCTACGAGACGGAAAGAGAATGACCGTGACGTTTGGTGGGTAGAGAAGCGCAAAGCCCCAGTGTTGCTGCGCCTGTGAAAGCGCTTCCAAGGAAGGGTGCTGGCTAGCAACAGCTTTCAGTGCTGGCACTTTTCATCTCTGAGCAATTGCTCGACCTTTGCAATTTCTCAGCTCGTGTCTACGAGACGGAGAGATAGTGACCGTTCCTTTGGTGGGTAGAGAAGCGCAAAGCCCCAGTGTTGCTGCGCCTGTGAAAGCACTTCCAAGGAAGGGTGCTGGCTAGCAACAGCTTTCAGTGCTGGCACTTTTCATCTCTGAGCAATTGCTCGACGTTTGCAATTTCTCAGCTCGTGTCTACGAGACAGAGAGATAGTGACCGTGACATTTGGTGGGTAGAGAAGCGCAAAGCCCCAGTGTTGCTGCGCCTGTGAAAGCGCTTCCAAGGAAGGGTGCTGGCTAGCAACAGCTTTCAGTGCTGGCACTTTTTATCTCTGAGCAATTGCTCGACGTTTGCAATTTCTCAGCTCGTGTCTACGAGACGGAGAGATAGTGACCGTGACGTTTGGTGGGTAGAGAAGCGCAAAGCCCCAGTGTTGCTGCGCCTGTGAAAGCGCTTCCAAGGAAGGGTGCTGGCTAGCAACAGCTTTCAGTGCTGGCACTTTTTATCTCTGAGCAATTGCTCGACGTTTGCAATTTCTCAGCTCGTGTCTACGAGACGGAGAGATAGTGACCGTGACGTTTGGTGGGTAGAGAAGCGCAAAGCCCCAGTGTTGCTGCGCCTGTGAAAGCGCTTCCAAGGAAGGGTGCTGGCTAGCAAGAGCTTTCAGTGCTGGCACTTTTCATCTCTGAGCAATTGCTCGACGTTTGCAATCTCTCAGCTCGTGTCTACGAGACGGAGAGATAGTGACCGTGACGTTTGGTGGCTAGAGAAGCGCAAAGCCCCAGTGTTGCTGCGCCTCTGAAAGCGCTTCCAAGGAAGGGTGCTGGCTAGCAAGAGCTTTCAGTGCTGGCACTTTTCATCTCTGAGCAATTGCTCGACGTTTGCAATTTCTCAGCTCGTGTCTACGAGACGGAGAGATAGTGACCGTGACGTTTGGTGGCTAGAGAAGCGCAAAGCCCCAGTATTGCTGCGCCTGTGAAAGCGCTTCCAAGGAAGGGTGCTGGCTAGCAAGAGCTTTCAGTGCTGGCACTTTTCATCTCTGAGCAATTGCTCGACTTTTGCAATTTCTCAGCTCGTGTCTACGAGACGGAGAGATAGTGACCGTGACCTTTGGTGGCTAGAGAAGCGCAAAGCCCCAGTGTTACTGCGCCTGTGAAAGCGCTTCCAAGGAAGGGTTCTGGCTAGCAAGAGCTTTCAGTGCTGGCACTTTTCATCTCTGAGCAATTGCTCGACGTTTGCAAATTTCTCACCTGAGCTCTCTTTAGACTGTGCGAGAGGATGAGCAGAAGATTAGGTGGCTGGAGAAGCCCAGAGCCCCACTGTTCTTAGGCCTACAAAAGCACTTCCAAGGAAGGGTGCTGGCTAGCAACAGCTTTCAGTGCTGGCACTTTTTATCTCTGAGCAATTGCTCGACGTTTGCAATTTCTCAGCTCGTGTCTACGAGACGGAAAGAGAATGACCGTGACGTTTGGTGGGTAGAGAAGCGCAAAGCCCCAGTGTTGCTGCGCCTGTGAAAGCGCTTCCAAGGAAGGGTGCTGGCTAGCAACAGCTTTCAGTGCTGGCACTTTTCATCTCTGAGCAATTGCTCGACGTTTGCAATTTCTCAGCTCGTGTCTACGAGACGGAGAGATAGTGACCGTTCCTTTGGTGGCTAGAGAAGCGCAAAGCCCCAGTGTTGCTGCGCCTGTGAAAGCACTTCCAAGGAAGGGTGCTGGCTAGCAAGAGCTTTCAGTGCTGGCACTTTTCATCTCTGAGCAATTGCTCGACGTTTGCAATTTCTCAGCTCGTGTCTACGAGACAGAGTGATAGTGACCGTGACATTTGGTGGGTAGAGAAGCGCAAAGCCCCAGTGTTACTGCGCCTGTGAAAGCGCTTCCAAGGAAGGGTGCTGGCTAGCAAGAGCTTTCAGTGCTGGCACTTTTCATCTCTGAGCAATTGCTCGACGTTTGCAATCTCTCAGCTCGTGTCTACGAGACGGAGAGATAGTGACCGTGACGTTTGGTGGCTAGAGAAGCGCAAAGCCCCAGTGTTGCTGCGCCTGTGAAAGCGCTTCCAAGGAAGGGTGCTGGCTAGCAACAGCTTTCAGTGCTGGCACTTTTCATCTCTGAGCAATTGCTCGACGTTTGCAATTTCTCAGCTCGTGTCTACGAGACGGAGAGATAGTGACCGTGACGTTTGGTGGCTAGAGAAGCGCAAAGCCCCAGTATTGCTGCGCCTGTGAAAGCGCTTCCAAGGAAGGGTGCTGGCTAGCAAGAGCTTTCAGTGCTGGCACTTTTCATCTCTGAGCAATTGCTCGACTTTTGCAATTTCTCAGCTCGTGTCTACGAGACGGAGAGATAGTGACCGTGACCTTTGGTGGCTAGAGAAGCGCAAAGCCCCAGTGTTACTGCGCCTGTGAAAGCGCTTCCAAGGAAGGGTTCTGGCTAGCAAGAGCTTTCAGTGCTGGCACTTTTCATCTCTGAGCAATTGCTCGACGTTTGCAAATTTCTCACCTGAGCTCTCTTTAGACTGTGCGAGAGGATGAGCAGAAGATTAGGTGGCTGGAGAAGCCCAGAGCCCCACTGTTCTTAGGCCTACAAAAGCACTTCCAAGGAAGGGTGCTGGCTAGCAACAGCTTTCAGTGCTGGCACTTTTTATCTCTGAGCAATTGCTCGACGTTTGCAATTTCTCAGCTCGTGTCTACGAGACGGAAAGAGAATGACCGTGACGTTTGGTGGGTAGAGAAGCGCAAAGCCCCAGTGTTGCTGCGCCTGTGAAAGCGCTTCCAAGGAAGGGTGCTGGCTAGCAACAGCTTTCAGTGCTGGCACTTTTCATCTCTGAGCAATTGCTCGACGTTTGCAATTTCTCAGCTCGTGTCTACGAGACGGAGAGATAGTGACCGTTCCTTTGGTGGGTAGAGAAGCGCAAAGCCCCAGTGTTGCTGCGCCTGTGAAAGCACTTCCAAGGAAGGGTGCTGGCTAGCAACAGCTTTCAGTGCTGGCACTTTTCATCTCTGAGCAATTGCTCGACGTTTGCAATTTCTCAGCTCGTGTCTACGAGACGGAGAGATAGTGACCGTGACCTTTGGTGGCTAGAGAAGCGCAAAGCCCCAGTGTTGCTGCGCCTGTGAAAGCGCTTCCAAGGAAGGGTGCTGGCTAGCAACAGCTTTCAGTGCTGGCACTTTTTATCTCTGAGCAATTGCTCGACGTTTGCAATTTCTCAGCTCGTGTCTACGAGACGGAGAGATAGTGACCGTGACGTTTGGTGGGTAGAGAAGCGCAAAGCCCCAGTGTTGCTGCGCCTGTGAAAGCGCTTCCAAGGAAGGGTGCTGGCTAGCAACAGCTTTCAGTGCTGGCACTTTTTATCTCTGAGCAATTGCTCGACGTTTGCAATTTCTCAGCTCGTGTCTACGAGACGGAGAGATAGTGACCGTGACGTTTGGTGGCTAGAGAAGCGCAAAGCCCCAGTGTTGCTGCGCCTGTGAAAGCGCTTCCAAGGAAGGGTGCTGGCTAGCAACAGCTTTCAGTGCTGGCACTTTTCATCTCTGAGCAATTGCTCGACGTTTGCAATTTCTCAGCTCGTGTCTACGAGACGGAGAGATAGTGACCGTGACCTTTGGTGGCTAGAGAAGCGCAAAGCCCCAGTGTTGCTGCGCCTGTGAAAGCGCTTCCAAGGAAGGGTGCTGGCTAGCAAGAGCTTTCAGTGCTGGCACTTTTCATCTCTGAGCAATTGCTCGACGTTTGCAATTTCTCACCTGAGCTCTCTTTAGAGTGCGCGAGAGGATGAGCAGAAGATTAGGTGGCTGGAGAAGCCCAGAGCCCCAGTGTTCTTAGGCCTACAAAAGCACTTCCAAGGAAGGGTGCTGGCTAGCAACAGCTTTCAGTGCTGGCACTTTTCATCTCTGAGCAATTGCTCGACGTTTGCAATTTCTCAGCTCGTGTCTACGAGACGGAGAGATAGTGACCGTGACGTTTGGTGGGTAGAGAAGCGCAAAGCCCCAGTGTTGCTGCGCCTGGGAAAGCGCTTCCAAGGAAGGGTGCTGGCTAGCAACAGCTTTCAGTGCTGGCACTTTTCATCTCTGAGCAATTGCTCGACCTTTGCAATTTCTCAGCTCGTGTCTACGAGACGGAGAGATAGTGACCGTGACGTTTGGTGGCTAGAGAAGCGCAAAGCCCCAGTGTTGCTGCGCCTGTGAAAGCACTTCCAAGGAAGGGTGCTGGCTAGCAACAGTTTTCAGTGCTGGCACTTTTCATCTCTGAGCAATTGCTCGACGTTTGCAATTTCTCAGCTCGTGTCTACGAGACGGAGAGATAGTGACCGTGACGTTTGGTGGGTAGAGAAGCGCAAAGCCCCAGTGTTGCTGCGCCTGTGAAAGCGCTTCCAAGGAAGGGTGCTGGCTAGCAACAGCTTTCAGTGCTGGCACTTTTTATCTCTGAGCAATTGCTCGACGTTTGCAATTTCTCAGCTCGTGTCTACGAGACGGAGAGATAGTGACCGTGACCTTTGGTGGCTAGAGAAGCGCAAAGCCCCAGTGTTGCTGCGCCTGTGAAAGCGCTTCCAAGGAAGGGTGCTGGCTAGCAAGAGCTTTCAGTGCTGGCACTTTTCATCTCTGAGCAATTGCTCGACCTTTGCAATTTCTCAGCTCGTGTCTACGAGACGGAGAGATAGTGACCGTGACCTTTGGTGGGTAGAGAAGCGCAAAGCCCCAGTGTTGCTGCGCCTGTGAAAGCGCTTCCAAGGAAGGGTTCTGGCTAGCAAGAGCTTTCAGTGCTGGCACTTTTCATCTCTGAGCAATTGCTCGACGTTTGCAATTTCTCACCTGAGCTCTCTTTAGACTGCGCGAGAGGATGATCAGAAGATTAGGTGGCTGGAGAAGCCCAGAGCCCCAGTGTTCTTAGGCCTACAAAAGCACTGCCAAGGAAGGGTGCTGGCTAGCAACAGCTTTCAGTGCTGGCACTTTTCATCTCTGAGCAATTGCTCGACGTTTGCAATTTCTCAGCTCGTGTCTACGAGACGGAAAGAGAATGGCCGTCACGTTTGGTGGGTAGAGAAGCGCAAAGCCCCAGTGTTGCTGCGCCTGTGAAAGCGCTTCCAAGGAAGGGTGCTGGCTAGCAACAGCTTTCAGTGCTGGCACTTTTCATCTCTGAGCAATTGCTCAACGTTTGCAATTTCTCAGCTCGTGTCTACGAGACGGAAAGAGAATGACCGTGACGTTTGGTGGGTAGAGAAGCGCAAAGCCCCAGTGTTGCTGCGCCTGTGAAAGCGCTTCCAAGGAAGGGTGCTGGCTAGCAAGAGCTTTCAGTGCTGGCACTTTTCATCTCTGAGCAATTGCTCGACGTTTGCAATTTCTCAGCTCGTGTCTACGAGACGGAGAGATAGTGACCGTGACGTTTGGTGGCTAGAGAAGCGCAAAGCCCCAGTGTTGCTGCGCCTGTGAAAGCGCTTCCAAGGAAGGGTGCTGGCTAGCAACAGCTTTCAGTGCTGGCACTTTTCATCTCTGAGCAATTGCTCGACGTTTGCAATTTCTCAGCTCGTGTCTACGAGACGGAGAGATAGTGACCGTGACGTTTGGTGGCTAGAGAAGCGCAAAGCCCCAGTGTTGCTGCGCCTGTGAAAGCGCTTCCAAGGAAGGGTTCTGGCTAGCAAGAGCTTTCAGTGCTGGCACTTTTCATCTCTGAGCAATTGCTCGACGTTTGCAATTTCTCACCTGAGCTCTCTTTAGACTGCGCGAGAGGATGAGCAGAAGATTAGGTGGCTGGAGAAGCCCAGAGCCCCAGTGTTCTTAGGCCTACAAAAGCACTTCCAAGGAAGGGTGCTGGCTAGCAACAGCTTTCAGTGCTGGCACTTTTCATCTCTGAGCAATTGCTCGACGTTTGCAATTTCTCAGCTCGTGTCTACGAGACGGAAAGAGAATGACCGTCACGTTTGGTGGGTAGAGAAGCGCAAAGCCCCAGTGTTGCTGCGCCTCTGAAAGCGCTTCCAAGGAAGGGTGCTGGCTAGCAACAGCTTTCAGTGCTGGCACTTTTCATCTCTGAGCAATTGCTCGACCTTTGCAATTTCTCAGCTCGTGTCTACGAGACGGAGATATAGTGACCGTGACCTTTGGTGGGTAGAGAAGCGCAAAGCCCCAGTGTTGCTGCGCCTGTGAAAGCGCTTCCAAGGAAGGGTGCTGGCTAGCAACAGCTTTCAGTGCTGGCACTTTTTATCTCTGAGCAATTGCTCGACTTTTGCAATTTCTCAGCTCGTGTCTACGAGACGGAGAGATAGTGACCGTGACGTTTGGTGGCTAGAGAAGCGCAAAGCCCCAGTGTTGCTGCGCCTGTGAAAGCGCTTCCAAGGAAGGGTGCTGGCTAGCAAGAGCTTTCAGTGCTGGCACTTTTCATCTCTGAGCAATTGCTCGATGTTTGCAATTTCTCACCTGAGCTCTCTTTAGAGTGCGCGAGAGGATGAGCAGAAGATTAGGTGGCTGGAGAAACACAGAGCCCCAGTGTTCTTAGGCCTACAAAAGCGCTTCCAAGGAAGGGTGCTGGCTAGCAAGAGCTTTCAGTGCTGGCACTTTTCATCTCTGAGCAATTGCTCGACGTTTGCAATGTCTCAGCTCGTGTCTACGAGACGGAGAGATAGTGACCGTGACATTTGGTGGCTAGAGAAGCGCAAAGCCCCAGTGTTGCTGCGCCTGTGAAAGCGCTTCCAAGGAAGGGTGCTGGCTAGCAAGAGCTTTCAGTGCTGGCACTTTTCATCTCTGAGCAATTGCTCGACGTTTGCAATCTCTCAGCTCGTGTCTACGAGACGGAGAGATAGTGACCGTGACGTTTGGTGGCTAGAGAAGCGCAAAGCCCCAGTGTTGCTGCGCCTGTGAAAGCGCTTCCAAGGAAGGGTGCTGGCTAGCAACAGCTTTCAGTGCTGGCACTTTTTATCTCTGAGCAATTGCTCGACGTTTGCAATTTCTCAGCTCGTGTCTACGAGACGGAGAGATAGTGACCGTGACGTTTGGTGGCTAGAGAAGCGCAAAGCCCCAGTATTGCTGCGCCTGTGAAAGCGCTTCCAAGGAAGGGTGCTGGCTAGCAACAGCTTTCAGTGCTGGCACTTTTCATCTCTGAGCAATTGCTCGACTTTTGCAATTTCTCAGCTCGTGTCTACGAGACGGAGAGATAGTGACCGTGACCTTTGGTGGCTAGAGAAGCGCAAAGCCCCAGTGTTACTGCGCCTGTGAAAGCGCTTCCAAGGAAGGGTTCTGGCTAGCAAGAGCTTTCAGTGCTGGCACTTTTCATCTCTGAGCAATTGCTCGACGTTTGCAAATTTCTCACTTGAGCTCTCTTTAGACTGTGCGAGAGGATGAGCAGAAGATTAGGTGGCTGGAGAAGCCCAGAGCCCCAGTGTTCTTAGGCCTACAAAAGCACTTCCAAGGAAGGGTGCTGGCTAGCAACAGCTTTCAGTGCTGGCACTTTTCATCTCTGAGCAATTGCTCGACGTTTGCAATTTCTCAGATCGTGTCTACGAGACGGAAAGAGAATGACCGTGACGTTTGGTGGGTAGAGAAGTGCAAAGCCCCAGTGTTGCTGCGCCTGTGAAAGCGCTTCCAAGGAAGGGTGCTGGCTAGCAACAGCTTTCAGTGCTGGCACTTTTCATCTCTGAGCAATTGCTCGACGTTTGCAATTTCTCAGCTCGTGTCTGCGAGACGGAGAGATAGTGACCGTTCCTTTGGTGGGTAGAGAAGCGCAAAGCCCCAGTGTTGCTGCGCCTGTGAAAGCACTTCCAAGGAAGGGTGCTGGCTAGCAACAGCTTTCAGTGCTGGCACTTTTCATCTCTGAGCAATTGCTCGACGTTTGCAATTTCTCAGCTCGTGTCTACGAGACAGAGAGATAGTGACCGTGACATTTGGTGGGTAGAGAAGCGCAAAGCCCCAGTGTTGCTGCGCCTGTGAAAGCGCTTCCAAGGAAGGGTGCTGGCTAGCAACAGCTTTCAGTGCTGGCACTTTTTATCTCTGAGCAATTGCTCGACGTTTGCAATTTCTCAGCTCGTGTCTACGAGACGGAGAGATAGTGACCGTGACGTTTGGTGGGTAGAGAAGCGCAAAGCCCCAGTGTTGCTGCGCCTGTGAAAGCGCTTCCAAGGAAGGGTGCTGGCTAGCAAGAGCTTTCAGTGCTGGCACTTTTCATCTCTGAGCAATTGCTCGATGTTTGCAATTTCTCACCTGAGCTCTCTTTAGAGTGCGTGAGAGGATGAGCAGAAGATAAGGTGGCTATAGAAACACAGAGCCCCAGTGTTCTTAGGCCTACAAAAGCGCTTCCAAGGAAGGGTGCTGGCTAGCAACAGCTTTCAGTGCTGGCACTTTTCATCTCTGAGCAATTGCTCAACTTTTGCAATGTCTCAGCTCGTGTCTACGAGACGGAGAGATAGTGACCGTGACATTTGGTGGCTAGAGAAGCGCAAAGCCCCAGTGTTGCTGCGCCTGTGAAAGCGCTTCCAAGGAAGGGTGCTGGCTAGCAAGAGCTTTCAGTGCTGGCACTTTTCATCTCTGAGCAATTGCTCGACGTTTGCAATTTCTCAGCTCGTGTCTACGAGACGGAGAGATAGTGACCGTGACGTTTGGTGGCTAGAGAAGCGCAAAGGCCCAGTGTTGCTGCGCCTGTGAAAGCGCTTCCAAGGAAGGGTGCTGGCTAGCAACAGCTTTCAGTGCTGGCACTTTTCATCTCTGAGCAATTGCTCGAAGTTTGCAATCTCTCAGCTCGTGTCTACGAGACGGAGAGATAGTGACCGTGACGTTTGGTGGGTAGAGAAGCGCAAAGCCCCAGTGTTACTGCGCCTGTGAAAGCGCTTCCAAGGAAGGGTGCTGGCTAGCAACAGCTTTCAGTGCTGGCACTTTTCATCTCTGAGCAATTGCTCGACCTTTGCAATTTCTCACCTGAGCTCTCTTTAGAGTGCGCGAGAGGATGAGCAGAAGATTAGGTGGCTAGAGAAGCCCAGAGCCCCAGTGTTCTTAGGCCTACAAAAGCACTTCCAAGGAAGGGTGCTGGCTAGCAACAGCTTTCAGTGCTGGCACTTTTCATCTCTGAGCAATTGCTCGACGTTTGCAATCTCTCAGCTCATGTCTACGAGACGGAGAGATAGTGACCGTGACATTTGGTGGGTAGAGAAGCGCAAAGCCCCAGTGTTGCTGCGCCTGTGAAAGCGCTTCCAAGGAAGGGTGCTGGCTAGCAAGAGCTTTCAGTGCCGGCACTTTTCATCTCTGAGCAGTTGGTCGACGTTTGCAATTTCTCAGCTCGTGTCTACGAGACGGAGAGATAGTGACCGTGACGTTTGGTGGGTAGAGAAGCGCAAAGCCCCAGTGTTGCTGCGCCTGTGAAAGCGCTTCCAAGGAAGGGTGCTGGCTAGCAAGAGCTTTCAGTGCTGGCACTTTTCATCTCTGAGCAATTGCTCGACGTTTGCAATTTCTCAGCTCGTGTCTACGAGACAGAGAGATAGTGACCGTGACCTTTGGTGGCTAGAGAAGCGCAAAGCCCCAGTGTTACTGCGCCTGTGAAAGCGCTTCCAAGGAAGGGTGCTGGCTAGCAACAGCTTTCAGTGCTGGCACTTTTCATCTCTGAGCAATTGCTCGACGTTTGCAATTTCTCACCTGAGCTCTCTTTAGAGTGCGCGAGAGGATGAGCAGAAGATTAGGTGGCTAGAGAAGCCCAGAGCCCCAGTGTTCTTAGGGCTACAAGAGCGTTTCCAAGGAAGGGTGCTGGCTAGCAACAGCTTTCAGTGCTGGCACTTTTCATCTCTGAGCAATTGCTCGACGTTTGCAATCTCTCAGCTCGTGTCTACGAGACGGAGAGATAGTGACCGTGACGTTTGGTGGGTAGAGAAGCGCAAAGCCCCAGTGTTGCTGCGCCTGTGAAAGCGCTTCCAAGGAAGGGTGCTGGCTAGCAAGAGCTTTCAGTGCTGGCACTTTTCATCTCTGAGCAATTGCTCGACGTTTGCAATTTCTCACGTGAGCTCTCTTTAGACTGCTTGAGAGGATGAGCAGAAGATTAGGTGGCTGGAGAAGCCCAGAGCCCCACTGTTCTTAGGCCTACAAAAGCACTTCCAAGGAAGGGTGCTGGCTAGCAACAGCTTTCAGTGCTGGCACTTTTTATCTCTGAGCAATTGCTCGATGTTTGCAATTTCTCAGCTCGTGTCTACGAGACGGAAAGAGAATGACCGTGACGTTTGGTGGGTAGAGAAGCGCAAAGCCCCAGTGTTGCTGCGCCTGTGAAAGCACTTCCAAGGAAGGGTGCTGGCTAGCAACAGCTTTCAGTGCTGGCACTTTTCATCTCTGAGCAATTGCTCGACGTTTGCAATTTCTCAGCTCGTGTCTACGAGACAGAGAGATAGTGACCGTTCCTTTGGTGGGTAGAGAAGCGCAAAGCCCCAGTGTTGCTGCGCCTGTGAAAGCACTTCCAAGGAAGGGTGCTGGCTAGCAAGAGCTTTCAGTGCTGGCACTTTTCATCTCTGAGCAATTGCTCGACGTTTGCAATTTCTCAGCTCGTGTCTACGAGACAGAGAGATAGTGACCGTGACATTTGGTGGGTAGAGAAGCGCAAAGCCCCAGTGTTGCTGCGCCTGTGAAAGCGCTTCCAAGGAAGGGTGCTGGCTAGCAACAGCTTTCAGTGCTGGCACTTTTTATCTCTGAGCAATTGCTCGACGTTTGCAATTTCTCAGCTCGTGTCTACGAGACGGAGAGATAGTGACCGTGACGTTTGGTGGGTAGAGAAGCGCAAAGCCCCAGTGTTGCTGCGCCTGTGAAAGCGCTTCCAAGGAAGGGTGCTGGCTAGCAACAGCTTTCAGTGCTGGCACTTTTTATCTCTGAGCAATTGCTCGACGTTTGCAATTTCTCAGCTCGTGTCTACGAGACGGAGAGATAGTGACCGTGACGTTTGGTGGCTAGAGAAGCGCAAAGCCCCAGTGTTGCTGCGCCTGTGAAAGCGCTTCCAAGGAAGGGTTCTGGCTAGCAAGAGCTTTCAGTGCTGGCACTTTTCATCTCTGAGCAATTGCTCGACGTTTGCAATTTCTCACCTGAGCTCTCTTTAGAGTGCGCGAGAGGATGAGCAGAAGATTAGGTGGCTGGAGAAGCCCAGAGCCCCAGTGTTCTTAGGCCTACAAAAGCACTTCCAAGGAAGGGTGCTGGCTAGCAACAGCTTTCAGTGCTGGCACTTTTCATCTCTGAGCAATTGCTCGACGTTTTCAATCTCTCAGCTCGTGTCTACGAGACGGAAAGAGAATGACCGTGACGTTTGGTGGGTAGAGAAGCGCAAAGCCCCAGTGTTGCTGCGCCTCTGAAAGCGCTTCCAAGGAAGGGTGCTGGCTAGCAACAGCTTTCAGTGCTGGCACTTTTCATCTCTGAGCAATTGCTCGAAGTTTGCAATCTCTCAGCTCGTGTCTACGAGACGGAGAGATAGTGACCGTGACATTTGGTGGGTAGAGAAGCGCAAAGCCCCAGTGTTGCTGCGCCTGTGAAAGCGCTTCCAAGGAAGGGTGCTGGCTAGCAACAGCTTTCAGTGCTGGCACTTTTCATCTCTGAGCAATTGCTCGACGTTTGCAATTTCTCAGCTCGTGTCTACGAGACGGAGAGATAGTGACCGTGACGTTTGGTGGCTAGAGAAGCGCAAAGCCCCAGTGTTGCTGCGCCTGTGAAAGCGCTTCCAAGGAAGGGTTCTGGCTAGCAAGAGCTTTCAGTGCTGGCACTTTTCATCTCTGAGCAATTGCTCGACGTTTGCAAATTTCTCACTTGAGCTCTCTTTAGACTGTGCGAGAGGATGAGCAGAAGATTAGGTGGCTGGAGAAGCCCAGAGCCCCAGTGTTCTTAGGCCTACAAAAGCACTTCCAAGGAAGGGTGCTGGCTAGCAACAGCTTTCAGTGCTGGCACTTTTCATCTCTGAGCAATTGCTCGACGTTTGCAATTTCTCAGATCGTGTCTACGAGACGGAAAGAGAATGACCGTGACGTTTGGTGGGTAGAGAAGTGCAAAGCCCCAGTGTTGCTGCGCCTGTGAAAGCGCTTCCAAGGAAGGGTGCTGGCTAGCAACAGCTTTCAGTGCTGGCACTTTTCATCTCTGAGCAATTGCTCGACGTTTGCAATGTCTCAGCTCGTGTCTATGAGACGGAGAGATAGTGACCGTGACATTTGGTGGGTAGAGAAGCGCAAAGCCCCAGTGTTGCTGCGCCTGTGAAAGCACTTCCAAGGAAGGGTGCTGGCTAGCAACAGCTTTCAGTGCTGGCACTTTTCATCTCTGAGCAATTGCTCGACGTTTGCAATTTCTCAGCTCGTGTCTACGAGACAGAGAGATAGTGACCGTGACATTTGGTGGGTAGAGAAGCGCAAAGCCCCAGTGTTGCTGCGCCTGTGAAAGCGCTTCCAAGGAAGGGTGCTGGCTAGCAACAGCTTTCAGTGCTGGCACTTTTTATCTCTGAGCAATTGCTCGACGTTTGCAATTTCTCAGCTCGTGTCTACGAGACGGAGAGATAGTGACCGTGACGTTTGGTGGCTAGAGAAGCGCAAAGCCCCAGTGTTGCTGCGCCTGTGAAAGCGCTTCCAAGGAAGGGTTCTGGCTAGCAAGAGCTTTCAGTGCTGGCACTTTTCATCTCTGAGCAATTGCTCGACGTTTGCAATTTCTCACCTGAGCTCTCTTTAGAGTGCGCGAGAGGATGAGCAGAAGATTAGGTGGCTGGAGAAGCCCAGAGCCCCAGTGTTCTTAGGCCTACAAAAGCACTTCCAAGGAAGGGTGCTGGCTAGCAACAGCTTTCAGTGCTGGCACTTTTCATCTCTGAGCAATTGCTCGACGTTTTCAATCTCTCAGCTCGTGTCTACGAGACGGAAAGAGAATGACCGTGACGTTTGGTGGGTAGAGAAGCGCAAAGCCCCAGTGTTGCTGCGCCTCTGAAAGCGCTTCCAAGGAAGGGTGCTGGCTAGCAACAGCTTTCAGTGCTGGCACTTTTCATCTCTGAGCAATTGCTCGAAGTTTGCAATCTCTCAGCTCGTGTCTACGAGACGGAGAGATAGTGACCGTGACATTTGGTGGGTAGAGAAGCGCAAAGCCCCAGTGTTGCTGCGCCTGTGAAAGCGCTTCCAAGGAAGGGTGCTGGCTAGCAACAGCTTTCAGTGCTGGCACTTTTCATCTCTGAGCAATTGCTCGACGTTTGCAATTTCTCAGCTCGTGTCTACGAGACGGAGAGATAGTGACCGTGACGTTTGGTGGCTAGAGAAGCGCAAAGCCCCAGTGTTGCTGCGCCTGTGAAAGCGCTTCCAAGGAAGGGTTCTGGCTAGCAAGAGCTTTCAGTGCTGGCACTTTTCATCTCTGAGCAATTGCTCGACGTTTGCAAATTTCTCACTTGAGCTCTCTTTAGACTGTGCGAGAGGATGAGCAGAAGATTAGGTGGCTGGAGAAGCCCAGAGCCCCAGTGTTCTTAGGCCTACAAAAGCACTTCCAAGGAAGGGTGCTGGCTAGCAACAGCTTTCAGTGCTGGCACTTTTCATCTCTGAGCAATTGCTCGACGTTTGCAATTTCTCAGATCGTGTCTACGAGACGGAAAGAGAATGACCGTGACGTTTGGTGGGTAGAGAAGTGCAAAGCCCCAGTGTTGCTGCGCCTGTGAAAGCGCTTCCAAGGAAGGGTGCTGGCTAGCAACAGCTTTCAGTGCTGGCACTTTTCATCTCTGAGCAATTGCTCGACGTTTGCAATGTCTCAGCTCGTGTCTATGAGACGGAGAGATAGTGACCGTGACATTTGGTGGGTAGAGAAGCGCAAAGCCCCAGTGTTGCTGCGCCTGTGAAAGCACTTCCAAGGAAGGGTGCTGGCTAGCAACAGCTTTCAGTGCTGGCACTTTTCATCTCTGAGCAATTGCTCGACGTTTGCAATTTCTCAGCTCGTGTCTACGAGACAGAGAGATAGTGACCGTGACATTTGGTGGGTAGAGAAGCGCAAAGCCCCAGTGTTGCTGCGCCTGTGAAAGCGCTTCCAAGGAAGGGTGCTGGCTAGCAACAGCTTTCAGTGCTGGCACTTTTTATCTCTGAGCAATTGCTCGACGTTTGCAATTTCTCAGCTCGTGTCTACGAGACGGAGAGATAGTGACCGTGACCTTTGGTGGGTAGAGAAGCGCAAAGCCCCAGTGTTGCTGCGCCTGTGAAAGCGCTTCCAAGGAAGGGTGCTGGCTAGCAAGAGCTTTCAGTGCTGGCACTTTTCATCTCTGAGCAATTGCTCGATGTTTGCAATTTCTCACCTGAGCTCTCTTTAGACTGCGCGAGAGTATGAGCAGAAGATAAGGTGGCTATAGAAACACAGAGCCCCAGTGTTCTTAGGCCTACAAAAGCGCTTCCAAGGAAGGGTGCTGGCTAGCAAGAGCTTTCAGTGCTGGCACTTTTCATCTCTGAGCAATTGCTCAACTTTTGCAATGTCTCAGCTCGTGTCTACGAGACGGAGAGATAGTGACCGTGACATTTGGTGGGTAGAGAAGCGCAAAGCCCCAGTGTTGCTGCGCCTGTGAAAGCGCTTCCAAGGAAGGGTGCTGGCTAGCAAGAGCTTTCAGTGCTGGCACTTTTCATCTCTGAGCAATTGCTCGACGTTTGCAATTTCGCAGCTCGTGTCTACGAGACGGAGAGATAGTGACCGTGACGTTTGGTGGGTAGAGAAGCGCAAAGCCCCCGTGTTGCTGCGCCTCTGAAAGCGCTTCCAAGGAAGGGTGCTGGCTAGCAAGAGCTTTCAGTGCTGGCACTTTTCATCTCTGAGCAATTGCTCGACGTTTGCAATCTCTCAGCTCGTGTCTACGACACGGAGAGATAGTGACCATGACGTTTGGTGGGTAGAGAAGCGCAAAGCCCCAGTGTTGCTGCGCCTGTGAACACGCTTCCAAGGAAGGGTGCTGGCTAGCAAGAGCTTTCAGTGCTGGCACTTTTCATCTCTGAGCAATTGCTCGACGTTTGCAATTTCTCACCTGAGCTCTCTTTAGAGTGTGCGAGAGGGTGAGCAGATGATTAGGTGGCTAGAGAAGCCCAGAGCCCCAGTGTTCTTAGGCCTACAAGAGCGTTTCCAAGGAAGGGTGCTGGCTAGCAACAGCTTTCAGTGCTGGCACTTTTCATCTCTGAGCAATTGCTCGACGTTTGCAATCTCTCAGCTCGTGTCTACGAGACGGAGAGATAGTGACCGTGACGTTTGGTGGGTAGAGAAGCGCAAAGCCCCAGTGTTACTGCGCCTGTGAAAGCGCTTCCAAGGAAGGGTGCTGGCTAGCAACAGCTTTCAGTGCTGGCACTTTTCATCTCTGAGCAATTGCTCGACCTTTGCAATTTCTCACCTGAGCTCTCTTTAGAGTGCGCGAGAGGATGAGCAGAAGATTAGGTGGCTAGAGAAGCCCAGAGCCCCAGTGTTCTTAGGCCTACAAAAGCACTTCCAAGGAAGGGTGCTGGCTAGCAACAGCTTTCAGTGCTGGCACTTTTCATCTCTGAGCAATTGCTCGACGTTTGCAATCTCTCAGCTCGTGTCTACGAGACGGAGAGATAGTGACCGTGACGTTTGGTGGGTAGAGAAGCGCAAAGCCCCAGTGTTGCTGCGCCTGTGAAAGCGCTTCCAAGGAAGGGTGCTGGCTAGCAAGAGCTTTCAGTGCCGGCACTTTTCATCTCTGAGCAGTTGGTCGACGTTTGCAATTTCTCAGCTCATGTCTACGAGCCAGAGAGATAGTGACCGTGACGTTTGGTGGGTAGAGAAGCGCAAAGCCCCAGTGTTGCTGCGCCTGTGAAAGCACTTCCAAGGAAGGGTGCTGGCTAGCAAGAGCTTTCAGTGCTGGCACTTTTCATCTCTGAGCAATTGCTCGACGTTTGCAATTTCTCAGCTCGTGTCTACGAGACAGAGAGATAGTGACCGTGACCTTTGGTGGCTAGAGAAGCGCAAAGCCCCAGTGTTACTGCGCCTGTGAAAGCGCTTCCAAGGAAGGGTGCTGGCTAGCAACAGCTTTCAGTGCTGGCACTTTTCATCTCTGAGCAATTGCTCGACGTTTGCAATTTCTCACCTGAGCTCTCTTTAGACTGCGCGAGAGGATGAGCAGAAGATTAGGTGGCTAGAGAAGCCCAGAGCCCCAGTGTTCTTAGGGCTACAAGAGCGTTTCCAAGGAAGGGTGCTGGCTAGCAACAGCTTTCAGTGCTGGCACTTTTCATCTCTGAGCAATTGCTCGACGTTTGCAATCTCTCAGCTCGTGTCTACGAGATGGAGAGATAGTGACCGTGACGTTTGGTGGCTAGAGAAGCGCAAAGCCCCAGTGTTGCTGCGCCTGTGAAAGCGCTTCCAAGGAAGGGTGCTGGCTAGCAAGAGCTTTCAGTGCTGGCACTTTTCATCTCTGAGCAATTGCTCGACGTTTGCAATTTCTCACGTGAGCTCTCTTTAGACTGCTTGAGAGGATGAGCAGAAGATTAGGTGGCTGGAGAAGCCCAGAGCCCCACTGTTCTTAGGCCTACAAAAGCACTTCCAAGGAAGGGTGCTGGCTAGCAAGAGCTTTCAGTGCTGGCACTTTTTATCTCTGAGCAATTGCTCGACGTTTGCAATTTCTCAGCTCGTGTCTACGAGACGGAAAGAGAATGACCGTGACGTTTGGTGGCTAGAGAAGCGCAAAGCCCCAGTGTTGCTGCGCCTGTGAAAGCGCTTCCAAGGAAGGGTGCTGGCTAGCAACAGCTTTCAGTGCTGGCACTTTTCATCTCTGAGCAATTGCTCGACGTTTGCAATTTCTCAGCTCGTGTCTACGAGACAGAGAGATAGTGACCGTTCCTTTGGTGGGTAGAGAAGCGCAAAGCCCCAGTGTTGCTGCGCCTGTGAAAGCACTTCCAAGGAAGGGTGCTGGCTAGCAACAGCTTTCAGTGCTGGCACTTTTCATCTCTGAGCAATTGCTCGACGTTTGCAATTTCTCAGCTCGTGTCTACGAGACAGAGAGATAGTGACCGTGACATTTGGTGGGTAGAGAAGCGCAAAGCCCCAGTGTTGCTGCGCCTGTGAAAGCGCTTCCAAGGAAGGGTGCTGGCTAGCAACAGCTTTCAGTGCTGGCACTTTTTATCTCTGAGCAATTGCTCGACGTTTGCAATTTCTCAGCTCGTGTCTACGAGACGGAGAGATAGTGACCGTGACGTTTGGTGGGTAGAGAAGCGCAAAGCCCCAGTGTTGCTGCGCCTGTGAAAGCGCTTCCAAGGAAGGGTGCTGGCTAGCAAGAGCTTTCAGTGCTGGCACTTTTTATCTCTGAGCAATTGCTCGACGTTTGCAATTTCTCAGCTCGTGTCTACGAGACGGAGAGATAGTGACCGTGACGTTTGGTGGGTAGAGAAGCGCAAAGCCCCAGTGTTGCTGCGCCTGTGAAAGCGCTTCCAAGGAAGGGTGCTGGCTAGCAACAGCTTTCAGTGCTGGCACTTTTCATCTCTGAGCAATTGCTCGACGTTTGCAATTTCTCAGCTCGTGTCTACGAGACGGAGAGATAGTGACCGTGACCTTTGGTGGCTAGAGAAGCGCAAAGCCCCAGTGTTGCTGCGCCTGTGAAAGCGCTTCCAAGGAAGGGTTCTGGCTAGCAAGAGCTTTCAGTGCTGGCACTTTTCATCTCTGAGCAATTGCTCGACGTTTGCAATTTCTCACCTGAGCTCTCTTTAGACTGCGCGAGAGGATGAGCAGAAGATTAGGTGGATGGAGAAGCCCAGAGCCCCAGTGTTCTTAGGCCTACAAAAGCACTTCCAAGGAAGGGTGCTGGCTAGCAACAGCTTTCAGTGCTGGCACTTTTCATCTCTGAGCAATTGCTCGACGTTTGCAATTTCTCAGCTCGTGTCTACGAGACGGAAAGAGAATGACCGTGACGTTTGGTGGGTAGAGAAGCGCAAAGCCCCAGTGTTGCTGCGCCTGTGAAAGCGCTTCCAAGGAAGGGTGCTGGCTAGCAAGAGCTTTCAGTGCTGGCACTTTTCATCTCTGAGCAATTGCTCGACGTTTGCAATTTCTCAGCTCGTGTCTACGAGACAGAGAGATAGTGACCGTGACCTTTGGTGGGTAGAGAAGCGCAAAGCCCCAGTGTTGCTGCGCCTGTGAAAGCACTTCCAAGGAAGGGTGCTGGCTAGCAACAGTTTTCAGTGCTGGCACTTTTCATCTCTGAGCAATTGCTCGACGTTTGCAATTTCTCAGCTCGTGTCTACGAGACGGAGAGATAGTGACCGTGACGTTTGGTGGGTAGAGAAGCGCAAAGCCCCAGTGTTGCTGCGCCTGTGAAAGCGCTTCCAAGGAAGGGTGCTGGCTAGCAACAGCTTTCAGTGCTGGCACTTTTTATCTCTGAGCAATTGCTCGACGTTTGCAATTTCTCAGCTCGTGTCTACGAGACGGAGAGATAGTGACCGTGACCTTTGGTGGCTAGAGAAGCGCAAAGCCCCAGTGTTGCTGCGCCTGTGAAAGCGCTTCCAAGGAAGGGTGCTGGCTAGCAACAGCTTTCAGTGCTGGCACTTTTCATCTCTGAGCAATTGCTCGACGTTTGCAATTTCTCACCTGAGCTCTCTTTAGACTGCGCGAGAGGATGAGCAGAAGATTAGGTGGCTAGAGAAACACAGAGCCCCAGTGTTCTTAGGCCTACAAAAGCACTTCCAAGGAAGGGTGCTGGCTAGCAAGAGCTTTCAGTGCTGGCACTTTTCATCTCTGAGCAATTGCTCGACGTTTGCAATTTCTCAGCTCGTGTCTACGAGACGGAAAGAGAATGACCGTCACGTTTGGTGGGTAGAGAAGCGCAAAGCCCAAGTGTTGCTGCGCCTGTGAAAGCGCTTCCAAGGAAGGGTGCTGGCTAGCAACAGCTTTCAGTGCTGGCACTTTTCATCTCTGAGCAATTGCTCGACGTTTGCAATTTCTCAGCTCGTGTCTACGAGACGGAGAGATAGTGACCGTGACGTTTGGTGGGTAGAGAAGCGCAAAGCCCCAGTGTTGCTGCGCCTGTGAAAGCGCTTCCAAGGAAGGGTGCTGGCTAGCAACAGTTTTCAGTGCTGGCACTTTTCATCTCTGAGCAATTGCTCGACGTTTGCAATTTCTCAGCTCGTGTCTACGAGACAGAGAGATAGTGACCGTGACATTTGGTGGGTAGAGAAGCGCAAAGCCCCAGTGTTGCTGCGCCTGTGAAAGCGCTTCCAAGGAAGGGTGCTGGCTAGCAACAGCTTTCAGTGCTGGCACTTTTTATCTCTGAGCAATTGCTCGACGTTTGCAATTTCTCAGCTCGTGTCTACGAGACGGAGAGATAGTGACCGTGACGTTTGGTGGGTAGAGAAGCGCAAAGCCCCAGTGTTGCTGCGCCTGTGAAAGCGCTTCCAAGGAAGGGTGCTGGCTAGCAAGAGCTTTCAGTGCTGGCACTTTTCATCTCTGAGCAATTGCTCGATGTTTGCAATTTCTCACCTGAGCTCTCTTTAGAGTGCGCGAGAGGATGAGCAGAAGATTAGGTGGCTGGAGAAACACAGAGCCCCAGTGTTCTTAGGCCTACAAAAGCGCTTCCAAGGAAGGGTGCTGGCTAGCAACAGCTTTCAGTGCTGGCACTTTTCATCTCTGAGCAATTGCTCGACGTTTGCAATTTCTCAGCTCGTGTCTACGAGCCAGAGAGATAGTGACCGTGACATTTGGTGGCTAGAGAAGCGCAAAGCCCCAGTGTTACTGCGCCTGTGAAAGCGCTTCCAAGGAAGGGTGCTGGCTAGCAAGAGCTTTCAGTGCTGGCACTTTTCATCTCTGAGCAATTGCTCGACGTTTGCAATCTCTCAGCTCGTGTCTACGAGACGGAGAGATAGTGACCGTGACGTTTGGTGGGTAGAGAAGCGCAAAGCCCCAGTGTTGCTGCGCCTGTGAAAGCGCTTCCAAGGAAGGGTGCTGGCTAGCAACAGCTTTCAGTGCTGGCACTTTTTATCTATGAGCAATTGCTCGACGTTTGCAATTTCTCAGCTCGTGTCTACGAGACGGAGAGATAGTGACCGTGACCTTTGGTGGCTAGAGAAGCGCAAAGCCCCAGTATTGCTGCGCCTGTGAAAGCGCTTCCAAGGAAGGGTGCTGGCTAGCAAGAGCTTTCAGTGCTGGCACTTTTCATCTCTGAGCAATTGCTCGACTTTTGCAATTTCTCAGCTCGTGTCTACGAGACGGAGATATAGTGACCGTGACCTTTGGTGGCTAGAGAAGCGCAAAGCCCCAGTGTTACTGCGCCTGTGAAAGCGCTTCCAAGGAAGGGTTCTGGCTAGCAAGAGCTTTCAGTGCTGGCACTTTTCATCTCTGAGCAATTGCTCGACGTTTGCAAATTTCTCACCTGAGCTCTCTTTAGACTGTGCGAGAGGATGAGCAGAAGATTAGGTGGCTGGAGAAGCCCAGAGCCCCAGTGTTCTTAGGCCTACAAAAGCACTTCCAAGGAAGGGTGCTGGCTAGCAACAGCTTTCAGTGCTGGCACTTTTCATCTCTGAGCAATTGCTCGACGTTTGCAATTTCTCAGCTCGTGTCTACGAGACGGAAAGAGAATGACCGTGACGTTTGGTGGGTAGAGAAGCGCAAAGCCCCAGTGTTGCTGCGCCTGTGAAAGCGCTTCCAAGGAAGGGTGCTGGCTAGCAACAGCTTTCAGTGCTGGCACTTTTCATCTCTGAGCAATTGCTCGACGTTTGCAATTTCTCAGCTCGTGTCTACGAGACGGAAAGAGAAGGACCGTGACGTTTGGGGGCTAGAGAAGCGCAAAGCCCCAGTGTTGCTGCGCCTGTGAAAGCACTTCCAAGGAAGGGTGCTGGCTAGCAACAGCTTTCAGTGCTGGCACTTTTCATCTCTGAGCAATTGCTCGACGTTTGCAATTTCTCAGCTCGTGTCTACGAGACAGAGAGATAGTGACCGTGACGTTTGGTGGGTAGAGAAGCGCAAAGCCCCAGTGTTGCTGCGCCTGTGAAAGCGCTTCCAAGGAAGGGTGCTGGCTAGCAACAGCTTTCAGTGCTGGCACTTTTTATCTCTGAGCAATTGCTCGACGTTTGCAATTTCTCAGCTCGTGTCTACGAGACGGAGAGATAGTGACCGTGACGTTTGGTGGGTAGAGAAGCGCAAAGCCCCAGTGTTGCTGCGCCTGTGAAAGCGCTTCCAAGGAAGGGTGCTGGCTAGCAACAGCTTTCAGTGCTGGCACTTTTTATCTCTGAGCAATTGCTCGACGTTTGCAATTTCTCAGCTCGTGTCTACGAGACGGAGAGATAGTGACCGTGACGTTTGGTGGGTAGAGAAGCGCAAAGCCCCAGTGTTGCTGCGCCTGTGAAAGCGCTTCCAAGGAAGGGTGCTGGCTAGCAACAGCTTTCAGTGCTGGCACTTTTCATCTCTGAGCAATTGCTCGACGTTTGCAATTTCTCAGCTCGTGTCTACGAGACGGAGAGATAGTGACCGTGACCTTTGGTGGCTAGAGAAGCGCAAAGCCCCAGTGTTGCTGCGCCTGTGAAAGTGCTTCCAAGGAAGGGTTCTGGCTAGCAAGAGCTTTCAGTGCTGGCACTTTTCATCTCTGAGCAATTGCTCGACGTTTGCAATTTCTCACCTGAGCTCTCTTTAGACTGCGCGAGAGGATGAGCAGAAGATGAGGTGGCTGGAGAAGCCCAGAGCCCCAGTGTTCTTAGGCCTACAAAAGCACTTCCAAGGAAGGGTGCTGGCTAGCAACAGCTTTCAGTGCTGGCACTTTTCATCTCTGAGCAATTGCTCGACGTTTGCAATTTCTCAGCTCGTGTCTACGAGACGGAAAGAGAATGACCGTGACGTTTGGTGGGTAGAGAAGCGCAAAGCCCCAGTGTTGCTGCGCCTGTGAAAGCGCTTCCAAGGAAGGGTGCTGGCTAGCAACAGCTTTCAGTGCTGGCACTTTTCATCTCTGAGCAATTGCTCGACGTTTGCAATTTCTCAGCTCGTGTCTACGAGACAGAGAGATAGTGACCGTGACGTTTGGTGGCTAGAGAAGCGCAAAGCCCCAGTGTTGCTGCGCCTGTGAAAGCACTTCCAAGGAAGGGTGCTGGCTAGCAACAGTTTTCAGTGCTGGCACTTTTCATCTCTGAGCAATTGCTCGACCTTTGCAATTTCTCAGCTCGTGTCTACGAGACGGAGAGATAGTGACCGTGACGTTTGGTGGGTAGAGAAGCGCAAAGCCCCAGTGTTGCTGCGCCTGTGAAAGCGCTTCCAAGGAAGGGTGCTGGCTAGCAAGAGCTTTCAGTGCTGGCACTTTTCATCTCTGAGCAATTGCTCGACGTTTGCAATTTCTCAGCTCGTGTCTACGAGACAGAGAGATAGTGACCGTGACCTTTGGTGGGTAGAGAAGCGCAAAGCCCCAGTGTTGCTGCGCCTGTGAAAGCACTTCCAAGGAAGGGTGCTAGCTAGCAACAGTTTTCAGTGCTGGCACTTTTCATCTCTGAGCAATTGCTCAACGTTTGCAATTTCTCAGCTCGTGTCTACGAGACGGAGAGATAGTGACCGTGACGTTTGGTGGGTAGAGAAGCGCAAAGCCCCAGTGTTGCTGCGCCTGTGAAAGCGCTTCCAAGGAAGGGTGCTGGCTAGCAACAGCTTTCAGTGCTGGCACTTTTTATCTCTGAGCAATTGCTCGACGTTTGCAATTTCTCAGCTCGTGTCTACGAGACGGAGAGATAGTGACCGTGACCTTTGGTGGCTAGAGAAGCGCAAAGCCCCAGTGTTGCTGCGCCTGTGAAAGCGCTTCCAAGGAAGGGTGCTGGCTAGCAACAGCTTTCAGTGCTGGCACTTTTCATCTCTGAGCAATTGCTCGACGTTTGCAATTTCTCACCTGAGCTCTCTTTAGACTGCGCGAGAGGATGAGCAGAAGATTAGGTGGCTAGAGAAACACAGAGCCCCAGTGTTCTTAGGCCTACAAAAGCACTTCCAAGGAAGGGTGCTGGCTAGCAAGAGCTTTCAGTGCTGGCACTTTTCATCTCTGAGCAATTGCTCGACGTTTGCAATTTCTCAGCTCGTGTCTACGAGACGGAAAGAGAATGACCGTCACGTTTGGTGGGTAGAGAAGCGCAAAGCCCAAGTGTTGCTGCGCCTGTGAAAGCGCTTCCAAGGAAGGGTGCTGGCTAGCAACAGCTTTCAGTGCTGGCACTTTTCATCTCTGAGCAATTGCTCGACGTTTGCAATTTCTCAGCTCGTGCCTACGAGACGGAGAGATAGTGACCGTGACGTTTGGTGGGTAGAGAAGCGCAAAGCCCCAGTGTTGCTGCGCCTGTGAAAGCGCTTCCAAGGAAGGGTGCTGGCTAGCAACAGTTTTCAGTGCTGGCACTTTTCATCTCTGAGCAATTGCTCGACGTTTGCAATTTCTCAGCTCGTGTCTACGAGACAGAGAGATAGTGACCGTGACATTTGGTGGGTAGAGAAGCGCAAAGCCCCAGTGTTGCTGCGCCTGTGAAAGCGCTTCCAAGGAAGGGTGCTGGCTAGCAACAGCTTTCAGTGCTGGCACTTTTTATCTCTGAGCAATTGCTCGACGTTTGCAATTTCTCAGCTCGTGTCTACGAGACGGAGAGATAGTGACCGTGACGTTTGGTGGGTAGAGAAGCGCAAAGCCCCAGTGTTGCTGCGCCTGTGAAAGCGCTTCCAAGGAAGGGTGCTGGCTAGCAAGAGCTTTCAGTGCTGGCACTTTTCATCTCTGAGCAATTGCTCGATGTTTGCAATTTCTCACCTGAGCTCTCTTTAGAGTGCGCGAGAGGATGAGCAGAAGATTAGGTGGCTGGAGAAACACAGAGCCCCAGTGTTCTTAGGCCTACAAAAGCGCTTCCAAGGAAGGGTGCTGGCTAGCAACAGCTTTCAGTGCTGGCACTTTTCATCTCTGAGCAATTGCTCGACGTTTGCAATTTCTCAGCTCGTGTCTACGAGCCAGAGAGATAGTGACCGTGACATTTGGTGGCTAGAGAAGCGCAAAGCCCCAGTGTTACTGCGCCTGTGAAAGCGCTTCCAAGGAAGGGTGCTGGCTAGCAAGAGCTTTCAGTGCTGGCACTTTTCATCTCTGAGCAATTGCTCGACGTTTGCAATCTCTCAGCTCGTGTCTACGAGACGGAGAGATAGTGACCGTGACGTTTGGTGGGTAGAGAAGCGCAAAGCCCCAGTGTTGCTGCGCCTGTGAAAGCGCTTCCAAGGAAGGGTGCTGGCTAGCAACAGCTTTCAGTGCTGGCACTTTTTATCTATGAGCAATTGCTCGACGTTTGCAATTTCTCAGCTCGTGTCTACGAGACGGAGAGATAGTGACCGTGACCTTTGGTGGCTAGAGAAGCGCAAAGCCCCAGTATTGCTGCGCCTGTGAAAGCGCTTCCAAGGAAGGGTGCTGGCTAGCAACAGCTTTCAGTGCTGGCACTTTTCATCTCTGAGCAATTGCTCGACTTTTGCAATTTCTCAGCTCGTGTCTACGAGACGGAGAGATAGTGACCGTGACCTTTGGTGGCTAGAGAAGCGCAAAGCCCCAGTGTTACTGCGCCTGTGAAAGCGCTTCCAAGGAAGGGTGCTGGCTAGCAAGAGCTTTCAGTGCTGGCACTTTTCATCTCTGAGCAATTGCTCGACGTTTGCAAATTTCTCACCTGAGCTCTCTTTAGACTGTGCGAGAGGATGAGCAGAAGATTAGGTGGCTGGAGAAGCCCAGAGCCCCAGTGTTCTTAGGCCTACAAAAGCACTTCCAAGGAAGGGTGCTGGCTAGCAACAGCTTTCAGTGCTGGCACTTTTCATCTCTGAGCAATTGCTCGACGTTTGCAATTTCTCAGCTCGTGTCTACGAGACGGAAAGAGAATGACCGTGACGTTTGGTGGGTAGAGAAGCGCAAAGCCCCAGTGTTGCTGCGCCTGTGAAAGCGCTTCCAAGGAAGGGTGCTGGCTAGCAACAGCTTTCAGTGCTGGCACTTTTCATCTCTGAGCAATTGCTCGACGTTTGCAATTTCTCAGCTCGTGTCTACGAGACGGAAAGAGAAGGACCGTGACGTTTGGGGGCTAGAGAAGCGCAAAGCCCCAGTGTTGCTGCGCCTGTGAAAGCACTTCCAAGGAAGGGTGCTGGCTAGCAACAGCTTTCAGTGCTGGCACTTTTCATCTCTGAGCAATTGCTCGACGTTTGCAATTTCTCAGCTCGTGTCTACGAGACAGAGAGATAGTGACCGTGACGTTTGGTGGGTAGAGAAGCGCAAAGCCCCAGTGTTGCTGCGCCTGTGAAAGCGCTTCCAAGGAAGGGTGCTGGCTAGCAAGAGCTTTCAGTGCTGGCACTTTTTATCTCTGAGCAATTGCTCGACGTTTGCAATTTCTCAGCTCGTGTCTACGAGACGGAGAGATAGTGACCGTGACGTTTGGTGGGTAGAGAAGCGCAAAGCCCCAGTGTTGCTGCGCCTGTGAAAGCGCTTCCAAGGAAGGGTGCTGGCTAGCAACAGCTTTCAGTGCTGGCACTTTTCATCTCTGAGCAATTGCTCGACGTTTGCAATTTCTCAGCTCGTGTCTACGAGACGGAGAGATAGTGACCGTGACGTTTGGTGGGTAGAGAAGCGCAAAGCCCCAGTGTTGCTGCGCCTGTGAAAGCGCTTCCAAGGAAGGGTGCTGGCTAGCAACAGCTTTCAGTGCTGGCACTTTTCATCTCTGAGCAACTGCTCGACGTTTGCAATTTCTCAGCTCGTGTCTACGAGACGGAGAGATAGTGACCGTGACCTTTGGTGGCTAGAGAAGCGCAAAGCCCCAGTGTTGCTGCGCCTGTGAAAGTGCTTCCAAGGAAGGGTTCTGGCTAGCAAGAGCTTTCAGTGCTGGCACTTTTCATCTCTGAGCAATTGCTCGACGTTTGCAATTTCTCACCTGAGCTCTCTTTAGACTGCGCGAGAGGATGAGCAGAAGATGAGGTGGCTGGAGAAGCCCAGAGCCCCAGTGTTCTTAGGCCTACAAAAGCACTTCCAAGGAAGGGTGCTGGCTAGCAACAGCTTTCAGTGCTGGCACTTTTCATCTCTGAGCAATTGCTCGACGTTTGCAATTTCTCAGCTCGTGTCTACGAGACGGAAAGAGAATGACCGTGACGTTTGGTGGGTAGAGAAGCGCAAAGCCCCAGTGTTGCTGCGCCTGTGAAAGCGCTTCCAAGGAAGGGTGCTGGCTAGCAACAGCTTTCAGTGCTGGCACTTTTCATCTCTGAGCAATTGCTCGACGTTTGCAATTTCTCAGCTCGTGTCTACGAGACAGAGAGATAGTGACCGTGACGTTTGGTGGCTAGAGAAGCGCAAAGCCCCAGTGTTGCTGCGCCTGTGAAAGCACTTCCAAGGAAGGGTGCTGGCTAGCAACAGTTTTCAGTGCTGGCACTTTTCATCTCTGAGCAATTGCTCGACCTTTGCAATTTCTCAGCTCGTGTCTACGAGACGGAGAGATAGTGACCGTGACGTTTGGTGGGTAGAGAAGCGCAAAGCCCCAGTGTTGCTGCGCCTGTGAAAGCGCTTCCAAGGAAGGGTGCTGGCTAGCAACAGCTTTCAGTGCTGGCACTTTTTATCTCTGAGCAATTGCTCGACGTTTGCAATCTCTCAGCTCGTGTCTACGAGACGGAGAGATAGTGACCGTGACGTTTGGTGGGTAGAGAAGCGCAAAGCCCCAGTGTTGCTGCGCCTGTGAAAGCGCTTCCAAGGAAGGGTGCTGGCTAGCAACAGCTTTCAGTGCTGGCACTTTTCATCTCTGAGCAATTGCTCGACGTTTGCAATTTCTCAGCTCGTGTCTACGAGACGGAGAGATAGTGACCGTGACCTTTGGTGGCTAGAGAAGCGCAAAGCCCCAGTGTTGCTGCGCCTGTGAAAGCGCTTCCAAGGAAGGGTTCTGGCTAGCAAGAGCTTTCAGTGCTGGCACTTTTCATCTCTGAGCAATTGCTCGACGTTTGCAATTTCTCACCTGAGCTCTCTTTAGACTGCGCGAGAGGATGAGCAGAAGATTAGGTGGCTGGAGAAGCCCAGAGCCCCAGTGTTCTTAGGCCTACAAAAGCACTGCCAAGGAAGGGTGCTGGCTAGCAACAGCTTTCAGTGCTGGCACTTTTCATCTCTGAGCAATTGCTCGACGTTTGCAATTTCTCAGCTCGTGTCTACGACACGGAAAGAGAATGACCGTCACGTTTGGTGGGTAGAGAAGCGCAAAGCCCCAGTGTTGCTGCGCCTGTGAAAGCGCTTCCAAGGAAGGGTGCTGGCTAGCAACAGCTTTCAGTGCTGGCACTTTTCATCTCTGAGCAATTGCTCGACGTTTGCAATTTCTCAGCTCGTGTCTACGAGACAGAGAGATAGTGACCGTGACGTTTGGTGGCTAGAGAAGCGCAAAGCCCCAGTGTTGCTGCGCCTGTGAAAGCACTTCCAAGGAAGGGTGCTGGCTAGCAACAGTTTTCAGTGCTGGCACTTTTCATCTCTGAGCAATTGCTCGACCTTTGCAATTTCTCAGCTCGTGTCTACGAGACGGAGAGATAGTGACCGTGACGTTTGGTGGGTAGAGAAGCGCAAAGCCCCAGTGTTGCTGCGCCTGTGAAAGCGCTTCCAAGGAAGGGTGCTGGCTAGCAACAGCTTTCAGTGCTGGCACTTTTTATCTCTGAGCAATTGCTCGACGTTTGCAATCTCTCAGCTCGTGTCTACGAGACGGAGAGATAGTGACCGTGACGTTTGGTGGGTAGAGAAGCGCAAAGCCCCAGTGTTGCTGCGCCTGTGAAAGCGCTTCCAAGGAAGGGTGCTGGCTAGCAACAGCTTTCAGTGCTGGCACTTTTCATCTCTGAGCAATTGCTCGACGTTTGCAATTTCTCAGCTCGTGTCTACGAGACGGAGAGATAGTGACCGTGACCTTTGGTGGCTAGAGAAGCGCAAAGCCCCAGTGTTGCTGCGCCTGTGAAAGCGCTTCCAAGGAAGGGTTCTGGCTAGCAAGAGCTTTCAGTGCTGGCACTTTTCATCTCTGAGCAATTGCTCGACGTTTGCAATTTCTCACCTGAGCTCTCTTTAGACTGCGCGAGAGGATGAGCAGAAGATTAGGTGGCTGGAGAAGCCCAGAGCCCCAGTGTTCTTAGGCCTACAAAAGCACTGCCAAGGAAGGGTGCTGGCTAGCAACAGCTTTCAGTGCTGGCACTTTTCATCTCTGAGCAATTGCTCGACGTTTGCAATTTCTCAGCTCGTGTCTACGACACGGAAAGAGAATGACCGTCACGTTTGGTGGGTAGAGAAGCGCAAAGCCCCAGTGTTGCTGCGCCTGTGAAAGCGCTTCCAAGGAAGGGTGCTGGCTAGCAACAGCTTTCAGTGCTGGCACTTTTCATCTCTGAGCAATTGCTCGACGTTTGCAATTTCTCAGCTCGTGTCTACGAGATGGAAAGAGAATGACCGTGACGTTTGGTGGGTAGAGAAGCGCAAAGCCCCAGTGTTGCTGCGCCTGTGAAAGCGCTTCCAAGGAAGGGTGCTGGCTAGCAAGAGCTTTCAGTGCTGGCACTTTTCATCTCTGAGCAATTGCTCGACGTTTGCAATTTCTCAGCTCGTGTCTACGAGACGGAGAGATAGTGACCGTGACCTTTGGTGGCTAGAGAAGCGCAAAGCCCCAGTGTTGCTGCGCCTGTGAAAGCGCTTCCAAGGAAGGGTGCTGGCTAGCAACAGCTTTCAGTGCTGGCACTTTTCATCTCTGAGCAATTGCTCGACGTTTGCAATTTCTCAGCTCGTGTCTACGAGACGGAGAGATAGTGACCGTGACCTTTGGTGGGTAGAGAAGCGCAAAGCCCCAGTGTTGCTGCGCCTGTGAAAGCACTTCCAAGGAAGGGTTCTGGCTAGCAAGAGCTTTCAGTGCTGGCACTTTTCATCTCTGAGCAATTGCTCGACGTTTGCAATTTCTCACCTGAGCTCTCTTTAGACTGCGCGAGAGGATGAGCAGAAGATTAGGTGGCTGGAGAAGCCCAGAGCCCCAGTGTTCTCAGGCCTACAAAAGCACTTCCAAGGAAGGGTGCTGGCTAGCAACAGCTTTCAGTGCTGGCACTTTTCATCTCTGAGCAATTGCTCGACGTTTGCAATTTCTCAGCTCGTGTCTACGAGACGGAAAGAGAATGACCGTCACGTTTGGTGGCTAGAGAAGCGCAAAGCCCCAGTGTTGCTGCGCCTGTGAAAGCGCTTCCAAGGAAGGGTGCTGGCTAGCAAGAGCTTTCAGTGCTGGCACTTTTCATCTCTGAGCAATTGCTCGACCTTTGCAATTTCTCAGCTCGTGTCTACGAGACGGAGAGATAGTGACCGTGACATTTGGTGGGTAGAGAAGCGCAAAGCCCCAGTGTTGCTGCGCCTGTGAAAGCGCTTCCAAGGAAGGGTGCTGGCTAGCAACAGCTTTCAGTGCTGGCACTTTTTATCTCTGAGCAATTGCTCGACTTTTGCAATTTCTCAGCTCGTGTCTACGAGACGGAGAGATAGTGACCGTGACGTTTGGTGGGTAGAGAAGCGCAAAGCCCCAGTGTTGCTGCGCCTGTGAAAGCGCTTCCAAGGAAGGGTGCTGGCTAGCAAGAGCTTTCAGTGCTGGCACTTTTCATCTCTGAGCAATTGCTCGACGTTTGCAATCTCTCAGCTCGTGTCTACGAGACGGAGAGATAGTGACCGTGACGTTTGGTGGCTAGAGAAGCGCAAAGCCCCAGTGTTGCTGCGCCTGTGAAAGCGCTTCCAAGGAAGGGTGCTGGCTAGCAACAGCTTTCAGTGCTGGCACTTTTCATCTCTGAGCAATTGCTCGACGTTTGCAATTTCTCAGCTCGTGTCTACGAGACGGAGAGATAGTGACCGTGACGTTTGGTGGCTAGAGAAGCGCAAAGCCCCAGTATTGCTGCGCCTGTGAAAGCGCTTCCAAGGAAGGGTGCTGGCTAGCAACAGCTTTCAGTGCTGGCACTTTTCATCTCTGAGCAATTGCTCGACTTTTGCAATTTCTCAGCTCGTGTCTACGAGACGGAGAGATAGTGACCGTGACCTTTGGTGGCTAGAGAAGCGCAAAGCCCCAGTGTTACTGCGCCTGTGAAAGCGCTTCCAAGGAAGGGTTCTGGCTAGCAAGAGCTTTCAGTGCTGGCACTTTTCATCTCTGAGCAATTGCTCGACGTTTGCAAATTTCTCACCTGAGCTCTCTTTAGACTGTGCGAGAGGATGAGCAGAAGATTAGGTGGCTGGAGAAGCCCAGAGCCCCACTGTTCTTAGGCCTACAAAAGCACTTCCAAGGAAGGGTGCTGGCTAGCAACAGCTTTCAGTGCTGGCACTTTTTATCTCTGAGCAATTGCTCGACGTTTGCAATTTCTCAGCTCGTGTCTACGAGACGGAAAGAGAATGACCGTGACGTTTGGTGGGTAGAGAAGCGCAAAGCCCCAGTGTTGCTGCGCCTGTGAAAGCGCTTCCAAGGAAGGGTGCTGGCTAGCAACAGCTTTCAGTGCTGGCACTTTTCATCTCTGAGCAATTGCTCGACGTTTGCAATTTCTCAGCTCGTGTCTACGAGACGGAGAGATAGTGACCGTTCCTTTGGTGGGTAGAGAAGCGCAAAGCCCCAGTGTTGCTGCGCCTGTGAAAGCACTTCCAAGGAAGGGTGCTGGCTAGCAAGAGCTTTCAGTGCTGGCACTTTTCATCTCTGAGCAATTGCTCGACGTTTGCAATTTCTCAGCTCGTGTCTACGAGACGGAGAGATAGTGACCGTGACCTTTGGTGGCTAGAGAAGCGCAAAGCCCCAGTGTTGCTGCGCCTGTGAAAGCGCTTCCAAGGAAGGGTGCTGGCTAGCAACAGCTTTCAGTGCTGGCACTTTTTATCTCTGAGCAATTGCTCGACGTTTGCAATTTCTCAGCTCGTGTCTACGAGACGGAGAGATAGTGACCGTGACGTTTGGTGGCTAGAGAAGCGCAAAGCCCCAGTGTTGCTGCGCCTGTGAAAGCGCTTCCAAGGAAGGGTGCTGGCTAGCAACAGCTTTCAGTGCTGCCACTTTTCATCTCTGAGCAATTGCTCGACGTTTGCAATTTCTCAGCTCGTGTCTACGAGACGGAGAGATAGTGACCGTGACGTTTGGTGGGTAGAGAAGCGCAAAGCCCCAGTGTTGCTGCGCCTGTCAAAGCGCTTCCAAGGAAGGGTGCTGGCTAGCAACAGCTTTCAGTGCTGGCACTTTTCATCTCTGAGCAATTGCTCGACGTTTGCAATTTCTCAGCTCGTGTCTACGAGACGGAGAGATAGTGACCGTGACCTTTGGTGGCTAGAGAAGCGCAAAGCCCCAGTGTTGCTGCGCCTGTGAAAGCGCTTCCAAGGAAGGGTGCTGGCTAGCAAGAGCTTTCAGTGCTGGCACTTTTCATCTCTGAGCAATTGCTCGACGTTTGCAATTTCTCACCTGAGCTCTCTTTAGAGTGCGCGAGAGGATGAGCAGAAGATTAGGTGGCTGGAGAAGCCCAGAGCCCCAGTGTTCTTAGGCCTACAAAAGCACTTCCAAGGAAGGGTGCTGGCTAGCAACAGCTTTCAGTGCTGGCACTTTTCATCTCTGAGCAATTGCTCGACGTTTGCAATTTCTCAGCTCGTGTCTACGAGACGGAGAGATAGTGACCGTGACCTTTGGTGGGTAGAGAAGCGCAAAGCCCCAGTGTTGCTGCGCCTGGGAAAGCGCTTCCAAGGAAGGGTGCTGGCTAGCAAGAGCTTTCAGTGCTGGCACTTTTCATCTCTGAGCAATTGCTCGACGTTTGCAATTTCTCAGCTCGTGTCTACGAGACGGAGAGATAGTGACCGTGACCTTTGGTGGGTAGAGAAGCGCAAAGCCCCAGTGTTGCTGCGCCTGTGAAAGCACTTCCAAGGAAGGGTTCTGGCTAGCAAGAGCTTTCAGTGCTGGCACTTTTCATCTCTGAGCAATTGCTCGACGTTTGCAATTTCTCAGCTCGTGTCTACGAGACGGAGAGATAGTGACCGTGACGTTTGGTGGGTAGAGAAGCGCAAAGCCCCAGTGTTGCTGCGCCTGTGAAAGCGCTTCCAAGGAAGGGTGCTGGCTAGCAACAGCTTTCAGTGCTGGCACTTTTTATCTCTGAGCAATTGCTCGACGTTTGCAATTTCTCAGCTCGTGTCTACGAGACGGAGAGATAGTGACCGTGACCTTTGGTGGCTAGAGAAGCGCAAAGCCCCAGTGTTGCTGCGCCTGTGAAAGCGCTTCCAAGGAAGGGTGCTGGCTAGCAACAGCTTTCAGTGCTGGCACTTTTCATCTCTGAGCAATTGCTCGACCTTTGCAATTTCTCAGCTCGTGTCTACGAGACGGAGAGATAGTGACCGTGACCTTTGGTGGGTAGAGAAGCGCAAAGCCCCAGTGTTGCTGCGCCTGTGAAAGCGCTTCCAAGGAAGGGTTCTGGCTAGCAAGAGCTTTCAGTGCTGGCACTTTTCATCTCTGAGCAATTGCTCGACGTTTGCAATTTCTCACCTGAGCTCTCTTTAGACTGCGCGAGAGGATGATCAGAAGATTAGGTGGCTGGAGAAGCCCAGAGCCCCAGTGTTCTTAGGCCTACAAAAGCACTGCCAAGGAAGGGTGCTGGCTAGCAACAGCTTTCAGTGCTGGCACTTTTCATCTCTGAGCAATTGCTCGACGTTTGCAATTTCTCAGCTCGTGTCTACGAGACGGAAAGAGAATGACCGTCACGTTTGGTGGGTAGAGAAGCGCAAAGCCCCAGTGTTGCTGCGCCTGTGAAAGCGCTTCCAAGGAAGGGTGCTGGCTAGCAACAGCTTTCAGTGCTGGCACTTTTCATCTCTGAGCAATTGCTCAACGTTTGCAATTTCTCAGCTCGTGTCTACGAGACGGAAAGAGAATGACCGTGACGTTTGGTGGGTAGAGAAGCGCAAAGCCCCAGTGTTGCTGCGCCTGTGAAAGCGCTTCCAAGGAAGGGTGCTGGCTAGCAAGAGCTTTCAGTGCTGGCACTTTTCATCTCTGAGCAATTGCTCGACGTTTGCAATTTCTCAGCTCGTGTCTACGAGACGGAGAGATAGTGACCGTGACGTTTGGTGGCTAGAGAAGCGCAAAGCCCCAGTGTTGCTGCGCCTGTGAAAGCGCTTCCAAGGAAGGGTGCTGGCTAGCAACAGCTTTCAGTGCTGGCACTTTTCATCTCTGAGCAATTGCTCGACGTTTGCAATTTCTCAGCTCGTGTCTACGAGACGGAGAGATAGTGACCGTGACGTTTGGTGGCTAGAGAAGCGCAAAGCCCCAGTGTTGCTGCGCCTGTGAAAGCGCTTCCAAGGAAGGGTTCTGGCTAGCAAGAGCTTTCAGTGCTGGCACTTTTCATCTCTGAGCAATTGCTCGACCTTTGCAATTTCTCACCTGAGCTCTCTTTAGACTGCGCGAGAGGATGAGCAGAAGATTAGGTGGCTGGAGAAGCCCAGAGCCCCAGTGTTCTTAGGCCTACAAAAGCACTTCCAAGGAAGGGTGCTGGCTAGCAACAGCTTTCAGTGCTGGCACTTTTCATCTCTGAGCAATTGCTCGACGTTTGCAATTTCTCAGCTCGTGTCTACGAGACAGAGAGATAGTGACCGTGACGTTTGGTGGGTAGAGAAGCGCAAAGCCCCAGTGTTGCTGCGCCTGTGAAAGCGCTTCCAAGGAAGGGTGCTGGCTAGCAAGAGCTTTCAGTGCTGGCACTTTTTATCTCTGAGCAATTGCTCGACTTTTGCAATTTCTCAGCTCGTGTCTACGAGACGGAGAGATAGTGACCGTGACGTTTGGTGGCTAGAGAAGCGCAAAGCCCCAGTGTTGCTGCGCCTGTGAAAGCGCTTCCAAGGAAGGGTGCTGGCTAGCAAGAGCTTTCAGTGCTGGCACTTTTCATCTCTGAGCAATTGCTCGATGTTTGCAATTTCTCACCTGAGCTCTCTTTAGAGTGCGCGAGAGGATGAGCAGAAGATTAGGTGGCTGGAGAAACACAGAGCCCCAGTGTTCTTAGGCCTACAAAAGCGCTTCCAAGGAAGGGTGCTGGCTAGCAAGAGCTTTCAGTGCTGGCACTTTTCATCTCTGAGCAATTGCTCGACGTTTGCAATTTCTCAGCTCGTGTCTATGAGACGGAAAGAGAATGACCGTGACGTTTGGTGGGTAGAGAAGCGCAAAGCCCCAGTGTTACTGCGCCTGTGAAAGCGCTTCCAAGGAAGGGTGCTGGCTAGCAAGAGCTTTCAGTGCTGGCACTTTTCATCTCTGAGCAATTGCTCGACGTTTGCAATCTCTCAGCTCGTGTCTACGAGACGGAGAGATAGTGACCGTGACGTTTGGTGGGTAGAGAAGCGCAAAGCCCCAGTGTTGCTGCGCCTGTGAAAGCGCTTCCAAGGAAGGGTGCTGGCTAGCAACAGCTTTCAGTGCTGGCACTTTTTATCTATGAGCAATTGCTCGACGTTTGCAATTTCTCAGCTCGTGTCTACGAGACGGAGAGATAGTGACCGTGACCTTTGGTGGCTAGAGAAGCGCAAAGCCCCAGTATTGCTGCGCCTGTGAAAGCGCTTCCAAGGAAGGGTGCTGGCTAGCAAGAGCTTTCAGTGCTGGCACTTTTCATCTCTGAGCAATTGCTCGACTTTTGCAATTTCTCAGCTCGTGTCTACGAGACGGAGAGATAGTGACCGTGACCTTTGGTGGCTAGAGAAGCGCAAAGCCCCAGTGTTACTGCGCCTGTGAAAGCGCTTCCAAGGAAGGGTGCTGGCTAGCAAGAGCTTTCAGTGCTGGCACTTTTCATCTCTGAGCAATTGCTCGACGTTTGCAAATTTCTCACCTGAGCTCTCTTTAGACTGTGCGAGAGGATGAGCAGAAGATTAGGTGGCTGGAGAAGCCCAGAGCCCCAGTGTTCTTAGGCCTACAAAAGCACTTCCAAGGAAGGGTGCTGGCTAGCAACAGCTTTCAGTGCTGGCACTTTTCATCTCTGAGCAATTGCTCGACGTTTGCAATTTCTCAGCTCGTGTCTACGAGACGGAAAGAGAATGACCGTGACGTTTGGTGGGTAGAGAAGCGCAAAGCCCCAGTGTTGCTGCGCCTGTGAAAGCGCTTCCAAGGAAGGGTGCTGGCTAGCAACAGCTTTCAGTGCTGGCACTTTTCATCTCTGAGCAATTGCTCGACGTTTGCAATTTCTCAGCTCGTGTCTACGAGACGGAAAGAGAAGGACCGTGACGTTTGGGGGCTAGAGAAGCGCAAAGCCCCAGTGTTGCTGCGCCTGTGAAAGCACTTCCAAGGAAGGGTGCTGGCTAGCAACAGCTTTCAGTGCTGGCACTTTTCATCTCTGAGCAATTGCTCGACGTTTGCAATTTCTCAGCTCGTGTCTACGAGACAGAGAGATAGTGACCGTGACGTTTGGTGGGTAGAGAAGCGCAAAGCCCCAGTGTTGCTGCGCCTGTGAAAGCGCTTCCAAGGAAGGGTGCTGGCTAGCAACAGCTTTCAGTGCTGGCACTTTTTATCTCTGAGCAATTGCTCGACGTTTGCAATTTCTCAGCTCGTGTCTACGAGACGGAGAGATAGTGACCGTGACGTTTGGTGGGTAGAGAAGCGCAAAGCCCCAGTGTTGCTGCGCCTGTGAAAGCGCTTCCAAGGAAGGGTGCTGGCTAGCAAGAGCTTTCAGTGCTGGCACTTTTTATCTCTGAGCAATTGCTCGACGTTTGCAATTTCTCAGCTCGTGTCTACGAGACGGAGAGATAGTGACCGTGACGTTTGGTGGGTAGAGAAGCGCAAAGCCCCAGTGTTGCTGCGCCTGTGAAAGCGCTTCCAAGGAAGGGTGCTGGCTAGCAACAGCTTTCAGTGCTGGCACTTTTCATCTCTGAGCAATTGCTCGACGTTTGCAATTTCTCAGCTCGTGTCTACGAGACGGAGAGATAGTGACCGTGACCTTTGGTGGCTAGAGAAGCGCAAAGCCCCAGTGTTGCTGCGCCTGTGAAAGTGCTTCCAAGGAAGGGTTCTGGCTAGCAAGAGCTTTCAGTGCTGGCACTTTTCATCTCTGAGCAATTGCTCGACGTTTGCAATTTCTCACCTGAGCTCTCTTTAGAGTGCGCGAGAGGATGAGCAGAAGATTAGGTGGCTGGAGAAGCCCAGAGCCCCAGTGTTCTTAGGCCTACAAAAGCACTTCCAAGGAAGGGTGCTGGCTAGCAACAGCTTTCAGTGCTGGCACTTTTCATCTCTGAGCAATTGCTCGACGTTTGCAATTTCTCAGCTCGTGTCTACGAGACGGAAAGAGAATGACCGTGACGTTTGGTGGGTAGAGAAGCGCAAAGCCCCAGTGTTGCTGCGCCTGTGAAAGCGCTTCCAAGGAAGGGTGCTGGCTAGCAACAGCTTTCAGTGCTGGCACTTTTCATCTCTGAGCAATTGCTCGACGTTTGCAATTTCTCAGCTCGTGTCTACGAGACAGAGAGATAGTGACCGTGACGTTTGGTGGCTAGAGAAGCGCAAAGCCCCAGTGTTGCTGCGCCTGTGAAAGCACTTCCAAGGAAGGGTGCTGGCTAGCAACAGTTTTCAGTGCTGGCACTTTTCATCTCTGAGCAATTGCTCGACCTTTGCAATTTCTCAGCTCGTGTCTACGAGACGGAGAGATAGTGACCGTGACGTTTGGTGGGTAGAGAAGCGCAAAGCCCCAGTGTTGCTGCGCCTGTGAAAGCGCTTCCAAGGAAGGGTGCTGGCTAGCAACAGCTTTCAGTGCTGGCACTTTTTATCTCTGAGCAATTGCTCGACGTTTGCAATCTCTCAGCTCGTGTCTACGAGACGGAGAGATAGTGACCGTGACGTTTGGTGGGTAGAGAAGCGCAAAGCCCCAGTGTTGCTGCGCCTGTGAAAGCGCTTCCAAGGAAGGGTGCTGGCTAGCAACAGCTTTCAGTGCTGGCACTTTTCATCTCTGAGCAATTGCTCGACGTTTGCAATTTCTCAGCTCGTGTCTACGAGACGGAGAGATAGTGACCGTGACCTTTGGTGGCTAGAGAAGCGCAAAGCCCCAGTGTTGCTGCGCCTGTGAAAGCGCTTCCAAGGAAGGGTTCTGGCTAGCAAGAGCTTTCAGTGCTGGCACTTTTCATCTCTGAGCAATTGCTCGACGTTTGCAATTTCTCACCTGAGCTCTCTTTAGACTGCGCGAGAGGATGAGCAGAAGATTAGGTGGCTGGAGAAGCCCAGAGCCCCAGTGTTCTTAGGCCTACAAAAGCACTGCCAAGGAAGGGTGCTGGCTAGCAACAGCTTTCAGTGCTGGCACTTTTCATCTCTGAGCAATTGCTCGACGTTTGCAATTTCTCAGCTCGTGTCTACGACACGGAAAGAGAATGACCGTCACGTTTGGTGGGTAGAGAAGCGCAAAGCCCCAGTGTTGCTGCGCCTGTGAAAGCGCTTCCAAGGAAGGGTGCTGGCTAGCAACAGCTTTCAGTGCTGGCACTTTTCATCTCTGAGCAATTGCTCGACGTTTGCAATTTCTCAGCTCGTGTCTACGAGACGGAAAGAGAATGACCGTGACGTTTGGTGGGTAGAGAAGCGCAAAGCCCCAGTGTTGCTGCGCCTGTGAAAGCGCTTCCAAGGAAGGGTGCTGGCTAGCAAGAGCTTTCAGTGCTGGCACTTTTCATCTCTGAGCAATTGCTCGACGTTTGCAATTTCTCAGCTCGTGTCTACGAGACGGAGAGATAGTGACCGTGACCTTTGGTGGCTAGAGAAGCGCAAAGCCCCAGTGTTGCTGCGCCTGTGAAAGCGCTTCCAAGGAAGGGTGCTGGCTAGCAACAGCTTTCAGTGCTGGCACTTTTCATCTCTGAGCAATTGCTCGACGTTTGCAATTTCTCAGCTCGTGTCTACGAGACGGAGAGATAGTGACCGTGACCTTTGGTGGGTAGAGAAGCGCAAAGCCCCAGTGTTGCTGCGCCTGTGAAAGCACTTCCAAGGAAGGGTTCTGGCTAGCAAGAGCTTTCAGTGCTGGCACTTTTCATCTCTGAGCAATTGCTCGACGTTTGCAATTTCTCACCTGAGCTCTCTTTAGACTGCGCGAGAGGATGAGCAGAAGATTAGGTGGCTGGAGAAGCCCAGAGCCCCAGTGTTCTCAGGCCTACAAAAGCACTTCCAAGGAAGGGTGCTGGCTAGCAACAGCTTTCAGTGCTGGCACTTTTCATCTCTGAGCAATTGCTCGACGTTTGCAATTTCTCAGCTCGTGTCTACGAGACGGAAAGAGAATGACCGTCACGTTTGGTGGGTAGAGAAGCGCAAAGCCCCAGTGTTGCTGCGCCTCTGAAAGCGCTTCCAAGGAAGGGTGCTGGCTAGCAACAGCTTTCAGTGCTGGCACTTTTCATCTCTGAGCAATTGCTCGACGTTTGCAATTTCTCAGCTCGTGTCTACGAGACGGAGAGATAGTGACCGTGACATTTGGTGGGTAGAGAAGCGCAAAGCCCCAGTGTTGCTGCGCCTGTGAAAGCGCTTCCAAGGAAGGGTGCTGGCTAGCAACAGCTTTCAGTGCTGGCACTTTTTATCTCTGAGCAATTGCTCGACTTTTGCAATTTCTCAGCTCGTGTCTACGAGACGGAGAGATAGTGACCGTGACCTTTGGTGGCTAGAGAAGCGCAAAGCCCCAGTGTTGCTGCGCCTGTGAAAGCGCTTCCAAGGAAGGGTGCTGGCTAGCAAGAGCTTTCAGTGCTGGCACTTTTCATCTCTGAGCAATTGCTCGACGTTTGCAATCTCTCAGCTCGTGTCTACGAGACGGAGAGATAGTGACCGTGACGTTTGGTGGCTAGAGAAGCGCAAAGCCCCAGTGTTGCTGCGCCTGTGAAAGCGCTTCCAAGGAAGGGTGCTGGCTAGCAACAGCTTTCAGTGCTGGCACTTTTCATCTCTGAGCAATTGCTCGACGTTTGCAATTTCTCAGCTCGTGTCTACGAGACGGAGAGATAGTGACCGTGACGTTTGGTGGCTAGAGAAGCGCAAAGCCCCAGTATTGCTGCGCCTGTGAAAGCGCTTCCAAGGAAGGGTGCTGGCTAGCAAGAGCTTTCAGTGCTGGCACTTTTCATCTCTGAGCAATTGCTCGACTTTTGCAATTTCTCAGCTCGTGTCTACGAGACGGAGAGATAGTGACCGTGACCTTTGGTGGCTAGAGAAGCGCAAAGCCCCAGTGTTACTGCGCCTGTGAAAGCGCTTCCAAGGAAGGGTTCTGGCTAGCAAGAGCTTTCAGTGCTGGCACTTTTCATCTCTGAGCAATTGCTCGACGTTTGCAAATTTCTCACCTGAGCTCTCTTTAGACTGTGCGAGAGGATGAGCAGAAGATTAGGTGGCTGGAGAAGCCCAGAGCCCCACTGTTCTTAGGCCTACAAAAGCACTTCCAAGGAAGGGTGCTGGCTAGCAACAGCTTTCAGTGCTGGCACTTTTTATCTCTGAGCAATTGCTCGACGTTTGCAATTTCTCAGCTCGTGTCTACGAGACGGAAAGAGAATGACCGTGACGTTTGGTGGGTAGAGAAGCGCAAAGCCCCAGTGTTGCTGCGCCTGTGAAAGCGCTTCCAAGGAAGGGTGCTGGCTAGCAACAGCTTTCAGTGCTGGCACTTTTCATCTCTGAGCAATTGCTCGACGTTTGCAATTTCTCAGCTCGTGTCTACGAGACGGAGAGATAGTGACCGTTCCTTTGGTGGGTAGAGAAGCGCAAAGCCCCAGTGTTGCTGCGCCTGTGAAAGCACTTCCAAGGAAGGGTGCTGGCTAGCAAGAGCTTTCAGTGCTGGCACTTTTCATCTCTGAGCAATTGCTCGACGTTTGCAATTTCTCAGCTCGTGTCTACGAGACGGAGAGATAGTGACCGTGACCTTTGGTGGCTAGAGAAGCGCAAAGCCCCAGTGTTGCTGCGCCTGTGAAAGCGCTTCCAAGGAAGGGTGCTGGCTAGCAACAGCTTTCAGTGCTGGCACTTTTTATCTCTGAGCAATTGCTCGACGTTTGCAATTTCTCAGCTCGTGTCTACGAGACGGAGAGATAGTGACCGTGACGTTTGGTGGGTAGAGAAGCGCAAAGCCCCAGTGTTGCTGCGCCTGTGAAAGCGCTTCCAAGGAAGGGTGCTGGCTAGCAACAGCTTTCAGTGCTGGCACTTTTTATCTCTGAGCAATTGCTCGACGTTTGCAATTTCTCAGCTCGTGTCTACGAGACGGAGAGATAGTGACCGTGACGTTTGGTGGGTAGAGAAGCGCAAAGCCCCAGTGTTGCTGCGCCTGTGAAAGCGCTTCCAAGGAAGGGTGCTGGCTAGCAACAGCTTTCAGTGCTGGCACTTTTCATCTCTGAGCAATTGCTCGACGTTTGCAATTTCTCAGCTCGTGTCTACGAGACGGAGAGATAGTGACCGTGACGTTTGGTGGCTAGAGAAGCGCAAAGCCCCAGTGTTGCTGCGCCTGTGAAAGCGCTTCCAAGGAAGGGTGCTGGCTAGCAAGAGCTTTCAGTGCTGGCACTTTTCATCTCTGAGCAATTGCTCGACGTTTGCAATTTCTCACCTGAGCTCTCTTTAGAGTGCGCGAGAGGATGAGCAGAAGATTAGGTGGCTGGAGAAGCCCAGAGCCCCAGTGTTCTTAGGCCTACAAAAGCACTTCCAAGGAAGGGTGCTGGCTAGCAACAGCTTTCAGTGCTGGCACTTTTCATCTCTGAGCAATTGCTCGACGTTTGCAATTTCTCAGCTCGTGTCTACGAGACGGAGAGATAGTGACCGTGACCTTTGGTGGGTAGAGAAGCGCAAAGCCCCAGTGTTGCTGCGCCTGGGAAAGCGCTTCCAAGGAAGGGTGCTGGCTAGCAACAGCTTTCAGTGCTGGCACTTTTCATCTCTGAGCAATTGCTCGACCTTTGCAATTTCTCAGCTCGTGTCTACGAGACGGAGAGATAGTGACCGTGACGTTTGGTGGCTAGAGAAGCGCAAAGCCCCAGTGTTGCTGCGCCTGTGAAAGCACTTCCAAGGAAGGGTGCTGGCTAGCAACAGTTTTCAGTGCTGGCACTTTTCATCTCTGAGCAATTGCTCGACGTTTGCAATTTCTCAGCTCGTGTCTACGAGACGGAGAGATAGTGACCGTGACGTTTGGTGGGTAGAGAAGCGCAAAGCCCCAGTGTTGCTGCGCCTGTGAAAGCGCTTCCAAGGAAGGGTGCTGGCTAGCAACAGCTTTCAGTGCTGGCACTTTTTATCTCTGAGCAATTGCTCGACGTTTGCAATTTCTCAGCTCGTGTCTACGAGACGGAGAGATAGTGACCGTGACCTTTGGTGGCTAGAGAAGCGCAAAGCCCCAGTGTTGCTGCGCCTGTGAAAGCGCTTCCAAGGAAGGGTGCTGGCTAGCAACAGCTTTCAGTGCTGGCACTTTTCATCTCTGAGCAATTGCTCGACCTTTGCAATTTCTCAGCTCGTGTCTACGAGACGGAGAGATAGTGACCGTGACCTTTGGTGGGTAGAGAAGCGCAAAGCCCCAGTGTTGCTGCGCCTGTGAAAGCGCTTCCAAGGAAGGGTTCTGGCTAGCAAGAGCTTTCAGTGCTGGCACTTTTCATCTCTGAGCAATTGCTCGACGTTTGCAATTTCTCACCTGAGCTCTCTTTAGACTGCGCGAGAGGATGATCAGAAGATTAGGTGGCTGGAGAAGCCCAGAGCCCCAGTGTTCTTAGGCCTACAAAAGCACTGCCAAGGAAGGGTGCTGGCTAGCAACAGCTTTCAGTGCTGGCACTTTTCATCTCTGAGCAATTGCTCGACTTTTGCAATTTCTCAGCTCGTGTCTACGAGACGGAAAGAGAATGACCGTCACGTTTGGTGGGTAGAGAAGCGCAAAGCCCCAGTGTTGCTGCGCCTGTGAAAGCGCTTCCAAGGAAGGGTGCTGGCTAGCAACAGCTTTCAGTGCTGGCACTTTTCATCTCTGAGCAATTGCTCAACGTTTGCAATTTCTCAGCTCGTGTCTACGAGACGGAAAGAGAATGACCGTGACGTTTGGTGGGTAGAGAAGCGCAAAGCCCCAGTGTTGCTGCGCCTGTGAAAGCGCTTCCAAGGAAGGGTGCTGGCTAGCAAGAGCTTTCAGTGCTGGCACTTTTCATCTCTGAGCAATTGCTCGACGTTTGCAATTTCTCAGCTCGTGTCTACGAGACGGAGAGATAGTGACCGTTCCTTTGGTGGGTAGAGAAGCGCAAAGCCCCAGTGTTGCTGCGCCTGTGAAAGCGCTTCCAAGGAAGGGTGCTGGCTAGCAACAGCTTTCAGTGCTGGCACTTTTCATCTCTGAGCAATTGCTCGACATTTGCAATTTCTCAGCTCGTGTCTACGAGACGGAGAGATAGTGACCGTGACCTTTGGTGGCTAGAGAAGCGCAAAGCCCCAGTGTTGCTGCGCCTGTGAAAGCGCTTCCAAGGAAGGGTTCTGGCTAGCAAGAGCTTTCAGTGCTGGCACTTTTCATCTCTGAGCAATTGCTCGACCTTTGCAATTTCTCACCTGAGCTCTCTTTAGACTGCGCGAGAGGATGAGCAGAAGATTAGGTGGCTGGAGAAGCCCAGAGCCCCAGTGTTCTTAGGCCTACAAAAGCACTTCCAAGGAAGGGTGCTGGCTAGCAACAGCTTTCAGTGCTGGCACTTTTCATCTCTGAGCAATTGCTCGACGTTTGCAATTTCTCAGCTCGTGTCTACGAGACGGAAAGAGAATGACCGTCACGTTTGGTGGGTAGAGAAGCGCAAAGCCCCAGTGTTGCTGCGCCTGTGAAAGCGCTTCCAAGGAAGGGTGCTGGCTAGCAACAGCTTTCAGTGCTGGCACTTTTCATCTCTGAGCAATTGCTCGACATTTGCAATTTCTCAGCTCGTGTCTACGAGACGGAGAGATAGTGACCGTGACCTTTGGTGGCTAGAGAAGCGCAAAGCCCCAGTGTTGCTGCGCCTGTGAAAGCGCTTCCAAGGAAGGGTTCTGGCTAGCAAGAGCTTTCAGTGCTGGCACTTTTCATCTCTGAGCAATTGCTCGACCTTTGCAATTTCTCACCTGAGCTCTCTTTAGACTGCGCGAGAGGATGAGCAGAAGATTAGGTGGCTGGAGAAGCCCAGAGCCCCAGTGTTCTTAGGCCTACAAAAGCACTTCCAAGGAAGGGTGCTGGCTAGCAACAGCTTTCAGTGCTGGCACTTTTCATCTCTGAGCAATTGCTCGACGTTTGCAATTTCTCAGCTCGTGTCTACGAGACGGAAAGAGAATGACCGTCACGTTTGGTGGGTAGAGAAGCGCAAAGCCCCAGTGTTGCTGCGCCTCTGAAAGCGCTTCCAAGGAAGGGTGCTGGCTAGCAACAGCTTTCAGTGCTGGCACTTTTCATCTCTGAGCAATTGCTCGACCTTTGCAATTTCTCAGCTCGTGTCTACGAGACGGAGATATAGTGACCGTGACATTTGGTGGGTAGAGAAGCGCAAAGCCCCAGTGTTGCTGCGCCTGTGAAAGCGCTTCCAAGGAAGGGTGCTGGCTAGCAACAGCTTTCAGTGCTGGCACTTTTTATCTCTGAGCAATTGCTCGACTTTTGCAATTTCTCAGCTCGTGTCTACGAGACGGAGAGATAGTGACCGTGACGTTTGGTGGCTAGAGAAGCGCAAAGCCCCAGTGTTGCTGCGCCTGTGAAAGCGCTTCCAAGGAAGGGTGCTGGCTAGCAAGAGCTTTCAGTGCTGGCACTTTTCATCTCTGAGCAATTGCTCGATGTTTGCAATTTCTCACCTGAGCTCTCTTTAGAGTGCGCGAGAGGATGAGCAGAAGATTAGGTGGCTGGAGAAACACAGAGCCCCAGTGTTCTTAGGCCTACAAAAGCGCTTCCAAGGAAGGGTGCTGGCTAGCAAGAGCTTTCAGTGCTGGCACTTTTCATCTCTGAGCAATTGCTCGACGTTTGCAATGTCTCAGCTCGTGTCTACGAGACGGAGAGATAGTGACCGTGACATTTGGTGGCTAGAGAAGCGCAAAGCCCCAGTGTTGCTGCGCCTGTGAAAGCGCTTCCAAGGAAGGGTGCTGGCTAGCAAGAGCTTTCAGTGCTGGCACTTTTCATCTCTGAGCAATTGCTCGACGTTTGCAATCTCTCAGCTCGTGTCTACGAGACGGAGAGATAGTGACCGTGACGTTTGGTGGCTAGAGAAGCGCAAAGCCCCAGTGTTGCTGCGCCTGTGAAAGCGCTTCCAAGGAAGGGTGCTGGCTAGCAACAGCTTTCAGTGCTGGCACTTTTTATCTCTGAGCAATTGCTCGACGTTTGCAATTTCTCAGCTCGTGTCTACGAGACGGAGAGATAGTGACCGTGACGTTTGGTGGCTAGAGAAGCGCAAAGCCCCAGTATTGCTGCGCCTGTGAAAGCGCTTCCAAGGAAGGGTGCTGGCTAGCAACAGCTTTCAGTGCTGGCACTTTTCATCTCTGAGCAATTGCTCGACTTTTGCAATTTCTCAGCTCGTGTCTACGAGACGGAGAGATAGTGACCGTGACCTTTGGTGGCTAGAGAAGCGCAAAGCCCCAGTGTTACTGCGCCTGTGAAAGCGCTTCCAAGGAAGGGTTCTGGCTAGCAAGAGCTTTCAGTGCTGGCACTTTTCATCTCTGAGCAATTGCTCGACGTTTGCAAATTTCTCACTTGAGCTCTCTTTAGACTGTGCGAGAGGATGAGCAGAAGATTAGGTGGCTGGAGAAGCCCAGAGCCCCAGTGTTCTTAGGCCTACAAAAGCACTTCCAAGGAAGGGTGCTGGCTAGCAAGAGCTTTCAGTGCTGGCACTTTTCATCTCTGAGCAATTGCTCGACGTTTGCAATTTCTCAGATCGTGTCTACGAGACGGAAAGAGAATGACCGTGACGTTTGGTGGGTAGAGAAGTGCAAAGCCCCAGTGTTGCTGCGCCTGTGAAAGCGCTTCCAAGGAAGGGTGCTGGCTAGCAACAGCTTTCAGTGCTGGCACTTTTCATCTCTGAGCAATTGCTCGACCTTTGCAATCTCTCAGCTCGTGTCTGCGAGACGGAGAGATAGTGACCGTTCCTTTGGTGGGTAGAGAAGCGCAAAGCCCCAGTGTTGCTGCGCCTGTGAAAGCACTTCCAAGGAAGGGTGCTGGCTAGCAACAGCTTTCAGTGCTGGCACTTTTCATCTCTGAGCAATTGCTCGACGTTTGCAATTTCTCAGCTCGTGTCTACGAGACAGAGAGATAGTGACCGTGACATTTGGTGGGTAGAGAAGCGCAAAGCCCCAGTGTTGCTGCGCCTGTGAAAGCGCTTCCAAGGAAGGGTGCTGGCTAGCAACAGCTTTCAGTGCTGGCACTTTTTATCTCTGAGCAATTGCTCGACGTTTGCAATTTCTCAGCTCGTGTCTACGAGACGGAGAGATAGTGACCGTGACGTTTGGTGGGTAGAGAAGCGCAAAGCCCCAGTGTTACTGCGCCTGTGAAAGCGCTTCCAAGGAAGGGTGCTGGCTAGCAACAGCTTTCAGTGCTGGCACTTTTCATCTCTGAGCAATTGCTCGACCTTTGCAATTTCTCACCTGAGCTCTCTTTAGAGTGCGCGAGAGGATGAGCAGAAGATTAGGTGGCTAGAGAAGCCCAGAGCCCCAGTGTTCTTAGGCCTACAAAAGCACTTCCAAGGAAGGGTGCTGGCTAGCAACAGCTTTCAGTGCTGGCACTTTTCATCTCTGAGCAATTGCTCGACGTTTGCAATCTCTCAGCTCATGTCTACGAGACGGAGAGATAGTGACCGTGACATTTGGTGGGTAGAGAAGCGCAAAGCCCCAGTGTTGCTGCGCCTGTGAAAGCGCTTCCAAGGAAGGGTGCTGGCTAGCAAGAGCTTTCAGTGCCGGCACTTTTCATCTCTGAGCAGTTGGTCGACGTTTGCAATTTCTCAGCTCATGTCTACGAGCCAGAGAGATAGTGACCGTGACGTTTGGTGGGTAGAGAAGCGCAAAGCCCCAGTGTTGCTGCGCCTGTGAAAGCACTTCCAAGGAAGGGTGCTGGCTAGCAAGAGCTTTCAGTGCTGGCACTTTTCATCTCTGAGCAATTGCTCGACGTTTGCAATTTCTCAGCTCGTGTCTACGAGACAGAGAGATAGTGACCGTGACCTTTGGTGGCTAGAGAAGCGCAAAGCCCCAGTGTTACTGCGCCTGTGAAAGCGCTTCCAAGGAAGGGTGCTGGCTAGCAAGAGCTTTCAGTGCTGGCACTTTTCATCTCTGAGCAATTGCTCGACGTTTGCAATTTCTCACCTGAGCTCTCTTTAGAGTGCGCGAGAGGATGAGCAGAAGATTAGGTGGCTAGAGAAGCCCAGAGCCCCAGTGTTCTTAGGGCTACAAGAGCGTTTCCAAGGAAGGGTGCTGGCTAGCAACAGCTTTCAGTGCTGGCACTTTTCATCTCTGAGCAATTGCTCGACGTTTGCAATCTCTCAGCTCGTGTCTACGAGACGGAGAGATAGTGACCGTGACGTTTGGTGGCTAGAGAAGCGCAAAGCCCCAGTGTTGCTGCGCCTGTGAAAGCGCTTCCAAGGAAGGGTGCTGGCTAGCAAGAGCTTTCAGTGCTGGCACTTTTCATCTCTGAGCAATTGCTCGACGTTTGCAATTTCTCACGTGAGCTCTCTTTAGACTGCTTGAGAGGATGAGCAGAAGATTAGGTGGCTGGAGAAGCCCAGAGCCCCACTGTTCTTAGGCCTACAAAAGCACTTCCAAGGAAGGGTGCTGGCTAGCAACAGCTTTCAGTGCTGGCACTTTTTATCTCTGAGCAATTGCTCGATGTTTGCAATTTCTCAGCTCGTGTCTACGAGACGGAAAGAGAATGACCGTGACGTTTGGTGGGTAGAGAAGCGCAAAGCCCCAGTGTTGCTGCGCCTGTGAAAGCGCTTCCAAGGAAGGGTGCTGGCTAGCAACAGCTTTCAGTGCTGGCACTTTTCATCTCTGAGCAATTGCTCGACGTTTGCAATTTCTCAGCTCGTGTCTACGAGACAGAGAGATAGTGACCGTTCCTTTGGTGGGTAGAGAAGCGCAAAGCCCCAGTGTTGCTGCGCCTGTGAAAGCACTTCCAAGGAAGGGTGCTGGCTAGCAAGAGCTTTCAGTGCTGGCACTTTTCATCTCTGAGCAATTGCTCGACGTTTGCAATTTCTCAGCTCGTGTCTACGAGACAGAGAGATAGTGACCGTGACATTTGGTGGGTAGAGAAGCGCAAAGCCCCAGTGTTGCTGCGCCTGTGAAAGCGCTTCCAAGGAAGGGTGCTGGCTAGCAACAGCTTTCAGTGCTGGCACTTTTTATCTCTGAGCAATTGCTCGACGTTTGCAATTTCTCAGCTCGTGTCTACGAGACGGAGAGATAGTGACCGTGACGTTTGGTGGGTAGAGAAGCGCAAAGCCCCAGTGTTGCTGCGCCTGTGAAAGCGCTTCCAAGGAAGGGTGCTGGCTAGCAACAGCTTTCAGTGCTGGCACTTTTTATCTCTGAGCAATTGCTCGACGTTTGCAATTTCTCAGCTCGTGTCTACGAGACGGAGAGATAGTGACCGTGACGTTTGGTGGCTAGAGAAGCGCAAAGCCCCAGTGTTGCTGCGCCTGTGAAAGCGCTTCCAAGGAAGGGTTCTGGCTAGCAAGAGCTTTCAGTGCTGGCACTTTTCATCTCTGAGCAATTGCTCGACGTTTGCAATTTCTCACCTGAGCTCTCTTTAGACTGCGCGAGAGGATGAGCAGAAGATTAGGTGGCTGGAGAAGCCCAGAGCCCCAGTGTTCTTAGGCCTACAAAAGCACTTCCAAGGAAGGGTGCTGGCTAGCAACAGCTTTCAGTGCTGGCACTTTTCATCTCTGAGCAATTGCTCGACGTTTTCAATCTCTCAGCTCGTGTCTACGAGACGGAAAGAGAATGACCGTGACGTTTGGTGGGTAGAGAAGCGCAAAGCCCCAGTGTTGCTGCGCCTCTGAAAGCGCTTCCAAGGAAGGGTGCTGGCTAGCAACAGCTTTCAGTGCTGGCACTTTTCATCTCTGAGCAATTGCTCGAAGTTTGCAATCTCTCAGCTCGTGTCTACGAGACGGAGAGATAGTGACCGTGACATTTGGTGGGTAGAGAAGCGCAAAGCCCCAGTGTTGCTGCGCCTGTGAAAGCGCTTCCAAGGAAGGGTGCTGGCTAGCAACAGCTTTCAGTGCTGGCACTTTTCATCTCTGAGCAATTGCTCGACGTTTGCAATTTCTCAGCTCGTGTCTACGAGACGGAGAGATAGTGACCGTGACGTTTGGTGGCTAGAGAAGCGCAAAGCCCCAGTATTGCTGCGCCTGTGAAAGCGCTTCCAAGGAAGGGTGCTGGCTAGCAACAGCTTTCAGTGCTGGCACTTTTCATCTCTGAGCAATTGCTCGACTTTTGCAATTTCTCAGCTCGTGTCTACGAGACGGAGAGATAGTGACCGTGACCTTTGGTGGCTAGAGAAGCGCAAAGCCCCAGTGTTACTGCGCCTGTGAAAGCGCTTCCAAGGAAGGGTTCTGGCTAGCAAGAGCTTTCAGTGCTGGCACTTTTCATCTCTGAGCAATTGCTCGACGTTTGCAAATTTCTCACTTGAGCTCTCTTTAGACTGTGCGAGAGGATGAGCAGAAGATTAGGTGGCTGGAGAAGCCCAGAGCCCCAGTGTTCTTAGGCCTACAAAAGCACTTCCAAGGAAGGGTGCTGGCTAGCAACAGCTTTCAGTGCTGGCACTTTTCATCTCTGAGCAATTGCTCGACGTTTGCAATTTCTCAGATCGTGTCTACGAGACGGAAAGAGAATGACCGTGACGTTTGGTGGCTAGAGAAGTGCAAAGCCCCAGTGTTGCTGCGCCTGTGAAAGCGCTTCCAAGGAAGGGTGCTGGCTAGCAACAGCTTTCAGTGCTGGCACTTTTCATCTCTGAGCAATTGCTCGACCTTTGCAATCTCTCAGCTCGTGTCTGCGAGACGGAGAGATAGTGACCGTTCCTTTGGTGGGTAGAGAAGCGCAAAGCCCCAGTGTTGCTGCGCCTGTGAAAGCACTTCCAAGGAAGGGTGCTGGCTAGCAACAGCTTTCAGTGCTGGCACTTTTCATCTCTGAGCAATTGCTCGACGTTTGCAATTTCTCAGCTCGTGTCTACGAGACAGAGAGATAGTGACCGTGACATTTGGTGGGTAGAGAAGCGCAAAGCCCCAGTGTTGCTGCGCCTGTGAAAGCGCTTCCAAGGAAGGGTGCTGGCTAGCAACAGCTTTCAGTGCTGGCACTTTTTATCTCTGAGCAATTGCTCGACGTTTGCAATTTCTCAGCTCGTGTCTACGAGACGGAGAGATAGTGACCGTGACCTTTGGTGGGTAGAGAAGCGCAAAGCCCCAGTGTTGCTGCGCCTGTGAAAGCGCTTCCAAGGAAGGGTGCTGGCTAGCAAGAGCTTTCAGTGCTGGCACTTTTCATCTCTGAGCAATTGCTCGATGTTTGCAATTTCTCACCTGAGCTCTCTTTAGACTGCGCGAGAGGATGAGCAGAAGATAAGGTGGCTATAGAAACACAGAGCCCCAGTGTTCTTAGGCCTACAAAAGCGCTTCCAAGGAAGGGTGCTGGCTAGCAAGAGCTTTCAGTGCTGGCACTTTTCATCTCTGAGCAATTGCTCAACTTTTGCAATGTCTCAGCTCGTGTCTACGAGACGGAGAGATAGTGACCGTGACATTTGGTGGCTAGAGAAGCGCAAAGCCCCAGTGTTGCTGCGCCTGTGAAAGCGCTTCCAAGGAAGGGTGCTGGCTAGCAAGAGCTTTCAGTGCTGGCACTTTTCATCTCTGAGCAATTGCTCGACGTTTGCAATTTCTCAGCTCGTGTCTACGAGACGGAGAGATAGTGACCGTGACGTTTGGTGGGTAGAGAAGCGCAAAGCCCCAGTGTTGCTGCGCCTCTGAAAGCGCTTCCAAGGAAGGGTGCTGGCTAGCAAGAGCTTTCAGTGCTGGCACTTTTCATCTCTGAGCAATTGCTCGACGTTTGCAATCTCTCAGCTCGTGTCTACGACACGGAGAGATAGTGACCATGACGTTTGGTGGGTAGAGAAGCGCAAAGCCCCAGTGTTGCTGCGCCTGTGAACACGCTTCCAAGGAAGGGTGCTGGCTAGCAAGAGCTTTCAGTGCTGGCACTTTTCATCTCTGAGCAATTGCTCGACGTTTGCAATTTCTCACCTGAGCTCTCTTTAGAGTGTGCGAGAGGGTGAGCAGATGATTAGGTGGCTAGAGAAGCCCAGAGCCCCAGTGTTCTTAGGCCTACAAGAGCGTTTCCAAGGAAGGGTGCTGGCTAGCAACAGCTTTCAGTGCTGGCACTTTTCATCTCTGAGCAATTGCTCGACGTTTGCAATCTCTCAGCTCGTGTCTACGAGACGGAGAGATAGTGACCGTGACGTTTGGTGGGTAGAGAAGCGCAAAGCCCCAGTGTTACTGCGCCTGTGAAAGCGCTTCCAAGGAAGGGTGCTGGCTAGCAACAGCTTTCAGTGCTGGCACTTTTCATCTCTGAGCAATTGCTCGACCTTTGCAATTTCTCACCTGAGCTCTCTTTAGAGTGCGCGAGAGGATGAGCAGAAGATTAGGTGGCTAGAGAAGCCCAGAGCCCCACTGTTCTTAGGCCTACAAAAGCACTTCCAAGGAAGGGTGCTGGCTAGCAACAGCTTTCAGTGCTGGCACTTTTCATCTCTGAGCAATTGCTCGACGTTTGCAATCTCTCAGCTCGTGTCTACGAGACGGAGAGATAGTGACCGTGACGTTTGGTGGGTAGAGAAGCGCAAAGCCCCAGTGTTGCTGCGCCTGTGAAAGCGCTTCCAAGGAAGGGTGCTGGCTAGCAAGAGCTTTCAGTGCCGGCACTTTTCATCTCTGAGCAGTTGGTCGACGTTTGCAATTTCTCAGCTCATGTCTACGAGCCAGAGAGATAGTGACCGTGACGTTTGGTGGGTAGAGAAGCGCAAAGCCCCAGTGTTGCTGCGCCTGTGAAAGCACTTCCAAGGAAGGGTGCTGGCTAGCAAGAGCTTTCAGTGCTGGCACTTTTCATCTCTGAGCAATTGCTCGACGTTTGCAATTTCTCAGCTCGTGTCTACGAGACAGAGAGATAGTGACCGTGACCTTTGGTGGCTAGAGAAGCGCAAAGCCCCAGTGTTACTGCGCCTGTGAAAGCGCTTCCAAGGAAGGGTGCTGGCTAGCAACAGCTTTCAGTGCTGGCACTTTTCATCTCTGAGCAATTGCTCGACGTTTGCAATTTCTCACCTGAGCTCTCTTTAGACTGCGCGAGAGGATGAGCAGAAGATTAGGTGGCTAGAGAAGCCCAGAGCCCCAGTGTTCTTAGGGCTACAAGAGCGTTTCCAAGGAAGGGTGCTGGCTAGCAACAGCTTTCAGTGCTGGCACTTTTCATCTCTGAGCAATTGCTCGACGTTTGCAATCTCTCAGCTCGTGTCTACGAGATGGAGAGATAGTGACCGTGACGTTTGGTGGCTAGAGAAGCGCAAAGCCCCAGTGTTGCTGCGCCTGTGAAAGCGCTTCCAAGGAAGGGTGCTGGCTAGCAAGAGCTTTCAGTGCTGGCACTTTTCATCTCTGAGCAATTGCTCGACGTTTGCAATTTCTCACGTGAGCTCTCTTTAGACTGCTTGAGAGGATGAGCAGAAGATTAGGTGGCTGGAGAAGCCCAGAGCCCCACTGTTCTTAGGCCTACAAAAGCACTTCCAAGGAAGGGTGCTGGCTAGCAACAGCTTTCAGTGCTGGCAATTTTTATCTCTGAGCAATTGCTCGACGTTTGCAATTTCTCAGCTCGTGTCTACGAGACGGAAAGAGAATGACCGTGACGTTTGGTGGCTAGAGAAGCGCAAAGCCCCAGTGTTGCTGCGCCTGTGAAAGCGCTTCCAAGGAAGGGTGCTGGCTAGCAACAGCTTTCAGTGCTGGCACTTTTCATCTCTGAGCAATTGCTCGACGTTTGCAATTTCTCAGCTCGTGTCTACGAGACAGAGAGATAGTGACCGTTCCTTTGGTGGGTAGAGAAGCGCAAAGCCCCAGTGTTGCTGCGCCTGTGAAAGCACTTCCAAGGAAGGGTGCTGGCTAGCAACAGCTTTCAGTGCTGGCACTTTTCATCTCTGAGCAATTGCTCGACGTTTGCAATTTCTCAGCTCGTGTCTACGAGACAGAGAGATAGTGACCGTGACATTTGGTGGGTAGAGAAGCGCAAAGCCCCAGTGTTGCTGCGCCTGTGAAAGCGCTTCCAAGGAAGGGTGCTGGCTAGCAACAGCTTTCAGTGCTGGCACTTTTTATCTCTGAGCAATTGCTCGACGTTTGCAATTTCTCAGCTCGTGTCTACGAGACGGAGAGATAGTGACCGTGACGTTTGGTGGGTAGAGAAGCGCAAAGCCCCAGTGTTGCTGCGCCTGTGAAAGCGCTTCCAAGGAAGGGTGCTGGCTAGCAAGAGCTTTCAGTGCTGGCACTTTTTATCTCTGAGCAATTGCTCGACGTTTGCAATTTCTCAGCTCGTGTCTACGAGACGGAGAGATAGTGACCGTGACGTTTGGTGGGTAGAGAAGCGCAAAGCCCCAGTGTTGCTGCGCCTGTGAAAGCGCTTCCAAGGAAGGGTGCTGGCTAGCAACAGCTTTCAGTGCTGGCACTTTTCATCTCTGAGCAATTGCTCGACGTTTGCAATTTCTCAGCTCGTGTCTACGAGACGGAGAGATAGTGACCGTGACCTTTGGTGGCTAGAGAAGCGCAAAGCCCCAGTGTTGCTGCGCCTGTGAAAGCGCTTCCAAGGAAGGGTTCTGGCTAGCAAGAGCTTTCAGTGCTGGCACTTTTCATCTCTGAGCAATTGCTCGACGTTTGCAATTTCTCACCTGAGCTCTCTTTAGACTGCGCGAGAGGATGAGCAGAAGATTAGGTGGATGGAGAAGCCCAGAGCCCCAGTGTTCTTAGGCCTACAAAAGCACTTCCAAGGAAGGGTGCTGGCTAGCAACAGCTTTCAGTGCTGGCACTTTTCATCTCTGAGCAATTGCTCGACGTTTGCAATTTCTCAGCTCGTGTCTACGAGACGGAAAGAGAATGACCGTGACGTTTGGTGGGTAGAGAAGCGCAAAGCCCCAGTGTTGCTGCGCCTGTGAAAGCGCTTCCAAGGAAGGGTGCTGGCTAGCAAGAGCTTTCAGTGCTGGCACTTTTCATCTCTGAGCAATTGCTCGACGTTTGCAATTTCTCAGCTCGTGTCTACGAGACAGAGAGATAGTGACCGTGACCTTTGGTGGGTAGAGAAGCGCAAAGCCCCAGTGTTGCTGCGCCTGTGAAAGCACTTCCAAGGAAGGGTGCTGGCTAGCAACAGTTTTCAGTGCTGGCACTTTTCATCTCTGAGCAATTGCTCGACGTTTGCAATTTCTCAGCTCGTGTCTACGAGACGGAGAGATAGTGACCGTGACGTTTGGTGGGTAGAGAAGCGCAAAGCCCCAGTGTTGCTGCGCCTGTGAAAGCGCTTCCAAGGAAGGGTGCTGGCTAGCAACAGCTTTCAGTGCTGGCACTTTTTATCTCTGAGCAATTGCTCGACGTTTGCAATTTCTCAGCTCGTGTCTACGAGACGGAGAGATAGTGACCGTGACCTTTGGTGGCTAGAGAAGCGCAAAGCCCCAGTGTTGCTGCGCCTGTGAAAGCGCTTCCAAGGAAGGGTGCTGGCTAGCAACAGCTTTCAGTGCTGGCACTTTTCATCTCTGAGCAATTGCTCGACGTTTGCAATTTCTCACCTGAGCTCTCTTTAGACTGCGCGAGAGGATGAGCAGAAGATTAGGTGGCTAGAGAAACACAGAGCCCCAGTGTTCTTAGGCCTACAAAAGCACTTCCAAGGAAGGGTGCTGGCTAGCAAGAGCTTTCAGTGCTGGCACTTTTCATCTCTGAGCAATTGCTCGACGTTTGCAATTTCTCAGCTCGTGTCTACGAGACGGAAAGAGAATGACCGTCACGTTTGGTGGGTAGAGAAGCGCAAAGCCCAAGTGTTGCTGCGCCTGTGAAAGCGCTTCCAAGGAAGGGTGCTGGCTAGCAACAGCTTTCAGTGCTGGCACTTTTCATCTCTGAGCAATTGCTCGACGTTTGCAATTTCTCAGCTCGTGTCTACGAGACGGAGAGATAGTGACCGTGACGTTTGGTGGGTAGAGAAGCGCAAAGCCCCAGTGTTGCTGCGCCTGTGAAAGCGCTTCCAAGGAAGGGTGCTGGCTAGCAACAGTTTTCAGTGCTGGCACTTTTCATCTCTGAGCAATTGCTCGACGTTTGCAATTTCTCAGCTCGTGTCTACGAGACAGAGAGATAGTGACCGTGACATTTGGTGGGTAGAGAAGCGCAAAGCCCCAGTGTTGCTGCGCCTGTGAAAGCGCTTCCAAGGAAGGGTGCTGGCTAGCAACAGCTTTCAGTGCTGGCACTTTTTATCTCTGAGCAATTGCTCGACGTTTGCAATTTCTCAGCTCGTGTCTACGAGACGGAGAGATAGTGACCGTGACGTTTGGTGGGTAGAGAAGCGCAAAGCCCCAGTGTTGCTGCGCCTGTGAAAGCGCTTCCAAGGAAGGGTGCTGGCTAGCAAGAGCTTTCAGTGCTGGCACTTTTCATCTCTGAGCAATTGCTCGATGTTTGCAATTTCTCACCTGAGCTCTCTTTAGAGTGCGCGAGAGGATGAGCAGAAGATTAGGTGGCTGGAGAAACACAGAGCCCCAGTGTTCTTAGGCCTACAAAAGCGCTTCCAAGGAAGGGTGCTGGCTAGCAACAGCTTTCAGTGCTGGCACTTTTCATCTCTGAGCAATTGCTCGACGTTTGCAATTTCTCAGCTCGTGTCTACGAGCCAGAGAGATAGTGACCGTGACATTTGGTGGGTAGAGAAGCGCAAAGCCCCAGTGTTACTGCGCCTGTGAAAGCGCTTCCAAGGAAGGGTGCTGGCTAGCAAGAGCTTTCAGTGCTGGCACTTTTCATCTCTGAGCAATTGCTCGACGTTTGCAATCTCTCAGCTCGTGTCTACGAGACGGAGAGATAGTGACCGTGACGTTTGGTGGGTAGAGAAGCGCAAAGCCCCAGTGTTGCTGCGCCTGTGAAAGCGCTTCCAAGGAAGGGTGCTGGCTAGCAACAGCTTTCAGTGCTGGCACTTTTTATCTATGAGCAATTGCTCGACGTTTGCAATTTCTCAGCTCGTGTCTACGAGACGGAGAGATAGTGACCGTGACCTTTGGTGGCTAGAGAAGCGCAAAGCCCCAGTATTGCTGCGCCTGTGAAAGCGCTTCCAAGGAAGGGTGCTGGCTAGCAAGAGCTTTCAGTGCTGGCACTTTTCATCTCTGAGCAATTGCTCGACTTTTGCAATTTCTCAGCTCGTGTCTACGAGACGGAGAGATAGTGACCGTGACCTTTGGTGGCTAGAGAAGCGCAAAGCCCCAGTGTTGCTGCGCCTGTGAAAGCGCTTCCAAGGAAGGGTGCTGGCTAGCAACAGCTTTCAGTGCTGGCACTTTTTATCTCTGAGCAATTGCTCGACGTTTGCAATTTCTCAGCTCGTGTCTACGAGACGGAGAGATAGTGACCGTGACGTTTGGTGGGTAGAGAAGCGCAAAGCCCCAGTGTTGCTGCGCCTGTGAAAGCGCTTCCAAGGAAGGGTGCTGGCTAGCAACAGCTTTCAGTGCTGGCACTTTTTATCTCTGAGCAATTGCTCGACGTTTGCAATTTCTCAGCTCGTGTCTACGAGACGGAGAGATAGTGACCGTGACGTTTGGTGGCTAGAGAAGCGCAAAGCCCCAGTGTTGCTGCGCCTGTGAAAGCGCTTCCAAGGAAGGGTTCTGGCTAGCAAGAGCTTTCAGTGCTGGCACTTTTCATCTCTGAGCAATTGCTCGACGTTTGCAATTTCTCACCTGAGCTCTCTTTAGACTGCGCGAGAGGATGAGCAGAAGATTAGGTGGCTGGAGAAGCCCAGAGCCCCAGTGTTCTTAGGCCTACAAAAGCACTTCCAAGGAAGGGTGCTGGCTAGCAACAGCTTTCAGTGCTGGCACTTTTCATCTCTGAGCAATTGCTCGACGTTTTCAATCTCTCAGCTCGTGTCTACGAGACGGAAAGAGAATGACCGTGACGTTTGGTGGGTAGAGAAGCGCAAAGCCCCAGTGTTGCTGCGCCTCTGAAAGCGCTTCCAAGGAAGGGTGCTGGCTAGCAACAGCTTTCAGTGCTGGCACTTTTCATCTCTGAGCAATTGCTCGAAGTTTGCAATCTCTCAGCTCGTGTCTACGAGACGGAGAGATAGTGACCGTGACATTTGGTGGGTAGAGAAGCGCAAAGCCCCAGTGTTGCTGCGCCTGTGAAAGCGCTTCCAAGGAAGGGTGCTGGCTAGCAACAGCTTTCAGTGCTGGCACTTTTCATCTCTGAGCAATTGCTCGACGTTTGCAATTTCTCAGCTCGTGTCTACGAGACGGAGAGATAGTGACCGTGACGTTTGGTGGCTAGAGAAGCGCAAAGCCCCAGTATTGCTGCGCCTGTGAAAGCGCTTCCAAGGAAGGGTGCTGGCTAGCAAGAGCTTTCAGTGCTGGCACTTTTCATCTCTGAGCAATTGCTCGACTTTTGCAATTTCTCAGCTCGTGTCTACGAGACGGAGAGATAGTGACCGTGACCTTTGGTGGCTAGAGAAGCGCAAAGCCCCAGTGTTACTGCGCCTGTGAAAGCGCTTCCAAGGAAGGGTTCTGGCTAGCAAGAGCTTTCAGTGCTGGCACTTTTCATCTCTGAGCAATTGCTCGACGTTTGCAAATTTCTCACTTGAGCTCTCTTTAGACTGTGCGAGAGGATGAGCAGAAGATTAGGTGGCTGGAGAAGCCCAGAGCCCCAGTGTTCTTAGGCCTACAAAAGCACTTCCAAGGAAGGGTGCTGGCTAGCAACAGCTTTCAGTGCTGGCACTTTTCATCTCTGAGCAATTGCTCGACGTTTGCAATTTCTCAGATCGTGTCTACGAGACGGAAAGAGAATGACCGTGACGTTTGGTGGCTAGAGAAGTGCAAAGCCCCAGTGTTGCTGCGCCTGTGAAAGCGCTTCCAAGGAAGGGTGCTGGCTAGCAACAGCTTTCAGTGCTGGCACTTTTCATCTCTGAGCAATTGCTCGACCTTTGCAATCTCTCAGCTCGTGTCTGCGAGACGGAGAGATAGTGACCGTTCCTTTGGTGGGTAGAGAAGCGCAAAGCCCCAGTGTTGCTGCGCCTGTGAAAGCACTTCCAAGGAAGGGTGCTGGCTAGCAAGAGCTTTCAGTGCTGGCACTTTTCATCTCTGAGCAATTGCTCAACTTTTGCAATGTCTCAGCTCGTGTCTACGAGACGGAGAGATAGTGACCGTGACATTTGGTGGCTAGAGAAGCGCAAAGCCCCAGTGTTGCTGCGCCTGTGAAAGCGCTTCCAAGGAAGGGTGCTGGCTAGCAAGAGCTTTCAGTGCTGGCACTTTTCATCTCTGAGCAATTGCTCGACGTTTGCAATTTCTCAGCTCGTGTCTACGAGACGGAGAGATAGTGACCGTGACCTTTGGTGGGTAGAGAAGCGCAAAGCCCCAGTGTTGCTGCGCCTCTGAAAGCGCTTCCAAGGAAGGGTGCTGGCTAGCAAGAGCTTTCAGTGCTGGCACTTTTCATCTCTGAGCAATTGCTCGACGTTTGCAATCTCTCAGCTCGTGTCTACGACACGGAGAGATAGTGACCATGACGTTTGGTGGGTAGAGAAGCGCAAAGCCCCAGTGTTGCTGCGCCTGTGAACACGCTTCCAAGGAAGGGTGCTGGCTAGCAAGAGCTTTCAGTGCTGGCACTTTTCATCTCTGAGCAATTGCTCGACGTTTGCAATTTCTCACCTGAGCTCTCTTTAGACTGCGCGAGAGGGTGAGCAGATGATTAGGTGGCTAGAGAAGCCCAGAGCCCCAGTGTTCTTAGGCCTACAAGAGCGTTTCCAAGGAAGGGTGCTGGCTAGCAACAGCTTTCAGTGCTGGCACTTTTCATCTCTGAGCAATTGCTCGACGTTTGCAATCTCTCAGCTCGTGTCTACGAGACGGAGAGATAGTGACCGTGACGTTTGGTGGGTAGAGAAGCGCAAAGCCCCAGTGTTACTGCGCCTGTGAAAGCGCTTCCAAGGAAGGGTGCTGGCTAGCAACAGCTTTCAGTGCTGGCACTTTTCATCTCTGAGCAATTGCTCGACCTTTGCAATTTCTCACCTGAGCTCTCTTTAGAGTGCGCGAGAGGATGAGCAGAAGATTAGGTGGCTAGAGAAGCCCAGAGCCCCACTGTTCTTAGGCCTACAAAAGCACTTCCAAGGAAGGGTGCTGGCTAGCAACAGCTTTCAGTGCTGGCACTTTTCATCTCTGAGCAATTGCTCGACGTTTGCAATCTCTCAGCTCGTGTCTACGAGACGGAGAGATAGTGACCGTGACGTTTGGTGGGTAGAGAAGCGCAAAGCCCCAGTGTTGCTGCGCCTGTGAAAGCGCTTCCAAGGAAGGGTGCTGGCTAGCAAGAGCTTTCAGTGCCGGCACTTTTCATCTCTGAGCAGTTGGTCGACGTTTGCAATTTCTCAGCTCATGTCTACGAGCCAGAGAGATAGTGACCGTGACGTTTGGTGGCTAGAGAAGCGCAAAGCCCCAGTGTTGCTGCGCCTGTGAAAGCACTTCCAAGGAAGGGTGCTGGCTAGCAAGAGCTTTCAGTGCTGGCACTTTTCATCTCTGAGCAATTGCTCGACGTTTGCAATTTCTCAGCTCGTGTCTACGAGACAGAGAGATAGTGACCGTGACCTTTGGTGGCTAGAGAAGCGCAAAGCCCCAGTGTTACTGCGCCTGTGAAAGCGCTTCCAAGGAAGGGTGCTGGCTAGCAACAGCTTTCAGTGCTGGCACTTTTCATCTCTGAGCAATTGCTCGACGTTTGCAATTTCTCACCTGAGCTCTCTTTAGACTGCGCGAGAGGATGAGCAGAAGATTAGGTGGCTAGAGAAGTCCAGAGCCCCAGTGTTCTTAGGGCTACAAGAGCGTTTCCAAGGAAGGGTGCTGGCTAGCAACAGCTTTCAGTGCTGGCACTTTTCATCTCTGAGCAATTGCTCGACGTTTGCAATCTCTCAGCTCGTGTCTACGAGATGGAGAGATAGTGACCGTGACGTTTGGTGGCTAGAGAAGCGCAAAGCCCCAGTGTTGCTGCGCCTGTGAAAGCGCTTCCAAGGAAGGGTGCTGGCTAGCAAGAGCTTTCAGTGCTGGCACTTTTCATCTCTGAGCAATTGCTCGACGTTTGCAATTTCTCACCTGAGCTCTCTTTAGACTGCTTGAGAGGATGAGCAGAAGATTAGGTGGCTGGAGAAGCCCAGAGCCCCACTGTTCTTAGGCCTACAAAAGCACTTCCAAGGAAGGGTGCTGGCTAGCAACAGCTTTCAGTGCTGGCACTTTTTATCTCTGAGCAATTGCTCGACGTTTGCAATTTCTCAGCTCGTGTCTACGAGACGGAAAGAGAATGACCGTGACGTTTGGTGGCTAGAGAAGCGCAAAGCCCCAGTGTTGCTGCGCCTGTGAAAGCGCTTCCAAGGAAGGGTGCTGGCTAGCAACAGCTTTCAGTGCTGGCACTTTTCATCTCTGAGCAATTGCTCGACGTTTGCAATTTCTCAGCTCGTGTCTACGAGACAGAGAGATAGTGACCGTTCCTTTGGTGGGTAGAGAAGCGCAAAGCCCCAGTGTTGCTGCGCCTGTGAAAGCACTTCCAAGGAAGGGTGCTGGCTAGCAACAGCTTTCAGTGCTGGCACTTTTCATCTCTGAGCAATTGCTCGACGTTTGCAATTTCTCAGCTCGTGTCTACGAGACAGAGAGATAGTGACCGTGACATTTGGTGGGTAGAGAAGCGCAAAGCCCCAGTGTTGCTGCGCCTGTGAAAGCGCTTCCAAGGAAGGGTGCTGGCTAGCAACAGCTTTCAGTGCTGGCACTTTTTATCTCTGAGCAATTGCTCGACGTTTGCAATTTCTCAGCTCGTGTCTACGAGACGGAGAGATAGTGACCGTGACGTTTGGTGGGTAGAGAAGCGCAAAGCCCCAGTGTTGCTGCGCCTGTGAAAGCGCTTCCAAGGAAGGGTGCTGGCTAGCAAGAGCTTTCAGTGCTGGCACTTTTTATCTCTGAGCAATTGCTCGACGTTTGCAATTTCTCAGCTCGTGTCTACGAGACGGAGAGATAGTGACCGTGACGTTTGGTGGGTAGAGAAGCGCAAAGCCCCAGTGTTGCTGCGCCTGTGAAAGCGCTTCCAAGGAAGGGTGCTGGCTAGCAACAGCTTTCAGTGCTGGCACTTTTCATCTCTGAGCAATTGCTCGACGTTTGCAATTTCTCAGCTCGTGTCTACGAGACGGAGAGATAGTGACCGTGACCTTTGGTGGCTAGAGAAGCGCAAAGCCCCAGTGTTGCTGCGCCTGTGAAAGCGCTTCCAAGGAAGGGTTCTGGCTAGCAAGAGCTTTCAGTGCTGGCACTTTTCATCTCTGAGCAATTGCTCGACCTTTGCAATTTCTCACCTGAGCTCTCTTTAGACTGCGCGAGAGGATGAGCAGAAGATTAGGTGGATGGAGAAGCCCAGAGCCCCAGTGTTCTTAGGCCTACAAAAGCACTTCCAAGGAAGGGTGCTGGCTAGCAACAGCTTTCAGTGCTGGCACTTTTCATCTCTGAGCAATTGCTCGACGTTTGCAATTTCTCAGCTCGTGTCTACGAGACGGAAAGAGAATGACCGTGACGTTTGGTGGGTAGAGAAGCGCAAAGCCCCAGTGTTGCTGCGCCTGTGAAAGCGCTTCCAAGGAAGGGTGCTGGCTAGCAAGAGCTTTCAGTGCTGGCACTTTTCATCTCTGAGCAATTGCTCGACGTTTGCAATTTCTCAGCTCGTGTCTACGAGACAGAGAGATAGTGACCGTGACCTTTGGTGGGTAGAGAAGCGCAAAGCCCCAGTGTTGCTGCGCCTGTGAAAGCACTTCCAAGGAAGGGTGCTGGCTAGCAACAGTTTTCAGTGCTGGCACTTTTCATCTCTGAGCAATTGCTCGACGTTTGCAATTTCTCAGCTCGTGTCTACGAGACGGAGAGATAGTGACCGTGACGTTTGGTGGGTAGAGAAGCGCAAAGCCCCAGTGTTGCTGCGCCTGTGAAAGCGCTTCCAAGGAAGGGTGCTGGCTAGCAACAGCTTTCAGTGCTGGCACTTTTTATCTCTGAGCAATTGCTCGACGTTTGCAATTTCTCAGCTCGTGTCTACGAGACGGAGAGATAGTGACCGTGACCTTTGGTGGCTAGAGAAGCGCAAAGCCCCAGTGTTGCTGCGCCTGTGAAAGCGCTTCCAAGGAAGGGTGCTGGCTAGCAACAGCTTTCAGTGCTGGCACTTTTCATCTCTGAGCAATTGCTCGACGTTTGCAATTTCTCACCTGAGCTCTCTTTAGACTGCGCGAGAGGATGAGCAGAAGATTAGGTGGCTAGAGAAACACAGAGCCCCAGTGTTCTTAGGCCTACAAAAGCACTTCCAAGGAAGGGTGCTGGCTAGCAAGAGCTTTCAGTGCTGGCACTTTTCATCTCTGAGCAATTGCTCGACGTTTGCAATTTCTCAGCTCGTGTCTACGAGACGGAAAGAGAATGACCGTCACGTTTGGTGGGTAGAGAAGCGCAAAGCCCAAGTGTTGCTGCGCCTGTGAAAGCGCTTCCAAGGAAGGGTGCTGGCTAGCAACAGCTTTCAGTGCTGGCACTTTTCATCTCTGAGCAATTGCTCGACGTTTGCAATTTCTCAGCTCGTGTCTACGAGACGGAGAGATAGTGACCGTGACGTTTGGTGGGTAGAGAAGCGCAAAGCCCCAGTGTTGCTGCGCCTGTGAAAGCGCTTCCAAGGAAGGGTGCTGGCTAGCAACAGTTTTCAGTGCTGGCACTTTTCATCTCTGAGCAATTGCTCGACGTTTGCAATTTCTCAGCTCGTGTCTACGAGACAGAGAGATAGTGACCGTGACATTTGGTGGGTAGAGAAGCGCAAAGCCCCAGTGTTGCTGCGCCTGTGAAAGCGCTTCCAAGGAAGGGTGCTGGCTAGCAACAGCTTTCAGTGCTGGCACTTTTTATCTCTGAGCAATTGCTCGACGTTTGCAATTTCTCAGCTCGTGTCTACGAGACGGAGAGATAGTGACCGTGACCTTTGGTGGGTAGAGAAGCGCAAAGCCCCAGTGTTGCTGCGCCTGTGAAAGCGCTTCCAAGGAAGGGTGCTGGCTAGCAAGAGCTTTCAGTGCTGGCACTTTTCATCTCTGAGCAATTGCTCGATGTTTGCAATTTCTCACCTGAGCTCTCTTTAGAGTGCGCGAGAGGATGAGCAGAAGATTAGGTGGCTGGAGAAACACAGAGCCCCAGTGTTCTTAGGCCTACAAAAGCGCTTCCAAGGAAGGGTGCTGGCTAGCAACAGCTTTCAGTGCTGGCACTTTTCATCTCTGAGCAATTGCTCGACGTTTGCAATTTCTCAGCTCGTGTCTACGAGCCAGAGAGATAGTGACCGTGACATTTGGTGGGTAGAGAAGCGCAAAGCCCCAGTATTGCTGCGCCTGTGAAAGCGCTTCCAAGGAAGGGTGCTGGCTAGCAAGAGCTTTCAGTGCTGGCACTTTTCATCTCTGAGCAATTGCTCGACGTTTGCAATCTCTCAGCTCGTGTCTACGAGACGGAGAGATAGTGACCGTGACGTTTGGTGGGTAGAGAAGCGCAAAGCCCCAGTGTTGCTGCGCCTGTGAAAGCGCTTCCAAGGAAGGGTGCTGGCTAGCAACAGCTTTCAGTGCTGGCACTTTTTATCTATGAGCAATTGCTCGACGTTTGCAATTTCTCAGCTCGTGTCTACGAGACGGAGAGATAGTGACCGTGACCTTTGGTGGCTAGAGAAGCGCAAAGCCCCAGTATTGCTGCGCCTGTGAAAGCGCTTCCAAGGAAGGGTGCTGGCTAGCAAGAGCTTTCAGTGCTGGCACTTTTCATCTCTGAGCAATTGCTCGACTTTTGCAATTTCTCAGCTCGTGTCTACGAGACGGAGAGATAGTGACCGTGACCTTTGGTGGCTAGAGAAGCGCAAAGCCCCAGTGTTGCTGCGCCTGTGAAAGCGCTTCCAAGGAAGGGTGCTGGCTAGCAAGAGCTTTCAGTGCTGGCACTTTTCATCTCTGAGCAATTGCTCGACGTTTGCAAATTTCTCACCTGAGCTCTCTTTAGACTGTGCGAGAGGATGAGCAGAAGATTAGGTGGCTGGAGAAGCCCAGAGCCCCAGTGTTCTTAGGCCTACAAAAGCACTTCCAAGGAAGGGTGCTGGCTAGCAACAGCTTTCAGTGCTGGCACTTTTCATCTCTGAGCAATTGCTCGACGTTTGCAATTTCTCAGCTCGTGTCTACGAGACGGAAAGAGAATGACCGTGACGTTTGGTGGGTAGAGAAGCGCAAAGCCCCAGTGTTGCTGCGCCTGTGAAAGCGCTTCCAAGGAAGGGTGCTGGCTAGCAACAGCTTTCAGTGCTGGCACTTTTCATCTCTGAGCAATTGCTCGACGTTTGCAATTTCTCAGCTCGTGTCTACGAGACGGAAAGAGAAGGACCGTGACGTTTGGGGGCTAGAGAAGCGCAAAGCCCCAGTGTTGCTGCGCCTGTGAAAGCACTTCCAAGGAAGGGTGCTGGCTAGCAACAGCTTTCAGTGCTGGCACTTTTCATCTCTGAGCAATTGCTCGACGTTTGCAATTTCTCAGCTCGTGTCTACGAGACAGAGAGATAGTGACCGTGACGTTTGGTGGGTAGAGAAGCGCAAAGCCCCAGTGTTGCTGCGCCTGTGAAAGCGCTTCCAAGGAAGGGTGCTGGCTAGCAACAGCTTTCAGTGCTGGCACTTTTTATCTCTGAGCAATTGCTCGACGTTTGCAATTTCTCAGCTCGTGTCTACGAGACGGAGAGATAGTGACCGTGACGTTTGGTGGGTAGAGAAGCGCAAAGCCCCAGTGTTGCTGCGCCTGTGAAAGCGCTTCCAAGGAAGGGTGCTGGCTAGCAACAGCTTTCAGTGCTGGCACTTTTTATCTCTGAGCAATTGCTCGACGTTTGCAATTTCTCAGCTCGTGTCTACGAGACGGAGAGATAGTGACCGTGACGTTTGGTGGGTAGAGAAGCGCAAAGCCCCAGTGTTGCTGCGCCTGTGAAAGCGCTTCCAAGGAAGGGTGCTGGCTAGCAACAGCTTTCAGTGCTGGCACTTTTCATCTCTGAGCAATTGCTCGACGTTTGCAATTTCTCAGCTCGTGTCTACGAGACGGAGAGATAGTGACCGTGACCTTTGGTGGCTAGAGAAGCGCAAAGCCCCAGTGTTGCTGCGCCTGTGAAAGTGCTTCCAAGGAAGGGTTCTGGCTAGCAAGAGCTTTCAGTGCTGGCACTTTTCATCTCTGAGCAATTGCTCGACGTTTGCAATTTCTCACCTGAGCTCTCTTTAGACTGCGCGAGAGGATGAGCAGAAGATGAGGTGGCTGGAGAAGCCCAGAGCCCCAGTGTTCTTAGGCCTACAAAAGCACTTCCAAGGAAGGGTGCTGGCTAGCAACAGCTTTCAGTGCTGGCACTTTTCATCTCTGAGCAATTGCTCGACGTTTGCAATTTCTCAGCTCGTGTCTACGAGACGGAAAGAGAATGACCGTGACGTTTGGTGGGTAGAGAAGCGCAAAGCCCCAGTGTTGCTGCGCCTGTGAAAGCGCTTCCAAGGAAGGGTGCTGGCTAGCAACAGCTTTCAGTGCTGGCACTTTTCATCTCTGAGCAATTGCTCGACGTTTGCAATTTCTCAGCTCGTGTCTACGAGACAGAGAGATAGTGACCGTGACGTTTGGTGGGTAGAGAAGCGCAAAGCCCCAGTGTTGCTGCGCCTGTGAAAGCACTTCCAAGGAAGGGTGCTGGCTAGCAACAGTTTTCAGTGCTGGCACTTTTCATCTCTGAGCAATTGCTCGACCTTTGCAATTTCTCAGCTCGTGTCTACGAGACGGAGAGATAGTGACCGTGACGTTTGGTGGGTAGAGAAGCGCAAAGCCCCGGTGTTGCTGCGCCTGTGAAAGCGCTTCCAAGGAAGGGTGCTGGCTAGCAACAGCTTTCAGTGCTGGCACTTTTTATCTCTGAGCAATTGCTCGACGTTTGCAATTTCTCAGCTCGTGTCTACGAGACGGAGAGATAGTGACCGTGACGTTTGGTGGGTAGAGAAGCGCAAAGCCCCAGTGTTGCTGCGCCTGTGAAAGCGCTTCCAAGGAAGGGTGCTGGCTAGCAAGAGCTTTCAGTGCTGGCACTTTTCATCTCTGAGCAATTGCTCGACGTTTGCAATTTCTCAGCTCGTGTCTACGAGACGGAGAGATAGTGACCGTGACCTTTGGTGGCTAGAGAAGCGCAAAGCCCCAGTGTTGCTGCGCCTGTGAAAGCGCTTCCAAGGAAGGGTTCTGGCTAGCAAGAGCTTTCAGTGCTGGCACTTTTCATCTCTGAGCAATTGCTCGACGTTTGCAATTTCTCACCTGAGCTCTCTTTAGACTGCGCGAGAGGATGAGCAGAAGATTAGGTGGCTGGAGAAGCCCAGAGCCCCAGTGTTCTTAGGCCTACAAAAGCACTGCCAAGGAAGGGTGCTGGCTAGCAACAGCTTTCAGTGCTGGCACTTTTCATCTCTGAGCAATTGCTCGACGTTTGCAATTTCTCAGCTCGTGTCTACGACACGGAAAGAGAATGACCGTCACGTTTGGTGGGTAGAGAAGCGCAAAGCCCCAGTGTTGCTGCGCCTGTGAAAGCGCTTCCAAGGAAGGGTGCTGGCTAGCAACAGCTTTCAGTGCTGGCACTTTTCATCTCTGAGCAATTGCTCGACGTTTGCAATTTCTCAGCTCGTGTCTACGAGACGGAAAGAGAATGACCGTGACGTTTGGTGGGTAGAGAAGCGCAAAGCCCCAGTGTTGCTGCGCCTGTGAAAGCGCTTCCAAGGAAGGGTGCTGGCTAGCAACAGCTTTCAGTGCTGGCACTTTTCATCTCTGAGCAATTGCTCGACGTTTGCAATTTCTCAGCTCGTGTCTACGAGACGGAGAGATAGTGACCGTGACCTTTGGTGGCTAGAGAAGCGCAAAGCCCCAGTGTTGCTGCGCCTGTGAAAGCGCTTCCAAGGAAGGGTGCTGGCTAGCAACAGCTTTCAGTGCTGGCACTTTTCATCTCTGAGCAATTGCTCGACGTTTGCAATTTCTCAGCTCGTGTCTACGAGACGGAGAGATAGTGACCGTGACCTTTGGTGGGTAGAGAAGCGCAAAGCCCCAGTGTTGCTGCGCCTGTGAAAGCACTTCCAAGGAAGGGTTCTGGCTAGCAAGAGCTTTCAGTGCTGGCACTTTTCATCTCTGAGCAATTGCTCGACGTTTGCAATTTCTCACCTGAGCTCTCTTTAGACTGCGCGAGAGGATGAGCAGAAGATTAGGTGGCTGGAGAAGCCCAGAGCCCCAGTGTTCTCAGGCCTACAAAAGCACTTCCAAGGAAGGGTGCTGGCTAGCAACAGCTTTCAGTGCTGGCACTTTTCATCTCTGAGCAATTGCTCGACGTTTGCAATTTCTCAGCTCGTGTCTACGAGACGGAAAGAGAATGACCGTCACGTTTGGTGGGTAGAGAAGCGCAAAGCCCCAGTGTTGCTGCGCCTCTGAAAGCGCTTCCAAGGAAGGGTGCTGGCTAGCAACAGCTTTCAGTGCTGGCACTTTTCATCTCTGAGCAATTGCTCGACCTTTGCAATTTCTCAGCTCGTGTCTACGAGACGGAGAGATAGTGACCGTGACATTTGGTGGGTAGAGAAGCGCAAAGCCCCAGTGTTGCTGCGCCTGTGAAAGCGCTTCCAAGGAAGGGTGCTGGCTAGCAACAGCTTTCAGTGCTGGCACTTTTTATCTCTGAGCAATTGCTCGACGTTTGCAATTTCTCAGCTCGTGTCTACGAGACGGAGAGATAGTGACCGTGACCTTTGGTGGCTAGAGAAGCGCAAAGCCCCAGTGTTGCTGCGCCTGTGAAAGCGCTTCCAAGGAAGGGTGCTGGCTAGCAAGAGCTTTCAGTGCTGGCACTTTTCATCTCTGAGCAATTGCTCGATGTTTGCAATTTCTCACCTGAGCTCTCTTTAGAGTGCGCGAGAGGATGAGCAGAAGATTAGGTGGCTGGAGAAACACAGAGCCCCAGTGTTCTTAGGCCTACAAAAGCGCTTCCAAGGAAGGGTGCTGGCTAGCAAGAGCTTTCAGTGCTGGCACTTTTCATCTCTGAGCAATTGCTCGACGTTTGCAATGTCTCAGCTCGTGTCTACGAGACGGAGAGATAGTGACCGTGACATTTGGTGGCTAGAGAAGCGCAAAGCCCCAGTGTTGCTGCGCCTGTGAAAGCGCTTCCAAGGAAGGGTGCTGGCTAGCAAGAGCTTTCAGTGCTGGCACTTTTCATCTCTGAGCAATTGCTCGACGTTTGCAATTTCTCAGCTCGTGTCTACGAGACGGAGAGATAGTGACCGTGACGTTTGGTGGGTAGAGAAGCGCAAAGCCCCAGTGTTGCTGCGCCTGTGAAAGCGCTTCCAAGGAAGGGTGCTGGCTAGCAAGAGCTTTCAGTGCTGGCACTTTTCATCTCTGAGCAATTGCTCGACGTTTGCAATTTCTCAGCTCGTGTCTACGAGACGGAGAGATAGTGACCGTGACGTTTGGTGGCTAGAGAAGCGCAAAGCCCCAGTATTGCTGCGCCTCTGAAAGCGCTTCCAAGGAAGGGTGCTGGCTAGCAAGAGCTTTCAGTGCTGGCACTTTTCATCTCTGAGCAATTGCTCGATGTTTGCAATTTCTCACCTGAGCTCTCTTTAGAGTGCGCGAGAGGATGAGCAGAAGATAAGGTGGCTATAGAAACACAGAGCCCCAGTGTTCTTAGGCCTACAAAAGCGCTTCCAAGGAAGGGTGCTGGCTAGCAACAGCTTTCAGTGCTGGCACTTTTCATCTCTGAGCAATTGCTCAACGTTTGCAATGTCTCAGCTCGTGTCTACGAGACGGAGAGATAGTGACCGTGACATTTGGTGGCTAGAGAAGCGCAAAGCCCCAGTGTTGCTGCGCCTGTGAAAGCGCTTCCAAGGAAGGGTGCTGGCTAGCAAGAGCTTTCAGTGCTGGCACTTTTCATCTCTGAGCAATTGCTCGACGTTTGCAATTTCTCAGCTCGTGTCTACGAGACGGAGAGATAGTGACCGTGACGTTTGGTGGCTAGAGAAGCGCAAAGGCCCAGTGTTGCTGCGCCTGTGAAAGCGCTTCCAAGGAAGGGTGCTGGCTAGCAACAGCTTTCAGTGCTGGCACTTTTCATCTCTGAGCAATTGCTCGACGTTTGCAATCTCTCAGCTCGTGTCTACGAGACGGAGAGATAGTGACCATGACGTTTGGTGGGTAGAGAAGCGCAAATCCCCAGTGTTGCTGCGCCTGTGAACACGCTTCCAAGGAAGGGTGCTGGCTAGCAAGAGCTTTCAGTGCTGGCACTTTTCATCTCTGAGCAATTGCTCGACGTTTGCAATTTCTCACCTGAGCTCTCTTTAGAGTGCGCGAGAGGGTGAGCAGATGATTAGGTGGCTAGAGAAGCCCAGAGCCCCAGTGTTCTTAGGCCTACAAGAGCGTTTCCAAGGAAGGGTGCTGGCTAGCAAGAGCTTTCAGTGCTGGCACTTTTCATCTCTGAGCAATTGCTCGACGTTTGCAATCTCTCAGCTCGTGTCTACGAGACGGAGAGATAGTGACCGTTCCTTTGGTGGGTAGAGAAGCGCAAAGCCCCAGTGTTGCTGCGCCTGTGAAAGCACTTCCAAGGAAGGGTGCTGGCTAGCAACAGCTTTCAGTGCTGGCACTTTTCATCTCTGAGCAATTGCTCGACGTTTGCAATTTCTCAGCTCGTGTCTACGAGACAGAGAGATAGTGACCGTGACCTTTGGTGGCTAGAGAAGCGCAAAGCCCCAGTGTTGCTGCGCCTGTGAAAGCGCTTCCAAGGAAGGGTGCTGGCTAGCAACAGCTTTCAGTGCTGGCACTTTTTATCTCTGAGCAATTGCTCGACGTTTGCAATTTCTCAGCTCGTGTCTACGAGACGGAGAGATAGTGACCGTGACGTTTGGTGGGTAGAGAAGCGCAAAGCCCCAGTGTTGCTGCGCCTGTGAAAGCGCTTCCAAGGAAGGGTGCTGGCTAGCAACAGCTTTCAGTGCTGGCACTTTTCATCTCTGAGCAATTGCTCGACGTTTGCAATTTCTCAGCTCGTGTCTACGAGACGGAGAGATAGTGACCGTGACGTTTGGTGGGTAGAGAAGCGCAAAGCCCCAGTGTTGCTGCGCCTGTGAAAGCGCTTCCAAGGAAGGGTGCTGGCTAGCAACAGCTTTCAGTGCTGGCACTTTTCATCTCTGAGCAATTGCTCGACGTTTGCAATTTCTCAGCTCGTGTCTACGAGACGGAGAGATAGTGACCGTGACCTTTGGTGGCTAGAGAAGCGCAAAGCCCCAGTGTTGCTGCGCCTGTGAAAGCGCTTCCAAGGAAGGGTTCTGGCTAGCAAGAGCTTTCAGTGCTGGCACTTTTCATCTCTGAGCAATTGCTCGACGTTTGCAATTTCTCACCTGAGCTCTCTTTAGACTGCGCGAGAGGATGAGCAGAAGATTAGGTGGCTGGAGAAGCCCAGAGCCCCTGTGTTCTTAGGCCTACAAAAGCACTGCCAAGGAAGGGTGCTGGCTAGCAACAGCTTTCAGTGCTGGCACTTTTCATCTCTGAGCAATTGCTCGACGTTTGCAATTTCTCAGCTCGTGTCTACGAGACGGAAAGAGAATGACCGTCACGTTTGGTGGCTAGAGAAGCGCAAAGCCCCAGTGTTGCTGCGCCTGTGAAAGCGCTTCCAAGGAAGGGTGCTGGCTAGCAACAGCTTTCAGTGCTGGCACTTTTCATCTCTGAGCAATTGCTCGACGTTTGCAATTTCTCAGCTCGTGTCTACGAGACGGAAAGAGAATGACCGTGACGTTTGGTGGGTAGAGAAGCGCAAAGCCCCAGTGTTGCTGCGCCTGTGAAAGCGCTTCCAAGGAAGGGTGCTGGCTAGCAAGAGCTTTCAGTGCTGGCACTTTTCATCTCTGAGCAATTGCTCGACGTTTGCAATTTCTCAGCTCGTGTCTACGAGACGGAGAGATAGTGACCGTGACCTTTGGTGGGTAGAGAAGCGCAAAGCCCCAGTGTTGCTGCGGCTGTGAAAGCGCTTCCAAGGAAGGGTGCTGGCTAGCAAGAGCTTTCAGTGCTGGCACTTTTCATCTCTGAGCAATTGCTCGACGTTTGCAATTTCTCAGCTCGTGTCTACGAGACGGAGAGAGATAGTGACCGTGACCTTTGGTGGGTAGAGAAGCGCAAAGCCCCAGTGTTGCTGCGCCTGTGAAAGCGCTTCCAAGGAAGGGTTCTGGCTAGCAAGAGCTTTCAGTGCTGGCACTTTTCATCTCTGAGCAATTGCTCGACGTTTGCAATTTCTCACCTGAGCTCTCTTTAGACTGCGCGAGAGGATGAGCAGAAGATTAGGTGGCTGGAGAAGCCCAGAGCCCCTGTGTTCTTAGGCCTACAAAAGCACTTCCAAGGAAGGGTGCTGGCTAGCAACAGCTTTCAGTGCTGGCACTTTTCATCTCTGAGCAATTGCTCGACGTTTGCAATTTCTCAGCTCGTGTCTATGAGACGGAAAGAGAATGACCGTCACGTTTGGTGGGTAGAGAAGCGCAAAGCCCCAGTGTTGCTGCGCCTCTGAAAGCGCTTCCAAGGAAGGGTGCTGGCTAGCAACAGCTTTCAGTGCTGGCACTTTTCATCTCTGAGCAATTGCTCGACCTTTGCAATTTCTCAGCTCGTGTCTACGAGACGGAGAGATAGTGACCGTGACATTTGGTGGCTAGAGAAGCGCAAAGCCCCAGTGTTGCTGCGCCTGTGAAAGCGCTTCCAAGGAAGGGTGCTGGCTAGCAACAGCTTTCAGTGCTGGCACTTTTTATCTCTGAGCAATTGCTCGACTTTTGCAATTTCTCAGCTCGTGTCTACGAGACGGAGAGATAGTGACCGTGACATTTGGTGGCTAGAGAAGCGCAAAGCCCCAGTGTTGCTGCGCCTGTGAAAGCGCTTCCAAGGAAGGGTGCTGGCTAGCAAGAGCTTTCAGTGCTGGCACTTTTCATCTCTGAGCAATTGCTCGACCTTTGCAATTTCTCACCTGAGCTCTCTTTAGAGTGCGCGAGAGGATGAGCAGAAGATTAGGTGGCTGGAGAAACACAGAGCCCCAGTGTTCTTAGGCCTACAAAAGCGCTTCCAAGGAAGGGTGCTGGCTAGCAAGAGCTTTCAGTGCTGGCACTTTTCATCTCTGAGCAATTGCTCGACGTTTGCAATGTCTCAGCTCGTGTCTACGAGACGGAGAGATAGTGACCGTGACCTTTGGTGGGTAGAGAAGCGCAAAGCCCCAGTGTTGCTGCGCCTGTGAAAGCGCTTCCAAGGAAGGGTGCTGGCTAGCAAGAGCTTTCAGTGCTGGCACTTTTCATCTCTGAGCAATTGCTCGACGTTTGCAATCTCTCAGCTCGTGTCTACGAGACGGAGAGATAGTGACCGTGACGTTTGGTGGGTAGAGAAGCGCAAAGCCCCAGTGTTGCTGCGCCTGTGAAAGCGCTTCCAAGGAAGGGTGCTGGCTAGCAACAGCTTTCAGTGCTGGCACTTTTTATCTCTGAGCAATTGCTCGACGTTTGCAATTTCTCAGCTCGTGTCTACGAGACGGAGAGATAGTGACCGTGACGTTTGGTGTGTAGAGAAGCGCAAAGCCCCAGTGTTGCTGCGCCTGTGAAAGCGCTTCCAAGGAAGGGTGCTGGCTAGCAACAGCTTTCAGTGCTGGCACTTTTCATCTCTGAGCAATTGCTCGACTTTTGCAATTTCTCAGCTCGTGTCTACGAGACGGAGAGATAGTGACCGTGACCTTTGGTGGCTAGAGAAGCGCAAAGCCCCAGTGTTACTGCGCCTGTGAAAGCGCTTCCAAGGAAGGGTTCTGGCTAGCAAGAGCTTTCAGTGCTGGCACTTTTCATCTCTGAGCAATTGCTCGACGTTTGCAAATTTCTCACTTGAGCTCTCTTTAGACTGTGCGAGAGGATGAGCAGAAGATTAGGTGGCTGGAGAAGCCCAGAGCCCAGTGTTCTTAGGCCTACAAAAGCACTTCCAAGGAAGGGTGCTGGCTAGCAACAGCTTTCCGTGCTGGCACTTTTCATCTCTGAGCAATTGCTCGACGTTTGCAATTTCTCAGATCGTGTCTACGAGACGGAAAGAGAATGACCGTGACGTTTGGTGGGTAGAGAAGTGCAAAGCCCCAGTGTTGCTGCGCCTGTGAAAGCGCTTCCAAGGAAGGGTGCTGGCTAGCAAGAGCTTTCAGTGCTGGCACTTTTCATCTCTGAGCAATTGCTCGACGTTTGCAATTTCTCAGCTCGTGTCTGCGAGACGGAGAGATAGTGACCGTTCCTTTGGTGGGTAGAGAAGCGCAAAGCCCCAGTGTTGCTGCGCCTGTGAAAGCACTTCCAAGGAAGGGTGCTGGCTAGCAACAGCTTTCAGTGCTGGCACTTTTCATCTCTGAGCAATTGCTCGACGTTTGCAATTTCTCAGCTCGTGTCTACGAGACGGAGAGATAGTGACCGTGACGTTTGGTGGGTAGAGAAGCGCAAAGCCCCAGTGTTGCTGCGCCTGTGAAAGCGCTTCCAAGGAAGGGTTCTGGCTAGCAAGAGCTTTCAGTGCTGGCACTTTTCATCTCTGAGCAATTGCTCGACTTTTTCAATTTCTCAGCTCGTGTCTACGAGACGGAGAGATAGTGACCGTGACGTTTGGTGGGTAGAGAAGCGCAAAGGCCCAGTGTTGCTGCCCCTGTGAAAGCGCTTCCAAGGAAGGGTGCTGGCTAGCAACAGCTTTCAGTGCTGGCACTTTTCATCTCTGAGCAATTGCTCGACGTTTGCAATCTCTCAGCTCGTGTCTACGAGACGGAGAGATAGTGACCATGACGTTTGGTGGGTAGAGAAGCGCAAAGCCCCAGTGTTGCTGCGCCTGTGAAAGCGCTTCCAAGGAAGGGTGCTGGCTAGCAAGAGCTTTCAGTGCTGGCACTTTTCATCTCTGAGCAATTGCTCGACGTTTGCAATTTCTCACCTGAGCTCTCTTTAGAGTGCGCGAGAGGGTGAGCAGATGATTAGGTGGCTAGAGAAGCCCAGAGCCCCAGTGTTCTTAGGCCTACAAGAGCGTTTCCAAGGAAGGGTGCTGGCTAGCAACAGCTTTCAGTGCTGGCACTTTTCATCTCTGAGCAATTGCTCGAAGTTTGCAATCTCTCAGCTCGTGTCTACTAGACAGAGAGATAGTGACCGTGACGTTTGGTGGGTAGAGAAGCGCAAAGCCCCAGTGTTACTGCGCCTGTGAAAGCGCTTCCAAGGAAGGGTGCTGGCTAGCAACAGCTTTCAGTGCTGGCACTTTTCATCTCTGAGCAATTGCTCGACCTTTGCAATTTCTCACCTGAGCTCTCTTTAGAGTGCGCGAGAGGATGAGCAGAAGATTAGGTGGCTAGAGAAGCCCAGAGCCCCAGTGTTCTTAGGCCTACAAAAGCACTTCCAAGGAAGGCTGCTGGCTAGCAAGAGCTTTCAGTGCTGGCACTTTTCATCTCTGAGCAATTGCTCGACGTTTGCAATCTCTCAGCTCGTGTCTACGAGACGGAGAGATAGTGACCGTGACCTTTGGTGGGTAGAGAAGCGCAAAGCCCCAGTGTTGCTGCGCCTGTGAAAGCGCTTCCAAGGAAGGGTGCTGGCTAGCAAGAGCTTTCAGTGCCGGCACTTTTCATCTCTGAGCAGTTGGTCGACGTTTGCAATTTCTCAGCTCGTGTCTACGAGCCAGAGAGATAGTGACCGTGACGTTTGGTGGGTAGAGAAGCGCAAAGCCCCAGTGTTGCTGCGCCTGTGAAAGCGCTTCCAAGGAAGGGTGCTGGCTAGCAAGAGCTTTCAGTGCTGGCACTTTTCATCTCTGAGCAATTGCTCGACGTTTGCAATTTCTCAGCTCGTGTCTACGAGACGGAGAGATAGTGACCGTGACCTTTGGTGGCTAGAGAAGCGCAAAGCCCCAGTGTTACTGCGCCTGTGAAAGCGCTTCCAAGGAAGGGTGCTGGCTAGCAAGAGCTTTCAGTGCTGGCACTTTTCATCTCTGAGCAATTGCTCGACGTTTGCAATTTCTCACCTGAGCTCTCTTTAGACTGCGCGAGAGGATGAGCAGAAGATTAGGTGGCTAGAGAAGCCCAGAGCCCCAGTGTTCTTAGGCCTACAAGAGCGTTTCCAAGGAAGGGTGCTGGCTAGCAACAGCTTTCAGTGCTGGCACTTTTCATCTCTGAGCAATTGCTCGACGTTTGCAATCTCTCAGCTCGTGTCTACGAGATGGAGAGATAGTGACCGTTCCTTTGGTGGGTAGAGAAGCGCAAAGCCCCAGTGTTGCTGCGCCTGTGAAAGCGCTTCCAAGGAAGGGTGCTGGCTAGCAAGAGCTTTCAGTGCTGGCACTTTTCATCTCTGAGCAATTGCTCGACGTTTGCAATTTCTCACGTGAGCTCTCTTTAGACTGCTTGAGAGGATGAGCAGAAGATTAGGTGGCTAGAGAAGCCCAGAGCCCCAGTGTTCTTAGGCCTACAAAACCACTTCCAAGGAAGGGTGCTGGCTAGCAACAGCTTTCAGTGCTGGCACTTTTCATCTCTGAGCAATTGCTCGACGTTTGCAATCTCTCAGCTCGTGTCTACGAGACGGAGAGATAGTGACCGTGACGTTTGGTGGGTAGAGAAGCGCAAAGCCCCAGTGTTGCTGCGCCTGTGAAAGCGCTTCCAAGGAAGGGTGCTGGCTAGCAACAGCTTTCAGTGCTGGCACTTTTCATCTCTGAGCAATTGCTCGACGTTTGCAATTTCTCACCTGAGCTCTCTTTAGAGTGCGCGAGAGGGTGAGCAGAAGATTAGGTGGCTGGAGAAGCCCAGAGCCCCAGTGTTCTTAGGGCTACAAAAGCGCTTCCAAGGAAGGGTGCTGGCTAGCAAGAGCTTTCAGTGCTGGCACTTTTCATCTCTGAGCAATTGCTCGACGTTTGCAATTTCTCAGCTCGTGTCTACGAGACGGAGAGATAGTGACCGTGACCTTTGGTGGGTAGAGAAGCGCAAAGCCCCAGTGTTACTGCGCCTGTGGAAGCGCTTCCAAGGAAGGGTGCTGGCTAGCAAGAGCTTTCAGTGCTGGCACTTTTCATCTCTGAGCAATTGCTCGACCTTTGCAATTTCTCACCTGAGCTCTCTTTAGAGTGCGCGAGAGGATGAGCAGATGATTAGGTGGCTAGAGAAACACAGAGCCCCAGTGTTCTTAGGCCTACAAAAGCGCTTCCAAGGAAGGGTGCTGGCTAGCAAGAGCTTTCAGTGCTGGCACTTTTCATCTCTGAGCAATTGCTCGACGTTTGCAATTTCTCAGCTCGTGTCTACGAGACGGAGAGATAGTGACCGTGACCTTTGGTGGGTAGAGAAGCGCAAAGCCCCAGTGTTACTGCGCCTGTGAAAGCGCTTCCAAGGAAGGGTGCTGGCTAGCAAGAGCTTTCAGTGCTGGCACTTTTCATCTCTGAGCAATTGCTCGACGTTTGCAATTTCTCACCTGAGCTCTCTTTAGAGTGCGCGAGAGGATGAGCAGAAGATTAGGTGGCTAGAGAAACACAGAGCCCCAGTGTTCTTAGGCCTACAAAAGCGCTTCTAAGGAAGGGTGCTGGCTAGCAAGAGCTTTCAGTGCTGGCACTTTTCATCTCTGAGCAATTGCTCGACGTTTGCAATTTCTCAGCTTGTGTCTACGAGACGGAGAGATAGTGACCGTGACGTTTGGTGGCTAGAGAAGCGCAAAGCCCCAGTGTTGCTGCGCCTGTGAAAGCGCTTCCAAGGAAGGGTGCTGGCTAGCAACAGCTTTCAGTGCTGGCACTTTTCATCTCTGAGCAATTGCTCGACGTTTGCAATTTCTCAGCTCGTGTCTACGAGACGGAGAGAGATAGTGACCGTGAAGTTTGGTGGGTAGAGAAGCGCAAAGCCCCAGTGTTGCTGCGCCTGTGAAAGCGCTTCCAAGGAAGGGTGCTGGCTAGCAACAGCTTTCAGTGCTGGCACTTTTCATCTCTGAGCAATTGCTCGACGTTTGCAATCTCTCAGCTCGTGTCTACGAGACGGAGAGATAGTGACCGTGACGTTTGGTGGCTAGAGAAGCGCAAAGCCCCAGTGTTGCTGCGCCTGTGAAAGCGCTTCCAAGGAAGGGTGCTGGCTAGCAACAGCTTTCAGTGCTGGCACTTTTCATCTCTGAGCAATTGCTCGACGTTTGCAATTTCTCAGCTCGTGTCTACGAGACGGAGAGAGATAGTGACCGTGAAGTTTGGTGGGTAGAGAAGCGCAAAGCCCCAGTGTTGCTGCGCCTGTGAAAGCGCTTCCAAGGAAGGGTGCTGGCTAGCAACAGCTTTCAGTGCTGGCACTTTTCATCTCTGAGCAATTGCTCGACGTTTGCAATCTCTCAGCTCGTGTCTACGAGACGGAGAGATAGTGACCGTGACGTTTGGTGGCTAGAGAAGCGCAAAGCCCCAGTGTTGCTGCGCCTGTGAAAGCGCTTCCAAGGAAGGGTGCTGGCTAGCAACAGCTTTCAGTGCTGGCACTTTTCATCTCTGAGCAATTGCTCGACGTTTGCAATTTCTCACCTGAGCTCTCTTTAGAGTGCGCGAGAGGGTGAGCAGAAGATTAGGTGGCTAGAGAAGCCCAGAGCCCCAGTGTTCTTAGGCCTACAAGAGCGTTTCCAAGGAAGGGTGCTGGCTAGCAAGAGCTTTCAGTGCTGGCACTTTTCATCTCTGAGCAATTGCTCGACGTTTGCAATCTCTCAGCTCGTGTCCACGAGACGGAGAGATAGTGACCGTGACCTTTGGTGGGTAGAGAAGCGCAAAGCCCCAGTGTTGCTGCGCCTGTGAAAGCGCTTCCAAGGAAGGGTGCTGGCTAGCAACAGTTTTCAGTGCTGGCACTTTTCATCTCTGAGCAATTGCTCGACCTTTGCAATTTCTCACCTGAGCTCTCTTTAGAGTGCGCGAGAGGATGAGCAGAAGATTAGGTGGCTAGAGAAGCCCAGAGCCCCAGTGTTCTTAGGGCTACAAAAGCACTTCCAAGGAAGGGGGCTGGCTAGCAACAGCTTTCAGTGCTGGCACTTTTCATCTCTGAGCAATTGCTCGAAGTTTGCAATTTCTCAGCTCGTGTCTACGAGACAGAGAGATAGTGACCATGACGTTTGGTGGGTAGAGAAGCGCAAAGCCCCAGTGTTGCTGCGCCTGTGAAAGCGCTTCCAAGGAAGGGTGCTGGCTAGCAACAGCTTTTAGTGCTGGCACTTTTCATCTCTGAGCAATTGCTCGACGTTTGCAATTTCTCACCTGAGCTCTCTTTAGACTGCGCGAGAGGATGAGCAGAAGATTAGGTGGCTAGAGAAGCCCAGAGCCCCAGTGTTCTTAGGCCTACAAAAGCGCTTCCAAGGAAGGGTGCTGGCTAGCAAGAGCTTTCAGTGCTGGCACTTTTCATCTCTGAGCAATTGCTCGACGTTTGAAATTTCTCACCTCGTGTCTACGAGACGGAGAGATAGTGACCGTGACGTTTGGTGGGTAGAGAAGCGCAAAGCCCCAGTGTTGCTGCGCCTGTGAAAGCGCTTCCAAGGAAGGGTGCTGGCTAGCAAGAGCTTTCAGTGCTGGCACTTTTCATCTCTGAGCAATTGCTCGACGTTTGCAATTTCTCACCTGAGCTCTCTTTAGACTGCGCGAGAGGATGAGCAGAAGATTAGGTGGCTAGAGAAGCCCAGAGCCCCAGTGTTCTTAGGCCTACAAAAGCACTTCCAAGGAAGGGTGCTGGCTAGCAACAGCTTTCAGTGCTGGCACTTTTCATCTCTGAGCAATTGCTCGACGTCTGCAATCTCTCAGCTCGTGTCTACGAGACGGAGAGATAGTGACCGTGACGTTTGGTGGGTAGAGAAGCGCAAAGCCCCAGTGTTGCTGCGCCTGTGAAAGCGCTTCCAAGGAAGGGTGCTGGCTAGCAACAGCTTTCAGTGCCGGCAGTTTTCATCTCTGAGCAGTTGGTCGACGTTTGCAATTTCTCAGCTCGTGTCTACGAGCCAGAGAGATAGTGACCGTGACGTTTGGTGGGTAGAGAAGCGCAAAGCCCCAGTGTTGCTGCGCCTGTGAAAGCGCTTCCAAGGAAGGGTGCTGGCTAGCAAGAGCTTTCAGTGCTGGCACTTTTCATCTCTGAGCAATTGCTCGACGTTTGCAATTTCTCAGCTCGTGTCTACGAGACAGAGAGATAGTGACCGTGACCTTTGGTGGCTAGAGAAGCGCAAAGCCCCAGTGTTGCTGCGCCTGTGAAAGCGCTTCCAAGGAAGGGTGCTGGCTAGCAACAGCTTTCAGTGCTGGCACTTTTCATCTCTGAGCAATTGCTCGACCTTTGCAATTTCTCACCTGAGCTCTCTTTAGACTGCGCGAGAGGATGAGCAGAAGATTAGGTGGCTAGAGAAGCCCAGACCCCAGTGTTCTTAGGCCTACAAGAGCGTTTCCAAGGAAGGGTGCTGGCTAGCAACAGCTTTCAGTGCTGGCACTTTTCATCTCTGAGCAATTGCTCGACGTTTGCAATCTCTCAGCTCGTGTTTACGAGATGGAGAGATAGTGACCGTGACGTTTGGTGGGTAGAGAAGCGCAAAGCCCCAGTGTTGCTGCGCCTGTGAAAGCGCTTCCAAGGAAGGGTGCTGGCTAGCAAGAGCTTTCAGTGCTGGCACTTTTCATCTCTGAGCAATTGCTCGACGTTTGCAATTTCTCACCTGAGCTCTCTTTAGACTGCGCGAGAGGATGAGCAGAAGATTAGGTGGCTAGAGAAGCCCAGAGCCCCAGTGTTCTTAGGCCTACAAAAGCACTTCCAAGGAAGGGTGCTGGCTAGCAACAGCTTTCAGTGCTGGCACTTTTCATCTCTGAGCAATTGCTCGACGTTTGCAATCTCTCAGCTCGTGTCTACGAGCCAGAGAGATAGTGACCGTGGCCTTTGGTGGGTAGAGAAGCGCAAAGCCCCAGTGTTGCTGCGCCTGTGAAAGCGCTTCCAAGGAAGGGTGCTGGCTAGCAAGAGCTTTCAGTGCTGGCACTTTTCATCTCTGAGCAATTGCTCAACGTTTGCAATTTCTCACCTGAGCTCTCTTTAGAGTGTGCGAGAGGATGAGCAGAAGATTAGGTGGCTGGAGAAGCCCAGAGCCCCAGTGTTCTTAGGCCTACAGAAGCGCTTCCAAGGAAGGGTGCTGGCTAGCAAGAGCTTTCAGTGCTGGCACTTTTCATCTCTGAGCAATTGCTCGACGTTTGCAATTTCTCAGCTCGTGTCTACGAGACGGAAAGAGAATGACCGTGACGTTTGGTGGGTAGAGAAGCGCAAAGCCCCAGTGTTGCTGCGCCTGTGAAAGTGCTTCCAAGGAAGGGTGCTGGCTAGCAACAGCTTTCAGTGCTGACACTTTTCATCTCTGAGCAATTTCTCGACCTTTGCAATTTCTCACCTGAGCTCTCTTTAGAGTGCGCGAGAGGATGAGCAGAAGATTAGGTGGCTAGAGAAGCCCAGAGCCCCAGTATTCTAAGGGCTACAAAAGCACTTCCAAGGAAGGGTGCTGGCTAGCAACAGCTTTCAGTGCTGGCACTTTTCATCTCTGAGCAATTGCTCGACGTTTGCAATCTCTCAGCTCGTGTTTACGAGATGGAGAGATAGTGACCGTGACGTTTGGTGGGTAGAGAAGCGCAAAGCCCCAGTGTTGCTGCGCCTGTGAAAGCGCTTCCAAGGAAGGGTGCTGGCTAGCAACAGCTTTCAGTGCTGGCACTTTTCATCTCTGAGCAATTGCTCGACGTTTGCAATCTCTCAGCTCGTGTCTACGAGCCAGAGAGATAGTGACCGTGGCCTTTGGTGGGTAGAGAAGCGCAAAGCCCCAGTGTTGCTGCGCCTGTGAAAGCGCTTCCAAGGAAGGGTGCTGCCTAGCAAGAGCTTTCAGTGCTGGCACTTTTCATCTCTGAGCAATTGCTCAACGTTTGCAATTTCTCACCTGAGCTCTCTTTAGAGTGCGCGAGAGGATGAGCAGAAGATTAGGTGGCTGGAGAAGCCCAGAGCCCCAGTGTTCTTAGGCCTACAGAAGCGCTTCCAAGGAAGGGTGCTGGCTAGCAAGAGCTTTCAGTGCTGGCACTTTTCATCTCTGAGCAATTGCTCTACGTTTGCAATTTCTCAGCTCGTGTCTACGAGATGGAAAGAGAATGACCGTGACGTTTGGTGGGTAGAGAAGCGCAAAGCCCCAGTGTTGCTGCGCCTGTGAAAGCGCTTCCAAGGAAGGGTGCTGGCTAGCAAGATCTTTCAGTGCTGGCACTTTTCATCTCTGAGCAATTGCTCGACCTTTGCAATTTCTCACCTGAGCTCTCTTTAGAGTGCGCGAGAGGATGAGCAGAAGATTAGGTGGCTAGAGAAGCCCAGAGCCCCTGTGTTCTAAGGGCTACAAGAGCGTTTCCAAGGAAGGGTGCTGGCTAGCAAGAGCTTTCAGTGCTGGCACTTTTCATCTCTGAGCAATTGCTCGACTTTTTCAATTTCTCAGCTCGTGTCTACGAGCCAGAGAGATAGTGACCGTGACATTTGGTGGCTAGAGAAGCGCAAAGCCCCAGTGTTGCTGCGCCTGTGAAAGCGCTTCCAAGGAAGGGTGCTGGCTAGCAAGAGCTTTCAGTGCTGGCACTTTTCATCTCTGAGCAATTGCTCGACGTTTGCAATCTCTCAGCTCGTGTCTATGAGACGGAAAGAGAATGACCGTGACGTTTGGTGGCTAGAGAAGCGCAAAGCCCCAGTGTTGCTGCGCCTGTGAAAGCGCTTCCAAGGAAGGGTGCTGGCTAGCAACAGTTTTCAGTGCTGGCACTTTTCATCTCTGAGCAATTGCTCGACGTTTGCAATCTCTCAGCTCGTGTCTACGAGACGGAGAGATAGTGACCGTGACGTTTGGTGGGTAGAGAAGCGCAAAGCCCCAGTGTTGCTGCGCCTGTGAAAGCGCTTCCAAGGAAGGGTGCTGGCTAGCAACAGCTTTCAGTGCTGGCACTTTTCATCTCTGAGCAATTGCTCGACGTTTGCAATTTCTCACCTGAGCTCTCTTTAGAGTGCGCGAGAGGATGAGCAGAAGATTAGGTGGCTAGAGAAGCCCAGAGCCCCAGTGTTCTAAGGGCTACAAGAGCGTTTCCAAGGAAGGGTGCTGGCTAGCAAGAGCTTTCAGTGCTGGCACTTTTCATCTCTGAGCAATTGCTCGACTTTTGCAATTTCTCAGCTCGTGTCTACGAGATGGAAAGAGAATGACCGTGACGTTTGGTGGGTAGAGAAGCGCAAAGCCCCAGTGTTGCTGCGCCTGTGAAAGCGCTTCCAAGGAAGGGTGCTGGCTAGCAAGAGCTTTCAGTGCTGGCACTTTTCATCTCTGAGCAATTGCTCGACGTTTGCAATTTCTCACCTGAGCTCTCTTTAGACTGCGCGAGAGGATGAGCAGAAGATTAGGTGGCTAGAGAAGCCCAGAGCCCCTGTGTTCTAAGGGCTACAAGAGCGTTTCCAAGGAAGGGTGCTGGCTAGCAACAGCTTTCAGTGCTGGCACTTTTCATCTCTGAGCAATTGCTCGACTTTTTCAATTTCTCAGCTCGTGTCTACGAGCCAGAGAGATAGTGACCGTGACCTTTGGTGGCTAGAGAAGCGCAAAGCCCCAGTGTTGCTGCGCCTGTGAAAGCGCTTCCAAGGAAGGGTGCTGGCTAGCAACAGCTTTCAGTGCTGGCACTTTTCATCTCTGAGCAATTGCTCGACGTTTGCAATTTCTCAGCTCGTGTCTACGAGACGGAGAGATAGTGACCGTGACGTTTGGTGGGTAGAGAAGCGCAAAGCCCCAGTGTTGCTGCGCCTGTGAAAGCGCTTCCAAGGAAGGGTGCTGGCTAGCAAGAGCTTTCAGTGCTGGCACTTTTCATCTCTGAGCAATTGCTCGACGTTTGCAATTTCTCACCTGAGCTCTCTTTAGAGTGCGCGAGAGGATGAGCAGAAGATTAGGTGGCTAGAGAAACACAGAGCCCCAGTGTTCTTTAGGCCTACAAAAGCGCATCCAAGGAAGGGTGCTGGCTAGCAACAGCTTTCAGTGCTGGCACTTTTCATCTCTGAGCAATTGCTCGACGTTTGCAATCTCTCAGCTCGTGTCTATGAGACGGAAAGAGAATGACCGTGACGTTTGGTGGCTAGAGAAGCGCAAAGCCCCAGTGTTGCTGCGCCTCTGAAAGCGCTTCCAAGGAAGGGTGCTGGCTAGCAAGAGCTTTCAGTGCTGGCACTTTTCATCTCTGAGCAATTGCTCGACGTTTGCAATTTCTCACCTGAGCTCTCTTTAGAGTGCGCGAGAGGATGAGCAGAAGATTAGGTGGCTAGAGAAACACAGAGCCCCTGTGTTCTAAGGGCTACAAGAGCGTTTCCAAGGAAGGGTGCTGGCTAGCAAGAGCTTTCAGTGCTGGCACTTTTCATCTCTGAGCAATTGCTCGACTTTTGCAATTTCTCAGCTCGTGTCTATGAGACGGAAAGAGAATGACCGTGACGTTTGGTGGCTAGAGAAGCGCAAAGCCCCAGTGTTGCTGCGCCTGTGAAAGCGCTTCCAAGGAAGGGTGCTGGCTAGCAACAGTTTTCAGTGCTGGCACTTTTCATCTCTGAGCAATTGCTCGACGTTTGCAATCTCTCAGCTCGTGTCTACGAGACGGAGAGATAGTGACCGTGACGTTTGGTGGGTAGAGAAGCGCAAAGCCCCAGTGTTGCTGCGCCTGTGAAAGCGCTTCCAAGGAAGGGTGCTGGCTAGCAAGAGCTTTCAGTGCTGGTACTTTTCATCTCTGAGCAATTGCTGGACGTTTGCAATTTCTCACCTGAGCTCTCTTTAGACTGCGCGAGAGGATGAGCAGAAGATTAGGTGGCTAGAGAAGTCCAGAGCCCCAGTGTTCTTAGGCCTATAAAAGCGCATCCAAGGAAGGGTGCTGGCTAGCAACAGCTTTCAGTGCTGGCACTTTTCATCTCTGAGCAATTGCTCGACGTTTGCAATCTCTCAGCTCGTGTCTACGAGACGGAAAGAGAATGACCGTGACGTTTGGTGGCTAGAGAAGCGCAAAGCCCCAGTGTTGCTGCCCCTGTGAAAGCGCTTCCAAGGAAGGGTGCTGGCTAGCAAGAGCTTTCAGTGCTGGCACTTTTCATCTCTGAGCAATTGCTCGACGTTTGCAATTTCTCACCTGAGCTCTCTTTAGAGTGCGCGAGAGGATGAGCAGAAGATTAGGTGGCTAGAGAAACACAGAGCCCCAGTGTTCTAAGGGCTACAAGAGCGTTTCCAAGGAAGGGTGCTGGCTAGCAAGAGCTTTCAGCGCTGGCACTTTTCATCTCTGAGCAATTGCTCGACTTTTGCAATTTCTCAGCTCGTGTCTACGAGCCAGAGAGATAGTGACCGTGACCTTTGGTGGCTAGAGAAGCGCAAAGCCCCAGTGCTGCTGCGCCTGTGAAAGCGCTTCCAAGGAAGGGTGCTGGCTAGCAAGAGCTTTCAGTGCTGGCACTTTTCATCTCTGAGCAATTGCTCGACGTTTGCAATTTCTCAGCTCGTGTCTACGAGACGGAGAGATAGTGACCGTGACGTTTGGTGGGTAGAGAAGCGCAAAGCCCCAGTGTTGCTGCGCCTGTGAAAGCGCTTCCAAGGAAGGGTGCTGGCTAGCAAGAGCTTTCAGTGCTGGCACTTTTCATCTCTGAGCAATTGCTCGACGTTTGCAATTTCTCACCTGAGCTCTCTTTAGAGTGCGCGAGAGGATGAGCAGAAGATTAGGTGGGTAGAGAAACACAGAGCCCCAGTGTTCTTTAGGCCTACAAAAGCGCATCCAAGGAAGGGTGCTGGCTAGCAACAGCTTTCAGTGCTGGCACTTTTCATCTCTGAGCAATTGCTCGACGTTTGCAATCTCTCAGCTCGTGTCTATGAGACGGAAAGAGAATGACCGTGACGTTTGGTGGCTAGAGAAGCGCAAAGCCCCAGTGTTGCTGCGCCTCTGAAAGCGCTTCCAAGGAAGGGTGCTGGCTAGCAACAGCTTTCACTGCTGGCACTTTTCATCTCTGAGCAATTGCTCGACCTTTGCAATTTCTCACCTGAGCTCTCTTTAGAGTGCGCGAGAGGATGAGCAGAAGATTAGGTGGCTAGAGAAACACAGAGCCCCTGTGTTCTAAGGGCTACAAGAGCGTTTCCAAGGAAGGGTGCTGGCTAGCAAGAGCTTTCAGTGCTGGCACTTTTCATCTCTGAGCAATTGCTCGACTTTTGCAATTTCTCAGCTCGTGTCTACGAGGTGGAAAGAGAATGACCGTGACATTTGGTGGGTAGAGAAGCGCAAAGCCCCAGTGTTGCTGCGCCTGTGAAAGCGCTTCCAAGGAAGGGTGCTGGCTAGCAACAGCTTTCAGTGCTGGCACTTTTCATCTCTGAGCAATTGCTCGACGTTTGCAATTTCTCACCTGAGCTCTCTTTAGAGTGCGCGAGAGGATGAGCAGAAGATTAGGTGGCTAGAGAAACACAGAGCGCCAGTGTTCTTAGGGCTACAAAAGCACTTCCAAGGAAGGGTGCCGGCTAGCAACAGCTTTCAGTGCTGGCACTTCTCATGTCTGAGCAATTGCTCGACGTTTGCAATGTCTCAGCTCGTGTCTACGAGACGGAGATATAGTGACCGTGACCTTTGGTGGCTAGAGAAGCGCAAAGCCCCAGTGTTGCTGCGCCTGTGAAAGCGCTTCCAAGGAAGGGTGCTGGCTAGCAACAGCTTTCAGTGCTGACACTTTTCATCTCTGAGCAATTGCTCGACCTTTGCAGTCTCTCACCTGAGCTCTCTTTAGACTGCGCGAGAGGATGAGCAGAAGATTAGGTGGCTAGAGAAGCCCAGAGCCCCAGTGTTCTCAGGCCTACAAAAGCGCTTCCAAGGAAGGGTGCTGGCTAGCAACAGCTTTCAGTGCTGGCACTTTTCATCTCTGAGCAATTGCTTGACGTTTGCAATGTCTCAGCTCGTGTCTACGAGACGGAGAGATAGTGACCGTGACGTTTGGTGGCTAGAGAAGCGCAAAGCCCCAGTGTTGCTGCGCCTGTGAAAGCGCTTCCAAGGAAGGGTGCTGGCTAGCAAGAGCTTTCAGTGCTGGCACTTTTCATCTCTGAGCAATTGCTCGACGTTTGCAATTTCTCACGTGAGCTCTCTTTAGACTGCACGAGAGGATGAGCAGAAGATTAGGTGGCTAGAGAAGCCCAGAGCCCCAGTGTTCTTAGGGCTACAAGAGCGTTTCCAAGGAAGGGTGCTGGCTAGCAAGAGCTTTCAGTGCTGGCACTTTTCATCTCTGAGCAATTGCTCGACGTTTGCAATTTCTCACCTGAGCTCTCTTTAGAGTGCGCGAGAGGATGAGCAGAAGATTAGGTGGCTAGAGAAGCCCAGAGCCCCTGTGTTCTAAGGGCTACAAGAGCGTTTCCAAGGAAGGGTGCTGGTTAGCAAGAGCTTTCAGTGCTGGCACTTTTCATCTCTGAGCAATTGCTCGACTTTTTCAATTTCTCAGCTCGTGTCTACGAGCCAGAGAGATAGTGACCGTGACATTTGGTGGCTAGAGAATCACAAAGCCCCAGTGTTGCTGCGCCTGTGAAAGCACTTCCAAGGAAGGGTGCTGGCTAGCAAGAGCTTTCAGTGCTGGCACTTTTCATCTCTGAGCAATTGCTCAACGTTTGCAATTGCTCAGATCGTGTCTATGAGACGGAAAGAGAATGACCGTGAAGTTTGGTGGGTAGAGAAGCGCAAAGCCCCAGTGTTGCTGCGCCTGTGAAAGCGCTTCCAAGGAAGGGTGCTGGCTAGCAAGAGCTTTCAGTGCTGGCACTTTTCATCTCTGAGCAATTGCTCGACGTTTGCAATCTCTCAGCTCGTGTCTACGAGACGGAGAGATAGTGACCGTGACGTTTGGTGGGTAGAGAAGCGCAATGCCCCAGTGTTGCTGCGCCTGTGAAAGCGCTTCCAAGGAAGGGTGCTGGCTAGCAACAGCTTTCAGTGCTGGCACTTTTCATCTCTGAGCAATTGCTCAACATTTGCAATTTCTCACCTGAGTTCTCTTTAGACTGCGCGAGAGGATGAGCAGAAGATTAGGTGGCTGGAGAAACACAGAGCCCCACTGTTCTTAGGCCTACAAAAGCACTTCCAAGGAAGGGTGCTGGCTAACAACAGCTTTCAGTGCTGGCACTTTTCATCTCTGAGCAATTGCTCGACGTTTGCAATTTCTCAGCTCGTGTCTACGAGATGGAAAGAGAATGACCGTGACATTTGGTGGCTAGAGAAGCGAAAAGCCCCAGTGTTGCTGCGCCTCTGAAAGCGCTTCCAAGGAAGGGTGCTGGCTAGCAACAGCTTTCAGTGCTGGCACTTTTCATCTCTGAGCAATTGCTCAACGTTTGCAATTTCTCACCTGAGCTCTCTTTAGAGTGCGCGAGAGGATGAGCAGAAGATTAGGTGGCTAGAGAAGTCCAGAGCCCCACTGTTCTTAGGCCTACAGAACCGCTTCCAAGGAAGGGTGCTGGCTAGCAACAGCTTTCAGTGCTGGCACTTTTCATCTCTGAGCAATTGCTCGACGTTTGCAATTTCTCACCTGAGCTCTCTTTAGAGTGCGCGAGAGGATGAGCAGAAGATTAGGTGGCTAGAGAAGCCCAGAGCCCCTGTGTTCTAAGGGCTACAAGAGCGTTTCCACGGAAGGGTGCTGGTTAGCAAGAGCTTTCAGTGCTGGCACTTTTCATCTCTGAGCAATTGCTCGACTTTTTCAATTTCTCAGCTCGTGTCTACGAGCCAGAGAGATAGTGACCGTGACATTTGGTGGCTAGAGAAGCGCAAAGCCCCAGTGTTGCTGCGCCTGTGAAAGCACTTCCAAGGAATGGTGCTGGCTAGCAAGAGCTTTCAGTGCTGGCACTTTTCATCTCTGAGCAATTGCTCGACGTTTGCAATTGCTCAGCTCGTGTCTATGAGACGGAAAGAGAATGACCGTGACGTTTGGTGGGTAGAGAAGCGGAAAGCCCCAGTGTTACTGCGCCTGTGAAAGCGCTTCCAAGGAAGGCTGCTGGCTAGCAACAGTTTTCAGTGCTGGCACTTTTCATCTCTGAGCAATTGCTTGACGTTTGCAATGTCTCAGCTCGTGTCTACGAGACGGAGAGATAGTGACCGTGACGTTTGGTGGGTAGAGAAGCGCAAAGCCCCAGTGTTGCTGCGCCTGTGAAAGCGCTTCCAAGGAAGGGTGCTGGCTAGCAACAGCTTTCAGTGCTGGCACTTTTCATCTCTGAGCAATTGCTCGACGTTTGCAATTTCTCACGTGAGCTCTCTTTAGAGTGCGCGAGAGGATGAGCAGAAGATTAGGTGGCTAGAGAAGCCCAGAGCCCCAGTGTTCTCAGGCCTACAAAAGCACTTCCAAGGAAGGGTGCTGGCTAGCAAGAGCTTTCAGTGCTGGCACTTTTCATCTCTGAGCAATTGCTCGACGTTTGCAATTTCTCACCTGAGCTCTCTTTAGAATGCGCGAGAGGATGAGCAGAAGATTAGGTGGCTGGAGAAACACAGAGCCCCACTGTTCTTAGGCCTACAAAAGCACTTCCAAGGAAGGGTGCTGGCTAGCAAGAGCTTTCAGTGCTGGCACTTTTCATCTCTGAGCAATTGCTCGACGTTTGCAATTTCTCAGCTCGTGTCTAGGAGACGGAGAGATAGTGACCGTGACGTTTGGTGGCTAGAGAAGCGGAAAGCCCCAGTGTTACTGCGCCTGTGAAAGCGCTTCCAAGGAAGGCTGCTGGCTAGCAAGAGCTTTCAGTGCTGGCACTTTTCATCTCTGAGCAATTGCTCAACGTTTGCAATTTCTCACCTGAGCTCTCTTTAGAGTGCGCGAGAGGATGAGCAGAAGATTAGGTGGCTAGAGAAGTCCAGAGCCCCACTGTTCTTAGGCCTACAGAACCGCTTCCAAGGAAGGGTGCTGGCTAGCAACAGCTTTCAGTGCTGGCACTTTTCATCTCTGAGCAATTGCTCGACGTTTGCAATTTCTCAGCTCGTGTCTATGAGATGGAAAGAGAATGACCGTGACGTTTGGTGGGTAGAGAAGCGCAAAGCCCCAGTGTTGCTGCGCCTGTGAAAGCGCTTCCAAGGAAGGGTGCTGGCTAGCAAGAGCTTTCAGTGCTGGCACTTTTCATCTCTGAGCAATTGCTCGACGTTTGCAATTTCTCACCCGAGCTCTCTTTAGAGTGCGCGAGAGGATGAGCAGAAGATTAGGTGGCTAGAGAAGCCCAGAGCCCCAGTATTCTAAGGGCTACAAAAGCACTTCCAAGGAAGGGTGCTGGCTAGCAACAGCTTTCAGTGCTGGCACTTTTCATCTCTGAGCAATTGCTCGACGTTTGCAATCTCTCAGCTCGTGTTTACGAGATGGAGAGATAGTGACCGTGACGTTTGGTGGGTAGAGAAGCGCAAAGCCCCAGTGTTGCTGCGCCTGTGAAAGCGCTTCCAAGGAAGGGTGCTGGCTAGCAACAGCTTTCAGTGCTGGCACTTTTCATCTCTGAGCAATTGCTCGACGTTTGCAATCTCTCAGCTCGTGTCTACGAGCCAGAGAGATAGTGACCGTGGGCTTTGGTGGGTAGAGAAGCGCAAAGCCCCAGTGTTGCTGCGCCTGTGAAAGCGCTTCCAAGGAAGGGTGCTGGCTAGCAAGAGCTTTCAGTGCTGGCACTTTTCATCTCTGAGCAATTGCTCAACGTTTGCAATTTCTCACCTGAGCTCTCTTTAGAGTGCGCGAGAGGATGAGCAGAAGATTAGGTGGCTGGAGAAGCCCAGAGCCCCAGTGTTCTTAGGCCTACAGAAGCGCTTCCAAGGAAGGGTGCTGGCTAGCAAGAGCTTTCAGTGCTGGCACTTTTCATCTCTGAGCAATTGCTCGACTTTTTCAATTTCTCAGCTCGTGTCTACGAGCCAGAGAGATAGTGACCGTGACATTTGGTGGCTAGAGAAGCGCAAAGCCCCAGTGTTGCTGCGCCTGTGAAAGCACTTCCAAGGAATGGTGCTGGCTAGCAAGAGCTTTCAGTGCTGGCACTTTTCATCTCTGAGCAATTGCTCGACGTTTGCAATCTCTCAGCTCGTGTCTACGAGACGGAGAGATAGTGACCGTGGGCTTTGGTGGGTAGAGAAGCGCAAAGCCCCAGTGTTGCTGCGCCTGTGAAAGCGCTTCCAAGGAAGGGTGCTGGCTAGCAAGAGCTTTCAGTGCTGGCACTTTTCATCTCTGAGCAATTGCTCAACGTTTGCAATTTCTCACCTGAGCTCTCTTTAGAGTGCGCGAGAGGATGAGCAGAAGATTAGGTGGCTGGAGAAGCCCAGAGCCCCAGTGTTCTTAGGCCTACAGAAGCGCTTCCAAGGAAGGGTGCTGGCTAGCAAGAGCTTTCAGTGCTGGCACTTTTCATCTCTGAGCAATTGCTCGACGTTTGCAATTTCTCAGCTCGTGTCTACGAGACGGAAAGAGAATGACCGTGACGTTTGGTGGGTAGAGAAGCGCAAAGCCCCAGTGTTGCTGCGCCTGTGAAAGCGCTTCCAAGGAAGGGTGCTGGCTAGCAAGATCTTTCAGTGCTGGCACTTTTCATCTCTGAGCAATTGCTTGACGTTTGCAATTTCTCACCTGAGCTCTCTTTAGAGTGCGCGAGAGGATGAGCAGAAGATTAGGTGGCTAGAGAAGCCCAGAGCCCCTGTGTTCTAAGGGCTACAAGAGCGTTTCCAAGGAAGGGTGCTGGCTAGCAAGAGCTTTCAGTGCTGGCACTTTTCATCTCTGAGCAATTGCTCGACTTTTTCAATTTCTCAGCTCGTGTCTACGAGCCAGAGAGATAGTGACCGTGACATTTGGTGGGTAGAGAAGCGCAAAGCCCCAGTGTTGCTGCGCCTGTGAAAGCGCTTCCAAGGAAGGGTGCTGGCTAGCAAGAGCTTTCAGTGCTGGCACTTTTCATCTCTGAGCAATTGCTCGACGTTTGCAATCTCTCAGCTCGTGTCTACAAGACGGAAAGAGAATGACCGTGACGTTTGGTGGCTAGAGAAGCGCAAAGCCCCAGTGTTGCTGCGCCTGTGAAAGCGCTTCCAAGGAAGGGTGCTGGCTAGCAACAGTTTTCAGTGCTGGCACTTTTCATCTCTGAGCAATTGCTCGACGTTTGCAATTTCTCAGCTCGTGTCTACGAGACGGAGAGATAGTGACCGTGACGTTTGGTGGGTAGAGAAGCGCAAAGCCCCAGTGTTGCTGCGCCTGTGAAAGCGCTTCCAAGGAAGGGTGCTGGCTAGCAACAGCTTTCTGTGCTGGCACTTTTCATCTCTGAGCAATTGCTCGACCTTTGCAATTTCTCAGCTCGTGTCTACGAGACGGAAAGAGAATGACCGTGACGTTTGGTGGGTAGAGAAGCGCAAAGCCCCAGTGTTGCTGCGCCTGTGAAAGCGCTTCCAAGGAAGGGTGCTGGCTAGCAAGATCTTTCAGTGCTGGCACTTTTCATCTCTGAGCAATTGCTCGACCTTTGCAATTTCTCACCTGAGCTCTCTTTAGAGTGCGCGAGAGGATGAGCAGAAGATTAGGTGGCTAGAGAAGCCCAGAGCCCCTGTGTTCTAAGGGCTACAAGAGCGTTTCCAAGGAAGGGTGCTGGCTAGCAAGAGCTTTCAGTGCTGGCACTTTTCATCTCTGAGCAATTGCTCGACTTTTTCAATTTCTCAGCTCGTGTCTACGAGCCAGAGAGATAGTGACCGTGACATTTGGTGGCTAGAGAAGCGCAAAGCCCCAGTGTTGCTGCGCCTGTGAAAGCGCTTCCAAGGAAGGGTGCTGGCTAGCAAGAGCTTTCAGTGCTGGCACTTTTCATCTCTGAGCAATTGCTCGACGTTTGCAATCTCTCAGCTCGTGTCTATGAGACGGAAAGAGAATGACCGTGACGTTTGGTGGCTAGAGAAGCGCAAAGCCCCAGTGTTGCTGCGCCTGTGAAAGCGCTTCCAAGGAAGGGTGCTGGCTAGCAACAGTTTTCAGTGCTGGCACTTTTCATCTCTGAGCAATTGCTCGACGTTTGCAATCTCTCAGCTCGTGTCTACGAGACGGAGAGATAGTGACCGTGACGTTTGGTGGGTAGAGAAGCGCAAAGCCCCAGTGTTGCTGCGCCTGTGAAAGCGCTTCCAAGGAAGGGTGCTGGCTAGCAACAGCTTTCAGTGCTGGCACTTTTCATCTCTGAGCAATTGCTCGACGTTTGCAATTTCTCACCTGAGCTCTCTTTAGAGTGCGCGAGAGGATGAGCAGAAGATTAGGTGGCTAGAGAAGCCCAGAGCCCCAGTGTTCTAAGGGCTACAAGAGCGTTTCCAAGGAAGGGTGCTGGCTAGCAAGAGCTTTCAGTGCTGGCACTTTTCATCTCTGAGCAATTGCTCGACTTTTGCAATTTCTCAGCTCGTGTCTACGAGATGGAAAGAGAATGACCGTGACGTTTGGTGGGTAGAGAAGCGCAAAGCCCCAGTGTTGCTGCGCCTGTGAAAGCGCTTCCAAGGAAGGGTGCTGGCTAGCAAGAGCTTTCAGTGCTGGCACTTTTCATCTCTGAGCAATTGCTCGACGTTTGCAATTTCTCACCTGAGCTCTCTTTAGACTGCGCGAGAGGATGAGCAGAAGATTAGGTGGCTAGAGAAGCCCAGAGCCCCTGTGTTCTAAGGGCTACAAGAGCGTTTCCAAGGAAGGGTACTGGCTAGCAACAGCTTTCAGTGCTGGCACTTTTCATCTCTGAGCAATTGCTCGACTTTTTCAATTTCTCAGCTCGTGTCTACGAGCCAGAGAGATAGTGACCGTGACCTTTGGTGGCTAGAGAAGCGCAAAGCCCCAGTGTTGCTGCGCCTGTGAAAGCGCTTCCAAGGAAGGGTGCTGGCTAGCAAGAGCTTTCAGTGCTGGCACTTTTCATCTCTGAGCAATTGCTCGACGTTTGCAATTTCTCAGCTCGTGTCTACGAGACGGAGAGATAGTGACCGTGACGTTTGGTGGGTAGAGAAGCGCAAAGCCCCAGTGTTGCTGCGCCTGTGAAAGCGCTTCCAAGGAAGGGTGCTGGCTAGCAAGAGCTTTCAGTGCTGGCACTTTTCATCTCTGAGCAATTGCTCGACGTTTGCAATTTCTCAGCTCGTGTCTACGAGACGGAGAGATAGTGACCGTGACGTTTGGTGGGTAGAGAAGCGCAAAGCCCCAGTGTTGCTGCGCCTGTGAAAGCGCTTCCAAGGAAGGGTGCTGGCTAGCAACAGCTTTCTGTGCTGGCACTTTTCATCTCTGAGCAATTGCTCGACCTTTGCAATTTCTCAGCTCGTGTCTACGAGACGGAAAGAGAATGACCGTGACGTTTGGTGGGTAGAGAAGCGCAAAGCCCCAGTGTTGCTGCGCCTGTGAAAGCGCTTCCAAGGAAGGGTGCTGGCTAGCAAGAGCTTTCAGTGCTGGCACTTTTCATCTCTGAGCAATTGCTCGACCTTTGCAATTTCTCACCTGAGCTCTCTTTAGAGTGCGCGAGAGGATGAGCAGAAGATTAGGTGGCTAGAGAAGCCCAGAGCCCCTGTGTTCTAAGGGCTACAAGAGCGTTTCCAAGGAAGGGTACTGGCTAGCAACAGCTTTCAGTGCTGGCACTTTTCATCTCTGAGCAATTGCTCGACTTTTTCAATTTCTCAGCTCGTGTCTACGAGCCAGAGAGATAGTGACCGTGACCTTTGGTGGCTAGAGAAGCGCAAAGCCCCAGTGTTGCTGCGCCTGTGAAAGCGCTTCCAAGGAAGGGTGCTGGCTAGCAAGAGCTTTCAGTGCTGGCACTTTTCATCTCTGAGCAATTGCTCGACGTTTGCAATTTCTCAGCTCGTGTCTACGAGACGGAGAGATAGTGACCGTGACGTTTGGTGGGTAGAGAAGCGCAAAGCCCCAGTGTTGCTGCGCCTGTGAAAGCGCTTCCAAGGAAGGGTGCTGGCTAGCAAGAGCTTTCAGTGCTGGCACTTTTCATCTCTGAGCAATTGCTCGACGTTTGCAATTTCTCACCTGAGCTCTCTTTAGAGTGCGCGAGAGGATGAGCAGAAGATTAGGTGGCTAGAGAAACACAGAGCCCCAGTGTTCTTTAGGCCTACAAAAGCGCATCCAAGGAAGGGTGCTGGCTAGCAACAGCTTTCAGTGCTGGCACTTTTCATCTCTGAGCAATTGCTCGACGTTTGCAATCTCTCAGCTCGTGTCTATGAGACGGAAAGAGAATGACCGTGACGTTTGGTGGCTAGAGAAGCGCAAAGCCCCAGTGTTGCTGCGCCTCTGAAAGCGCTTCCAAGGAAGGGTGCTGGCTAGCAAGAGCTTTCAGTGCTGGCACTTTTCATCTCTGAGCAATTGCTCGACGTTTGCAATTTCTCACCTGAGCTCTCTTTAGAGTGCGCGAGAGGATGAGCAGAAGATTAGGTGGCTAGAGAAACACAGAGCCCCTGTGTTCTAAGGGCTACAAGAGCGTTTCCAAGGAAGGGTGCTGGCTAGCAAGAGCTTTCAGTGCTGGCACTTTTCATCTCTGAGCAATTGCTCGACTTTTGCAATTTCTCAGCTCGTGTCTATGAGACGGAAAGAGAATGACCGTGACGTTTGGTGGCTAGAGAAGCGCAAAGCCCCAGTGTTGCTGCGCCTGTGAAAGCGCTTCCAAGGAAGGGTGCTGGCTAGCAACAGTTTTCAGTGCTGGCACTTTTCATCTCTGAGCAATTGCTCGACGTTTGCAATCTCTCAGCTCGTGTCTACGAGACGGAGAGATAGTGACCGTGACATTTGGTGGCTAGAGAAGCGCAAAGCCCCAGTGTTGCTGCGCCTGTGAAAGCGCTTCCAAGGAAGGGTGCTGGCTAGCAAGAGCTTTCAGTGCTGGTACTTCTCATGTCTGAGCAATTGCTGGACGTTTGCAATTTCTCACCTGAGCTCTCTTTAGACTGCGCGAGAGGATGAGCAGAAGATTAGGTGGCTAGAGAAGTCCAGAGCCCCAGTGTTCTTAGGCCTATAAAAGCGCATCCAAGGAAGGGTGCTGGCTAGCAACAGCTTTCAGTGCTGGCACTTTTCATCTCTGAGCAATTGCTCGACGTTTGCAATCTCTCAGCTCGTGTCTACGAGACGGAAAGAGAATGACCGTGACGTTTGGTGGCTAGAGAAGCGCAAAGCCCCAGTGTTGCTGCCCCTGTGAAAGCGCTTCCAAGGAAGGGTGCTGGCTAGCAACAGCTTTCAGTGCTGGCACTTTTCATCTCTGAGCAATTGCTCGACGTTTGCAATTTCTCACCTGAGCTCTCTTTAGAGTGCGCGAGAGGATGAGCAGAAGATTAGGTGGCTAGAGAAACACAGAGCCCCAGTGTTCTAAGGGCTACAAGAGCGTTTCCAAGGAAGGGTGCTGGCTAGCAAGAGCTTTCAGCGCTGGCACTTTTCATCTCTGAGCAATTGCTCGACTTTTGCAATTTCTCAGCTCGTGTCTACAAGCCAGAGAGATAGTGACCGTGACCTTTGGTGGCTAGAGAAGCGCAAAGCCCCAGTGCTGCTGCGCCTGTGAAAGCGCTTCCAAGGAAGGGTGCTGGCTAGCAAGAGCTTTCAGTGCTGGCACTTTTCATCTCTGAGCAATTGCTCGACGTTTGCAATTTCTCAGCTCGTGTCTACGAGACGGAGAGATAGTGACCGTGACGTTTGGTGGCTAGAGAAGCGCAAAGCCCCAGTGTTGCTGCGCCTGTGAAAGCGCTTCCAAGGAAGGGTGCTGGCTAGCAAGAGCTTTCAGTGCTGGCACTTTTCATCTCTGAGCAATTGCTCGACGTTTGCAATTTCTCACCTGAGCTCTCTTTAGAGTGCGCGAGAGGATGAGCAGAAGATTAGGTGGGTAGAGAAACACAGAGCCCCAGTGTTCTTTAGGCCTACAAAAGCGCATCCAAGGAAGGGTGCTGGCTAGCAACAGCTTTCAGTGCTGGCACTTTTCATCTCTGAGCAATTGCTCGACGTTTGCAATCTCTCAGCTCGTGTCTATGAGACGGAAAGAGAATGACCGTGACGTTTGGTGGCTAGAGAAGCGCAAAGCCCCAGTGTTGCTGCGCCTCTGAAAGCGCTTCCAAGGAAGGGTGCTGGCTAGCAACAGCTTTCAGTGCTGGCACTTTTCATCTCTGAGCAATTGCTCGACCTTTGCAATTTCTCACCTGAGCTCTCTTTAGAGTGCGCGAGAGGATGAGCAGAAGATTAGGTGGCTAGAGAAACACAGAGCCCCTGTGTTCTAAGGGCTACAAGAGCGTTTCCAAGGAAGGGTGCTGGCTAGCAAGAGCTTTCAGTGCTGGCACTTTTCATCTCTGAGCAATTGCTCGACTTTTGCAATTTCTCAGCTCGTGTCTACGAGGTGGAAAGAGAATGACCGTGACATTTGGTGGGTAGAGAAGCGCAAAGCCCCAGTGTTGCTGCGCCTGTGAAAGCGCTTCCAAGGAAGGGTGCTGGCTAGCAACAGCTTTCAGTGCTGGCACTTTTCATCTCTGAGCAATTGCTCGACGTTTGCAATTTCTCACCTGAGCTCTCTTTAGAGTGCGCGAGAGGATGAGCAGAAGATTAGGTGGCTAGAGAAACACAGAGCGCCAGTGTTCTTAGGGCTACAAAAGCACTTCCAAGGAAGGGTGCCGGCTAGCAACAGCTTTCAGTGCTGGCACTTCTCATGTCTGAGCAATTGCTCGACGTTTGCAATGTCTCAGCTCGTGTCTACGAGACGGAGATATAGTGACCGTGACCTTTGGTGGCTAGAGAAGCGCAAAGCCCCAGTGTTGCTGCGCCTGTGAAAGCGCTTCCAAGGAAGGGTGCTGGCTAGCAACAGCTTTCAGTGCTGACACTTTTCATCTCTGAGCAATTGCTCGACCTTTGCAGTCTCTCACCTGAGCTCTCTTTAGACTGCGCGAGAGGATGAGCAGAAGATTAGGTGGCTAGAGAAGCCCAGAGCCCCAGTGTTCTCAGGCCTACAAAAGCGCTTCCAAGGAAGGGTGCTGGCTAGCAACAGCTTTCAGTGCTGGCACTTTTCATCTCTGAGCAATTGCTTGACGTTTGCAATGTCTCAGCTCGTGTCTACGAGACGGAGAGATAGTGACCGTGACGTTTGGTGGCTAGAGAAGCGCAAAGCCCCAGTGTTGCTGCGCCTGTGAAAGCGCTTCCAAGGAAGGGTGCTGGCTAGCAAGAGCTTTCAGTGCTGGCACTTTTCATCTCTGAGCAATTGCTCGACGTTTGCAATTTCTCACGTGAGCTCTCTTTAGACTGCACGAGAGGATGAGCAGAAGATTAGGTGGCTAGAGAAGCCCAGAGCCCCAGTGTTCTTAGGGCTACAAGAGCGTTTCCAAGGAAGGGTGCTGGCTAGCAAGAGCTTTCAGTGCTGGCACTTTTCATCTCTGAGCAATTGCTCGACGTTTGCAATTTCTCACCTGAGCTCTCTTTAGAGTGCGCGAGAGGATGAGCAGAAGATTAGGTGGCTAGAGAAGCCCAGAGCCCCTGTGTTCTAAGGGCTACAAGAGCTTTTCCAAGGAAGGGTGCTGGTTAGCAAGAGCTTTCAGTGCTGGCACTTTTCATCTCTGAGCAATTGCTCGACTTTTTCAATTTCTCAGCTCGTGTCTACGAGCCAGAGAGATAGTGACCGTGACATTTGGTGGCTAGAGAATCACAAAGCCCCAGTGTTGCTGCGCCTGTGAAAGCACTTCCAAGGAAGGGTGCTGGCTAGCAAGAGCTTTCAGTGCTGGCACTTTTCATCTCTGAGCAATTGCTCAACGTTTGCAATTGCTCAGATCGTGTCTATGAGACGGAAAGAGAATGACCGTGAAGTTTGGTGGGTAGAGAAGCGCAAAGCCCCAGTGTTGCTGCGCCTGTGAAAGCGCTTCCAAGGAAGGGTGCTGGCTAGCAACAGCTTTCAGTGCTGGCACTTTTCATCTCTGAGCAATTGCTCGACGTTTGCAATCTCTCACCTGAGTTCTCTTTAGACTGCGCGAGAGGATGAGCAGAAGATTAGGTGGCTGGAGAAACACAGAGCCCCACTGTTCTTAGGCCTACAAAAGCACTTCCAAGGAAGGGTGCTGGCTAACAACAGCTTTCAGTGCTGGCACTTTTCATCTCTGAGCAATTGCTCGACGTTTGCAATTTCTCAGCTCGTGTCTACGAGATGGAAAGAGAATGACCGTGACATTTGGTGGCTAGAGAAGCGAAAAGCCCCAGTGTTGCTGCGCCTCTGAAAGCGCTTCCAAGGAAGGGTGCTGGCTAGCAACAGCTTTCAGTGCTGGCACTTTTCATCTCTGAGCAATTGCTCAACGTTTGCAATTTCTCACCTGAGCTCTCTTTAGACTGCGCGAGAGGATGAGCAGAAGATTAGGTGGCTAGAGAAGTCCAGAGCCCCACTGTTCTTAGGCCTACAGAACCGCTTCCAAGGAAGGGTGCTGGCTAGCAACAGCTTTCAGTGCTGGCACTTTTCATCTCTGAGCAATTGCTCGACGTTTGCAATTTCTCACCTGAGCTCTCTTTAGAGTGCGCGAGAGGATGAGCAGAAGATTAGGTGGCTAGAGAAGCCCAGAGCCCCTGTGTTCTAAGGGCTACAAGAGCGTTTCCACGGAAGGGTGCTGGTTAGCAAGAGCTTTCAGTGCTGGCACTTTTCATCTCTGAGCAATTGCTCGACTTTTTCAATTTCTCAGCTCGTGTCTACGAGCCAGAGAGATAGTGACCGTGACATTTGGTGGCTAGAGAAGCGCAAAGCCCCAGTGTTGCTGCGCCTGTGAAAGCACTTCCAAGGAATGGTGCTGGCTAGCAAGAGCTTTCAGTGCTGGCACTTTTCATCTCTGAGCAATTGCTCGACGTTTGCAATTGCTCAGCTCGTGTCTATGAGACGGAAAGAGAATGACCGTGACGTTTGGTGGGTAGAGAAGCGGAAAGCCCCAGTGTTACTGCGCCTGTGAAAGCGCTTCCAAGGAAGGCTGCTGGCTAGCAACAGTTTTCAGTGCTGGCACTTTTCATCTCTGAGCAATTGCTTGACGTTTGCAATGTCTCAGCTCGTGTCTACGAGACGGAGAGATAGTGACCGTGACGTTTGGTGGGTAGAGAAGCGCAAAGCCCCAGTGTTGCTGCGCCTGTGAAAGCGCTTCCAAGGAAGGGTGCTGGCTAGCAACAGCTTTCAGTGCTGGCACTTTTCATCTCTGAGCAATTGCTCGACGTTTGCAATTTCTCACGTGAGCTCTCTTTAGAGTGCGCGAGAGGATGAGCAGAAGATTAGGTGGCTAGAGAAGCCCAGAGCCCCAGTGTTCTTAGGCCTACAAGAGCGTTTCCAAGGAAGGGTGCTGGCTAGCAAGAGCTTTCAGTGCTGGCACTTTTCATCTCTGAGCAATTGCTCGACGTTTGCAATTTCTCACCTGAGCTCTCTTTAGAATGCGCGAGAGGATGAGCAGAAGATTAGGTGGCTAGAGAAGTCCAGAGCCCCACTGTTCTTAGGCCTACAGAACCGCTTCCAAGGAAGGGTGCTGGCTAGCAACAGCTTTCAGTGCTGGCACTTTTCATCTCTGAGCAATTGCTCGACGTTTGCAATTTCTCAGCTCGTGTCTATGAGATGGAAAGAGAATGACCGTGACGTTTGGTGGGTAGAGAAGCGCAAAGCCCCAGTGTTGCTGCGCCTGTGAAAGCGCTTCCAAGGAAGGGTGCTGGCTAGCAAGAGCTTTCAGTGCTGGCACTTTTCATCTCTGAGCAATTGCTCGACGTTTGCAATTTCTCACCCGAGCTCTCTTTAGAGTGCGCGAGAGGATGAGCAGAAGATTAGGTGGCTAGAGAAGCCCAGAGCCCCAGTATTCTAAGGGCTACAAAAGCACTTCCAAGGAAGGGTGCTGGCTAGCAACAGCTTTCAGTGCTGGCACTTTTCATCTCTGAGCAATTGCTCGACGTTTGCAATCTCTCAGCTCGTGTTTACGAGATGGAGAGATAGTGACCGTGACGTTTGGTGGGTAGAGAAGCGCAAAGCCCCAGTGTTGCTGCGCCTGTGAAAGCGCTTCCAAGGAAGGGTGCTGGCTAGCAACAGCTTTCAGTGCTGGCACTTTTCATCTCTGAGCAATTGCTCGACGTTTGCAATCTGTCAGCTCGTGTCTACGAGCCAGAGAGATAGTGACCGTGGGCTTTGGTGGGTAGAGAAGCGCAAAGCCCCAGTGTTGCTGCGCCTGTGAAAGCGCTTCCAAGGAAGGGTGCTGGCTAGCAAGAGCTTTCAGTGCTGGCACTTTTCATCTCTGAGCAATTGCTCAACGTTTGCAATTTCTCACCTGAGCTCTCTTTAGAGTGCGCGAGAGGATGAGCAGAAGATTAGGTGGCTGGAGAAGCCCAGAGCCCCAGTGTTCTTAGGCCTACAGAAGCGCTTCCAAGGAAGGGTGCTGGCTAGCAAGAGCTTTCAGTGCTGGCACTTTTCATCTCTGAGCAATTGCTCGACGTTTGCAATTTCTCAGCTCGTGTCTACGAGACGGAAAGAGAATGACCGTGACGTTTGGTGGGTAGAGAAGCGCAAAGCCCCAGTGTTGCTGCGCCTGTGAAAGCGCTTCCAAGGAAGGGTGCTGGCTAGCAAGATCTTTCAGTGCTGGCACTTTTCATCTCTGAGCAATTGCTTGACGTTTGCAATTTCTCACCTGAGCTCTCTTTAGAGTGCGCGAGAGGATGAGCAGAAGATTAGGTGGCTAGAGAAGCCCAGAGCCCCTGTGTTCTAAGGGCTACAAGAGCGTTTCCAAGGAAGGGTGCTGGCTAGCAAGAGCTTTCAGTGCTGGCACTTTTCATCTCTGAGCAATTGCTCGACTTTTTCAATTTCTCAGCTCGTGTCTACGAGCCAGAGAGATAGTGACCGTGACATTTGGTGGGTAGAGAAGCGCAAAGCCCCAGTGTTGCTGCGCCTGTGAAAGCGCTTCCAAGGAAGGGTGCTGGCTAGCAAGAGCTTTCAGTGCTGGCACTTTTCATCTCTGAGCAATTGCTCGACGTTTGCAATCTCTCAGCTCGTGTCTACAAGACGGAAAGAGAATGACCGTGACGTTTGGTGGCTAGAGAAGCGCAAAGCCCCAGTGTTGCTGCGCCTGTGAAAGCGCTTCCAAGGAAGGGTGCTGGCTAGCAACAGTTTTCAGTGCTGGCACTTTTCATCTCTGAGCAATTGCTCGACGTTTGCAATCTCTCAGCTCGTGTCTACGAGACGGAGAGATAGTGACCGTGACGTTTGGTGGGTAGAGAAGCGCAAAGCCCCAGTGTTGCTGCGCCTGTGAAAGCGCTTCCAAGGAAGGGTGCTGGCTAGCAACAGCTTTCTGTGCTGGCACTTTTCATCTCTGAGCAATTGCTCGACCTTTGCAATTTCTCAGCTCGTGTCTACGAGACGGAGAGATAGTGACCGTGACGTTTGGTGGGTAGAGAAGCGCAAAGCCCCAGTGTTGCTGCCCCTGTGAAAGCGCTTCCAAGGAAGGGTGCTGGCTAGCAAGAGCTTTCAGTGCTGGCACTTTTCATCTCTGAGCAATTGCTCGACGTTTGCAATTTCTCACCTGAGCTCTCTTTAGAGTGCGCGAGAGGATGAGCAGAAGATTAGGTGGCTAGAGAAGCCCAGAGCCCCAGTGTTCTAAGGGCTACAAGAGCGTTTCCAAGGAAGGGTGCTGGCTAGCAAGAGCTTTCAGTGCTGGCACTTTTCATCTCTGAGCAATTGCTCGACTTTTGCAATTTCTCAGCTCGTGTCTACGAGATGGAAAGAGAATGACCGTGACGTTTGGTGGGTAGAGAAGCGCAAAGCCCCAGTGTTGCTGCGCCTGTGAAAGCGCTTCCAAGGAAGGGTGCTGGCTAGCAAGAGCTTTCAGTGCTGGCACTTTTCATCTCTGAGCAATTGCTCGACGTTTGCAATTTCTCACCTGAGCTCTCTTTAGACTGCGCGAGAGGATGAGCAGAAGATTAGGTGGCTAGAGAAGCCCAGAGCCCCTGTGTTCTAAGGGCTACAAGAGCGTTTCCAAGGAAGGGTGCTGGCTAGCAACAGCTTTCAGTGCTGGCACTTTTCATCTCTGAGCAATTGCTCGACTTTTTCAATTTCTCAGCTCGTGTCTACGAGCCAGAGAGATAGTGACCGTGACCTTTGGTGGCTAGAGAAGCGCAAAGCCCCAGTGTTGCTGCGCCTGTGAAAGCGCTTCCAAGGAAGGGTGCTGGCTAGCAACAGTTTTCAGTGCTGGCACTTTTCATCTCTGAGCAATTGCTCGACGTTTGCAATTCCTCAGCTCGTGTCTACGAGACGGAGAGATAGTGACCGTGACGTTTGGTGGGTAGAGAAGCGCAAAGCCCCAGTGTTGCTGCGCCTGTGAAAGCGCTTCCAAGGAAGGGTGCTGGCTAGCAAGAGCTTTCAGTGCTGGCACTTTTCATCTCTGAGCAATTGCTCGACGTTTGCAATTTCTCACCTGAGCTCTCTTTCGAGTGCGCGAGAGGATGAGCAGAAGATTAGGTGGCTAGAGAAACACAGAGCCCCAGTGTTCTTTAGGCCTACAAAAGCGCATCCAAGGAAGGGTGCTGGCTAGCAACAGCTTTCAGTGCTGGCACTTTTCATCTCTGAGCAATTGCTCGACGTTTGCAATCTCTCAGCTCGTGTCTATGAGACGGAAAGAGAATGACCGTGACGTTTGGTGGCTAGAGAAGCGCAAAGCCCCAGTGTTGCTGCGCCTCTGAAAGCGCTTCCAAGGAAGGGTGCTGGCTAGCAAGAGCTTTCAGTGCTGGCACTTTTCATCTCTGAGCAATTGCTCGACCTTTGCAATTTCTCACCTGAGCTCTCTTTAGAGTGCGCGAGAGGATGAGCAGAAGATTAGGTGGCTAGAGAAACACAGAGCCCCTGTGTTCTAAGGGCTACAAGAGCGTTTCCAAGGAAGGGTGCTGGCTAGCAAGAGCTTTCAGTGCTGGCACTTTTCATCTCTGAGCAATTGCTCGACTTTTGCAATTTCTCAGCTCGTGTCTATGAGACGGAAAGAGAATGACCGTGACGTTTGGTGGCTAGAGAAGCGCAAAGCCCCAGTGTTGCTGCGCCTGTGAAAGCGCTTCCAAGGAAGGGTGCTGGCTAGCAACAGTTTTCAGTGCTGGCACTTTTCATCTCTGAGCAATTGCTCGACGTTTGCAATCTCTCAGCTCGTGTCTACGAGACGGAGAGATAGTGACCGTGACGTTTGGTGGGTAGAGAAGCGCAAAGCCCCAGTGTTGCTGCGCCTGTGAAAGCGCTTCCAAGGAAGGGTGCTGGCTAGCAAGAGCTTTCAGTGCTGGTACTTTTCATCTCTGAGCAATTGCTGGACGTTTGCAATTTCTCACCTGAGCTCTCTTTAGACTGCGCGAGAGGATGAGCAGAAGATTAGGTGGCTAGAGAAGTCCAGAGCCCCAGTGTTCTTAGGCCTACAAAAGCGCATCCAAGGAAGGGTGCTGGCTAGCAACAGCTTTCAGTGCTGGCACTTTTCATCTCTGAGCAATTGCTCGACGTTTGCAATCTCTCAGCTCGTGTCTACGAGACGGAAAGAGAATGACCGTGACGTTTGGTGGCTAGAGAAGCGCAAAGCCCCAGTGTTGCTGCCCCTGTGAAAGCGCTTCCAAGGAAGGGTGCTGGCTAGCAACAGCTTTCAGTGCTGGCACTTTTCATCTCTGAGCAATTGCTCGACGTTTGCAATTTCTCACCTGAGCTCTCTTTAGAGTGCGCGAGAGGATGAGCAGAAGATTAGGTGGCTAGAGAAGCCCAGAGCCCCAGTGTTCTAAGGGCTACAAGAGCGTTTCCAAGGAAGGGTGCTGGCTAGCAAGAGCTTTCAGTGCTGGCACTTTTCATCTCTGAGCAATTGCTCGACGTTTGCAATTTCTCAGCTCGTGTCTACGAGCCAGAGAGATAGTGACCGTGACGTTTGGTGGCTAGAGAAGCGCAAAGCCCCAGTGCTGCTGCGCCTGTGAAAGCGCTTCCAAGGAAGGGTGCTGGCTAGCAAGAGCTTTCAGTGCTGGCACTTTTCATCTCTGAGCAATTGCTCGACGTTTGCAATTTCTCAGCTCGTGTCTACGAGACGGAGAGATAGTGACCGTGACGTTTGGTGGGTAGAGAAGCGCAAAGCCCCAGTGTTGCTGCGCCTGTGAAAGCGCTTCCAAGGAAGGGTGCTGGCTAGCAAGAGCTTTCAGTGCTGGCACTTTTCATCTCTGAGCAATTGCTCGACGTTTGCAATTTCTCACCTGAGCTCTCTTTAGAGTGCGCGAGAGGATGAGCAGAAGATTAGGTGGGTAGAGAAACACAGAGCCCCAGTGTTCTTTAGGCCTACAAAAGCGCATCCAAGGAAGGGTGCTGGCTAGCAACAGCTTTCAGTGCTGGCACTTTTCATCTCTGAGCAATTGCTCGACGTTTGCAATCTCTCAGCTCGTGTCTATGAGACGGAAAGAGAATGACCGTGACGTTTGGTGGCTAGAGAAGCGCAAAGCCCCAGTGTTGCTGCGCCTCTGAAAGCGCTTCCAAGGAAGGGTGCTGGCTAGCAACAGCTTTCAGTGCTGGCACTTTTCATCTCTGAGCAATTGCTCGACCTTTGCAATTTCTCACCTGAGCTCTCTTTAGAGTGCGCGAGAGGATGAGCAGAAGATTAGGTGGCTAGAGAAACACAGAGCCCCTGTGTTCTAAGGGCTACAAGAGCGTTTCCAAGGAAGGGTGCTGGCTAGCAAGAGCTTTCAGTGCTGGCACTTTTCATCTCTGAGCAATTGCTCGACTTTTGCAATTTCTCAGCTCGTGTCTATGAGACGGAAAGAGAATGACCGTGACGTTTGGTGGCTAGAGAAGCGCAAAGCCCCAGTGTTGCTGCGCCTGTGAAAGCGCTTCCAAGGAAGGGTGCTGGCTAGCAACAGTTTTCAGTGCTGGCACTTTTCATCTCTGAGCAATTGCTCGACGTTTGCAATCTCTCAGCTCGTGTCTACGAGACGGAGAGATAGTGACCGTGACGTTTGGTGGGTAGAGAAGCGCAAAGCCCCAGTGTTGCTGCGCCTGTGAAAGCGCTTCCAAGGAAGGGTGCTGGCTAGCAAGAGCTTTCAGTGCTGGTACTTTTCATCTCTGAGCAATTGCTGGACGTTTGCAATTTCTCACCTGAGCTCTCTTTAGACTGCGCGAGAGGATGAGCAGAAGATTAGGTGGCTAGAGAAGTCCAGAGCCCCAGTGTTCTTAGGCCTACAAAAGCGCATCCAAGGAAGGGTGCTGGCTAGCAACAGCTTTCAGTGCTGGCACTTTTCATCTCTGAGCAATTGCTCGACGTTTGCAATCTCTCAGCTCGTGTCTACGAGCCAGAGAGATAGTGACCGTGACCTTTGGTGGCTAGAGAAGCGCAAAGCCCCAGTGTTACTGCGCCTGTGAAAGCGCTTCCAAGGAAGGGTGCTGGCTAGCAACAGCTTTCAGTGCTGGCACTTTTCATCTCTGAGCAATTGCTCGACCTTTGCAATTTCTCACCTGAGCTCTCTTTAGAGTGCGCGAGAGGATGAGCAGAAGATTAGGTGGCTAGAGAAGCCCAGAGCCCCACTGTTCTTAGGCCTACAAAAGCACTTCCAAGGAAGGGTGCTGGCTAGCAACAGCTTTCAGTGCTGGCACTTTTCATCTCTGAGCAATTGCTCGACGTTTGCAATCTCTCAGCTCGTGTCTACGAGCCAGAGAGATAGTGACCGTGACCTTTGGTGGCTAGAGAAGCGCAAAGCCCCAGTGCTGCTGCGCCTGTGAAAGCGCTTCCAAGGAAGGGTGCTGGCTAGCAAGAGCTTTCAGTGCTGGCACTTTTCATCTCTGAGCAATTGCTCGACGTTTGCAATTTCTCAGCTCGTGTCTACGAGACGGAGAGATAGTGACCGTGACGTTTGGTGGGTAGAGAAGCGCAAAGCCCCAGTGTTGCTGCGCCTGTGAAAGCGCTTCCAAGGAAGGGTGCTGGCTAGCAAGAGCTTTCAGTGCTGGCACTTTTCATCTCTGAGCAATTGCTCGACGTTTGCAATTTCTCACCTGAGCTCTCTTTAGAGTGCGCGAGAGGATGAGCAGAAGATTAGGTGGGTAGAGAAACACAGAGCCCCAGTGTTCTTTAGGCCTACAAAAGCGCATCCAAGGAAGGGTGCTGGCTAGCAACAGCTTTCAGTGCTGGCACTTTTCATCTCTGAGCAATTGCTCGACGTTTGCAATCTCTCAGCTCGTGTCTATGAGACGGAAAGAGAATGACCGTGACGTTTGGTGGCTAGAGAAGCGCAAAGCCCCAGTGTTGCTGCGCCTCTGAAAGCGCTTCCAAGGAAGGGTGCTGGCTAGCAACAGCTTTCAGTGCTGGCACTTTTCATCTCTGAGCAATTGCTCGACCTTTGCAATTTCTCACCTGAGCTCTCTTTAGAGTGCGCGAGAGGATGAGCAGAAGATTAGGTGGCTAGAGAAACACAGAGCCCCTGTGTTCTAAGGGCTACAAGAGCGTTTCCAAGGAAGGGTGCTGGCTAGCAAGAGCTTTCAGTGCTGGCACTTTTCATCTCTGAGCAATTGCTCGACTTTTGCAATTTCTCAGCTCGTGTCTACGAGGTGGAAAGAGAATGACCGTGACATTTGGTGGGTAGAGAAGCGCAAAGCCCCAGTGTTGCTGCGCCTGTGAAAGCGCTTCCAAGGAAGGGTGCTGGCTAGCAAGAGCTTTCAGTGCTGGCACTTTTCATCTCTGAGCAATTGCTCGACGTTTGCAATTTCTCACCTGAGCTCTCTTTAGAGTGCGCGAGAGGATGAGCAGAAGATTAGGTGGCTAGAGAAACACAGAGCGCCAGTGTTCTTAGGGCTACAAAAGCACTTCCAAGGAAGGGTGCCGGCTAGCAACAGCTTTCAGTGCTGGCACTTTTCATCTCTGAGCAATTGCTCGACGTTTGCAATTCCTCAGCTCGTGTCTACGAGACGGAGAGATAGTGACCGTGACCTTTGGTGGGTAGAGAAGCGCAAAGCCCCAGTGTTGCTGCGCCTGTGAAAGCGCTTCCAAGGAAGGGTGCTGGCTAGCAACAGCTTTCAGTGCTGACACTTTTCATCTCTGAGCAATTGCTCGACCTTTGCAGTCTCTCACCTGAGCTCTCTTTAGACTGCACGAGAGGATGAGCAGAAGATTAGGTGGCTAGAGAAGCCCAGAGCCCCAGTGTTCTCAGGCCTACAAAAGCGCTTCCAAGGAAGGGTGCTGGCTAGCAACAGCTTTCAGTGCTGGCACTTTTCATCTCTGAGCAATTGCTTGACGTTTGCAATGTCTCAGCTCGTGTCTACGAGACGGAGAGATAGTGACCGTGACGTTTGGTGGGTAGAGAAGCGCAAAGCCCCAGTGTTGCTGCGCCTGTGAAAGCGCTTCCAAGGAAGGGTGCTGGCTAGCAAGAGCTTTCAGTGCTGGCACTTTTCATCTCTGAGCAATTGCTCAACGTTTGCAATTGCTCAGATCGTGTCTATGAGACGGAAAGAGAATGACCGTGAAGTTTGGTGGGTAGAGAAGCGCAAAGCCCCAGTGTTACTGCGCCTGTGAAAGCGCTTCCAAGGAAGGCTGCTGGCTAGCAACAGTTTTCAGTGCTGGCACTTTTCATCTCTGAGCAATTGCTCGACGTTTGCAATCTCTCAGCTCGTGTCTACGAGACGGAGAGATAGTGACCGTGACGTTTGGTGGCTAGAGAAGCGCAAAGCCCCAGTGTTGCTGCGCCTCTGAAAGCGCTTCCAAGGAAGGGTGCTGGCTAGCAACAGCTTTCAGTGCTGGCACTTTTCATCTCTGAGCAATTGCTCAACGTTTGCAATTTCTCACCTGAGCTCTCTTTAGACTGCGCGAGAGGATGAGCAGAAGATTAGGTGGCTAGAGAAGTCCAGAGCCCCACTGTTCTTAGGCCTACAGAACCGCTTCCAAGGAAGGGTGCTGGCTAGCAACAGCTTTCAGTGCTGGCACTTTTCATCTCTGAGCAATTGCTCGACGTTTGCAATTTCTCACCTGAGCTCTCTTTAGAGTGCGCGAGAGGATGAGCAGAAGATTAGGTGGCTAGAGAAGCCCAGAGCCCCAGTGTTCTTAGGGCTACAAGAGCGTTTCCACGGAAGGGTGCTGGTTAGCAAGAGCTTTCAGTGCTGGCACTTTTCATCTCTGAGCAATTGCTCGACTTTTTCAATTTCTCAGCTCGTGTCTACGAGCCAGAGAGATAGTGACCGTGACATTTGGTGGCTAGAGAAGCGCAAAGCCCCAGTGTTGCTGCGCCTGTGAAAGCACTTCCAAGGAATGGTGCTGGCTAGCAAGAGCTTTCAGTGCTGGCACTTTTCATCTCTGAGCAATTGCTCGACGTTTGCAATTGCTCAGCTCGTGTCTATGAGACGGAAAGAGAATGACCGTGACGTTTGGTGGGTAGAGAAGCGGAAAGCCCCAGTGTTACTGCGCCTGTGAAAGCGCTTCCAAGGAAGGGTGCTGGCTAGCAACAGTTTTCAGTGCTGGCACTTTTCATCTCTGAGCAATTGCTTGACGTTTGCAATGTCTCAGCTCGTGTCTACGAGACGGAGAGATAGTGACCGTGACGTTTGGTGGGTAGAGAAGCGCAAAGCCCCAGTGTTGCTGCGCCTGTGAAAGCGCTTCCAAGGAAGGGTGCTGGCTAGCAACAGCTTTCAGTGCTGGCACTTTTCATCTCTGAGCAATTGCTCGACGTTTGCAATTTCTCACGTGAGCTCTCTTTAGAGTGCGCGAGAGGATGAGCAGAAGATTAGGTGGCTAGAGAAGCCCAGAGCCCCAGTGTTCTTAGGCCTACAAGAGCGTTTCCAAGGAAGGGTGCTGGCTAGCAAGAGCTTTCAGTGCTGGCACTTTTCATCTCTGAGAAATTGCTCGACCTTTGCAATTTCTCACCTGAGCTCTCTTTAGAATGCGCGAGAGGATGAGCAGAAGATTAGGTGGCTGGAGAAACACAGAGCCCCACTGTTCTTAGGCCTACAAAAGCACTTCCAAGGAAGGGTGCTGGCTAGCAAGAGCTTTCAGTGCTGGCACTTTTCATCTCTGAGCAATTGCTCGACGTTTGCAATTTCTCAGCTCGTGTCTACGAGACGGAGAGATAGTGACCATGACGTTTGGTGTCTAGAGAAGCGCAAAGCCCCAGTGTTACTGCGCCTGTGAAAGCGCTTCCAAGGAAGGGTGCTGGCTAGCAACAGCTTTCAGTGCTGGCACTTTTCATCTCTGAGCAATTGCTCAACGTTTGCAATTTCTCACCTGAGCTCTCTTTAGAGTGCGCGAGAGGATGAGCAGAAGATTAGGTGGCTAGAGAAGTCCAGAGCCCCACTGTTCTTAGGCCTACAGAACCGCTTCCAAGGAAGGGTGCTGGCTAGCAACAGCTTTCAGTGCTGGCACTTTTCATCTCTGAGCAATTGCTCGACGTTTGCAATTTCTCAGCTCGTGTCTATGAGATGGAAAGAGAATGACCGTGACGTTTGGTGGGTAGAGAAGCGCAAAGCCCCAGTGTTGCTGCGCCTGTGAAAGCGCTTCCAAGGAAGGGTGCTGGCTAGCAAGAGCTTTCAGTGCTGGCACTTTTCATCTCTGAGCAATTGCTCGACGTTTGCAATTTCTCACCCGAGCTCTCTTTAGAGTGCGCGAGAGGATGAGCAGAAGATTAGGTGGCTAGAGAAGCCCAGAGCCCCTGTGTTCTAAGGGCTACAAGAACGTTTCCAAGGAAGGGTGCTGGCTAGCAACAGCTTTCAGTGCTGGCACTTTTCATCTCTGAGCAATTGCTCGACGTTTGCAATTTCTCAGCTCGTGTCTACGAGCCAGAGAGATAGTGACCGTGACATTTGGTGGCTAGAGAAGCGCAAAGCCCCAGTGTTGCTGCGCCTGTGAAAGCGCTTCCAAGGAAGGGTGCTGGCTAGCAAGAGCTTTCAGTGCTGGCACTTTTCATCTCTGAGCAATTGCTCGACGTTTGCAATCTCTCAGCTCGTGTCTATGAGACGGAAAGAGAATGACCGTGACGTTTGGTGGCTAGAGAAGCGCAAAGCCCCAGTGTTGCTGCGCCTGTGAAAGCGCTTCCAAGGAAGGGTGCTGGCTAGCAACAGTTTTCAGTGCTGGCACTTTTCATCTCTGAGCAATTGCTCGACGTTTGCAATCTCTCAGCTCGTGTCTACGAGACGGAGAGATAGTGACCGTGACCTTTGGTGGGTAGAGAAGCGCAAAGCCCCAGTGTTGCTGCGCCTGTGAAAGCGCTTCCAAGGAAGGGTTCTGGCTAGCAACAGCTTTCAGTGCTGGCACTTTTCATCTCTGAGCAATTGCTCGACGTTTGCAATTTCTCAGCTCGTGTCTACGAGGTGGAAAGAGAATGACCGTGACGTTTGGTGGCAAGAGAAGCGCAAAGCCCCAGTGTTGCTGCGCCTGTGAAAGCGCTTCCAAGGAAGGGTGCTGGCTAGCAACAGCTTTCAGTGCTGGCACTTTTCATCTCTGAGCAATTGCTCGACGTTTGCAGTCTCTCACCTGAGCTCTCTTTAGAGTGCGCGAGAGGATGAGCAGAAGATTAGGTGGCTAGAGAAGCCCAGAGCCCCAGTGTTCTAAGGGCTACAAGAGCGTTTCCAAGGAAGGGTGCTGGCTAGCAAGAGCTTTCAGTGCTGGCACTTTTCATCTCTGAGCAATTGCTCGACTTTTTCAATTTCTCAGCTTGTGTCTACAAGCCAGAGAGATAGTGACCGTGACGTTTGGTGGGTAGAGAAGCGCAAAGCCCCAGTGTTGCTGCGCCTGTGAAAGCGCTTCCAAGGAAGGGTGCTGGCTAGCAACAGCTTTCAGTGCTGGCACTTTTCATCTCTGAGCAATTGCTCGACCTTTGCAATTTCTCACCTGAGCTCTCTTTAGACTGCGCGAGAGGATGAGCAGAAGATTAGGTGTCTAGAGAAGCCCAGAGCCCCAGTGTTCTTAGGGCTACAAAAGCACTTCCAAGGAAGGGTGCTGGCTAGCAAGAGCTTTCAGTGCTGGCACTTTTCATCTCTGAGCAATTGCTCGACCTTTGCAATTTCTCACCTGAGCTCTCTTTAGAGTGCGCGAGAGGATGAGCAGAAGATTAGGTGGCTAGAGAAGCCCAGAGCCCCTGTGTTCTAAGGGCTACAAGAGCGTTTCCAAGGAAGGGTGCTGGCTAGCAAGAGCTTTCAGTGCTGGCACTTTTCATCTCTGAGCAATTGCTCGACGTTTTCCAATTTCTCAGCTCGTGTCTACGAGACAGAGAGATAGTGACCGTGACATTTGGTGGCTAGAGAAGCGCAAAGCCCCAGTGTTGCTGCGCCTGTGAAAGCGCTTCCAAGGAAGGGTGCTGGCTAGCAACAGCTTTCAGTGCTGGCACTTTTCATCTCTGAGCAATTGCTCGACCTTTGCAAACTCTCAGCTCGTATCTAGGAGACGGAAAGAGAATGACCGTGACGTTTGGTTGGTAGAGAAGCGCAAAGCCCCAGTGTTGCTGCGCCTGTGAAAGCGCTTCCAAGGAAGGGTGCTGGCTAGCAAGAGCTTTCAGTGCTGGCACTTTTCATCTCTGAGCAATTGCTCGACGTTTGCAATTTCTCACCTGAGCTTTCTTTAGAGTGCGCGAGAGGATGAGCAGAAGATTAGGTGGCTGGAGAAGCCCAGAGCCCCAGTGTTCTAAGGGCTACAAAAGCACTTCCAAGGAAGGGTGCTGGCTAGCAACAGCTTTCAGTGCTGGCACTTTTCATCTCTGAGCAATTGCTCGACGTTTGCAATTTCTCACCTGAGCTCTCTTTAGACTGCGCGAGAGGATGAGCAGAAGATTAGGTGGCTAGAGAAGCCCAGAGCCCCAGTGTTCTTAGGCCTACAAGAGCGTTTCCAAGGAAGGGTGCCGGCTAGCAAGAGCTTTCAGTGCTGGCACTTTTCATCTCTGAGCAATTGCTCGACTTTTTCAATTTCTCAGCTCGTGTCTACGAGCCAGAGAGATAGTGACCGTGACATTTGGTGGGTAGAGAAGCGCAAAGCCCCAGTGTTGCTGCGCCTGTGAAAGCGCTTCCAAGGAAGGGTGCTGGCTAGCAAGAGCTTTCAGTGCTGGCACTTTTCATCTCTGAGCAATTGTTTGACCTTTGCAATTTCTCACCTGAGCTCTCTTTAGAGTGCGCGAGAGGATGAGCAGAAGATTAGGTGGCTAGAGAAGCCCAGAGCCCCAGTGTTCTTAGGCCTACAAAAGCACTTCCAAGGAAGGGTGCTGGCTAGCAAGAGCTTTCAGTGCTGGCACTTTTCATCGCTGAGCAATTGCTCGACGTTTGCAATCTCTCAGCTCGTGTCTACGAGACGGAGTGATAGTGACCGTGACGTTTGGTGGCAAGAGAAGCGCAAAGCCCCAGTGTTGCGGCGCCTGTGAAAGCGCTTCCAAGGAAGGGTGCTGGCTAGCAACAGCTTTCAGTGCTGGCACTTTTCATCTCTGAGCAATTGCTCGACGTTTGCAATTTCTCACCTGAGCTTTCTTTAGAGTGCGCGAGAGGATGAGCAGAAGATTAGGTGACTGGAGAAGCACAGAGCACCATTTTTGTTAGGCCTACAAAAGCACTTCCAAGGAAGGGTGCTGGCTAGCAACAGCTTTCAGTGCTGGCACTTTTCATCTCTGAGAAATTGCTCGACCTTTGCAATTTCTCACCTGAGCTCTCTTTAGAGTGCGCGAGAGGATGAGCAGAAGATTAGGTGGCTAGAGAAGCCCAGAGCCCCAGTGTTCTTAGGCCTACAAAAGCGCTTCCAAGGAAGGGTGCTGGCTAGCAAGAGCTTTCAGTGCTGGCACTTTTCATCTCTGAGCAATTGCTCGACGTTTGCAATTTCTCAGCTCGTGTCTACGAGATGGAAAGAGAATGACCGTGACGTTTGGTGGGTAGAGAAGCGCAAAGCCCCAGTGTTGCTGTGCCTGTGAAAGCGCTTCCAAGGAAGGGTGCTGGCTGGCAACAGCTTTCAGTGCTGGCACTTTTCATCTCTGAGCAATTGCTCGACGTTTGCAATTTCTCACCTGAGCTCTCTTTAGACTGCGCGAGAGGATGAGCAGAAGATTAGGTGTCTAGAGAAGCCCAGAGCCCCAGTGTTCTTAGGGCTACAAAAGCGCTTCCAAGGAAGGGTGCTGGCTAGCAAGAGCTTTCAGTGCTGGCACTTTTCATCTCTGAGCAATTGCTCGACCTTTGCAATTTCTCACCTGAGCTCTCTTTAGAGTGCGCGAGAGGATGAGCAGAAGATTAGGTGGCTAGAGAAGCCCGGAGCCCCTGTGTTCTAAGGGCTACAAGAGCGTTTCCAAGGAAGGGTGCCGGCTAGCAAGAGCTTTCAGTGCTGGCACTTTTCATCTCTGAGCAATTGCTCGACGTTTTCCAATTTCTCAGCTCGTGTCTACGAGACGGAGAGATAGTGACCGTGACATTTGGTGGCTAGAGAAGCGCAAATCCCCAGTGTTGCTGCGCCTGTGAAAGCGCTTCCAAGGAAGGGTGCTGGCTAGCAACAGCTTTCAGTGCTGGCACTTTTCATCTCTGAGCAATTGCTCGACGTTTGCAATCTCTCAGCTCGTATCTAGGAGACGGAAAGAGAATGACCGTGACGTTTGGTGGGTAGAGAAGCGCAAAGCCCCAGTGTTGCTGCCCCTGTGAAAGCGCTTCCAAGGAAGGGTGCTGGCTAGCAACAGCTTTCAGTGCTGGCACTTTTCATCTCTGAGCAATTGCTCGACGTTTGCAATTTCTCACCTGAGCTCTCTTTAGAGTGTGCGAGAGGATGAGCAGAAGATTAGGTGGCTAGAGAAGCCCAGAGCCCCACTGTTCTTAGGCCTACAAAAGCACTTCCAAGGAAGGGTGCTGGCTAGCAAGAGCTTTCAGTGCTGGCACTTTTCATCTCTGAGCAATTGCTCGACGTTTGCAATTTCTCAGCTCGTGTCTACGAGACAGAGAGATAGTGACCGTGACGTTTGGTGGGTAGAGAAGCGCAAAGCCCCAGTGTTGCTGCGCCTGTGAAAGTGCTTCCAAGGAAGGGTGCTGGCTGGCAACAGCTTTCAGTGCTGGCACTTTTCATCTCTGAGCAATTGCTCGACGTTTGCAATTTCTCACCTGAGCTCTCTTTAGAGTGCGCGAGAGGATGAGCAGAAGATTAGGTGGCTAGAGAAGACCAGAGCCCCAGTGTTCTTAGGGCTACAAGAGCGTTTCCAAGGAAGGGTGCTGGCTAGCAAGAGCTTTCAGTGCTGGCACTTTTCATCTCTGAGCAATTGCTCGACTTTTTCAATTTCTCAGCTTGTGTCTACAAGCCAGAGAGATAGTGACCGTGACGTTTGGTGGGTAGAGAAGCGCAAAGCCCCAGTGTTGCTGCGCCTGTGAAAGCGCTTCCAAGGAAGGGTGCTGGCTAGCAACAGCTTTCAGTGCTGGCACTTTTCATCTCTGAGCAATTGCTCGACCTTTGCAATTTCTCACCTGAGCTCTCTTTAGACTGCGCGAGAGGATGAGCAGAAGATTAGGTGTCTAGAGAAGCCCAGAGCCCCAGTGTTCTTAGGGCTACAAAAGCACTTCCAAGGAAGGGTGCTGGCTAGCAAGAGCTTTCAGTGCTGGCACTTTTCATCTCTGAGCAATTGCTCGACCTTTGCAATTTCTCACCTGAGCTCTCTTTAGAGTGCGCGAGAGGATGAGCAGAAGATTAGGTGGCTAGAGAAGCCCAGAGCCCCTGTGTTCTAAGGGCTACAAGAGCGTTTCCAAGGAAGGGTGCTGGCTAGCAAGAGCTTTCAGTGCTGGCACTTTTCATCTCTGAGCAATTGCTCGACGTTTTCCAATTTCTCAGCTCGTGTCTACGAGACAGAGAGATAGTGACCGTGACATTTGGTGGCTAGAGAAGCGCAAAGCCCCAGTGTTGCTGCGCCTGTGAAAGCGCTTCCAAGGAAGGGTGCTGGCTAGCAACAGCTTTCAGTGCTGGCACTTTTCATCTCTGAGCAATTGCTCGACCTTTGCAAACTCTCAGCTCGTATCTAGGAGACGGAAAGAGAATGACCGTGACGTTTGGTTGGTAGAGAAGCGCAAAGCCCCAGTGTTGCTGCGCCTGTGAAAGCGCTTCCAAGGAAGGGTGCTGGCTAGCAAGAGCTTTCAGTGCTGGCACTTTTCATCTCTGAGCAATTGCTCGACGTTTGCAATTTCTCACCTGAGCTTTCTTTAGAGTGCGCGAGAGGATGAGCAGAAGATTAGGTGGCTGGAGAAGCCCAGAGCCCCAGTGTTCTAAGGGCTACAAAAGCACTTCCAAGGAAGGGTGCTGGCTAGCAACAGCTTTCAGTGCTGGCACTTTTCATCTCTGAGCAATTGCTCGACGTTTGCAATTTCTCACCTGAGCTCTCTTTAGAGTGCGCGAGAGGATGAGCAGAAGATTAGGTGGCTAGAGAAGCCCAGAGCCCCAGTGTTCTTAGGCCTACAAGAGCGTTTCCAAGGAAGGGTGCCGGCTAGCAAGAGCTTTCAGTGCTGGCACTTTTCATCTCTGAGCAATTGCTCGACTTTTTCAATTTCTCAGCTCGTGTCTACGAGCCAGAGAGATAGTGACCGTGACATTTGGTGGGTAGAGAAGCGCAAAGCCCCAGTGTTGCTGCGCCTGTGAAAGCGCTTCCAAGGAAGGGTGCTGGCTAGCAAGAGCTTTCAGTGCTGGCACTTTTCATCTCTGAGCAATTGTTTGACCTTTGCAATTTCTCACCTGAGCTCTCTTTAGAGTGCGCGAGAGGATGAGCAGAAGATTAGGTGGCTAGAGAAGCCCAGAGCCCCAGTGTTCTTAGGCCTACAAAAGCACTTCCAAGGAAGGGTGCTGGCTAGCAAGAGCTTTCAGTGCTGGCACTTTTCATCGCTGAGCAATTGCTCGACGTTTGCAATCTCTCAGCTCGTGTCTACGAGACGGAGTGATAGTGACCGTGACGTTTGGTGGCAAGAGAAGCGCAAAGCCCCAGTGTTGCGGCGCCTGTGAAAGCGCTTCCAAGGAAGGGTGCTGGCTAGCAACAGCTTTCAGTGCTGGCACTTTTCATCTCTGAGCAATTGCTCGACGTTTGCAATTTCTCACCTGAGCTTTCTTTAGAGTGCGCGAGAGGATGAGCAGAAGATTAGGTGACTGGAGAAGCACAGAGCACCATTTTTGTTAGGCCTACAAAAGCACTTCCAAGGAAGGGTGCTGGCTAGCAACAGCTTTCAGTGCTGGCACTTTTCATCTCTGAGAAATTGCTCGACCTTTGCAATTTCTCACCTGAGCTCTCTTTAGAGTGCGCGAGAGGATGAGCAGAAGATTAGGTGGCTAGAGAAGCCCAGAGCCCCAGTGTTCTTAGGCCTACAAAAGCGCTTCCAAGGAAGGGTGCTGGCTAGCAAGAGCTTTCAGTGCTGGCACTTTTCATCTCTGAGCAATTGCTCGACGTTTGCAATTTCTCAGCTCGTGTCTACGAGATGGAAAGAGAATGACCGTGACGTTTGGTGGGTAGAGAAGCGCAAAGCCCCAGTGTTGCTGTGCCTGTGAAAGCGCTTCCAAGGAAGGGTGCTGGCTGGCAACAGCTTTCAGTGCTGGCACTTTTCATCTCTGAGCAATTGCTCGACGTTTGCAATTTCTCACCTGAGCTCTCTTTAGACTGCGCGAGAGGATGAGCAGAAGATTAGGTGTCTAGAGAAGCCCAGAGCCCCAGTGTTCTTAGGGCTACAAAAGCGCTTCCAAGGAAGGGTGCTGGCTAGCAAGAGCTTTCAGTGCTGGCACTTTTCATCTCTGAGCAATTGCTCGACCTTTGCAATTTCTCACCTGAGCTCTCTTTAGAGTGCGCGAGAGGATGAGCAGAAGATTAGGTGGCTAGAGAAGCCCGGAGCCCCTGTGTTCTAAGGGCTACAAGAGCGTTTCCAAGGAAGGGTGCCGGCTAGCAAGAGCTTTCAGTGCTGGCACTTTTCATCTCTGAGCAATTGCTCGACGTTTTCCAATTTCTCAGCTCGTGTCTACGAGACGGAGAGATAGTGACCGTGACATTTGGTGGCTAGAGAAGCGCAAATCCCCAGTGTTGCTGCGCCTGTGAAAGCGCTTCCAAGGAAGGGTGCTGGCTAGCAACAGCTTTCAGTGCTGGCACTTTTCATCTCTGAGCAATTGCTCGACGTTTGCAATCTCTCAGCTCGTATCTAGGAGACGGAAAGAGAATGACCGTGACGTTTGGTGGGTAGAGAAGCGCAAAGCCCCAGTGTTGCTGCCCCTGTGAAAGCGCTTCCAAGGAAGGGTGCTGGCTAGCAACAGCTTTCAGTGCTGGCACTTTTCATCTCTGAGCAATTGCTCGACGTTTGCAATTTCTCACCTGAGCTCTCTTTAGAGTGTGCGAGAGGATGAGCAGAAGATTAGGTGGCTAGAGAAGCCCAGAGCCCCACTGTTCTTAGGCCTACAAAAGCACTTCCAAGGAAGGGTGCTGGCTAGCAAGAGCTTTCAGTGCTGGCACTTTTCATCTCTGAGCAATTGCTCGACGTTTGCAATTTCTCAGCTCATGTCTACGAGATGGAAAGAGAATGACCGTGACGTTTGGTGGGTAGAGAAGCGCAAAGCCCCAGTGTTGCTGCGCCTGTGAAAGTGCTTCCAAGGAAGGGTGCTGGCTAGCAACAGCTTTCACTGCTGGCACTTTTCATCTCTGAGCAATTGCTCGACCTTTGCAATTTCTCACCTGAGCTCTCTTTAGAGTGCGCGAGAGGATGAGCAGAAGATTAGGTGGCTGGAGAAGCCCAGAGCCCCAGTGTTCTTAGGCCTACAAAAGCATTTCCAAGGAAGGGTGCCGGCTAGCAACAGCTTTCAGTGCTGGCACTTTTCATCGCTGAGCAATTGCTCGACGTTTGCAATCTCTCAGCTCGTGTCTACGAGACAGAGAGATAGTGACCGTGACGTTTGGTGGGTAGAGAAGCGCAAAGCCCCAGTGTTGCTGCGCCTGTGAAAGTGCTTCCAAGGAAGGGTGCTGGCTGGCAACAGCTTTCAGTGCTGGCACTTTTCATCTCTGAGCAATTGCTCGACGTTTGCAATTTCTCACCTGAGCTCTCTTTAGAGTGCGCGAGAGGATGAGCAGAAGATTAGGTGGCTAGAGAAGACCAGAGCCCCAGTGTTCTTAGGGCTACAAGAGCGTTTCCAAGGAAGGGTGCTGGCTAGCAAGAGCTTTCAGTGCTGGCACTTTTCATCTCTGAGCAATTGCTCGACTTTTGCAATCTCTCAGCTCGTGTCTACGAGACGGAGAGATAGTGACCGTGACGTTTGGTGGCTAGAGAAGCGCAAAGCCCCAGTGTTGCTGCGCCTGTGAAAGCGCTTCCAAGGAAGGGTTCTGGCTAGCAACAGCTTTCAGTGCTGGCACTTTTCATCTCTGAGCAATTGCTCGACGTTTGCAATTTCTCACCTGAGCTCTCTTTAGAGTGCGAGAGAGGATGAGCAGAAGATTAGGTGGCTAAAGAAGCCCAGAGCCCCAGTGTTCTTAGGCCTACAAAAGCGCTTCCAAGGAAGGGTGCTGGCTAGCAACAGCTTTCTGTGCTGGCACTTTTCATCTCTGAGCAATTGCTCGACGTTTGCAATTTCTCAGCTCGTGTCTACGAGACGGAGAGATAGTGACCGTGACGTTTGGTGGCTAGAGAAGCGCAAAGCCCCAGTGTTACTGCGCCTGTGAAAGCGCTTCCAAGGAAGGGTGCTGGCTAGCAACAGCTTTCAGTGCTGACACTTTTCGTCTCTGAGCAATTGCTCGACCTTTGCAATTTCTCACCTGAGCTCTCTTTAGAGTGCGCGAGAGGATGAGCAGAAGATTAGGTGGCTGGAGAAGCCCAGAGCCCCAGTGTTCTAAGGGCTACAAAAGCACTTCCAAGGAAGGGTGCTGGCTAGCAACAGCTTTCAGTGCTGGCACTTTTCATCTCTGAGCAATTGCTCGACGTTTGCAATTTCTCACCTGAGCTCTCTTTAGAGTGCGCGAGAGGATGAGCAGAAGATTAGGTGGCTAGAGAAGCCCAGAGCCCCACTGTTCTTAGGGCTACAAGAGCGTTTCCAAGGAAGGGTGCCGGCTAGCAAGAGCTTTCAGTGCTGGCACTTTTCATCTCTGAGCAATTGCTCGACTTTTTCAATTTCTCAGCTCGTGTCTACGAGTCAGAGAGATAGTGACCGTGACATTTGGTGGGTAGAGAAGCACAAAGCCCCAGTGTTGCTGCGCCTGTGAAAGCGCTTCCAAGGAAGGGTGCTGGCTAGCAACAGCTTTCAGTGCTGGCACTTTTCATCTCTGAGCAATTGCTTGACGTTTGCAATTTCTCACCTGAGCTCTCTTTAGAGTGCGCGAGAGGATGAGCAGAAGATTAGGTGGCTAGAGAAGCCCAGAGCCCCAGTGTTCTTAGGCCTACAAAAGCACTTCCAAGGAAGGGTGCTGGCTAGCAAGAGCTTTCAGTGCTGGCACTTTTCATCTCTGAGCAATTGCTCGACTTTTGCAATCTCTCAGCTCGTGTCTACGAGACGGAGAGATAGTGACCGTGACATTTGGTGGCTAGAGAAGCGCAAAGCCCCAGCGTTGCTGCGGCTGTGAAAGCGCTTCCAAGGAAGGGTGCTGGCTAGCAACAGCTTTCAGTGCTGGCACTTTTCATCTCTGAGCAATTGCTCGACGTTTGCAATTTCTCACCTGAGCTCTCTTTAGAGTGCGAGAGAGGATGAGCAGAAGATTAGGTGGCTAAAGAAGCCCAGAGCCCCAGTGTTCTTAGGCCTACAAAAGCACTTCCAAGGAAGGGTGCTGGCTAGCAACAGCTTTCTGTGCTGGCACTTTTCATCTCTGAGCAATTGCTCGACGTTTGCAATTTCTCAGCTCGTGTCTACGAGACGGAGAGAGATAGTGACCGTGACGTTTGGTGGGTAGAGAAGCGCAAAGCCCCAGTGTTGCTGCGCCTGTGAAAGCGCTTCCAAGGAAGGGTGCTGGCTAGCAAGAGCTTTCAGTGCTGGCACTTTTCATCTCTGAGCAATTGCTCGACTTTTGCAATCTCTCAGCTCGTGTCTACGAGACGGAGAGATAGTGACCGTGACGTTTGGTGGCTAGAGAAGCGCAAAGCCCCAGTGTTACTGCGCCTGTGAAAGCGCTTCCAAGGAAGGGTGCTGGCTAGCAACAGCTTTCAGTGCTGACACTTTTCGTCTCTGAGCAATTGCTCGACGTTTGCAATTTCTCACCTGAGCTTTCTTTAGAGTGCGCGAGAGGATGAGCAGAAGATTAGGTGGCTAGAGAAGCCCAGAGCCCCAGTGTTCTAAGGGCTACAAAAGCACTTCCAAGGAAGGGTGCTGGCTAGCAAGAGCTTTCAGTGCTGGCACTTTTCATCTCTGAGCAATTGCTCGACGTTTGCAATTTCTCACCTGAGCTCTCTTTAGAGTGCGCGAGAGGATGAGCAGAAGATTAGGTGGCTAGAGAAGCCCAGAGCCCCACTGTTCTTAGGCCTACTAGAGCGTTTCCAAGGAAGGGTGCCGGCTAGCAAGAGCTTTCAGTGCTGGCACTTTTCATCTCTGAGCAATTGCTCGACTTTTTCAATTTCTCAGCTCGTGTCTACGAGTCAGAGAGATAGTGACCGTGACATTTGGTGGCTAGAGAAGCGCAAAGCCCCAGTGTTGCTGCGCCTGTGAAAGCGCTTCCAAGGAAGGGTGCTGGCTAGCAAGAGCTTTCAGTGCTGGCACTTTTCATCTCTGAGCAATTGTTTGACCTTTGCAATTTCTCACCTGAGCTCTCTTTAGAGTGCGCGAGAGGATGAGCAGAAGATTAGGTGGCTAGAGAAGCCCAGAGCCCCAGTGTTCTTAGGCCTACAAAAGCACTTCCAAGGAAGGGTGCTGGCTAGCAAGAGCTTTCAGTGCTGGCACTTTTCATCGCTCAGCAATTGCTCGACCTTTGCAATCTCTCAGCTCGTGTCTACGAGACGGAGAGATAGTAACCGTAACGTTTGGTGGCAAGAGAAGCGCAAAGCCCCAGTGTTGCTGCGCCTGTGAAAGCGCTTCCAAGGAAGGGTGCTGGCTAGCAAGAGCTTTCAGTGCTGGCACTTTTCATCTCTGAGCAATTGCTCGACGTTTGCAATTTCTCACCTGAGCTCTCTTTAGAGTGCGCGAGAGGATGAGCAGAAGATTAGGTGGCTAGAGAAGCCCAGAGCCCCAGTGTTCTTAGGCCTACAAAAGCGCTTCCAAGGAAGGGTGCTGGCTAGCAAGAGCTTTCAGTGCTGGCACTTTTCATCTCTGAGCAATTGCTCGACGTTTGCAATTTCTCAGCTCGTGTCTACGAGACAGAGAGATAGTGACCGTGACGTTTGGTGGCTAGACAAGCGCAAAGCCCCAGTGTTGCTGCGCCTGTGAAAGCGCTTCCAAGGAAGGGTGCTGGCTAGCAAGAGCTTTCAGTGCTGGCACTTTTCATCTCTGAGCAATTGCTCGACCTTTGCAATTTCTCACCTGAGCTTTCTTTAGAGTGCGCGAGAGGATGAGCAGAAGATTAGGTGACTGGAGAAGCACAGAGCCCCATTTTTGTTAAGCCTACAAAAGCGCTTCCAAGGAAGGGTGCTGGCTAGCAAGAGCTTTCAGTGCTGGCACTTTTCATCTCTGAGCAATTGCTCGACCTTTGCAATTTCTCACCTGAGCTCTCTTTAGAGTGCGCGAGAGGATGAGCAGAAGATTAGGTGGCTAGAGAAGCCCAGAGCCCCAGTGTTCTTAGGCCTACAAAAGCGCTTCCAAGGAAGGGTGCTGGCTAGCAAGAGCTTTCAGTGCTGGCACTTTTCATCTCTGAGCAATTGCTCGACGTTTGCAATTTCTCAGCTCGTGTCTACGAGATGGAAAGAGAATGACCGTGACGTTTGGTGTCTACAGAAGCGCAAAGCCCCAGTGTTGCTGCGCCTGTGAAAGCGCTTCCAAGGAAGGGTGCTGGCTAGCAAGAGCTTTCAGTGCTGGCACTTTTCATCTCTGAGCAATTGCTCGACCTTTGCAATTTCTCACCTGATCTCTCTTTAGAGTGCGCGAGAGGATGAGCAGAAGATTAGGTGGCTAGAGAAGCCCAGAGCCCCTGTGTTCTAAGGTCTACAAGAGCGTTTCCAAGGAAGGGTGCCGGCTAGCAAGAGCTTTCAGTGCTGGCACTTTTCATCTCTGAGCAATTGCTCGACTTTTTCAATTTCTCAGCTCGTGTCTACGAGACAGAGAGATAGTGACCGTGACATTTGGTGGGTAGAGAAGCGCAAAGCCCCAGTGTTGCTGCGCCTGTGAAAGCACTTCCAAGGAAGGGTGCTGGCTAGCAACAGCTTTCAGTGCTGGCACTTTTCATCTCTGAGCAATTGCTCGACCTTTGCAATTTCTCACCTGAGCTCTCTTTAGAGTGCGCGAGAGGATGAGCAGAAGATTAGGTGGCTAGAGAAGACCAGAGCCCCAGTGTTCTTAGGCCTACAAAAGCGCTTCCAAGGAAGGGTGCTGGCTAGCAAGAGCTTTCAGTGCTGGCACTTTTCATCTCTGAGCAATTGCTCGACGTTTGCAATTTCTCAGCTCGTGTCTACGAGATGGAAAGAGAATGACCGTGACGTTTGGTGGCTAGAGAAGCGCAAAGCCCCAGTGTTGCTGCGCCTGTGAAAGCGCTTCCAAGGAAGGGTGCTGGCTAGCAACAGCTTTCAGTGCTGGCACTTTTCATCTCTGAGCAATTGCTCGACGTTTGCAATTTCTCAGCTCGTGTCTACGAGACAGAGAGATAGTGACCGTGACGTTTGGTGGCTAGACAAGCGCAAAGCCCCAGTGTTGCGGCGCCTGTGAAAGCGCTTCCAAGGAAGGGTGCTGGCTAGCAAGAGCTTTCAGTGCTGGCACTTTTCATCTCTGAGCAATTGCTCGACGTTTGCAATTTCTCACCTGAGCTTTCTTTAGAGTGCGCGAGAGGATGAGCAGAAGATTAGGTGACTGGAGAAGCACAGAGCCCCATTTTTGTTAAGCCTACAAAAGCGCTTCCAAGGAAGGGTGCTGGCTAGCAAGAGCTTTCAGTGCTGGCACTTTTCATCTCTGAGCAATTGCTCGACCTTTGCAATTTCTCACCTGAGCTCTCTTTAGAGTGCGCGAGAGGATGAGCAGAAGATTAGGTGGCTAGAGAAGCCCAGAGCCCCAGTGTTCTTAGGCCTACAAAAGCGCTTCCAAGGAAGGGTGCTGGCTAGCAAGAGCTTTCAGTGCTGGCACTTTTCATCTCTGAGCAATTGCTCGACGTTTGCAATTTCTCAGCTCGTGTCTACGAGATGGAAAGAGAATGACCGTGACGTTTGGTGTCTACAGAAGCGCAAAGCCCCAGTGTTGCTGCGCCTGTGAAAGCGCTTCCAAGGAAGGGTGCTGGCTAGCAACAGCTTTCAGTGCTGGCACTTTTCATCTCTGAGCAATTGCTCGACCTTTGCAATTTCTCACCTGAGCTCTCTTTAGAGTGCGCGAGAGGATGAGCAGAAGATTAGGTGGCTAGAGAAGCCCAGAGCCCCTGTGTTCTAAGGTCTACAAGAGCGTTTCCAAGGAAGGGTGCCGGCTAGCAAGAGCTTTCAGTGCTGGCACTTTTCATCTCTGAGCAATTGCTCGACTTTTTCAATTTCTCAGCTCGTGTCTACGAGACAGAGAGATAGTGACCGTGACATTTGGTGGGTAGAGAAGCGCAAAGCCCCAGTGTTGCTGCGCCTGTGAAAGCACTTCCAAGGAAGGGTGCTGGCTAGCAACAGCTTTCAGTGCTGGCACTTTTCATCTCTGAGCAATTGCTCGACCTTTGCAATTTCTCACCTGAGCTCTCTTTAGAGTGCGCGAGAGGATGAGCAGAAGATTAGGTGGCTAGAGAAGACCAGAGCCCCAGTGTTCTTAGGCCTACAAAAGCGCTTCCAAGGAAGGGTGCTGGCTAGCAAGAGCTTTCAGTGCTGGCACTTTTCATCTCTGAGCAATTGCTCGACGTTTGCAATTTCTCAGCTCGTGTCTACGAGATGGAAAGAGAATGACCGTGACGTTTGGTGGCTAGAGAAGCGCAAAGCCCCAGTGTTGCTGCGCCTGTGAAAGCGCTTCCAAGGAAGGGTGCTGGCTAGCAACAGCTTTCAGTGCTGGCACTTTTCATCTCTGAGCAATTGCTCGACCTTTGCAATTTCTCACCTGAGCTCTCTTTAGAGTGCGCGAGTGGATGGGCAGAAGATTAGGTGGCTAGAGAAGCCCAGAGCCCCAGTGTTCTTAGGCCTACAAAAGCACTTCCAAGGAAGGGTGCTGGCTAGCAAGAGCTTTCAGTGCTGGCACTTTTCATCGCTGAGCAATTGCTCGACGTTTGCAATCTCTCAGCTCGTGTCTACGAGACGGAGTGATAGTGACCGTGACGTTTGGTGGCAAGAGAAGCGCAAAGCCCCAGTGTTGCTGCGCCTGTGAAAGCGCTTCCAAGGAAGGGTGCTGGCTAGCAACAGTTTTCAGTGCTGGCACTTTTCATCTCTGAGCAATTGCTCGACGTTTGCAATTTCTCACGTGAGCTCTCTTTAGAGTGCGCGAGAGGATGAGCAGAAGATTAGGTGGCTAGAGAAGCCCAGAGCCCCAGTGTTCTTAGGCCTACAAAAGCGCTTCCAAGGAAGGGTGCTGGCTAGCAACAGCTTTCAGTGCTGGCACTTTTCATCTCTGAGCAATTGCTCGACGTTTGCAATTTCTCACCTGAGCTTCCTTTAGAGTGCGCGAGAGGATGAGCAGAAGATTAGGTGACTGGAGAAGCACAGAGCCCCATTTTTCTTAGGCCTACAAAAGCGCTTCCAAGGAAGGGTGCTGGCTAGCAACAGCTTTCAGTGCTGGCACTTTTCATCTCTGAGCAATTGCTCGACCTTTGCAATTTCTCACCTGAGCTCTCTTTAGACTGCGCGAGAGGATGAGCAGAAGATTAGGTGGCTAGAGAAACACAGAGCGCCAGTGTTCTAAGGGCTACAAGAGCGTTTCCAAGGAAGGGTGCTGGCTAGCAACAGCTTTCAGTGCTGGCACTTTTCATCTCTGAGCAATTGCTCGACGTTTGCAATCTCTCAGCTCGTGTCTACGAGACGGAGAGATAGTGACCGTGACATTTGGTGGGTAGAGAAGCGCAAAGCCCCAGTGTTGCTGCGCCTGTGAAAGCGCTTCCAAGGAAGGGTGCTGGCTAGCAACAGCTTTCAGTGCTGGCACTTTTCATCTCTGAGCAATTGCTCGACCTTTGCATTTTCTCACCTGAGCTCTCTTTAGAGTGCGCGAGAGGATGAGCAGAAGATTAGGTGGCTAGAGAAGCCCAGAGCCCCTGTGTTCTAAGGGCTACAAGAGCGTTTCCAAGGAAGGGTGCCGGCTAGCAAGAGCTTTCAGTGCTGGCACTTTTCATCTCTGAGCAATTGCTCGACGTTTGCAATTTCTCAGCTCGTGTCTACGAGATGGAAAGAGAATGACCGTGACATTTGGTGGCTAGAGAAGCGCAAAGCCCCAGTGTTGCTGCGCCTGTGAAAGCACTTCCAAGGAAGGGTGCTGGCTAGCAACAGCTTTCAGTGCTGGCACTTTTCATCTCTGAGCAATTGCTCGACCTTTGCAATTTCTCACCTGAGCTCTCTTTAGAGTGCGCGAGAGGATGAGCAGAAGATTAGGTGGCTAGAGAAGCCCAGAGCCCCAGTGTTCTTAGGCCTACAAAAGCGTTTCCAAGGAAGGGTGCTGGCTAGCAAGAGCTTTCAGTGCTGGCACTTTTCATCTCTGAGCAATTGCTCGACGTTTGCAATTTCTCAGCTCGTGTCTACGAGATGGAAAGAGAAGGACCGTGACGTTTGGTGGCTAGAGAAGCGCAAAGCCCCAGTGTTGCTGTGCCTGTGAAAGCGCTTCCAAGGAAGGGTGCTGGCTGGCAACAGCTTTCAGTGCTGGCACTTTTCATCTCTGAGCAATTGCTCGACGTTTGCAATTTCTCACCTGAGCTCTCTTTAGAGTGCGCGAGAGGATGAGCAGAAGATTAGGTGGCTAGAGAAGCCCAGAGCCCCAGTGTTCTTAGGGCTACAAAAGCACTTCCAAGGAAGGGTGCTGGCTAGCAACAGCTTTCAGTGCTGGCACTTTTCATCTCTGAGCAATTGCTCGACGTTTTCCAATTTCTCAGCTCGTGTCTACGAGACGGAGAGATAGTGACCGTGACATTTGGTGGCTAGAGAAGCGCAAAGCCCCAGTGTTGCTGCGCCTGTGAAAGCGCTTCCAAGGAAGGGTGCTGGCTAGCAACAGCTTTCAGTGCTGGCACTTTTCATCTCTGAGCAATTGCTCGACCTTTGCAATCTCTCAGCTCGTATCTATGAGACGGAAAGAGAATGACCATGACGTTTGGTGGCTAGAGAAGCGCAAAGCCCCAGTGTTGCTGCCCCTGTGAAAGCACTTCCAAGGAAGGGTGCTGGCTAGCAAGAGCTTTCAGTGCTGGCACTTTTCATCTCTGAGCAATTGCTCAACATTTGCAATTTCTCACCTGAGCTCTCTTTAGAGTGCACGAGAGGATGAGCGGAAGATTAGGTGGCTAGAGAAGCCCAGAGCCCCAGTGTTCTTAGGCCTACAAAACCGCTTCCAAGGAAGGGTGCTGGCTAGCAAGAGCTTTCAGTGCTGGCACTTTTCATCTCTGAGCAATTGCTCGACCTTTGCAATTTCTCACCTGAGCTCTCTTTAGAGTGCGCGAGAGGATGAGCAGAAGATTAGGTGGCTAGAGAAGCCCAGAGCCCCAGTGTTCTTAGGGCTACAAGAGCGTTTCCAAGGAAGGGTGCTGGCTAGCAAGAGCTTTCAGTGCTGGCACTTTTCATCTCTGAGCAATTGCTCGACGTTTGCAATTTCTCAGCTCGTGTCTATGAGACGGAAAGAGAATGACCGTGACGTTTGGTGGCTAGAGATGCGCAAAGCCCCAGTGTTACTGCGCCTGTGAAAGCGCTTCCAAGGAAGGGTGCTGGCTAGCAAGAGCTTTCAGTGCTGGCACTTTTCATCTCTGAGCAATTTCTCGACGTTTGCAATTTCTCACCTGAGCTCTCTTTAGAGTGCGAGAGAGGATGAGCAGAAGATTAGGTGGCTGGAGAAACACAGAGCCCCAGTGTTCTTAGGCCTACAAAACCGCATCCAAGGAAGGGTGCTGGCTAGCAACAGCTTTCAGTGCTGGCACTTTTCATCTCTGAGCAATTGCTCGACTTTTTCAATTTCTCAGCTCGTGTCTACGAGTCAGAGAGATAGTGACCGTGACATTTGGTGGGTAGAGAAGCGCAAAGCCCCAGTGTTGCTGCGCCTGTGAAAGCGCTTCCAAGGAAGGGTGCTGGCTGGCAACAGCTTTCAGTGCTGGCACTTTTCATCTCTGAGCAATTGCTCGACGTTTGCAATTTCTCACCTGAGCTCTCTTTAGAGTGCGCGAGAGGATGAGCAGAAGATTAGGTGGCTGGAGAAGCCCAGAGCCCCAGTGTTCTAAGGGCTACAAAAGCACTTCCAAGGAAGGGTGCTGGCTAGCAACAGCTTTCAGTGCTGGCACTTTTCATCTCTGAGCAATTGCTCGACGTTTGCAATTTCTCACCTGAGCTCTCTTTAGAGTGCACGAGAGGATGAGCAGAAGATTAGGTGGCTAGAGAAGCCCAGAGCCCCAGTGTTCTAAGGGCTACAAGAGCGTTTCCAAGGAAGGGTGCCGGCTAGCAAGAGCTTTCAGTGCTGGCACTTTTTATCTATGAGCAATTGCTCGACTTTTTCAATTTCTCAGCTCGTGTCTACGAGTCAGAGAGATAGTGACCGTGACATTTGGTGGCTAGAGAAGCGCAAAGCCCCAGTGTTGCTGCGCCTGTGAAAGCGCTTCCAAGGAAGGGTGCTGGCTAGCAAGAGCTTTCAGTGCTGGCACTTTTCATCTCTGAGCAATTGCTCGATGTTTACAATTTCTCACCTGAGCTCTCTTTAGAGTGCACGAGAGGATGAGCAGAAGATTAGGTGGCTAGAGAAGCCCAGAGCCCCAGTGTTCTTAGGGCTACAAAAGCACTTCCAAGGAAGGGTGCTGGCTAGCAAGAGCTTTCAGTGCTGGCACTTTTCATCTCTGAGCAATTGCTCGACGTTTGCAATTTCTCAGCTCGTGTCTACGAGATGGAAAGAGAATGACCGTGACATTTGGTGGCTAGAGAAGCGCAAAACCCCCAGTGTTGCTGCGCCTGTGAAAGCGCTTCCAAGGAAGGGTGCTGGCTGGCAACAGCTTTCAGTGCTGGCACTTTTCATCTCTGAGCAATTGCTCGACCTTTGCAATTTCTCACCTGAGCTCTCTTTAGAGTGCGCGAGAGGATGAGCAGAAGATTAGGTGGCTAGAGAAGCCCAGAGCCCCAGTGTTCTTAGGGCTACAAAAGCACTTCCAAGGAAGGGTGCTGGCTAGCAAGAGCTTTCAGTGCTGGCACTTTTCATCGCTGAGCAATTGCTCGACGTTTGCAATCTCTCAGCTCGTGTCTACGAGACGGAGAGATAGTGACCGTGACGTTTGGTGGCAAGAGAAGCGCAAAGCCCCAGTGTTGCTGCGCCTGTGAAAGCGCTTCCAAGGAAGGGTGCTGGCTAGCAACAGTTTTCAGTGCTGGCACTTTTCATCTCTGAGCAATTGCTCGACGTTTGCAATTTCTCACCTGAGCTCTCTTTAGAGTGCGCGAGAGGATGAGCAGAAGATTAGGTGGCTCGAGAAGCCCAGAGCCCCTGTGTTCTTAGGCCTACAAAAGCACTTCCAAGGAAGGGTGCTGGCTAGCAACAGCTTTCAGTGCTGGCACTTTTCATCTCTGAGCAATTGCTCGACGTTTGCAATTTCTCACCTGAGCTCTCTTTAGAGTGCGCGAGAGGATGAGCAGAAGATTAGGTGGCTAGAGAAGCCCAGAGCCCCAGTGTTCTTAGGCCTACAAAAGCACTTCCAAGGAAGGGTGCTGGCTAGCAAGAGCTTTCAGTGCTGGCACTTTTCATCTCTGAGCAATTGCTCGACGTTTGCAATCTCTCAGCTCGTGTCTACGAGATGGAAAGAGAATGACCGTGACGTTTGGTGGCTAGAGAAGCGCAAAGCCCCAGTGTTGCTGCGCCTGTGAAAGCGCTTCCAAGGAAGGGTGCTGGCTAGCAAGAGCTTTCAGTGCTGGCACTTTTCATCTCTGAGCAATTGCTCGACTTTTGCAATCTGTCAGCTCGTGTCTACGAGACGGAGAGATAGTGACCGTGACCTTTGGTGGGTAGAGAAGCGCAAAGCCCCAGTGTTGCTGCGCCTGTGAAAGCGCTTCCAAGGAAGGGTGCTGGCTAGCAAGAGCTTTCAGTGCTGACACTTTTCCTCTGTGAGCAATTGCTCGACCTTTGCAATTTCTCACCTGAGCTCTCTTTAGACTGCGTGAGAGGATGAGCAGAAGATTAGGTGGTTAGAGAAGCCCAGAGCCCCAGTATTCTAAGGGCTACAAGAGCGTTTCCAAGGAAGGGTGCTGGCTAGCAACAGCTTTCAGTGCTGGCACTTTTCATCTCTGAGCAATTGCTCGACGTTTGCAATTTCTCAGCTCGTGTCTACGAGACGGAGAGAGATAGTGACCGTGACGTTTGGTGGCTAGAGAAGCGCAAAGCCCCAGTGTTGCGGCGCCTGTGAAAGCGCTTCCAAGGAAGGGTGCTGGCTAGCAACAGCTTTCAGTGCTGGCACTTTTCATCTCTGAGCAATTGCTCGACGTTTGCAATTTCTCACCTGAGCTTTCTTTAGAGTGCGCGAGAGGATGAGCAGAAGATTAGGTGACTGGAGAAGCCCAGAGCCCCAGTGTTCTTAGGGCCACAAAAGCACTTCCAAGGAAGGGTGCTGGCTAGCAACAGCTTTCAGTGCTGGCACTTTTCATCTCTGAGCAATTGCTCGACGTTTGCAATTTCTCAGCTCGTGTCGACGAGACGGAGAGATAGTGACCGTGACGTTTGGTGGCTAGAGAAGCGCAAAGCCCCAGTGTTGCTGCGCCTGTGAAAGCGCTTCCAAGGAAGGGTGCTGGCTAGCAACAGCTTTCAGTGCTGGCACTTTTCATCTCTGAGCAATTGCTCGACGTTTGCAATTTCTCACCTGAGCTCTCTTTAGAGTGCGCGAGAGGATGAGCAGAAGATTAGGTGGCTAAAGAAGCCCAGAGCCCCAGTGTTCTTAGGCCTACAAAAGCGCTTCCAAGGAAGGGTGCTGGCTAGCAACAGCTTTCAGTGCTGGCACTTTTCATCTCTGAGCAATTGCTTGACGTTTGGAATTTCTCAGCTCGTGTCTACGAGACGGAGAGATAGTGACCGTGACGTTTGGTGGCTAGAGAAGCGCAAAGCCCCAGTGTTACTGCGCCTGTGAAAGCGCTTCCAAGGAAGGGTGCTGGCTAGCAAGAGCTTTCAGTGCTGGCACTTTTCATCTCTGAGCAATTGCTCGACGTTTGCAATTTCTCACCTGAGCTCTCTTTAGAGTGCGCGAGAGGATGAGCAGAAGATTAGGTGGCTAGAGAAGCCCAGAGCCCCAGTGTTCTTAGGGCTACAAGAGCGTTTGCAAGGAAGGGTGCCGGCTAGCAAGAGCTTTCAGTGCTGGCACTTTTCATCTCTGAGCAATTGCTCGACGTTTGCAATTTCTCAGCTCATGTCTACGAGACGGAGAGATAGTGACCGTGACCTTTGGTGGGTAGAGAAGCGCAAAGCCCCAGTGTTGCTGCCCCTGTGAAAGCGCTTCCAAGGAAGGGTGCTGGCTAGCAAGAGCTTTCAGTGCTGGCACTTTTCATCTCTGAGCAATTGCTCGACCTTTGCAATTTCTCACCTGAGCTCTCTTTAGAGTGCGCGAGAGGATGAGCAGAAGATTAGGTGGCTGGAGAAGCCCAGAGCCCCAGTGTTCTAAGGGCTACAAAAGCACTTCCAAGGAAGGGTGCTGGCTAGCAACAGCTTTCAGTGCTGGCACTTTTCATCTCTGAGCAATTGCTCGACGTTTGCAATTTCTCACCTGAGCTCTCTTTAGAGTGCGAGAGAGGATGAGCAGAAGATTAGGTGGCTAGAGAAGCCGAGAGCCCCAGTGTTCTAAGGGCTACAAGAGCGTTTCCAAGGAAGGGTGCCGGCTAGCAAGAGCTTTCAGTGCTGGCACTTTTCATCTCTGAGCAATTGCTCGACGTTTGCAATTTCTCAGCTCGTGTCTACGAGTCAGAGAGATAGTGACCGTGACATTTGGTGGCTAGAGAAGCGCAAAGCCCCAGTGTTGCTGCGCCTGTGAAAGCGCTTCCAAGGAAGGGTGCTGGCTAGCAACAGCTTTCAGTGCTGGCACTTTTCATCTCTGAGCAATTGCTCGACGTTTGCAATTTCTCACCTGAGCTCTCTTTAGAGTGCACGAGAGGATGAGCAGAAGATTAGGTGGCTAGAGAAGCCCAGAGCCCCAGTGTTCTTAGGGCTACAAAAGCACTTCCAAGGAAGGGTGCTGGCTAGCAAGAGCTTTCAGTGCTGGCACTTTTCATCTCTGAGCAATTGCTCGACGTTTGCAATTTCTCAGCTCGTGTCTACGAGATGGAAAGAGAATGACCGTGACATTTGGTGGCTAGAGAAGCGCAAAACCCCCAGTGTTGCTGCGCCTGTGAAAGCGCTTCCAAGGAAGGGTGCTGGCTGGCAACAGCTTTCAGTGCTGGCACTTTTCATCTCTGAGCAATTGCTCGACCTTTGCAATTTCTCACCTGAGCTCTCTTTAGAGTGCGCGAGAGGATGAGCAGAAGATTAGGTGGCTAGAGAAGCCCAGAGCCCCAGTGTTCTTAGGCCTACAAAAGCACTTCCAAGGAAGGGTGCTGGCTAGCAAGAGCTTTCAGTGCTGGCACTTTTCATCGCTGAGCAATTGCTCGACGTTTGCAATCTCTCAGCTCGTGTCTACGAGACGGAGAGATAGTGACCGTGACGTTTGGTGGCAAGAGAAGCGCAAAGCCCCAGTGTTGCTGCGCCTGTGAAAGCGCTTCCAAGGAAGGTTGCTGGCTAGCAACAGTTTTCAGTGCTGGCACTTTTCATCTCTGAGCAATTGCTCGACGTTTGCAATTTCTCACCTGAGCTCTCTTTAGAGTGCGCGAGAGGATGAGCAGAAGATTAGGTGGCTAGAGAAACACAGAGCCCCAGTGTTCTTAGGCCTACAAAAGCGTTTCCAAGGAAGGGTGCTGGCTAGCAAGAGCTTTCAGTGCTGGCACTTTTCATCTCTGAGCAATTGCTCGACGTTTGCAATTTCTCACCTGAGCTCTCTTTAGAGTGCGCGAGAGGATGAGCAGAAGATTAGGTGGCTAGAGAAGCCCAGAGCCCCAGTGTTCTTAGGCCTACAAAAGCACTTCTAAGGAAGGGTGCTGGCTAGCAAGAGCTTTCAGTGCTGGCACTTTTCATCTCTGAGCAATTGCTCGACGTTTGCAATCTCTCAGCTCGTGTCTACGAGTCAGAGAGATAGTGACCGTGACATTTGGTGGCTAGAGAAGCGCAAAGCCCCAGTGTTGCTGCGCCTGTGAAAGCGCTTCCAAGGAAGGGTGCTGGCTAGCAAGAGCTTTCAGTGCTGGCACTTTTCATCTCTGAGCAATTGCTCGACCTTTGCAATTTCTCACCTGAGCTCTCTTTAGAGTGCACGAGAGGATGAGCAGAAGATTAGGTGGCTAGAGAAGCCCTGAGCCCCAGTGTTCTTAGGGCTACAAAAGCACTTCCAAGGAAGGGTGCTGGCTAGCAAGAGCTTTCAGTGCTGGCACTTTTCATCTCTGAGCAATTGCTCGACGTTTGCAATTTCTCAGCTCGTGTCTACGAGATGGAAAGAGAGTGACCGTGACGTTTGGTGGCTAGAGAAGCGCAAAGCCCCAGTGTTGCTGCGCCTGTGAAAGCGCTTCCAAGGAAGGGTGCTGGCTGGCAACAGCTTTCAGTGCTGGCACATTTCATCTCTGAGCAATTGCTCGACGTTTGCAATTTCTCACCTGAGCTCTCTTTAGAGTGCGCGAGAGGATGAGCAGAAGATTAGGTGGCTAGAGAAGCCCAGAGCCCCAGTGTTCTTAGGGCTACAAAAGCACTTCCAAGGAAGGGTGCTGGCTAGCAAGAGCTTTCAGTGCTGGCACTTTTCATCGCTGAGCAATTGCTCGACGTTTGCAATCTCTCAGCTCGTGTCTACGAGACGGAGAGATAGTGACCGTGACGTTTGGTGGGTAGAGAAGCGCAAAGCCCCAGTGTTGCTGCGCCTGTGAAAGCGCTTCCAAGGAAGGGTGCTGGCTAGCAAGAGCTTTCAGTGCTGGCACTTTTCATCTCTGAGCAATTGCTTGACGTTTGCAATTTCTCACCTGAGCTCTCTTTAGAGTGCGCGAGAGGATGAGCAGAAGATTAGGTGGCTAGAGAAGCCCAGAGCCCCTGTGTTCTTAGGCCTACAAGAGCGTTTCCAAGGAAGGGTGCTGGCTAGCAACAGCTTTCAGTGCTGGCACTTTTCATCTCTGAGCAATTGCTCAACGTTTGCAATCTCTCAGCTCGTTTCTACGAGATGGAAAGAGAATGACCGTGACGTTTGGTGGCTAGAGAAGCGCAAAGCCCCAGTGTTGCTGCCCCTGTGAAAGCGCTTCCAAGGAAGGGTGCTGGCTAGCAAGGGCTTTCAGTGCTGGCACTTTTCATCTCTGAGCAATTGCTCGACCTTTGCAATTTCTCACCTGAGCTCTCTTTAGAGTGCGCGAGAGGATGAGCAGAAGATTAGGTGGCTAGAGAAGCCCAGAGCCCCAGTGTTCTTAGGGCTACAAGAGCGTTTCCAAGGAAGGGTGCTGGCTAGCAAGAGCTTTCAGTGCTGGCACTTTTCATCTCTGAGCAATTGCTCGACTTTTGCAATCTCTCAGCTCGTGTCTACGAGACGGAGAGATAGTGACCGTGACCTTTGGTGGCTAGAGAAGCGCAAAGCCCCAGTGTTACTGCGCCTGTGAAAGCGCTTCCAAGGAAGGGTGCTGGCTGGCAACAGCTTTCAGTGCTGGCACTTTTCATCTCTGAGCAATTTCTCGACGTTTGCAATTTCTCACCTGAGCTCTCTTTAGACTGCGCGAGAGGATGAGCAGAAGATTAGGTGGCTAGAGAAGCCCAGAGCCCCAGTGTTCTTAGGCCTACAAAACCGCTTCCAAGGAAGGGTGCTGGCTAGCAAGAGCTTTCAGTGCTGGCACTTTTCATCTCTGAGCAATTGCTCGACTTTTTCAATTTCTCAGCTCGTGTCTACGAGTCAGAGAGATAGTGACCGTGACATTTGGTGGGTAGAGAAGCGCAAAGCCCCAGTGTTGCTGCGCCTGTAAAAGTGCTTCCAAGGAAGGGTGCTGGCTGGCAACAGCTTTCAGTGCTGGCACTTTTCATCTCTGAGCAATTGCTCGACGTTTGCAATTTCTCACCTGAGCTCTCTTTAGAGTGCGCGAGAGGATGAGCAGAAGATTAGGTGGCTGGAGAAGCCCAGAGCCCCAGTGTTCTTAGGCCTACAAGAGCGTTTCCAAGGAAGGGTGCTGGCTAGCAAGAGCTTTCAGTGCTGGCACTTTTCATCTCTGAGCAATTGCTCGACGTTTGCAATTTCTCACCTGAGCTCTCTTTAGAGTGCGCGAGAGGATGAGCAGAAGATTAGGTGGCTAGAGAAGCCCAGAGCCCCAGTGTTCTAAGGGCTACAAGAGCGTTTCCAAGGAAGGGTGCCGGCTAGCAAGAGCTTTCAGTGCTGGCACTTTTCATCTCTGAGCAATTGCTCGACTTTTTCAATTTCTCAGCTCGTGTCTACGAGTCAGAGAGATAGTGACCGTGACATTTGGTGGCTAGAGAAGCGCAAAGCCCCAGTGTTGCTGCGCCTGTGAAAGCGCTTCCAAGGAAGGGTGCTGGCTAGCAACAGCTTTCAGTGCTGGCACTTTTCATCTCTGAGCAATTGCTCGACGTTTGCAATTTCTCACCTGAGCTCTCTTTAGAGTGCACGAGAGGATGAGCAGAAGATTAGGTGGCTAGAGATACACAGAGCCCCAGTGTTCTTAGGGCTACAAAAGCACTTCCAAGGAAGGGTGCTGGCTAGCAAGAGCTTTCAGTGCTGGCACTTTTCATCTCTGAGCAATTGCTCGACGTTTGCAATTTCTCAGCTCGTGTCTACGAGATGGAAAGAGAATGACCGTGACATTTGGTGGCTAGAGAAGCGCAAAGCCCCAGTGTTGCTGCGCCTGTGAAAGCGCTTCCAAGGAAGGGTGCTGGCTGGCAACAGCTTTCAGTGCTGGCACATTTCATCTCTGAGCAATTGCTCGACGTTTGCAATTTCTCACCTGAGCTCTCTTTAGAGTGCACGAGAGGATGAGCAGAAGATTAGGTGGCTAGAGAAGCCCAGAGCCCCAGTGTTCTTAGGGGTACAAAAGCACTTCCAAGGAAGGGTGCTGGCTAGCAAGAGCTTTCAGTGCTGGCACTTTTCATCGCTGAGCAATTGCTCGACGTTTGCAATCTCTCAGCTCGTGTCTACGAGACGGAGAGATAGTGACCGTGACGTTTGGTGGGTAGAGAAGCGCAAAGCCCCAGTGTTGCTGCGCCTGTGAAAGCGCTTCCAAGGAAGGGTGCTGGCTAGCAACAGTTTTCAGTGCTGGCACTTTTCATCTCTGAGCAATTGCTCGACGTTTGCAATTTCTCACCTGAGCTCTCTTTAGACTGCGCGAGAGGATGAGCAGAAGATTAGGTGGCTAGAGAAGCCCAGAGCCCCTGTGTTCTTAGGCCTACAAGAGCGTTTCCAAGGAAGGGTGCTGGCTAGCAAGAGCTTTCAGTGCTGGCACTTTTCATCTCTGAGCAATTGCTCGACGTTTGCAATTTCTCACCTGAGCTCTCTTTAGACTGCGCGAGAGGATGAGCAGAAGATTAGGTGGCTAGAGAAGCCCAGAGCCCCAGTGTTCTTAGGCCTACAAAAGCACTTCCAAGGAAGGGTGCTGGCTAGCAACAGCTTTCAGTGCTGGCACTTTTCATCGCTGAGCAATTGCTCGACATTTGCAATCTCTCAGCTCGTGTCTACGAGATGGAAAGAGAATGACCGTGACGTTTGGTGGCTAGAGAATCGCAAAGCCCCAGTGTTGCTGCGCCTGTGAAAGCGCTTCCAAGGAAGGGTGCTGGCTAGCAAGAGCTTTCAGTGCTGGCACTTTTCATCTCTGAGCAATTGCTCGACTTTTGCAATCTGTCAGCTCGTGTCTACGAGACGGAGAGATAGTGACCGTGACCTTTGGTGGGTAGAGAAGCGCAAAGCCCCAGTGTTGCTGCGGCTGTGAAAGCACTTCCAAGGAAGGGTGCTGGCTAGCAAGAGCTTTCAGTGCTGACACTTTTCATCTCTGAGCAATTGCTCGACCTTTGCAATTTCTCACGTGAGCTCTCTTTAGAGTGCGCGAGAGGATGAGCAGAAGATTAGGTGGCTAGAGAAGCCCAGAGCCCCTGTGTTCTTAGGCCTACAAAAGCACTGCCAAGGAAGGGTGCTGGCTAGCAAGAGCTTTCAGTGCTGGCACTTTTCATCTCTGAGCAATTGCTCGACTTTTGCAATTTCTCAGCTCGTGTCTACGAGATGGAAAGAGAATGACCGTGACGTTTGGTGTCTAGAGAAGCGCAAAGCCCCAGTGTTGCTGCGCCTGTGAAAGCGCTTCCAAGGAAGGCTGCTGGCTAGCAACAGCTTTCAGTGCTGGCACTTTTCATCTCTGAGCAATTGCTCGACGTTTGCAATTTCTCACCTGAGCTCTCTTTAGAGTGCGCGAGAGGATGAGCAGAAGATTAGGTGGCTAGAGAAGCCCAGAGCCCCAGTGTTCTTAGGGCTACAAAAGCACTTCCAAGGAAGGGTGCTGGCTAGCAAGAGCTTTCAGTGCTGGCACTTTTCATCGCTGAGCAATTGCTCGACGTTTGCAATCTCTCAGCTCGTGTCTACGAGACGGAGAGATAGTGACCGTGACGTTTGGTGGGTAGAGAAGCGCAAAGCCCCAGTGTTGCTGCGCCTGTGAAAGCGCTTCCAAGGAAGGTTGCTGGCTAGCAACAGTTTTCAGTGCTGGCACTTTTCATCTCTGAGCAATTGCTCGACGTTTGCAATTTCTCACCTGAGCTCTCTTTAGACTGCGCGAGAGGATGAGCAGAAGATTAGGTGGCTAGAGAAGCCCAGAGCCCCTGTGTTCTTAGGGCTACAAGAGCGTTTCCAAGGAAGGGTGCTGGCTAGCAAGAGCTTTCAGTGCTGGCACTTTTCATCTCTGAGCAATTGCTCGACGTTTGCAATTTCTCACCTGAGCTCTCTTTAGACTGCGCGAGAGGATGAGCAGAAGATTAGGTGGCTAGAGAAGCCCAGAGCCCCAGTGTTCTTAGGCCTACAAAAGCACTTCCAAGGAAGGGTGCTGGCTAGCAACAGCTTTCAGTGCTGGCACTTTTCATCGCTGAGCAGTTGCTCGACGTTTGCAATCTCTCAGCTCGTGTCTACGAGATGGAAAGAGAATGACCATGACGTTTGGTGGCTAGAGAAGCGCAAAGCCCCAGTGTTGCTGCGCCTGTGAAAGCGCTTCCAAGGAAGGGTGCTGGCTAGCAAGAGCTTTCAGTGCTGGCACTTTTCATCTCTGAGCAATTGCTCGACTTTTGCAATCTGTCAGCTCGTGTCTACGAGACAGAGAGATAGTGACCGTGACCTTTGGTGGGTAGAGAAGCGCAAAGCCCCAGTGTTGCTGCGGCTGTGAAAGCGCTTCCAAGGAAGGGTGCTGGCTAGCAAGAGCTTTCAGTGCTGACACTTTTCATCTCTGAGCAATTGCTCGACCTTTGCAATTTCTCACGTGAGCTCTCTTTAGACTGCGCGAGAGGATGAGCAGAAGATTAGGTGGTTAGAGAAGCCCAGAGCCCCAGTGTTCTTAGGGCTACAAAAGCACTTCCAAGGAAGGCTGCTGGCTAGCAAGAGCTTTCAGTGCTGGCACTTTTCATCTCTGAGCAATTGCTCGACTTTTGCAATTTCTCAGCTCGTGTCTACGAGATGGAAAGAGAATGACCGTGACGTTTGGTGTCTAGAGAAGCGCAAAGCCCCAGTGTTGCTGCGCCTGTGAAAGCGCTTCCAAGGAAGGGTGCTGGCTAGCAAGAGCTTTCAGTGCTGGCACTTTTCATCTCTGAGCAATTGCTCGACCTTTGCAATTTCTCACCTGAGCTCTCTTTAGAGTGCACGAGAGGATGAGCAGAAGATTAGGTGGCTAGAGAAGCCCAGAGCCCCAGTGTTCTTAGGCCTACAAAAGCACTTCCAAGGAAGGGTGCTGGCTAGCAAGAGCTTTCAGTGCTGGCACTTTTCATCGCTGAGCAATTGCTCGACGTTTGCAATCTCTCAGCTCGTGTCTACGAGACGGAGAGATAGTGACCGTGACGTTTGGTGGGTAGAGAAGCGCAAAGCCCCAGTGTTGCTGCGCCTGTGAAAGCGCTTCCAAGGAAGGTTGCTGGCTAGCAACAGTTTTCAGTGCTGGCACTTTTCATCTCTGAGCAATTGCTCGACGTTTGCAATTTCTCACCTGAGCTCTCTTTAGACTGCGCGAGAGGATGAGCAGAAGATTAGGTGGCTAGAGAAGCCCAGAGCCCCTGTGTTCTTAGGGCTACAAGAGCGTTTCCAAGGAAGGGTGCTGGCTAGCAAGAGCTTTCAGTGCTGGCACTTTTCATCTCTGAGCAATTGCTCGACGTTTGCAATTTCTCACCTGAGCTCTCTTTAGAGTGCGCGAGAGGATGAGCAGAAGATTAGGTGGCTAGAGAAGCCCAGAGCCCCAGTGTTCTTAGGCCTACAAAAGCACTTCCAAGGAAGGGTGCTGGCTAGCAACAGCTTTCAGTGCTGGCACTTTTCATCGCTGAGCAATTGCTCGACGTTTGCAATCTCTCAGCTCGTGTCTACGAGATGGAAAGAGAATGACCGTGACGTTTGGTGGCTAGAGAAGCGCAAAGCCCCAGTGTTGCTGCGCCTGTGAAAGCGCTTCCAAGGAAGGGTGCTGGCTAGCAAGAGCTTTCAGTGCTGGCACTTTTCATCTCTGAGCAATTGCTCGACTTTTGCAATCTGTCAGCTCGTGTCTACGAGACAGAGAGATAGTGACCGTGACCTTTGGTGGGTAGAGAAGCGCAAAGCCCCAGTGTTGCTGCGCCTGTGAAAGCGCTTCCAAGGAAGGGTGCTGGCTAGCAAGAGCTTTCAGTGCTGACACTTTTCATCTCTGAGCAATTGCTCGACCTTTGCAATTTCTCACGTGAGCTCTCTTTAGACTGCGCGAGAGGATGAGCAGAAGATTAGGTGGTTAGAGAAGCCCAGAGCCCCAGTGTTCTTAGGGCTACAAGAGCGTTTCCAAGGAAGGGTGCTGGCTAGCAAGAGCTTTCAGTGCTGGCACTTTTCATCTCTGAGCAATTGCTCGACTTTTGCAATTTCTCAGCTCGTGTCTACGAGATGGAAAGAGAATGACCGTGACGTTTGGTGTCTAGAGAAGCGCAAAGCCCCAGTGTTGCTGCGCCTGTGAAAGCGCTTCCAAGGAAGGCTGCTGGCTAGCAAGAGCTTTCAGTGCTGGCACTTTTCATCTCTGAGCAATTGCTCGACCTTTGCAATTTCTCACCTGAGCTCTCTTTAGAGTGCACGAGAGGATGAGCAGAAGATTAGGTGGCTAGAGAAGCCCAGAGCCCCAGTGTTCTTAGGCCTACAAAAGCACTTCCAAGGAAGGGTGCTGGCTAGCAAGAGCTTTCAGTGCTGGCACTTTTCATCGCTGAGCAATTGCTCGACGTTTGCAATCTCTCAGCTCGTGTCTACGAGACGGAGAGATAGTGACCGTGACGTTTGGTGGGTAGAGAAGCGCAAAGCCCCAGTGTTGCTGCGCCTGTGAAAGCGCTTCCAAGGAAGGTTGCTGGCTAGCAACAGTTTTCAGTGCTGGCACTTTTCATCTCTGAGCAATTGCTCGACGTTTGCAATTTCTCACCTGAGCTCTCTTTAGACTGCGCGAGAGGATGAGCAGAAGATTAGGTGGCTGGAGAAACACAGAGCCCCAGTGTTCTTAGGCCTACAAAAGCACTTCCAAGGAAGGGTGCTGGCTAGCAACAGCTTTCAGTGCTGGCACTTTTCATCGCTGAGCAATTGCTCGACGTTTGCAATCTCTCAGCTCGTGTCTACGAGATGGAAAGAGAATGACCGTGACGTTTGGTGGCTAGAGAATCACAAAGCCCCAGTGTTGCTGCGCCTGTGAAAGCGCTTCCAAGGAAGGGTGCTGGCTAGCAAGAGCTTTCAGTGCTGGCACTTTTCATCTCTGAGCAATTGCTCGACTTTTGCAATCTGTCAGCTCGTGTCTGCGAGACGGAGAGATAGTGACCGTGACCTTTGGTGGGTAGAGAAGCGCAAAGCCCCAGTGTTGCTGCGGCTGTGAAAGCGCTTCCAAGGAAGGGTGCTGGCTAGCAAGAGCTTTCAGTGCTGACACTTTTCATCTCTGAGCAATTGCTCGACCTTTGCAATTTCTCACCTGAGCTCTCTTTAGAGTGCGCGAGAGGATGAGCAGAAGATTAGGTGGTTAGAGAAGCCCAGAGCCCCAGTGTTCTTAGGGCTACAAGAGCGTTTCCAAGGAAGGGTGCTGGCTAGCAAGAGCTTTCAGTGCTGGCACTTTTCATCTCTGAGCAATTGCTCGACTTTTGCAATTTCTCAGCTCGTGTCTACGAGATGGAAAGAGAATGACCGTGACGTTTGGTGTCTAGAGAAGCGCAAAGCCCCAGTGTTGCTGCGCCTGTGAAAGCGCTTCCAAGGAAGGCTGCTGGCTAGCAAGGGCTTTCAGTGCTGGCACTTTTCATCTCTGAGCAATTGCTCAACGTTTGCAATTTCTCACCTGAGCTCTCTTTAGAGTGCACGAGAGGATGAGCAGAAGATTAGGTGGCTAGAGAAGCCCAGAGCCCCAGTGTTCTTAGGGCTACAAAAGCACTTCCAAGGAAGGGTGCTGGCTAGCAAGAGCTTTCAGTGCTGGCACTTTTCATCTCTGAGCAATTGCTCGACTTTTGCAATCTCTCAGCTCGTGTCTACGAGACGGAGAGATAGTGACCGTGACGTTTGGTGGGTAGAGAAGCGCAAAGCCCCAGTGTTGCTGCGCCTGTGAAAGCGCTTCCAAGGAAGGGTGCTGGCTAGCAACAGTTTTCAGTGCTGGCACTTTTCATCTCTGAGCAATTGCTCGATGTTTGCAATTTCTCACCTGAGCTCTCTTTAGACTGCGCGAGAGGATGAGCAGAAGATTAGGTGGCTAGAGAAGCCCAGAGCCCCTGTGTTCTTAGGCCTACAAGAGCGTTTCCAAGGAAGGGTGCTGGCTAGCAAGAGCTTTCAGTGCTGGCACTTTTCATCTCTGAGCAATTGCTCGACGTTTGCAATTTCTCACCTGAGCTCTCTTTAGACTGCGCGAGAGGATGAGCAGAAGATTAGGTGGCTAGAGAAGCGCAAAGCCCCAGTGTTCTTAGGCCTACAAAAGCACTTCCAAGGAAGGGTGCTGGCTAGCAACAGCTTTCAGTGCTGGCACTTTTCATCGCTGAGCAATTGCTCGACGTTTGCAATCTCTCAGCTCGTGTCTACGAGACGGAGAGATAATGACCGTGACGTTTGGTGGGTAGAGAAGCGCAAAGCCCCAGTGTTGCTGCGCCTGTGAAAGCGCTTCCAAGGAAGGGTGCTGGCTAGCAACAGTTTTCAGTGCTGGCACTTTTCATCTCTGAGCAATTGCTCGACGTTTGCAATTTCTCACCTGAGCTCTCTTTAGAGTGCACGAGAGGATGAGCAGAAGATTAGGTGGCTAGAGAAGCCCAGAGCCCCAGTGTTCTTAGGCCTACAAGAGCGTTTCCAAGGAAGGGTGCTGGCTAGCAAGAGCTTTCAGTGCTGGCACTTTTCATCTCTGAGCAATTGCTCGACGTTTGCAATTTCTCACCTGAGCTCTCTTTAGAGTGCGCGAGAGGATGAGCAGAAGATTAGGTGGCTAGAGAAGCCCAGAGCCCCAGTGTTACTGCGCCTGTGAAAGCGCTTCCAAGGAAGGGTGCTGGCTGGCAAGAGCTTTCAGTGCTGGCACTTTTCATCTCTGAGCAATTTCTCGACGTTTGCAATTTCTCACCTGAGCTCTCTTTAGAGTGCGAGAGAGGATGAGCAGAAGATTAGGTGGCTAGAGAAGCCCAGAGCCCCAGTGTTCTTAGGCCTACAAAACCGCATCCAAGGAAGGGTGCTGGCTAGCAAGAGCTTTCAGTGCTGGCACTTTTCATCTCTGAGCAATTGCTCGACTTTTTCAATTTCTCAGCTCGTGTCTACGAGTCAGAGAGATAGTGACCGTGACATTTGGTGGGTAGAGAAGCGCAAAGCCCCAGTGTTGCTGCGCCTGTGAAAGTGCTTCCAAGGAAGGGTGCTGGCTGGCAACAGCTTTCAGTGCTGGCACTTTTCATCTCTGAGCAATTGCTGGACGTTTGCAATTTCTCACCTGAGCTCTCTTTAGAGTGCGCGAGAGGATGAGCAGAAGATTAGGTGGCTGGAGAAGCCCAGAGCCCCAGTGTTCTTAGGCCTACAAGAGCGTTTCCAAGGAAGGGTGCTGGCTAGCAAGAGCTTTCAGTGCTGGCACTTTTCATCTCTGAGCAATTGCTCGACGTTTGCAATTTCTCACCTGAGCTCTCTTTAGAGTGCGCGAGAGGATGAGCAGAAGATTAGGTGGCTAGAGAAGCCCAGAGCCCCTGTGTTCTAAGGGCTACAAGAGCGTTTCCAAGGAAGGGTGCCGGCTAGCAAGAGCTTTCAGTGCTGGCACTTTTCATCTCTGAGCAATTGCTCGACATTTTCAATTTCTCAGCTCGTGTCTACGAGTCAGAGAGATAGTGACCGTGACATTTGGTGGCTAGAGAAGCGCAAAGCCCCAGTGTTGCTGCGCCTGTGAAAGCGCTTCCAAGGAAGGGTGCTGGCTAGCAAGAGCTTTCAGTGCTGGCACTTTTCATCTCTGAGCAATTGCTCGACGTTTGCAATTTCTCAGCTCGTGTCTACGAGATGGAAAGAGAATGACCGTGACATTTGGTGGCTAGAGAAGCGCAAAGCCCCAGTGTTGCTGCGCCTGGGAAAGCGCTTCCAAGGAAGGGTGCTGGCTGGCAACAGCTTTCAGTGCTGGCACTTTTCATCTCTGAGCAATTGCTCGACGTTTGCAATTTCTCACCTGAGCTCTCTTTAGAGTGCGCGAGAGGATGAGCAGAAGATTAGGTGGCTAGAGAAGCCCAGAGCCCCAGTGTTCTTAGAGCTACAAAAGCACTTCCAAGGAAGGGTGCTGGCTAGCAAGAGCTTTCAGTGCTGGCACTTTTCATCGCTGAGCAATTGCTCGACGTTTGCAATCTCTCAGCTCGTGTCTACGAGACGGAGAGATAGTGACCGTGACGTTTGGTGGGTAGAGAAGCGCAAAGCCCCAGTGTTGCTGCGCCTGTGAAAGCGCTTCCAAGGAAGGTTGCTGGCTAGCAACAGTTTTCAGTGCTGGCACTTTTCATCTCTGAGCAATTGCTCGACGTTTGCAATTTCTCACCTGAGCTCTCTTTAGAGTGCGAGAGAGGACGAGCAGAACATTAGGTGGCTAGAGAAGCCCAGAGCCCCTGTGTTCTTAGGCCTACAAGAGCGTTTCCAAGGAAGGGTGCTGGCTAGCAAGAGCTTTCAGTGCTGGCACTTTTCGTCTCTGAGCAATTGCTCGACGTTTGCAATCTCTCAGCTCGTTTCTACGAGATGGAAAGAGAATGACCGTGACGTTTGGTGGCTAGAGAAGCGCAAAGCCCCAGTGTTGCTGCGCCTCTGAAAGCGCTTCCAAGGAAGGGTGCTGGCTAGCAACAGCTTTCAGTGCTGGCACTTTTCATCTCTGAGCAATTGCTCGACGTTTGCAATTTCTCACCTGAGCTCTCTTTAGAGTGCGCGAGAGGATGAGCAGAAGATTAGGTGGCGAGAGAAGCCCAGAGCCCCAGTGTTCTTAGGCCTACAAAAGCACTTCCAAGGAAGGGTGCTGGCTAGCAACAGCTTTCAGTGCTGGCACTTTTCATCTCTGAGCAATTGCTCGACTTTTGCAATTTCTCAGCTCGTGTCTACGAGATGGAAAGAGAATGATCGTGACGTTTGGTGTCTAGAGAAGCGCAAAGCCCCAGTGTTGCTGCGCCTGTGAAAGCGCTTCCAAGGAAGGGTGCTGGCTAGCAACAGCTTTCAGTGCTGGCACTTTTCATCTCTGAGCAATTGCTCGACGTTTGCAATTTCTCACCTGAGCTCTCTTTAGAGTGCGCGAGAGGATGAGCAGAAGATTAGGTGGCTAGAGAAGCCCAGAGCCCCAGTGATCTTAGGGCTACAAGAGCGTTTCCAAGGAAGGGTGCTGGCTAGCAAGAGCTTTCAGTGCTGGCACTTTTCATCTCTGAGCAATTGCTCGACGTTTGCAATTTCTCACCTGAGCTCTCTTTAGAGTGCGCGAGAGGATGAGCAGAAGATTAGGTGGCTAGAGAAGCCCAGAGCCCCAGTGTTCTTAGGGCTACAAAAGCACTTCCAAGGAAGGGTGCTGGCTAGCAAGAGCTTTCTGTGCTGGCACTTTTCATCTCTGAGCAATTGCTCGACGTTTGCAATCTCTCAGCTCGTGTCTACGAGACAGAGAGATAGTGACCGTGACATTTGGTGGGTAGAGAAGCGCAAAGCCCCAGTGTTGCTGCGCCTCTGAAAGCGCTTCCAAGGAAGGTTGCTGGCTAGCAACAGCTTTCAGTGCTGGCACATTTCATCTCTGAGCAATTGCTCAACGTTTGCAATTTCTCACCTGAGCTCTCTTTAGAGTGCGCGAGAGGATGAGCAGAAGATTAGGTGGCTGGAGAAGCCCAGAGCCCCAGTGTTCTAAGGGCTACAAAAGCACTTCCAAGGAAGGGTGCTGGCTAGCAACAGCTTTCAGTGCTGGCACTTTTCATCTCTGAGCAATTGCTCGACCTTTGCAATTTCTCACCTGAGCTCTCTTTAGAGTGCGCGAGAGGATGAGCAGAAGATTAGGTGGCTAGAGAAGCCCAGAGCCCCAGTGTTCTAAGGGCTACAAGAGCGTTTCCAAGGAAGGGTGCCGGCTAGCAAGAGCTTTCAGTGCTGGCACTTTTCATCTCTGAGCAATTGCTCGACGTTTGCAATTTCTCAGCTCGTGTCTACGAGTCAGAGAGATAGTGACCGTGACATTTGGTGGCTAGAGAAGCGCAAAGCCCCAGTGTTGCTGCGCCTGTGAAAGCGCTTCCAAGGAAGGGTGCTGGCTAGCAAGAGCTTTCAGTGCTGGCACTTTTCATCTCTGAGCAATTGCTCGACGTTTGCAATTTCTCACCTGAGCTCTCTTTAGAGTGCGCGAGAGGATGAGCAGAAGATTAGGTGGCTAGAGAAGCCCAGAGCCCCAGTGTTCTTAGGGCTACAAAAGCACTTCCAAGGAAGGGTGCTGGCTAGCAAGAGCTTTCAGTGCTGGCACTTTTCATCTCTGAGCAATTGCTCGACGTTTGCAATTTCTCAGCTCGTGTCTACGAGATGGAAAGAGAATGACCGTGAAGTTTGGTGGCTAGAGAAGCGCAAAGCCCCAGTGTTGCTGCGCCTGTGAAAGCGCTTCCAAGGAAGGGTGCTGGCTGGCAACAGCTTTCAGTGCTGGCACATTTCATCTCTGAGAAATTGCTCGACCTTTGCAATTTCTCACCTGATCTCTCTTTAGAGTGCGCGAGAGGATGAGCAGAAGATTAGGTGGCTAGAGAAGCCCAGAGCCCCAGTGTTCTTAGGCCTACAAGAGCGCTTCCAAGGAAGGGTGCTGGCTAGCAAGAGCTTTCAGTGCTGGCACTTTTCATCTCTGAGCAATTGCTCGACGTTTGCAATCTCTCAGCTCGTTTCTACGAGATGGAAAGAGAATGACCGTGACGTTTGGTGGGTAGAGAAGCGCAAAGCCCCAGTGTTGCTGCGCCTGTGAAAGCGCTTCCAAGGAAGGCTGCTGGCTAGCAAGAGCTTTCAGTGCTGGCACTTTTCATCTCTGAGCAATTGCTCGACCTTTGCAATTTCTCACCTGAGCTCTCTTTAGACTGCGCGAGAGGATGAGCAGAAGATTAGGTGGCTAGAGAAACACAGAGCCCCAGTGTTCTTAGGCCTACAAAAGCACTTCCAAGGAAGGGTGCTGGCTAGCAACAGCTTTCAGTGCTGGCACTTTTCATCGCTGAGCAATTGCTCGACGTTTGCAATCTCTCAGCTCGTGTCTACGAGATGGAAAGAGAATGACCGTGACGTTTGGTGGCTAGAGAAGCGCAAAGCCCCAGTGTTGCTGCGCCTGTGAAAGCGCTTCCAAGGAAGGGTGCTGGCTAGCAAGAGCTTTCAGTGCTGGCACATTTCATCTCTGAGCAATTGCTCGACGTTTGCAATTTCTCACCTGACCTCTCTTTAGAGTGCGCGAGAGGATGAGCAGAAGATTAGGTGGCTAGAGAAGCCCAGAGCCCCAGTGTTCTTAGGGCTACAAAAGCACTTCCAAGGAAGGGTGCTGGCTAGCAAGAGCTTTCAGTGCTGGCACTTTTCATCTCTGAGCAATTGCTCGACGTTTGCAATCTCTCAGCTCGTGTCTACGAGACGGAGAGATAGTGACCGTGACATTTGGTGGGTAGAGAAGCGCAAAGCCCCAGTGTTGCTGCGCCTGTGAAAGCGCTTCCAAGGAAGGTTGCTGGCTAGCAACAGCTTTCAGTGCTGGCACATTTCATCTCTGAGCAATTGCTCAACGTTTGCAATTTCTCACCTGAGCTCTCTTTAGAGTGCGCGAGAGGATGAGCAGAAGATTAGGTGGCTAGAGAAGCCCAGAGCCCCACTGTTCTTAGGCCTACAAAACCGCATCCAAGGAAGGGTGCTGGCTAGCAACAGCTTTCAGTGCTGGCACTTTTCATCTCTGAGCAATTGCTCGACTTTTTCAATTTCTCAGCTCGTGTCTACGAGACGGAGAGATAGTGACCGTGACGTTTGGTGGCTAGAGAAGCGCAAAGCCCCAGTGTTGCTGCGCCTGTGAAAGCGCTTCCAAGGAAGGGTGCTGGCTAGCAAGAGCTTTCAGTGCTGGCACTTTTCATCTCTGAGCAATTGCTCGACGTTTGCAATTTCTCAGCTCGTCTCTACGAGATGGAAAGAGAGTAACCATGACGTTTGGTGGCTAGAGAAGCGCAAAGCCCCAGTGTTGCTGCGCCTGTGAAAGCGCTTCCAAGGAAGGGTGCTGGCTAGCAACAGCTTTCAGTGCTGGCACTTTTCATCTCTGAGCAATTGCTCGACGTTTGCAATTTCTCAGCTCGTGTCTTCGAGATGGAAAGAGAATGACCGTGACGTTTGGTGGGTAGAGAAGCGCAAAGCCCCAGTGTTGCTGCGCCTGTGAAAGCGCTTCCAAGGAAGGGTGCTGGCTAGCAACAGCTTTCAGTGCTGGCACTTTTCATCTCTGAGCAATTGCTCGACCTTTGCAATTTCTCACCTGAGCTCTCTTTAGAGTGCGCGAGAGGATGAGCAGAAGATTAGGTGGCTAGAGAAGCCCAGAGCCCCAGTGTTCTTAGGGCTACAAAAGCACTTCCAAGGAAGGGTGCTGGCTAGCAAGAGCTTTCAGTGCTGGCACTTTTCATCTCTGAGCAATTGCTCGACGTTTGCAATTTCTCACCTGAGCTCTCTTTAGAGTGCGCGAGAGGATGAGCAGAAGATTAGGTGGCTAGAGAAGCCCAGAGCCCCAGTGTTCTTAGGGCTACAAAAGCACTTCCAAGGAAGGGTGCTGGCTAGCAAGAGCTTTCAGTGCTGGCACTTTTCATCGCTGAGCAATTGCTCGACGTTTGCAATCTCTCAGCTCGTGTCTACGAGACGGAGAGATAGTGACCGTGACGTTTGGTGGGTAGAGAAGCGCAAAGCCCCAGTGTTGCTGCGCCTGTGAAAGCGCTTCCAAGGAAGGGTGCTGGCTAGCAACAGTTTTCAGTGCTGGCACTTTTCATCTCTGAGCAATTGCTCGATGTTTGCAATTTCTCACCTGAGCTCTCTTTAGACTGCGCGAGAGGATGAGCAGAAGATTAGGTGGCTAGAGAAGCCCAGAGCCCCTGTGTTCTTAGGCCTACAAGAGCGTTTCCAAGGAAGGGTGCTGGCTAGCAAGAGCTTTCAGTGCTGGCACTTTTCATCTCTGAGCAATTGCTCGACGTTTGCAATTTCTCACCTGAGCTCTCTTTAGACTGCGCGAGAGGATGAGCAGAAGATTAGGTGGCTAGAGAAGCGCAAAGCCCCAGTGTTCTTAGGCCTACAAAAGCACTTCCAAGGAAGGGTGCTGGCTAGCAACAGCTTTCAGTGCTGGCACTTTTCATCGCTGAGCAATTGCTCGACGTTTGCAATCTCTCAGCTCGTGTCTACGAGACGGAGAGATAATGACCGTGACGTTTGGTGGGTAGAGAAGCGCAAAGCCCCAGTGTTGCTGCGCCTGTGAAAGCGCTTCCAAGGAAGGGTGCTGGCTAGCAACAGTTTTCAGTGCTGGCACTTTTCATCTCTGAGCAATTGCTCGACGTTTGCAATTTCTCACCTGAGCTCTCTTTAGAGTGCACGAGAGGATGAGCAGAAGATTAGGTGGCTAGAGAAGCCCAGAGCCCCTGTGTTCTTAGGCCTACAAGAGCGTTTCCAAGGAAGGGTGCTGGCTAGCAAGAGCTTTCAGTGCTGGCACTTTTCATCTCTGAGCAATTGCTCGACGTTTGCAATTTCTCACCTGAGCTCTCTTTAGAGTGCGCGAGAGGATGAGCAGAAGATTAGGTGGCTAGAGAAGCCCAGAGCCCCAGTGTTACTGCGCCTGTGAAAGCGCTTCCAAGGAAGGGTGCTGGCTGGCAAGAGCTTTCAGTGCTGGCACTTTTCATCTCTGAGCAATTTCTCGACGTTTGCAATTTCTCACCTGAGCTCTCTTTAGAGTGCGAGAGAGGATGAGCAGAAGATTAGGTGGCTAGAGAAGCCCAGAGCCCCAGTGTTCTTAGGCCTACAAAACCGCATCCAAGGAAGGGTGCTGGCTAGCAAGAGCTTTCAGTGCTGGCACTTTTCATCTCTGAGCAATTGCTCGACTTTTTCAATTTCTCAGCTCGTGTCTACGAGTCAGAGAGATAGTGACCGTGACATTTGGTGGGTAGAGAAGCGCAAAGCCCCAGTGTTGCTGCGCCTGTGAAAGTGCTTCCAAGGAAGGGTGCTGGCTGGCAACAGCTTTCAGTGCTGGCACTTTTCATCTCTGAGCAATTGCTCGACCTTTGCAATTTCTCACGTGAGCTCTCTTTAGAGTGCGCGAGAGGATGAGCAGAAGATTAGGTGGCTGGAGAAGCCCAGAGCCCCAGTGTTCTTAGGCCTACAAGAGCGTTTCCAAGGAAGGGTGCTGGCTAGCAAGAGCTTTCAGTGCTGGCACTTTTCATCTCTGAGCAATTGCTCGACGTTTGCAATTTCTCACCTGAGCTCTCTTTAGAGTGCGCGAGAGGATGAGCAGAAGATTAGGTGGCTAGAGAAGCCCAGAGCCCCTGTGTTCTAAGGGCTACAAGAGCGTTTCCAAGGAAGGGTGCCGGCTAGCAAGAGCTTTCAGTGCTGGCACTTTTCATCTCTGAGCAATTGCTCGACATTTTCAATTTCTCAGCTCGTGTCTACGAGTCAGAGAGATAGTGACCGTGACATTTGGTGGCTAGAGAAGCGCAAAGCCCCAGTGTTGCTGCGCCTGTGAAAGCGCTTCCAAGGAAGGGTGCTGGCTAGCAAGAGCTTTCAGTGCTGGCACTTTTCATCTCTGAGCAATTGCTCGACGTTTGCAATTTCTCAGCTCGTGTCTACGAGATGGAAAGAGAATGACCGTGACATTTGGTGGCTAGAGAAGCGCAAAGCCCCAGTGTTGCTGCGCCTGGGAAAGCGCTTCCAAGGAAGGGTGCTGGCTGGCAACAGCTTTCAGTGCTGGCACTTTTCATCTCTGAGCAATTGCTCGACGTTTGCAATTTCTCACCTGAGCTCTCTTTAGAGTGCGCGAGAGGATGAGCAGAAGATTAGGTGGCTAGAGAAGCCCAGAGCCCCAGTGTTCTTAGAGCTACAAAAGCACTTCCAAGGAAGGGTGCTGGCTAGCAAGAGCTTTCAGTGCTGGCACTTTTCATCGCTGAGCAATTGCTCGACGTTTGCAATCTCTCAGCTCGTGTCTACGAGACGGAGAGATAGTGACCGTGACGTTTGGTGGGTAGAGAAGCGCAAAGCCCCAGTGTTGCTGCGCCTGTGAAAGCGCTTCCAAGGAAGGTTGCTGGCTAGCAACAGTTTTCAGTGCTGGCACTTTTCATCTCTGAGCAATTGCTCGACGTTTGCAATTTCTCACCTGAGCTCTCTTTAGAGTGCGAGAGAGGACGAGCAGAACATTAGGTGGCTAGAGAAGCCCAGAGCCCCTGTGTTCTTAGGCCTACAAGAGCGTTTCCAAGGAAGGGTGCTGGCTAGCAACAGCTTTCAGTGCTGGCACTTTTCGTCTCTGAGCAATTGCTCGACGTTTGCAATCTCTCAGCTCGTTTCTACGAGATGGAAAGAGAATGACCGTGACGTTTGGTGGCTAGAGAAGCGCAAAGCCCCAGTGTTGCTGCGCCTCTGAAAGCGCTTCCAAGGAAGGGTGCTGGCTAGCAACAGCTTTCAGTGCTGGCACTTTTCATCTCTGAGCAATTGCTCGACTTTTGCAATTTCTCAGCTCGTGTCTACGAGATGGAAAGAGAATGATCGTGACGTTTGGTGTCTAGAGAAGCGCAAAGCCCCAGTGTTGCTGCGCCTGTGAAAGCGCTTCCAAGGAAGGGTGCTGGCTAGCAACAGCTTTCAGTGCTGGCACTTTTCATCTCTGAGCAATTGCTCGACGTTTGCAATTTCTCACCTGAGCTCTCTTTAGAGTGCGCGAGAGGATGAGCAGAAGATTAGGTGGCTAGAGAAGCCCAGAGCCCCAGTGATCTTAGGGCTACAAGAGCGTTTCCAAGGAAGGGTGCTGGCTAGCAAGAGCTTTCAGTGCTGGCACTTTTCATCTCTGAGCAATTGCTCGACGTTTGCAATTTCTCACCTGAGCTCTCTTTAGAGTGCGCGAGAGGATGAGCAGAAGATTAGGTGGCTAGAGAAGCCCAGAGCCCCAGTGTTCTTAGGGCTACAAAAGCACTTCCAAGGAAGGGTGCTGGCTAGCAAGAGCTTTCTGTGCTGGCACTTTTCATCTCTGAGCAATTGCTCGACGTTTGCAATCTCTCAGCTCGTGTCTACGAGACGGAGAGATAGTGACCGTGACATTTGGTGGGTAGAGAAGCGCAAAGCCCCAGTGTTGCTGCGCCTCTGAAAGCGCTTCCAAGGAAGGTTGCTGGCTAGCAACAGCTTTCAGTGCTGGCACATTTCATCTCTGAGCAATTGCTCAACGTTTGCAATTTCTCACCTGAGCTCTCTTTAGAGTGCGCGAGAGGATGAGCAGAAGATTAGGTGGCTGGAGAAGCCCAGAGCCCCAGTGTTCTAAGGGCTACAAAAGCACTTCCAAGGAAGGGTGCTGGCTAGCAACAGCTTTCAGTGCTGGCACTTTTCATCTCTGAGCAATTGCTCGACCTTTGCAATTTCTCACCTGAGCTCTCTTTAGAGTGCGCGAGAGGATGAGCAGAAGATTAGGTGGCTAGAGAAGCCCAGAGCCCCAGTGTTCTAAGGGCTACAAGAGCGTTTCCAAGGAAGGGTGCCGGCTAGCAAGAGCTTTCAGTGCTGGCACTTTTCATCTCTGAGCAATTGCTCGACGTTTGCAATTTCTCAGCTCGTGTCTACGAGTCAGAGAGATAGTGACCGTGACATTTGGTGGCTAGAGAAGCGCAAAGCCCCAGTGTTGCTGCGCCTGTGAAAGCGCTTCCAAGGAAGGGTGCTGGCTAGCAAGAGCTTTCAGTGCTGGCACTTTTCATCTCTGAGCAATTGCTCGACGTTTGCAATTTCTCACCTGAGCTCTCTTTAGAGTGCGCGAGAGGATGAGCAGAAGATTAGGTGGCTAGAGAAGCCCAGAGCCCCAGTGTTCTTAGGGCTACAAAAGCACTTCCAAGGAAGGGTGCTGGCTAGCAAGAGCTTTCAGTGCTGGCACTTTTCATCTCTGAGCAATTGCTCGACGTTTGCAATTTCTCAGCTCGTGTCTACGAGATGGAAAGAGAATGACCGTGAAGTTTGGTGGCTAGAGAAGCGCAAAGCCCCAGTGTTGCTGCGCCTGTGAAAGCGCTTCCAAGGAAGGGTGCTGGCTGGCAACAGCTTTCAGTGCTGGCACATTTCATCTCTGAGAAATTGCTCGACCTTTGCAATTTCTCACCTGATCTCTCTTTAGAGTGCGCGAGAGGATGAGCAGAAGATTAGGTGGCTAGAGAAGCCCAGAGCCCCAGTGTTCTTAGGCCTACAAGAGCGCTTCCAAGGAAGGGTGCTGGCTAGCAAGAGCTTTCAGTGCTGGCACTTTTCATCTCTGAGCAATTGCTCGACGTTTGCAATCTCTCAGCTCGTTTCTACGAGATGGAAAGAGAATGACCGTGACGTTTGGTGGGTAGAGAAGCGCAAAGCCCCAGTGTTGCTGCGCCTGTGAAAGCGCTTCCAAGGAAGGCTGCTGGCTAGCAAGAGCTTTCAGTGCTGGCACTTTTCATCTCTGAGCAATTGCTCGACCTTTGCAATTTCTCACCTGAGCTCTCTTTAGACTGCGCGAGAGGATGAGCAGAAGATTAGGTGGCTAGAGAAACACAGAGCCCCAGTGTTCTTAGGCCTACAAAAGCACTTCCAAGGAAGGGTGCTGGCTAGCAACAGCTTTCAGTGCTGGCACTTTTCATCGCTGAGCAATTGCTCGACGTTTGCAATCTCTCAGCTCGTGTCTACGAGATGGAAAGAGAATGACCGTGACGTTTGGTGGCTAGAGAAGCGCAAAGCCCCAGTGTTGCTGCGCCTGTGAAAGCGCTTCCAAGGAAGGGTGCTGGCTAGCAAGAGCTTTCAGTGCTGGCACTTTTCATCTCTGAGCAATTGCTCGACGTTTGCAATTTCTCACCTGACCTCTCTTTAGAGTGCGCGAGAGGATGAGCAGAAGATTAGGTGGCTAGAGAAGCCCAGAGCCCCAGTGTTCTTAGGGCTACAAAAGCACTTCCAAGGAAGGGTGCTGGCTAGCAAGAGCTTTCAGTGCTGGCACTTTTCATCTCTGAGCAATTGCTCGACGTTTGCAATCTCTCAGCTCGTGTCTACGAGACGGAGAGATAGTGACCGTGACATTTGGTGGGTAGAGAAGCGCAAAGCCCCAGTGTTGCTGCGCCTGTGAAAGCGCTTCCAAGGAAGGTTGCTGGCTAGCAACAGCTTTCAGTGCTGGCACATTTCATCTCTGAGCAATTGCTCAACGTTTGCAATTTCTCACCTGAGCTCTCTTTAGAGTGCGCGAGAGGATGAGCAGAAGATTAGGTGGCTAGAGAAGCCCAGAGCCCCAGTGTTCTTAGGCCTACAAAACCGCATCCAAGGAAGGGTGCTGGCTAGCAACAGCTTTCAGTGCTGGCACTTTTCATCTCTGAGCAATTGCTCGACTTTTTCAATTTCTCAGCTCGTGTCTACGAGACGGAGAGATAGTGACCGTGACGTTTGGTGGCTAGAGAAGCGCAAAGCCCCAGTGTTGCTGCGCCTGTGAAAGCGCTTCCAAGGAAGGGTGCTGGCTAGCAAGAGCTTTCAGTGCTGGCACTTTTCATCTCTGAGCAATTGCTCGACGTTTGCAATTTCTCAGCTCGTCTCTACGAGATGGAAAGAGAGTAACCATGACGTTTGGTGGCTAGAGAAGCGCAAAGCCCCAGTGTTGCTGCGCCTGTGAAAGCGCTTCCAAGGAAGGGTGCTGGCTAGCAACAGCTTTCAGTGCTGGCACTTTTCATCTCTGAGCAATTGCTCGACGTTTGCAATTTCTCAGCTCGTGTCTTCGAGATGGAAAGAGAATGACCGTGACGTTTGGTGGGTAGAGAAGCGCAAAGCCCCAGTGTTGCTGCGCCTGTGAAAGCGCTTCCAAGGAAGGGTGCTGGCTAGCAACAGCTTTCAGTGCTGGCACTTTTCATCTCTGAGCAATTGCTCGACCTTTGCAATTTCTCACCTGAGCTCTCTTTAGAGTGCGCGAGAGGATGAGCAGAAGATTAGGTGGCTAGAGAAGCCCAGAGCCCCAGTGTTCTTAGGGCTACAAAAGCACTTCCAAGGAAGGGTGCTGGCTAGCAAGAGCTTTCAGTGCTGGCACTTTTCATCTCTGAGCAATTGCTCGACGTTTGCAATTTCTCACCTGAGCTCTCTTTAGAGTGCGCGAGAGGATGAGCAGAAGATTAGGTGGCTAGAGAAGCCCAGAGCCCCACTGTTCTTAGGCCTACAAAAGCACTTCCAAGGAAGGGTGCTGGCTAGCAACAGCTTTCAGTGCTGGCACTTTTCATCGCTGAGCAATTGCTCGACGTTTGCAATCTCTCAGCTCGTGTCTACGAGATGGAAAGAGAATGACCGTGACGTTTGGTGGCTAGAGAAGCGCAAAGCCCCAGTGTTGCTGCGCCTGTGAAAGCGCTTCCAAGGAAGGGTGCTGGCTAGCAAGAGCTTTCAGTGCTGGCACTTTTCATCTCTGAGCAATTGCTCGACTTTTGCAATCTGTCAGCTCGTGTCTACGAGACGGAGAGATAGTGACCGTGACCTTTGGTGGGTAGAGAAGCGCAAAGCCCCAGTGTTGCTGCGGCTGTGAAAGCGCTTCCAAGGAAGGGTGCTGGCTAGCAAGAGCTTTCAGTGCTGACACTTTTCATCTCTGAGCAATTGCTCGACCTTTGCAATTTCTCACCTGAGCTCTCTTTAGAGTGCGCGAGAGGATGAGCAGAAGATTAGGTGGTTAGAGAAGCCCAGAGCCCCAGTGTTCTTAGGGCTACAAGAGCGTTTCCAAGGAAGGGTGCTGGCTAGGAAGAGCTTTCAGTGCTGGCACTTTTCATCTCTGAGCAATTGCTCGACTTTTGCAATTTCTCAGCTCGTGTCTACGAGATGGAAAGAGAATGATCGTGACGTTTGGTGTCTAGAGAAGCGCAAAGCCCCAGTGTTGCTGCGCCTGTGAAAGCGCTTCCAAGGAAGGGTGCTGGCTAGCAACAGCTTTCAGTGCTGGCACTTTTCCTCTCTGAGCAATTGCTCGACGTTTGCAATTTCTCACCTGAGCTCTCTTTAGAGTGCGCGAGAGGATGAGCAGAAGATTAGGTGGCTAGAGAAGCCCAGAGCCCCAGTGATCTTAGGGCTACAAGAGCGTTTCCAAGGAAGGGTGCTGGCTAGCAACAGCTTTCAGTGCTGGCACTTCTCATCTCTGAGCAATTGCTCGACGTTTGCATTTTCTCACCTGAGCTCTCTTTAGAGTGCGCGAGAGGATGAGCAGAAGATTAGGTGGCTAGAGAAGCCCAGAGCCCCTGTGTTCTAAGGGCTACAAGAGCGTTTCCAAGGAAGGGTGCCGGCTAGCAAGAGCTTTCAGTGCTGGCACTTTTCATCTCTGAGCAATTGCTCGACATTTTCAATTTCTCAGCTCGTGTCTACGAGTCAGAGAGATAGTGACCGTGACATTTGGTGGCTAGAGAAGCGCAAATCCCCAGTGTTGCTGCGCCTGTGAAAGCGCTTCCAAGGAAGGGTGCTGGCTAGCAAGAGCTTTCAGTGCTGGCACTTTTCATCTCTGAGCAATTGCTCGACGTTTGCAATTTCTCAGCTCGTGTCTACGAGATGGAAAGAGAATGACCGTGACATTTGGTGGCTAGAGAAGCGCAAAGCCCCAGTGTTGCTGCGCCTGTGAAAGCGCTTCCAAGGAAGGGTGCTGGCTGGCAACAGCTTTCAGTGCTGGCACATTTCATCTCTGAGCAATTGCTCGACGTTTGCAATTTCTCACCTGAGCTCTCTTTAGAGTGCGCGAGAGGATGAGCAGAAGATTAGGTGGCTAGAGAAGCCCAGAGCCCCAGTGTTCTTAGGGCTACAAAAGCACTTCCAAGGAAGGGTGCTGGCTAGCAAGAGCTTTCAGTGCTGGCACTTTTCATCGCTGAGCAATTGCTCGACATTTGCAATCTCTCAGCTCGTGTCTACGAGACGGAGAGATAGTGACCGTGACGTTTGGTGGGTAGAGAAGCGCAAAGCCCCAGTGTTGCTGCGCCTGTGAAAGCGCTTCCAAGGAAGGGTGCTGGCTAGCAACAGTTTTCAGTGCTGGCACTTTTCATCTCTGAGCAATTGCTCGACGTTTGCAATTTCTCACCTGCGCTCTCTTTAGAGTGCGAGAGAGGACGAGCAGAAGATTAGGTGGCTAGAGAAGCCCAGAGCCCCTGTGTTCTTAGGCCTACAAGAGCGTTTCCAAGGAAGGGTGCTGGCTAGCAACAGCTTTCAGTGCTGGCACTTTTCGTCTCTGAGCAATTGCTCGACGTTTGCAATCTCTCAGCTCGTGTCTACGAGATGGAAAGAGAATGACCGTGACGTTTGGTGGGTAGAGAAGCGCAAAGCCCCAGTGTTGCTGCGGCTGTGAAAGCGCTTCCAAGGAAGGGTGCTGGCTAGCAAGAGCTTTCAGTGCTGGCACTTTTCATCGCTGAGCAATTGCTCGACGTTTGCAATCTCTCAGCTCGTGTCTACGAGATGGAAAGAGAATGACCGTGACGTTTGGTGGCTAGAGAAGCGCAAAGCCCCAGTGTTGCTGCGCCTGTGAAAGCGCTTCCAAGGAAGGGTGCTGGCTAGCAAGAGCTTTCAGTGCTGGCACTTTTCATCTCTGAGCAATTGCTCGACGTTTGCAATTTCTCACCTGAGCTCTCTTTAGACTACGCGAGAGGATGAGCAGAAGATTAGGTGGCTAGAGAAGCCCAGAGCCCCAGTGTTCTTAGGCCTACAAAAGCACTTCCAAGGAAGGGTGCTGGCTAGCAAGAGCTTTCAGTGCTGGCACTTTTCATCTCTGAGCAATTGCTCGACTTTTGCAATTTCTCAGCTCGTGTCTACGAGATGGAAAGAGAATGATCGTGACGTTTGGTGTCTAGAGAAGCGCAAAGCCCCAGTGTTGCTGCGCCTGTGAAAGCGCTTCCAAGGAAGGCTGCTGGCTAGCAACAGCTTTCAGTGCTGACACTTTTCATCTCTGAGCAATTGCTCGACCTTTGCAATTTCTCACCTGAGCTCTCTTTAGAGTGCGCGAGAGGATGAGCAGAAGATTAGGTGGCTAGAGAAGCCCAGAGCCCCAGTGATCTTAGGGCTACAAGAGCGTTTCCAAGGAAGGGTGCTGGCTAGCAACAGCTTTCAGTGCTGGCACTTCTCATCTCTGAGCAATTGCTCGACGTTTGCAATTTCTCACCTGAGCTCTCTTTAGACTGCGCGAGAGGATGAGCAGAAGATTAGGTGGCTAGAGAAGCCCAGAGCCCCAGTGTTCTAAGGGCTACAAGAGCGTTTCCAAGGAAGGGTGCCGGCTAGCAAGAGCTTTCAGTGCTGGCACTTTTCATCTCTGAGCAATTGCTCGACTTTTTCAATTTCTCAGCTCGTGTCTACGAGTCAGAGAGATAGTGACCGTGACATTTGGTGGCTAGAGAAGTGCAAAGCCCCAGTGTTGCTGCGCCTGTGAAAGTGCTTCCAAGGAAGGGTGCTGGCTGGCAACAGCTTTCAGTGCTGGCACTTTTCATCTCTGAGCAATTGCTCGACGTTTGCAATTTCTCACCTGAGCTCTCTTTAGAGTGCGCGAGAGGATGAGCAGAAGATTAGGTGGCTGGAGAAGCCCAGAGTCCCAGTGTTCTAAGGGCTACAAAAGCACTTCCAAGGAATGGTGCTGGCTAGCAACAGCTTTCAGTGCTGGCACTTTTCATCTCTGAGCAATTGCTCGACGTTTGCAATTTCTCAGCTCGTGTCTACGAGTCAGAGAGATAGTGACCGTGACATTTGGTGGCTAGAGAAGCGCAAAGCCCCAGTGTTGCTGCGCCTGTGAAAGCGCTTCCAAGGAAGGGTTCTGGCTAGCAAGAGCTTTCAGTGCTGGCACTTTTCATCTCTGAGCAATTGCTCGACGTTTGCAATTTCTCACCTGAGCTCTCTTTAGAGTGCGCGAGAGGATGAGCAGAAGATTAGGTGGCTAGAGAAGCCCAGAGCCCCACTGTTCTTAGGGCTACAAAAGCACTTCCAAGGAAGGCTGCTGGCTAGCAAGAGCTTTCAGTGCTGGCACTTTTCATCTCTGAGCAATTGCTCGACGTTTGCAATTTCTCAGCTCGTGTCTACGAGATGGAAAGAGAATGACCGTGAAGTTTGGTGGCTAGAGAAGCGCAAAGCGCCAGTGTTGCTGCGCCTGTGAAAGCGCTTCCAAGGAAGGGTGCTGGCTAGCAACAGCTTTCAGTGCTGGCACATTTCATCTCTGAGCAATTGCTCGACCTTTGCAATTTCTCACCTGAGCTCTCTTTAGAGTGCGCGAGAGGATGAGCAGAAGATTAGGTGGCTAGAGAAGCCCAGAGCCCCAGTGTTCTTAGGCCTACAAAAGCGCTTCCAAGGAAGGGTGCTGGCTAGCAAGAGCTTTCAGTGCTGGCACTTTTCATCGCTGAGCAATTGCTCGACGTTTGCAATATCTCAGCTCGTTTCTACGAGATGGAAAGAGAATGACCGTGACGTTTGGTGGGTAGAGAAGCGCAAAGCCCCAGTGTTGCTGCGCCTGTGAAAGCGCTTCCAAGGAAGGGTGCTGGCTAGCAAGAGCTTTCAGTGCTGGCACTTTTCATCTCTGAGCAATTGCTCGACGTTTGCAATTTCTCACCTGAGCTCTCTTTAGAGTGCGCGAGAGGATGAGCAGAAGATTAGGTGGCTAGAGAAGCCCAGAGCCCCAGTGATCTTAGGGCTACAAGAGCGTTTCCAAGGAAGGGTGCTGGCTAGCAACAGCTTTCAGTGCTGGCACTTCTCATCTCTGAGCAATTGCTCGACGTTTGCAATTTCTCACCTGAGCTCTCTTTAGACTGCGCGAGAGGATGAGCAGAAGATTAGGTGGCTAGAGAAGCCCAGAGCCCCTGTGTTCTAAGGGCTACAAGAGCGTTTCCAAGGAAGGGTGCCGGCTAGCAAGAGCTTTCAGTGCTGGCACTTTTCATCTCTGAGCAATTGCTCGACTTTTTCAATTTCTCAGCTCGTGTCTACGAGTCAGAGAGATAGTGACCGTGACATTTGGTGGCTAGAGAAGCGCAAAGCCCCAGTGTTGCTGCGCCTGTGAAAGCGCTTCCAAGGAAGGGTGCTGGCTAGCAACAGTTTTCAGTGCTGGCACTTTTCATCTCTGAGCAATTGCTCGACGTTTGCAATTTCTCACCTGCGCTCTCTTTAGAGTGCGAGAGAGGACGAGCAGAAGATTAGGTGGCTAGAGAAGCCCAGAGCCCCTGTGTTCTTAGGCCTACAAGAGCGTTTCCAAGGAAGGGTGCTGGCTAGCAACAGCTTTCAGTGCTGGCACTTTTCGTCTCTGAGCAATTGCTCGACGTTTGCAATCTCTCAGCTCGTGTCTACGAGATGGAAAGAGAATGACCGTGACGTTTGGTGGGTAGAGAAGCGCAAAGCCCCAGTGTTGCTGCGGCTGTGAAAGCGCTTCCAAGGAAGGGTGCTGGCTAGCAAGAGCTTTCAGTGCTGGCACTTTTCATCGCTGAGCAATTGCTCGACGTTTGCAATCTCTCAGCTCGTGTCTACGAGATGGAAAGAGAATGACCGTGACGTTTGGTGGCTAGAGAAGCGCAAAGCCCCAGTGTTGCTGCGCCTGTGAAAGCGCTTCCAAGGAAGGGTGCTGGCTAGCAAGAGCTTTCAGTGCTGGCACTTTTCATCTCTGAGCAATTGCTCGACGTTTGCAATTTCTCACCTGAGCTCTCTTTAGACTACGCGAGAGGATGAGCAGAAGATTAGGTGGCTAGAGAAGCCCAGAGCCCCAGTGTTCTTAGGCCTACAAAAGCACTTCCAAGGAAGGGTGCTGGCTAGCAAGAGCTTTCAGTGCTGGCACTTTTCATCTCTGAGCAATTGCTCGACTTTTGCAATTTCTCAGCTCGTGTCTACGAGATGGAAAGAGAATGATCGTGACGTTTGGTGTCTAGAGAAGCGCAAAGCCCCAGTGTTGCTGCGCCTGTGAAAGCGCTTCCAAGGAAGGCTGCTGGCTAGCAACAGCTTTCAGTGCTGACACTTTTCATCTCTGAGCAATTGCTCGACCTTTGCAATTTCTCACCTGAGCTCTCTTTAGAGTGCGCGAGAGGATGAGCAGAAGATTAGGTGGCTAGAGAAGCCCAGAGCCCCAGTGATCTTAGGGCTACAAGAGCGTTTCCAAGGAAGGGTGCTGGCTAGCAACAGCTTTCAGTGCTGGCACTTCTCATCTCTGAGCAATTGCTCGACGTTTGCAATTTCTCACCTGAGCTCTCTTTAGACTGCGCGAGAGGATGAGCAGAAGATTAGGTGGCTAGAGAAGCCCAGAGCCCCAGTGTTCTAAGGGCTACAAGAGCGTTTCCAAGGAAGGGTGCCGGCTAGCAAGAGCTTTCAGTGCTGGCACTTTTCATCTCTGAGCAATTGCTCGACTTTTTCAATTTCTCAGCTCGTGTCTACGAGTCAGAGAGATAGTGACCGTGACATTTGGTGGCTAGAGAAGTGCAAAGCCCCAGTGTTGCTGCGCCTGTGAAAGTGCTTCCAAGGAAGGGTGCTGGCTGGCAACAGCTTTCAGTGCTGGCACTTTTCATCTCTGAGCAATTGCTCGACGTTTGCAATTTCTCACCTGAGCTCTCTTTAGAGTGCGCGAGAGGATGAGCAGAAGATTAGGTGGCTGGAGAAGCCCAGAGTCCCAGTGTTCTAAGGGCTACAAAAGCACTTCCAAGGAATGGTGCTGGCTAGCAACAGCTTTCAGTGCTGGCACTTTTCATCTCTGAGCAATTGCTCGACGTTTGCAATTTCTCAGCTCGTGTCTACGAGTCAGAGAGATAGTGACCGTGACATTTGGTGGCTAGAGAAGCGCAAAGCCCCAGTGTTGCTGCGCCTGTGAAAGCGCTTCCAAGGAAGGGTTCTGGCTAGCAAGAGCTTTCAGTGCTGGCACTTTTCATCTCTGAGCAATTGCTCGACGTTTGCAATTTCTCACCTGAGCTCTCTTTAGAGTGCGCGAGAGGATGAGCAGAAGATTAGGTGGCTAGAGAAGCCCAGAGCCCCACTGTTCTTAGGGCTACAAAAGCACTTCCAAGGAAGGCTGCTGGCTAGCAAGAGCTTTCAGTGCTGGCACTTTTCATCTCTGAGCAATTGCTCGACGTTTGCAATTTCTCAGCTCGTGTCTACGAGATGGAAAGAGAATGACCGTGAAGTTTGGTGGCTAGAGAAGCGCAAAGCGCCAGTGTTGCTGCGCCTGTGAAAGCGCTTCCAAGGAAGGGTGCTGGCTAGCAACAGCTTTCAGTGCTGGCACATTTCATCTCTGAGCAATTGCTCGACCTTTGCAATTTCTCACCTGAGCTCTCTTTAGAGTGCGCGAGAGGATGAGCAGAAGATTAGGTGGCTAGAGAAGCCCAGAGCCCCAGTGTTCTTAGGCCTACAAAAGCGCTTCCAAGGAAGGGTGCTGGCTAGCAAGAGCTTTCAGTGCTGGCACTTTTCATCGCTGAGCAATTGCTCGACGTTTGCAATATCTCAGCTCGTTTCTACGAGATGGAAAGAGAATGACCGTGACGTTTGGTGGGTAGAGAAGCGCAAAGCCCCAGTGTTGCTGCGCCTGTGAAAGCGCTTCCAAGGAAGGGTGCTGGCTAGCAAGAGCTTTCAGTGCTGGCACTTTTCATCTCTGAGCAATTGCTCGACGTTTGCAATTTCTCACCTGAGCTCTCTTTAGAGTGCGCGAGAGGATGAGCAGAAGATTAGGTGGCTAGAGAAGCCCAGAGCCCCAGTGATCTTAGGGCTACAAGAGCGTTTCCAAGGAAGGGTGCTGGCTAGCAACAGCTTTCAGTGCTGGCACTTCTCATCTCTGAGCAATTGCTCGACGTTTGCAATTTCTCACCTGAGCTCTCTTTAGACTGCGCGAGAGGATGAGCAGAAGATTAGGTGGCTAGAGAAGCCCAGAGCCCCTGTGTTCTAAGGGCTACAAGAGCGTTTCCAAGGAAGGGTGCCGGCTAGCAAGAGCTTTCAGTGCTGGCACTTTTCATCTCTGAGCAATTGCTCGACTTTTTCAATTTCTCAGCTCGTGTCTACGAGTCAGAGAGATAGTGACCGTGACATTTGGTGGCTAGAGAAGTGCAAAGCCCCAGTGTTGCTGCGGCTGTGAAAGTGCTTCCAAGGAAGGGTGCTGGCTGGCAAGAGCTTTCAGTGCTGGCACTTTTCATCTCTGAGCAATTGCTCGACGTTTGCAATTTCTCACCTGAGCTCTCTTTAGAGTGCGCGAGAGGATGAGCAGAAGATTAGGTGGCTGGAGAAGCCCAGAGTCCCAGTGTTCTAAGGGCTACAAAAGCACTTCCAAGGAATGGTGCTGGCTAGCAACAGCTTTCAGTGCTGGCACTTTTCATCTCTGAGCAATTGCTCGACGTTTGCAATTTCTCACCTGAGCTCTCTTTAGAGTGCGCGAGAGGATGAGCAGAAGATTAGGTGGCTAGAGAAGCCCAGAGCCCCAGTGTTCTAAGGGCTACAAGAGCGTTTCCAAGGAAGGGTGCCGGCTAGCAAGAGCTTTCAGTGCTGGCACTTTTCATCTCTGAGCAATTGCTCGACGTTTGCAATTTCTCAGCTCGTGTCTACGAGTCAGAGAGATAGTGACCGTGACATTTGGTGGCTAGAGAAGCGCAAAGCCCCAGTGTTGCTGCGCCTGTGAAAGCGCTTCCAAGGAAGGGTTCTGGCTAGCAAGAGCTTTCAGTGCTGGCACTTTTCATCTCTGAGCAATTGCTCGACGTTTGCAATTTCTCACCTGAGCTCTCTTTAGAGTGCGCGAGAGGATGAGCAGAAGATTAGGTGGCTAGAGAAGCCCAGAGCCCCAGTGTTCTTAGGGCTACAAAAGCACTTCCAAGGAAGGGTGCTGGCTAGCAAGAGCTTTCAGTGCTGGCACTTTTCATCTCTGAGCAATTGCTCGACGTTTGCAATTTCTCAGCTCGTGTCTACGAGATGGAAAGAGAATGACCGTGAAGTTTGGTGGCTAGAGAAGCGCAAAGCGCCAGTGTTGCTGCGCCTGTGAAAGCGCTTCCAAGGAAGGGTGCTGGCTGGCAACAGCTTTCAGTGCTGGCACATTTCATCTCTGAGCAATTGCTCGACCTTTGCAATTTCTCACCTGAGCTCTCTTTAGAGTGCGCGAGAGGATGAGCAGAAGATTAGGTGGCTAGAGAAGCCCAGAGCCCCAGTGTTCTTAGGCCTACAAAAGCGCTTCCAAGGAAGGGTGCTGGCTAGCAACAGCTTTCAGTGCTGGCACTTTTCATCGCTGAGCAATTGCTCGACGTTTGCAATCTCTCAGCTCGTTTCTACGAGATGGAAAGAGAATGACCGTGACGTTTGGTGGGTAGAGAAGCGCAAAGCCCCAGTGTTGCTGCGCCTGTGAAAGCTCTTCCAAGGAAGGGTGCTGGCTAGCAAGAGCTTTCAGTGCTGGCACTTTTCATCTCTGAGCAATTGCTCGACCTTTGCAATTTCTCACCTGAGCTCTCTTTAGACTGCGCGAGAGGATGAGCAGAAGATTAGGTGGCTAGAGAAACACAGAGCCCCAGTGTTCTTAGGCCTACAAAAGCACTTCCAAGGAAGGGTGCTGGCTAGCAACAGCTTTCAGTGCTGGCACTTTTCATCTCTGAGCAATTGCTCGACGTTTGCAATCTCTCAGCTCGTGTCTACGAGATGGAAAGAGAATGACCGTGACGTTTGGTGTCTAGAGAAGCGCAAAGCCCCAGTGTTGCTGCGCCTGTGAAAGCGCTTCCAAGGAAGGGTGCTGGCTACCAACAGCTTTCAGTGCTGGCACTTTTCATCTCTGAGCAATTGCTCAACGTTTGCAATTTCTCACCTGAGCTCTCTTTAGAGTGTGCGAGAGGATGAGCAGAAGATTAGGTGGCTAGAGAAGCCCAGAGCCCCTGTGTTCTTAGGCCTACAAAAGCGCTTCCATGGAAGGGTGCTGGCTAGCAAGAGCTTTCAGTGCTGGCACTTTTCATCGCTGAGCAATTGCTCGACGTTTGCAATCTCTCAGCTCGTTTCTACGAGATGGAAAGAGAATGACCGTGACGTTTGGTGTCTAGAGAAGCGCAAAGCCCCAGTGTTGCTGCGCCTGTGAAAGCGCTTCCAAGGAAGGGTGCTGGCTAGCAACAGCTTTCAGTGCTGGCACTTTTCATCTCTGAGCAATTGCTCGACGTTTGCAATTTCTCACCTGAGCTCTCTTTAGACTACGCGAGAGGATGAGCAGAAGATTAGGTGGCTAGAGAAGCCCAGAGCCCCAGTGTTCTTAGGCCTACAAAAGCACTTCCAAGGAAGGGTGCTGGCTAGCAAGAGCTTTCAGTGCTGGCACTTTTCATCTCTGAGCAATTGCTTGACGTTTGCAATTTATCAGCTCGTGTCTACGAGACAGAGAGATAGTGATTGTGACATTTGGTGGCTAGAGAAGCGCAAAGCCCCAGTGTTACTGCGCCTGTGAAAACGCTTCCAAGGAAGGGTGCTGGCTAGCAAGAGCTTTCAGTGCTGGCACTTTTCCTCTCTGAGCAATTGCTCGACGTTTGCAATTTCTCACCTGAGCTCTCTTTAGAGTGCGCGAGAGGATGAGCAGAAGATTAGGTGGCTAGAGAAGCCCAGAGCCCCAGTGTTCTTAGGCCTACAAGAGCGTTTCCAAGGAAGGGTGCTAGCTAGCAAGAGCTTTCAGTGCTGGCACTTTTCATCTCTGAGCAATTGCTCGACGTTTGCAATTTCTACCTGAGCTCTCTTTAGAGTGCGCGAGAGGATGAGCAGAAGATTAGGTGGCTAGAGAAGCCCAGAGCCCCTGTGTTCTAAGGGCTACAAGAGCGTTTCCAAGGAAGGGTGCCGGCTAGCAAGAGCTTTCAGTGCTGGCACTTTTCATCTCTGAGCAATTGTTCGACGTTTTCCAATTTCTCAGCTCGTGTCTACGAGACGGAGAGATAGTGACCGTGACATTTTTGCTGGGTAGAGAAGCGCAAAGCCCCAGTGTTGCTGCGCCTGTGAAAGCGCTTCCAAGGAAGGGTGCTGGCTAGCAACAGCTTTCAGTGCTGGCACTTTTCATCTCTGAGCAATTGCTCGACCTTTGCAATCTCTCAGCTCGTGTCTACGAGACGGAAAGAGAATGACCCTGACGTTTGGTGGCTAGAGAAGCGCAAAGCCCCAGTGTTGCTGCGCCTGTGAAAGCGCTTCCAAGGAAGGGTGCTGGCTAGCAAGAGCTTTCAGTGCTGGCACTTTTCATCTCTGAGCAATTGCTCGACGTTTGCAATTTCTCACCTGAGCTCTCTTTAGACTGCGCGAGAGGATGAGCAGAAGATTAGGTGGCTAGAGAAGCCCAGAGCCCCTGTGTTCTTAGGCCTACAAAAGCACTTCCAAGGAAGGGTGCTGGCTAGCAAGAGCTTTCAGTGCTGGCAATTTTCATCTCTGAGCAATTGCTCGACGTTTGCAATTTCTCAGCTCGTGTCTACGAGACGGAGAGATAGTGACCGTGACGTTTGGTGGCTAGAGAAGCGCAAAGCCCCAGTGTTGCTGCGCCTGTGAAAGCGCTTCCAAGGAAGGGTGCTGGCTAGCAACAGCTTTCAGTGCTGGCACTTTTCATCTCTGAGCAATTGCTCGACCTTTGCAATTTCTCACCTGAGCTCTCTTTAGACTGCGCGAGAGGATGAGCAGAAGATTAGGTGGCTAGAGAAGCCCAGAGCCCCAGTGTTCTTAGGCCTACAAAAGCGCTTCCAAGGAAGGGTGCTGGCTAGCAAGAGCTTTCAGTGCTGGCACTTTTCATCTCTGAGCAATTGCTCGACGTTTGCAATTTCTCAGCTCGTGTCTACGAGACGGAGAGAGATAGTGACCGTGACGTTTGGTGTCTAGAGAAGCGCAAAGCCCCAGTGTTGCTGCGCCTGTGAAAGCGCTTCCAAGGAAGGGTGCTGGCTAGCAACAGCTTTCAGTGCTGGCACTTTTCATCTCTGAGCAATTGCTTGACGTTTGCAATCTCTCAGCTCGTGTCTACGAGACAGAGAGATAGTGACTGTGACATTTGGTGGCTAGAGAAGCGCAAAGCCCCAGTGTTGCTGCGCCTGGGAAAGCGCTTCCAAGGAAGGGTGCTGGCTAGCAAGAGCTTTCAGTGCTGGCACTTTTCATCTCTGAGCAATTGCTCGACGTTTGCAATTTCTCACCTGAGCTCTCTTTAGAGTGCGCGAGAGGATGAGCAGAAGATTAGGTGGCTAGAGAAGCCCAGAGCCCCAGTGTTCTTAGGCCTACAAGAGCGTTTCCAAGGAAGGGTGCTAGCTAGCAAGAGCTTTCAGTGCTGGCACTTTTCATCTCTGAGCAATTGCTCGACGTTTGCAATTTCTCACCTGAGCTCTCTTTAGAGTGCGCGAGAGGATGAGCAGAAGATTAGGTGGCTAGAGAAGCCCAGAGCCCCTGTGTTCTAAGGGCTACAAGAGCGCTTCCAAGGAAGGGTGCTGGCTAGCAACAGCTTTCAGTGCTGGCACTTTTCATCTCTGAGCAATTGTTCGACGTTTTCCAATTTCTCAGCTCGTGTCTACGAGACGGAGAGTTAGTGACCGTGACATTTGGTGGCTAGAGAAGCGCAAAGCCCCAGTGTTGCTGCGCCTGTGAAAGCGCTTCCAAGGAAGGGTGCTGGCTAGCAAGAGCTTTCAGTGCTGGCACTTTTCATCTCTGAGCAATTGCTTGACGTTTGCAATTTCTCACCTGAGCTCTCTTTAGAGTGCGCGAGAGGATGAGCAGAAGATTAGGTGGCTAGAGAAGCCCAGAGCCCCAGTGGTCTTAGGCCTACAAGAGCGTTTCCAAGGAAGGGTGCTGGCTAGCAAGAGCTTTCAGTGCTGGCACTTTTCATCTCTGAGCAATTGCTCGACCTTTGCAATTTCTCACCTGAGCTCTCTTTAGACTGCGCGAGAGGATGAGCAGAAGATTAGGTGGCTAGAGAAGCCAGAGCCCCTGTGTTCTAAGGGCTACAAGAGCGTTTCCAAGGAAGGGTGCTGGCTAGCAAGAGCTTTCAGTGCTGGCACTTTTCATCTCTGAGCAATTGTTCGACGTTTTCCAATTTCTCAGCTCGTGTCTACGAGACGGAGAGATAGTGACCGTGACGTTTGGTGGCTAGAGAAGCGCAAAGCCCCAGTGTTGCTGCGCCTGTGAAAGCGCTTCCAAGGAAGGGTGCTGGCTAGCAACAGCTTTCAGTGCTGGCACTTTTCATCTCTGAGCAATTGCTCGACGTTTGCAATCTCTCAGCTCGTGTCTACGAGACGGAAAGAGAATGACCGTGACGTTTGGTGGCTAGAGAAGCGCAAAGCCCCAGTGTTGCTGCGCCTGTGAAAGCGCTTCCAAGGAAGGGTGCTGGCTAGCAACAGCTTTCAGTGCTGGCACTTTTCATCTCTGAGCAATTGCTCGACGTTTGCAATTTCTCACCTGAGCTCTCTTTAGAGTGCACGAGAGGATGAGCAGAAGATTAGGTGGCTAGAGAAGCCCAGAGCCCCTGTGTTCTTAGGCCTACAAAAGCACTTCCAAGGAAGGGTGCTGGCTAGCAAGAGCTTTCAGTGCTGGCACTTTTCATCTCTGAGCAATTGCTCGACGTTTGCAATTTCTCAGCTCGTGTCTACGAGACGGAGAGATAGTGACCGTGACGTTTGGTGGCTAGAGAAGCGCAAAGCCCCAGTGTTGCTGCGCCTGTGAAAGCGCTTCCAAGGAAGGGTGCTGGCTAGCAAGAGCTTTCAGTGCTGACACTTTTCATCTCTGAGCAATTGCTTGACCTTTGCAATTTCTCACCTGAGCTCTCTTTAGACTGCGCGAGAGGATGAGCAGAAGATTAGGTGGCTAGAGAAGCCCAGAGCCCCAGTGTTCTTAGGCCTACGAAAGCGCTTCCAAGGAAGGGTGCTGGCTAGCAAGAGCTTTCAGTGCTGGCACTTTTCATCTCTGAGCAATTGCTCGACGTTTGCAATTTCTCAGCTCGTGTCTACGAGATGGAAAGAGAATGACCGTGACGTTTGGTGGCTAGAGAAGCGCAAAGCCCCAGTGTTGCTGCGCCTGTGAAAGCGCTTCCAAGGAAGGGTGCTGGCTAGCAACAGCTTTCAGTGCTGGCACTTTTCATCTCTGAGCAATTGCTCGACGTTTGCAATTTCTCACCTGAGTTCTCTTTAGAGTGCGCGAGAGGATGAGCAGAAGATTAGGTGGCTAGAGAAGCCCAGAGCCCCAGTGTTCTTAGGGCTACAAGAGCGTTTCCAAGGAAGGGTGCTGGCTAGCAACAGCTTTCAGTGCTGGCACTTTTCATCTCTGAGCAATTGCTCGACGTTTGCAATTTCTCACCTGAGCTCTCTTTAGACTGCGCGAGAGGATGAGCAGAAGATTAGGTGGCTAGAGAAGCCCAGAGCCCCAGTGTTCTCAGGCCTACAAGAGCGTTTCCAAGGAAGGGTGCCGGCTAGCAAGAGCTTTCAGTGCTGGCACTTCTCATGTCTGAGCAATTGCTCGACGTTTGCAATTTCTCAGCTCGTGTCTACGAGACGGAGAGATAGTGACTGTGACATTTGGTGGGTAGAGAAGCGCAAAGCCCCAGTGTTGCTGCGCCTGTGAAAGCGCTTTCAAGGAAGGGTGCTGGCTAGCAACAGCTTTCAGTGCTGGCACTTTTCATCTCTGAGCAATTGCTCGACCTTTGCAATTTCTCACCTGAGCTCTCTTTAGAGTGCACGAGAGGATGAGCAGAAGATTAGGTGGCTAGAGAAGCCCAGAGCCCCAGTGTTCTTAGGCCTACAAAAGCGCTTCCAAGGAAGGGTGCTGGCTAGCAAGAGCTTTCAGTGCTGGCACTTTTCATCTCTGAGCAATTGCTCGACGTTTGCAATTTCTCAGCTCGTGTCTACGAGACGGAAAGAGAATGACCGTGAAGTTTGGTGGCTAGAGAAGCGCAAAGCCCCAGTGTTGCTGCGCCTGGGAAAGCGCTTCCAAGGAAGGGTGCTGGCTAGCAACAGCTTTCAGTGCTGGCACTTTTCATCTCTGAGCAATTGCTCGACCTTTGCAATTTCTCACCTGAGCTCTCTTTAGAGTGCGCGAGAGGATGAGCAGAAGATTAGGTGGCTAGAGAAGCCCAGAGCCCCTGTGTTCTAAGGGCTACAAGAGCGCTTCCAAGGAAGGGTGCCGGCTAGCAAGAGCTTTCAGTGCTGGCACTTTTCATCTCTGAGCAATTGTTCGACGTTTTCCAATTTCTCAGCTCGTGTCTACGAGACGGAGAGATAGTGACCGTGACATTTGGTGGGTAGAGAAGCGCAAAGCCCCAGTGTTGCTGCGCCTGTGAAAGCGCTTCCAAGGAAGGGTGCTGGCTAGCAAGAGCTTTCAGTGCTGGCACTTTTTATCTCTGAGCAATTGCTCGACGTTTGCAATCTCTCAGCTCGTGTCTACGAGACGGAAAGAGAATGACCGTGACGTTTGGTGGCTAGAGAAGCGCAAAGCCCCAGTGTTGCTGCGCCTGTGAAAGCGCTTCCAAGGAAGGGTGCTGGCTAGCAAGAGCTTTCAGTGCTGGCACTTTTCATCTCTGAGCAATTGCTCGACCTTTGCAATTTCTCACCTGAGCTCTCTTTAGAGTGCGCGAGAGGATGAGCAGAAGATTAGGTGGCTAGAGAAGCCCAGAGCCCCAGTGTTCTTAGGCCTACAAAAGCACTTCCAAGGAAGGGTGCTGGCTAGCAAGAGCTTTCAGTGCTGGCACTTTTCATCTCTGAGCAATTGCTCGACGTTTGCAATTTCTCAGCTCGTGTCTACGAGACGGAGAGATAGTGACCGTGACGTTTGGTGGCTAGAGAAGCGCAAAGCCCCAGTGTTGCTGCGCCTGTGAAAGCGCTTCCAAGGAAGGGTGCTGGCTAGCAAGAGCTTTCAGTGCTGACACTTTTCATCTCTGAGCAATTGCTCGACCTTTGCAATTTCTCACCTGAGCTCTCTTTAGACTGCGCGAGAGGATGAGCAGAAGATTAGGTGGCTAGAGAAGCCCAGAGCCCCAGTGTTCTTAGGCCTACGAAAGCGCTTCCAAGGAAGGGTGCTGGCTAGCAAGAGCTTTCAGTGCTGGCACTTTTCATCTCTGAGCAATTGCTCGACCTTTGCAATTTCTCACCTGAGTTCTCTTTAGAGTGCGCGAGAGGATGAGCAGAAGATTAGGTGGCTAGAGAAGCCCAGAGCCCCAGTGTTCTTAGGGCTACAAGAGCGTTTCCAAGGAAGGGTGCTGGCTAGCAACAGCTTTCAGTGCTGGCACTTTTCATCTCTGAGCAATTGCTCGACGTTTGCAATTTCTCACCTGAGCTCTCTTTAGACTGCGCGAGAGGATGAGCAGAAGATTAGGTGGCTAGAGAAGCCCAGAGCCCCTGTGTTCTCAGGCCTACAAGAGCGTTTCCAAGGAAGGGTGCCGGCTAGCAAGAGCTTTCAGTGCTGGCACTTTTCATCTCTGAGCAATTGCTCGACGTTTGCAATTTCTCAGCTCGTGTCTACGAGACGGAGAGATAGTGACTGTGACATTTGGTGGGTAGAGAAGCGCAAAGCCCCAGTGTTGCTGCGCCTGTGAAAGCGCTTCCAAGGAAGGGTGCTGGCTAGCAACAGCTTTCAGTGCTGGCACTTTTCATCTCTAAGCAATTGCTCGACCTTTGCAATTTCTCACCTGAGCTCTCTTTAGAGTGCACGAGAGGATGAGCAGAAGATTAGGTGGCTAGAGAAGCCCAGAGCCCCAGTGTTCTTAGGCCTACAAAAGCGCTTCCAAGGAAGGGTGCTGGCTAGCAAGAGCTTTCAGTGCTGGCACTTTTCATCTCTGAGCAATTGCTCGACGTTTGCAATTTCTCACGTGAGCTCTCTTTAGACTGCGCGAGAGGATGAGCAGAAGATTAGGTGGCTAGAGAAGCCCAGAGCCCCACTGTTCTTAGGCCTACAAAAGCGCTTCCAAGGAAGGGTGCTGGCTAGCAAGAGCTTTCAGTGCTGGCACTTTTCATCTCTGAGCAATTGCTCGACGTTTGCAATTTCTCAGCTCGTGTCTACGAGACAGAGAGATAGTGACTGTGACATTTGGTGGCTAGAGAAGCGCAAAGCCCCAGTGTTGCTGCGCCTGTGAAAGCGCTTCCAAGGAAGGGTGCTGGCTAGCAAGAGCTTTCAGTGCTGGCACTTTTCATCTCTGAGCAATTGCTCGACGTTTGCAATTTCTCACCTGAGCTCTCTTTAGAGTGCGCGAGAGGATGAGCAGAAGATTAGGTGGCTAGAGAAGCCCAGAGCCCCAGTGTTCTTAGGCCTACAAGAGCGTTTCCAAGGAAGGGTGCTAGCTAGCAAGAGCTTTCAGTGCTGGCACTTTTCATCTCTGAGCAATTGCTCGACGTTTGCAATTTCTCACCTGAGCTCTCTTTAGAGTGCGCGAGAGGATGAGCAGAAGATTAGGTGGCTAGAGAAGCCCAGAGCCCCTGTGTTCTAAGGGCTACAAGAGCGTTTCCAAGGAAGGGTGCCGGCTAGCAAGAGCTTTCAGTGCTGGCACTTTTCATCTCTGAGCAATTGTTCGACGTTTTCCAATTTCTCAGCTCGTGTCTACGAGACGGAGAGATAGTGACCGTGACATTTGGTGGCTACAGAAGCGCAAAGCCCCAGTGTTGCTGCGCCTGTGAAAGTGCTTCCAAGGAAGGGTGCTGGCTAGCAACAGCTTTCAGTGCTGGCACTTTTCATCTCTGAGCAATTGCTCGACGTTTGCAATCTCTCAGCTCGTGTCTACGAGATGGAAAGAGAATGACCGTGACGTTTGGTGGGTAGAGAAGCGCAAAGCCCCAGTGTTGCTGCGCCTGTGAAAGCGCTTCCAAGGAAGGGTGCTGGCTAGCAAGAGCTTTCAGTGCTGGCACTTTTCATCTCTGAGCAATTGCTCGACCTTTGCAATTTCTCACCTGAGCTCTCTTTAGAGTGCGAGAGAGGATGAGCAGAAGATTAGGTGGCTAGAGAAGCCCAGAGCCCCAGTGTTCTTAGGCCTACAAAAGCACTTCCAAGGAAGGGTGCTGGCTAGCAAGAGCTTTCAGTGCTGGCACTTTTCATCTCTGAGCAATTGCTCGACGTTTGCAATTTCTCAGCTCGTGTCTACGAGACGGAGAGAGATAGTGACCGTGACGTTTGGTGTCTAGAGAAGCGCAAAGCCCCAGTGTTGCTGCGCCTGTGAAAGCGCTTCCAAGGAAGGGTGCTGGCTAGCAACAGCTTTCAGTGCTGGCACTTTTCATCTCTGAGCAATTGCTTGACGTTTGCAATCTCTCAGCTCGTGTCTACGAGACAGAGAGATAGTGACTGTGACATTTGGTGGCTAGAGAAGCGCAAAGCCCCAGTGTTGCTGCGCCTGGGAAAGCGCTTCCAAGGAAGGGTGCTGGCTAGCAAGAGCTTTCAGTGCTGGCACTTTTCATCTCTGAGCAATTGCTCGACGTTTGCAATTTCTCACCTGAGCTCTCTTTAGAGTGCGCGAGAGGATGAGCAGAAGATTAGGTGGCTAGAGAAGCCCAGAGCCCCAGTGTTCTTAGGCCTACAAGAGCGTTTCCAAGGAAGGGTGCTAGCTAGCAAGAGCTTTCAGTGCTGGCACTTTTCATCTCTGAGCAATTGCTCGACGTTTGCAATTTCTCACCTGAGCTCTCTTTAGAGTGCGCGAGAGGATGAGCAGAAGATTAGGTGGCTAGAGAAGCCCAGAGCCCCTGTGTTCTAAGGGCTACAAGAGCGCTTCCAAGGAAGGGTGCTGGCTAGCAACAGCTTTCAGTGCTGGCACTTTTCATCTCTGAGCAATTGTTCGACGTTTTCCAATTTCTCAGCTCGTGTCTACGAGACGGAGAGTTAGTGACCGTGACATTTGGTGGCTAGAGAAGCGCAAAGCCCCAGTGTTGCTGCGCCTGTGAAAGCGCTTCCAAGGAAGGGTGCTGGCTAGCAAGAGCTTTCAGTGCTGGCACTTTTCATCTCTGAGCAATTGCTTGACGTTTGCAATTTCTCACCTGAGCTCTCTTTAGAGTGCGCGAGAGGATGAGCAGAAGATTAGGTGGCTAGAGAAGCCCAGAGCCCCAGTGGTCTTAGGCCTACAAGAGCGTTTCCAAGGAAGGGTGCTGGCTAGCAAGAGCTTTCAGTGCTGGCACTTTTCATCTCTGAGCAATTGCTCGACCTTTGCAATTTCTCACCTGAGCTCTCTTTAGACTGCGCGAGAGGATGAGCAGAAGATTAGGTGGCTAGAGAAGCCAGAGCCCCTGTGTTCTAAGGGCTACAAGAGCGTTTCCAAGGAAGGGTGCCGGCTAGCAAGAGCTTTCAGTGCTGGCACTTTTCATCTCTGAGCAATTGTTCGACGTTTTCCAATTTCTCAGCTCGTGTCTACGAGACGGAGAGATAGTGACCGTGACGTTTGGTGGCTAGAGAAGCGCAAAGCCCCAGTGTTGCTGCGCCTGTGAAAGCGCTTCCAAGGAAGGGTGCTGGCTAGCAACAGCTTTCAGTGCTGGCACTTTTCATCTCTGAGCAATTGCTCGACCTTTGCAATCTCTCAGCTCGTGTCTATGAGACGGAAAGAGAATGACCGTGACGTTTGGTGGCTAGAGAAGCGCAAAGCCCCAGTGTTGCTGCGCCTGTGAAAGCGCTTCCAAGGAAGGGTGCTGGCTAGCAACAGCTTTCAGTGCTGGCACTTTTCATCTCTGAGCAATTGCTCGACGTTTGCAATTTCTCACCTGAGCTCTCTTTAGAGTGCACGAGAGGATGAGCAGAAGATTAGGTGGCTAGAGAAGCCCAGAGCCCCTGTGTTCTTAGGCCTACAAAAGCACTTCCAAGGAAGGGTGCTGGCTAGCAAGAGCTTTCAGTGCTGGCACTTTTCATCTCTGAGCAATTGCTCGACGTTTGCAATTTCTCAGCTCGTGTCTACGAGACGGAGAGATAGTGACCGTGACGTTTGGTGGCTAGAGAAGCGCAAAGCCCCAGTGTTGCTGCGCCTGTGAAAGCGCTTCCAAGGAAGGGTGCTGGCTAGCAAGAGCTTTCAGTGCTGACACTTTTCATCTCTGAGCAATTGCTTGACCTTTGCAATTTCTCACCTGAGCTCTCTTTAGACTGCGCGAGAGGATGAGCAGAAGATTAGGTGGCTAGAGAAGCCCAGAGCCCCAGTGTTCTTAGGCCTACGAAAGCGCTTCCAAGGAAGGGTGCTGGCTAGCAAGAGCTTTCAGTGCTGGCACTTTTCATCTCTGAGCAATTGCTCGACGTTTGCAATTTCTCAGCTCGTGTCTACGAGATGGAAAGAGAATGACCGTGACGTTTGGTGGGTAGAGAAGCGCAAAGCCCCAGTGTTGCTGCGCCTGTGAAAGCGCTTCCAAGGAAGGGTGCTGGCTAGCAACAGCTTTCAGTGCTGGCACTTTTCATCTCTGAGCAATTGCTCGACGTTTGCAATTTCTCACCTGAGTTCTCTTTAGAGTGCGCGAGAGGATGAGCAGAAGATTAGGTGGCTAGAGAAGCCCAGAGCCCCAGTGTTCTTAGGGCTACAAGAGCGTTTCCAAGGAAGGGTGCTGGCTAGCAACAGCTTTCAGTGCTGGCACTTTTCATCTCTGAGCAATTGCTCGACGTTTGCAATTTCTCACCTGAGCTCTCTTTAGACTGCGCGAGAGGATGAGCAGAAGATTAGGTGGCTAGAGAAGCCCAGAGCCCCAGTGTTCTCAGGCCTACAAGAGCGTTTCCAAGGAAGGGTGCCGGCTAGCAAGAGCTTTCAGTGCTGGCACTTTTCATCTCTGAGCAATTGCTCGACGTTTGCAATTTCTCAGCTCGTGTCTACGAGACGGAGAGATAGTGACTGTGACATTTGGTGGGTAGAGAAGCGCAAAGCCCCAGTGTTGCTGCGCCTGTGAAAGCGCTTTCAAGGAAGGGTGCTGGCTAGCAACAGCTTTCAGTGCTGGCACTTTTCATCTCTGAGCAATTGCTCGACCTTTGCAATTTCTCACCTGAGCTCTCTTTAGAGTGCACGAGAGGATGAGCAGAAGATTAGGTGGCTAGAGAAGCCCAGAGCCCCAGTGTTCTTAGGCCTACAAAAGCGCTTCCAAGGAAGGGTGCTGGCTAGCAAGAGCTTTCAGTGCTGGCACTTTTCATCTCTGAGCAATTGCTCGACGTTTGCAATTTCTCAGCTCGTGTCTACGAGACGGAAAGAGAATGACCGTGAAGTTTGGTGGCTAGAGAAGCGCAAAGCCCCAGTGTTGCTGCGCCTGGGAAAGCGCTTCCAAGGAAGGGTGCTGGCTAGCAACAGCTTTCAGTGCTGGCACTTTTCATCTCTGAGCAATTGCTCGACCTTTGCAATTTCTCACCTGAGCTCTCTTTAGAGTGCGCGAGAGGATGAGCAGAAGATTAGGTGGCTAGAGAAGCCCAGAGCCCCTGTGTTCTAAGGGCTACAAGAGCGCTTCCAAGGAAGGGTGCCGGTTAGCAAGAGCTTTCAGTGCTGGCACTTTTCATCTCTGAGCAATTGTTCGACGTTTTCCAATTTCTCAGCTCGTGTCTACGAGACGGAGAGATAGTGACCGTGACATTTGGTGGGTAGAGAAGCGCAAAGCCCCAGTGTTGCTGCGCCTGTGAAAGCGCTTCCAAGGAAGGGTGCTGGCTAGCAAGAGCTTTCAGTGCTGGCACTTTTTATCTCTGAGCAATTGCTCGACGTTTGCAATCTCTCAGCTCGTGTCTACGAGACGGAAAGAGAATGACCGTGACGTTTGGTGGCTAGAGAAGCGCAAAGCCCCAGTGTTGCTGCGCCTGTGAAAGCGCTTCCAAGGAAGGGTGCTGGCTAGCAAGAGCTTTCAGTGCTGGCACTTTTCATCTCTGAGCAATTGCTCGACCTTTGCAATTTCTCACCTGAGCTCTCTTTAGAGTGCGCGAGAGGATGAGCAGAAGATTAGGTGGCTAGAGAAGCCCAGAGCCCCAGTGTTCTTAGGCCTACAAAAGCACTTCCAAGGAAGGGTGCTGGCTAGCAAGAGCTTTCAGTGCTGGCACTTTTCATCTCTGAGCAATTGCTCGACGTTTGCAATTTCTCAGCTCGTGTCTACGAGACGGAGAGATAGTGACCGTGACGTTTGGTGGCTAGAGAAGCGCAAAGCCCCAGTGTTGCTGCGCCTGTGAAAGCGCTTCCAAGGAAGGGTGCTGGCTAGCAAGAGCTTTCAGTGCTGACACTTTTCATCTCTGAGCAATTGCTCGACCTTTGCAATTTCTCACCTGAGCTCTCTTTAGAGTGCGCGAGAGGATGAGCAGAAGATTAGGTGGCTAGAGAAGCCCAGAGCCCCAGTGTTCTTAGGCCTACGAAAGCGCTTCCAAGGAAGGGTGCTGGCTAGCAAGAGCTTTCAGTGCTGGCACTTTTCATCTCTGAGCAATTGCTCGACCTTTGCAATTTCTCACCTGAGTTCTCTTTAGAGTGCGCGAGAGGATGAGCAGAAGATTAGGTGGCTAGAGAAGCCCAGAGCCCCAGTGTTCTTAGGGCTACAAGAGCGTTTCCAAGGAAGGGTGCTGGCTAGCAAGAGCTTTCAGTGCTGGCACTTTTCATCTCTGAGCAATTGCTCGACGTTTGCAATTTCTCACCTGAGCTCTCTTTAGACTGCGCGAGAGGATGAGCAGAAGATTAGGTGGCTAGAGAAGCCCAGAGCCCCTGTGTTCTCAGGCCTACAAGAGCGTTTCCAAGGAAGGGTGCCGGCTAGCAAGAGCTTTCAGTGCTGGCACTTTTCATCTCTGAGCAATTGCTCGACGTTTGCAATTTCTCAGCTCGTGTCTACGAGACGGAGAGATAGTGACTGTGACATTTGGTGGGTAGAGAAGCGCAAAGCCCCAGTGTTGCTGCGCCTGTGAAAGCGCTTCCAAGGAAGGGTGCTGGCTAGCAACAGCTTTCAGTGCTGGCACTTTTCATCTCTGAGCAATTGCTCGACCTTTGCAATTTCTCACCTGAGCTCTCTTTAGAGTGCACGAGAGGATGAGCAGAAGATTAGGTGGCTAGAGAAGCCCAGAGCCCCAGTGTTCTTAGGCCTACAAAAGCGCTTCCAAGGAAGGGTGCTGGCTAGCAAGAGCTTTCAGTGCTGGCACTTTTCATCTCTGAGCAATTGCTCGACGTTTGCAATTTCTCACCTGAGCTCTCTTTAGACTGCGCGAGAGGATGAGCAGAAGATTAGGTGGCTAGAGAAGCCCAGAGCCCCACTGTTCTTAGGCCTACAAAAGCGCTTCCAAGGAAGGGTGCTGGCTAGCAACAGCTTTCAGTGCTGGCACTTTTCATCTCTGAGCAATTGCTCGACGTTTGCAATTTCTCAGCTCGTGTCTACGAGACAGAGAGATAGTGACTGTGACATTTGGTGGCTAGAGAAGCGCAAAGCCCCAGTGTTGCTGCGCCTGTGAAAGCGCTTCCAAGGAAGGGTGCTGGCTAGCAAGAGCTTTCAGTGCTGGCACTTTTCATCTCTGAGCAATTGCTCGACGTTTGCAATTTCTCACCTGAGCTCTCTTTAGAGTGCGCGAGAGGATGAGCAGAAGATTAGGTGGCTAGAGAAGCCCAGAGCCCCAGTGTTCTTAGGCCTACAAGAGCGTTTCCAAGGAAGGGTGCTAGCTAGCAAGAGCTTTCAGTGCTGGCACTTTTCATCTCTGAGCAATTGCTCGACGTTTGCAATTTCTCACCTGAGCTCTCTTTAGAGTGCGCGAGAGGATGAGCAGAAGATTAGGTGGCTAGAGAAGCCCAGAGCCCCTGTGTTCTAAGGGCTACAAGAGCGTTTCCAAGGAAGGGTGCCGGCTAGCAAGAGCTTTCAGTGCTGGCACTTTTCATCTCTGAGCAATTGTTCGACGTTTTCCAATTTCTCAGCTCGTGTCTACGAGACGGAGAGATAGTGACCGTGACATTTGGTGGCTACAGAAGCGCAAAGCCCCAGTGTTGCTGCGCCTGTGAAAGTGCTTCCAAGGAAGGGTGCTGGCTAGCAACAGCTTTCAGTGCTGGCACTTTTCATCTCTGAGCAATTGCTCGACGTTTGCAATCTCTCAGCTCGTGTCTACGAGATGGAAAGAGAATGACCGTGACGTTTGGTGGGTAGAGAAGCGCAAAGCCCCAGTGTTGCTGCGCCTGTGAAAGCGCTTCCAAGGAAGGGTGCTGGCTAGCAAGAGCTTTCAGTGCTGGCACTTTTCATCTCTGAGCAATTGCTCGACCTTTGCAATTTCTCACCTGACCTCTCTTTAGAGTGCGAGAGAGGATGAGCAGAAGATTAGGTGGCTAGAGAAGCCCAGAGCCCCAGTGTTCTTAGGCCTACAAAAGCACTTCCAAGGAAGGGTGCTGGCTAGCAAGAGCTTTCAGTGCTGGCACTTTTCATCTCTGAGCAATTGCTCGACGTTTGCAATTTCTCAGCTCGTGTCTACGAGACGGAGAGATAGTGACCGTGACGTTTGGTGGCTAGAGAAGCGCAAAGCCCCAGTGTTGCTGCGCCTGTGAAAGCGCTTCCAAGGAAGGGTGCTGGCTAGCAAGAGCTTTCAGTGCTGACACTTTTCATCTCTGAGCAATTGCTTGACCTTTGCAATTTCTCACCTGAGCTCTCTTTAGACTGCGCGAGAGGATGAGCAGAAGATTAGGTGGCTAGAGAAGCCCAGAGCCCCTGTGTTCTTAGGCCTACAAAAGCGCTTCCAAGGAAGGGTGCCGGCTAGCAAGAGCTTTCAGTGCTGGCACTTTTCATCTCTGAGCAATTGCTCGACGTTTGCAATTTCTCAGCTCGTGTCTACGAGATGGAAAGAGAATGATCGTGACGTTTGGTGGGTAGAGAAGCGCAAAGCCCCAGTGTTGCTGCGCCTGTGAAAGCGCTTCCAAGGAAGGGTGCTGGCTAGCAAGAGCTTTCAGTGCTGGCACTTTTCATCTCTGAGCAATTGCTCGACCTTTGCAATTTCTCACCTGAGCTCTCTTTAGAGTGCGCGAGAGGATGAGCAGAAGATTAGGTGGCTAGAGAAGCCCAGAGCCCCTGTGTTCTTAGGCCTACAAGAGCGTTTCCAAGGAAGGGTGCTGGCTAGCAACAGCTTTCAGTGCTGGCACTTTTCATCTCTGAGCAATTGCTCGACGTTTGCAATTTCTCACCTGAGCTCTCTTTAGACTGCGCGAGAGGATGAGCAGAAGATTAGGTGGCTAGAGAAGCCCAGAGCCCCTGTGTTCTAAGGGCTACAAGAGCGTTTCCAAGGAAGGGTGCTGGCTAGCAACAGCTTTCAGTGCTGGCACTTTTCATCTCTGAGCAATTGCTCGACGTTTGCAATTTCTCAGCTCGTGTCTACGAGACGGAAAGAGAATGACCGTGAAGTTTGGTGGGTAGAGAAGCGCAAAGCCCCAGTGTTGCTGCGCCTCTGAAAGCGCTTCCAAGGAAGGGTGCTGGCTAGCAAGAGCTTTCAGTGCTGGCACTTTTCATCTCTGAGCAATTGCTCGACGTTTGCAATTTCTCACCTGAGCTCTCTTTAGACTGCGCGAGAGGATGAGCAGAAGATTAGGTGGCTAGAGAAGCCCAGAGCCCCAGTGTTCTTAGGCCTACAAAAGCGCTTCCAAGGAAGGGTGCTGGCTAGCAACAGCTTTCAGTGCTGGCACTTTTCATCTCTGAGCAATTGCTCGACGTTTGCAATTTCTCAGCTCGTGTCTACGAGACAGAGAGATAGTGACTGTGACATTTGGTGGCTAGAGAAGCGCAAAGCCCCAGTGTTGCTGCGCCTGTGAAAGCGCTTCCAAGGAAGGGTGCTGGCTAGCAACAGCTTTCAGTGCTGGCACTTTTCATCTCTGAGCAATTGCTCGACCTTTGCAATTTCTCACCTGAGCTCTCTTTAGAGTGCACGAGAGGATGAGCAGAAGATTAGGTGGCTAGAGAAGCCCAGAGCCCCAGTGTTCTTAGGCCTACAAAAGCGCTTCCAAGGAAGGGTGCTGGCTAGCAAGAGCTTTCAGTGCTGGCACTTTTCATCTCTGAGCAATTGCTCGACGTTTGCAATTTCTCACCTGAGCTCTCTTTAGACTGCGCGAGAGGATGAGCAGAAGATTAGGTGGCTAGAGAAGCCCAGAGCCCCACTGTTCTTAGGCCTACAAAAGCGCTTCCAAGGAAGGGTGCTGGCTAGCAAGAGCTTTCAGTGCTGGCACTTTTCATCTCTGAGCAATTGCTCGACGTTTGCAATTTCTCAGCTCGTGTCTACGAGACGGAGAGAGATAGTGACCGTTCCTTTGGTGGGTAGAGAAGCGCAAAGCCCCAGTGTTGCTGCGCCTGTGAAAGCGCTTCGAAGGAAGGGTGCTGGCTAGCAACAGCTTTCAGTGCTGGCACTTTTCATCTCTGAGCAATTGCTCGACGTTTGCAATTTCTCAGCTCGTGTCTACGAGACAGAGAGATAGTGACTGTGACATTTGGTGGCTAGAGAAGCGCAAAGCCCCAGTGTTGCTGCGCCTGTGAAAGCGCTTCCAAGGAAGGGTGCTGGCTAGCAAGAGCTTTCAGTGCTGGCACTTTTCATCTCTGAGCAATTGCTCGACGTTTGCAATTTCTCACCTGAGCTCTCTTTAGACTGCGCGAGAGGATGAGCAGAAGATTAGGTGGCTAGAGAAGCCCAGAGCCCCTGTGTTCTAAGGGCTACAAGAGCGTTTCCAAGGAAGGGTGCCGGCTAGCAAGAGCTTTCAGTGCTGGCACTTTTCATCTCTGAGCAATTGTTCGACGTTTTCCAATTTCTCAGCTCGTGTCTACGAGACGGAGAGATAGTGACCGTGACATTTGGTGGCTACAGAAGCGCAAAGCCCCAGTGTTGCTGCGCCTGTGAAAGTGCTTCCAAGGAAGGGTGCTGGCTAGCAACAGCTTTCAGTGCTGGCACTTTTCATCTCTGAGCAATTGCTCGACGTTTGCAATCTCTCAGCTCGTGTCTACGAGATGGAAAGAGAATGACCGTGACGTTTGGTGGGTAGAGAAGCGCAAAGCCCCAGTGTTGCTGCGCCTGTGAAAGCGCTTCCAAGGAAGGGTGCTGGCTAGCAAGAGCTTTCAGTGCTGGCACTTTTCATCTCTGAGCAATTGCTCGACCTTTGCAATTTCTCACCTGAGCTCTCTTTAGAGTGCACGAGAGGATGAGCAGAAGATTAGGTGGCTAGAGAAGCCCAGAGCCCCAGTGTTCTTAGGCCTACAAAAGCACTTCCAAGGAAGGGTGCTGGCTAGCAAGAGCTTTCAGTGCTGGCACTTTTCATCTCTGAGCAATTGCTCGACGTTTGCAATTTCTCAGCTCGTGTCTACGAGACGGAGAGATAGTGACCGTGACGTTTGGTGGCTAGAGAAGCGCAAAGCCCCAGTGTTGCTGCGCCTGGGAAAGCGCTTCCAAGGAAGGCTGCTGGCTAGCAAGAGCTTTCAGTGCTAACACTTTTCATCTCTGAGCAATTGCTTGACCTTTGCAATTTCTCACCTGAGCTCTCTTTAGACTGCGCGAGAGGATGAGCAGAAGATTAGGTGGCTAGAGAAGCCCAGAGCCCCTGTGTTCTCAGGCCTACAAGAGCGTTTCCAAGGAAGGGTGCCGGCTAGCAAGAGCTTTCAGTGCTGGCACTTTTCATCTCTGAGCAATTGCTCGACGTTTGCAATTTCTCAGCTCGTGTCTACGAGACGGAGAGATAGTGACTGTGACATTTGGTGGGTAGAGAAGCGCAAAGCCCCAGTGTTGCTGCGCCTGTGAAAGCGCTTCCAAGGAAGGGTGCTGGCTAGCAAGAGCTTTCAGTGCTGGCACTTTTCATCTCTGAGCAATTGCTCGACGTTTGCAATTTCTCACCTGAGCTCTCTTTAGAGTGCGCGAGAGGATGAGCAGAAGATTAGGTGGCTAGAGAAGCCCAGAGCCCCAGTGTTCTTAGGCCTACAAGAGCGTTTCCAAGGAAGGGTGCTAGCTAGCAAGAGCTTTCAGTGCTGGCACTTTTCATCTCTGAGCAATTGCTCGACGTTTGCAATTTCTCACCTGAGCTCTCTTTAGAGTGCGCGAGAGGATGAGCAGAAGATTAGGTGGCTAGAGAAGCCCAGAGCCCCTGTGTTCTAAGGGCTACAAGAGCGTTTCCAAGGAAGGGTGCCGGCTAGCAAGAGCTTTCAGTGCTGGCTCTTTTCATCTCTGAGCAATTGCTCGACGTTTGCAATCTCTCAGCTCGTGTCTACGAGATGGAAAGAGAATGACCGTGACGTTTGGTGGGTAGAGAAGCGCAAAGCCCCAGTGTTGCTGCGCCTGTGAAAGCGCTTCCAAGGAAGGGTGCTGGCTAGCAAGAGCTTTCAGTGCTGGCACTTTTCATCTCTGAGCAATTGCTCGACCTTTGCAATTTCTCACCTGAGCTCTCTTTAGAGTGCGAGAGAGGATGAGCAGAAGATTAGGTGGCTAGAGAAGCCCAGAGCCCCTGTGTTCTTAGGCCTACAAAAGCACTTCCAAGGAAGGGTGCTGGCTAGCAAGAGCTTTCAGTGCTGGCACTTTTCATCTCTGAGCAATTGCTCGACGTTTGCAATTTCTCAGCTCGTGTCTACGAGACGGAGAGATAGTGACCGTGACGTTTAGTGGCTAGAGAAGCGCAAAGCCCCAGTGTTGCTGCGCCTGTGAAAGCGCTTCCAAGGAAGGGTGCTGGCTAGCAAGAGCTTTCAGTGCTGACACTTTTCATCTCTGAGCAATTGCTTGACCTTTGCAATTTCTCACCTGAGCTCTCTTTAGACTGCGCGAGAGGATGAGCAGAAGATTAGGTGGCTAGAGAAGCCCAGAGCCCCTGTGTTCTTAGGCCTACAAGAGCGTTTCCAAGGAAGGGTGCTGGCTAGCAAGAGCTTTCAGTGCTGGCACTTTTCATCTCTGAGCAATTGCTCGACGTTTGCAATTTCTCAGCTCGTGTCTACGAGATGGAAAGAGAATGATCGTGACGTTTGGTGGCTAGAGAAGCGCAAAGCCCCAGTGTTGCTGCGCCTGTGAAAGCGCTTCCAAGGAAGGCTGCTGGCTAGCAAGAGCTTTCAGTGCTGTCACTTTTCATCTCTGAGCAATTGCTCGACGTTTGCAATTTCTCACCTGAGTTCTCTTTAGAGTGCGCGAGAGGATGAGCAGAAGATTAGGTGGCTAGAGAAGCCCAGAGCCCCAGTGTTCTTAGGGCTACAAGAGCGTTTCCAAGGAAGGGTGCTGGCTAGCAACAGCTTTCAGTGCTGGCACTTTTCATCTCTGAGCAATTGCTCGACGTTTGCAATTTCTCACCTGAGCTCTCTTTAGACTGCGCGAGAGGATGAGCAGAAGATTAGGTGGCTAGAGAAGCCCAGAGCCCCTGTGTTCTAAGGGCTACAAGAGCGTTTCCAAGGAAGGGTGCTGGCTAGCAAGAGCTTTCAGTGCTGGCACTTTTCATCTCTGAGCAATTGCTCGACGTTTGCAATTTCTCAGCTCGTGTCTACGAGACGGAAAGAGAATGACCGTGAAGTTTGGTGGCTAGAGAAGCGCAAAGCCCCAGTGTTGCTGCGCCTGGGAAAGCGCTTCCAAGAAAGGGTGCTGGCTAGCAAGAGCTTTCAGTGCTGGCACTTTTCATCTCTGAGCAATTGCTCGACGTTTGCAATTTCTCACCTGAGCTCTCTTTAGACTGCGCGAGAGGATGAGCAGAAGATTAGGTGGCTAGAGAAGCCCAGAGCCCCAGTGTTCTTAGGCCTACAAAAGCGCTTCCAAGGAAGGGTGCTGGCTAGCAACAGCTTTCAGTGCTGGCACTTTTCATCTCTGAGCAATTGCTCGACGTTTGCAATTTCTCAGCTCGTGTCTACGAGACAGAGAGATAGTGACTGTGACATTTGGTGGCTAGAGAAGCGCAAAGCCCCAGTGTTACTGCGCCTGTGAAAGCGCTTCCAAGGAAGGGTGCTGGCTAGCAAGAGCTTTCAGTGCTGGCACTTTTCATCTCTGAGCAATTGCTCGACGTTTGCAATTTCTCACCTGAGCTCTCTTTAGAGTGCGCGAGAGGATGAGCAGAAGATTAGGTGGCTAGAGAAGCCCAGAGCCCCAGTGTTCTTAGGCCTACAAGAGCGTTTCCAAGGAAGGGTGCTAGCTAGCAAGAGCTTTCAGTGCTGGCACTTTTCATCTCTGAGCAATTGCTCGACGTTTGCAATTTCTCACCTGAGCTCTCTTTAGAGTGCGCGAGAGGATGAGCAGAAGATTAGGTGGCTAGAGAAGCCCAGAGCCCCTGTGTTCTAAGGGCTACAAGAGCGCTTCCAAGGAAGGGTGCCGGCTAGCAAGAGCTTTCAGTGCTGGCACTTTTCATCTGTGAGCAATTGCTCGACGTTTTCCAATTTCTCAGCTCGTGTCTATGAGACGGAGAGATAGTGACCGTGACATTTGGTGGCTAGAGAAGCGCAAAGCCCCAGTGTTGCTGCGCCTGTGAAAGCGCTTCCAAGGAAGGCTGCTGGCTAGCAAGAGCTTTCAGTGCTGGCACTTTTCATCTCTGAGCAATTGCTTGACGTTTGCAATCTCTCAGCTCGTGTCTACGAGACAGAGAGATAGTGACTGTGACATTTGGTGACTAGAGAAGCTCAAAGCCCCAGTATTACTGCGCCTGTGAAAGCGCTTCCAAGGAAGGGTGCTGGCTAGCAAGAGCTTTCAAGTGCTGGCACTTTTCATCTCTGAGCAATTGCTCGACGTTTGCAATTTCTCAGCTCGTGTCTACGAGCCAGAGAGATAGTGACCGTGACGTTTGGTGGCTAGAGAAGCGCAAAGCCCCAGTGTTGCTGCGCCTGTGAAAGCGCTTCCAAGGAAGGGTGCTGGCTAGCAAGAGCTTTCAGTGCTGACACTTTTCATTTCTGAGCAATTGCTTGACCTTTGCAATTTCTCACCTGAGCTCTCTTTAGACTGCGCGAGAGGATGAGCAGAAGATTAGGTGGCTAGAGAAGCCCAGAGCCCCAGTGTTCTTAGGCCTACGAAAGCGCTTCCAAGGAAGGGTGCTGGCTAGCAAGAGCTTTCAGTGCTGGCACTTTTCATCTCTGAGCAATTGCTCGACGTTTGCAATTTCTCAGCTCGTGTCTACGAGATGGAAAGAGAATGACCGTGACGTTTGGTGGGTAGAGAAGCGCAAAGCCCCAGTGTTGCTGCGCCTGTGAAAGCGCTTCCAAGGAAGGGTGCTGGCTAGCAAGATCTTTCAGTGCTGGCACTTTTCATCTCTGAGCAATTGCTCGACCTTTGCAATTTCTCACCTGAGTTCTCTTTAGAGTGCGCGAGAGGATGAGCAGAAGATTAGGTGGCTAGAGAAGCCCAGAGCCCCTGTGTTCTAAGGGCTACAAGAGCGTTTCCAAGGAAGGGTGCCGGCTAGCAAGAGCTTTCAGTGCTGGCTCTTTTCATCTCTGAGCAATTGTTCGACGTTTTCCAATTTCTCAGCTCGTGTCTACGAGACGGAGAGATAGTGACCGTGACATTTGGTGGCTAGAGAAGCGCAAAGCCCCAGTGTTGCTGCGCCTGTGAAAGTGCTTCCAAGGAAGGGTGCTGGCTAGCAACAGCTTTCAGTGCTGGCACTTTTCATCTCTGAGCAATTGCTCGACGTTTGCAATCTCTCAGCTCGTGTCTACGAGATGGAAAGAGAATGACCGTGACGTTTGGTGGGTAGAGAAGCGCAAAGCCCCAGTGTTGCTGCGGCTGTGAAAGCGCTTCCAAGGAAGGGTGCTGGCTAGCAAGAGCTTTCAGTGCTGGCACTTTTCATCTCTGAGCAATTGCTCGACCTTTGCAATTTCTCACCTGAGCTCTCTTTAGAGTGCGCGAGAGGATGAGCAGAAGATTAGGTGGCTAGAGAAGCCCAGAGCCCCTGTGTTCTTAGGCCTACAAAAGCACTTCCAAGGAAGGGTGCTGGCTAGCAAGAGCTTTCAGTGCTGGCACTTTTCATCTCTGAGCAATTGCTCGACGTTTGCAATTTCTCAGCTCGTGTCTACGAGACGGAGAGATAGTGACCGTGACGTTTGGTGGCTAGAGAAGCGCAAAGCCCCAGTGTTGCTGCACCTGTGAAAGCGCTTCCAAGGAAGGGTGCTGGCTAGCAAGAGCTTTCAGTGCTGACACTTTTCATCTCTGAGCAATTGCTTGACCTTTGCAATTTCTCACCTGAGCTCTCTTTAGACTGCGCGAGAGGATGAGCAGAAGATTAGGTGGCTAGAGAAGCCCAGAGCCCCTGTGTTCTTAGGCCTACAAAAGCGCTTCCAAGGAAGGGTGCTGGCTAGCAAGAGCTTTCAGTGCTGGCACTTTTCATCTCTGAGCAATTGCTCGACGTTTGCAATTTCTCAGCTCGTGTCTACGAGATGGAAAGAGAATGACCGTGAAGTTTGGTGGCTAGAGAAGCGCAAAGCCCCAGTGTTGCTGCGCCTGTGAAAGCGCTTCCAAGGAAGGGTGCTGGCTAGCAAGAGCTTTCAGTGCTGTCACTTTTCATCTCTGAGCAATTGCTCGACCTTTGCAATTTCTCACCTGAGTTCTCTTTAGAGTGCGCGAGAGGATGAGCAGAAGATTAGGTGGCTAGAGAAGCCCAGAGCCCCAGTGTTCTTAGGGCTACAAGAGCGTTTCCAAGGAACGGTGCTGGCTAGCAACAGCTTTCAGTGCTGGCACTTTTCATCTCTGAGCAATTGCTCGACGTTTGCAATTTCTCACCTGAGCTCTCTTTAGACTGCGTGAGAGGATGAGCAGAAGATTAGGTGGCTAGAGAAGCCCAGAGCCCCTGTGTTCTAAGGGCTACAAGAGCGTTTCCAAGGAAGGGTGCTGGCTAGCAAGAGCTTTCAGTGCTGGCACTTTTCATCTCTGAGCAATTGCTCGACGTTTGCAATTTCTCAGCTCGTGTCTACGAGACGGAAAGAGAATGACCGTGAAGTTTGGTGGGTAGAGAAGCGCAAAGCCCCAGTGTTGCTGCGCCTGGGAAAGCGCTTCCAAGAAAGGGTGCTGGCTAGCAAGAGCTTTCAGTGCTGGCACTTTTCATCTCTGAGCAATTGCTCGACGTTTGCAATTTCTCACCTGAGCTCTCTTTAGACTGCGTGAGAGGATGAGCAGAAGATTAGGTGGCTAGAGAAGCCCAGAGCCCCTGTGTTCTAAGGGCTACAAGAGCGTTTCCAAGGAAGGGTGCTGGCTAGCAAGAGCTTTCAGTGCTGGCACTTTTCATCTCTGAGCAATTGCTCGACGTTTGCAATTTCTCAGCTCGTGTCTACGAGACGGAAAGAGAATGACCGTGAAGTTTGGTGGGTAGAGAAGCGCAAAGCCCCAGTGTTGCTGCGCCTGGGAAAGCGCTTCCAAGAAAGGGTGCTGGCTAGCAAGAGCTTTCAGTGCTGGCACTTTTCATCTCTGAGCAATTGCTCGACGTTTGCAATTTCTCACCTGAGTTCTCTTTAGAGTGCGCGAGAGGATGAGCAGAAGATTAGGTGGCTAGAGAAGCCCAGAGCCCCTGTGTTCTTAGGCCTACAAAAGCGCTTCCAAGGAAGGGTGCTGGCTAGCAACAGCTTTCTGTGCTGGCACTTTTCATCTCTGAGCAATTGCTCGACGTTTGCAATTTCTCAGCTCGTGTCTACGAGACGGAGAGAGATAGTGACCGTGACGTTTGGTGGGTAGAGAAGCGCAAAGCCCCAGTGTTGCTGCGCCTGTGAAAGCGCTTCCAAGGAAGGGTGCTGGCTAGCAACAGCTTTCAGTGCTGGCACTTTTCATCTCTGAGCAATTGCTCGACGTTTGCAATTTCTCAGCTCGTGTCTACGAGACAGAGAGATAGTGACCGTGACATTTGGTGGCTAGAGAAGCGCAAAGCCCCAGTGTTACTGCGCCTGTGAAAGCGCTTCCAAGGAAGGGTGCTGGCTAGCAAGAGCTTTCAGTGCTGGCACTTTTCATCTCTGAGCAATTGCTCGACGTTTGCAATTTCTCACCTGAGCTCTCTTTAGAGTGCGCGAGAGGATGAGCAGAAGATTAGGTGGCTAGAGAAACACAGAGCCCCAGTGTTCTTAGGCCTACAAGAGCGTTTCCAAGGAAGGGTGCTAGCTAGCAAGAGCTTTCAGTGCTGGCACTTTTCATCTCTGAGCAATTGCTCGACGTTTGCAATTTCTCACCTGAGCTCTCTTTAGACTGCGCGAGAGGATGAGCAGAAGATTAGGTGGCTAGAGAAGCCCAGAGCCCCTGTGTTCTAAGGGCTACAAGAGCGCTTCCAAGGAAGGGTGCCGGTTAGCAAGAGCTTTCAGTGCTGGCACTTTTCATCTCTGAGCAATTGCTCGACGTTTTCCAATTTCTCAGCTCGTGTCTACGAGACGGAGAGATAGTGACCGTGACATTTGGTGGCTACAGAAGCGCAAAGCCCCAGTGTTGCTGCGCCTGTGAAAGCGCTTCCAAGGAAGGGTGCTGGCTAGCAACAGCTTTCAGTGCTGGCACTTTTCATCTCTGAGCAATTGCTCGACGTTTGCAATCTCTCAGCTCGTGTCTATGAGACGGAAAGAGAATGACCGTGACGTTTGGTGGCTAGAGAAGCGCAAAGCCCCAGTGTTGCTGCGCCTGTGAAAGCGCTTCCAAGGAAGGGTGCTGGCTAGCAAGAGCTTTCAGTGCTGACACTTTTCATCTCTGAGCAATTGCTTGACCTTTGCAATTTCTCACCTGAGCTCTCTTTAGACTGCGCGAGAGGATGAGCAGAAGATTAGGTGGCTAGAGAAACCCAGAGCCCCAGTGTTCTTAGGCCTACGAAAGCGCTGCCAAGGAAGGGTGCTGGCTAGCAAGAGCTTTCAGTGCTGGCACTTTTCATCTCTGAGCAATTGCTCGACGTTTGCAATTTCTCAGCTCGTGTCTACGAGATGGAAAGAGAATGACCGTGACGTTTGGTGGCTAGAGAAGCGCAAAGCCCCAGTGTTGCTGCGCCTGTGAAAGCGCTTCCAAGGAAGGCTGCTGGCTAGCAAGAGCTTTCAGTGCTGGCACTTTTCATCTCTGAGCAATTGCTCGACCTTTGCAATTTCTCACCTGAGTTCTCTTTAGAGTGCGCGAGAGGATGAGCAGAAGATTAGGTGGCTAGAGAAGCCCAGAGCCCCAGTGTTCTTAGGGCTACAAGAGCGTTTCCAAGGAAGGGTGCTGGCTAGCAACAGCTTTCAGTGCTGGCACTTTTCATCTCTGAGCAATTGCTCGACGTTTGCAATTTCTCACCTGAGCTCTCTTCAGAGTGCGCGAGAGGATGAGCAGAAGATTAGGTGGCTAGAGAAGCCCAGAGCCCCTGTGTTCTCAGGCCTACAAGAGCGTTTCCAAGGAAGGGTGCCGGCTAGCAAGAGCTTTCAGTGCTGGCACTTTTCATCTCTGAGCAATTGCTCGACGTTTGCAATTTCTCAGCTCGTGTCTACGAGACGGAGAGATAGTGACTGTGACATTTGGTGGGTAGAGAAGCGCAAAGCCCCAGTGTTGCTGCGCCTGGGAAAGCGCTTCCAAGGAAGGGTGCTGGCTAGCAACAGCTTTCAGTGCTGGCACTTTTCATCTCTGAGCAATTGCTCGACCTTTGCAATTTCTCACCTGAGCTCTCTTTAGAGTGCACGAGAGGATGAGCAGAAGATTAGGTGGCTAGAGAAGCCCAGAGCGCCAGTGTTCTTAGGCCTACAAAAGCGCTTCCAAGGAAGGGTGCTGGCTAGCAAGAGCTTTCAGTGCTGGCACTTTTCATCTCTGAGCAATTGCTCGACGTTTGCAATTTCTCAGCTCGTGTCTACGAGACGGAAAGAGAATGACCGTGACGTTTGGTGGGTAGAGAAGCGCAAAGCCCCAGTGTTGCTGCGCCTGTGAAAGCGCTTCCAAGGAAGGGTGCTGGCTAGCAACAGCTTTCAGTGCTGGCACTTTTCATCTCTGAGCAATTGCTCGACGTTTGCAATCTCTCAGCTCGTGTCTATGAGACGGAAAGAGAATGACCGTGACGTTTGGTGGCTAGAGAAGCGCAAAGCCCCAGTGTTGCTGCGCCTGTGAAAGCGCTTCCAAGGAAGGGTGCTGGCTAGCAAGAGCTTTCAGTGCTGACACTTTTCATCTCTGAGCAATTGCTTGACCTTTGCAATTTCTCACCTGAGCTCTCTTTAGACTGCGCGAGAGGATGAGCAGAAGATTAGGTGGCTAGAGAAACCCAGAGCCCCAGTGTTCTTAGGCCTACGAAAGCGCTGCCAAGGAAGGGTGCTGGCTAGCAAGAGCTTTCAGTGCTGGCACTTTTCATCTCTGAGCAATTGCTCGACGTTTGCAATTTCTCAGCTCGTGTCTACGAGATGGAAAGAGAATGACCGTGACGTTTGGTGGCTAGAGAAGCGCAAAGCCCCAGTGTTGCTGCGCCTGTGAAAGCGCTTCCAAGGAAGGCTGCTGGCTAGCAAGAGCTTTCAGTGCTGGCACTTTTCATCTCTGAGCAATTGCTCGACCTTTGCAATTTCTCACCTGAGTTCTCTTTAGAGTGCGCGAGAGGATGAGCAGAAGATTAGGTGGCTAGAGAAGCCCAGAGCCCCAGTGTTCTTAGGGCTACAAGAGCGTTTCCAAGGAAGGGTGCTGGCTAGCAACAGCTTTCAGTGCTGGCACTTTTCATCTCTGAGCAATTGCTCGACGTTTGCAATTTCTCACCTGAGCTCTCTTCAGAGTGCGCGAGAGGATGAGCAGAAGATTAGGTGGCTAGAGAAGCCCAGAGCCCCTGTGTTCTCAGGCCTACAAGAGCGTTTCCAAGGAAGGGTGCCGGCTAGCAAGAGCTTTCAGTGCTGGCACTTTTCATCTCTGAGCAATTGCTCGACGTTTGCAATTTCTCAGCTCGTGTCTACGAGACGGAGAGATAGTGACTGTGACATTTGGTGGGTAGAGAAGCGCAAAGCCCCAGTGTTGCTGCGCCTGGGAAAGCGCTTCCAAGGAAGGGTGCTGGCTAGCAACAGCTTTCAGTGCTGGCACTTTTCATCTCTGAGCAATTGCTCGACCTTTGCAATTTCTCACCTGAGCTCTCTTTAGAGTGCACGAGAGGATGAGCAGAAGATTAGGTGGCTAGAGAAGCCCAGAGCGCCAGTGTTCTTAGGCCTACAAAAGCGCTTCCAAGGAAGGGTGCTGGCTAGCAAGAGCTTTCAGTGCTGGCACTTTTCATCTCTGAGCAATTGCTCGACGTTTGCAATTTCTCAGCTCGTGTCTACGAGACGGAAAGAGAATGACCGTGACGTTTGGTGGGTAGAGAAGCGCAAAGCCCCAGTGTTGCTGCGCCTGGGAAAGCGCTTCCAAGGAAGGGTGCTGGCTAGCAAGAGCTTTCAGTGCTGGCACTTTTCATCTCTGAGCAATTGCTCGACGTTTGCAATTTCTCACCTGAGCTCTCTTTAGACTGCGCGAGAGGATGAGCAGAAGATTAGGTGGCTAGAGAAGCCCAGAGCCCCAGTGTTCTTAGGCCTACAAAAGCGCTTCCAAGGAAGGGTGCTGGCTAGCAACAGCTTTCTGTGCTGGCACTTTTCATCTCTGAGCAATTGCTCGACGTTTGCAATTTCTCAGCTCGTGTCTACGAGACGGAAAGAGAAGGACCGTGACGTTTGGTGGGTAGAGAAGCGCAAAGCCCCAGTGTTGCTGCGCCTGTGAAAGCGCTTCCAAGGAAGGGTGCTGGCTAGCAACAGCTTTCAGTGCTGGCACTTTTCATCTCTGAGCAATTGCTCGACGTTTGCAATTTCTCACCTGAGTTCTCTTTAGAGTGCGCGAGAGGATGAGCAGAAGATTAGGTGGCTAGAGAAGCCCAGAGCCCCTGTGTTCTTAGGGCTACAAGAGCGTTTCCAAGGAAGGGTGCTGGCTAGCAAGAGCTTTCAGTGCTGGCACTTTTCATCTCTGAGCAATTGCTCGACGTTTGCAATTTCTCAGCTCGTGTCTACGAGACGGAAAGAGAATGACCGTGAAGTTTGGTGGGTAGAGAAGCGCAAAGCCCCAGTGTTGCTGCGCCTGGGAAAGCGCTTCCAAGAAAGGGTGCTGGCTAGCAAGAGCTTTCAGTGCTGGCACTTTTCATCTCTGAGCAATTGCTCGACGTTTGCAATTTCTCACCTGAGCTCTCTTTAGACTGCGCGAGAGGATGAGCAGAAGATTAGGTGGCTAGAGAAGCCCAGAGCCCCAGTGTTCTTAGGCCTACGAAAGCGCTTCCAAGGAAGGGTGCTGGCTAGCAACAGCTTTCAGTGCTGGCACTTTTCATCTCTGAGCAATTGCTCGACGTTTGCAATTTCTCAGCTCGTGTCTACGAGACGGAGAGAGATAGTGACCGTGACGTTTGGTGGGTAGAGAAGCGCAAAGCCCCAGTGTTGCTGCGCCTGTGAAAGCGCTTCCAAGGAAGGGTGCTGGCTAGCAAGAGCTTTCAGTGCTGGCACTTTTCATCTCTGAGCAATTGCTCGACGTTTGCAATTTCTCAGCTCGTGTCTACGAGACAGAGAGATAGTGACTGTGACATTTGGTGGCTAGAGAAGCGCAAAGCCCCAGTGTTACTGCGCCTGTGAAAGCGCTTCCAAGGAAGGGTGCTGGCTAGCAAGAGCTTTCAGTGCTGGCACTTTTCATCTCTGAGCAATTGCTCGACGTTTGCAATTTCTCACGTGAGCTCTCTTTAGAGTGCGCGAGAGGATGAGCAGAAGATTAGGTGGCTAGAGAAACACAGAGCCCCAGTGTTCTTAGGCCTACAAGAGCGTTTCCAAGGAAGGGTGCTAGCTAGCAAGAGCTTTCAGTGCTGGCACTTTTCATCTCTGAGCAATTGCTCGACGTTTGCAATTTCTCACCTGAGCTCTCTTTAGACTGCGCGAGAGGATGAGCAGAAGATTAGGTGGCTAGAGAAGCCCAGAGCCCCTGTGTTCTAAGGGCTACAAGAGCGCTTCCAAGGAAGGGTGCCGGTTAGCAAGAGCTTTCAGTGCTGGCACTTTTCATCTCTGAGCAATTGCTCGACGTTTTCCAATTTCTCAGCTCGTGTCTACGAGACGGAGAGATAGTGACCGTGACATTTGGTGGCTAGAGAAGCGCAAAGCCCCAGTGTTGCTGCGCCTGTGAAAGCGCTTCCAAGGAAGGGTGCTGGCTAGCAACAGCTTTCAGTGCTGGCACTTTTCATCTCTGAGCAATTGCTCGACGTTTGCAATCTCTCAGCTCGTGTCTACGAGACGGAAAGAGAATGACCGTGACGTTTGGTGGCTAGAGAAGCGCAAAGCCCCAGTGTTGCTGCGCCTGTGAAAGCGCTTCCAAGGAAGGGTGCTGGCTAGCAAGAGCTTTCAGTGCTGACACTTTTCATCTCTGAGCAATTGCTTGACCTTTGCAATTTCTCACCTGAGCTCTCTTTAGACTGCGCGAGAGGATGAGCAGAAGATTAGGTGGCTAGAGAAACCCAGAGCCCCAGTGTTCTTAGGCCTACGAAAGCGCTTCCAAGGAAGGGTGCTGGCTAGCAAGAGCTTTCAGTGCTGGCACTTTTCATCTCTGAGCAATTGCTCGACGTTTGCAATTTCTCAGCTCGTGTCTACGAGACGGAGAGAGATAGTGACCGTGACGTTTGGTGGCTAGAGAAGCGCAAAGCCCCAGTGTTGCTGCGCCTGTGAAAGCGCTTCCAAGGAAGGGTGCTGGCTAGCAAGAGCTTTCAGTGCTGGCACTTTTCATCTCTGAGCAATTGCTCGACCTTTGCAATTTCTCACCTGAGTTCTCTTTAGAGTGCGCGAGAGGATGAGCAGAAGATTAGGTGGCTAGAGAAGCCCAGAGCCCCAGTGTTCTTAGGGCTACAAGAGCGTTTCCAAGGAAGGGTGCTGGCTAGCAACAGCTTTCAGTGCTGGCACTTTTCATCTCTGAGCAATTGCTCGACGTTTGCAATTTCTCACCTGAGCTCACTTTAGTGTGCGCGAGAGGATGAGCAGAAGATTAGGTGGCTAGAGAAGCCCAGAGCCCCTGTGTTCTCAGGCCTACAAGAGCGTTTCCAAGGAAGGGTGCCGGCTAGCAAGAGCTTTCAGTGCTGGCACTTTTCATCTCTGAGCAATTGCTCGACGTTTGCAATTTCTCAGCTCGTGTCTACGAGACGGAGAGATAGTGACTGTGACATTTGGTGGGTAGAGAAGCGCAAAGCCCCAGTGTTGCTGCGCCTGTGAAAGCGCTTCCAAGGAAGGGTGCTGGCTAGCAACAGCTTTCAGTGCTGGCACTTTTCATCTCTGAGCAATTGCTCGACCTTTGCAATTTCTCACCTGAGCTCTCTTTAGAGTGCACGAGAGGATGAGCAGAAGATTAGGTGGCTAGAGAAGCCCAGAGCCCCAGTGTTCTTAGGCCTACAAAAGCGCTTCCAAGGAAGGGTGCTGGCTAGCAAGAGCTTTCAGTGCTGGCACTTTTCATCTCTGAGCAATTGCTCGACGTTTGCAATTTCTCAGCTCGTGTCTACGAGACGGAAAGAGAATGACCGTGACGTTTGGTGGCTAGAGAAGCGCAAAGCCCCGGTGTTGCTGCGCCTGTGAAAGCGCTTCCAAGGAAGGGTGCTGGCTAGCAAGAGCTTTCAGTGCTGGCACTTTTCATCTCTGAGCAATTGCTCGACGTTTGCAATTTCTCACCTGAGCTCTCTTTAGACTGCGTGAGAGGATGAGCAGAAGATTAGGTGGCTAGAGAAGCCCAGAGCCCCAGTGTTCTTAGGCCTACAAAAGCGCTTCCAAGGAAGGGTGCTGGCTAGCAACAGCTTTCAGTGCTGGCACTTTTCATCTCTGAGCAATTGCTCGACGTTTGCAATTTCTCAGCTCGTGTCTACGAGACAGAGAGAGATAGTGACCTTGACGTTTGGTGGCTAGAGAAGCGCAAAGCCCCAGTGTTGCTGCGCCTGTGAAAGCGCTTCCAAGGAAGGGTGCTGGCTAGCAACAGCTTTCAGTGCTGGCACTTTTCATCTCTGAGCAATTGCTTGACGTTTGCAATTTCTCAGCTCGTGTCTACGAGACAGAGAGATAGTGACTGTGACATTTGGTGGCTAGAGAAGCGCAAAGCCCCAGTGTTGCTGCGCCTGTGAAAGCGCTTCCAAGGAAGGGTGCTGGCTAGCAAGAGCTTTCAGTGCTGGCACTTTTCATCTCTGAGCAATTGCTCGACATTTGCAATTTCTCACCTGAGCTCTCTTTAGAGTGTGCGAGAGGATGAGCAGAAGATTAGGTGGCTAGAGAAGCCCAGAGCCCCTGTGTTCTTAGGCCTACAAGAGCGTTTCCAAGGAAGGGTGCTAGCTAGCAAGAGCTTTCAGTGCTGGCACTTTTCATCTCTGAGCAATTGCTCGACGTTTGCAATTTCTCACCTGAGCTCTCTTTAGAGTGCGCGAGAGGATGAGCAGAAGATTAGGTGGCTAGAGAAGCCCAGAGCCCCTGTGTTCTAAGGGCTACAAGAGCGTTTCCAAGGAAGGGTGCCGGCTAGCAAGAGCTTTCAGTGCTGGCTCTTTTCATCTCTGAGCAATTGTTCGACGTTTTCCAATTTCTCAGCTCGTGTCTACGAGACGGAGAGATAGTGACCGTGACATTTGGTGGCTACAGAAGCGCAAAGCCCCAGTGTTGCTGCGCCTGTGAAAGTGCTTCCAAGGAAGGGTGCTGGCTAGCAACAGCTTTCAGTGCTGGCACTTTTCATCTCTGAGCAATTGCTCGACGTTTGCAATCTCTCAGCTCGTGTCTACGAGATGGAAAGAGAATGACCGTGACGTTTGGTGGGTAGAGAAGCGCAAAGCCCCAGTGTTGCTGCGCCTGTGAAAGCGCTTCCAAGGAAGGGTGCTGGCTAGCAAGAGCTTTCAGTGCTGGCACTTTTCATCTCTGAGCAATTGCTCGACCTTTGCAATTTCTCACCTGAGCTCTCTTTAGAGTGCGAGAGAGGATGAGCAGAAGATTAGGTGGCTAGAGAAGCCCAGAGCCCCTGTGTTCTTAGGCCTACAAAAGCACTTCCAAGGAAGGGTGCTGGCTAGCAAGAGCTTTCAGTGCTGGCACTTTTCATCTCTGAGCAATTGCTCGACGTTTGCAATTTCTCAGCTCGTGTCTACGAGACGGAGAGATAGTGACCGTGACGTTTGGTGGCTAGAGAAGCGCAAAGCCCCAGTGTTGCTGCGCCTGTGAAAGCGCTTCCAAGGAAGGGTGCTGGCTAGCAAGAGCTTTCAGTGCTGACACTTTTCATCTCTGAGCAATTGCTTGACCTTTGCAATTTCTCACCTGAGCTCTCTTTAGAGTGCGCGAGAGGATGAGCAGAAGATTAGGTGGCTAGAGAAGCCCAGAGCCCCTGTGTTCTTAGGCCTACAAAAGCGCTTCCAAGGAAGGGTGCTGGCTAGCAAGAGCTTTCAGTGCTGGCACTTTTCATCTCTGAGCAATTGCTCGACGTTTGCAATTTCTCACCTGAGCTCTCTTTAGAGTGCGCGAGAGGATGAGCAGAAGATTAGGTGGCTAGAGAAGCCCAGAGCCCCAGTGTTCTTAGGCCTACAAGAGCGTTTCCAAGGAAGGGTGCTAGCTAGCAAGAGCTTTCAGTGCTGGCACTTTTCATCTCTGAGCAATTGCTCGACGTTTGCAATTTCTCACCTGAGCTCTCTTTAGACTGCGCGAGAGGATGAGCAGAAGATTAGGTGGCTAGAGAAGCCCAGAGCCCCTGTGTTCTAAGGGCTACAAGAGCGCTTCCAAGGAAGGGTGCCGGTTAGCAAGAGCTTTCAGTGCTGGCACTTTTCATCTCTGAGCAATTGCTCGACGTTTTCCAATTTCTCAGCTCGTGTCTACGAGACGGAGAGATAGTGACCGTGACATTTGGTGGCTAGAGAAGCGCAAAGCCCCAGTGTTGCTGCGCCTGTGAAAGCGCTTCCAAGGAAGGGTGCTGGCTAGCAACAGCTTTCAGTGCTGGCACTTTTCATCTCTGAGCAATTGCTCGACGTTTGCAATCTCTCAGCTCGTGTCTACGAGACGGAAAGAGAATGACCGTGACGTTTGGTGGCTAGAGAAGCGCAAAGCCCCAGTGTTGCTGCGCCTGTGAAAGCGCTTCCAAGGAAGGGTGCTGGCTAGCAAGAGCTTTCAGTGCTGACACTTTTCATCTCTGAGCAATTGCTTGACCTTTGCAATTTCTCACCTGAGCTCTCTTTAGACTGCGCGAGAGGATGAGCAGAAGATTAGGTGGCTAGAGAAACCCAGAGCCCCAGTGTTCTTAGGCCTACGAAAGCGCTTCCAAGGAAGGGTGCTGGCTAGCAAGAGCTTTCAGTGCTGGCACTTTTCATCTCTGAGCAATTGCTCGACGTTTGCAATTTCTCAGCTCGTGTCTACGAGACGGAGAGAGATAGTGACCGTGACGTTTGGTGGCTAGAGAAGCGCAAAGCCCCAGTGTTGCTGCGCCTGGGAAAGCGCTTCCAAGGAAGGGTGCTGGCTAGCAAGAGCTTTCAGTGCTGGCACTTTTCATCTCTGAGCAATTGCTCGACCTTTGCAATTTCTCACCTGAGTTCTCTTTAGAGTGCGCGAGAGGATGAGCAGAAGATTAGGTGGCTAGAGAAGCCCAGAGCCCCAGTGTTCTTAGGGCTACAAGAGCGTTTCCAAGGAAGGGTGCTGGCTAGCAACAGCTTTCAGTGCTGGCACTTTTCATCTCTGAGCAATTGCTCGACGTTTGCAATTTCTCACCTGAGCTCACTTTAGTGTGCGCGAGAGGATGAGCAGAAGATTAGGTGGCTAGAGAAGCCCAGAGCCCCTGTGTTCTCAGGCCTACAAGAGCGTTTCCAAGGAAGGGTGCCGGCTAGCAAGAGCTTTCAGTGCTGGCACTTTTCATCTCTGAGCAATTGCTCGACGTTTGCAATTTCTCAGCTCGTGTCTACGAGACGGAGAGATAGTGACTGTGACATTTGGTGGGTAGAGAAGCGCAAAGCCCCAGTGTTGCTGCGCCTGTGAAAGCGCTTCCAAGGAAGGGTGCTGGCTAGCAACAGCTTTCAGTGCTGGCACTTTTCATCTCTGAGCAATTGCTCGACCTTTGCAATTTCTCACCTGAGCTCTCTTTAGAGTGCACGAGAGGATGAGCAGAAGATTAGGTGGCTAGAGAAGCCCAGAGCCCCAGTGTTCTTAGGCCTACAAAAGCGCTTCCAAGGAAGGGTGCTGGCTAGCAAGAGCTTTCAGTGCTGGCACTTTTCATCTCTGAGCAATTGCTCGACGTTTGCAATTTCTCAGCTCGTGTCTACGAGACGGAAAGAGAATGACCGTGACGTTTGGTGGCTAGAGAAGCGCAAAGCCCCGGTGTTGCTGCGCCTGTGAAAGCGCTTCCAAGGAAGGGTGCTGGCTAGCAAGAGCTTTCAGTGCTGGCACTTTTCATCTCTGAGCAATTGCTCGACGTTTGCAATTTCTCACCTGAGCTCTCTTTAGACTGCGTGAGAGGATGAGCAGAAGATTAGGTGGCTAGAGAAGCCCAGAGCCCCAGTGTTCTTAGGCCTACAAAAGCGCTTCCAAGGAAGGGTGCTGGCTAGCAACAGCTTTCTGTGCTGGCACTTTTCATCTCTGAGCAATTGCTCGACGTTTGCAATTTCTCAGCTCGTGTCTACGAGACAGAGAGAGATAGTGACCTTGACGTTTGGTGGCTAGAGAAGCGCAAAGCCCCAGTGTTGCTGCGCCTGTGAAAGCGCTTCCAAGGAAGGGTGCTGGCTAGCAACAGCTTTCAGTGCTGGCACTTTTCATCTCTGAGCAATTGCTTGACGTTTGCAATTTCTCAGCTCGTGTCTACGAGACAGAGAGATAGTGACTGTGACATTTGGTGGCTAGAGAAGCGCAAAGCCCCAGTGTTGCTGCGCCTGTGAAAGCGCTTCCAAGGAAGGGTGCTGGCTAGCAAGAGCTTTCAGTGCTGGCACTTTTCATCTCTGAGCAATTGCTCGACATTTGCAATTTCTCACCTGAGCTCTCTTTAGAGTGTGCGAGAGGATGAGCAGAAGATTAGGTGGCTAGAGAAGCCCAGAGCCCCTGTGTTCTTAGGCCTACAAGAGCGTTTCCAAGGAAGGGTGCTAGCTAGCAAGAGCTTTCAGTGCTGGCACTTTTCATCTCTGAGCAATTGCTCGACGTTTGCAATTTCTCACCTGAGCTCTCTTTAGAGTGCGCGAGAGGATGAGCAGAAGATTAGGTGGCTAGAGAAGCCCAGAGCCCCTGTGTTCTAAGGGCTACAAGAGCGTTTCCAAGGAAGGGTGCCGGCTAGCAAGAGCTTTCAGTGCTGGCTCTTTTCATCTCTGAGCAATTGTTCGACGTTTTCCAATTTCTCAGCTCGTGTCTACGAGACGGAGAGATAGTGACCGTGACATTTGGTGGCTACAGAAGCGCAAAGCCCCAGTGTTGCTGCGCCTGTGAAAGTGCTTCCAAGGAAGGGTGCTGGCTAGCAACAGCTTTCAGTGCTGGCACTTTTCATCTCTGAGCAATTGCTCGACGTTTGCAATCTCTCAGCTCGTGTCTACGAGATGGAAAGAGAATGACCGTGACGTTTGGTGGGTAGAGAAGCGCAAAGCCCCAGTGTTGCTGCGCCTGTGAAAGCGCTTCCAAGGAAGGGTGCTGGCTAGCAAGAGCTTTCAGTGCTGGCACTTTTCATCTCTGAGCAATTGCTCGACCTTTGCAATTTCTCACCTGAGCTCTCTTTAGAGTGCGAGAGAGGATGAGCAGAAGATTAGGTGGCTAGAGAAGCCCAGAGCCCCTGTGTTCTTAGGCCTACAAAAGCACTTCCAAGGAAGGGTGCTGGCTAGCAAGAGCTTTCAGTGCTGGCACTTTTCATCTCTGAGCAATTGCTCGACGTTTGCAATTTCTCAGCTCGTGTCTACGAGACGGAGAGATAGTGACCGTGACGTTTGGTGGCTAGAGAAGCGCAAAGCCCCAGTGTTGCTGCGCCTGTGAAAGCGCTTCCAAGGAAGGGTGCTGGCTAGCAAGAGCTTTCAGTGCTGACACTTTTCATCTCTGAGCAATTGCTTGACCTTTGCAATTTCTCACCTGAGCTCTCTTTAGAGTGCCAGAGAGGATGAGCAGAAGATTAGGTGGCTAGAGAAGCCCAGAGCCCCTGTGTTCTTAGGCCTACAAAAGCGCTTCCAAGGAAGGGTGCTGGCTAGCAAGAGCTTTCAGTGCTGGCACTTTTCATCTCTGAGCAATTGCTCGACGTTTGCAATTTCTCAGCTCGTGTCTACGAGATGGAAAGAGAATGATCGTGACGTTTGGTGGCTAGAGAAGCGCAAAGCCCCAGTGTTGCTGCGCCTGTGAAAGCGCTTCCAAGGAAGGCTGCTGGCTAGCAAGAGCTTTCAGTGCTGGCACTTTTCATCTCTGAGCAATTGCTCGACGTTTGCAATTTCTCACCTGAGTTCTCTTTAGAGTGCGCGAGAGGATGAGCAGAAGATTAGGTGGCTAGAGAAGCCCAGAGCCCCAGTGTTCTTAGGGCTACAAGAGCGTTTCCAAGGAAGGGTGCTGGCTAGCAACAGCTTTCAGTGCTGGCACTTTTCATCTCTGAGCAATTGCTCGACGTTTGCAATTTCTCACCTGAGCTCTCTTTAGAGTGCGCGAGAGGATGAGCAGAAGATTAGGTGGCTAGAGAAGCCCAGAGCCCCTGTGTTCTAAGGGCTACAAGAGCGTTTCCAAGGAAGGGTGCTGGCTAGCAAGAGCTTTCAGTGCTGGCACTTTTCATCTCTGAGCAATTGCTCGACGTTTGCAATTTCTCAGCTCGTGTCTACGAGACGGAAAGAGAATGACCGTGAAGTTTGGTGGGTAGAGAAGCGCAAAGCCCCAGTGTTGCTGCGCCTGGGAAAGCGCTTCCAAGAAAGGGTGCTGGCTAGCAAGAGCTTTCAGTGCTGGCACTTTTCATCTCTGAGCAATTGCTCGACGTTTGCAATTTCTCACCTGAGCTCTCTTTAGACTGCGCGAGAGGATGAGCAGAAGATTAGGTGGCTAGAGAAGCCCAGAGCCCCAGTGTTCTTAGGCCTACAAAAGCGCTTCCAAGGAAGGGTGCTGGCTAGCAACAGCTTTCTGTGCTGGCACTTTTCATCTCTGAGCAATTGCTCGACGTTTGCAATTTCTCAGCTCGTGTCTACGAGACGGAGAGAGATAGTGACCGTGACGTTTGGTGGGTAGAGAAGCGCAAAGCCCCAGTGTTGCTGCGCCTGTGAAAGCGCTTCCAAGGAAGGGTGCTGGCTAGCAAGAGCTTTCAGTGCTGGCACTTTTCATCTCTGAGCAATTGCTCGACGTTTGCAATTTCTCAGCTCGTGTCTACGAGACAGAGAGATAGTGACTGTGACATTTGGTGGCTAGAGAAGCGCAAAGCCCCAGTGTTACTGCGCCTGTGAAAGCGCTTCCAAGGAAGGGTGCTGGCTAGCAAGAGCTTTCAGTGCTGGCACTTTTCATCTCTGAGCAATTGCTCGACGTTTGCAATTTCTCACCTGAGCTCTCTTTAGAGTGCGCGAGAGGATGAGCAGAAGATTAGGTGGCTAGAGAAGCCCAGAGCCCCAGTGTTCTTAGGCCTACAAGAGCGTTTCCAAGGAAGGGTGCTAGCTAGCAAGAGCTTTCAGTGCTGGCACTTTTCATCTCTGAGCAATTGCTCGACGTTTGCAATTTCTCACCTGAGCTCTCTTTAGAGTGCGCGAGAGGATGAGCAGAAGATTAGGTGGCTAGAGAAGCCCAGAGCCCCTGTGTTCTAAGGGCTACAAGAGCGCTTCCAAGGAAGGGTGCCGGTTAGCAAGAGCTTTCAGTGCTGGCACTTTTCATCTCTGAGCAATTGCTCGACGTTTTCCAATTTCTCAGCTCGTGTCTACGAGACGGAGAGATAGTGACCGTGACATTTGGTGGCTAGAGAAGCGCAAAGCCCCAGTGTTGCTGCGCCTGTGAAAGCGCTTCCAAGGAAGGGTGCTGGCTAGCAACAGCTTTCAGTGCTGGCACTTTTCATCTCTGAGCAATTGCTCGACGTTTGCAATTTCTCAGCTCGTATCTACGAGACGGAAAGAGAATGACCGTGACGTTTGGTGGCTAGAGAAGCGCAAAGCCCCAGTGTTGCTGCGCCTGTGAAAGCGCTTCCAAGGAAGGGTGCTGGCTAGCAAGAGCTTTCAGTGCTGACACTTTTCATCTCTGAGCAATTGCTTGACCTTTGCAATTTCTCACCTGAGCTCTCTTTAGACTGCGCGAGAGGATGAGCAGAAGATTAGGTGGCTAGAGAAACCCAGAGCCCCAGTGTTCTTAGGCCTACGAAAGCGCTTCCAAGGAAGGGTGCTGGCTAGCAAGAGCTTTCAGTGCTGGCACTTTTCATCTCTGAGCAATTGCTCGACGTTTGCAATTTCTCAGCTCGTGTCTACGAGATGGAAAGAGAATGACCGTGACGTTTGGTGGCTAGAGAAGCGCAAAGCCCCAGTGTTGCTGCGCCTGTGAAAGCGCTTCCAAGGAAGGGTGCTGGCTAGCAAGAGCTTTCAGTGCTGGCACTTTTCATCTCTGAGCAATTGCTCGACCTTTGCAATTTCTCACCTGAGTTCTCTTTAGAGTGCGCGAGAGGATGAGCAGAAGATTAGGTGGCTAGAGAAGCCCAGAGCCCCAGTGTTCTTAGGGCTACAAGAGCGTTTCCAAGGAAGGGTGCTGGCTAGCAACAGCTTTCAGTGCTGGCACTTTTCATCTCTGAGCAATTGCTCGACGTTTGCAATTTCTCACCTGAGCTCTCTTCAGAGTGCGCGAGAGGATGAGCAGAAGATTAGGTGGCTAGAGAAGCCCAGAGCCCCTGTGTTCTCAGGCCTACAAGAGCGTTTCCAAGGAAGGGTGCCGGCTAGCAAGAGCTTTCAGTGCTGGCACTTTTCATCTCTGAGCAATTGCTCGACGTTTGCAATTTCTCAGCTCGTGTCTACGAGACGGAGAGATAGTGACTGTGACATTTGGTGGGTAGAGAAGCGCAAAGCCCCAGTGTTGCTGCGCCTGTGAAAGCGCTTCCAAGGAAGGGTGCTGGCTAGCAACAGCTTTCAGTGCTGGCACTTTTCATCTCTGAGCAATTGCTCGACCTTTGCAATTTCTCACCTGAGCTCTCTTTAGAGTGCACGAGAGGATGAGCAGAAGATTAGGTGGCTAGAGAAGCCCAGAGCCCCAGTGTTCTTAGGCCTACAAAAGCGCTTCCAAGGAAGGGTGCTGGCTAGCAAGAGCTTTCAGTGCTGGCACTTTTCATCTCTGAGCAATTGCTCGACGTTTGCAATTTCTCAGCTCGTGTCTACGAGACGGAAAGAGAATGACCGTGAAGTTTGGTGGGTAGAGAAGCGCAAAGCCCCAGTGTTGCTGCGCCTGGGAAAGCGCTTCCAAGGAAGGGTGCTGGCTAGCAACAGTTTTCAGTGCTGGCACTTTTCATCTCTGAGCAATTGCTCGACGTTTGCAATTCCTCAGCTCGTGTCTACGAGACGGAGAGATAGTGACCTTGACGTTTGGTGGCTAGAGAAGCGCAAAGCCCCAGTGTTGCTGCGCCTGTGAAAGCGCTTCCAAGGAAGGGTGCTGGCTAGCAACAGCTTTCAGTGCTGGCACTTTTCATCTCTGAGCAATTGCTTGACGTTTGCAATTTCTCAGCTCGTGTCTACGAGACAGAGAGATAGTGACTGTGACATTTGGTGGCTAGAGAAGCGCAAAGCCCCAGTGTTGCTGCGCCTGTGAAAGCGCTTCCAAGGAAGGGTGCTGGCTAGCAAGAGCTTTCAGTGCTGGCACTTTTCATCTCTGAGCAATTGCTCGACGTTTGCAATTTCTCACCTGAGCTCTCTTTAGAGTGTGCGAGAGGATGAGCAGAAGATTAGGTGGCTAGAGAAGCCAAGAGCCCCAGTGTTCTTAGGCCTACAAGAGCGTTTCCAAGGAAGGGTGCTAGCTAGCAAGAGCTTTCAGTGCTGGCACTTTTCATCTCTGAGCAATTGCTCGACGTTTGCAATTTCTCACCTGAGCTCTCTTTAGAGTGCGCGAGAGGATGAGCAGAAGATGAGGTGGCTAGAGAAGCCCAGAGCCCCAGTGTTCTAAGGGCTACAAGAGCGTTTCCAAGGAAGGGTGCCGGCTAGCAAGAGCTTTCAGTGCTGGCTCTTTTCATCTCTGAGCAATTGTTCGACGTTTTCCAATTTCTCAGCTCGTGTCTACGAGACGGAGAGATAGTGACCGTGACATTTGGTGGCTACAGAAGCGCAAAGCCCCAGTGTTGCTGCGCCTGTGAAAGTGCTTCCAAGGAAGGGTGCTGGCTAGCAACAGCTTTCAGTGCTGGCACTTTTCATCTCTGAGCAATTGCTCGACGTTTGCAATCTCTCAGCTCGTGTCTACGAGATGGAAAGAGAATGACCGTGACGTTTGGTGGGTAGAGAAGCGCAAAGCCCCAGTGTTGCTGCGCCTGTGAAAGCGCTTCCAAGGAAGGGTGCTGGCTAGCAAGAGCTTTCAGTGCTGGCACTTTTCATCTCTGAGCAATTGCTCGACCTTTGCAATTTCTCACCTGAGCTCTCTTTAGAGTGCGAGAGAGGATGAGCAGAAGATTAGGTGGCTAGAGAAGCCCAGAGCCCCTGTGTTCTTAGGCCTACAAAAGCACTTCCAAGGAAGGGTGCTGGCTAGCAAGAGCTTTCAGTGCTGGCACTTTTCATCTCTGAGCAATTGCTCGACGTTTGCAATTTCTCAGCTCGTGTCTACGAGACGGAGAGATAGTGACCATGACGTTTGGTGGCTAGAGAAGCGCAAAGCCCCAGTGTTGCTGCGCCTGTGAAAGCGCTTCCAAGGAAGGGTGCTGGCTAGCAAGAGCTTTCAGTGCTGACACTTTTCATCTCTGAGCAATTGCTTGACCTTTGCAATTTCTCACCTGAGCTCTCTTTAGACTGCGCGAGAGGATGAGCAGAAGATTAGGTGGCTAGAGAAGCCCAGAGCCCCTGTGTTCTTAGGCCTACAAGAGCGCTTCCAATGAAGGGTGCTGGCTAGCAAGAGCTTTCAGTGCTGGCACTTTTCATCTCTGAGCAATTGCTCGACGTTTGCAATTTCTCAGCTCGTGTCTACGAGACGGAAAGAGAATGACCGTGAAGTTTGGTGGGTAGAGAAGCGCAAAGCCCCAGTGTTGCTGCGCCTGGGAAAGCGCTTCCAAGAAAGGGTGCTGGCTAGCAAGAGCTTTCAGTGCTGGCACTTTTCATCTCTGAGCAATTGCTCGACGTTTGCAATTTCTCACCTGAGCTCTCTTTAGACTGCGCGAGAGGATGAGCAGAAGATTAGGTGGCTAGAGAAGCCCAGAGCCCCAGTGTTCTTAGGCCTACAAAAGCGCTTCCAAGGAAGGGTGCTGGCTAGCAAGAGCTTTCAGTGCTGGCACTTTTCATCTCTGAGCAATTGCTCGACGTTTGCAATTTCTCAGCTCGTGTCTACGAGACGGAGAGAGATAGTGACCGTGACGTTTGGTGGGTAGAGAAGCGCAAAGCCCCAGTGTTGCTGCGCCTGTGAAAGCGCTTCCAAGGAAGGGTGCTGGCTAGCAACAGCTTTCAGTGCTGGCACTTTTCATCTCTGAGCAATTGCTCGACGTTTGCAATTTCTCAGCTCGTGTCTACGAGACAGAGAGATAGTGACTGTGACATTTGGTGGCTAGAGAAGCGCAAAGCCCCAGTGTTACTGCGCCTGTGAAAGCGCTTCCAAGGAAGGGTGCTGGCTAGCAAGAGCTTTCAGTGCTGGCACTTTTCATCTCTGAGCAATTGCTCGACGTTTGCAATTTCTCACCTGAGCTCTCTTTAGAGTGCGCGAGAGGATGAGCAGAAGATTAGGTGGCTAGAGAAGCCCAGAGCCCCAGTGTTCTTAGGCCTACAAGAGCGTTTCCAAGGAAGGGTGCTAGCTAGCAAGAGCTTTCAGTGCTGGCACTTTTCATCTCTGAGCAATTGCTCGACGTTTGCAATTTCTCAACTGAGCTCTCTTTAGACTGCGCGAGAGGATGAGCAGAAGATTAGGTGGCTAGAGAAGCCCAGAGCCCCTGTGTTCTAAGGGCTACAAGAGCGCTTCCAAGGAAGGGTGCCGGTTAGCAAGAGCTTTCAGTGCTGGCACTTTTCATCTCTGAGCAATTGCTCGACGTTTTCCAATTTCTCAGCTCGTGTCTACGAGACGGAGAGATAGTGACCTTGACGTTTGGTGGCTAGAGAAGCGCAAAGCCCCAGTGTTGCTGTGCCTGTGAAAGCGCTTCCAAGGAAGGGTGCTGGCTAGCAACAGCTTTCAGTGCTGGCACTTTTCATCTCTGAGCAATTGCTCGACGTTTGCAATTTCTCAGCTCGTATCTACGAGACGGAAAGAGAATGACCGTGACGTTTGGTGGCTAGAGAAGCGCAAAGCCCCAGTGTTGCTGCGCCTGTGAAAGCGCTTCCAAGGAAGGGTGCTGGCTAGCAAGAGCTTTCAGTGCTGACACTTTTCATCTCTGAGCAATTGCTTGACCTTTGCAATTTCTCACCTGAGCTCTCTTTAGACTGCGCGAGAGGATGAGCAGAAGATTAGGTGGCTAGAGAAACCCAGAGCCCCAGTGTTCTTAGGCCTACGAAAGCGCTTCCAAGGAAGGGTGCTGGCTAGCAACAGCTTTCAGTGCTGGCACTTTTCATCTCTGAGCAATTGCTCGACGTTTGCAATTTCTCAGCTCGTGTCTACGAGATGGAAAGAGAATGACCGTGACGTTTGGTGGGTAGAGAAGCGCAAAGCCCCAGTGTTGCTGCGCCTGTGAAAGCGCTTCCAAGGAAGGGTGCTGGCTAGCAAGAGCTTTCAGTGCTGGCACTTTTCATCTCTGAGCAATTGCTCGACGTTTGCAATTTCTCACCTGAGCTCTCTTTAGAGTGCGAGAGAGGATGAGCAGAACATTAGGTGGCTAGAGAAGCCCAGAGCCCCAGTGTTCTTAGGGCTACAAGAGCGTTTCCAAGGAAGGGTGCTGGCTAGCAAGAGCTTTCAGTGCTGGCACTTTTCATCTCTGAGCAATTGCTCGACGTTTGCAATTTCTCACCTGAGCTCTCTTTAGAGTGCGCGAGAGGATGAGCAGAAGATTAGGTGGCTAGAGAAGCCCAGAGCCCTTGTGTTCTCAGGCCTACAAGAGCGTTTCCAAGGAAGGGTGCCGGCTAGCAAGAGCTTTCAGTGCTGGCACTTTTCATCTCTGAGCAATTGCTCGACGTTTGCAATTTCTCAGCTCGTGTCTACGAGACGGAGAGATAGTGACTGTGACATTTGGTGGGTAGAGAAGCGCAAAGCCCCAGTGTTGCTGCGCCTGTGAAAGCGCTTCCAAGGAAGGGTGCTGGCTAGCAAGAGCTTTCAGTGCTGGCACTTTTCATCTCTGAGCAATTGCTCGACCTTTGCAATTTCTCACCTGAGCTCTCTTTAGAGTGCACGAGAGGATGAGCAGAAGATTAGGTGGCTAGAGAAGCCCAGAGCCCCAGTGTTCTTAGGCCTACAAAAGCGCTTCCAAGGAAGGGTGCTGGCTAGCAAGAGCTTTCAGTGCTGGCACTTTTCATCTCTGAGCAATTGCTCGACGTTTGCAATTTCTCAGCTCGTGTCTACGAGACGGAAAGAGAATGACCGTGACGTTTGGTGGGTAGAGAAGCGCAAAGCCCCAGTGTTGCTGCGCCTGGGAAAGCGCTTCCAAGGAAGGGTGCTGGCTAGCAACAGCTTTCAGTGCTGGCACTTTTCATCTCTGAGCAATTGCTCGACGTTTGCAATTTCTCACCTGAGCTCTCTTTAGACTGCGCGAGAGGATGAGCAGAAGATTAGGTGGCTAGAGAAGCCCAGAGCCCCAGTGTTCTTAGGCCTACAAAAGCGCTTCCAAGGAAGGGTGCTGGCTAGCAACAGCTTTCTGTGCTGGCACTTTTCATCTCTGAGCAATTGCTCGACGTTTGCAATTTCTCAGCTCGTGTCTACGAGACAGAGAGAGATAGTGACCTTGACGTTTGGTGGCTAGAGAAGCGCAAAGCCCCAGTGTTGCTGCGGCTGTGAAAGCGCTTCCAAGGAAGGGTGCTGGCTAGCAACAGCTTTCAGTGCTGGCACTTTTCATCTCTGAGCAATTGCTTGACGTTTGCAATTTCTCAGCTCGTGTCTACGAGACAGAGAGATAGTGACTGTGACATTTGGTGGGTAGAGAAGCGCAAAGCCCCAGTGTTGCTGCGCCTGTGAAAGCGCTTCCAAGGAAGGGTGCTGGCTAGCAAGAGCTTTCAGTGCTGGCACTTTTCATCTCTGAGCAATTGCTCGACGTTTGCAATTTCTCACCTGAGCTCTCTTTAGAGTGTGCGAGAGGATGAGCAGAAGATTAGGTGGCTAGAGAAGCCCAGAGCCCCAGTGTTCTTAGGCCTACAAGAGCGTTTCCAAGGAAGGGTGCTAGCTAGCAAGAGCTTTCAGTGCTGGCACTTTTCATCTCTGAGCAATTGCTCGACGTTTGCAATTTCTCACCTGAGCTCTCTTTAGAGTGCGCGAGAGGATGAGCAGAAGATTAGGTGGCTAGAGAAGCCCAGAGCCCCTGTGTTCTAAGGGCTACAAGAGCGTTTCCAAGGAAGGGTGCCGGCTAGCAAGAGCTTTCAGTGCTGGCTCTTTTCATCTCTGAGCAATTGTTCGACGTTTTCCAATTTCTCAGCTCGTGTCTACGAGACGGAGAGATAGTGACCGTGACATTTGGTGGCTACAGAAGCGCAAAGCCCCAGTGTTGCTGCGCCTGTGAAAGTGCTTCCAAGGAAGGGTGCTGGCTAGCAACAGCTTTCAGTGCTGGCACTTTTCATCTCTGAGCAATTGCTCGACGTTTGCAATTTCTCACCTGAGCTCTCTTTAGAGTGCGCGAGAGGATGAGCAGAAGATTAGGTGGCTAGAGAAGCCCAGAGCCCCTGTGTTCTAAGGGCTACAAGAGCGTTTCCAAGGAAGGGTGCCGGCTAGCAAGAGCTTTCAGTGCTGGCACTTTTCATCTCTGAGCAATTGCTCGACGTTTGCAATCTCTCAGCTCGTGTCTACGAGATGGAAAGAGAATGATCGTGACGTTTGGTGGCTAGAGAAGCGCAAAGCCCCAGTGTTGCTGCGCCTGTGAAAGCGCTTCCAAGGAAGGGTGCTGGCTAGCAAGAGCTTTCAGTGCTGGCACTTTTCATCTCTGAGCAATTGCTCGACCTTTGCAATTTCTCACCTGAGTTCTCTTTAGAGTGCGAGAGAGGATGAGCAGAAGATTAGGTGGCTAGAGAAGCCCAGAGCCCCAGTGTTCTTAGGCCTACAAGAGCGTTTCCAAGGAAGGGTGCTGGCTAGCAAGAGCTTTCAGTGCTGGCACTTTTCATCTCTGAGCAATTGCTCGACGTTTGCAATTTCTCACCTGAGCTCTCTTTAGACTGCGCGAGAGGATGAGCAGAAGATGAGGTGGCTAGAGAAGCCCAGAGCCCCTGTGTTCTAAGGGCTACAAGAGCGTTTCCAAGGAAGGGTGCCGGCTAGCAAGAGCTTTCAGTGCTGGCTCTTTTCATCTCTGAGCAATTGTTCGACGTTTTCCAATTTCTCAGCTCGTGTCTACGAGACGGAGAGATAGTGACCGTGACATTTGGTGGCTAGAGAAGCGCAAAGCCCCAGTGTTGCTGCGCCTGTGAAAGTGCTTCCAAGGAAGGGTGCTGGCTAGCAACAGCTTTCAGTGCTGGCACTTTTCATCTCTGAGCAATTGCTCGACGTTTGCAATCTCTCAGCTCGTGTCTACGAGATGGAAAGAGAATGACCGTGACGTTTGGTGGGTAGAGAAGCGCAAAGCCCCAGTGTTGCTGCGCCTGTGAAAGCGCTTCCAAGGAAGGGTGCTGGCTAGCAAGAGCTTTCAGTGCTGGCACTTTTCATCTCTGAGCAATTGCTCGACCTTTGCAATTTCTCACCTGAGCTCTCTTTAGAGTGCGAGAGAGGATGAGCAGAAGATTAGGTGGCTAGAGAAGCCCAGAGCCCCTGTGTTCTTAGGCCTACAAAAGCACTTCCAAGGAAGGGTGCTGGCTAGCAAGAGCTTTCAGTGCTGGCACTTTTCATCTCTGAGCAATTGCTCGACGTTTGCAATTTCTCAGCTCGTGTCTACGAGACGGAGAGATAGTGACCGTGACGTTTGGTGGCTAGAGAAGCGCAAAGCCCCAGTGTTGCTGCGCCTGTGAAAGCGCTTCCAAGGAAGGGTGCTGGCTAGCAAGAGCTTTCAGTGCTGACACTTTTCATCTCTGAGCAATTGCTTGACCTTTGCAATTTCTCACCTGAGCTCTCTTTAGACTGCGCGAGAGGATGAGCAGAAGATTAGGTGGCTAGAGAAGCCCAGAGCCCCTGTGTTCTTAGGCCTACAAGAGCGCTTCCAATGAAGGGTGCTGGCTAGCAAGAGCTTTCAGTGCTGGCACTTTTCATCTCTGAGCAATTGCTCGACGTTTGCAATTTCTCAGCTCGTGTCTACGAGACGGAAAGAGAATGACCGTGAAGTTTGGTGGGTAGAGAAGCGCAAAGCCCCAGTGTTGCTGCGCCTGGGAAAGCGCTTCCAAGAAAGGGTGCTGGCTAGCAAGAGCTTTCAGTGCTGGCACTTTTCATCTCTGAGCAATTGCTCGACGTTTGCAATTTCTCACCTGAGCTCTCTTTAGAGTGCGCGAGAGGATGAGCAGAAGATTAGGTGGCTAGAGAAGCCCAGAGCCCCAGTGTTCTTAGGCCTACAAAAGCGCTTCCAAGGAAGGGTGCTGGCTAGCAAGAGCTTTCAGTGCTGGCACTTTTCATCTCTGAGCAATTGCTCGACGTTTGCAATTTCTCAGCTCGTGTCTACGAGACGGAGAGAGATAGTGACCGTGACGTTTGGTGGGTAGAGAAGCGCAAAGCCCCAGTGTTGCTGCGCCTGTGAAAGCGCTTCCAAGGAAGGGTGCTGGCTAGCAACAGCTTTCAGTGCTGGCACTTTTCATCTCTGAGCAATTGCTCGACGTTTGCAATTTCTCAGCTCGTGTCTACGAGACAGAGAGATAGTGACTGTGACATTTGGTGGCTAGAGAAGCGCAAAGCCCCAGTGTTACTGCGCCTGTGAAAGCGCTTCCAAGGAAGGGTGCTGGCTAGCAAGAGCTTTCAGTGCTGGCACTTTTCATCTCTGAGCAATTGCTCGACGTTTGCAATTTCTCACCTGAGCTCTCTTTAGAGTGCGCGAGAGGATGAGCAGAAGATTAGGTGGCTAGAGAAGCCCAGAGCCCCAGTGTTCTTAGGCCTACAAGAGCGTTTCCAAGGAAGGGTGCTAGCTAGCAAGAGCTTTCAGTGCTGGCACTTTTCATCTCTGAGCAATTGCTCGACGTTTGCAATTTCTCAACTGAGCTCTCTTTAGACTGCGCGAGAGGATGAGCAGAAGATTAGGTGGCTAGAGAAGCCCAGAGCCCCTGTGTTCTAAGGGCTACAAGAGCGCTTCCAAGGAAGGGTGCCGGTTAGCAAGAGCTTTCAGTGCTGGCACTTTTCATCTCTGAGCAATTGCTCGACGTTTTCCAATTTCTCAGCTCGTGTCTACGAGACGGAGAGATAGTGACCTTGACGTTTGGTGGCTAGAGAAGCGCAAAGCCCCAGTGTTGCTGTGCCTGTGAAAGCGCTTCCAAGGAAGGGTGCTGGCTAGCAACAGCTTTCAGTGCTGGCACTTTTCATCTCTGAGCAATTGCTCGACGTTTGCAATTTCTCAGCTCGTATCTACGAGACGGAAAGAGAATGACCGTGACGTTTGGTGGCTAGAGAAGCGCAAAGCCCCAGTGTTGCTGCGCCTGTGAAAGCGCTTCCAAGGAAGGGTGCTGGCTAGCAAGAGCTTTCAGTGCTGACACTTTTCATCTCTGAGCAATTGCTTGACCTTTGCAATTTCTCACCTGAGCTCTCTTTAGACTGCGCGAGAGGATGAGCAGAAGATTAGGTGGCTAGAGAAACCCAGAGCCCCAGTGTTCTTAGGCCTACGAAAGCGCTTCCAAGGAAGGGTGCTGGCTAGCAACAGCTTTCAGTGCTGGCACTTTTCATCTCTGAGCAATTGCTCGACGTTTGCAATCTCTCAGCTCGTGTCTACGAGATGGAAAGAGAATGACCGTGACGTTTGGTGGGTAGAGAAGCGCAAAGCCCCAGTGTTGCTGCGCCTGTGAAAGCGCTTCCAAGGAAGGGTGCTGGCTAGCAAGAGCTTTCAGTGCTGGCACTTTTCATCTCTGAGCAATTGCTCGACGTTTGCAATTTCTCACCTGAGCTCTCTTTAGAGTGCGAGAGAGGATGAGCAGAACATTAGGTGGCTAGAGAAGCCCAGAGCCCCAGTGTTCTTAGGGCTACAAGAGCGTTTCCAAGGAAGGGTGCTGGCTAGCAAGAGCTTTCAGTGCTGGCACTTTTCATCTCTGAGCAATTGCTCGACGTTTGCAATTTCTCACCTGAGCTCTCTTTAGAGTGCGCGAGAGGATGAGCAGAAGATTAGGTGGCTAGAGAAGCCCAGAGCCCCTGTGTTCTCAGGCCTACAAGAGCGTTTCCAAGGAAGGGTGCCGGCTAGCAAGAGCTTTCAGTGCTGGCACTTTTCATCTCTGAGCAATTGCTCGACGTTTGCAATTTCTCAGCTCGTGTCTACGAGACGGAGAGATAGTGACTGTGACATTTGGTGGGTAGAGAAGCGCAAAGCCCCAGTGTTGCTGCGCCTGTGAAAGCGCTTCCAAGGAAGGGTGCTGGCTAGCAAGAGCTTTCAGTGCTGGCACTTTTCATCTCTGAGCAATTGCTCGACCTTTGCAATTTCTCACCTGAGCTCTCTTTAGAGTGCACGAGAGGATGAGCAGAAGATTAGGTGGCTAGAGAAGCCCAGAGCCCCAGTGTTCTTAGGCCTACAAAAGCGCTTCCAAGGAAGGGTGCTGGCTAGCAAGAGCTTTCAGTGCTGGCACTTTTCATCTCTGAGCAATTGCTCGACGTTTGCAATTTCTCAGCTCGTGTCTACGAGACGGAAAGAGAATGACCGTGACGTTTGGTGGGTAGAGAAGCGCAAAGCCCCAGTGTTGCTGCGCCTGGGAAAGCGCTTCCAAGGAAGGGTGCTGGCTAGCAACAGCTTTCAGTGCTGGCACTTTTCATCTCTGAGCAATTGCTCGACGTTTGCAATTTCTCACCTGAGCTCTCTTTAGACTGCGCGAGAGGATGAGCAGAAGATTAGGTGGCTAGAGAAGCCCAGAGCCCCAGTGTTCTTAGGCCTACAAAAGCGCTTCCAAGGAAGGGTGCTGGCTAGCAACAGCTTTCTGTGCTGGCACTTTTCATCTCTGAGCAATTGCTCGACGTTTGCAATTTCTCAGCTCGTGTCTACGAGACAGAGAGAGATAGTGACCTTGACGTTTGGTGGCTAGAGAAGCGCAAAGCCCCAGTGTTGCTGCGGCTGTGAAAGCGCTTCCAAGGAAGGGTGCTGGCTAGCAACAGCTTTCAGTGCTGGCACTTTTCATCTCTGAGCAATTGCTTGACGTTTGCAATTTCTCAGCTCGTGTCTACGAGACAGAGAGATAGTGACTGTGACATTTGGTGGGTAGAGAAGCGCAAAGCCCCAGTGTTGCTGCGCCTGTGAAAGCGCTTCCAAGGAAGGGTGCTGGCTAGCAAGAGCTTTCAGTGCTGGCACTTTTCATCTCTGAGCAATTGCTCGACGTTTGCAATTTCTCACCTGAGCTCTCTTTAGAGTGTGCGAGAGGATGAGCAGAAGATTAGGTGGCTAGAGAAGCCCAGAGCCCCAGTGTTCTTAGGCCTACAAGAGCGTTTCCAAGGAAGGGTGCTAGCTAGCAAGAGCTTTCAGTGCTGGCACTTTTCATCTCTGAGCAATTGCTCGACGTTTGCAATTTCTCACCTGAGCTCTCTTTAGAGTGCGCGAGAGGATGAGCAGAAGATTAGGTGGCTAGAGAAGCCCAGAGCCCCTGTGTTCTAAGGGCTACAAGAGCGTTTCCAAGGAAGGGTGCCGGCTAGCAAGAGCTTTCAGTGCTGGCTCTTTTCATCTCTGAGCAATTGTTCGACGTTTTCCAATTTCTCAGCTCGTGTCTACGAGACGGAGAGATAGTGACCGTGACATTTGGTGGCTACAGAAGCGCAAAGCCCCAGTGTTGCTGCGCCTGTGAAAGTGCTTCCAAGGAAGGGTGCTGGCTAGCAAGAGCTTTCAGTGCTGGCACTTTTCATCTCTGAGCAATTGCTCGACGTTTGCAATTTCTCACCTGAGCTCTCTTTAGAGTGCGCGAGAGGATGAGCAGAAGATTAGGTGGCTAGAGAAGCCCAGAGCCCCTGTGTTCTAAGGGCTACAAGAGCGTTTCCAAGGAAGGGTGCCGGCTAGCAAGAGCTTTCAGTGCTGGCACTTTTCATCTCTGAGCAATTGCTCGACGTTTGCAATCTCTCAGCTCGTGTCTACGAGATGGAAAGAGAATGATCGTGACGTTTGGTGGCTAGAGAAGCGCAAAGCCCCAGTGTTGCTGCGCCTGTGAAAGCGCTTCCAAGGAAGGGTGCTGGCTAGCAAGAGCTTTCAGTGCTGGCACTTTTCATCTCTGAGCAATTGCTCGACCTTTGCAATTTCTCACCTGAGTTCTCTTTAGAGTGCGAGAGAGGATGAGCAGAAGATTAGGTGGCTAGAGAAGCCCAGAGCCCCAGTGTTCTTAGGCCTACAAGAGCGTTTCCAAGGAAGGGTGCTGGCTAGCAAGAGCTTTCAGTGCTGGCACTTTTCATCTCTGAGCAATTGCTCGACGTTTGCAATTTCTCACCTGAGCTCTCTTTAGACTGCGCGAGAGGATGAGCAGAAGATTAGGTGGCTAGAGAAGCCCAGAGCCCCTGTGTTCTAAGGGCTACAAGAGCGTTTCCAAGGAAGGGTGCTGGCTAGCAAGAGCTTTCAGTGCTGGCACTTTTCATCTCTGAGCAATTGCTCGACGTTTGCAATTTCTCAGCTCGTGTCTACGAGACGGAAAGAGAATGACCGTGACGTTTGGTGGCTAGAGAAGCGCAAAGCCCCAGTGTTGCTGCGCCTGGGAAAGCGCTTCCAAGAAAGGGTGCTGGCTAGCAAGAGCTTTCAGTGCTGGCACTTTTCATCTCTGAGCAATTGCTCGACGTTTGCAATTTCTCACCTGAGCTCTCTTTAGACTGCGCGAGAGGATGAGCAGAAGATTAGGTGGCTAGAGAAGCCCAGAGCCCCAGTGTTCTTAGGCCTACAAAAGCGCTTCCAAGGAAGGGTGCTGGCTAGCAACAGCTTTCTGTGCTGGCACTTTTCATCTCTGAGCAATTGCTCGACGTTTGCAATTTCTCAGCTCGTGTCTACGAGACGGAGAGAGATAGTGACCGTGACGTTTGGTGGGTAGAGAAGCGCAAAGCCCCAGTGTTGCTGCGCCTGTGAAAGCGCTTCCAAGGAAGGGTGCTGGCTAGCAAGAGCTTTCAGTGCTGGCACTTTTCATCTCTGAGCAATTGCTCGACGTTTGCAATTTCTCAGCTCGTGTCTACGAGACAGAGAGATAGTGACTGTGACATTTGGTGGCTAGAGAAGCGCAAAGCCCCAGTGTTGCTGCGCCTGTGAAAGCGCTTCCAAGGAAGGGTGCTGGCTAGCAAGAGCTTTCAGTGCTGGCACTTTTCATCTCTGAGCAATTGCTCGACGTTTGCAATTTCTCACCTGAGCTCTCTTTAGACTGCGCGAGAGGATGAGCAGAAGATTAGGTGGCTAGAGAAGCCCAGAGCCCCAGTGTTCTTAGGCCTACAAAAGCGCTTCCAAGGAAGGGTGCTGGCTAGCAACAGCTTTCTGTGCTGGCACTTTTCATCTCTGAGCAATTGCTCGACGTTTGCAATTTCTCAGCTCGTGTCTACGAGACAGAGAGAGATAGTGACCTTGACGTTTGGTGGCTAGAGAAGCGCAAAGCCCCAGTGTTGCTGCGGCTGTGAAAGCGCTTCCAAGGAAGGGTGCTGGCTAGCAAGAGCTTTCAGTGCTGGCACTTTTCATCTCTGAGCAATTGCTTGACGTTTGCAATTTCTCAGCTCGTGTCTACGAGACAGAGAGATAGTGACTGTGACATTTGGTGGCTAGAGAAGCGCAAAGCCCCAGTGTTGCTGCGCCTGTGAAAGCGCTTCCAAGGAAGGGTGCTGGCTAGCAAGAGCTTTCAGTGCTGGCACTTTTCATCTCTGAGCAATTGCTCGACGTTTGCAATTTCTCACCTGAGCTCTCTTTAGAGTGTGCGAGAGGATGAGCAGAAGATTAGGTGGCTAGAGAAGCCAAGAGCCCCAGTGTTCTTAGGCCTACAAGAGCGTTTCCAAGGAAGGGTGCTAGCTAGCAAGAGCTTTCAGTGCTGGCACTTTTCATCTCTGAGCAATTGCTCGACTTTTGCAATTTCTCACCTGAGCTCTCTTTAGAGTGCGCGAGAGGATGAGCAGAAGATTAGGTGGCTAGAGAAGCCCAGAGCCCCTGTGTTCTAAGGGCTACAAGAGCGTTTCCAAGGAAGGGTGCCGGCTAGCAAGAGCTTTCAGTGCTGGCTCTTTTCATCTCTGAGCAATTGTTCGACGTTTTCCAATTTCTCAGCTCGTGTCTACGAGACGGAGAGATAGTGACCGTGACATTTGGTGGCTACAGAAGCGCAAAGCCCCAGTGTTGCTGCGCCTGTGAAAGTGCTTCCAAGGAAGGGTGCTGGCTAGCAACAGCTTTCAGTGCTGGCACTTTTCATCTCTGAGCAATTGCTCGACGTTTGCAATCTCTCAGCTCGTGTCTACGAGATGGAAAGAGAATGACCGTGACGTTTGGTGGGTAGAGAAGCGCAAAGCCCCAGTGTTGCTGCGCCTGTGAAAGCGCTTCCAAGGAAGGGTGCTGGCTAGCAAGAGCTTTCAGTGCTGGCACTTTTCATCTCTGAGCAATTGCTCGACCTTTGCAATTTCTCACCTGAGCTCTCTTTAGAGTGCGAGAGAGGATGAGCAGAAGATTAGGTGGCTAGAGAAGCCCAGAGCCCCTGTGTTCTTAGGCCTACAAAAGCACTTCCAAGGAAGGGTGCTGGCTAGCAAGAGCTTTCAGTGCTGGCACTTTTCATCTCTGAGCAATTGCTCGACGTTTGCAATTTCTCAGCTCGTGTCTACGAGACGGAGAGATAGTGACCGTGACGTTTGGTGGCTAGAGAAGCGCAAAGCCCCAGTGTTGCTGCGCCTGTGAAAGCGCTTCCAAGGAAGGGTGCTGGCTAGCAAGAGCTTTCAGTGCTGACACTTTTCATCTCTGAGCAATTGCTTGACCTTTGCAATTTCTCACCTGAGCTCTCTTTAGACTGCGCGAGAGGATGAGCAGAAGATTAGGTGGCTAGAGAAGCCCAGAGCCCCTGTGTTCTTAGGCCTACAAAAGCACTTCCAAGGAAGGGTGCTGGCTAGCAAGAGCTTTCAGTGCTGGCACTTTTCATCTCTGAGCAATTGCTCGACGTTTGCAATTTCTCAGCTCGTGTCTACGAGATGGAAAGAGAATGATCGTGACGTTTGGTGGCTAGAGAAGCGCAAAGCCCCAGTGTTGCTGCGCCTGTGAAAGCGCTTCCAAGGAAGGGTGCTGGCTAGCAAGAGCTTTCAGTGCTGGCACTTTTCATCTCTGAGCAATTGCTCGACCTTTGCAATTTCTCACCTGAGTTCTCTTTAGAGTGCGAGAGAGGATGAGCAGAAGATTAGGTGGCTAGAGAAGTGCAAAGCCCCAGTGTTCTTAGGCCTACAAGAGCGTTTCCAAGGAAGGGTGCTGGCTAGCAAGAGCTTTCAGTGCTGGCACTTTTCATCTCTGAGCAATTGCTCGACGTTTGCAATTTCTCACCTGAGCTCTCTTTAGACTGCGCGAGAGGATGAGCAGAAGATTAGGTGGCTAGAGAAGCCCAGAGCCCCTGTGTTCTAAGGGCTACAAGAGCGTTTCCAAGGAAGGGTGCTGGCTAGCAAGAGCTTTCAGTGCTGGCACTTTTCATCTCTGAGCAATTGCTCGACGTTTGCAATTTCTCAGCTCGTGTCTACGAGACGGAAAGAGAATGACCGTGACGTTTGGTGGCTAGAGAAGCGCAAAGCCCCAGTGTTGCTGCGCCTGGGAAAGCGCTTCCAAGAAAGGGTGCTGGCTAGCAAGAGCTTTCAGTGCTGGCACTTTTCATCTCTGAGCAATTGCTCGACGTTTGCAATTTCTCACCTGAGCTCTCTTTAGACTGCTTGAGAGGATGAGCAGAAGATTAGGTGGCTAGAGAAGCCCAGAGCCCCAGTGTTCTTAGGCCTACAAAAGCGCTTCCAAGGAAGGGTGCTGGCTAGCAACAGCTTTCTGTGCTGGCACTTTTCATCTCTGAGCAATTGCTCGACGTTTGCAATTTCTCAGCTCGTGTCTACGAGACGGAGAGAGATAGTGACCGTGACGTTTGGTGGGTAGAGAAGCGCAAAGCCCCAGTGTTGCTGCGCCTGTGAAAGCGCTTCCAAGGAAGGGTGCTGGCTAGCAACAGCTTTCAGTGCTGGCACTTTTCATCTCTGAGCAATTGCTCGACGTTTGCAATCTCTCAGCTCGTGTCTACGAGACAGAGAGATAGTGACTGTGACATTTGGTGGCTAGAGAAGCGCAAAGCCCCAGTGTTGCTGCGCCTGTGAAAGCGCTTCCAAGGAAGGGTGCTGGCTAGCAACAGCTTTCAGTGCTGGCACTTTTCATCTCTGAGCAATTGCTCGACGTTTGCAATTTCTCACCTGAGCTCTCTTTAGAGTGCGCGAGAGGATGAGCAGAAGATTAGGTGGCTAGAGAAGCCCAGAGCCCCAGTGTTCTTAGGCCTACAAGAGCATTTCCAAGGAAGGGTGCTAGCTAGCAAGAGCTTTCAGTGCTGGCACTTTTCATCTCTGAGCAATTGCTCGACGTTTGCAATTTCTCACCTGAGCTCTCTTTAGAGTGCGCGAGAGGATGAGCAGAAGATGAGGTGGCTAGAGAAGCACAGAGCCCCTGTGTTCTAAGGGCTACAAGAGCGCTTCCAAGGAAGGGTGCCGGTTAGCAAGAGCTTTCAGTGCTGGCACTTTTCATCTCTGAGCAATTGCTCGACGTTTTCCAATTTCTCAGCTCGTGTCTACGAGACGGAGAGATAGTGACCGTGACATTTGGTGGCTAGAGAAGCGCAAAGCCCCAGTGTTGCTGCGCCTGTGAAAGCGCTTCCAAGGAAGGGTGCTGGCTAGCAAGAGCTTTCAGTGCTGGCACTTTTCATCTCTGAGCAATTGCTTGACCTTTGCAATTTCTCACCTGAGCTCTCTTTAGAGTGCGCGAGAGGATGAGCAGAAGATTAGGTGGCTAGAGAAGCCCAGAGCCCCAGTGTTCTTAGGCCTACGAAAGCGCTTCCAAGGAAGGGTGCTGGCTAGCAAGAGCTTTCAGTGCTGGCACTTTTCATCTCTGAGCAATTGCTCGACGTTTGCAATTTCTCAGCTCGTGTCTACGAGATGGAAAGAGAATGACCGTGACGTTTGGTGGCTAGAGAAGCGCAAAGCCCCAGTGTTGCTGCGCCTGTGAAAGCGCTTCCAAGGAAGGGTGCTGGCTAGCAAGAGCTTTCAGTGCTGGCACTTTTCATCTCTGAGCAATTGCTCGACCTTTGCAATTTCTCACCTGAGTTCTCTTTAGAGTGCGCGAGAGGATGAGCAGAAGATTAGGTGGCTAGAGAAGCCCAGAGCCCCAGTGTTCTTAGGGCTACAAGAGCGTTTCCAAGGAAGGGTGCTGGCTAGCAACAGCTTTCAGTGCTGGCACTTTTCATCTCTGAGCAATTGCTCGACGTTTGCAATTTCTCACCTGAGCTCTCTTTAGACTGCGCGAGAGGATGAGCAGAAGATTAGGTGGCTAGAGAAGCCCAGAGCCCCTGTGTTCTCAGGCCTACAAGAGCGTTTCCAAGGAAGGGTGCCGGCTAGCAAGAGCTTTCAGTGCTGGCACTTTTCATCTCTGAGCAATTGCTCGACGTTTGCAATTTCTCAGCTCGTGTCTACGAGACGGAGAGATAGTGACCGTGACATTTGGTGGCTAGAGAAGTGCAAAGCCCCAGTGTTGCTGCGCCTGTGAAAGCGCTTCCAAGGAAGGGTGCTGGCTAGCAAGAGCTTTCAGTGCTGGCACTTTTCATCTCTGAGCAATTGCTCGACGTTTGCAATTTCTCACCTGAGCTCTCTTTAGAGTGCGCGAGAGGATGAGCAGAAGATTAGGTGGCTAGAGAAGCCCAGAGCCCCAGTGTTCTTAGGCCTACAAAAGCGCTTCCAAGGAAGGGTGCTGGCTAGCAAGAGCTTTCAGTGCTGGCACTTTTCATCTCTGAGCAATTGCTCGACGTTTGCAATTTCTCAGCTCGTGTCTACGAGACGGAAAGAGAATGACCGTGAAGTTTGGTGGGTAGAGAAGCGCAAAGCCCCAGTGTTGCTGCGCCTGTGAAAGCGCTTCCAAGGAAGGGTGCTGGCTAGCAAGAGCTTTCAGTGCTGGCACTTTTCATCTCTGAGCAATTGCTCGACGTTTGCAATTTCTCACCTGAGCTCTCTTTAGAGTGCGCGAGAGGATGAGCAGAAGATTAGGTGGCTAGAGAAGCCCAGAGCCCCAGTGTTCTTAGGCCTACAAAAGCGTTTCCAAGGAAGGGTGCTGGCTAGCAAGAGCTTTCAGTGCTGGCTCTTTTCATCTCTGAGCAATTGCTCGACGTTTTCCAATTTCTCAGCTCGTGTCTACGAGACGGAGAGATAGTGACCGTGACATTTGGTGGCTACAGAAGCGCAAAGCCCCAGTGTTGCTGCGCCTGTGAAAGTGCTTCCAAGGAAGGGTGCTGGCTAGCAAGAGCTTTCAGTGCTGGCACTTTTCATCTCTGAGCAATTGCTCGACGTTTGCAATCTCTCAGCTCGTGTCTACGAGATGGAAAGAGAATGACCGTGACGTTTGGTGGCTAGAGAAGCGCAAAGCCCCAGTGTTGCTGCGCCTGTGAAAGCGCTTCCAAGGAAGGGTGCTGGCTAGCAAGAGCTTTCAGTGCTGGCACTTTTCATCTCTGAGCAATTGCTCGACCTTTGCAATTTCTCACCTGAGCTCTCTTTAGACTGCGCGAGAGGATGAGCAGAAGATTAGGTGGCTAGAGAAGCCCAGAGCCCCAGTGTTCTTAGGCCTACAAGAGCGTTTCCAAGGAAGGGTGCTAGCTAGCAAGAGCTTTCAGTGCTGGCACTTTTCATCTCTGAGCAATTGCTCGACGTTTGCAATTTCTCAACTGAGCTCTCTTTAGACTGCGCGAGAGGATGAGCAGAAGATTAGGTGGCTAGAGAAGCCCAGAGCCCCTGTGTTCTAAGGGCTACAAGAGCGCTTCCAAGGAAGGGTGCCGGTTAGCAAGAGCTTTCAGTGCTGGCACTTTTCATCTCTGAGCAATTGCTCGACGTTTTCCAATTTCTCAGCTCGTGTCTACGAGACGGAGAGATAGTGACCTTGACGTTTGGTGGCTAGAGAAGCGCAAAGCCCCAGTGTTGCTGTGCCTGTGAAAGCGCTTCCAAGGAAGGGTGCTGGCTAGCAACAGCTTTCAGTGCTGGCACTTTTCATCTCTGAGCAATTGCTCGACGTTTGCAATTTCTCAGCTCGTATCTACGAGACGGAAAGAGAATGACCGTGACGTTTGGTGGCTAGAGAAGCGCAAAGCCCCAGTGTTGCTGCGCCTGTGAAAGCGCTTCCAAGGAAGGGTGCTGGCTAGCAAGAGCTTTCAGTGCTGACACTTTTCATCTCTGAGCAATTGCTTGACCTTTGCAATTTCTCACCTGAGCTCTCTTTAGACTGCGCGAGAGGATGAGCAGAAGATTAGGTGGCTAGAGAAACCCAGAGCCCCAGTGTTCTTAGGCCTACGAAAGCGCTTCCAAGGAAGGGTGCTGGCTAGCAACAGCTTTCAGTGCTGGCACTTTTCATCTCTGAGCAATTGCTCGACGTTTGCAATCTCTCAGCTCGTGTCTACGAGATGGAAAGAGAATGACCGTGACGTTTGGTGGGTAGAGAAGCGCAAAGCCCCAGTGTTGCTGCGCCTGTGAAAGCGCTTCCAAGGAAGGGTGCTGGCTAGCAAGAGCTTTCAGTGCTGGCACTTTTCATCTCTGAGCAATTGCTCGACGTTTGCAATTTCTCACCTGAGCTCTCTTTAGAGTGCGAGAGAGGATGAGCAGAACATTAGGTGGCTAGAGAAGCCCAGAGCCCCAGTGTTCTTAGGGCTACAAGAGCGTTTCCAAGGAAGGGTGCTGGCTAGCAAGAGCTTTCAGTGCTGGCACTTTTCATCTCTGAGCAATTGCTCGACGTTTGCAATTTCTCACCTGAGCTCTCTTTAGAGTGCGCGAGAGGATGAGCAGAAGATTAGGTGGCTAGAGAAGCCCAGAGCCCCTGTGTTCTCAGGCCTACAAGAGCGTTTCCAAGGAAGGGTGCCGGCTAGCAAGAGCTTTCAGTGCTGGCACTTTTCATCTCTGAGCAATTGCTCGACGTTTGCAATTTCTCAGCTCGTGTCTACGAGACGGAGAGATAGTGACTGTGACATTTGGTGGGTAGAGAAGCGCAAAGCCCCAGTGTTGCTGCGCCTGTGAAAGCGCTTCCAAGGAAGGGTGCTGGCTAGCAAGAGCTTTCAGTGCTGGCACTTTTCATCTCTGAGCAATTGCTCGACCTTTGCAATTTCTCACCTGAGCTCTCTTTAGAGTGCACGAGAGGATGAGCAGAAGATTAGGTGGCTAGAGAAGCCCAGAGCCCCAGTGTTCTTAGGCCTACAAAAGCGCTTCCAAGGAAGGGTGCTGGCTAGCAAGAGCTTTCAGTGCTGGCACTTTTCATCTCTGAGCAATTGCTCGACGTTTGCAATTTCTCAGCTCGTGTCTACGAGACGGAAAGAGAATGACCGTGACGTTTGGTGGGTAGAGAAGCGCAAAGCCCCAGTGTTGCTGCGCCTGGGAAAGCGCTTCCAAGGAAGGGTGCTGGCTAGCAACAGCTTTCAGTGCTGGCACTTTTCATCTCTGAGCAATTGCTCGACGTTTGCAATTTCTCACCTGAGCTCTCTTTAGACTGCGCGAGAGGATGAGCAGAAGATTAGGTGGCTAGAGAAGCCCAGAGCCCCAGTGTTCTTAGGCCTACAAAAGCGCTTCCAAGGAAGGGTGCTGGCTAGCAACAGCTTTCTGTGCTGGCACTTTTCATCTCTGAGCAATTGCTCGACGTTTGCAATTTCTCAGCTCGTGTCTACGAGACAGAGAGAGATAGTGACCTTGACGTTTGGTGGCTAGAGAAGCGCAAAGCCCCAGTGTTGCTGCGGCTGTGAAAGCGCTTCCAAGGAAGGGTGCTGGCTAGCAACAGCTTTCAGTGCTGGCACTTTTCATCTCTGAGCAATTGCTTGACGTTTGCAATTTCTCAGCTCGTGTCTACGAGACAGAGAGATAGTGACTGTGACATTTGGTGGGTAGAGAAGCGCAAAGCCCCAGTGTTGCTGCGCCTGTGAAAGCGCTTCCAAGGAAGGGTGCTGGCTAGCAAGAGCTTTCAGTGCTGGCACTTTTCATCTCTGAGCAATTGCTCGACGTTTGCAATTTCTCACCTGAGCTCTCTTTAGAGTGTGCGAGAGGATGAGCAGAAGATTAGGTGGCTAGAGAAGCCCAGAGCCCCAGTGTTCTTAGGCCTACAAGAGCGTTTCCAAGGAAGGGTGCTAGCTAGCAAGAGCTTTCAGTGCTGGCACTTTTCATCTCTGAGCAATTGCTCGACGTTTGCAATTTCTCACCTGAGCTCTCTTTAGAGTGCGCGAGAGGATGAGCAGAAGATTAGGTGGCTAGAGAAGCCCAGAGCCCCTGTGTTCTAAGGGCTACAAGAGCGTTTCCAAGGAAGGGTGCCGGCTAGCAAGAGCTTTCAGTGCTGGCTCTTTTCATCTCTGAGCAATTGTTCGACGTTTTCCAATTTCTCAGCTCGTGTCTACGAGACGGAGAGATAGTGACCGTGACATTTGGTGGCTACAGAAGCGCAAAGCCCCAGTGTTGCTGCGCCTGTGAAAGTGCTTCCAAGGAAGGGTGCTGGCTAGCAAGAGCTTTCAGTGCTGGCACTTTTCATCTCTGAGCAATTGCTCGACGTTTGCAATTTCTCACCTGAGCTCTCTTTAGAGTGCGCGAGAGGATGAGCAGAAGATTAGGTGGCTAGAGAAGCCCAGAGCCCCTGTGTTCTAAGGGCTACAAGAGCGTTTCCAAGGAAGGGTGCCGGCTAGCAAGAGCTTTCAGTGCTGGCACTTTTCATCTCTGAGCAATTGCTCGACGTTTGCAATCTCTCAGCTCGTGTCTACGAGATGGAAAGAGAATGATCGTGACGTTTGGTGGCTAGAGAAGCGCAAAGCCCCAGTGTTGCTGCGCCTGTGAAAGCGCTTCCAAGGAAGGGTGCTGGCTAGCAAGAGCTTTCAGTGCTGGCACTTTTCATCTCTGAGCAATTGCTCGACCTTTGCAATTTCTCACCTGAGTTCTCTTTAGAGTGCGAGAGAGGATGAGCAGAAGATTAGGTGGCTAGAGAAGCCCAGAGCCCCAGTGTTCTTAGGCCTACAAGAGCGTTTCCAAGGAAGGGTGCTGGCTAGCAAGAGCTTTCAGTGCTGGCACTTTTCATCTCTGAGCAATTGCTCGACGTTTGCAATTTCTCACCTGAGCTCTCTTTAGACTGCGCGAGAGGATGAGCAGAAGATTAGGTGGCTAGAGAAGCCCAGAGCCCCTGTGTTCTAAGGGCTACAAGAGCGTTTCCAAGGAAGGGTGCTGGCTAGCAAGAGCTTTCAGTGCTGGCACTTTTCATCTCTGAGCAATTGCTCGACGTTTGCAATTTCTCAGCTCGTGTCTACGAGACGGAAAGAGAATGACCGTGACGTTTGGTGGCTAGAGAAGCGCAAAGCCCCAGTGTTGCTGCGCCTGGGAAAGCGCTTCCAAGAAAGGGTGCTGGCTAGCAAGAGCTTTCAGTGCTGGCACTTTTCATCTCTGAGCAATTGCTCGACGTTTGCAATTTCTCACCTGAGCTCTCTTTAGACTGCGCGAGAGGATGAGCAGAAGATTAGGTGGCTAGAGAAGCCCAGAGCCCCAGTGTTCTTAGGCCTACAAAAGCGCTTCCAAGGAAGGGTGCTGGCTAGCAACAGCTTTCTGTGCTGGCACTTTTCATCTCTGAGCAATTGCTCGACGTTTGCAATTTCTCAGCTCGTGTCTACGAGACGGAGAGAGATAGTGACCGTGACGTTTGGTGGGTAGAGAAGCGCAAAGCCCCAGTGTTGCTGCGCCTGTGAAAGCGCTTCCAAGGAAGGGTGCTGGCTAGCAAGAGCTTTCAGTGCTGGCACTTTTCATCTCTGAGCAATTGCTCGACGTTTGCAATTTCTCAGCTCGTGTCTACGAGACAGAGAGATAGTGACTGTGACATTTGGTGGCTAGAGAAGCGCAAAGCCCCAGTGTTGCTGCGCCTGTGAAAGCGCTTCCAAGGAAGGGTGCTGGCTAGCAAGAGCTTTCAGTGCTGGCACTTTTCATCTCTGAGCAATTGCTCGACGTTTGCAATTTCTCACCTGAGCTCTCTTTAGACTGCGCGAGAGGATGAGCAGAAGATTAGGTGGCTAGAGAAGCCCAGAGCCCCAGTGTTCTTAGGCCTACAAAAGCGCTTCCAAGGAAGGGTGCTGGCTAGCAACAGCTTTCTGTGCTGGCACTTTTCATCTCTGAGCAATTGCTCGACGTTTGCAATTTCTCAGCTCGTGTCTACGAGACAGAGAGAGATAGTGACCTTGACGTTTGGTGGCTAGAGAAGCGCAAAGCCCCAGTGTTGCTGCGGCTGTGAAAGCGCTTCCAAGGAAGGGTGCTGGCTAGCAAGAGCTTTCAGTGCTGGCACTTTTCATCTCTGAGCAATTGCTTGACGTTTGCAATTTCTCAGCTCGTGTCTACGAGACAGAGAGATAGTGACTGTGACATTTGGTGGCTAGAGAAGCGCAAAGCCCCAGTGTTGCTGCGCCTGTGAAAGCGCTTCCAAGGAAGGGTGCTGGCTAGCAAGAGCTTTCAGTGCTGGCACTTTTCATCTCTGAGCAATTGCTCGACGTTTGCAATTTCTCACCTGAGCTCTCTTTAGAGTGTGCGAGAGGATGAGCAGAAGATTAGGTGGCTAGAGAAGCCAAGAGCCCCAGTGTTCTTAGGCCTACAAGAGCGTTTCCAAGGAAGGGTGCTAGCTAGCAAGAGCTTTCAGTGCTGGCACTTTTCATCTCTGAGCAATTGCTCGACTTTTGCAATTTCTCACCTGAGCTCTCTTTAGAGTGCGCGAGAGGATGAGCAGAAGATTAGGTGGCTAGAGAAGCCCAGAGCCCCTGTGTTCTAAGGGCTACAAGAGCGTTTCCAAGGAAGGGTGCCGGCTAGCAAGAGCTTTCAGTGCTGGCTCTTTTCATCTCTGAGCAATTGTTCGACGTTTTCCAATTTCTCAGCTCGTGTCTACGAGACGGAGAGATAGTGACCGTGACATTTGGTGGCTACAGAAGCGCAAAGCCCCAGTGTTGCTGCGCCTGTGAAAGTGCTTCCAAGGAAGGGTGCTGGCTAGCAACAGCTTTCAGTGCTGGCACTTTTCATCTCTGAGCAATTGCTCGACGTTTGCAATCTCTCAGCTCGTGTCTACGAGATGGAAAGAGAATGACCGTGACATTTGGTGGGTAGAGAAGCGCAAAGCCCCAGTGTTGCTGCGCCTGTGAAAGCGCTTCCAAGGAAGGGTGCTGGCTAGCAAGAGCTTTCAGTGCTGGCACTTTTCATCTCTGAGCAATTGCTCGACCTTTGCAATTTCTCACCTGAGCTCTCTTTAGAGTGCGAGAGAGGATGAGCAGAAGATTAGGTGGCTAGAGAAGCCCAGAGCCCCTGTGTTCTTAGGCCTACAAAAGCACTTCCAAGGAAGGGTGCTGGCTAGCAAGAGCTTTCAGTGCTGGCACTTTTCATCTCTGAGCAATTGCTCGACGTTTGCAATTTCTCAGCTCGTGTCTACGAGACGGAGAGATAGTGACCGTGACGTTTGGTGGCTAGAGAAGCGCAAAGCCCCAGTGTTGCTGCGCCTGTGAAAGCGCTTCCAAGGAAGGGTGCTGGCTAGCAAGAGCTTTCAGTGCTGACACTTTTCATCTCTGAGCAATTGCTTGACCTTTGCAATTTCTCACCTGAGCTCTCTTTAGACTGCGCGAGAGGATGAGCAGAAGATTAGGTGGCTAGAGAAGCCCAGAGCCCCTGTGTTCTTAGGCCTACAAAAGCACTTCCAAGGAAGGGTGCTGGCTAGCAAGAGCTTTCAGTGCTGGCACTTTTCATCTCTGAGCAATTGCTCGACGTTTGCAATTTCTCAGCTCGTGTCTACGAGATGGAAAGAGAATGATCGTGACGTTTGGTGGCTAGAGAAGCGCAAAGCCCCAGTGTTGCTGCGCCTGTGAAAGCGCTTCCAAGGAAGGGTGCTGGCTAGCAAGAGCTTTCAGTGCTGGCACTTTTCATCTCTGAGCAATTGCTCGACCTTTGCAATTTCTCACCTGAGTTCTCTTTAGAGTGCGAGAGAGGATGAGCAGAAGATTAGGTGGCTAGAGAAGCCCAGAGCCCCAGTGTTCTTAGGCCTACAAGAGCGTTTCCAAGGAAGGGTGCTGGCTAGCAAGAGCTTTCAGTGCTGGCACTTTTCATCTCTGAGCAATTGCTCGACGTTTGCAATTTCTCACCTGAGCTCTCTTTAGACTGCGCGAGAGGATGAGCAGAAGATTAGGTGGCTAGAGAAGCCCAGAGCCCCTGTGTTCTAAGGGCTACAAGAGCGTTTCCAAGGAAGGGTGCTGGCTAGCAAGAGCTTTCAGTGCTGGCACTTTTCATCTCTGAGCAATTGCTCGACGTTTGCAATTTCTCAGCTCGTGTCTACGAGACGGAAAGAGAATGACCGTGACGTTTGGTGGCTAGAGAAGCGCAAAGCCCCAGTGTTGCTGCGCCTGGGAAAGCGCTTCCAAGAAAGGGTGCTGGCTAGCAAGAGCTTTCAGTGCTGGCACTTTTCATCTCTGAGCAATTGCTCGACGTTTGCAATTTCTCACCTGAGCTCTCTTTAGACTGCTTGAGAGGATGAGCAGAAGATTAGGTGGCTAGAGAAGCCCAGAGCCCCAGTGTTCTTAGGCCTACAAAAGCGCTTCCAAGGAAGGGTGCTGGCTAGCAACAGCTTTCTGTGCTGGCACTTTTCATCTCTGAGCAATTGCTCGACGTTTGCAATTTCTCAGCTCGTGTCTACGAGACGGAGAGAGATAGTGACCGTGACGTTTGGTGGGTAGAGAAGCGCAAAGCCCCAGTGTTGCTGCGCCTGTGAAAGCGCTTCCAAGGAAGGGTGCTGGCTAGCAACAGCTTTCAGTGCTGGCACTTTTCATCTCTGAGCAATTGCTCGACGTTTGCAATCTCTCAGCTCGTGTCTACGAGACAGAGAGATAGTGACTGTGACATTTGGTGGCTAGAGAAGCGCAAAGCCCCAGTGTTGCTGCGCCTGTGAAAGCGCTTCCAAGGAAGGGTGCTGGCTAGCAACAGCTTTCAGTGCTGGCACTTTTCATCTCTGAGCAATTGCTCGACGTTTGCAATTTCTCACCTGAGCTCTCTTTAGAGTGCGCGAGAGGATGAGCAGAAGATTAGGTGGCTAGAGAAGCCCAGAGCCCCAGTGTTCTTAGGCCTACAAGAGCATTTCCAAGGAAGGGTGCTAGCTAGCAAGAGCTTTCAGTGCTGGCACTTTTCATCTCTGAGCAATTGCTCGACGTTTGCAATTTCTCACCTGAGCTCTCTTTAGAGTGCGCGAGAGGATGAGCAGAAGATGAGGTGGCTAGAGAAGCACAGAGCCCCTGTGTTCTAAGGGCTACAAGAGCGCTTCCAAGGAAGGGTGCCGGTTAGCAAGAGCTTTCAGTGCTGGCACTTTTCATCTCTGAGCAATTGCTCGACGTTTTCCAATTTCTCAGCTCGTGTCTACGAGACGGAGAGATAGTGACCGTGACATTTGGTGGCTAGAGAAGCGCAAAGCCCCAGTGTTGCTGCGCCTGTGAAAGCGCTTCCAAGGAAGGGTGCTGGCTAGCAAGAGCTTTCAGTGCTGGCACTTTTCATCTCTGAGCAATTGCTTGACCTTTGCAATTTCTCACCTGAGCTCTCTTTAGAGTGCGCGAGAGGATGAGCAGAAGATTAGGTGGCTAGAGAAGCCCAGAGCCCCAGTGTTCTTAGGCCTACGAAAGCGCTTCCAAGGAAGGGTGCTGGCTAGCAAGAGCTTTCAGTGCTGGCACTTTTCATCTCTGAGCAATTGCTCGACGTTTGCAATTTCTCAGCTCGTGTCTACGAGATGGAAAGAGAATGACCGTGACGTTTGGTGGCTAGAGAAGCGCAAAGCCCCAGTGTTGCTGCGCCTGTGAAAGCGCTTCCAAGGAAGGGTGCTGGCTAGCAAGAGCTTTCAGTGCTGGCACTTTTCATCTCTGAGCAATTGCTCGACCTTTGCAATTTCTCACCTGAGTTCTCTTTAGAGTGCGCGAGAGGATGAGCAGAAGATTAGGTGGCTAGAGAAGCCCAGAGCCCCAGTGTTCTTAGGGCTACAAGAGCGTTTCCAAGGAAGGGTGCTGGCTAGCAACAGCTTTCAGTGCTGGCACTTTTCATCTCTGAGCAATTGCTCGACGTTTGCAATTTCTCACCTGAGCTCTCTTTAGACTGCGCGAGAGGATGAGCAGAAGATTAGGTGGCTAGAGAAGCCCAGAGCCCCTGTGTTCTCAGGCCTACAAGAGCGTTTCCAAGGAAGGGTGCCGGCTAGCAAGAGCTTTCAGTGCTGGCACTTTTCATCTCTGAGCAATTGCTCGACGTTTGCAATTTCTCAGCTCGTGTCTACGAGACGGAGAGATAGTGACCGTGACATTTGGTGGCTAGAGAAGTGCAAAGCCCCAGTGTTGCTGCGCCTGTGAAAGCGCTTCCAAGGAAGGGTGCTGGCTAGCAAGAGCTTTCAGTGCTGGCACTTTTCATCTCTGAGCAATTGCTCGACGTTTGCAATTTCTCACCTGAGCTCTCTTTAGAGTGCGCGAGAGGATGAGCAGAAGATTAGGTGGCTAGAGAAGCCCAGAGCCCCAGTGTTCTTAGGCCTACAAAAGCGCTTCCAAGGAAGGGTGCTGGCTAGCAAGAGCTTTCAGTGCTGGCACTTTTCATCTCTGAGCAATTGCTCGACGTTTGCAATTTCTCAGCTCGTGTCTACGAGACGGAAAGAGAATGACCGTGAAGTTTGGTGGGTAGAGAAGCGCAAAGCCCCAGTGTTGCTGCGCCTGTGAAAGCGCTTCCAAGGAAGGGTGCTGGCTAGCAAGAGCTTTCAGTGCTGGCACTTTTCATCTCTGAGCAATTGCTCGACGTTTGCAATTTCTCACCTGAGCTCTCTTTAGAGTGCGCGAGAGGATGAGCAGAAGATTAGGTGGCTAGAGAAGCCCAGAGCCCCAGTGTTCTTAGGCCTACAAAAGCGTTTCCAAGGAAGGGTGCTGGCTAGCAAGAGCTTTCAGTGCTGGCTCTTTTCATCTCTGAGCAATTGCTCGACGTTTTCCAATTTCTCAGCTCGTGTCTACGAGACGGAGAGATAGTGACCGTGACATTTGGTGGCTACAGAAGCGCAAAGCCCCAGTGTTGCTGCGCCTGTGAAAGTGCTTCCAAGGAAGGGTGCTGGCTAGCAAGAGCTTTCAGTGCTGGCACTTTTCATCTCTGAGCAATTGCTCGACGTTTGCAATCTCTCAGCTCGTGTCTACGAGATGGAAAGAGAATGACCGTGACGTTTGGTGGCTAGAGAAGCGCAAAGCCCCAGTGTTGCTGCGCCTGTGAAAGCGCTTCCAAGGAAGGGTGCTGGCTAGCAAGAGCTTTCAGTGCTGGCACTTTTCATCTCTGAGCAATTGCTCGACCTTTGCAATTTCTCACCTGAGCTCTCTTTAGACTGCGCGAGAGGATGAGCAGAAGATGAGGTGGCTAGAGAAGCCCAGAGCCCCTGTGTTCTTAGGCCTACAAAAGCACTTCCAAGGAAGGGTGCTGGCTAGCAAGAGCTTTCAGTGCTGGCACTTTTCATCTCTGAGCAATTGCTCGACGTTTGCAATTTCTCAGCTCGTGTCTACGAGACGGAGAGATAGTGACCGTGACGTTTGGTGGCTAGAGAAGCGCAAAGCCCCAGTGTTGCTGCGCCTGTGAAAGCGCTTCCAAGGAAGGGTGCTGGCTAGCAAGAGCTTTCAGTGCTGACACTTTTCATCTCTGAGCAATTGCTTGACCTTTGCAATTTCTCACCTGAGCTCTCTTTAGACTGCGCGACAGGATGAGCAGAAGATTAGGTGGCTAGAGAAGCCCAGAGCCCCTGTGTTCTTAGGCCTACAAGAGCGTTTCCAAGGAAGGGTGCTAGCTAGCAAGAGCTTTCAGTGCTGGCACTTTTCATCTCTGAGCAATTGCTCGACCTTTGCAATTTCTCACCTGAGCTCTCTTTAGAGTGCGCGAGAGGATGAGCAGAAGATTAGGTGGCTAGAGAAGCCCAGAGCCCCTGTGTTCTAAGGGCTACAAGAGCGCTTCCAAGGAAGGGTGCCGGTTAGCAAGAGCTTTCAGTGCTGGCACTTTTCATCTCTGAGCAATTGCTCGACGTTTTCCAATTTCTCAGCTCGTGTCTACGAGACGGAGAGATAGTGACCGTGACATTTGGTGGCTAGAGAAGCGCAAAGCCCCAGTGTTGCTGCGCCTGTGAAAGCGCTTCCAAGGAAGGGTGCTGGCTAGCAACAGCTTTCAGTGCTGGCACTTTTCATCTCTGAGCAATTGCTCGACGTTTGCAATCTCTCAGCTCGTGTCTACGAGACGGAAAGAGAATGACCGTGACGTTTGGTGGCTAGAGAAGCGCAAAGCCCCAGTGTTGCTGCGCCTGTGAAAGCGCTTCCAAGGAAGGGTGCTGGCTAGCAACAGCTTTCAGTGCTGGCACTTTTCATCTCTGAGCAATTGCTCGACCTTTGCAATTTCTCACCTGAGCTCTCTTTAGAGTGCGCGAGAGGATGAGCAGAAGATTAGGTGGCTAGAGAAGCCCAGAGCCCCAGTGTTCTTAGGCCTACAAAAGCACTTCCAAGGAAGGGTGCTGGCTAGCAAGAGCTTTCAGTGCTGGCACTTTTCATCTCTGAGCAATTGCTCGACGTTTGCAATTTCTCAGCTCGTGTCTACGAGACGGAGAGATAGTGACCGTGACGTTTGGTGGGTAGAGAAGCGCAAAGCCCCAGTGTTGCTGCGCCTGTGAAAGCGCTTCCAAGGAAGGGTGCTGGCTAGCAAGAGCTTTCAGTGCTGGCACTTTTCATCTCTGAGCAATTGCTCGACGTTTGCAATTTCTCACCTGAGCTCTCTTTAGACTGCGCGAGAGGATGAGCAGAAGATGAGGTGGCTAGAGAAGCCCAGAGCCCCAGTGTTCTTAGGCCTACAAAAGCGCTTCCAAGGAAGGGTGCTGGCTAGCAAGAGCTTTCAGTGCTGGCACTTTTCATCTCTGAGCAATTGCTCGACGTTTGCAATTTCTCACCTGAGCTCTCTTTAGAATGCGCGAGAGGATGAGCAGAAGATTAGGTGGCTAGAGAAGCACAGAGCCCCTGTGTTCTAAGGGCTACAAGAGCGCTTCCAAGGAAGGGTGCCGGCTAGCAAGAGCTTTCAGTGCTGGCACTTTTCATCTCTGAGCAATTGCTCAACGTTTTCCAATTTCTCAGCTCGTGTCTACGAGACGGAGAGATAGTGACCGTGACATTTGGTGGCTAGAGAAGCGCAAAGCCCCAGTGTTGCTGCGCCTGTGAAAGCGCTTCCAAGGAAGGGTGCTGGCTAGCAACAGCTTTCAGTGCTGGCACTTTTCATCTCTGAGCAATTGCTCGACGTTTGCAATCTCTCAGCTCGTGTCTACGAGACGGAAAGAGAATGACCGTGACGTTTGGTGGCTAGAGAAGCGCAAAGCCCCAGTGTTGCTGCGCCTGTGAAAGCGCTTCCAAGGAAGGGTGCTGGCTAGCAACAGCTTTCAGTGCTGGCACTTTTCATCTCTGAGCAATTGCTCGACCTTTGCAATTTCTCACCTGAGCTCTCTTTAGAGTGTGCTAGAGGATGAGCAGAAGATTAGGTGGCTAGAGAAGCCCAGAGCCCCTGTGTTCTTAGGCCTACAAAAGCACTTCCAAGGAAGGGTGCTGGCTAGCAACAGCTTTCAGTGCTGGCACTTTTCATCTCTGAGCAATTGCTCGACGTTTGCAATCTCTCAGCTCGTGTCTACGAGACGGAAAGAGAATGACCGTGACGTTTGGTGGCTAGAGAAGCGCAAAGCCCCAGTGTTGCTGCGCCTGTGAAAGCGCTTCCAAGGAAGGGTGCTGGCTAGCAAGAGCTTTCAGTGCTGGCACTTTTCATCTCTGAGCAATTGCTCGACGTTTTCCAATTTCTCAGCTCGTGTCTACGAGACGGAGAGATAGTGACCGTGACGTTTGGTGGCTAGAGAAGCGCAAAGCCCCAGTGTTGCTGCGCCTGTGAAAGCGCTTCCAAGGAAGGGTGCTGGCTAGCAAGAGCTTTCAGTGCTGGCACTTTTCATCTCTGAGCAATTGCTCGACGTTTGCAATCTCTCAGCTCGTGTCTACGAGACGGAAAGAGAATGACCGTGACGTTTGGTGGCTAGAGAAGCGCAAAGCCCCAGTGTTGCTGCGCCTGTGAAAGCGCTTCCAAGGAAGGGTGCTGGCTAGCAAGAGCTTTCAGTGCTGGCACTTTTCATCTCTGAGCAATTGCTCGACGTTTGCAATTTCGCACCTGAGCTCTCTTTAGAGTGTGCTAGAGGATGAGCAGAAGATTAGGTGGCTAGAGAAGCCCAGAGCCCCTGTGTTCTTAGGCCTACAAAAGCGCTTCCAAGGAAGGGTGCTGGCTAGCAACAGCTTTCAGTGCTGGCACTTTTCATCTCTGAGCAATTGCTCGACGTTTGCAATCTCTCAGCTCGTGTCTACGAGACGGAAAGAGAATGACCGTGACGTTTGGTGGCTAGAGAAGCGCAAAGCCCCAGTGTTGCTGCGCCTGTGAAAGCGCTTCCAAGGAAGGGTGCTGGCTAGCAAGAGCTTTCAGTGCTGGCACTTTTCATCTCTGAGCAATTGCTCGACGTTTTCCAATTTCTCAGCTCGTGTCTACGAGACGGAGAGATAGTGACCGTGACGTTTGGTGGCTAGAGAAGCGCAAAGCCCCAGTGTTGCTGCGCCTGTGAAAGCGCTTCCAAGGAAGGGTGCTGGCTAGCAAGAGCTTTCAGTGCTGGCACTTTTCATCTCTGAGCAATTGCTCGACGTTTGCAATCTCTCAGCTCGTGTCTACGAGACGGAAAGAGAATGACCGTGACGTTTGGTGGCTAGAGAAGCGCAAAGCCCCAGTGTTGCTGCGCCTGTGAAAGCGCTTCCAAGGAAGGGTGCTGGCTAGCAACAGCTTTCAGTGCTGGCACTTTTCATCTCTGAGCAATTGCTCGACCTTTGCAATTTCTCACCTGAGCTCTCTTTAGAGTGCACGAGAGGATGAGCAGAAGATTAGGTGGCTAGAGAAGCCCAGAGCCCCAGTGTTCTTAGGCCTACAAAAGCGCTTCCAAGGAAGGGTGCTGGCTAGCAAGAGCTTTCAGTGCTGGCACTTTTCATCTCTGAGCAATTGCTCGACGTTTGCAATTTCTCAGCTCGTGTCTACGAGACGGAGAGATAGTGACCGTGACGTTTGGTGGCTAGAGAAGCGCAAAGCCCCAGTGTTGCTGCGCCTGTGAAAGCGCTTCCAAGGAAGGGTGCTGGCTAGCAAGAGCTTTCAGTGCTGACACTTTTCATCTCTGAGCAATTGCTTGACCTTTGCAATTTCTCACCTGAGCTCTCTTTAGACTGCGCGAGAGGATGAGCAGAAGATTAGGTGGCTAGAGAAGCCCAGAGCCCCTGTGTTCTTAGGCCTACAAAAGCGCTTCCAAGGAAGGGTGCTGGCTAGCAAGAGCTTTCAGTGCTGGCACTTTTCATCTCTGAGCAATTGCTCGACGTTTGCAATTTCTCAGCTCGTGTCTACGAGATGGAAATAGAATGATCGTGACGTTTGGTGGCTAGAGAAGCGCAAAGCCCCAGTGTTGCTGCGCCTGTGAAAGCGCTTCCAAGGAAGGGTGCTGGCTAGCAAGAGCTTTCAGTGCTAACACTTTTCATCTCTGAGCAATTGCTCGACCTTTGCAATTTCTCACCTGAGCTCTCTTTAGAGTGCGCGAGAGGATGAGCAGAAGATTAGGTGGCTAGAGAAGCCCAGAGCCCCAGTGTTCTTAGGCCTACAAGAGCGTTTCCAAGGAAGGGTGCTGGCTAGCAAGAGCTTTCAGTGCTGGCACTTTTCATCTCTGAGCAATTGCTCGACGTTTGCAATTTCTCACCTGAGCTCTCTTTAGACTGCGCGAGAGGATGAGCAGAAGATTAGGTGGCTACAGAAGCCCAGAGCCCCTGTGTTCTAAGGGCTACAAGAGCGTTTCCAAGGAAGGGTGCTGGCTAGCAAGAGCTTTCAGTGCTGGCACTTTTCATCTCTGAGCAATTGCTCGACGTTTGCAATTTCTCAGCTCGTGTCTACGAGACGGAAAGAGAATGACCGTGAAGTTTGGTGGGTAGAGAAGCGCAAAGCCCCAGTGTTGCTGCGCCTGGGAAAGCGCTTCCAAGAAAGGGTGCTGGCTAGCAAGAGCTTTCAGTGCTGGCACTTTTCATCTCTGAGCAATTGCTCGACGTTTGCAATTTCTCACCTGAGCTCTCTTTAGAGTGCGCGAGAGGATGAGCAGAAGATGAGGTGGCTAGAGAAGCCCAGAGCCCCAGTGTTCTTAGGCCTACAAAAGCGCTTCCAAGGAAGGGTGCTGGCTAGCAACAGCTTTCTGTGCTGGCACTTTTCATCTCTGAGCAATTGCTCGACCTTTGCAATTTCTCAGCTCGTGTCTACGAGACGGAGAGAGATAGTGACCGTGACGTTTGGTGGCTAGAGAAGCGCAAAGCCCCAGTGTTGCTGCGCCTGTGAAAGCGCTTCCAAGGAAGGGTGCTGGCTAGCAAGAGCTTTCAGTGCTGGCACTTTTCATCTCTGAGCAATTGCTCGACCTTTGCAATTTCTCACCTGAGTTCTCTTTAGAGTGCGCGAGAGGATGAGCAGAAGATTAGGTGGCTAGAGAAGCCCAGAGCCCCAGTGTTCTTAGGGCTACAAGAGCGTTTCCAAGGAAGGGTGCTGGCTAGCAACAGCTTTCAGTGCTGGCACTTTTCATCTCTGAGCAATTGCTCGACGTTTGCAATTTCTCACCTGAGCTCTCTTTAGACTGCGCGAGAGGATGAGCAGAAGATTAGGTGGCTAGAGAAGCCCAGAGCCCCAGTGTTCTCAGGCCTACAAGAGCGTTTCCAAGGAAGGGTGCCGGCTAGCAAGAGCTTTCAGTGCTGGCACTTTTCATCTCTGAGCAATTGCTCGACGTTTGCAATTTCTCAGCTCGTGTCTACGAGACGGAGAGATAGTGACCGTGACATTTGGTGGCTAGAGAAGTGCAAAGCCCCAGTGTTGCTGCGCCTGTGAAAGCGCTTCCAAGGAAGGGTGCTGGCTAGCAAGAGCTTTCAGTGCTGGCACTTTTCATCTCTGAGCAATTGCTCGACGTTTGCAATTTCTCACCTGAGCTCTCTTTAGACTGCGCGAGAGGATGAGCAGAAGATGAGGTGGCTAGAGAAGCCCAGAGCCCCAGTGTTCTTAGGCCTACAAAAGCGCTTCCAAGGAAGGGTGCTGGCTAGCAAGAGCTTTCAGTGCTGGCACTTTTCATCTCTGAGCAATTGCTCGACGTTTGCAATTTCTCACCTGAGCTCTCTTTAGAATGCGCGAGAGGATGAGCAGAAGATTAGGTGGCTAGAGAAGCACAGAGCCCCTGTGTTCTAAGGGCTACAAGAGCGCTTCCAAGGAAGGGTGCCGGCTAGCAAGAGCTTTCAGTGCTGGCACTTTTCATCTCTGAGCAATTGCTCAACGTTTTCCAATTTCTCAGCTCGTGTCTACGAGACGGAGAGATAGTGACCGTGACATTTGGTGGCTAGAGAAGCGCAAAGCCCCAGTGTTGCTGCGCCTGTGAAAGCGCTTCCAAGGAAGGGTGCTGGCTAGCAACAGCTTTCAGTGCTGGCACTTTTCATCTCTGAGCAATTGCTCGACGTTTGCAATCTCTCAGCTCGTGTCTACGAGACGGAAAGAGAATGACCGTGACGTTTGGTGGCTAGAGAAGCGCAAAGCCCCAGTGTTGCTGCGCCTGTGAAAGCGCTTCCAAGGAAGGGTGCTGGCTAGCAACAGCTTTCAGTGCTGGCACTTTTCATCTCTGAGCAATTGCTCGACCTTTGCAATTTCTCACCTGAGCTCTCTTTAGAGTGTGCTAGAGGATGAGCAGAAGATTAGGTGGCTAGAGAAGCCCAGAGCCCCTGTGTTCTTAGGCCTACAAAAGCACTTCCAAGGAAGGGTGCTGGCTAGCAACAGCTTTCAGTGCTGGCACTTTTCATCTCTGAGCAATTGCTCGACGTTTGCAATCTCTCAGCTCGTGTCTACGAGACGGAAAGAGAATGACCGTGACGTTTGGTGGCTAGAGAAGCGCAAAGCCCCAGTGTTGCTGCGCCTGTGAAAGCGCTTCCAAGGAAGGGTGCTGGCTAGCAAGAGCTTTCAGTGCTGGCACTTTTCATCTCTGAGCAATTGCTCGACGTTTTCCAATTTCTCAGCTCGTGTCTACGAGACGGAGAGATAGTGACCGTGACGTTTGGTGGCTAGAGAAGCGCAAAGCCCCAGTGTTGCTGCGCCTGTGAAAGCGCTTCCAAGGAAGGGTGCTGGCTAGCAAGAGCTTTCAGTGCTGGCACTTTTCATCTCTGAGCAATTGCTCGACGTTTGCAATCTCTCAGCTCGTGTCTACGAGACGGAAAGAGAATGACCGTGACGTTTGGTGGCTAGAGAAGCGCAAAGCCCCAGTGTTGCTGCGCCTGTGAAAGCGCTTCCAAGGAAGGGTGCTGGCTAGCAAGAGCTTTCAGTGCTGGCACTTTTCATCTCTGAGCAATTGCTCGACGTTTGCAATTTCGCACCTGAGCTCTCTTTAGAGTGTGCTAGAGGATGAGCAGAAGATTAGGTGGCTAGAGAAGCCCAGAGCCCCTGTGTTCTTAGGCCTACAAAAGCACTTCCAAGGAAGGGTGCTGGCTAGCAACAGCTTTCAGTGCTGGCACTTTTCATCTCTGAGCAATTGCTCGACGTTTGCAATCTCTCAGCTCGTGTCTACGAGACGGAAAGAGAATGACCGTGACGTTTGGTGGCTAGAGAAGCGCAAAGCCCCAGTGTTGCTGCGCCTGTGAAAGCGCTTCCAAGGAAGGGTGCTGGCTAGCAAGAGCTTTCAGTGCTGGCACTTTTCATCTCTGAGCAATTGCTCGACGTTTTCCAATTTCTCAGCTCGTGTCTACGAGACGGAGAGATAGTGACCGTGACGTTTGGTGGCTAGAGAAGCGCAAAGCCCCAGTGTTGCTGCGCCTGTGAAAGCGCTTCCAAGGAAGGGTGCTGGCTAGCAACAGCTTTCAGTGCTGGCACTTTTCATCTCTGAGCAATTGCTCGACGTTTGCAATCTCTCAGCTCGTGTCTACGAGACGGAAAGAGAATGACCGTGACGTTTGGTGGCTACAGAAGCGCAAAGCCCCAGTGTTGCTGCGCCTGTGAAAGCGCTTCCAAGGAAGGGTGCTGGCTAGCAACAGCTTTCAGTGCTGGCACTTTTCATCTCTGAGCAATTGCTCGACCTTTGCAATTTCTCACCTGAGCTCTCTTTAGAGTGCACGAGAGGATGAGCAGAAGATTAGGTGGCTAGAGAAGCCCAGAGCCCCAGTGTTCTTAGGCCTACAAAAGCGCTTCCAAGGAAGGGTGCTGGCTAGCAAGAGCTTTCAGTGCTGGCACTTTTCATCTCTGAGCAATTGCTCGACGTTTGCAATTTCTCAGCTCGTGTCTACGAGACGGAGAGATAGTGACCGTGACGTTTGGTGGCTAGAGAAGCGCAAAGCCCCAGTGTTGCTGCGCCTGTGAAAGCGCTTCCAAGGAAGGGTGCTGGCTAGCAAGAGCTTTCAGTGCTGACACTTTTCATCTCTGAGCAATTGCTTGACCTTTGCAATTTCTCACCTGAGCTCTCTTTAGACTGCGCGAGAGGATGAGCAGAAGATTAGGTGGCTAGAGAAGCCCAGAGCCCCTGTGTTCTTAGGCCTACAAAAGCGCTTCCAAGGAAGGGTGCTGGCTAGCAAGAGCTTTCAGTGCTGGCACTTTTCATCTCTGAGCAATTGCTCGACGTTTGCAATTTCTCAGCTCGTGTCTACGAGATGGAAATAGAATGATCGTGACGTTTGGTGGCTAGAGAAGCGCAAAGCCCCAGTGTTGCTGCGCCTGTGAAAGCGCTTCCAAGGAAGGGTGCTGGCTAGCAAGAGCTTTCAGTGCTAACACTTTTCATCTCTGAGCAATTGCTCGACCTTTGCAATTTCTCACCTGAGCTCTCTTTAGAGTGCGCGAGAGGATGAGCAGAAGATTAGGTGGCTAGAGAAGCCCAGAGCCCCAGTGTTCTTAGGCCTACAAGAGCGTTTCCAAGGAAGGGTGCTGGCTAGCAACAGCTTTCAGTGCTGGCACTTTTCATCTCTGAGCAATTGCTCGACGTTTGCAATTTCTCACCTGAGCTCTCTTTAGACTGCGCGAGAGGATGAGCAGAAGATTAGGTGGCTACAGAAGCCCAGAGCCCCTGTGTTCTAAGGGCTACAAGAGCGTTTCCAAGGAAGGGTGCTGGCTAGCAAGAGCTTTCAGTGCTGGCACTTTTCATCTCTGAGCAATTGCTCGACGTTTGCAATTTCTCAGCTCGTGTCTACGAGACGGAAAGAGAATGACCGTGAAGTTTGGTGGGTAGAGAAGCGCAAAGCCCCAGTGTTGCTGCGCCTGGGAAAGCGCTTCCAAGAAAGGGTGCTGGCTAGCAAGAGCTTTCAGTGCTGGCACTTTTCATCTCTGAGCAATTGCTCGACGTTTGCAATTTCTCACCTGAGCTCTCTTTAGAGTGCGCGAGAGGATGAGCAGAAGATGAGGTGGCTAGAGAAGCCCAGAGCCCCAGTGTTCTTAGGCCTACAAAAGCGCTTCCAAGGAAGGGTGCTGGCTAGCAACAGCTTTCTGTGCTGGCACTTTTCATCTCTGAGCAATTGCTCGACCTTTGCAATTTCTCAGCTCGTGTCTACGAGACGGAGAGAGATAGTGACCGTGACGTTTGGTGGCTAGAGAAGCGCAAAGCCCCAGTGTTGCTGCGCCTGTGAAAGCGCTTCCAAGGAAGGGTGCTGGCTAGCAAGAGCTTTCAGTGCTGGCACTTTTCATCTCTGAGCAATTGCTCGACCTTTGCAATTTCTCACCTGAGTTCTCTTTAGAGTGCGCGAGAGGATGAGCAGAAGATTAGGTGGCTAGAGAAGCCCAGAGCCCCAGTGTTCTTAGGGCTACAAGAGCGTTTCCAAGGAAGGGTGCTGGCTAGCAACAGCTTTCAGTGCTGGCACTTTTCATCTCTGAGCAATTGCTCGACGTTTGCAATTTCTCACCTGAGCTCTCTTTAGACTGCGCGAGAGGATGAGCAGAAGATTAGGTGGCTAGAGAAGCCCAGAGCCCCAGTGTTCTCAGGCCTACAAGAGCGTTTCCAAGGAAGGGTGCCGGCTAGCAAGAGCTTTCAGTGCTGGCACTTTTCATCTCTGAGCAATTGCTCGACGTTTGCAATCTCTCAGCTCGTGTCTACGAGATGGAAAGAGAATGACCGTGACGTTTGGTGGCTAGAGAAGCGCAAAGCCCCAGTGTTGCTGCGCCTGTGAAAGCGCTTCCAAGGAAGGGTGCTGGCTAGCAAGAGCTTTCAGTGCTGGCACTTTTCATCTCTGAGCAATTGCTCGACCTTTGCAATTTCTCACCTGAGCTCTCTTTAGAGTGCGAGAGAGGATGAGCAGAAGATTAGGTGGCTAGAGAAGCCCAGAGCCCCTGTGTTCTTAGGCCTACAAAAGCACTTCCAAGGAAGGGTGCTGGCTAGCAAGAGCTTTCAGTGCTGGCACTTTTCATCTCTGAGCAATTGCTCGACGTTTGCAATTTCTCAGCTCGTGTCTACGAGACGGAGAGATAGTGACCGTGACGTTTGGTGGCTAGAGAAGCGCAAAGCCCCAGTGTTGCTGCGCCTGTGAAAGCGCTTCCAAGGAAGGGTGCTGGCTAGCAAGAGCTTTCAGTGCTGACACTTTTCATCTCTGAGCAATTGCTTGACCTTTGCAATTTCTCACCTGAGCTCTCTTTAGACTGCGCGACAGGATGAGCAGAAGATGAGGTGGCTAGAGAAGCCCAGAGCCCCTGTGTTCTTAGGCCTACAAAAGCGCTTCCAAGGAAGGCTGCTGGCTAGCAACAGCTTTCAGTGCTGGCACTTTTCATCTCTGAGCAATTGCTCGACGTTTGCAATTTCTCACCTGAGCTCTCTTTAGAGTGCGCGAGAGGATGAGCAGAAGATTAGGTGGCTAGAGAAACACAGAGCCCCAGTGTTCTTAGGGCTACAAGAGCGTTTCCAAGGAAGGGTGCTGGCTAGCAACAGCTTTCAGTGCTGGCACTTTTCATCTCTGAGCAATTGCATGACGTTTGCAATTTCGCACCTGAGCTCTCTTTAGAGTGTGCGAGAGGATGAGCAGAAGATTAGGTGGCTAGAGAAGCCCAGAGCCCCTGTGTTCTTAGGCCTACAAAAGCACTTCCAAGGAAGGGTGCCGGTTAGCAACAGCTTTCAGTGCTGGCACTTTTCATCTCTGAGCAATTGCTCGACGTTTGCAATCTCTCAGCTCGTGTCTACGAGACGGAGAGAGATAGTGACCGTGACGTTTGGTGGCTAGAGAAGCGCAAAGCCCCAGTGTTGCTGCGCCTGTGAAAGCGCTTCCAAGGAAGGGTGCTGGCTAGCAACAGCTTTCAGTGCTGGCACTTTTCATCTCTGAGCAATTGCTCGACGTTTGCAATTTCTCACCTGAGCTCTCTTTAGAGTGCGCGAAAGGATGAGCAGAAGATTAGGTGGCTAAAGAAGCCCAGAGCCCCTGTGTTCTTAGGCCTACAAAAGCACTTCCAAGGAAGGGTGCTGGCTAGCAACAGCTTTCAGTGCTGGCACTTTTCATCTCTGAGCAATTGCTCGACGTTTGCAATTTCTCAGCTCGTGTCTACGAGACGGAGAGATAGTGACCGTGACGTTTGGTGGCTAGAGAAGCGCAAAGCCCCAGTGTTGCTGCGCCTGGGAAAGCGCTTCCAAGGAAGGGTGCTGGCTAGCAAGAGCTTTCAGTGCTGACACTTTTCATCTCTGAGCAATTGCTTGACGTTTGCAATTTCTCACCTGAGCTCTCTTTAGACTGCGCGAGAGGATGAGCAGAAGATTAGGTGGCTAGAGAAGCCCAGAGCCCCTGTGTTCTTAGGCCTACAAGAGCGTTTCCAAGGAAGGGTGCTAGCTAGCAAGAGCTTTCAGTGCTGGCACTTTTCATCTCTGAGCAATTGCTCGACGTTTGCAATTTCTCACCTGAGCTCTCTTTAGAGTGCGCGAGAGGATGAGCAGAAGATTAGGTGGCTAGAGAAGCCCAGAGCCCCTGTGTTCTAAGGGCTACAAGAGCGCTTCCAAGGAAGGGTGCCGGTTAGCAAGAGCTTTCAGTGCTGGCACTTTTCATCTCTGAGCAATTGCTCGACGTTTTCCAATTTCTCAGCTCGTGTCTACGAGACGGAGAGATAGTGACCGTGACATTTGGTGGGTAGAGAAGCGCAAAGCCCCAGTGTTGCTGCGCCTGTGAAAGCGCTTCCAAGGAAGGGTGCTGGCTAGCAACAGCTTTCAGTGCTGGCACTTTTCATCTCTGAGCAATTGCTCGACGTTTGCAATCTCTCAGCTCGTGTCTACGAGACGGAAAGAGAATGACCGTGACGTTTGGTGGCTAGAGAAGCGCAAAGCCCCAGTGTTGCTGCGCCTGTGAAAGCGCTTCCAAGGAAGGGTGCTGGCTAGCAACAGCTTTCAGTGCTGGCACTTTTCATCTCTGAGCAATTGCTCGACCTTTGCAATTTCTCACCTGAGCTCTCTTTAGAGTGCGCGAGAGGATGAGCAGAAGATTAGGTGGCTAGAGAAGCCCAGAGCCCCAGTGTTCTTAGGCCTACAAAAGCACTTCCAAGGAAGGGTGCTGGCTAGCAAGAGCTTTCAGTGCTGGCACTTTTCATCTCTGAGCAATTGCTCGACGTTTGCAATTTCTCAGCTCGTGTCTACGAGACGGAGAGATAGTGACCGTGACGTTTGGTGGGTAGAGAAGCGCAAAGCCCCAGTGTTGCTGCGCCTGTGAAAGCGCTTCCAAGGAAGGGTGCTGGCTAGCAAGAGCTTTCAGTGCTGGCACTTTTCATCTCTGAGCAATTGCTCGACGTTTGCAATTTCTCACCTGAGCTCTCTTTAGAGTGCGCGAGAGGATGAGCAGAAGATGAGGTGGCTAGAGAAGCCCAGAGCCCCAGTGTTCTTAGGCCTACAAAAGCGCTTCCAAGGAAGGGTGCTGGCTAGCAAGAGCTTTCAGTGCTGGCACTTTTCATCTCTGAGCAATTGCTCGACGTTTGCAATCTCTCAGCTCGTGTCTAAGAGATGGAAAGAGAATGACCGTGATGTTTGGTGGGTAGAGAAGCGCAAAGCCCCAGTGTTGCTGCGCCTGTGAAAGCGCTTCCAAGGAAGGGTGCTGGCTAGCAAGAGCTTTCAGTGCTGGCACTTTTCATCTCTGAGCAATTGCTCGACGTTTGCAATTTCTCACCTGAGCTCTCTTTAGAATGCGCGAGAGGATGAGCAGAAGATTAGGTGGCTAGAGAAGCACAGAGCCCCTGTGTTCTAAGGGCTACAAGAGCGCTTCCAAGGAAGGGTGCCGGCTAGCAAGAGCTTTCAGTGCTGGCACTTTTCATCTCTGAGCAATTGCTCAACGTTTTCCAATTTCTCAGCTCGTGTCTACGAGACGGAGAGATAGTGACCGTGACATTTGGTGGCTAGAGAAGCGCAAAGCCCCAGTGTTGCTGCGCCTGTGAAAGCGCTTCCAAGGAAGGGTGCTGGCTAGCAACAGCTTTCAGTGCTGGCACTTTTCATCTCTGAGCAATTGCTCGACGTTTGCAATCTCTCAGCTCGTGTCTACGAGACGGAAAGAGAATGACCGTGACGTTTGGTGGCTAGAGAAGCGCAAAGCCCCAGTGTTGCTGCGCCTGTGAAAGCGCTTCCAAGGAAGGGTGCTGGCTAGCAACAGCTTTCAGTGCTGGCACTTTTCATCTCTGAGCAATTGCTCGACCTTTGCAATTTCTCACCTGAGCTCTCTTTAGAGTGTGCTAGAGGATGAGCAGAAGATTAGGTGGCTAGAGAAGCCCAGAGCCCCTGTGTTCTTAGGCCTACAAAAGCACTTCCAAGGAAGGGTGCTGGCTAGCAACAGCTTTCAGTGCTGGCACTTTTCATCTCTGAGCAATTGCTCGACGTTTGCAATCTCTCAGCTCGTGTCTACGAGACGGAAAGAGAATGACCGTGACGTTTGGTGGCTAGAGAAGCGCAAAGCCCCAGTGTTGCTGCGCCTGTGAAAGCGCTTCCAAGGAAGGGTGCTGGCTAGCAAGAGCTTTCAGTGCTGGCACTTTTCATCTCTGAGCAATTGCTCGACGTTTTCCAATTTCTCAGCTCGTGTCTACGAGACGGAGAGATAGTGACCGTGACGTTTGGTGGCTAGAGAAGCGCAAAGCCCCAGTGTTGCTGCGCCTGTGAAAGCGCTTCCAAGGAAGGGTGCTGGCTAGCAAGAGCTTTCAGTGCTGGCACTTTTCATCTCTGAGCAATTGCTCGACGTTTGCAATCTCTCAGCTCGTGTCTACGAGACGGAAAGAGAATGACCGTGACGTTTGGTGGCTACAGAAGCGCAAAGCCCCAGTGTTGCTGCGCCTGTGAAAGCGCTTCCAAGGAAGGGTGCTGGCTAGCAAGAGCTTTCAGTGCTGGCACTTTTCATCTCTGAGCAATTGCTCGACCTTTGCAATTTCGCACCTGAGCTCTCTTTAGAGTGTGCTAGAGGATGAGCAGAAGATTAGGTGGCTAGAGAAGCCCAGAGCCCCTGTGTTCTTAGGCCTACAAAAGCACTTCCAAGGAAGGGTGCTGGCTAGCAACAGCTTTCAGTGCTGGCACTTTTCATCTCTGAGCAATTGCTCGACGTTTGCAATCTCTCAGCTCGTGTCTACGAGACGGAAAGAGAATGACCGTGACGTTTGGTGGCTAGAGAAGCGCAAAGCCCCAGTGTTGCTGCGCCTGTGAAAGCGCTTCCAAGGAAGGGTGCTGGCTAGCAAGAGCTTTCAGTGCTGGCACTTTTCATCTCTGAGCAATTGCTCGACGTTTTCCAATTTCTCAGCTCGTGTCTACGAGACGGAGAGATAGTGACCGTGACGTTTGGTGGCTAGAGAAGCGCAAAGCCCCAGTGTTGCTGCGCCTGTGAAAGCGCTTCCAAGGAAGGGTGCTGGCTAGCAAGAGCTTTCAGTGCTGGCACTTTTCATCTCTGAGCAATTGCTCGACGTTTGCAATCTCTCAGCTCGTGTCTACGAGACGGAAAGAGAATGACCGTGACGTTTGGTGGCTAGAGAAGCGCAAAGCCCCAGTGTTGCTGCGCCTGTGAAAGCGCTTCCAAGGAAGGGTGCTGGCTAGCAAGAGCTTTCAGTGCTGGCACTTTTCATCTCTGAGCAATTGCTCGACGTTTGCAATTTCTCAGCTCGTGTCTACGAGACGGAGAGATAGTGACCGTGACGTTTGGTGGGTAGAGAAGCGCAAAGCCCCAGTGTTGCTGCGCCTGTGAAAGCGCTTCCAAGGAAGGGTGCTGGCTAGCAAGAGCTTTCAGTGCTGACACTTTTCATCTCTGAGCAATTGCTTGACCTTTGCAATTTCTCACCTGAGCTCTCTTTAGACTGCGCGACAGGATGAGCAGAAGATGAGGTGGCTAGAGAAGCCCAGAGCCCCTGTGTTCTTAGGCCTACAAAAGCGCTTCCAAGGAAGGCTGCTGGCTAGCAACAGCTTTCAGTGCTGGCACTTTTCATCTCTGAGCAATTGCTCGACGTTTGCAATTTCTCACCTGAGCTCTCTTTAGAGTGCGCGAGAGGATGAGCAGAAGATTAGGTGGCTAGAGAAACACAGAGCCCCAGTGTTCTTAGGGCTACAAGAGCGTTTCCAAGGAAGGGTGCTGGCTAGCAACAGCTTTCAGTGCTGGCACTTTTCATCTCTGAGCAATTGCATGACGTTTGCAATTTCGCACCTGAGCTCTCTTTAGAGTGTGCGAGAGGATGAGCAGAAGATTAGGTGGCTAGAGAAGCCCAGAGCCCCTGTGTTCTTAGGCCTACAAAAGCACTTCCAAGGAAGGGTGCCGGTTAGCAACAGCTTTCAGTGCTGGCACTTTTCATCTCTGAGCAATTGCTCGACGTTTGCAATCTCTCAGCTCGTGTCTACGAGACGGAGAGAGATAGTGACCGTGACGTTTGGTGGCTAGAGAAGCGCAAAGCCCCAGTGTTGCTGCGCCTGTGAAAGCGCTTCCAAGGAAGGGTGCTGGCTAGCAACAGCTTTCAGTGCTGGCACTTTTCATCTCTGAGCAATTGCTCGACGTTTGCAATTTCTCACCTGAGCTCTCTTTAGAGTGCGCGAAAGGATGAGCAGAAGATTAGGTGGCTAAAGAAGCCCAGAGCCCCTGTGTTCTTAGGCCTACAAAAGCACTTCCAAGGAAGGGTGCTGGCTAGCAACAGCTTTCAGTGCTGGCACTTTTCATCTCTGAGCAATTGCTCGACGTTTGCAATTTCTCAGCTCGTGTCTACGAGACGGAGAGATAGTGACCGTGACGTTTGGTGGCTAGAGAAGCGCAAAGCCCCAGTGTTGCTGCGCCTGGGAAAGCGCTTCCAAGGAAGGGTGCTGGCTAGCAAGAGCTTTCAGTGCTGACACTTTTCATCTCTGAGCAATTGCTTGACGTTTGCAATTTCTCACCTGAGCTCTCTTTAGACTGCGCGAGAGGATGAGCAGAAGATTAGGTGGCTAGAGAAGCCCAGAGCCCCTGTGTTCTTAGGCCTACAAGAGCGTTTCCAAGGAAGGGTGCTAGCTAGCAAGAGCTTTCAGTGCTGGCACTTTTCATCTCTGAGCAATTGCTCGACGTTTGCAATTTCTCACCTGAGCTCTCTTTAGAGTGCGCGAGAGGATGAGCAGAAGATTAGGTGGCTAGAGAAGCCCAGAGCCCCTGTGTTCTAAGGGCTACAAGAGCGCTTCCAAGGAAGGGTGCCGGTTAGCAAGAGCTTTCAGTGCTGGCACTTTTCATCTCTGAGCAATTGCTCGACGTTTTCCAATTTCTCAGCTCGTGTCTACGAGACGGAGAGATAGTGACCGTGACATTTGGTGGGTAGAGAAGCGCAAAGCCCCAGTGTTGCTGCGCCTGTGAAAGCGCTTCCAAGGAAGGGTGCTGGCTAGCAACAGCTTTCAGTGCTGGCACTTTTCATCTCTGAGCAATTGCTCGACGTTTGCAATCTCTCAGCTCGTGTCTACGAGACGGAAAGAGAATGACCGTGACGTTTGGTGGCTAGAGAAGCGCAAAGCCCCAGTGTTGCTGCGCCTGTGAAAGCGCTTCCAAGGAAGGGTGCTGGCTAGCAACAGCTTTCAGTGCTGGCACTTTTCATCTCTGAGCAATTGCTCGACCTTTGCAATTTCTCACCTGAGCTCTCTTTAGAGTGCGCGAGAGGATGAGCAGAAGATTAGGTGGCTAGAGAAGCCCAGAGCCCCAGTGTTCTTAGGCCTACAAAAGCACTTCCAAGGAAGGGTGCTGGCTAGCAAGAGCTTTCAGTGCTGGCACTTTTCATCTCTGAGCAATTGCTCGACGTTTGCAATTTCTCAGCTCGTGTCTACGAGACGGAGAGATAGTGACCGTGACGTTTGGTGGGTAGAGAAGCGCAAAGCCCCAGTGTTGCTGCGCCTGTGAAAGCGCTTCCAAGGAAGGGTGCTGGCTAGCAAGAGCTTTCAGTGCTGGCACTTTTCATCTCTGAGCAATTGCTCGACGTTTGCAATTTCTCACCTGAGCTCTCTTTAGAGTGCGCGAGAGGATGAGCAGAAGATGAGGTGGCTAGAGAAGCCCAGAGCCCCAGTGTTCTTAGGCCTACAAAAGCGCTTCCAAGGAAGGGTGCTGGCTAGCAAGAGCTTTCAGTGCTGGCACTTTTCATCTCTGAGCAATTGCTCGACGTTTGCAATCTCTCAGCTCGTGTCTAAGAGATGGAAAGAGAATGACCGTGATGTTTGGTGGGTAGAGAAGCGCAAAGCCCCAGTGTTGCTGCGCCTGTGAAAGCGCTTCCAAGGAAGGGTGCTGGCTAGCAAGAGCTTTCAGTGCTGGCACTTTTCATCTCTGAGCAATTGCTCGACGTTTGCAATTTCTCACCTGAGCTCTCTTTAGAATGCGCGAGAGGATGAGCAGAAGATTAGGTGGCTAGAGAAGCACAGAGCCCCTGTGTTCTAAGGGCTACAAGAGCGCTTCCAAGGAAGGGTGCCGGCTAGCAAGAGCTTTCAGTGCTGGCACTTTTCATCTCTGAGCAATTGCTCAACGTTTTCCAATTTCTCAGCTCGTGTCTACGAGACGGAGAGATAGTGACCGTGACATTTGGTGGCTAGAGAAGCGCAAAGCCCCAGTGTTGCTGCGCCTGTGAAAGCGCTTCCAAGGAAGGGTGCTGGCTAGCAACAGCTTTCAGTGCTGGCACTTTTCATCTCTGAGCAATTGCTCGACGTTTGCAATCTCTCAGCTCGTGTCTACGAGACGGAAAGAGAATGACCGTGACGTTTGGTGGCTAGAGAAGCGCAAAGCCCCAGTGTTGCTGCGCCTGTGAAAGCGCTTCCAAGGAAGGGTGCTGGCTAGCAACAGCTTTCAGTGCTGGCACTTTTCATCTCTGAGCAATTGCTCGACCTTTGCAATTTCTCACCTGAGCTCTCTTTAGAGTGTGCTAGAGGATGAGCAGAAGATTAGGTGGCTAGAGAAGCCCAGAGCCCCTGTGTTCTTAGGCCTACAAAAGCACTTCCAAGGAAGGGTGCTGGCTAGCAACAGCTTTCAGTGCTGGCACTTTTCATCTCTGAGCAATTGCTCGACGTTTGCAATCTCTCAGCTCGTGTCTACGAGACGGAAAGAGAATGACCGTGACGTTTGGTGGCTAGAGAAGCGCAAAGCCCCAGTGTTGCTGCGCCTGTGAAAGCGCTTCCAAGGAAGGGTGCTGGCTAGCAAGAGCTTTCAGTGCTGGCACTTTTCATCTCTGAGCAATTGCTCGACGTTTTCCAATTTCTCAGCTCGTGTCTACGAGACGGAGAGATAGTGACCGTGACGTTTGGTGGCTAGAGAAGCGCAAAGCCCCAGTGTTGCTGCGCCTGTGAAAGCGCTTCCAAGGAAGGGTGCTGGCTAGCAAGAGCTTTCAGTGCTGGCACTTTTCATCTCTGAGCAATTGCTCGACGTTTGCAATCTCTCAGCTCGTGTCTACGAGACGGAAAGAGAATGACCGTGACGTTTGGTGGCTACAGAAGCGCAAAGCCCCAGTGTTGCTGCGCCTGTGAAAGCGCTTCCAAGGAAGGGTGCTGGCTAGCAAGAGCTTTCAGTGCTGGCACTTTTCATCTCTGAGCAATTGCTCGACCTTTGCAATTTCGCACCTGAGCTCTCTTTAGAGTGTGCTAGAGGATGAGCAGAAGATTAGGTGGCTAGAGAAGCCCAGAGCCCCTGTGTTCTTAGGCCTACAAAAGCACTTCCAAGGAAGGGTGCTGGCTAGCAACAGCTTTCAGTGCTGGCACTTTTCATCTCTGAGCAATTGCTCGACGTTTGCAATCTCTCAGCTCGTGTCTACGAGACGGAAAGAGAATGACCGTGACGTTTGGTGGCTAGAGAAGCGCAAAGCCCCAGTGTTGCTGCGCCTGTGAAAGCGCTTCCAAGGAAGGGTGCTGGCTAGCAAGAGCTTTCAGTGCTGGCACTTTTCATCTCTGAGCAATTGCTCGACGTTTTCCAATTTCTCAGCTCGTGTCTACGAGACGGAGAGATAGTGACCGTGACGTTTGGTGGCTAGAGAAGCGCAAAGCCCCAGTGTTGCTGCGCCTGTGAAAGCGCTTCCAAGGAAGGGTGCTGGCTAGCAAGAGCTTTCAGTGCTGGCACTTTTCATCTCTGAGCAATTGCTCGACGTTTGCAATCTCTCAGCTCGTGTCTACGAGACGGAAAGAGAATGACCGTGACGTTTGGTGGCTAGAGAAGCGCAAAGCCCCAGTGTTGCTGCGCCTGTGAAAGCGCTTCCAAGGAAGGGTGCTGGCTAGCAAGAGCTTTCAGTGCTGGCACTTTTCATCTCTGAGCAATTGCTCGACCTTTGCAATTTCGCACCTGAGCTCTCTTTAGAGTGTGCGAGAGGATGAGCAGAAGATTAGGTGGCTAGAGAAGCCCAGAGCCCCTGTGTTCTTAGGCCTACAAAAGCACTTCCAAGGAAGGGTGCTGGCTAGCAACAGCTTTCAGTGCTGGCACTTTTCATCTCTGAGCAATTGCTCGACGTTTGCAATCTCTCAGCTCGTGTCTACGAGACGGAAAGAGAATGACCGTGACGTTTGGTGGCTAGAGAAGCGCAAAGCCCCAGTGTTGCTGCGCCTGTGAAAGCGCTTCCAAGGAAGGGTGCTGGCTAGCAACAGCTTTCAGTGCTGGCACTTTTCATCTCTGAGCAATTGCTCGACCTTTGCAATTTCTCACCTGAGCTCTCTTTAGAGTGCGCGAGAGGATGAGCAGAAGATTAGGTGGCTAGAGAAGCCCAGAGCCCCAGTGTTCTTAGGCCTACAAAAGCGCTTCCAAGGAAGGGTGCTGGCTAGCAAGAGCTTTCAGTGCTGGCACTTTTCATCTCTGAGCAATTGCTCGACGTTTGCAATTTCTCAGCTCGTGTCTACGAGACGGAGAGATAGTGACCGTGACGTTTGGTGGCTAGAGAAGCGCAAAGCCCCAGTGTTGCTGCGCCTGTGAAAGCGCTTCCAAGGAAGGGTGCTGGCTAGCAAGAGCTTTCAGTGCTGACACTTTTCATCTCTGAGCAATTGCTTGACCTTTGCAATTTCTCACCTGAGCTCTCTTTAGACTGCGCGAGAGGATGAGCAGAAGATTAGGTGGCTAGAGAAGCCCAGAGCCCCTGTGTTCTAAGGGCTACAAGAGTGTTTCCAAGGAAGGGTGCTGGCTAGCAAGAGCTTTCAGTGCTGGCACTTTTCATCTCTGAGCAATTGCTCGACGTTTGCAATTTCTCAGCTCGTGTCTACGAGACGGAAAGAGAATGACCGTGAAGTTTGGTGGGTAGAGAAGCGCAAAGCCCCAGTGTTGCTGCGCCTGGGAAAGCGCTTCCAAGAAAGGGTGCTGGCTAGCAAGAGCTTTCAGTGCTGGCACTTTTCATCTCTGAGCAATTGCTCGACGTTTGCAATTTCTCACCTGAGCTCTCTTTAGAGTGCGCGAGAGGATGAGCAGAAGATGAGGTGGCTAGAGAAGCCCAGAGCCCCAGTGTTCTTAGGCCTACAAAAGCGCTTCCAAGGAAGGGTGCTGGCTAGCAACAGCTTTCTGTGCTGGCACTTTTCATCTCTGAGCAATTGCTCGACGTTTGCAATTTCTCAGCTCGTGTCTACGAGACGGAGAGAGATAGTGACCGTGACGTTTGGTGGGTAGAGAAGCGCAAAGCCCCAGTGTTGCTGCGCCTGTGAAAGCGCTTCCAAGGAAGGGTGCTGGCTAGCAACAGCTTTCAGTGCTGGCACTTTTCATCTCTGAGCAATTGCTCGACGTTTGCAATTTCTCAGCTCGTGTCTACGAGACAGAGAGATAGTGACTGTGACATTTGGTGGCTAGAGAAGCGCAAAGCCCCAGTGTTACTGCGCCTGTGAAAGCGCTTCCAAGGAAGGGTGCTGGCTAGCAAGAGCTTTCAGTGCTGGCACTTTTCATCTCTGAGCAATTGCTCGACGTTTGCAATTTCTCACCTGAGCTCTCTTTAGAGTGCGCGAGAGGATGAGCAGAAGATTAGGTGGCTAGAGAAGCACAGAGCCCCTGTGTTCTAAGGGCTACAAGAGCGCTTCCAAGGAAGGGTGCCGGTTAGCAAGAGCTTTCAGTGCTGGCACTTTTCATCTCTGAGCAATTGCTCGACGTTTGCAATCTCTCAGCTCGTATCTACGAGACGGAAAGAGAATGACCGTGACGTTTGGTGGCTAGAGAAGCGCAAAGCCCCAGTGTTGCTGCGCCTGTGAAAGCGCTTCCAAGGAAGGGTGCTGGCTAGCAAGAGCTTTCAGTGCTGACACTTTTCATCTCTGAGCAATTGCTTGACCTTTGCAATTTCTCACCTGAGCTCTCTTTAGAGTGCGCGAGAGGATGAGCAGAAGATTAGGTGGCTAGAGAAGCCCAGAGCCCCAGTGTTCTTAGGCCTACGAAAGCGCTTCCAAGGAAGGGTGCTGGCTAGCAAGAGCTTTCAGTGCTGGCACTTTTCATCTCTGAGCAATTGCTCGACGTTTGCAATCTCTCAGCTCGTGTCTACGAGATGGAAAGAGAATGACCGTGACGTTTGGTGGCTAGAGAAGCGCAAAGCCCCAGTGTTGCTGCGCCTGTGAAAGCGCTTCCAAGGAAGGGTGCTGGCTAGCAAGAGCTTTCAGTGCTGGCACTTTTCATCTCTGAGCAATTGCTCGACCTTTGCAATTTCTCACCTGAGTTCTCTTTAGAGTGCGCGAGAGGATGAGCAGAAGATTAGGTGGCTAGAGAAGCCCAGAGCCCCAGTGTTCTTAGGGCTACAAGAGCGTTTCCAAGGAAGGGTGCTGGCTAGCAACAGCTTTCAGTGCTGGCACTTTTCATCTCTGAGCAATTGCTCGACGTTTGCAATTTCTCACCTGAGCTCTCTTTAGACTGCGCGAGAGGATGAGCAGAATATTAGGTGGCTAGAGAAGCCCAGAGCCCCTGTGTTCTCAGGCCTACAAGAGCGTTTCCAAGGAAGGGTGCCGGCTAGCAAGAGCTTTCAGTGCTGGCACTTTTCATCTCTGAGCAATTGCTCGACGTTTGCAATTTCTCAGCTCGTGTCTACGAGACGGAGAGATAGTGACTGTGACATTTGGTGGGTAGAGAAGCGCAAAGCCCCAGTGTTGCTGCGCCTGTGAAAGCGCTTCCAAGGAAGGGTGCTGGCTAGCAACAGCTTTCAGTGCTGGCACTTTTCATCTCTGAGCAATTGCTCGACCTTTGCAATTTCTCACCTGAGCTCTCTTTAGAGTGCGCGAGAGGATGAGCAGAAGATTAGGTGGCTAGAGAAGCCCAGAGCCCCAGTGTTCTTAGGCCTACAAAAGCGCTTCCAAGGAAGGGTGCTGGCTAGCAAGAGCTTTCAGTGCTGGCACTTTTCATCTCTGAGCAATTGCTCGACGTTTGCAATTTCTCAGCTCGTGTCTACGAGACGGAAAGAGAATGACCGTGAAGTTTGGTGGGTAGAGAAGCGCAAAGCCCCAGTGTTGCTGCGCCTGTGAAAGCGCTTCCAAGGAAGGGTGCTGGCTAGCAAGAGCTTTCAGTGCTGGCACTTTTCATCTCTGAGCAATTGCTTGACGTTTGCAATTTCTCAGCTCGTGTCTACGAGACAGAGAGATAGTGACTGTGACATTTGGTGGCTAGAGAAGCGCAAAGCCCCAGTGTTGCTGCGCCTGTGAAAGCGCTTCCAAGGAAGGGTGCTGGCTAGCAAGAGCTTTCAGTGCTGGCACTTTTCATCTCTGAGCAATTGCTCGACGTTTGCAATTTCTCACCTGAGCTCTCTTTAGACTGCGCGAGAGGATGAGCAGAAGATTAGGTGGCTAGAGAAGCCCAGAGCCCCAGTGTTCTTAGGCCTACAAGAGCGTTTCCAAGGAAGGGTGCTAGCTAGCAAGAGCTTTCAGTGCTGGCACTTTTCATCTCTGAGCAATTGCTCGACGTTTGCAATTTCTCACCTGAGCTCTCTTTAGACTGCGCGAGAGGATGAGCAGAAGATTAGGTGGCTAGAGAAGCCCAGAGCCCCAGTGTTCTTAGGCCTACAAAAGCACTTCCAAGGAAGGGTGCTAGCTAGCAAGAGCTTTCAGTGCTGGCACTTTTCATCTCTGAGCAATTGCTCGACGTTTGCAATGTCTCAGCTCGTGTCTACGAGACGGAGAGATAGTGACCGTGACGTTTGGTGGCTAGAGAAGCGCAAAGCCCCAGTGTTGCTGCGCCTGTGAAAGCGCTTCCAAGGAAGGGTGCTGGCTAGCAAGAGCTTTCAGTGCTGACACTTTTCATCTCTGAGCAATTGCTTGACCTTTGCAATTTCTCACCTGAGCTCTCTTTAGACTGCGCGAGAGGATGAGCAGAAGATGAGGTGGCTAGAGAAGCCCAGAGCCCCTGTGTTCTTAGGCCTACAAAAGCGCTTCCAAGGAAGGGTGCTGGCTAGCAAGAGCTTTCAGTGCTGGCACTTTTCATCTCTGAGCAATTGCTCGACGTTTGCAATTTCTCAGCTCGTGTCTACGAGATGGAAAGAGAATGATCGTGACGTTTGGTGGCTAGAGAAGCGCAAAGCCCCAGTGTTGCTGCGCCTGTGAAAGCGCTTCCAAGGAAGGGTGCTGGCTAGCAACAGCTTTCAGTGCTGGCACTTTTCATCTCTGAGCAATTGCTCGACGTTTGCAATTTCTCACCTGAGCTCTCTTTAGAGTGCGCGAGAGGATGAGCAGAAGATTAGGTGGCTAGAGAAGCCCAGAGCCCCAGTGTTCTTAGGGCTACAAGAGCGTTTCCAAGGAAGGGTGCTGGCTAGCAACAGCTTTCAGTGCTGGCACTTTTCATCTCTGAGCAATTGCTCGACCTTTGCAATTTCTCACCTGAGCTCTCTTTAGACTGCGCGAGAGGATGAGCAGAAGATTAGGTGGCTAGAGAAGCCCAGAGCCCCAGTGTTCTTAGGCCTACAAAAGCGCTTCCAAGGAAGGGTGCTGGCTAGCAACAGCTTTCAGTGCTGGCACTTTTCATCTCTGAGCAATTGCTTGACGTTTGCAATTTCTCAGCTCGTGTCTACGAGACAGAGAGATAGTGACTGTGACATTTGGTGGCTAGAGAAGCGCAAAGCCCCAGTGTTACTGCGCCTGTGAAAGCGCTTCCAAGGAAGGGTGCTGGCTAGCAAGAGCTTTCAGTGCTGGCACTTTTCATCTCTGAGCAATTGCTCGACGTTTGCAATTTCTCACCTGAGCTCTCTTTAGAGTGCGCGAGAGGATGAGCAGAAGATTAGGTGGCTAGAGAAGCCCAGAGCCCCAGTGTTCTTAGGCCTACAAGAGCGTTTCCAAGGAAGGGTGCTAGCTAGCAAGAGCTTTCAGTGCTGGCACTTTTCATCTCTGAGCAATTGCTCGACGTTTGCAATTTCTCACCTGAGCTCTCTTTAGAGTGCGCGAGAGGATGAGCAGAAGATTAGGTGGCTAGAGAAGCACAGAGCCCCTGTGTTCTAAGGGCTACAAGAGCGCTTCCAAGGAAGGGTGCCGGTTAGCAAGAGCTTTCAGTGCTGGCACTTTTCATCTCTGAGCAATTGCTCGACGTTTTCCAATTTCTCAGCTCGTGTCTACGAGACGGAGAGATAGTGACCGTGACATTTGGTGGCTAGAGAAGCGCAAAGCCCCAGTGTTGCTGCGCCTGTGAAAGCGCTTCCAAGGAAGGGTGCTGGCTAGCAACAGCTTTCAGTGCTGGCACTTTTCATCTCTGAGCAATTGCTCGACGTTTGCAATCTCTCAGCTCGTGTCTACGAGACGGAAAGAGAATGACCGTGACGTTTGGTGGCTAGAGAAGCGCAAAGCCCCAGTGTTGCTGCGCCTGTGAAAGCGCTTCCAAGGAAGGGTGCTGGCTAGCAAGAGCTTTCAGTGCTGGCACTTTTCATCTCTGAGCAATTGCTCGACCTTTGCAATTTCTCACCTGAGCTCTCTTTAGAGTGCGCGAGAGGATGAGCAGAAGATTAGGTGGCTAGAGAAGCCCAGAGCCCCAGTGTTCTTAGGCCTACAAAAGCACTTCCAAGGAAGGGTGCTGGCTAGCAAGAGCTTTCAGTGCTGGCACTTTTCATCTCTGAGCAATTGCTCGACGTTTGCAATTTCTCAGCTTGTGTCTACGAGACGGAGAGATAGTGACCGTGACGTTTGGTGGCTAGAGAAGCGCAAAGCCCCAGTGTTGCTGCGCCTGTGAAAGCGCTTCCAAGGAAGGGTGCTGGCTAGCAAGAGCTTTCAGTGCTGACACTTTTCATCTCTGAGCAATTGCTTGACCTTTGCAATTTCTCACCTGAGCTCTCTTTAGACTGCGCGAGAGGATGAGCAGAAGATGAGGTGGCTAGAGAAGCCCAGAGCCCCAGTGTTCTTAGGCCTACAAAAGCGCTTCCAAGGAAGGGTGCTGGCTAGCAAGAGCTTTCAGTGCTGGCACTTTTCATCTCTGAGCAATTGCTCGACGTTTGCAATCTCTCAGCTCGTGTCTAAGAGATGGAAAGAGAATGACCGTGATGTTTGGTGGGTAGAGAAGCGCAAAGCCCCAGTGTTGCTGCGCCTGTGAAAGCGCTTCCAAGGAAGGGTGCTGGCTAGCAAGAGCTTTCAGTGCTGGCACTTTTCATCTCTGAGCAATTGCTCGACGTTTGCAATTTCTCACCTGAGCTCTCTTTAGAATGCGCGAGAGGATGAGCAGAAGATTAGGTGGCTAGAGAAGCACAGAGCCCCTGTGTTCTAAGGGCTACAAGAGCGCTTCCAAGGAAGGGTGCCGGCTAGCAAGAGCTTTCAGTGCTGGCTCTTTTCATCTCTGAGCAATTGTTCGACGTTTTCCAATTTCTCAGCTCGTGTCTACGAGACGGAGAGATAGTGACCGTGACATTTGGTGGCTACAGAAGCGCAAAGCCCCAGTGTTGCTGCGCCTGTGAAAGTGCTTCCAAGGAAGGGTGCTGGCTAGCAACAGCTTTCAGTGCTGGCACTTTTCATCTCTGAGCAATTGCTCGACGTTTGCAATCTCTCAGCTCGTGTCTACGAGATGGAAAGAGAATGACCGTGACGTTTGGTGGCTAGAGAAGTTCAAAGCCCCAGTGTTGCTGCGCCTGTGAAAGCGCTTCCAAGGAAGGGTGCTGGCTAACAAGAGCTTTCAGTGCTGGCACTTTTCATCTCTGAGCAATTGCTCGACCTTTGCAATTTCTCACCTGAGCTCTCTTTAGAGTGCGAGAGAGGATGAGCAGAAGATTAGGTGGCTAGAGAAGCCCAGAGCCCCTGTGTTCTTAGGCCTACAAAAGCACTTCCAAGGAAGGGTGCTGGCTAGCAAGAGCTTTCAGTGCTGGCACTTTTCATCTCTGAGCAATTGCTCGACGTTTGCAATCTCTCAGCTCGTGTCTACGAGACGGAGAGATAGTGACCGTGACGTTTGGTGGCTAGAGAAGCGCAAAGCCCCAGTGTTGCTGCACCTGTGAAAGCGCTTCCAAGGAAGGGTGCTGGCTAGCAAGAGCTTTCAGTGCTGGCACTTTTCATCTCTGAGCAATTGCTCGACGTTTGCAATTTCTCACCTGAGTTCTCTTTAGAGTGCGCGAGAGGATGAGCAGAAGATTAGGTGGCTAGAGAAGCCCAGAGCCCCAGTGTTCTTAGGGCTACAAGAGCGTTTCCAAGGAAGGGTGCTGGCTAGCAACAGCTTTCAGTGCTGGCACTTTTCATCTCTGAGCAATTGCTCGACGTTTGCAATTTCTCACCTGAGCTCTCTTTAGACTGCGCGAGAGGATGAGCAGAAGATTAGGTGGCTAGAGAAGCCCAGAGCCCCTGTGTTCTAAGGGCTACAAGAGCGTTTCCAAGGAAGGGTGCTGGCTAGCAAGAGCTTTCAGTGCTGGCACTTTTCATCTCTGAGCAATTGCTCGACGTTTGCAATTTCTCAGCTCGTGTCTAAGAGATGGAAAGAGAATGACCGTGAAGTTTGGTGGGTAGAGAAGCGCAAAGCCCCAGTGTTGCTGCGCCTGGGAAAGCGCTTCCAAGAAAGGGTGCTGGCTAGCAAGAGCTTTCAGTGCTGGCACTTTTCATCTCTGAGCAATTGCTCGACGTTTGCAATTTCTCACCTGAGCTCTCTTTAGACTGCGCGAGAGGATGAGCAGAAGATTAGGTGGCTAGAGAAGCCCAGAGCCCCAGTGTTCTTAGGCCTACAAAAGCGCTTCCAAGGAAGGGTGCTGGCTAGCAACAGCTTTCTGTGCTGGCACTTTTCATCTCTGAGCAATTGCTCGACGTTTGCAATTTCTCAGCTCGTGTCTACGAGACGGAGAGAGATAGTGACCGTGACGTTTGGTGGGTAGAGAAGCGCAAAGCCCCAGTGTTGCTGCGCCTGTGAAAGCGCTTCCAAGGAAGGGTGCTGGCTAGCAACAGCTTTCAGTGCTGGCACTTTTCATCTCTGAGCAATTGCTCGACGTTTGCAATTTCTCAGCTCGTGTCTACGAGACAGAGAGATAGTGACTGTGACATTTGGTGGCTAGAGAAGCGCAAAGCCCCAGTGTTACTGCGCCTGTGAAAGCGCTTCCAAGGAAGGGTGCTGGCTAGCAAGAGCTTTCAGTGCTGGCACTTTTCATCTCTGAGCAATTGCTCGACGTTTGCAATTTCTCACCTGAGCTCTCTTTAGAGTGCGCGAGAGGATGAGCAGAAGATTAGGTGGCTAGAGAAGCCCAGAGCCCCAGTGTTCTTAGGCCTACAAAAGCGTTTCCAAGGAAGGGTGCTAGCTAGCAAGAGCTTTCAGTGCTGGCACTTTTCATCTCTGAGCAATTGCTCGACGTTTGCAATTTCTCACCTGAGCTCTCTTTAGAGTGCGCGAGAGGATGAGCAGAAGATTAGGTGGCTAGAGAAGCCCAGAGCCCCTGTGTTCTAAGGGCTACAAGAGCGCTTCCAAGGAAGGGTGCCGGTTAGCAAGAGCTTTCAGTGCTGGCACTTTTCATCTCTGAGCAATTGCTCGACGTTTTCCAATTTCTCAGCTCGTGTCTACGAGACGGAGAGATAGTGACCGTGACGTTTGGTGGCTAGAGAAGCGCAAAGCCCCAGTGTTGCTGCGCCTGTGAAAGCGCTTCCAAGGAAGGGTGCTGGCTAGCAACAGCTTTCAGTGCTGGCACTTTTCATCTCTGAGCAATTGCTCGACCTTTGCAATTTCTCACCTGAGCTCTCTTTAGAGTGCGCGAGAGGATGAGCAGAAGATTAGGTGGCTAGAGAAGCCCAGAGCCCCAGTGTTCTTAGGCCTACAAAAGCACTTCCAAGGAAGGGTGCTGGCTAGCAACAGCTTTCAGTGCTGGCACTTTTCATCTCTGAGCAATTGCTCGACGTTTGCAATTTCTCAGCTCGTGTCTACGAGACGGAGAGATAGTGACCGTGACGTTTGGTGGCTAGAGAAGCGCAAAGCCCCAGTGTTGCTGTGCCTGGGAAAGCGCTTCCAAGAAAGGGTGCTGGCTAGCAAGAGCTTTCAGTGCTGGCACTTTTCATCTCTGAGCAATTGCTCGACGTTTGCAATTTCTCACCTGAGCTCTCTTTAGACTGCGCGAGAGGATGAGCAGAAGATTAGGTGGCTAGAGAAGCCCAGAGCCCCAGTGTTCTTAGGCCTACAAAAGCGCTTCCAAGGAAGGGTGCTGGCTAGCAACAGCTTTCTGTGCTGGCACTTTTCATCTCTGAGCAATTGCTCGACGTTTGCAATTTCTCAGCTCGTGTCTACGAGACGGAGAGAGATAGTGACCGTGACGTTTGGTGGGTAGAGAAGCGCAAAGCCCCAGTGTTGCTGCGCCTGTGAAAGCGCTTCCAAGGAAGGGTGCTGGCTAGCAACAGCTTTCAGTGCTGGCACTTTTCATCTCTGAGCAATTGCTCGACGTTTGCAATTTCTCAGCTCGTGTCTACGAGACAGAGAGATAGTGACTGTGACATTTGGTGGCTAGAGAAGCGCAAAGCCCCAGTGTTACTGCGCCTGTGAAAGCGCTTCCAAGGAAGGGTGCTGGCTAGCAACAGCTTTCAGTGCTGGCACTTTTCATCTCTGAGCAATTGCTCGACGTTTGCAATTTCTCACCTGAGCTCTCTTTAGAGTGCGCGAGAGGATGAGCAGAAGATTAGGTGGCTAGAGAAGCACAGAGCCCCTGTGTTCTAAGGGCTACAAGAGCGCTTCAAAGGAAGGGTGCCGGTTAGCAAGAGCTTTCAGTGCTGGCACTTTTCATCTCTGAGCAATTGCTCGACGTTTTCCAATTTCTCAGCTCGTGTCTACGAGACGGAGAGATAGTGACCGTGACATTTGGTGGCTAGAGAAGCGCAAAGCCCCAGTGTTGCTGCGCCTGTGAAAGCGCTTCCAAGGAAGGGTGCTGGCTAGCAACAGCTTTCAGTGCTGGCACTTTTCATCTCTGAGCAATTGCTCGACCTTTGCAATTTCTCACCTGAGCTCTCTTTAGAGTGCGCGAGAGGATGAGCAGAAGATTAGGTGGCTAGAGAAGCCCAGAGCCCCAGTGTTCTTAGGGCTACAAAAGCACTTCCAAGGAAGGGTGCTGGCTAGCAAGAGCTTTCAGTGCTGGCACTTTTCATCTCTGAGCAATTGCTCGACGTTTGCAATTTCTCAGCTCGTGTCTACGAGACGGAGAGATAGTGACCGTGACGTTTGGTGGCTAGAGAAGCGCAAAGCCCCAGTGTTGCTGCGCCTGTGAAAGCGCTTCCAAGGAAGGGTGCTGGCTAGCAAGAGCTTTCAGTGCTGACACTTTTCATCTCTGAGCAATTGCTCGACCTTTGCAATTTCTCACCTGAGCTCTCTTTAGACTGCGCGAGAGGATGAGCAGAAGATTAGGTGGCTAGAGAAGCCCAGAGCCCCAGTGTTCTTAGGCCTACAAAAGCGCTTCCAAGGAAGGGTGCTGGCTAGCAAGAGCTTTCAGTGCTGGCACTTTTCATCTCTGAGCAATTGCTCAACGTTTGCAATCTCTCAGCTCGTGTCTAAGAGATGGAAAGAGAATGACCGTGATGTTTGGTGGGTAGAGAAGCGCAAAGCCCCAGTGTTGCTGCGCCTGTGAAAGCGCTTCCAAGGAAGGGTGCTGGCTAGCAAGAGCTTTCAGTGCTGGCACTTTTCATCTCTGAGCAATTGCTCGACGTTTGCAATTTCTCACCTGAGCTCTCTTTAGAATGCGCGAGAGGATGAGCAGAAGATTAGGTGGCTAGAGAAGCACAGAGCCCCTGTGTTCTAAGGGCTACAAGAGCGCTTCCAAGGAAGGGTGCCGGCTAGCAAGAGCTTTCAGTGCTGGCACTTTTCATCTCTGAGCAATTGCTCGACGTTTTCCAATTTCTCAGCTCGTGTCTAAGAGACGGAGAGATAGTGACCGTGACGTTTGGTGGCTAGAGAAGCGCAAAGCCCCAGTGTTGCTGCGCCTGTGAAAGCGCTTCCAAGGAAGGGTGCTGGCTAGCAACAGCTTTCAGTGCTGGCACTTTTCATCTCTGAGCAATTGCTCGACGTTTGCAATCTCTCAGCTCGTGTCTACGAGACGGAAAGAGAATGACCGTGACGTTTGGTGGCTAGAGAAGCGCAAAGCCCCAGTGTTGCTGCGCCTGTGAAAGCGCTTCCAAGGAAGGGTGCTGGCTAGCAAGAGCTTTCAGTGCTGGCACTTTTCATCTCTGAGCAATTGCTCGACCTTTGCAATTTCGCACCTGAGCTCTCTTTAGAGTGTGCGAGAGGATGAGCAGAAGATTAGGTGGCTAGAGAAGCCCAGAGCCCCTGTGTTCTTAGGCCTACAAAAGCACTTCCAAGGAAGGGTGCTGGCTAGCAACAGCTTTCAGTGCTGGCACTTTTCATCTCTGAGCAATTGCTCGACGTTTGCAATCTCTCAGCTCGTGTCTACGAGACGGAAAGAGAATGACCGTGACGTTTGGTGGCTAGAGAAGCGCAAAGCCCCAGTGTTGCTGCGCCTGTGAAAGCGCTTCCAAGGAAGGGTGCTGGCTAGCAAGAGCTTTCAGTGCTGGCACTTTTCATCTCTGAGCAATTGCTCGACGTTTGCAATTTCTCACCTGAGCTCTCTTTAGAGTGCGCGAGAGGATGAGCAGAAGATTAGGTGGCTAGAGAAGCCCAGAGCCCCTGTGTTCTTAGGCCTACAAAAGCACTTCCAAGGAAGGGTGCTGGCTAGCAAGAGCTTTCAGTGCTGGCACTTTTCATCTCTGAGCAATTGCTCGACGTTTGCAATTTCTCAGCTCGTGTCTACGAGACGGAGAGATAGTGACCGTGACGTTTGGTGGCTAGAGAAGCGCAAAGCCCCAGTGTTGCTGCGCCTGTGAAAGCGCTTCCAAGGAAGGGTGCTGGCTAGCAAGAGCTTTCAGTGCTGACACTTTTCATCTCTGAGCAATTGCTTGACCTTTGCAATTTCTCACCTGAGCTCTCTTTAGACTGCGCGAGAGGATGAGCAGAAGATTAGGTGGCTAGAGATGCCCAGAGCCCCAGTGTTCTTAGGCCTACAAGAGCGTTTCCAAGGAAGGGTGCTAGCTAGCAAGAGCTTTCAGTGCTGGCACTTTTCATCTCTGAGCAATTGCTCGACGTTTGCAATTTCTCACCTGAGCTCTCTTTAGAGTGCGCGAGAGGATGAGCAGAAGATTAGGTGGCTAGAGAAGCACAGAGCCCCTGTGTTCTAAGGGCTACAAGAGCGCTTCCAAGGAAGGGTGCCGGTTAGCAAGAGCTTTCAGTGCTGGCACTTTTCATCTCTGAGCAATTGCTCGACGTTTTCCAATTTCTCAGCTCGTGTCTACGAGACGGAGAGATAGTGACCGTGACATTTGGTGGCTAGAGAAGCGCAAAGCCCCAGTGTTGCTGCGCCTGTGAAAGCGCTTCCAAGGAAGGGTGCTGGCTAGCAACAGCTTTCAGTGCTGGCACTTTTCATCTCTGAGCAATTGCTCGACGTTTGCAATCTCTCAGCTCGTGTCTACGAGACGGAAAGAGAATGACCGTGACGTTTGGTGGCTAGAGAAGCGCAAAGCCCCAGTGTTGCTGCGCCTGTGAAAGCGCTTCCAAGGAAGGGTGCTGGCTAGCAAGAGCTTTCAGTGCTGGCACTTTTCATCTCTGAGCAATTGCTCGACCTTTGCAATTTCTCACCTGAGCTCTCTTTAGACTGCGCGAGAGGATGAGCAGAAGATTAGGTGGCTAGAGAAGCCCAGAGCCCCAGTGTTCTTAGGCCTACAAAAGCACTTCCAAGGAAGGGTGCTGGCTAGCAACAGCTTTCAGTGCTGGCACTTTTCATCTCTGAGCAATTGCTCGACGTTTGCAATTTCTCAGCTCGTGTCTACGAGACGGAGAGATAGTGACCGTGACGTTTGGTGGCTAGAGAAGCGCAAAGCCCCAGTGTTGCTGCCCCTGTGAAAGCGCTTCCAAGGAAGGGTGCTGGCTAGCAAGAGCTTTCAGTGCTGGCACTTTTCATCTCTGAGCAATTGCTTGACCTTTGCAATTTCTCACCTGAGCTCTCTTTAGACTGCGCGAGAGGATGAGCAGAAGATGAGGTGGCTAGAGAAGCCCAGAGCCCCAGTGTTCTTAGGCCTACAAAAGCGCTTCCAAGGAAGGGTGCTGGCTAGCAAGAGCTTTCAGTGCTGGCACTTTTCATCTCTGAGCAATTGCTCGACGTTTGCAATCTCTCAGCTCGTGTCTAAGAGACGGAAAGAGAATGACCGTGACGTTTGGTGGGTAGAGAAGCGCAAAGCCCCAGTGTTGCTGCGCCTGTGAAAGCGCTTCCAAGGAAGGGTGCTGGCTAGCAAGAGCTTTCAGTGCTGGCACTTTTCATCTCTGAGCAATTGCTCGACCTTTGCAATTTCTCACCTGAGCTCTCTTTAGAATGCGCGAGAGGATGAGCAGAAGATTAGGTGGCTAGAGAAGCACAGAGCCCCAGTGTTCTAAGGGCTACAAGAGCGCTTCCAAGGAAGGGTGCTGGCTAGCAAGAGCTTTCAGTGCTGGCACTTTTCATCTCTGAGCAATTGCTCAACGTTTTCCAATTTCTCAGCTCGTGTCTACGAGACGGAGAGATAGTGACCGTGACATTTGGTGGCTAGAGAAGCGCAAAGCCCCAGTGTTGCTGCGCCTGTGAAAGCGCTTCCAAGGAAGGGTGCTGGCTAGCAACAGCTTTCAGTGCTGGCACTTTTCATCTCTGAGCAATTGCTCGACGTTTGCAATCTCTCAGCTCGTGTCTACGAGACGGAAAGAGAATGACCGTGACGTTTGGTGGCTAGAGAAGCGCAAAGCCCCAGTGTTGCTGCGCCTGTGAAAGCGCTTCCAAGGAAGGGTGCTGGCTAGCAAGAGCTTTCAGTGCTGGCACTTTTCATCTCTGAGCAATTGCTCGACCTTTGCAATTTCTCACCTGAGCTCTCTTTAGAGTGCGCGAGAGGATGAGCAGAAGATTAGGTGGCTAGAGAAACACAGAGCCCCAGTGTTCTTAGGCCTACAAAAGCACTTCCAAGGAAGGGTGCTGGCTAGCAACAGCTTTCAGTGCTGGCACTTTTCATCTCTGAGCAATTGCTCGACGTTTGCAATCTCTCAGCTCGTGTCTACGAGACGGAAAGAGAATGACCGTGACGTTTGGTGGCTAGAGAAGCGCAAAGCCCCAGTGTTGCTGCGCCTGTGAAAGCGCTTCCAAGGAAGGGTGCTGGCTAGCAACAGCTTTCAGTGCTGGCACTTTTCATCTCTGAGCAATTGCTCGACGTTTGCAATTTCTCAGCTCGTGTGTATGAGACGGAGAGATAGTGACCGTGACGTTTGGTGGCTAGAGAAGCGCAAAGCCCCAGTGTTGCTGCGCCTGTGAAAGCGCTTCCAAGGAAGGGTGCTGGCTAGCAAGAGCTTTCAGCGCTGACACTTTTCATCTCTGAGCAATTGCTTGACCTTTGCAATTTCTCACCTGAGCTCTCTTTAGAGTGCGCGAGAGGATGAGCAGAAGATTAGGTGGCTAGAGAAGCCCAGAGCCCCAGTGTTCTTAGGCCTACAAAAGCACTTCCAAGGAAGGGTGCTGGCTAGCAAGAGCTTTCAGTGCTGGCACTTTTCATCTCTGAGCAATTGCTCGACGTTTGCAATCTCTCAGCTCATGTCTAAGAGATGGAAAGAGAATGACCGTGATGTTTGGTGGGTAGAGAAGCGCAAAGCCCCAGTGTTGCTGCGCCTGTGAAAGCGCTTCCAAGGAAGGGTGCTGGCTAGCAAGAGCTTTCAGTGCTGGCACTTTTCATCTCTGAGCAATTGCTCGACGTTTGCAATTTCTCACCTGAGCTCTCTTTAGAGTGCGCGAGAGGATGAGCAGAAGATTAGGTGGCTAGAGAAGCCCAGAGCCCCAGTGTTCTTTGGCCTACAAAAGCGCTTCCAAGGAAGGGTGCTGGCTAGCAACAGCTTTCTGTGCTGGCACTTTTCATCTCTGAGCAATTGCTCGACGTTTGCAATTTCTCAGCTCGTGTCTACGAGACGGAGAGAGATAGTGACCGTGACGTTTGGTGGGTAGAGAAGCGCAAAGCCCCAGTGTTGCTGCGCCTGTGAAAGCGCTTCCAAGGAAGGGTGCTGGCTAGCAACAGCTTTCAGTGCTGGCACTTTTCATCTCTGAGCAATTGCTCGACGTTTGCAATTTCTCAGCTCGTGTCTACGAGACAGAGAGATAGTGACTGTGACATTTGGTGGCTAGAGAAGCGCAAAGCCCCAGTGTTACTGCGCCTGTGAAAGCGCTTCCAAGGAAGGGTGCTGGCTAGCAAGAGCTTTCAGTGCTGGCACTTTTCATCTCTGAGCAATTGCTCGACGTTTGCAATTTCTCACCTGAGCTCCCTTTAGACTGCGCGAGAGGATGAGCAGAAGATTAGGTGGCTAGAGAAGCCCAGAGCCCCAGTGTTCTTAGGCCTACAAGAGCGTTTCCAAGGAAGGGTGCTAGCTAGCAAGAGCTTTCAGTGCTGGCACTTTTCATCTCTGAGCAATTGCTCGACGTTTGCAATTTCTCACCCGAGCTCTCTTTAGAGTGCGCGAGAGGATGAGCAGAAGATTAGGTGGCTAGAGAAGCACAGAGCCCCTGTGTTCTAAGGGCTACAAGAGCGCTTCCAAGGAAGGGTGCCGGTTAGCAAGAGCTTTCAGTGCTGGCACTTTTCATCTCTGAGCAATTGCTCGACGTTTTCCAATTTCTCAGCTCGTGTCTACGAGACGGAGAGATAGTGACCGTGACATTTGGTGGCTAGAGAAGCGCAAAGCCCCAGTGTTGCTGCGCCTGTGAAAGTGCTTCCAAGGAAGGGTGCTGGCTAGCAAGAGCTTTCAGTGCTGGCACTTTTCATCTCTGAGCAATTGCTCGATGTTTGCAATCTCTCAGCTCGTGTCTAAGAGATGGAAAGAGAATGACCGTGACGTTTGGTGGCTAGAGAAGCGCAAAGCCCCAGTGTTGCTGCGCCTGTGAAAGCGCTTCCAAGGAAGGGTGCTGGCTACCAACAGCTTTCAGTGCTGGCACTTTTCATCTCTGAGCAATTGCTCGACCTTTGCAATTTCTCACCTGAGCTCTCTTTAGAGTGCGCGAGAGGATGAGCAGAAGATTAGGTGGCTAGAGAAGCCCAGAGCCCCAGTGTTCTTAGGCCTACAAAAGCACTTCCAAGGAAGGGTGCTGGCTAGCAACAGCTTTCAGTGCTGGCACTTTTCATCTCTGAGCAATTGCTCGACGTTTGCAATTTCTCAGCTCGTGTCTACGAGACGGAGAGATAGTGACCGTGACGTTTGGTGGGTAGAGAAGCGCAAAGCCCCAGTGTTGCTGCGCCTGTGAAAGCGCTTCCAAGGAAGGGTGCTGGCTAGCAACAGCTTTCAGTGCTGGCACTTTTCATCTCTGAGCAATTGCTCGACGTTTGCAATTTCTCACCTGAGCTCTCTTTAGAATGCGCGAGAGGATGAGCAGAAGATTAGGTGGCTAGAGAAGCCCAGAGCCCCAGTGTTCTAAGGGCTACAAGAGCGCTTCCAAGGAAGGGTGCTGGCTAGCAAGAGCTTTCAGTGCTGGCACTTTTCATCTCTGAGCAATTGCTCAACGTTTTCCAATTTCTCAGCTCGTGTCTACGAGACGGAGAGATAGTGACCGTGACATTTGGTGGCTAGAGAAGCGCAAAGCCCCAGTGTTGCTGCGCCTGTGAAAGCGCTTCCAAGGAAGGGTGCTGGCTAGCAACAGCTTTCAGTGCTGGCACTTCTCATCTCTGAGCAATTGCTCGACGTTTGCAATCTCTCAGCTCGTGTCTACGAGACGGAAAGAGAATGACCGTGACCTTTGGTGGCTAGAGAAGCGCAAAGCCCCAGTGTTGCTGCGCCTGTGAAAGCGCTTCCAAGGAAGGGTGCTGGCTAGCAACAGCTTTCAGTGCTGGCACTTTTCATCTCTGAGCAATTGCTCGACCTTTGCAATTTCTCACCTGAGCTCTCTTTAGAGTGTGCGAGAGGATGAGCAGAAGATTAGGTGGCTAGAGAAACACAGAGCCCCAGTGTTCTTAGGCCTACAAAAGCACTTCCAAGGAAGGGTGCTGGCTAGCAACAGCTTTCAGTGCTGGCACTTTTCATCTCTGAGCAATTGCTCGACGTTTGCAATCTCTCAGCTCGTGTCTACGAGACGGAAAGAGAATGACCGTGACGTTTGGTGGCTAGAGAAGCGCAAAGCCCCAGTGTTGCTGCGCCTGTGAAAGCGCTTCCAAGGAAGGGTGCTGGCTAGCAACAGCTTTCAGTGCTGGCACTTTTCATCTCTGAGCAATTGCTCGACGTTTGCAATTTCTCACCTGAGCTCTCTTTAGAGTGCGCGAGAGGATGAGCAGAAGATTAGGTGGCTAGAGAAGCCCAGAGCCCCAGTGTTCTTAGGCCTACAAAAGCACTTCCAAGGAAGGGTGCTGGCTAGCAACAGCTTTCAGTGCTGGCACTTTTCATCTCTGAGCAATTGCTCAACGTTTGCAATCTCTCAGCTCGTGTCTACGAGACGGAGAGATAGTGACCGTGACGTTTGGTGGGTAGAGAAGCGCAAAGCCCCAGTGTTGCTGCGCCTGTGAAAGCGCTTCCAAGGAAGGGTGCTGGCTAGCAAGAGCTTTCAGCGCTGACACTTTTCATCTCTGAGCAATTGCTTGACCTTTGCAATTTCTCACCTGAGCTCTCTTTAGACTGCGCGAGAGGATGAGCAGAAGATTAGGTGGCTAGAGAAGCCCAGAGCCCCTGTGTTCTTAGGCCTACAAAAGCGCTTCCAAGGAAGGGTGCTGGCTAGCAAGAGCTTTCAGTGCTGGCACTTTTCATCTCTGAGCAATTGCTCGACGTTTGCAATCTCTCAGCTCGTGTCTAAGAGATGGAAAGAGAATGACCGTGATGTTTGGTGGGTAGAGAAGCGCAAAGCCCCAGTGTTGCTGCGCCTGTGAAAGCGCTTCCAAGGAAGGGTGCTGGCTAGCAAGAGCTTTCAGTGCTGGCACTTTTCATCTCTGAGCAATTGCTCGACGTTTGCAATTTCTCACCTGAGCTCTCTTTAGACTGCGCGAGAGGATGAGCAGAAGATTAGGTGGCTAGAGAAGCCCAGAGCCCCAGTGTTCTTAGGCCTACAAAAGCGCTTCCAAGGAAGGGTGCTGGCTAGCAACAGCTTTCTGTGCTGGCACTTTTCATCTCTGAGCAATTGCTCGACTTTTGCAATTTCTCAGCTCGTGTCTACGAGACGGAGAGAGATAGTGACCGTGACGTTTGGTGGCTAGAGAAGCGCAAAGCCCCAGTGTTGCTGCGCCTGTGAAAGCGCTTCCAAGGAAGGGTGCTGGCTAGCAACAGCTTTCAGTGCTGGCACTTTTCATCTCTGAGCAATTGCTCGACGTTTGCAATTTCTCAGCTCGTGTCTACGAGACAGAGAGATAGTGACTGTGACATTTGGTGGCTAGAGAAGCGCAAAGCCCCAGTGTTAGTGCGCCTGTGAAAGCGCTTCCAAGGAAGGGTGCTGGCTAGCAAGAGCTTTCAGTGCTGGCACTTTTCATCTCTGAGCAATTGCTCGACGTTTGCAATTTCTCACCTGAGCTCCCTTTAGACTGCGCGAGAGGATGAGCAGAAGATTAGGTGGCTAGAGAAGCCCAGAGCCCCAGTGTTCTTAGGCCTACAAGAGCGTTTCCAAGGAAGGGTGCTAGCTAGCAAGAGCTTTCAGTGCTGGCACTTTTCATCTCTGAGCAATTGCTCGACGTTTGCAATTTCTCACCTGAGCTCTCTTTAGAGTGCGCGAGAGGATGAGCAGAAGATTAGGTGGCTAGAGAAGCACAGAGCCCCTGTGTTCTAAGGGCTACAAGAGCGCTTCCAAGGAAGGGTGCCGGTTAGCAAGAGCTTTCAGTGCTGGCACTTTTCATCTCTGAGCAATTGCTCGACGTTTTCCAATTTCTCAGCTCGTGTCTACGAGACGGAGAGATAGTGACCGTGACATTTGGTGGCTAGAGAAGCGCAAAGCCCCAGTGTTGCTGCGCCTGTGAAAGCGCTTCCAAGGAAGGGTGCTGGCTAGCAAGAGCTTTCAGTGCTGGCACTTTTCATCTCTGAGCAATTGCTCGATGTTTGCAATCTCTCAGCTCGTGTCTACGAGACGGAAAGAGAATGACCGTGACGTTTGGTGGCTAGAGAAGCGCAAAGCCCCAGTGTTGCTGCGCCTGTGAAAGCGCTTCCAAGGAAGGGTGCTGGCTAGCAAGAGCTTTCAGTGCTGGCACTTTTCATCTCTGAGCAATTGCTCGACGTTTGCAATCTCTCAGCTCGTGTCTACGAGACGGAAAGAGAATGACCGTGACCTTTGGTGGCTAGAGAAGCGCAAAGCCCCAGTGTTGCTGCGCCTGTGAAAGCGCTTCCAAGGAAGGGTGCTGGCTAGCAACAGCTTTCAGTGCTGGCACTTTTCATCTCTGAGCAATTGCTCGACCTTTGCAATTTCTCACCTGAGCTCTCTTTAGAGTGTGCGAGAGGATGAGCAGAAGATTAGGTGGCTAGAGAAACACAGAGCCCCTGTGTTCTTAGGCCTACAAAAGCACTTCCAAGGAAGGGTGCTGGCTAGCAACAGCTTTCAGTGCTGGCACTTTTCATCTCTGAGCAATTGCTCGACGTTTGCAATCTCTCAGCTCGTGTCTACGAGACGGAAAGAGAATGACCGTGACGTTTGGTGGCTAGAGAAGCGCAAAGCCCCAGTGTTGCTGCGCCTGTGAAAGCGCTTCCAAGGAAGGGTGCTGGCTAGCAACAGCTTTCAGTGCTGGCACTTTTCATCTCTGAGCAATTGCTCGACGTTTGCAATTTCTCACCTGAGCTCTCTTTAGAGTGCGCGAGAGGATGAGCAGAAGATTAGGTGGCTAGAGAAGCCCAGAGCCCCAGTGTTCTTAGGCCTACAAAAGCACTTCCAAGGAAGGGTGCTGGCTAGCAACAGCTTTCAGTGCTGGCACTTTTCATCTCTGAGCAATTGCTCGACGTTTGCAATCTCTCAGCTCGTGTCTACGAGACGGAGAGATAGTGACCGTGACGTTTGGTGGGTAGAGAAGCGCAAAGCCCCAGTGTTGCTGCGCCTGTGAAAGCGCTTCCAAGGAAGGGTGCTGGCTAGCAAGAGCTTTCAGCGCTGACACTTTTCATCTCTGAGCAATTGCTTGACCTTTGCAATTTCTCACCTGAGCTCTCTTTAGACTGCGCGAGAGGATGAGCAGAAGATTAGGTGGCTAGAGAAGCCCAGAGCCCCTGTGTTCTTAGGCCTACAAAAGCGCTTCCAAGGAAGGGTGCTGGCTAGCAAGAGCTTTCAGTGCTGGCACTTTTCATCTCTGAGCAATTGCTCGACGTTTGCAATCTCTCAGCTCGTGTCTAAGAGATGGAAAGAGAATGACCGTGATGTTTGGTGGGTAGAGAAGCGCAAAGCCCCAGTGTTGCTGCGCCTGTGAAAGCGCTTCCAAGGAAGGGTGCTGGCTAGCAAGAGCTTTCAGTGCTGGCACTTTTCATCTCTGAGCAATTGCTCGACGTTTGCAATTTCTCACCTGAGCTCTCTTTAGACTGCGCGAGAGGATGAGCAGAAGATTAGGTGGCTAGAGAAGCCCAGAGCCCCAGTGTTCTTAGGCCTACAAAAGCGCTTCCAAGGAAGGGTGCTGGCTAGCAACAGCTTTCTGTGCTGGCACTTTTCATCTCTGAGCAATTGCTCGACTTTTGCAATTTCTCAGCTCGTGTCTACGAGACGGAGAGAGATAGTGACCGTGACGTTTGGTGGCTAGAGAAGCGCAAAGCCCCAGTGTTGCTGCGCCTGTGAAAGCGCTTCCAAGGAAGGGTGCTGGCTAGCAACAGCTTTCAGTGCTGGCACTTTTCATCTCTGAGCAATTGCTCGACGTTTGCAATTTCTCAGCTCGTGTCTACGAGACAGAGAGATAGTGACTGTGACATTTGGTGGCTAGAGAAGCGCAAAGCCCCAGTGTTAGTGCGCCTGTGAAAGCGCTTCCAAGGAAGGGTGCTGGCTAGCAAGAGCTTTCAGTGCTGGCACTTTTCATCTCTGAGCAATTGCTCGACGTTTGCAATTTCTCACCTGAGCTCCCTTTAGACTGCGCGAGAGGATGAGCAGAAGATTAGGTGGCTAGAGAAGCCCAGAGCCCCAGTGTTCTTAGGCCTACAAGAGCGTTTCCAAGGAAGGGTGCTAGCTAGCAAGAGCTTTCAGTGCTGGCACTTTTCATCTCTGAGCAATTGCTCGACGTTTGCAATTTCTCACCTGAGCTCTCTTTAGAGTGCGCGAGAGGATGAGCAGAAGATTAGGTGGCTAGAGAAGCACAGAGCCCCTGTGTTCTAAGGGCTACAAGAGCGCTTCCAAGGAAGGGTGCCGGTTAGCAAGAGCTTTCAGTGCTGGCACTTTTCATCTCTGAGCAATTGCTCGACGTTTTCCAATTTCTCAGCTCGTGTCTACGAGACGGAGAGATAGTGACCGTGACATTTGGTGGCTAGAGAAGCGCAAAGCCCCAGTGTTGCTGCGCCTGTGAAAGCGCTTCCAAGGAAGGGTGCTGGCTAGCAAGAGCTTTCAGTGCTGGCACTTTTCATCTCTGAGCAATTGCTCGATGTTTGCAATCTCTCAGCTCGTGTCTACGAGACGGAAAGAGAATGACCGTGACGTTTGGTGGCTAGAGAAGCGCAAAGCCCCAGTGTTGCTGCGCCTGTGAAAGCGCTTCCAAGGAAGGGTGCTGGCTAGCAAGAGCTTTCAGTGCTGGCACTTTTCATCTCTGAGCAATTGCTCGACCTTTGCAATTTCTCACCTGAGCTCTCTTTAGAGTGCGCGAGAGGATGAGCAGAAGATTAGGTGGCTAGAGAAGCCCAGAGCCCCAGTGTTCTTAGGCCTACAAAAGCACTTCCAAGGAAGGGTGCTGGCTAGCAACAGCTTTCAGTGCTGGCACTTTTCATCTCTGAGCAATTGCTCGACGTTTGCAATTTCTCAGCTCGTGTCTACGAGACGGAGAGATAGTGACCGTGACGTTTGGTGGCTAGAGAAGCGCAAAGCCCCAGTGTTGCTGCGCCTGTGAAAGCGCTTCCAAGGAAGGGTGCTGGCTAGCAAGAGCTTTCAGTGCTGGCACTTTTCATCTCTGAGCAATTGCTCGACCTTTGCAATTTCTCACCTGAGCTCTCTTTAGAATGCGCGAGAGGATGAGCAGAAGATTAGGTGGCTAGAGAAGCACAGAGCCCCAGTGTTCTTGGGCCTACAAGAGCGCTTCCAAGGAAGGGTGCCGGCTAGCAAGAGCTTTCAGTGCTGGCACTTTTCATCTCTGAGCAATTGCTCGACGTTTTCCAATTTCTCAGCTCGTGTCTACGAGACGGAGAGATAGTGACCGTGACATTTGGTGGCTAGAGAAGCGCAAAGCCCCAGTGTTGCTGCGCCTGTGAAAGCGCTTCCAAGGAAGGGTGCTGGCTAGCAACAGCTTTCAGTGCTGGCACTTTTCATCTCTGAGCAATTGCTCGACGTTTGCAATCTCTCAGCTCGTGTCTACGAGACGGAAAGAGAATGACCGTGACGTTTGGTGGCTAGAGAAGCGCAAAGCCCCAGTGTTGCTGCGCCTGTGAAAGCGCTTCCAAGGAAGGGTGCTGGCTAGCAAGAGCTTTCAGTGCTGGCACTTTTCATCTCTGAGCAATTGCTTGACCTTTGCAATTTCGCACCTGAGCTCTCTTTAGAGTGTGCGAGAGGATGAGCAGAAGATTAGGTGGCTAGAGAAGCCCAGAGCCCCAGTGTTCTTAGGCCTACAAAAGCACTTCCAAGGAAGGGTGCTGGCTAGCAACAGCTTTCAGTGCTGGCACTTTTCATCTCTGAGCAATTGCTCGACGTTTGCAATCTCTCAGCTCGTGTCTACGAGACGGAAAGAGAATGACCGTGACGTTTGGTGGCTAGAGAAGCGCAAAGCCCCAGTGTTGCTGCGCCTGTGAAAGCGCTTCCAAGGAAGGGTGCTGGCTAGCAAGAGCTTTCAGTGCTGGCACTTTTCATCTCTGAGCAATTGCTCGACCTTTGCAATTTCTCACCTGAGCTCTCTTTAGAGTGCGCGAGAGGATGAGCAGAAGATTAGGTGGCTAGAGAAGCCCAGAGCCCCAGTGTTCTTGGGCCTACAAAAGCACTTCCAAGGAAGGGTGCTGGCTAGCAAGAGCTTTCAGTGCTGGCACTTTTCATCTCTGAGCAATTGCTCGACGTTTGCAATTTCTCAGCTCGTGTCTACGAGACGGAGAGATAGTGACCGTGACGTTTGGTGGCTAGAGAAGCGCAAAGCCCCAGTGTTGCTGCGCCTGTGAAAGCGCTTCCAAGGAAGGGTGCTGGCTAGCAAGAGCTTTCAGTGCTGACACTTTTCATCTCTGAGCAATTGCTTGACCTTTGCAATTTCTCACCTGAGCTCTCTTTAGACTGCGCGAGAGGATGAGCAGAAGATTAGGTGGCTAGAGAAGCCCAGAGCCCCAGTGTTCTTAGGCCTACAAAAGCGCTTCCAAGGAAGGGTGCTGGCTAGCAAGAGCTTTCAGTGCTGGCACTTTTCATCTCTGAGCAATTGCTCGACGTTTGCAATCTCTCAGCTCGTGTCTAAGAGATGGAAAGAGAATGACCGTGATGTTTGGTGGGTAGAGAAGCGCAAAGCCCCAGTGTTGCTGCGCCTGTGAAAGCGCTTCCAAGGAAGGGTGCTGGCTAGCAAGAGCTTTCAGTGCTGGCACTTTTCATCTCTGAGCAATTGCTCGACGTTTGCAATTTCTCACCTGAGCTCTCTTTAGACTGCGCGAGAGGATGAGCAGAAGATTAGGTGGCTAGAGAAGCCCAGAGCCCCAGTGTTCTTAGGCCTACAAAAGCGCTTCCAAGGAAGGGTGCTGGCTAGCAAGAGCTTTCAGTGCTGGCACTTTTCATCTCTGAGCAATTGCTCGACGTTTGCAATTTCTCAGCTCGTGTCTACGAGACGGAGAGAGATAGTGACCGTGACGTTTGGTGGCTAGAGAAGCGCAAAGCCCCAGTGTTGCTGCACCTGTGAAAGCGCTTCCAAGGAAGGGTGCTGGCTAGCAACAGCTTTCAGTGCTGGCACTTTTCATCTCTGAGCAATTGCTCGACGTTTGCAATTTCTCAGCTCGTGTCTACGAGACAGAGAGATAGTGACTGTGACATTTGGCGGCTAGAGAAGCGCAAAGCCCCAGTGTTACTGCGCCTGTGAAAGCGCTTCCAAGGAAGGGTGCTGGCTAGCAACAGCTTTCAGTGCTGGCACTTTTCATCTCTGAGCAATTGCTCGACCTTTGCAATTTCTCACCTGAGCTCTCTTTAGAGTGCGCGAGAGGATGAGCAGAAGATTAGGTGGCTAGAGAAGCCCAGAGCCCCAGTGTTCTTAGGCCTACAAGAGCGTTTCCAAGGAAGGGTGCTAGCTAGCAAGAGCTTTCAGTGCTGGCACTTTTCATCTCTGAGCAGTTGCTCGACGTTTGCAATTTCTCACCTGAGCTCTCTTTAGAGTGCGCGAGAGGATGAGCAGAAGATTAGGTGGCTAGAGAAGCACAGAGCCCCTGTGTTCTAAGGGCTACAAGAGCGCTTCCAAGGAAGGGTGCCGGTTAGCAAGAGCTTTCAGTGCTGGCACTTTTCATCTCTGAGCAATTGCTCGACGTTTTCCAATTTCTCAGCTCGTGTCTACGAGACGGAGAGATAGTGACCGTGACATTTGGTGGCTAGAGAAGCGCAAAGCCCCAGTGTTGCTGCGCCTGTGAAAGCGCTTCCAAGGAAGGGTGCTGGCTAGCAACAGCTTTCAGTGCTGGCACTTTTCATCTCTGAGCAATTGCTCGACGTTTGCAATCTCTCAGCTCGTGTCTACGAGACGGAAAGAGAATGACCGTGACGTTTGGTGGCTAGAGAAGCGCAAAGCCCCAGTGTTGCTGCGCCTGTGAAAGCGCTTCCAAGGAAGGGTGCTGGCTAGCAACAGCTTTCAGTGCTGGCACTTTTCATCTCTGAGCAATTGCTCGACCTTTGCAATTTCTCACCTGAGCTCTCTTTAGACTGCGCGAGAGGATGAGCAGAAGATTAGGTGGCTAGAGAAGCCCAGAGCCCCAGTGTTCTTAGGCCTACAAAAGCACTTCCAAGGAAGGGTGCTGGCTAGCAAGAGCTTTCAGTGCTGGCACTTTTCATCTCTGAGCAATTGCTCGACGTTTGCAATTTCTCAGCTCGTGTCTACGAGACGGAGAGATAGTGACCGTGACGTTTGGTGGCTAGAGAAGCGCAAAGCCCCAGTGTTGCTGCGCCTGTGAAAGCGCTTCCAAGGAAGGGTGCTGGCTAGCAAGAGCTTTCAGTGCTGACACTTTTCATCTCTGAGCAATTGCTTGACCTTTGCAATTTCTCACCTGAGCTCTCTTTAGACTGCGCGAGAGGATGAGCAGAAGATTAGGTGGCTAGAGAAGCCCAGAGCCCCAGTGTTCTTAGGCCTACAAAAGCGCTTCCAAGGAAGGGTGCTGGCTAGCAAGAGCTTTCAGTGCTGGCACTTTTCATCTCTGAGCAATTGCTCGACGTTTGCAATCTCTCAGCTCGTGTCTAAGAGATGGAAAGAGAATGACCGTGATGTTTGGTGGGTAGAGAAGCGCAAAGCCCCAGTGTTGCTGCGCCTGTGAAAGCGCTTCCAAGGAAGGGTGCTGGCTAGCAACAGCTTTCAGTGCTGGCACTTTTCATCTCTGAGCAATTGCTCGACGTTTGCAATTTCTCACCTGAGCTCTCTTTAGAGTGCGCGAGAGGATGAGCAGAAGATTAGGTGGCTAGAGAAGCACAGAGCCCCTGTGTTCTAAGGGCTACAAGAGCGCTTCCAAGGAAGGGTGCCGGCTAGCAAGAGCTTTCAGTGCTGGCACTTTTCATCTCTGAGCAATTGCTCGACGTTTTCCAATTTCTCAGCTCGTGTCTACGAGACGGAGAGATAGTGACCGTGACATTTGGTGGCTAGAGAAGCGCAAAGCCCCAGTGTTGCTGCGCCTGTGAAAGCGCTTCCAAGGAAGGGTGCTGGCTAGCAAGAGCTTTCAGTGCTGGCACTTTTCATCTCTGAGCAATTGCTCGACGTTTGCAATCTCTCAGCTCGTGTCTACGAGACGGAAAGAGAATGACCGTGACGTTTGGTGGCTAGAGAAGCGCAAAGCCCCAGTGTTGCTGCGCCTGTGAAAGCGCTTCCAAGGAAGGGTGCTGGCTAGCAAGAGCTTTCAGTGCTGGCACTTTTCATCTCTGAGCAATTGCTCGACGTTTGCAATTTCTCACCTGAGCTCTCTTTAGAGTGCGCGAGAGGATGAGCAGAAGATTAGGTGGCTAGAGAAGCCCAGAGCCCCAGTGTTCTTAGGCCTACAAAAGCGCTTCCAAGGAAGGGTGCTGGCTAGCAAGAGCTTTCAGTGCTGGCACTTTTCATCTCTGAGCAATTGCTCGACGTTTGCAATCTCTCAGCTCTTGTCTACGAGACGGAAAGAGAAGGACCGTGATGTTTGGTGGGTAGAGAAGCGCAAAGCCCCAGTGTTGCTGCGCCTGTGAAAGCGCTTCCAAGGAAGGGTGCTGGCTAGCAAGAGCTTTCAGTGCTGGCACTTTTCATCTCTGAGCAATTGCTCGACGTTTGCAATTTCTCACCTGAGCTCTCTTTAGAGTGCGCGAGAGGATGAGCAGAAGATTAGGTGGCTAGAGAAGCACAGAGCCCCTGTGTTCTAAGGGCTACAAGAGCGCTTCCAAGGAAGGGTGCCGGCTAGCAAGAGCTTTCAGTGCTGGCACTTTTCATCTCTGAGCAATTGCTCGACGTTTTCCAATTTCTCAGCTCGTGTCTACGAGACGGAGAGATAGTGACCGTGACATTTGGTGGCTAGAGAAGCGCAAAGCCCCAGTGTTGCTGCGCCTGTGAAAGCGCTTCCAAGGAAGGGTGCTGGCTAGCAACAGCTTTCAGTGCTGGCACTTTTCATCTCTGAGCAATTGCTTGACGTTTGCAAATTCTCAGCTCGTGTCTACGAGACGGAAAGAGAATGACCGTGACGTTTGGTGGCTAGAGAAGCGCAAAGCCCCAGTGTTGCTGCGCCTGTGAAAGCGCTTCCAAGGAAGGGTGCTGGCTAGCAAGAGCTTTCAGTGCTGGCACTTTTCATCTCTGAGCAATTGCTCGACCTTTGCAATTTCGCACCTGAGCTCTCTTTAGAGTGTGCGAGAGGATGAGCAGAAGATTAGGTGGCTAGAGAAGCCCAGAGCCCCTGTGTTCTTAGGCCTACAAAAGCACTTCCAAGGAAGGGTGCTGGCTAGCAAGAGCTTTCAGTGCTGGCACTTTTCATCTCTGAGCAATTGCTCGACGTTTGCAATCTCTCAGCTCGTGTCTACGAGACGGAAAGAGAATGACCGTGACGTTTGGTGGCTAGAGAAGCGCAAAGCCCCAGTGTTGCTGCGCCTGTGAAAGCGCTTCCAAGGAAGGGTGCTGGCTAGCAAGAGCTTTCAGTGCTGGCACTTTTCATCTCTGAGCAATTGCTCGACCTTTGCAATTTCTCACCTGAGCTCTCTTTAGAGTGCGCGAGAGGATGAGCAGAAGATTAGGTGGCTAGAGAAGCCCAGAGAGCCTGTGTTCTTAGGCCTACAAAAGCACTTCCAAGGAAGGGTGCTGGCTAGCAAGAGCTTTCAGTGCTGGCACTTTTCATCTCTGAGCAATTGCTCGACGTTTGCAATTTCTCAGCTCGTGTCTACGTGATGGAAAGAGAATGATCGTGACGTTTGGTGGCTAGAGAAGCGCAAAGCCCCAGTGTTGCTGCGCCTGTGAAAGCGCTTCCAAGGAAGGGTGCTGGCTAGCAAGAGCTTTCAGTGCTGGCACTTTTCATCTCTGAGCAATTGCTCGACGTTTGCAATTTCTCACCTGAGTTCTCTTTAGAGTGCGCGAGAGGATGAGCAGAAGATTAGGTGGCTAGAGAAGCCCAGAGCCCCAGTGTTCTTAGGGCTACAAGAGCGTTTCCAAGGAAGGGTGCTGGCTAGCAAGAGCTTTCAGTGCTGGCACTTTTCATCTCTGAGCAATTGCTCGACGTTTGCAATTTCTCACCTGAGCTCTCTTTAGACTGCGCGAGAGGATGAGCAGAAGATTAGGTGGCTAGAGAAGCCCAGAGCCCCTGTGTTCTAAGGGCTACAAGAGCGTTTCCAAGGAAGGGTGCTGGCTAGCAAGAGCTTTCAGTGCTGGCACTTTTCATCTCTGAGCAATTGCTCGACGTTTGCAATTTCTCAGCTCGTGTCTACGAGACGGAAAGAGAATGACCGTGAAGTTTGGTGGGTAGAGAAGCGCAAAGCCCCAGTGTTGCTGCGCCTGGGAAAGCGCTTCCAAGGAAGGGTGCTGGCTAGCAAGAGCTTTCAGTGCTGGCACTTTTCATCTCTGAGCAATTGCTCGACGTTTGCAATTTCTCACCTGAGCTCTCTTTAGAGTGCGCGAGAGGATGAGCAGAAGATTAGGTGGCTAGAGAAGCCCAGAGCCCCAGTGTTCTTAGGCCTACAAAAGCGCTTCCAAGGAAGGGTGCTGGCTAGCAACAGCTTTCAGTGCTGGCACTTTTCATCTCTGAGCAATTGCTCGACGTTTGCAATTTCTCAGCTCGTGTCTACGAGACGGAGAGAGATAGTGACCGTGACGTTTGGTGGCTAGAGAAGCGCAAAGCCCCAGTGTTGCTGCGCCTGTGAAAGCGCTTCCAAGGAAGGGTGCTGGCTAGCAACAGCTTTCAGTGCTGGCACTTTTCATCTCTGAGCAATTGCTCGACCTTTGCAATCTCTCAGCTCGTGTCTACGAGACGGAAAGAGAATGACCGTGACGTTTGGTGGCTAGAGAAGCGCAAAGCCCCAGTGTTGCTGCGCCTGTGAAAGCGCTTCCAAGGAAGGGTGCTGGCTAGCAACAGCTTTCAGTGCTGGCACTTTTCATCTCTGAGCAATTGCTCGACCTTTGCAATTTCTCACCTGAGCTCTCTTTAGAGTGCGCGAGAGGATGAGCAGAAGATTAGGTGGCTAGAGAAGCCCAGAGCCCCAGTGTTCTTAGGCCTACAAAAGCACTTCCAAGGAAGGGTGCTGGCTAGCAAGAGCTTTCAGTGCTGGCACTTTTCATCTCTGAGCAATTGCTCGACGTTTGCAATTTCTCAGCTCGTGTCTACGAGACGGAGAGATAGTGACCGTGACATTTGGTGGCTAGAGAAGCGCAAAGCCCCAGTGTTGCTGCGCCTGTGAAAGCGCTTCCAAGGAAGGGTGCTGGCTAGCAAGAGCTTTCAGTGCTGACACTTTTCATCTCTGAGCAATTGCTTGACCTTTGCAATTTCTCACCTGAGCTCTCTTTAGACTGCGCGAGAGGATGAGCAGAAGATTAGGTGGCTAGAGAAGCCCAGAGCCCCTGTGTTCTAAGGGCTACAAGAGCGCTTCCAAGGAAGGGTGCTGGCTAGCAAGAGCTTTCAGTGCTGGCACTTTTCATCTCTGAGCAATTGCTCGACGTTTTCCAATTTCTCAGCTCGTGTCTACGAGACGGAGTGATAGTAACCGTGACATTTGGTGGCTAGAGAAGCGCAAAGCCCCAGTGTTGCTGCGCCTGTGAAAGCGCTTCCAAGGAAGGGTGCTGGCTAGCAAGAGCTTTCAGTGCTGGCACTTTTCATCTCTGAGCAATTGCTCGACGTTTGCAATCTCTCAGCTCGTGTCTACGAGACGGAAAGAGAATGACCGTGACGTTTGGTGGCTAGAGAAGCGCAAAGCCCCAGTGTTGCTGCGCCTGTGAAAGCGCTTCCAAGGAAGGGTGCTGGCTAGCAAGAGCTTTCAGTGCTGGCACTTTTCATCTCTGAGCAATTGCTCGACCTTTGCAATTTCTCACCTGAGGTCTCTTTAGACTGCGCGAGAGGATGAGCAGAAGATTAGGTGGCTAGAGAAGCCCAGAGCCCCAGTGTTCTTAGGCCTACAAAAGCACTTCCAAGGAAGGGTGCTGGCTAGCAAGAGCTTTCAGTGCTGGCACTTTTCATCTCTGAGCAATTGCTCGACGTTTGCAATTTCTCAGCTCGTGTCTACGAGACGGAGAGATAGTGACTGTGACATTTGGTGGCTAGAGAAGCGCAAAGCCCCAGTGTTGCTGCGCCTGTGAAAGCGCTTCCAAGGAAGGGTGCTGGCTAGCAAGAGCTTTCAGTGCTGACACTTTTCATCTCTGAGCAATTGCTTGACCTTTGCAATTTCTCACCTGAGCTCTCTTTAGACTGCGCGAGAGGATGAGCAGAAGATGAGGTGGCTAGAGAAGCCCAGAGCCCCAGTGTTCTTAGGCCTACAAAAGCGCTTCCAAGGAAGGGTGCTGGCTAGCAACAGCTTTCAGTGCTGGCACTTTTCATCTCTGAGCAATTGCTCGACGTTTGCAATCTCTCAGCTCGTGTCTACGAGATGGAAAGAGAACGACCGTGACATTTGGTGGGTAGAGAAGCGCACAGCCCCAGTGTTGCTGCGCCTGTGAAAGCGCTTCCAAGGAAGGGTGCTGGCTAGCAAGAGCTTTCAGTGCTGGCACTTTTCATCTCTGAGCAATTGCTCGACGTTTGCAATTTCTCACCTGAGCTCTCTTTAGAGTGCGCGAGAGGATGAGCAGAAGATTAGGTGGCTAGAGAAGCCCAGAGCCCCAGTGTTCTTAGGCCTACAAAAGCGCTTCCAAGGAAGGGTGCTGGCTAGCAAGAGCTTTCAGTGCTGGCACTTTTCATCTCTGAGCAATTGCTCGACGTTTGCAATTTCTCACCTGAGCTCTCTTTAGACTGCGCGAGAGGATGAGCAGAAGATTAGGTGGCTAGAGAAGCCCAGAGCCCCTGTGTTCTAAGGGCTACAAGAGCGCTTCCAAGGAAGGGTGCCGGCTAGCAAGAGCTTTCAGTGCTGGCACTTTTCATCTCTGAGCAATTGCTCGACGTTTTCCAATTTCTCAGCTCGTGTCTACGAGACGGAGAGATAGTGACCGTGACATTTGGTGGCTAGAGAAGCGCAAAGCCCCAGTGTTGCTGCGCCTGTGAAAGCGCTTCCAAGGAAGGGTGCTGGCTAGCAACAGCTTTCAGTGCTGGCACTTTTCATCTCTGAGCAATTGCTCGACGTTTGCAATCTCTCAGCTCGTGTCTACGAGACGGAAAGAGAATGACCGTGACGTTTGGTGGCTAGAGAAGCGCAAAGCCCCAGTGTTGCTGCGCCTGTGAAAGCGCTTCCAAGGAAGGGTGCTGGCTAGCAAGAGCTTTCAGTGCTGGCACTTTTCATCTCTGAGCAATTGCTCGACCTTTGCAATTTCTCACCTGAGCTCTCTTTAGAGTGCGAGAGAGGATGAGCAGAAGATTAGGTGGCTAGAGAAGCCCAGAGCCCCAGTGTTCTTAGGCCTACAAAAGCACTTCCAAGGAAGGGTGCTGGCTAGCAAGAGCTTTCAGTGCTGGCACTTTTCATCTCTGAGCAATTGCTCGACGTTTGCAATTTCTCAGCTCGTGTCTACGAGACGGAGAGATAGTGACCGTGACGTTTGGTGGCTAGAGAAGCGCAAAGCCCCAGTGTTGCTGCGCCTGTGAAAGCGCTTCCAAGGAAGGGTGCTGGCTAGCAAGAGCTTTCAGTGCTGACACTTTTCATCTCTGAGCAATTGCTTGACCTTTGCAATTTCTCACCTGAACTCTCTTTAGACTGCGCGAGAGGATGAGCAGAAGATTAGGTGGCTAGAGAAGCCCAGAGCCCCAGTGTTCTTAGGCCTACAAAAGCACTTCCAAGGAAGGGTGCTGGCTAGCAAGAGCTTTCAGTGCTGGCACTTTTCATCTCTGAGCAATTGCTCGACGTTTGCAATTTCTCAGCTCGTGTCTACGAGACGGAGAGATAGTGACCGTGACGTTTGGTGGCTAGAGAAGCGCAAAGCCCCAGTGTTGCTGCGCCTGTGAAAGCGCTTCCAAGGAAGGGTGCTGGCTAGCAAGAGCTTTCAGTGCTGACACTTTTCATCTCTGAGCAATTGCTTGACCTTTGCAATTTCTCACCTGAGCTCTCTTACACTGCGCGAGAGGATGAGCAGAAGATTAGGTGGCTAGAGAAGCCCAGAGCCCCAGTGTTCTTAGGCCTACAAAAGCACTTCCAAGGAAGGGTGCTGGCTAGCAAGAGCTTTCAGTGCTGGCACTTTTCATCTCTGAGCAATTGCTCGACGTTTGCAATCTCTCAGCTCGTGTCTACGAGATGGAAAGAGAATGACCGTGATGTTTGGTGGGTAGAGAAGCGCAAAGCCCCAGTGTTGCTGCGCCTGTGAAAGCGCTTCCAAGGAAGGGTGCTGGCTAGCAACAGCTTTCAGTGCTGGCACTTTTCATCTCTGAGCAATTGCTCGACCTTTGCAATTTCTCACCTGAGCTCTCTTTAGACTGCGCGAGAGGATGAGCAGAAGATTAGGTGGCTAGAGAAGCCCAGAGCCCCAGTGTTCTTAGGCCTACAAAAGCACTTCCAAGGAAGGGTGCTGGCTAGCAAGAGCTTTCAGTGCTGGCACTTTTCATCTCTGAGCAATTGCTCGACGTTTGCAATTTCTCAGCTCGTGTCTACGAGACGGAGAGATAGTGACCGTGACGTTTGGTGGCTAGAGAAGCGCAAAGCCCCAGTGTTGCTGCGCCTGTGAAAGCGCTTCCAAGGAAGGGTGCTGGCTAGCAAGAGCTTTCAGTGCTGACACTTTTCATCTCTGAGCAATTGCTTGACCTTTGCAATTTCTCACCTGAGCTCTCTTTAGACTGCGCGAGAGGATGAGCAGAAGATTAGGTGGCTAGAGAAGCCCAGAGCCCCAGTGTTCTTAGGCCTACAAAAGCACTTCCAAGGAAGGGTGCTGGCTAGCAAGAGCTTTCAGTGCTGGCACTTTTCATCTCTGAGCAATTGCTCGACGTTTGCAATTTCTCAGCTCGTGTCTACGAGACGGAGAGATAGTGACCGTGACGTTTGGTGGCTAGAGAAGCGCAAAGCCCCAGTGTTGCTGCGCCTGTGAAAGCGCTTCCAAGGAAGGGTGCTGGCTAGCAAGAGCTTTCAGTGCTGACACTTTTCATCTCTGAGCAATTGCTTGACCTTTGCAATTTCTCACCTGAGCTCTCTTAGACTGCGCGAGAGGATGAGCAGAAGATTAGGTGGCTAGAGAAGCCCAGAGCCCCAGTGTTCTTAGGCCTACAAAAGCGCTTCCAAGGAAGGGTGCTGGCTAGCAAGAGCTTTCAGTGCTGGCACTTTTCATCTCTGAGCAATTGCTCGACGTTTGCAATTTCTCACCTGAGCTCTCTTTAGAGTGCGCGAGAGGATGAGCAGAAGATTAGGTGGCTAGAGAAGCCCAGAGCCCCAGTGTTCTTAGGCCTACAAAAGCGCTTCCAAGGAAGGGTGCTGGCTAGCAACAGCTTTCAGTGCTGGCACTTTTCATCTCTGAGCAATTGCTCGACGTTTGCAATTTCTCAGCTCGTGTCTACGAGACGGAGAGAGATAGTGACCGTGACGTTTGGTGGCTAGAGAAGCGCAAAGCCCCAGTGTTGCTGCGCCTGTGAAAGCGCTTCCAAGGAAGGGTGCTGGCTAGCAACAGCTTTCAGTGCTGGCACTTTTCATCTCGGAGCAATTGCTCGACGTTTGCAATTTCTCAGCTCGTGTCTACGAGACAGAGAGATAGTGACTGTGACATTTGGTGGCTAGAGAAGCGCAAAGCCCCAGTGTTAGTGCGCCTGTGAAAGCGCTTCCAAGGAAGGGTGCTGGCTAGCAAGAGCTTTCAGTGCTGGCACTTTTCATCTCTGAGCAATTGCTCGACCTTTGCAATTTCTCACCTGAGCTCTCTTTAGAGTGCGCGAGAGGATGAGCAGAAGATTAGGTGGCTAGAGAAGCCCAGAGCCCCAGTGTTCTTAGGCCTACAAGAGCGTTTCCAAGGAAGGGTGCTAGCTAGCAAGAGCTTTCAGTGCTGGCACTTTTCATCTCTGAGCAATTGCTCGACGTTTGCAATTTCTCACCTGAGCTCTCTTTAGAGTGCACGAGAGGATGAGCAGAAGATTAGGTGGCTAGAGAAGCCCAGAGCCCCTGTGTTCTAAGGGCTACAAGAGCGCTTCCAAGGAAGGGTGCCGGCTAGCAAGAGCTTTCAGTGCTGGCACTTTTCATCTCTGAGCAATTGTTCGACGTTTTCCAATTTCTCAGCTCGTGTCTACGAGACGGAGAGATAGTGACCGTGACATTTGGTGGCTAGAGAAGCGCAAAGCCCCAGTGTTGCTGCGCCTGTGAAAGCGCTTCCAAGGAAGGGTGCTGGCTAGCAACAGCTTTCAGTGCTGGCACTTTTCATCTCTGAGCAATTGCTCGACGTTTGCAATCTCTCAGCTCGTGTCTACGAGACGGAAAGAGAATGACTGTGACGTTTGGTGGCTAGAGAAGCGCAAAGCCCCAGTGTTGCTGCGCCTGTGAAAGCGCTTCCAAGGAAGGGTGCTGGCTAGCAACAGCTTTCAGTGCTGGCACTTTTCATCTCTGAGCAATTGCTCGACCTTTGCAATTTCTCACCTGAGCTCTCTTTAGACTGCGCGAGAGGATGAGCAGAAGATTAGGTGGCTAGAGAAGCCCAGAGCCCCAGTGTTCTTAGGCCTACAAAAGCACTTCCAAGGAAGGGTGCTGGCTAGCAAGAGCTTTCAGTGCTGGCACTTTTCATCTCTGAGCAATTGCTCGACGTTTGCAATTTCTCAGCTCGTGTCTACGAGACGGAGAGATAGTGACCGTGACGTTTGGTGGCTAGAGAAGCGCAAAGCCCCAGTGTTGCTGCGCCTGTGAAAGCGCTTCCAAGGAAGGGTGCTGGCTAGCAAGAGCTTTCAGTGCTGACACTTTTCATCTCTGAGCAATTGCTTGACCTTTGCAATTTCTCACCTGAGCTCTCTTTAGAGTGCGCGAGAGGATGAGCAGAAGATTAGGTGGCTAGAGAAGCCCAGAGCCCCAGTGTTCTTAGGCCTACAAAAGCACTTCCAAGGAAGGGTGCTGGCTAGCAAGAGCTTTCAGTGCTGGCACTTTTCATCTCTGAGCAATTGCTCGACGTTTGCAATTTCTCAGCTCGTGTCTACGAGACGGAGAGATAGTGACCGTGACGTTTGGTGGCTAGAGAAGCGCAAAGCCCCAGTGTTGCTGCGCCTGTGAAAGCGCTTCCAAGGAAGGGTGCTGGCTAGCAAGAGCTTTCAGTGCTGACACTTTTCATCTCTGAGCAATTGCTTGACCTTTGCAATTTCTCACCTGAGCTCTCTTAGACTGCGCGAGAGGATGAGCAGAAGATTAGGTGGCTAGAGAAGCCCAGAGCGCCAGTGTTCTTAGGCCTACAAAAGCGCTTCCAAGGAAGGGTGCTGGCTAGCAACAGCTTTCAGTGCTGGCACTTTTCATCTCTGAGCAATTGCTCGACGTTTGCAATTTCTCACCTGAGCTCTCTTTAGAGTGCGCGAGAGGATGAGCAGAAGATTAGGTGGCTAGAGAAGCCCAGAGCCCCTGTGTTCTTAGGCCTACAAAAGCGCTTCCAAGGAAGGGTGCTGGCTAGCAACAGCTTTCAGTGCTGGCACTTTTCATCTCTGAGCAATTGCTCGACGTTTGCAATTTCTCACCTGAGCTCTCTTTAGAGTGCGCGAGAGGATGAGCAGAAGATTAGGTGGCTAGAGAAGCCCAGAGCCCCAGTGTTCTTAGGCCTACAAAAGCACTTCCAAGGAAGGGTGCTGGCTAGCAACAGCTTTCAGTGCTGGCACTTTTCATCTCTGAGCAATTGCTCGACGTTTGCAATCTCTCAGCTCGTGTCTACGAGACGGAGAGATAGTGACCGTGACGTTTGGTGGGTAGAGAAGCGCAAAGCCCCAGTGTTGCTGCGCCTGTGAAAGCGCTTCCAAGGAAGGGTGCTGGCTAGCAAGAGCTTTCAGCGCTGACACTTTTCATCTCTGAGCAATTGCTTGACCTTTGCAATTTCTCACCTGAGCTCTCTTTAGAGTGCGCGAGAGGATGAGCAGAAGATTAGGTGGCTAGAGAAGCCCAGAGCCCCAGTGTTCTTAGGGCTACAAGAGCGTTTCCAAGGAAGGGTGCTGGCTAGCAAGAGCTTTCAGTGCTGGCACTTTTCATCTCTGAGCAATTGCTCGACGTTTGCAATTTCTCACCTGAGCTCTCTTTAGAGTGCGCGAGAGGATGAGCAGAAGATTAGGTGGCTAGAGAAGCCCAGAGCCCCAGTGTTCTTAGGCCTACAAGAGCGTTTCCAAGGAAGGGTGCTGGCTAGCAAGAGCTTTCAGTGCTGGCACTTTTCATCTCTGAGCAATTGCTCGACGTTTGCAATTTCTCAGCTCGTGTCTACGAGACGGAGAGATAGTGACCGTGACGTTTGGTGGCTAGAGAAGCGCAAAGCCCCAGTGTTGCTGCGCCTGTGAAAGCGCTTCCAAGGAAGGGTGCTGGCTAGCAAGAGCTTTCAGTGCTGACACTTTTCATCTCTGAGCAATTGCTTGACCTTTGCAATTTCTCACCTGAGCTCTCTTTAGACTGCGCGAGAGGATGAGCAGAAGATTAGGTGGCTAGAGAAGCCCAGAGCCCCAGTGTTCTTAGGCCTACAAAAGCACTTCCAAGGAAGGGTGCTGGCTAGCAAGAGCTTTCAGTGCTGGCACTTTTCATCTCTGAGCAATTGCTCGACGTTTGCAATTTCTCAGCTCGTGTCTACGAGACGGAGAGATAGTGACCGTGACGTTTGGTGGCTAGAGAAGCGCAAAGCCCCAGTGTTGCTGCGCCTGTGAAAGCGCTTCCAAGGAAGGGTGCTGGCTAGCAAGAGCTTTCAGTGCTGACACTTTTCATCTCTGAGCAATTGCTTGACCTTTGCAATTTCTCACCTGAGCTCTCTTAGACTGCGCGAGAGGATGAGCAGAAGATTAGGTGGCTAGAGAAGCCCAGAGCGCCAGTGTTCTTAGGCCTACAAAAGCGCTTCCAAGGAAGGGTGCTGGCTAGCAAGAGCTTTCAGTGCTGGCACTTTTCATCTCTGAGCAATTGCTCGACGTTTGCAATTTCTCACCTGAGCTCTCTTTAGAGTGCGCGAGAGGATGAGCAGAAGATTAGGTGGCTAGAGAAGCCCAGAGCCCCAGTGTTCTTAGGCCTACAAAAGCGCTTCCAAGGAAGGGTGCTGGCTAGCAACAGCTTTCAGTGCTGGCACTTTTCATCTCTGAGCAATTGCTCGACGTTTGCAATTTCTCAGCTCGTGTCTACGAGACGGAGAGAGATAGTGACCGTGACGTTTGGTGGCTAGAGAAGCGCAAAGCCCCAGTGTTGCTGCGCCTGTGAAAGCGCTTCCAAGGAAGGGTGCTGGCTAGCAACAGCTTTCAGTGCTGGCACTTTTCATCTCTGAGCAATTGCTTGACGTTTGCAATTTCTCAGCTCGTGTCTACGAGACAGAGAGATAGTGACTGTGACATTTGGTGGCTAGAGAAGCGCAAAGCCCCAGTGTTAGTGCGCCTGTGAAAGCGCTTCCAAGGAAGGGTGCTGGCTAGCAAGAGCTTTCAGTGCTGGCACTTTTCATCTCTGAGCAATTGCTCGACCTTTGCAATTTCTCACCTGAGCTCTCTTTAGAGTGCGCGAGAGGATGAGCAGAAGATTAGGTGGCTAGAGAAGCCCAGAGCCCCAGTGTTCTTAGGCCTACAAGAGCGTTTCCAAGGAAGGGTGCTAGCTAGCAAGAGCTTTCAGTGCTGGCACTTTTCATCTCTGAGCAATTGCTCGACGTTTGCAATTTCTCACCTGAGCTCTCTTTAGAGTGCGCGAGAGGATGAGCAGAAGATTAGGTGGCTAGAGAAGCCCAGAGCCCCTGTGTTCTAAGGGCTACAAGAGCGCTTCCAAGGAAGGGTGCCGGCTAGCAAGAGCTTTCAGTGCTGGCACTTTTCATCTCTGAGCAATTGTTCGACGTTTTCCAATTTCTCAGCTCGTGTCTACGAGACGGAGAGATAGTGACCGTGACATTTGGTGGCTAGAGAAGCGCAAAGCCCCAGTGTTGCTGCGCCTGTGAAAGCGCTTCCAAGGAAGGGTGCTGGCTAGCAACAGCTTTCAGTGCTGGCACTTTTCATCTCTGAGCAATTGCTCGACGTTTGCAATCTCTCAGCTCGTGTCTACGAGACGGAAAGAGAATGACCGTGACGTTTGGTGGCTAGAGAAGCGCAAAGCCCCAGTGTTGCTGCGCCTGTGAAAGCGCTTCCAAGGAAGGGTGCTGGCTAGCAAGAGCTTTCAGTGCTGGCACTTTTCATCTCTGAGCAATTGCTCGACCTTTGCAATTTCTCACCTGAGCTCTCTTTAGACTGCGCGAGAGGATGAGCAGAAGATTAGGTGGCTAGTGAAGCCCAGAGCCCCAGTGTTCTTAGGCCTACAAAAGCACTTCCAAGGAAGGGTGCTGGCTAGCAAGAGCTTTCAGTGCTGGCACTTTTCATCTCTGAGCAATTGCTCGACGTTTGCAATTTCTCAGCTCGTGTCTACGAGACGGAGAGATAGTGACCGTGACGTTTGGTGGCTAGAGAAGCGCAAAGCCCCAGTGTTGCTGCGCCTGTGAAAGCGCTTCCAAGGAAGGGTGCTGGCTAGCAACAGCTTTCAGTGCTGACACTTTTCATCTCTGAGCAATTGCTTGACCTTTGCAATTTCTCACCTGAGCTCTCTTTAGACTGCGCGAGAGGATGAGCAGAAGATTAGGTGGCTAGAGAAGCCCAGAGCCCCAGTGTTCTTAGGCCTACAAAAGCACTTCCAAGGAAGGGTGCTGGCTAGCAAGAGCTTTCAGTGCTGGCACTTTTCATCTCTGAGCAATTGCTCGACGTTTGCAATTTCTCAGCTCGTGTCTACGAGACGGAGAGATAGTGACCGTGACATTTGGTGGCTAGAGAAGCGCAAAGCCCCAGTGTTGCTGCGCCTGTGAAAGCGCTTCCAAGGAAGGGTGCTGGCTAGCAAGAGCTTTCAGTGCTGACACTTTTCATCTCTGAGCAATTGCTTGACCTTTGCAATTTCTCACCTGAGCTCTCTTAGACTGCGCGAGAGGATGAGCAGAAGATTAGGTGGCTAGAGAAGCCCAGAGCGCCAGTGTTCTTAGGCCTACAAAAGCGCTTCCAAGGAAGGGTGCTGGCTAGCAAGAGCTTTCAGTGCTGGCACTTTTCATCTCTGAGCAATTGCTCGACCTTTGCAATTTCTCACCTGAGCTCTCTTTAGAGTGCGCGAGAGGATGAGCAGAAGATTAGGTGGCTAGAGAAGCCCAGAGCCCCAGTGTTCTTAGGCCTACAAAAGCGCTTCCAAGGAAGGGTGCTGGCTAGCAACAGCTTTCAGTGCTGGCACTTTTCATCTCTGAGCAATTGCTCGACGTTTGCAATTTCTCAGCTCGTGTCTACGAGACGGAGAGAGATAGTGACCGTGACGTTTGGTGGCTAGAGAAGCGCAAAGCCCCAGTGTTGCTGCGCCTGTGAAAGCGCTTCCAAGGAAGGGTGCTGGCTAGCAACAGCTTTCAGTGCTGGCACTTTTCATCTCTGAGCAATTGCTTGACGTTTGCAATTTCTCAGCTCGTGTCTACGAGACAGAGAGATAGTGACTGTGACATTTGGTGGCTAGAGAAGCGCAAAGCCCCAGTGTTAGTGCGCCTGTGAAAGCGCTTCCAAGGAAGGGTGCTGGCTAGCAAGAGCTTTCAGTGCTGGCACTTTTCATCTCTGAGCAATTGCTCGACCTTTGCAATTTCTCACCTGAGCTCTCTTTAGAGTGCGCGAGAGGATGAGCAGAAGATTAGGTGGCTAGAGAAGCCCAGAGCCCCACTGTTCTTAGGCCTACAAGAGCGTTTCCAAGGAAGGGTGCCGGCTAGCAAGAGCTTTCAGTGCTGGCACTTTTCATCTCTGAGCAATTGCTCGACGTTTGCAATTTCTCAGCTCGTGTCTACGAGACAGAGAGATAGTGACCGTGAAGTTTGGTGGGTAGAGAAGCGCAAAGCCCCAGTGTTGCTGCGCCTGTGAAAGCGCTTCCAAGGAAGGGTGCTGGCTAGCAACAGCTTTCAGTGCTGGCACTTTTCATCTCTGAGCAATTGCTCGACGTTTGCAATTTCTCACCTGAGCTCTCTTTAGAGTGCGAGAGAGGATGAGCAGAAGATTAGGTGGCTAGAGAAGCCCAGAGCCCCAGTGTTCTTAGGCCTACAAAAGCACTTCCAAGGAAGGGTGCTGGCTAGCAACAGCTTTCAGTGCTGGCACTTTTCATCTCTGAGCAATTGCTCGACGTTTGCAATTTCTCACCTGAGCTCTCTTTAGAGTGCGCGAGAGGATGAGCAGAAGATGAGGTGGCTAGAGAAGCCCAGAGCCCCAGCGTTCTTAGGCCTACAAAAGCATTTCCAAGGAAGGGTGCTGGCTAGCAAGAGCTTTCAGTGCTGGCACTTTTCATCTCTGAGCAATTGCTCGACCTTTGCAATCTCTCAGCTCGTGTCTACGAGACGGAGAGATAGTGACCGTGACGTTTGGTGGCTAGAGAAGCGCAAAGCCCCAGTGTTGCTGCGCCTGTGAAAGCGCTTCCAAGGAAGGGTGCTGGCTAGCAACAGCTTTCAGTGCTGGCACTTTTCATCTCTGAGCAATTGCTCGACGTTTGCAATTTCTCACCTGAGTTCTCTTTAGACTGCGCGAGAGGATGAGCAGAAGATTAGGTGGCTGGAGAAGCCCAGAGCCCCAGTGTTCTTAGGCCTACAAAACCGCATCCAAGGAAGGGTGCTGGCTAGCAACAGCTTTCAGTACTGGCACTTTTCATCTCTGAGCAATTGCTCGACTTTTGCAATTTCTCAGCTCGTGTCTAAGACTCAGAGAGATAGTGACTGTGACATTTGGTGGCTAGAGAAGCGCAAAGCCCCAGTGTTGCTGCGCCTGTGAAAGCGCTTCCAAGGAAGGGTGCTGGCTAGCAAGAGCTTTCAGTGCTGGCACTTTTCATCTCTGAGCAATTGCTCGACCTTTGCAATTTCTCACCTGAGCTCTCTTTAGAGTGCGCGAGAGGATGAGCAGAAGATTAGGTGGCTAGAGAAGCCCAGAGCCCCAGTGTTCTTAGGCCTACAAAAGCACTTCCAAGGAAGGGTGCTGGCTAGCAAGAGCTTTCAGTGCTGGCACTTTTCATCTCTGAGCAATTGCTCGACGTTTGCAATTTCTCACCTGAGCTCTCTTTAGAGTGCGCGAGAGGATGAGCAGAAGATTAGGTGGCTAGAGAAGCCCAGAGCCCCACTGTTCTTAGGCCTACAAAAGCGCTTCCAAGGAAGGGTGCTGGCTAGCAAGAGCTTTCAGTGCTGGCACTTTTCATCTCTGAGCAATTGCTCGACGTTTGCAATTTCTCAGCTCGTGTCTACGAGATGGAAAGAGAATGACCGTGACGTTTGGTGGCTAGAGAAGCGCAAAGCCCCAGTGTTGCTGCGCCTGTGAAAGCGCTTCCAAGGAAGGGTGCTGGCTAGCAACAGCTTTCAGTGCTGGCACTTTTCATCTCTGAGCAATTGCTCGACCTTTGCAATTTCTCACCTGAGCTCTCTTTAGAGTGCGCGAGAGGATGAGCAGAAGATTAGGTGGCTAGAGAAGCCCAGAGCCCCAGTGTTCTTAGGGCTACAAGAGCGTTTCCAAGGAAGGGTGCTGGCTAGCAAGAGCTTTCAGTGCTGGCACTTTTCATCTCTGAGCAATTGCTCGACGTTTGCAATTTCTCAGCTCGTGTCTACGAGACGGAGAGATAGTGACCGTGACGTTTGGTGGCTAGACAAGCGCAAAGCCCCAGTGTTGCTGCGCCTGTGAAAGCGCTTCCAAGGAAGGGTGCTGGCTAGCAACAGCTTTCAGTGCTGGCACTTTTCATCTCTGAGCAATTGCTCGACCTTTGCAATTTCTCACCTGAGCTCTCTTTAGAGTGCGCGAGAGGATGAGCAGAAGATTAGGTGGCTAAAGAAGCCCAGAGCCCCAGTGTTCTTAGGCCTACAAAAGCGCTTCCAAGGAAGGGTGCTGGCTAGCAACAGCTTTCTGTGCTGGCACTTTTCATCTCTGAGCAATTGCTCGACGTTTGCAATTTCTCAGCTCGTGTCTACGAGACGGAGAGAGATAGTGACCGTGACGTTTGGTGGCTAGAGAAGCGCAAAGCCCCAGTGTTGCTGCGCCTGTGAAAGCGCTTCCAAGGAAGGGTGCTGGCTAGCAACAGCTTTCAGTGCTGGCACTTTTCATCTCTGAGCAATTGCTCGACCTTTGCAATTTCTCACCTGAGCTCTCTTTAGAGTGCGCGAGAGGATGAGCAGAAGATTAGGTGGCTAGAGAAGCCCAGAGCCCCAGTGTTCTAAGGGCTACAAGAGCGTTTCCAAGGAAGGGTGCCGGCTAGCAAGAGCTTTCAGTGCTGGCACTTTTCATCTCTGAGCAATTGCTCGACGTTTTCCAATTTCTCAGCTCGTGTCTACGAGACGGAGAGATAGTGACCGTGACATTTGGTGGCTAGAGAAGCGCAAAGCCCCAGTGTTGCTGCGCCTGTGAAAGCGCTTCCAAGGAAGGGTGCTGGCTAGCAACAGCTTTCAGTGCTGGCACTTTTCATCTCTGAGCAATTGCTGGACGTTTGCAATTTCTCACCTGAGCTCTCTTTAGAGTGCGCGAGAGGATGAGCAGAAGATTAGGTGGCTAGAGAAGCCCAGAGCCCCAGTGTTCTTAGGGCTACAAGAGCGTTTCCAAGGAAGGGTGCTAGCTAGCAAGAGCTTTCAGTGCTGGCACTTTTCATCTCTGAGCAATTGCTCGACGTTTGCAATTTCTCAGCTCGTGTCTACGAGACGGAGAGATAGTGACCGTGACGTTTGGTGGCTAGAGAAGCGCAAAGCCCCAGTGTTGCTGCGCCTGTGAAAGCGCTTCCAAGGAAGGGTGCTGGCTAGCAAGAGCTTTCAGTGCTGACACTTTTCATCTCTGAGCAATTGCTTGACCTTTGCAATTTCTCACCTGAGCTCTCTTAGACTGCGCGAGAGGATGAGCAGAAGATTAGGTGGCTAGAGAAGCCCAGAGCGCCAGTGTTCTTAGGCCTACAAAAGCGCTTCCAAGGAAGGGTGCTGGCTAGCAAGAGCTTTCAGTGCTGGCACTTTTCATCTCTGAGCAATTGCTCGACGTTTGCAATTTCTCACCTGAGCTCTCTTTAGACTGCGCGAGAGGATGAGCAGAAGATTAGGTGGCTAGAGAAGCCCAGAGCCCCAGTGTTCTTAGGCCTACAAAAGCGCTTCCAAGGAAGGGTGCTGGCTAGCAACAGCTTTCAGTGCTGGCACTTTTCATCTCTGAGCAATTGCTCGACGTTTGCAATTTCTCAGCTCGTGTCTACGAGACGGAGAGAGATAGTGACCGTGACGTTTGGTGGCTAGAGAAGCGCAAAGCCCCAGTGTTGCTGCGCCTGTGAAAGCGCTTCCAAGGAAGGGTGCTGGCTAGCAAGAGCTTTCAGTGCTGGCACTTTTCATCTCTGAGCAATTGCTTGACGTTTGCAATTTCTCAGCTCGTGTCTACGAGACAGAGAGATAGTGACTGTGACATTTGGTGGCTAGAGAAGCGCAAAGCCCCAGTGTTAGTGCGCCTGTGAAAGCGCTTCCAAGGAAGGGTGCTGGCTAGCAAGAGCTTTCAGTGCTGGCACTTTTCATCTCTGAGCAATTGCTCGACGTTTGCAATTTCTCACCTGAGCTCTCTTTAGAGTGCGCGAGAGGATGAGCAGAAGATTAGGTGGCTAGAGAAGCCCAGAGCCCCAGTGTTCTTAGGGCTACAAGAGCGTTTCCAAGGAAGGGTGCTGGCTAGCAAGAGCTTTCAGTGCTGGCACTTTTCATCTCTGAGCAATTGCTCGACGTTTGCAATTTCTCACCTGAGCTCTCTTTAGAGTGCGCGAGAGGATGAGCAGAAGATTAGGTGGCTAGAGAAGCCCAGAGCCCCAGTGTTCTTAGGCCTACAAGAGCGTTTCCAAGGAAGGGTGCTGGCTAGCAAGAGCTTTCAGTGCTGGCACTTTTCATCTCTGAGCAATTGCTCGACGTTTGCAATTTCTCAGCTCGTGTCTACGAGACGGAGAGATAGTGACCGTGACGTTTGGTGGCTAGAGAAGCGCAAAGCCCCAGTGTTGCTGCGCCTGTGAAAGCGCTTCCAAGGAAGGGTGCTGGCTAGCAAGAGCTTTCAGTGCTGACACTTTTCATCTCTGAGCAATTGCTTGACCTTTGCAATTTCTCACCTGAGCTCTCTTTAGACTGCGCGAGAGGATGAGCAGAAGATTAGGTGGCTAGAGAAGCCCAGAGCCCCAGTGTTCTTAGGCCTACAAAAGCACTTCCAAGGAAGGGTGCTGGCTAGCAAGAGCTTTCAGTGCTGGCACTTTTCATCTCTGAGCAATTGCTCGACGTTTGCAATTTCTCAGCTCGTGTCTACGAGACGGAGAGATAGTGACCGTGACGTTTGGTGGCTAGAGAAGCGCAAAGCCCCAGTGTTGCTGCGCCTGTGAAAGCGCTTCCAAGGAAGGGTGCTGGCTAGCAAGAGCTTTCAGTGCTGGCACTTTTCATCTCTGAGCAATTGCTTGACCTTTGCAATTTCTCACCTGAGCTCTCTTAGACTGCGCGAGAGGATGAGCAGAAGATTAGGTGGCTAGAGAAGCCCAGAGCGCCAGTGTTCTTAGGCCTACAAAAGCGCTTCCAAGGAAGGGTGCTGGCTAGCAAGAGCTTTCAGTGCTGGCACTTTTCATCTCTGAGCAATTGCTCGACGTTTGCAATTTCTCACCTGAGCTCTCTTTAGAGTGCGCGAGAGGATGAGCAGAAGATTAGGTGGCTAGAGAAGCCCAGAGCCCCAGTGTTCTTAGGCCTACAAAAGCGCTTCCAAGGAAGGGTGCTGGCTAGCAAGAGCTTTCAGTGCTGGCACTTTTCATCTCTGAGCAATTGCTCGACGTTTGCAATTTCTCAGCTCGTGTCTACGAGACGGAGAGAGATAGTGACCGTGACGTTTGGTGGCTAGAGAAGCGCAAAGCCCCAGTGTTGCTGCGCCTGTGAAAGCGCTTCCAAGGAAGGGTGCTGGCTAGCAACAGCTTTCAGTGCTGGCACTTTTCATCTCTGAGGAATTGCTTGACGTTTGCAATTTCTCAGCTCGTGTCTACGAGACAGAGAGATAGTGACTGTGACATTTGGTGGCTAGAGAAGCGCAAAGCCCCAGTGTTAGTGCGCCTGTGAAAGCGCTTCCAAGGAAGGGTGCTGGCTAGCAAGAGCTTTCAGTGCTGGCACTTTTCATCTCTGAGCAATTGCTCGACCTTTGCAATTTCTCACCTGAGCTCTCTTTAGAGTGCGCGAGAGGATGAGCAGAAGATTAGGTGGCTAGAGAAGCCCAGAGCCCCAGTGTTCTTAGGCCTACAAGAGCGTTTCCAAGGAAGGGTGCTAGCTAGCAAGAGCTTTCAGTGCTGGCACTTTTCATCTCTGAGCAATTGCTCGACGTTTGCAATTTCTCACCTGAGCTCTCTTTAGAGTGCGCGAGAGGATGAGCAGAAGATTAGGTGGCTACAGAAGCCCAGAGCCCCTGTGTTCTAAGGGCTACAAGAGCGCTTCCAAGGAAGGGTGCCGGCTAGCAAGAGCTTTCAGTGCTGGCACTTTTCATCTCTGAGCAATTGTTCGACGTTTTCCAATTTCTCAGCTCGTGTCTACGAGACGGAGAGATAGTGACCGTGACATTTGGTGGCTAGAGAAGCGCAAAGCCCCAGTGTTGCTGCGCCTGTGAAAGCGCTTCCAAGGAAGGGTGCTGGCTAGCAACAGCTTTCAGTGCTGGCACTTTTCATCTCTGAGCAATTGCTCGACGTTTGCAATCTCTCAGCTCGTGTCTACGAGACGGAAAGAGAATGACCGTGACGTTTGGTGGCTAGAGAAGCGCAAAGCCCCAGTGTTGCTGCGCCTGTGAAAGCGCTTCCAAGGAAGGGTGCTGGCTAGCAACAGCTTTCAGTGCTGGCACTTTTCATCTCTGAGCAATTGCTCGACCTTTGCAATTTCTCACCTGAGCTCTCTTTAGACTGCGCGAGAGGATGAGCAGAAGATTAGGTGGCTAGAGAAGCCCAGAGCCCCAGTGTTCTTAGGCCTACAAAAGCACTTCCAAGGAAGGGTGCTGGCTAGCAAGAGCTTTCAGTGCTGGCACTTTTCATCTCTGAGCAATTGCTCGACGTTTGCAATTTCTCAGCTCGTGTCTACGAGACGGAGAGATAGTGACCGTGACGTTTGGTGGCTAGAGAAGCGCAAAGCCCCAGTGTTGCTGCGCCTGTGAAAGCGCTTCCAAGGAAGGGTGCTGGCTAGCAAGAGCTTTCAGTGCTGACACTTTTCATCTCTGAGCAATTGCTTGACCTTTGCAATTTCTCACCTGAGCTCTCTTAGACTGCGCGAGAGGATGAGCAGAAGATTAGGTGGCTAGAGAAGCCCAGAGCGCCAGTGTTCTTAGGCCTACAAAAGCGCTTCCAAGGAAGGGTGCTGGCTAGCAAGAGCTTTCAGTGCTGGCACTTTTCATCTCTGAGCAATTGCTCGACGTTTGCAATTTCTCACCTGAGCTCTCTTTAGAGTGCGCGAGAGGATGAGCAGAAGATTAGGTGGCTAGAGAAGCCCAGAGCCCCAGTGTTCTTAGGCCTACAAAAGCGCTTCCAAGGAAGGGTGCTGGCTAGCAAGAGCTTTCAGTGCTGGCACTTTTCATCTCTGAGCAATTGCTCGACGTTTGCAATTTCTCAGCTCGTGTCTACGAGACGGAGAGAGATAGTGACCGTGACGTTTGGTGGCTAGAGAAGCGCAAAGCCCCAGTGTTGCTGCGCCTGTGAAAGCGCTTCCAAGGAAGGGTGCTGGCTAGCAACAGCTTTCAGTGCTGGCACTTTTCATCTCTGAGCAATTGCTTGACGTTTGCAATTTCTCAGCTCGTGTCTACGAGACAGAGAGATAGTGACTGTGACATTTGGTGGCTAGAGAAGCGCAAAGCCCCAGTGTTAGTGCGCCTGTGAAAGCGCTTCCAAGGAAGGGTGCTGGCTAGCAAGAGCTTTCAGTGCTGGCACTTTTCATCTCTGAGCAATTGCTCGACCTTTGCAATTTCTCACCTGAGCTCTCTTTAGAGTGCGCGAGAGGATGAGCAGAAGATTAGGTGGCTAGAGAAGCCCAGAGCCCCAGTGTTCTTAGGCCTACAAGAGCGTTTCCAAGGAAGGGTGCTAGCTAGCAAGAGCTTTCAGTGCTGGCACTTTTCATCTCTGAGCAATTGCTCGACGTTTGCAATTTCTCACCTGAGCTCTCTTTAGAGTGCGCGAGAGGATGAGCAGAAGATTAGGTGGCTACAGAAGCCCAGAGCCCCTGTGTTCTAAGGGCTACAAGAGCGCTTCCAAGGAAGGGTGCCGGCTAGCAAGAGCTTTCAGTGCTGGCACTTTTCATCTCTGAGCAATTGTTCGACGTTTTCCAATTTCTCAGCTCGTGTCTACGAGACGGAGAGATAGTGACCGTGACATTTGGTGGCTAGAGAAGCGCAAAGCCCCAGTGTTGCTGCGCCTGTGAAAGCGCTTCCAAGGAAGGGTGCTGGCTAGCAACAGCTTTCAGTGCTGGCACTTTTCATCTCTGAGCAATTGCTCGACGTTTGCAATCTCTCAGCTCGTGTCTACGAGACGGAAAGAGAATGACCGTGACGTTTGGTGGCTAGAGAAGCGCAAAGCCCCAGTGTTGCTGCGCCTGTGAAAGCGCTTCCAAGGAAGGGTGCTGGCTAGCAACAGCTTTCAGTGCTGGCACTTTTCATCTCTGAGCAATTGCTCGACCTTTGCAATTTCTCACCTGAGCTCTCTTTAGACTGCGCGAGAGGATGAGCAGAAGATTAGGTGGCTAGAGAAGCCCAGAGCCCCAGTGTTCTTAGGCCTACAAAAGCACTTCCAAGGAAGGGTGCTGGCTAGCAAGAGCTTTCAGTGCTGGCACTTTTCATCTCTGAGCAATTGCTCGACGTTTGCAATTTCTCAGCTCGTGTCTACGAGACGGAGAGATAGTGACCGTGACGTTTGGTGGCTAGAGAAGCGCAAAGCCCCAGTGTTGCTGCGCCTGTGAAAGCGCTTCCAAGGAAGGGTGCTGGCTAGCAAGAGCTTTCAGTGCTGACACTTTTCATCTCTGAGCAATTGCTTGACCTTTGCAATTTCTCACCTGAGCTCTCTTTAGACTGCGCGAGAGGATGAGCAGAAGATTAGGTGGCTAGAGAAGCCCAGAGCCCCAGTGTTCTTAGGCCTACAAAAGCACTTCCAAGGAAGGGTGCTGGCTAGCAAGAGCTTTCAGTGCTGGCACTTTTCATCTCTGAGCAATTGCTCGACGTTTGCAATTTCTCAGCTCGTGTCTACGAGACGGAGAGATAGTGACCGTGACGTTTGGTGGCTAGAGAAGCGCAAAGCCCCAGTGTTGCTGCGCCTGTGAAAGCGCTTCCAAGGAAGGGTGCTGGCTAGCAAGAGCTTTCAGTGCTGGCACTTTTCATCTCTGAGCAATTGCTCGACGTTTGCAATTTCTCACCTGAGCTCTCTTTAGAGTGCGCGAGAGGATGAGCAGAAGATTAGGTGGCTAGAGAAACACAGAGCCCCAGTGTTCTTAGGCCTACAAAACCGCATCCAAGGAAGGGTGCTGGCTACCAACAGCTTTCAGTACTGGCACTTTTCATCTCTGAGCAATTGCTCGACTTTTGCAATTTCTCAGCTCGTGTCTAAGACTCAGAGAGATAGTGACCGTGACATTTGGTGGCTAGAGAAGCGCAAAGCCCCAGTGTTGCTGCGGCTGTGAAAGCGCTTCCAAGGAAGGGTGCTGGCTAGCAAGAGCTTTCAGTGCTGGCACTTTTCATCTCTGAGCAATTGCTCGACCTTTGCAATTTCTCACCTGAGCTCTCTTTAGAGTGCGCGAGAGGATGAGCAGAAGATTAGGTGGCTAGAGAAGCCCAGAGCCCCAGTGTTCTTAGGCCTACAAAAGCACTTCCAAGGAAGGGTGCTGGCTAGCAAGAGCTTTCAGTGCTGGCACTTTTCATCTCTGAGCAATTGCTCGACGTTTGCAATTTCTCACCTGAGCTCTCTTTAGAGTGCGCGAGAGGATGAGCAGAAGATTAGGTGGCTAGAGAAGCCCAGAGCCCCAGTGTTCTTAGGGCTACAAGAGCGTTTCCAAGGAAGGGTGCTGGCTAGCAAGAGCTTTCAGTGCTGGCACTTTTCATCTCTGAGCAATTGCTCGACCTTTGCAATTTCTCAGCTCGTGTCTACGAGATGGAAAGAGAATGACCGTGAAGTTTGGTGGGTAGAGAAGCGCAAAGCCCCAGTGTTGCTGCGGCTGTGAAAGCGCTTCCAAGGAAGGGTGCTGGCTAGCAACAGCTTTCAGTGCTGGCACTTTTCATCTCTGAGCAATTGCTCGACCTTTGCAATTTCTCACCTGAGCTCTCTTTAGAGTGCGCGAGAGGATGAGCAGAAGATTAGGTGGCTAGAGAAGCCCAGAGCCCCAGTGTTCTTAGGGCTACAAGAGCGTTTCCAAGGAAGGGTGCTGGCTAGCAAGAGCTTTCAGTGCTGGCACTTTTCATCTCTGAGCAATTGCTCGACGTTTGCAATCTCTCAGCTCGTGTCTACGAGACGGAGAGATAGTGACCGTGACGTTTGGTGGCTAGAGAAGCGCAAAGCCCCAGTGTTGCTGCGCCTGTGAAAGCGCTTCCAAGGAAGGGTGCTGGCTAGCAAGAGCTTTCAGTGCTGGCACTTTTCATCTCTGAGCAATTGCTCGACGTTTGCAATTTCTCACCTGAGCTCTCTTTAGAGTGCGCGAGAGGATGAGCAGAAGATTAGGTGGCTAGAGAAGCCCAGAGCCCCAGTGTTCTTAGGCCTACAAGAGCGTTTCCAAGGAAGGGTGCTGGCTAGCAACAGCTTTCAGTGCTGGCACTTTTCATCTCTGAGCAATTGCTCGACGTTTGCAATTTCTCAGCTCGTGTCTACGAGACGGAGAGAGATAGTGACCGTGACGTTTGGTGGCTAGAGAAGCGCAAAGCCCCAGTGTTGCTGCGCCTGTGAAAGCGCTTCCAAGGAAGGGTGCTGGCTAGCAAGAGCTTTCAGTGCTGGCACTTTTCATCTCTGAGCAATTGCTCGACGTTTGCAATTTCTCATCTCGTGTCTACGAGACGGAGAGATAGTGACTGTGACATTTGGTGGCTAGAGAAGCGCAAAGCCCCAGTGTTACTGCGCCTGTGAAAGCGCTTCCAAGGAAGGGTGCTGGCTAGCAAGAGCTTTCAGTGCTGGCACTTTTCATCTCTGAGCAATTGCTCGACCTTTGCAATTTCTCACCTGAGCTCTCTTTAGAGTGCGCGAGAGGATGAGCAGAAGATTAGGTGGCTAGAGAAGCCCAGAGCCCCAGTGTTCTTAGGCCTACAAAAACACTTCCAAGGAAGGGTGCTGGCTAGCAAGAGCTTTCAGTGCTGGCACTTTTCATCTCTGAGCAATTGCTCGACGTTTGCAATTTCTCAGCTCGTGTCTACGAGATGGAAAGAGAATGACCGTGAAGTTTGGTGGGTAGAGAAGCGCAAAGCCCCAGTGTTGCTGCGGCTGTGAAAGCGCTTCCAAGGAAGGGTGCTGGCTAGCAACAGCTTTCAGTGCTGGCACTTTTCATCTCTGAGCAATTGCTGGACGTTTGCAATTTCTCACCTGAGCTCTCTTTAGAGTGCGCGAGAGGATGAGCAGAAGATTAGGTGGCTAGAGAAGCCCAGAGCCCCAGTGTTCTTACGGCTACAAGAGCGCTTCCAAGGAAGGGTGCTGGCTAGCAACAGCTTTCATTGCTGGCACTTTTCATCTCTGAGCAATTGCTCGACGTTTGCAATTTCTCAGCTCGTGTCTACGAGATGGAAAGAGAATGACCGTGACGTTTGGTGGGTAGAGAAGCGCAAAGCCCCAGTGTTGCTGCGCCTGTGAAAGCGCTTCCAAGGAAGGGTGCTGGCTGGCAACAGCTTTCAGTGCTGGCACTTTTCATCTCTGAGCAATTGCTCGACGTTTGCAATTTCTCACCTGAGCTCTCTTTAGAGTGCGCGAGAGGATGAGCAGAAGATTAGGTGGCTAGAGAAGCCCAGAGCCCCAGTGTTCTTAGGCCTACAAAAGCATTTCCAAGGAAGGGTGCCGGCTAGCAAGAGCTTTCAGTGCTGGCACTTTTCATCTCTGAGCAATTGCTCGACCTTTGCAATCTCTCAGCTCGTGTCTACGAGACGGAGAGATAGTGACCGTGACGTTTGGTGGCTAGAGAAGCGCAAAGCCCCAGTGTTGCTGCGCCTGTGAAAGTGCTTCCAAGGAAGGGTGCTGGCTAGCAAGAGCTTTCAGTGCTGGCACTTTTCATCTCTGAGCAATTGCTGGACGTTTGCAATTTCTCACCTGAGCTCTCTTTAGAGTGCGCGAGAGGATGAGCAGAAGATTAGGTGGCTAGAGAAGCCCAGAGCCCCAGTGTTCTTAGGGCTACAAGAGCGTTTCCAAGGAAGGGTGCTGGCTAGCAAGAGCTTTCAGTGCTGGCACTTTTCATCTCTGAGCAATTGCTCGACGTTTGCAATCTCTCAGCTCGTGTCTACGAGACGGAGAGATAGTGACCGTGACATTTGGTGGGTAGACAAGCGCAAAGCCCCAGTGTTGCTGCGCCTGTGAAAGCGCTTCCAAGGAAGGGTGCTGGCTAGCAACAGCTTTCAGTGCTGGCACTTTTCATCTCTGAGCAATTGCTCGACGTTTGCAATTTCTCACCTGAGCTCTCTTTAGAGTGCGCGAGAGGATGAGCAGAAGATTAGGTGGCTAAAGAAGCCCAGAGCCCCAGTGTTCTTAGGCCTACAAAAGCGCTTCCAAGGAAGGGTGCTGGCTAGCAACAGCTTTCTGTGCTGGCACTTTTCATCTCTGAGCAATTGCTCGACGTTTGCAATTTCTCAGCTCGTGTCTACGAGACGGAGAGAGATAGTGACCGTGACGTTTGGTGGCTAGAGAAGCGCAAAGCCCCAGTGTTGCTGCGCCTGTGAAAGCGCTTCCAAGGAAGGGTGCTGGCTAGCAAGAGCTTTCAGTGCTGGCACTTTTCATCTCTGAGCAATTGCTCGACGTTTGCAATTTCTCAGCTCGTGTCTATGAGACAGAGAGATAGTGACTGTGACATTTGGTGGCTAGAGAAGCGCAAAGCCCCAGTGTTACTGCGCCTGTGAAAGCGCTTCCAAGGAAGGGTGCTGGCTAGCAACAGCTTTCAGTGCTGGCACTATTCATCTCTGAGCAATTGCTCGACCTTTGCAATTTCTCACCTGAGCTCTCTTTATAGTGCGCGAGAGGATGAGCAGAAGATTAGGTGGCTAGAGAAGCCCAGAGCCCCAGTGTTCTTAGGCCTACAAGAGCGTTTCCAAGGAAGGGTGCTGGCTAGCAAGAGCTTTCAGTGCTGGCACTTTTCATCTCTGAGCAATTGCTCGACGTTTGCAATTTCTCACCTGAGCTCTCTTTAGACTGCGCGAGAGGATGAGCAGAAGATTAGGTGGCTAGAGAAGCCCAGAGCCCCAGTGTTCTTAGGCCTACAAAAGCACTTCCAAGGAAGGGTGCTGGCTAGCAACAGCTTTCTGTGCTGGCACTTTTCATCTCTGAGCAATTGCTCGACTTTTGCAATCTCTCATCTCGTGTCTACGAGACAGAGAGATAGTGACCGTGACGTTTGGTGGCTAGAGAAGCGCAAAGCCCCAGTGTTGCTGCGCCTGTGAAAGCGCTTCCAAGGAAGGGTGCTGGCTAGCAACAGCTTTCAGTGCTGGCACTTTTCATCGCTGAGCAATTGCTCGACGTTTGCAATCTCTCACCTCGTGTCTACGAGACGGAGAGATAGTGACCGTGACGTTTGGTGGCTAGAGAAGCGCAAAGCCCCAGTGTTGCTGCGGCTGTGAAAGCGCTTCCAAGGAAGGGTGCTGGCTAGCAAGAGCTTTCAGTGCTGGCACTTTTCATCTCTGAGCAATTGCTCGACGTTTGCAATTTCTCACCTGAGCTCTCTTTAGAGTGCGCGAGAGGATGAGCAGAAGATTAGGTGGCTAGAGAAGCCCAGAGCCCCAGTGTTCTTAGGGCTACAAGAGCGTTTCCAAGGAAGGGTGCTGGCTAGCAACAGCTTTCAGTGCTGGCACTTTTCATCTCTGAGCAATTGCTCGACGTTTGCAATCTCTCAGCTCGTTTCTACGAGATGGAAAGAGAATGACCGTGACGTTTGGTGGCTAGAGAAGCGCAAAGCCCCAGTGTTGCTGCGCCTGTGAAAGCGCTTCCAAGGAAGGCTGCTGGCTAGCAACAGCTTTCAGTGCTGGCACTTTTCATCTCTGAGCAATTGCTCGACCTTTGCAATTTCTCACCTGAGCTCTCTTTAGAGTGCGCGAGAGGATGAGCAGAAGATTAGGTGGCTAGAGAAGCCCAGAGCCCCAGTGTTCTTAGGGCTACAAAAGCACTTCCAAGGAAGGGTGCTGGCTAGCAAGAGCTTTCAGTGCTGGCACTTTTCATCTCTGAGCAATTGCTCGACGTTTGCAATCTCTCAGCTCATGTCTACGAGACGGAAAGAGAATGACCGTGACGTTTGGTGGGTAGAGAAGCGCAAAGCCCCAGTGTTGCTGCGCCTGTGAAAGCGCTTCCAAGGAAGGGTGCTGGCTAGCAACAGCTTTCAGTGCTGGCACTTTTCATCTCTGAGCACTTGCTCGACGTTTGCAATTTTTCACCTGAGCTCTCTTTAGACTACGCGAGAGGATGAGCAGAAGATTAGGTGGCTAGAGAAGCCCAGAGCCCCAGTGTTCTTAGGGCTACAAGAGCGTTTCCAAGGAAGGGTGCTGGCTAGCAACAGCTTTCAGTGCTGGCACTTTTCATCTCTGAGCAATTGCTCGACGTTTGCAATCTCTCAGCTCGTTTCTACGAGATGGAAAGAGAATGACCGTGACGTTTGGTGGCAAGAGAAGCGCAAAGCCCCAGTGTTGCTGCGCCTGTGAAAGCGCTTCCAAGGAAGGCTGCTGGCTAGCAACAGCTTTCAGTGCTGGCACTTTTCATCTCTGAGCAATTGCTCGACCTTTGCAATTTCTCACCTGAGCTCTCTTTAGAGTGCGCGAGAGGATGAGCAGAAGATTAGGTGGCTAGAGAAGCCCAGAGCCCCAGTGTTCTTAGGGCTACAAAAGCACTTCCAAGGAAGGGTGCTGGCTAGCAAGAGCTTTCAGTGCTGGCACTTTTCATCTCTGAGCAATTGCTCGACGTTTGCAATTTCTCAGCTCGTGTCTACGAGACGGAGAGAGATAGTGACCGTGACGTTTGGTGGCTAGAGAAGCGCAAAGCCCCAGTGTTGCTGCGCCTGTGAAAGCGCTTCCAAGGAAGGGTGCTGGCTAGCAAGAGCTTTCAGTGCTGGCACTTTTCATCTCTGAGCAATTGCTCGACGTTTGCAATTTCTCATCTCGTGTCTACGAGACGGAGAGATAGTGACTGTGACATTTGGTGGCTAGAGAAGCGCAAAGCCCCAGTGTTACTGCGCCTGTGAAAGCGCTTCCAAGGAAGGGTGCTGGCTAGCAAGAGCTTTCAGTGCTGGCACTTTTCATCTCTGAGCAATTGCTCGACCTTTGCAATTTCTCACCTGAGCTCTCTTTAGAGTGCGCGAGAGGATGAGCAGAAGATTAGGTGGCTAGAGAAGCCCAGAGCCCCAGTGTTCTTAGGCCTACAAAAACACTTCCAAGGAAGGGTGCTGGCTAGCAAGAGCTTTCAGTGCTGGCACTTTTCATCTCTGAGCAATTGCTCGACGTTTGCAATTTCTCAGCTCGTGTCTACGAGATGGAAAGAGAATGACCGTGAAGTTTGGTGGGTAGAGAAGCGCAAAGCCCCAGTGTTGCTGCGGCTGTGAAAGCGCTTCCAAGGAAGGGTGCTGGCTAGCAACAGCTTTCAGTGCTGGCACTTTTCATCTCTGAGCAATTGCTGGACGTTTGCAATTTCTCACCTGAGCTCTCTTTAGAGTGCGCGAGAGGATGAGCAGAAGATTAGGTGGCTAGAGAAGCCCAGAGCCCCAGTGTTCTTACGGCTACAAGAGCGCTTCCAAGGAAGGGTGCTGGCTAGCAACAGCTTTCATTGCTGGCACTTTTCATCTCTGAGCAATTGCTCGACGTTTGCAATTTCTCAGCTCGTGTCTACGAGATGGAAAGAGAATGACCGTGACGTTTGGTGGGTAGAGAAGCGCAAAGCCCCAGTGTTGCTGCGCCTGTGAAAGCGCTTCCAAGGAAGGGTGCTGGCTGGCAACAGCTTTCAGTGCTGGCACTTTTCATCTCTGAGCAATTGCTCGACGTTTGCAATTTCTCACCTGAGCTCTCTTTAGAGTGCGCGAGAGGATGAGCAGAAGATTAGGTGGCTAGAGAAGCCCAGAGCCCCAGTGTTCTTAGGCCTACAAAAGCATTTCCAAGGAAGGGTGCCGGCTAGCAAGAGCTTTCAGTGCTGGCACTTTTCATCTCTGAGCAATTGCTCGACCTTTGCAATCTCTCAGCTCGTGTCTACGAGACGGAGAGATAGTGACCGTGACGTTTGGTGGCTAGAGAAGCGCAAAGCCCCAGTGTTGCTGCGCCTGTGAAAGTGCTTCCAAGGAAGGGTGCTGGCTAGTAACAGCTTTCAGTGCTGGCACTTTTCATCTCTGAGCAATTGCTGGACGTTTGCAATTTCTCACCTGAGCTCTCTTTAGAGTGCACGAGAGGATGAGCAGAAGATTAGGTGGCTAGAGAAGCCCAGAGCCCCAGTGTTCTTAGGGCTACAAGAGCGTTTCCAAGGAAGGGTGCTGGCTAGCAAGAGCTTTCAGTGCTGGCACTTTTCATCTCTGAGCAATTGCTCGACGTTTGCAATCTCTCAGCTCGTGTCTACGAGACGGAGAGATAGTGACCGTGACATTTGGTGGGTAGACAAGCGCAAAGCCCCAGTGTTGCTGCGCCTGTGAAAGCGCTTCCAAGGAAGGGTGCTGGCTAGCAACAGCTTTCAGTGCTGGCACTTTTCATCTCTGAGCAATTGCTCGACGTTTGCAATTTCTCACCTGAGCTCTCTTTAGAGTGCGCGAGAGGATGAGCAGAAGATTAGGTGGCTAAAGAAGCCCAGAGCCCCAGTGTTCTTAGGCCTACAAAAGCGCTTCCAAGGAAGGGTGCTGGCTAGCAACAGCTTTCTGTGCTGGCACTTTTCATCTCTGAGCAATTGCTCGACGTTTGCAATTTCTCAGCTCGTGTCTACGAGACGGAGAGAGATAGTGACCGTGACGTTTGGTGGCTAGAGAAGCGCAAAGCCCCAGTGTTGCTGCGCCTGTGAAAGCGCTTCCAAGGAAGGGTGCTGGCTAGCAAGAGCTTTCAGTGCTGGCACTTTTCATCTCTGAGCAATTGCTCGACGTTTGCAATTTCTCAGCTCGTGTCTATGAGACAGAGAGATAGTGACTGTGACATTTGGTGGCTAGAGAAGCGCAAAGCCCCAGTGTTACTGCGCCTGTGAAAGCGCTTCCAAGGAAGGGTGCTGGCTAGCAACAGCTTTCAGTGCTGGCACTATTCATCTCTGAGCAATTGCTCGACCTTTGCAATTTCTCACCTGAGCTCTCTTTATAGTGCGCGAGAGGATGAGCAGAAGATTAGGTGGCTAGAGAAGCCCAGAGCCCCAGTGTTCTTAGGCCTACAAGAGCGTTTCCAAGGAAGGGTGCTGGCTAGCAAGAGCTTTCAGTGCTGGCACTTTTCATCTCTGAGCAATTGCTCGACGTTTGCAATTTCTCACCTGAGCTCTCTTTAGACTGCGCGAGAGGATGAGCAGAAGATTAGGTGGCTAGAGAAGCCCAGAGCCCCAGTGTTCTTAGGCCTACAAAAGCACTTCCAAGGAAGGGTGCTGGCTAGCAACAGCTTTCTGTGCTGGCACTTTTCATCTCTGAGCAATTGCTCGACTTTTGCAATCTCTCATCTCGTGTCTACGAGACAGAGAGATAGTGACCGTGACGTTTGGTGGCTAGAGAAGCGCAAAGCCCCAGTGTTGCTGCGCCTGTGAAAGCGCTTCCAAGGAAGGGTGCTGGCTAGCAACAGCTTTCAGTGCTGGCACTTTTCATCGCTGAGCAATTGCTCGACGTTTGCAATCTCTCACCTCGTGTCTACGAGACGGAGAGATAGTGACCGTGACGTTTGGTGGCTAGAGAAGCGCAAAGCCCCAGTGTTGCTGCGGCTGTGAAAGCGCTTCCAAGGAAGGGTGCTGGCTAGCAAGAGCTTTCAGTGCTGGCACTTTTCATCTCTGAGCAATTGCTCGACGTTTGCAATTTCTCACCTGAGCTCTCTTTAGAGTGCGCGAGAGGATGAGCAGAAGATTAGGTGGCTAGAGAAGCCCAGAGCCCCAGTGTTCTTAGGGCTACAAGAGCGTTTCCAAGGAAGGGTGCTGGCTAGCAACAGCTTTCAGTGCTGGCACTTTTCATCTCTGAGCAATTGCTCGACGTTTGCAATCTCTCAGCTCGTTTCTACGAGATGGAAAGAGAATGACCGTGACGTTTGGTGGCTAGAGAAGCGCAAAGCCCCAGTGTTGCTGCGCCTGTGAAAGCGCTTCCAAGGAAGGCTGCTGGCTAGCAACAGCTTTCAGTGCTGGCACTTTTCATCTCTGAGCAATTGCTCGACCTTTGCAATTTCTCACCTGAGCTCTCTTTAGAGTGCGCGAGAGGATGAGCAGAAGATTAGGTGGCTAGAGAAGCCCAGAGCCCCAGTGTTCTTAGGCCTACAAAAGCACTTCCAAGGAAGGGTGCTGGCTAGCAAGAGCTTTCAGTGCTGGCACTTTTCATCTCTGAGCAATTGCTCGACGTTTGCAATCTCTCAGCTCATGTCTACGAGACGGAAAGAGAATGACCGTGACGTTTGGTGGGTAGAGAAGCGCAAAGCCCCAGTGTTGCTGCGCCTGTGAAAGCGCTTCCAAGGAAGGGTGCTGGCTAGCAACAGCTTTCAGTGCTGGCACTTTTCATCTCTGAGCACTTGCTCGACGTTTGCAATTTTTCACCTGAGCTCTCTTTAGACTACGCGAGAGGATGAGCAGAAGATTAGGTGGCTAGAGAAGCCCAGAGCCCCAGTGTTCTTAGGGCTACAAAAGCACTTCCAAGGAAGGGTGCTGGCTAGCAAGAGCTTTCAGTGCTGGCACTTTTCATCTCTGAGCAATTGCTCGACCTTTGCAATCTCTCAGCTCGTGTCTACGAGACGGAGAGATAGTGACCGTGACCTTTGGTGGGTAGAGAAGCGCAAAGCCCCAGTGTTGCTGCGCCTGTGAAAGCGCTTCCAAGGAAGGGTGCTGGCTAGCAACAGCTTTCAGTGCTGGCACTTTTCATCTCTGAGCAATTGCTCGACGTTTGCAATTTCTCACCTGAGCTCTCTTTAGAGTGCGCGAGAGGATGAGCAGAAGATTAGGTGGCTAGAGAAGCCCAGAGCCCCAGTGTTCTAAGGGCTATAAGAGCGTTTCCAACGACGGGTGCCGGCTAGCAAGAGCTTTCAGTGCTGGCACTTTTCATCTCTGAGCAATTGCTCGACGTTTGCAATTTCTCAGCTCGTGTCTACGAGACGGAGAGATAGTGACCGTGACATTTGGTGGCTAGAGAAGCGCAAAGCCCCAGTGTTGCTGCGCCTGTGAAAGCGCTTCCAAGGAAGGGTGCTGGCTAGCAAGAGCTTTCAGTGCTGGCACTTTTCATCTCTGAGCAATTGCTCGACGTTTGCAATTTCTCAGCTCGTGTCTACGAGACGGAGAGAGATAGTGACCGTGACGTTTGGTGGGTAGAGAAGCGCAAAGCCCCAGTGTTGCTGCGCCTGTGAAAGCGCTTCCAAGGAAGGGTGCTGGCTGGCAACAGCTTTCAGTGCTGGCACTTTTCATCTCTGAGCAATTGCTCGACCTTTGCAATTTCTCACCTGAGCTCTCTTTAGACTGCGCGAGAGGATGAGCAGAAGATTAGGTGGCTAGAGAAGCCCAGAGCCCCTGTGTTCTTAGGCCTACAAAAGCATTTCCAAGGAAGGGTGCCGGCTAGCAAGAGCTTTCAGTGCTGGCACTTTTCATCTCTGAGCAATTGCTCGACCTTTGCAATCTCTCAGCTCGTGTCTACGAGACGGAGAGATTGTGACCGTGACGTTTGGTGGCTAGAGAAGCGCAAAGCCCCAGTGTTGCTGCGCCTGTGAAAGTGCTTCCAAGGAAGGGTGCTGGCTAGCAAGAGCTTTCAGTGCTGGCACTTTTCATCTCTGAGCAATTGCTCGACGTTTGCAATTTCTCACCTGAGCTCTCTTTAGAGTGCGCGAGAGGATGAGCAGAAGATTAGGTGGCTAGAGAAGCCCAGAGCCCCAGTGTTCTTAGGGCTACAAGAGCGTTTCCAAGGAAGGGTGCTGGCTAGCAAGAGCTTTCAGTGCTGGCACTTTTCATCTCTGAGCAATTGCTCGACGTTTGAAATTTCTCAGCTCGTGTCTACGAGACAGAGAGATAGTGACTGTGACATTTGGTGGCTAGAGAAGCGCAAAGCCCCAGTGTTACTGCGCCTGTGAAAGCGCTTCCAAGGAAGGGTGCTGGCTAGCAACAGCTTTCAGTGCTGGCACTTTTCACCTCTGAGCAATTGCTCGACCTTTGCAATTTCTCACCTGAGCTCTCTTTAGACTGCGCGAGAGGATGAGCAGAAGATTAGGTGGCTAGAGAAGCCCAGAGCCCCTGTGTTCTTAGGCCTACAAAAGCATTTCCAAGGAAGGGTGCTGGCTAGCAAGAGCTTTCAGTGCTGGCACTTTTCATCTCTGAGCAATTGCTCGACCTTTGCAATCTCTCAGCTCGTGTCTACGAGACGGAGAGATTGTGACCGTGACGTTTGGTGGCTAGAGAAGCGCAAAGCCCCAGTGTTGCTGCGCCTGTGAAAGCGCTTCCAAGGAAGGGTGCTGGCTAGCAACAGCTTTCAGTGCTGGCACTTTTCATCTCTGAGCAATTGCTCGACGTTTGCAATTTCTCACCTGAGCTCTCTTTAGAGTGCGCGAGAGGATGAGCAGAAGATTAGGTGGCTAGAGAAACACAGAGCCCCAGCGTTCTTAGGCCTACAAAAGCATTTCCAAGGAAGGGTGCTGGCTAGCAAGAGCTTTCAGTGCTGGCACTTTTCATCTCTGAGCAATTGCTCGACCTTTGCAATCTCTCAGCTCGTGTCTACGAGACGGAGAGATTGTGACCGTGACCTTTGGTGGGTAGAGAAGCGCAAAGCCCCAGTGTTGCTGCGCCTGTGAAAGCGCTTCCAAGGAAGGGTGCTGGCTAGCAACAGCTTTCAGTGCTGGCACTTTTCATCTCTGAGCACTTGCTCGACGTTTGCAATTTTTCACCTGAGCTCTCTTTAGACTACGCGAGAGGATGAGCAGAAGATTAGGTGGCTAGAGAAGCCCAGAGCCCCAGTGTTCTTAGGCCTACAAAAGCACTTCCAAGGAAGGGTGCTGGCTAGCAAGAGCTTTCAGTGCTGGCACTTTTCATCTCTGAGCAATTGCTCGACGTTTGCAATCTCTCAGCTCGTGTCTACGAGACGGAGAGATAGTGACCGTGACGTTTGGTGGCTAGAGAAGCGCAAAGCCCCAGTGTTGCTGCGCCTGTGAAAGCGCTTCCAAGGAAGGGTGCTGGCTAGCAACAGCTTTCAGTGCTGGCACTTTTCATCTCTGAGCAATTGCTCGACGTTTGCAATTTCTCACCTGAGCTCTCTTTAGAGTGCGCGAGAGGATGAGCAGAAGATTAGGTGGCTAGAGAAGCCCAGAGCCCCTGTGTTCTAAGGGCTATAAGAGCGTTTCCAACGACGGGTGCCGGCTAGCAAGAGCTTTCAGTGCTGGCACTTTTCATCTCTGAGCAATTGCTCGACCTTTGCAATTTCTCAGCTCGTGTCTACGAGACGGAGAGATAGTGACCGTGACATTTGGTGGCTAGAGAAGCGCAAAGCCCCAGTGTTGCTGCGCCTGTGAAAGCGCTTCCAAGGAAGGGTGCTGGCTAGCAAGAGCTTTCAGTGCTGGCACTTTTCATCTCTGAGCAATTGCTCGACGTTTGCAATTTCTCAGCTCGTGTCTACGAGACGGAGAGAGATAGTGACCGTGACGTTTGGTGGGTAGAGAAGCGCAAAGCCCCAGTGTTGCTGCGCCTGTGAAAGCGCTTCCAAGGAAGGGTGCTGGCTGGCAACAGCTTTCAGTGCTGGCACTTTTCATCTCTGAGCAATTGCTCGACCTTTGCAATTTCTCACCTGAGCTCTCTTTAGACTGCGCGAGAGGATGAGCAGAAGATTAGGTGGCTAGAGAAGCCCAGAGCCCCTGTGTTCTTAGGCCTACAAAAGCATTTCCAAGGAAGGGTGCCGGCTAGCAAGAGCTTTCAGTGCTGGCACTTTTCATCTCTGAGCAATTGCTCGACCTTTGCAATCTCTCAGCTCGTGTCTACGAGACGGAGAGATTGTGACCGTGACGTTTGGTGGCTAGAGAAGCGCAAAGCCCCAGTGTTGCTGCGCCTGTGAAAGCGCTTCCAAGGAAGGGTGCTGGCTAGCAACAGCTTTCAGTGCTGGCACTTTTCATCTCTGAGCACTTGCTCGACGTTTGCAATTTTTCACCTGAGCTCTCTTTAGAGTGCGCGAGAGGATGAGCAGAAGATTAGGTGGCTAGAGAAACACAGAGCCCCAGCGTTCTTAGGCCTACAAAAGCATTTCCAAGGAAGGGTGCTGGCTAGCAAGAGCTTTCAGTGCTGGCACTTTTCATCTCTGAGCAATTGCTCGACCTTTGCAATCTCTCAGCTCGTGTCTACGAGACGGAGAGATTGTGACCGTGACCTTTGGTGGGTAGAGAAGCGCAAAGCCCCAGTGTTGCTGCGCCTGTGAAAGCGCTTCCAAGGAAGGGTGCTGGCTAGCAACAGCTTTCAGTGCTGGCACTTTTCATCTCTGAGCACTTGCTCGACGTTTGCAATTTTTCACCTGAGCTCTCTTTAGACTACGCGAGAGGATGAGCAGAAGATTAGGTGGCTAGAGAAGCCCAGAGCCCCAGTGTTCTTAGGCCTACAAAAGCACTTCCAAGGAAGGGTGCTGGCTAGCAAGAGCTTTCAGTGCTGGCACTTTTCATCTCTGAGCAATTGCTCGACGTTTGCAATCTCTCAGCTCGTGTCTACGAGACGGAGAGATAGTGACCGTGACGTTTGGTGGCTAGAGAAGCGCAAAGCCCCAGTGTTGCTGCGCCTGTGAAAGCGCTTCCAAGGAAGGGTGCTGGCTAGCAACAGCTTTCAGTGCTGGCACTTTTCATCTCTGAGCAATTGCTCGACGTTTGCAATTTCTCACCTGAGCTCTCTTTAGAGTGCGCGAGAGGATGAGCAGAAGATTAGGTGGCTAGAGAAGCCCAGAGCCCCTGTGTTCTAAGGGCTATAAGAGCGTTTCCAACGACGGGTGCCGGCTAGCAAGAGCTTTCAGTGCTGGCACTTTTCATCTCTGAGCAATTGCTCGACCTTTGCAATTTCTCAGCTCGTGTCTACGAGACGGAGAGATAGTGACCGTGACATTTGGTGGCTAGAGAAGCGCAAAGCCCCAGTGTTGCTGCGCCTGTGAAAGCGCTTCCAAGGAAGGGTGCTGGCTAGCAAGAGCTTTCAGTGCTGGCACTTTTCATCTCTGAGCAATTGCTCGACGTTTGCAATTTCTCAGCTCGTGTCTACGAGACGGAGAGAGATAGTGACCGTGACGTTTGGTGGGTAGAGAAGCGCAAAGCCCCAGTGTTGCTGCGCCTGTGAAAGCGCTTCCAAGGAAGGGTGCTGGCTGGCAACAGCTTTCAGTGCTGGCACTTTTCATCTCTGAGCAATTGCTCGACCTTTGCAATTTCTCACCTGAGCTCTCTTTAGACTGCGCGAGAGGATGAGCAGAAGATTAGGTGGCTAGAGAAGCCCAGAGCCCCTGTGTTCTTAGGCCTACAAAAGCATTTCCAAGGAAGGGTGCCGGCTAGCAAGAGCTTTCAGTGCTGGCACTTTTCATCTCTGAGCAATTGCTCGACCTTTGCAATCTCTCAGCTCGTGTCTACGAGACGGAGAGATTGTGACCGTGACGTTTGGTGGCTAGAGAAGCGCAAAGCCCCAGTGTTGCTGCGCCTGTGAAAGTGCTTCCAAGGAAGGGTGCTGGCTAGCAAGAGCTTTCAGTGCTGGCACTTTTCATCTCTGAGCAATTGCTCGACGTTTGCAATTTCTCACCTGAGCTCTCTTTAGAGTGCGCGAGAGGATGAGCAGAAGATTAGGTGGCTAGAGAAGCCCAGAGCCCCAGTGTTCTTAGGCCTACAAGAGCGTTTCCAAGGAAGGGTGCTGGCTAGCAAGAGCTTTCAGTGCTGGCACTTTTCATCTCTGAGCAATTGCTCGACGTTTGAAATTTCTCAGCTCGTGTCTACGAGACAGAGAGATAGTGACTGTGACATTTGGTGGCTAGAGAAGCGCAAAGCCCCAGTGTTACTGCGCCTGTGAAAGCGCTTCCAAGGAAGGGTGCTGGCTAGCAACAGCTTTCAGTGCTGGCACTTTTCACCTCTGAGCAATTGCTCGACCTTTGCAATTTCTCACCTGAGCTCTCTTTAGAGTGCGCGAGAGGATGAGCAGAAGATTAGGTGGCTAGAGAAGCCCAGAGCCCCAGTGTTCTTAGGCCTACAAGAGCGTTTCCAAGGAAGGGTGCTAGCTAGCAAGAGCTTTCAGTGCTGGCACTTTTCATCTCTGAGCAATTGCTCGACGTTTGCAATTTCTCACCTGAGCTCTCTTTAGAGTGCGCGAGAGGATGAGCAGAAGATTAGGTGGCTAGAGAAGCCCAGAGCCCCTGTGTTCTAAGGGCTACAAGAGCGTTTCCAAGGAAGGGTGCCGGCTAGCAAGAGCTTTCAGTGCTGGCACTTTTCATCTCTGAGCAATTGCTCGACGTTTGCAATTTCTCAGCTCGTGTCTACGAGACGGAGAGAGATAGTGACCGTGACGTTTGGTGGGTAGAGAAGCGCAAAGCCCCAGTGTTGCTGCGCCTGTGAAAGCGCTTCCAAGGAAGGGTGCCGGCTAGCAAGAGCTTTCAGTGCTGGCACTTTTCATCTCTGAGCAATTGCTCGACGTTTGCAATTTCTCAGCTCGTGTCTACGAGACGGAGAGAGATAGTGACCGTGACGTTTGGTGGGTGGAGAAGCGCAAAGCCCCAGTGTTGCTGCGCCTGTGAAAGCGCTTCCAAGGAAGGGTGCTGGCTGGCAACAGCTTTCAGTGCTGGCACTTTTCATCTCTGAGCAATTGCTCGACCTTTGCAATTTCTCACCTGAGCTCTCTTTAGACTGCGCGAGAGGATGAGCAGAAGATTAGGTGGCTAGAGAAGCCCAGAGCCCCTGTGTTCTTAGGCCTACAAAAGCATTTCCAAGGAAGGGTGCTGGCTAGCAAGAGCTTTCAGTGCTGGCACTTTTCATCTCTGAGCAATTGCTCGACCTTTGCAATCTCTCAGCTCGTGTCTACGAGACGGAGAGATTGTGACCGTGACGTTTGGTGGCTAGAGAAGCGCAAAGCCCCAGTGTTGCTGCGCCTGTGAAAGCGCTTCCAAGGAAGGGTGCTGGCTAGCAACAGCTTTCAGTGCTGGCACTTTTCATCTCTGAGCACTTGCTCGACGTTTGCAATTTTTCACCTGAGCTCTCTTTAGACTACGCGAGAGGATGAGCAGAAGATTAGGTGGCTAGAGAAGCCCAGAGCCCCAGTGTTCTTAGGCCTACAAAAGCACTTCCAAGGAAGGGTGCTGGCTAGCAAGAGCTTTCAGTGCTGGCACTTTTCATCTCTGAGCAATTGCTCGACGTTTGCAATCTCTCAGCTCGTGTCTACGAGACGGAGAGATAGTGACCGTGACGTTTGGTGGCTAGAGAAGCGCAAAGCCCCAGTGTTGCTGCGCCTGTGAAAGCGCTTCCAAGGAAGGGTGCTGGCTAGCAACAGCTTTCAGTGCTGGCACTTTTCATCTCTGAGCAATTGCTCGACGTTTGCAATTTCTCACCTGAGCTCTCTTTAGAGTGCGCGAGAGGATGAGCAGAAGATTAGGTGGCTAGAGAAGCCCAGAGCCCCAGTGTTCTAAGGGCTATAAGAGCGTTTCCAACGACGGGTGCCGGCTAGCAAGAGCTTTCAGTGCTGGCACTTTTCATCTCTGAGCAATTGCTCGACGTTTGCAATTTCTCAGCTCGTGTCTACGAGACGGAGAGATAGTGACCGTGACATTTGGTGGCTAGAGAAGCGCAAAGCCCCAGTGTTGCTGCGCCTGTGAAAGCGCTTCCAAGGAAGGGTGCTGGCTAGCAAGAGCTTTCAGTGCTGGCACTTTTCATCTCTGAGCAATTGCTCGACGTTTGCAATTTCTCAGCTCGTGTCTACGAGACGGAGAGAGATAGTGACCGTGACGTTTGGTGGGTAGAGAAGCGCAAAGCCCCAGTGTTGCTGCGCCTGTGAAAGCGCTTCCAAGGAAGGGTGCTGGCTGGCAACAGCTTTCAGTGCTGGCACTTTTCATCTCTGAGCAATTGCTCGACCTTTGCAATTTCTCACCTGAGCTCTCTTTAGACTGCGCGAGAGGATGAGCAGAAGATTAGGTGGCTAGAGAAGCCCAGAGCCCCTGTGTTCTTAGGCCTACAAAAGCATTTCCAAGGAAGGGTGCCGGCTAGCAAGAGCTTTCAGTGCTGGCACTTTTCATCTCTGAGCAATTGCTCGACCTTTGCAATCTCTCAGCTCGTGTCTACGAGACGGAGAGATTGTGACCGTGACGTTTGGTGGCTAGAGAAGCGCAAAGCCCCAGTGTTGCTGCGCCTGTGAAAGTGCTTCCAAGGAAGGGTGCTGGCTAGCAAGAGCTTTCAGTGCTGGCACTTTTCATCTCTGAGCAATTGCTCGACGTTTGCAATTTCTCACCTGAGCTCTCTTTAGAGTGCGCGAGAGGATGAGCAGAAGATTAGGTGGCTAGAGAAGCCCAGAGCCCCAGTGTTCTTAGGGCTACAAGAGCGTTTCCAAGGAAGGGTGCTGGCTAGCAAGAGCTTTCAGTGCTGGCACTTTTCATCTCTGAGCAATTGCTCGACGTTTGAAATTTCTCAGCTCGTGTCTACGAGACAGAGAGATAGTGACTGTGACATTTGGTGGCTAGAGAAGCGCAAAGCCCCAGTGTTACTGCGCCTGTGAAAGCGCTTCCAAGGAAGGGTGCTGGCTAGCAACAGCTTTCAGTGCTGGCACTTTTCACCTCTGAGCAATTGCTCGACCTTTGCAATTTCTCACCTGAGCTCTCTTTAGAGTGCGCGAGAGGATGAGCAGAAGATTAGGTGGCTAGAGAAGCCCAGAGCCCCAGTGTTCTTAGGCCTACAAGAGCGTTTCCAAGGAAGGGTGCTAGCTAGCAAGAGCTTTCAGTGCTGGCACTTTTCATCTCTGAGCAATTGCTCGACGTTTGCAATTTCTCACCTGAGCTCTCTTTAGAGTGCGCGAGAGGATGAGCAGAAGATTAGGTGGCTAGAGAAGCCCAGAGCCCCTGTGTTCTAAGGGCTACAAGAGCGTTTCCAAGGAAGGGTGCCGGCTAGCAAGAGCTTTCAGTGCTGGCACTTTTCATCTCTGAGCAATTGCTCGACGTTTTCCAATTTCTCAGCTCGTGTCTACGAGACGGAGAGATAGTGACCGTGACATTTGGTGGCTAGAGAAGCGCAAAGCCCCAGTGTTGCTGCGCCTGTGAAAGCGCTTCCAAGGAAGGGTGCTGGCTAGCAACAGCTTTCAGTGCTGGCACTTTTCATCTCTGAGCAATTGCTCGACGTTTGCAATTTCTCACCTGAGCTCTCTTTAGAGTGCGCGAGAGGATGAGCAGAAGATTAGGTGGCTAGAGAAACACAGAGCCCCTGTGTTCTTAGGCCTACAAAAGCACTTCCAAGGAAGGGTGCTGGCTAGCAACAGCTTTCAGTGCTGGCACTTTTCATCTCTGAGCAATTGCTCGACGTTTGCAATCTCTCAGCTCGTGTCTACGAGACGGAGAGATAGTGACCGTGACCTTTGGTGGCTAGAGAAGCGCAAAGCCGCAGTGTTGCTGCGCCTGTGAAAGCGCTTCCAAGGAAGGGTGCTGGCTAGCAACAGCTTTCAGTGCTGGCACTTTTCATCTCTGAGCAATTGCTCGACCTTTGCAATTTCTCAGCTCGTGTCTACGAGACGGAGAGATAGTGACCGTGACATTTGGTGGCTAGAGAAGCGCAAAGCCCCAGTGTTGCTGCGCCTGTGAAAGCGCTTCCAAGGAAGGGTGCTGGCTAGCAAGAGCTTTCAGTGCTGGCACTTTTCATCTCTGAGCAATTGCTCGACGTTTGCAATTTCTCAGCTCGTGTCTACGAGACGGAGAGAGATAGTGACCGTGACGTTTGGTGGCTAGAGAAGCGCAAAGCCCCAGTGTTGCTGCGCCTGTGAAAGCGCTTCCAAGGAAGGGTGCTGGCTGGCAACAGCTTTCAGTGCTGGCACTTTTCATCTCTGAGCAATTGCTCGACCTTTGCAATTTCTCACCTGAGCTCTCTTTAGACTGTGCGAGAGGATGAGCAGAAGATTAGGTGGCTAGAGAAGCCCAGAGCCCCTGTGTTCTTAGGCCTACAAAAGCATTTCCAAGGAAGGGTGCTGGCTAGCAAGAGCTTTCAGTGCTGGCACTTTTCATCTCTGAGCAATTGCTCGACCTTTGCAATCTCTCAGCTCGTGTCTACGAGACGGAGAGATTGTGACCGTGACGTTTGGTGGGTAGAGAAGCGCAAAGCCCCAGTGTTGCTGCGCCTGTGAAAGTGCTTCCAAGGAAGGGTGCTGGCTAGCAACAGTTTTCAGTGCTGGCACTTTTCATCTCTGAGCACTTGCTCGACGTTTGCAATTTTTCACCTGAGCTCTCTTTAGACTACGCGAGAGGATGAGCAGAAGATTAGGTGGCTAGAGAAGCCCAGAGCCCCAGTGTTCTTAGGCCTACAAAAGCACTTCCAAGGAAGGGTGCTGGCTAGCAAGAGCTTTCAGTGCTGGCACTTTTCATCTCTGAGCAATTGCTCGACGTTTGCAATCTCTCAGCTCGTGTCTACGAGACGGAGAGATAGTGACCGTGACCTTTGGTGGGTAGAGAAGCGCAAAGCCCCAGTGTTGCTGCGCCTGTGATAGCGCTTCCAAGGAAGGGTGCTGGCTAGCAACAGCTTTCAGTGCTGGCACTTTTCATCTCTGAGCAATTGCTCGACGTTTGCAATTTCTCACCTGAGCTCTCTTTAGAGTGCGCGAGAGGATGAGCAGAAGATTAGGTGGCTAGAGAAGCCCAGAGCCCCAGTGTTCTAAGGGCTATAAGAGCGTTTCCAACGACGGGTGCCGGCTAGCAAGAGCTTTCAGTGCTGGCACTTTTCATCTCTGAGCAATTGCTCGACGTTTGCAATTTCTCAGCTCGTGTCTACGAGACGGAGAGATAGTGACCGTGACATTTGGTGGCTAGAGAAGCGCAAAGCCCCAGTGTTGCTGCGCCTGTGAAAGCGCTTCCAAGGAAGGGTGCTGGCTAGCAAGAGCTTTCAGTGCTGGCACTTTTCATCTCTGAGCAATTGCTCGACGTTTTCCAATTTCTCAGCTCGTGTCTACGAGACGGAGAGATAGTGACCGTGACATTTGGTGGCTAGAGAAGCGCAAAGCCCCAGTGTTGCTGCGCCTGTGAAAGCGCTTCCAAGGAAGGGTGCTGGCTAGCAAGAGCTTTCAGTGCTGGCACTTTTCATCTCTGAGCAATTGCTCGACGTTTGCAATCTCTCAGCTCGTGTCTACGAGACGGAGAGAGATAGTGACCGTGACGTTTGGTGGGTAGAGAAGCGCAAAGCCCCAGTGTTGCTGCGCCTGTGAAAGCGCTTCCAAGGAAGGGTGCTGGCTAGCAAGAGCTTTCAGTGCTGGCACTTTTCATCTCTGAGCAATTGCTCGACGTTTGCAATTTCTCAGCTCGTGTCTACGAGACGGAGAGATAGTGACCGTGACATTTGGTGGGTAGAGAAGCGCAAAGCCCCAGTGTTGCTGCGCCTGTGAAAGCGCTTCCAAGGAAGGGTGCTGGCTAGCAACAGCTTTCAGTGCTGGCACTTTTCATCTCTGAGCAATTGCTCGACGTTTGCAATTTCTCACCTGAGCTCTCTTTAGAGTGCGCGAGAGGATGAGCAGAAGATTAGGTGGCTAGAGAAGCCCAGAGCCCCAGTGTTCTTAGGCCTACAAAAGCACTTCCAAGGAAGGGTGCTGGCTAGCAAGAGCTTTCAGTGCTGGCACTTTTCATCTCTGAGCAATTGCTCGACGTTTGCAATCTCTCAGCTCGTGTCTACGAGACGGAGAGATAGTGACCGTGACCTTTGGTGGCTAGAGAAGCGCAAAGCCCCAGTGTTGCTGCGCCTGTGAAAGCGCTTCCAAGGAAGGGTGCTGGCTGGCAACAGCTTTCAGTGCTGGCACTTTTCATCTCTGAGCAATTGCTCGACCTTTGCAATTTCTCACCTGAGCTCTCTTTAGAGTGCGCGAGAGGATGAGCAGAAGATTAGGTGGCTAGAGAAGCCCAGAGCCCCAGTGTTCTTAGGCCTACAAAAGCGTTTCCAAGGAAGGGTGCTGGCTAGCAACAGCTTTCAGTGCTGGCACTTTTCATCTCTGAGCAATTGCTCGACGTTTGCAATCTCTCAGCTCGTGTCTACGAGATGGAAAGAGAATGACCGTGACGTTTGGTGGCTAGAGAAGCGCAAAGCCCCAGTGTTGCTGCGCCTGTGAAAGCGCTTCCAAGGAAGGGTGCTGGCTAGCAACAGCTTTCAGTGCTGGCACTTTTCATCTCTGAGCAATTGCTGGACGTTTGCAATTTCTCACCTGAGCTCTCTTTAGAGTGCGCGAGAGGATGAGCAGAAGATTAGGTGGCTAGAGAAGCCCAGAGCCCCAGTGTTCTTAGGGCTACAAGAGCGTTTCCAAGGAAGGGTGCTGGCTAGCAACAGCTTTCAGTGCTGGCACTTTTCATCTCTGAGCAATTGCTCGACGTTTGCAATCTCTCAGCTCGTGTCTACGAGACGGAGAGATAGTGACCGTGACGTTTGGTGGGTAGACAAGCGCAAAGCCCCAGTGTTGCTGCGCCTGTGAAAGCGCTTCCAAGGAAGGGTGCTGGCTAGCAACAGCTTTCAGTGCTGGCACTTTTCATCTCTGAGCAATTGCTCGACGTTTGCAATTTCTCACCTGAGCTCTCTTTAGAGTGCGCGAGAGGATGAGCAGAAGATTAGGTGGCTAAAGAAGCCCAGAGCCCCAGTGTTCTTAGGCCTACAAAAGCGCTTCCAAGGAAGGGTGCTGGCTAGCAACAGCTTTCTGTGCTGGCACTTTTCATCTCTGAGCAATTGCTCGACGTTTGCAATTTCTCAGCTCGTGTCTACGAGACGGAGAGAGATAGTGACCGTGACGTTTGGTGGCTAGAGAAGCGCAAAGCCCCAGTGTTGCTGCGCCTGTGAAAGCGCTTCCAAGGAAGGGTGCTGGCTAGCAAGAGCTTTCAGTGCTGGCACTTTTCATCTCTGAGCAATTGCTCGACGTTTGCAATTTCTCAGCTCGTGTCTACGAGACGGAGAGATAGTGACTGTGACATTTGGTGGCTAGAGAAGCGCAAAGCCCCAGTGTTACTGCGCCTGTGAAAGCGCTTCCAAGGAAGGGTGCTGGCTAGCAAGAGCTTTCAGTGCTGGCACTTTTCATCTCTGAGCAATTGCTCGACGTTTGCAATTTCTCACCTGAGCTCTCTTTAGAGTGCGCGAGAGGATGAGCAGAAGATTAGGTGGCTAGAGAAGCCCAGAGCCCCTGTGTTCTCAGGCCTACAAAAGCGTTTCCAAGGAAGGGTGCTAGCTAGCAAGAGCTTTCAGTGCTGGCACTTTTCATCTCTGAGCAATTGCTCGACCTTTGCAATTTCTCACCTGAGCTCTCTTTAGAGTGCGCAAGAGGATGAGCAGAAGATTAGGTGGCTAGAGAAGCCCAGAGCCCCAGTGTTCTTAGGCCTACAAAAGCGTTTCCAAGGAAGGGTGCCGGCTAGCAAGAGCTTTCAGTGCTGGCACTTTTCATCTCTGAGCAATTGCTCGACGTTTGCAATGTCTCAGCTCGTGTCTAGAAGACGGAGAGATAGTGACTGTGACATTTGGTGGCTAGAGAAGCGCAAAGCCCCAGTGTTGCTGCGCCTGTGAAAGCGCTTCCAAGGAAGGGTGCTGGCTAGCAAGAGCTTTCAGTGCTGGCAATTTTCACCTCTGAGCAATTGCTCGACCTTTGCAATTTCTCACCTGAGCTCTCTTTAGAGTGCGAGAGAGGATGAGCAGAAGATTAGGTGGCTAGAGAAGCCCAGAGCCCCAGTGTTCTTAGGCCTACAAAAGCGCTTCCAAGGAAGGGTGCTGGCTAGCAAGAGCTTTCAGTGCTGGCACTTTTCATCTCTGAGCAATTGCTCGACGTTTGCAATTTCTCAGCTCGTGTCTACGAGACGGAAAGAGAATGACCGTGAAGTTTGGTGGCTAGAGAAGCGCAAAGCCCCAGTGTTGCTGCGCCTGTGAAAGCGCTTCCAAGGAAGGGTGCTGGCTAGCAACAGCTTTCAGTGCTGGCACTTTTCATCTCTGAGCAATTGCTCGACGTTTGCAATTTCTCACCTGAGCTCTCTTTAGACCACGCGAGAGGATGAGCAGAAGATTAGGTGGCTAGAGAAACACAGAGCCCCAGTGTTCTTAGGCCTACAAAACCGCATCAAAGGAAGGGTGCTGGCTAGCAACAGCTTTCAGTACTGGCACTTTTCATCTCTGAGCAATTGCTCGACTTTTGCAATTTCTCAGCTCGTGTCTACGACTCAGAGAGATAGTGACCGTGACATTTGGTGGCTAGAGAAGCGCAAAGCTCCAGTGTTGCTGCGGCTGTGAAAGCGCTTCCAAGGAAGGGTGCTGGCTAGCAAGAGCTTTCAGTGCTGGCACTTTTCATCTCTGAGCAATTGCTCAACCTTTGCAATTTCTCACCTGAGCTCTCTTTAGAGTGCGCGAGAGGATGAGCAGAAGATTAGGTGGCTAGAGAAGCCCAGAGCCCCAGTGTTCTTAGGCCTACAAAAGCACTTCCAAGGAAGGGTGCTGGCTAGCAAGAGCTTTCAGTGCTGGCACTTTTCATCTCTGAGCAATTGCTCGACGTTTGCAATTTCTCACCTGAGCTCTCTTTAGAGTGCGCGAGAGGATGAGCAGAAGATTAGGTGGCTAGAGAAGCCCAGAGCCCCAGTGTTCTTAGGCCTACAAAAGCACTTCCAAGGAAGGGTGCTGGCTAGCAACAGCTTTCAGTGCTGGCACTTTTCATCTCTGAGCAATTGCTCGACGTTTGCAATCTCTCAGCTCGTGTCTACGAGATGGAAAGAGAATGACCGTGACGTTTGGTGGGTAGAGAAGCGCAAAGCCCCAGTGTTGCTGCGCCTGTGAAAGTGCTTCCAAGGAAGGGTGCTGGCTGGCAACAGCTTTCAGTGCTGGCACTTTTCATCTCTGAGCAATTGCTCGACCTTTGCAGTTTCTCACCTGAGCTCTCTTTAGAGTGCGCGAGAGGATGAGCAGAAGATTAGGTGGCTAGAGAAGCACAGAGCCCCTGTGTTCTTAGGCCTACAAAAGCATTTCCAAGGAAGGGTGCCGGCTAGCAAGAGCTTTCAGTGCTGGCACTTTTCATCTCTGAGCAATTGCTCGACGTTTGCAATCTCTCAGCTCGTGTCTACGAGACGGAGAGATAGTGACCGTGACATTTGGTGGCTAGAGAAGCGCAAAGCCCCAGTGTTGCTGCGCCTGTGAAAGTGCTTCCAAGGAAGGGTGCTGGCTAGTAACAGCTTTCAGTGCTGGCACTTTTCATCTCTGAGCAATTGCTGGACGTTTGCAATTTCTCACCTGAGCTCTCTTTAGAGTGCGCGAGAGGATGAGCAGAAGATTAGGTGGCTAGAGAAGCCCAGAGCCCCAGTGTTCTTAGGCCTACAAGAGCGTTTCCAAGGAAGGGTGCTGGCTAGCAAGAGCTTTCAGTGCTGGCACTTTTCATCTCTGAGCAATTGCTCGACGTTTGCAATCTCTCAGCTCGTGTCTACGAGACGTAGAGATAGTGACCGTGACGTTTGGTGGGTAGACAAGCGCAAAGCCCCAGTGTTGCTGCGCCTGTGAAAGCGCTTCCAAGGAAGGGTGCTGGCTAGCAACAGCTTTCAGTGCTGGCACTTTTCATCTCTGAGCAATTGCTCGACGTTTGCAATTTCTCACCTGAGCTCTCTTTAGAGTGCGCGAGAGGATGAGCAGAAGATTAGGTGGCTAAAGAAGCCCAGAGCCCCAGTGTTCTTAGGCCTACAAAAGCGCTTCCAAGGAAGGGTGCTGGCTAGCAACAGCTTTCTGTGCTGGCACTTTTCATCTCTGAGCAATTGCTCGACGTTTGCAATTTCTCAGCTCGTGTCTACGAGACGGAGAGAGATAGTGACCGTGACGTTTGGTGGCTAGAGAAGCGCAAAGCCCCAGTGTTGCTGCGCCTGTGAAAGCGCTACCAAGGAAGGGTGCTGGCTAGCAACAGCTTTCAGTGCTGGCACTTTTCATCTCTGAGCAATTGCTCGACGTTTGCAATTTCTCAGCTCGTGTCTATGAGACAGAGAGATAGTGACTGTGACATTTGGTGGCTAGAGAAGCGCAAAGCCCCAGTGTTACTGCGCCTGTGAAAGCGCTTCCAAGGAAGGGTGCTGGCTAGCAACAGCTTTCAGTGCTGGCACTATTCATCTCTGAGCAATTGCTCGACCTTTGCAATTTCTCACCTGAGCTCTCTTTATAGTGCGCGAGAGGATGAGCAGAAGATTAGGTGGCTAGAGAAGCCCAGAGCCCCAGTGTTCTTAGGCCTACAAGAGCGTTTCCAAGGAAGGGTGCTGGCTAGCAAGAGCTTTCAGTGCTGGCACTTTTCATCTCTGAGCAATTGCTCGACGTTTGCAATTTCTCACCTGAGCTCTCTTTAGAGTGCGCGAGAGGATGAGCAGATGATTAGGTGGCTAGAGAAGCCCAGAGCCCCTGTGTTCTAAGGGCTACAAGAGCGTTTCCAAGGAAGGGTGCCGGCTAGCAAGAGCTTTCAGTGCTGGCACTTTTCATCTCTGAGCAATTGCTCGACGTTTTCCAATTTCTCAGCTCGTGTCTACGAGACGGAGAGATAGTGACCGTGACATTTGGTGGCTAGAGAAGCGCAAAGCCCCAGTGTTGCTGCGCCTGTGAAAGCGCTTCCAAGGAAGGGTGCTGGCTAGCAACAGCTTTCAGTGCTGGCACTTTTCATCTCTGAGCAATTGCTCGACGTTTGCAATTTCTCACCTGAGCTCTCTTTAGAGTGCGCGAGAGGATGAGCAGAAGATTAGGTGGCTAGAGAAGCCCAGAGCCCCAGTGTTCTTAGGCCTACAAGAGCGTTTCCAAGGAAGGGTGCTGGCTAGCAACAGCTTTCAGTGCTGGCACTTTTCATCTCTGAGCAATTGCTCGACGTTTGCAATCTCTCAGCTCGTTTCTACGAGATGGAAAGAGAATGACCGTGACGTTTGGTGGGTAGAGAAGCGCAAAGCCCCAGTGTTGCTGCGCCTGTGAAAGCGCTTCCAAGGAAGGGTGCTGGCTAGCAACAGCTTTCAGTGCTGGCACTTTTCATCTCTGAGCAATTGCTCAACGTTTGCAATTTCTCACCTGAGCTCTCTTTAGAGTGCGCGAGAGGATGAGCAGAAGATTAGGTGGCTAGAGAAACACAGAGCCCCAGTGTTCTTAGGCCTACAAAAGCACTTCCAAGGAAGGGTGCTGGCTAGCAAGAGCTTTCAGTGCTGGCACTTTTCACCTCTGAGCAATTGCTCGACGTTTGCAATTTCTCACCTCGTGTCTACGAGCCAGAGAGATAGTGACCGTGACGTTTGGTGGCTAGAGAAGCGCAAAGCCCCAGTGTTGCTGCGCCTGTGAAAGCGCTTCCAAGGAAGGGTGCTGGCTAGCAACAGCTTTCAGTGCTGGCACTTTTCATCTCTGAGCAATTGCTCGACGTTTGCAATTTTTCACCTGAGCTCTCTTTAGACTACGCGAGAGGATGAGCAGAAGATTAGGTGGCTAGAGAAGCCCAGAGCCCCAGTGTTCTTAGGCCTACAAAAGCACTTCCAAGGAAGGGTGCTGGCTAGCAACAGCTTTCAGTGCTGGCACTTTTCATCTCTGAGCAATTGCTCGACGTTTGCAATCTCTCAGCTCGTGTCTACGAGATGGAGAGATAGTGACCGTGACCTTTGGTGGGTAGAGAAGCGCAAAGCCCCAGTGTTGCTGCGCCTGTGAAAGCGCTTCCAAGGAAGGGTGCTGGCTAGCAACAGCTTTCAGTGCTGGCACTTTTCATCTCTGAGCAATTGCTCGACGTTTGCAATTTTTCACCTGAGCTCTCTTTAGAGTGCGCGAGAGGATGAGCAGAAGATTAGGTGGCTAGAGAAGCCCAGAGCCCCTGTGTTCTAAGGGCTGTAAGAGCGTTTCCAAGGAAGGGTGCCGGCTAGCAAGAGCTTTCAGTGCTGGCACTTTTCATCTCTGAGCAATTGCTCGACGTTTGCAATTTCTCAGCTCGTGTCTACGAGACGGAGAGATAGTGACCGTGACATTTGGTGGCTAGAGAAGCGCAAAGCCCCAGTGTTGCTGCGCCTGTGAAAGCGCTTCCAAGGAAGGGTGCTGGCTAGCAAGAGCTTTCAGTGCTGGCACTTTTCATCTCTGAGCAATTGCTCGACGTTTGCAATTTCTCAGCTCGTGTCTACGAGACGGAGAGAGATAGTGACCGTGACGTTTGGTGGGTAGAGAAGCGCAAAGCCCCAGTGTTGCTGCGCCTGTGAAAGCGCTTCCAAGGAAGGGTGCTGGCTGGCAACAGCTTTCAGTGCTGGCACTTTTCATCTCTGAGCAATTGCTCGACCTTTGCAATTTCTCACCTGAGCTCTCTTTAGACTGCGCGAGAGGATGAGCAGAAGATTAGGTGGCTAGAGAAGCCCAGAGCCCCTGTGTTCTTAGGCCTACAAAAGCATTTCCAAGGAAGGGTGCCGGCTAGCAAGAGCTTTCAGTGCTGGCACTTTTCATCTCTGAGCAATTGCTCGACGTTTGCAATCTCTCAGCTCGTGTCTACGAGACGGAGAGATAGTGACCGTGACGTTTGGTGGGTAGAGAAGCGCAAAGCCCCAGTGTTGCTGCGCCTGTGAAAGCGCTTCCAAGGAAGGGTGCTGGCTGGCAACAGCTTTCAGTGCTGGCACTTTTCATCTCTGAGCAATTGCTCGACCTTTGCAATTTCTCACCTGAGCTCTCTTTAGACTGCGCGAGAGGATGAGCAGAAGATTAGGTGGCTAGAGAAGCCCAGAGCCCCTGTGTTCTTAGGCCTACAAAAGCATTTCCAAGGAAGGGTGCTGGCTAGCAAGAGCTTTCAGTGCTGGCACTTTTCATCTCTGAGCAATTGCTCGACGTTTGCAATCTCTCAGCTCGTGTCTACGAGACGGAGAGATAGTGACCGTGACGTTTGGTGGCTAGAGAAGCGCAAAGCCCCAGTGTTGCTGCGCCTGTGAAAGCGCTTCCAAGGAAGGGTGCTGGCTAGCAACAGCTTTCAGTGCTGGCACTTTTCATCTCTGAGCAATTGCTCGACCTTTGCAATTTCTCACCTGAGCTCTCTTTAGAGTGCGCGAGAGGATGAGCAGAAGATTAGGTGGCTAGAGAAGCCCAGAGCCCCAGTGTTCTTAGGGCTACAAGAGCGTTTCCAAGGAAGGGTGCTGGCTAGCAAGAGCTTTCAGTGCTGGCACTTTTCATCTCTGAGCAATTGCTCGACGTTTGAAATTTCTCAGCTCGTGTCTACGAGACAGAGAGATAGTGACTGTGACATTTGGTGGCTAGAGAAGCGCAAAGCCCCAGTGTTACTGCGCCTGTGAAAGCGCTTCCAAGGAAGGCTGCTGGCTAGCAACAGCTTTCAGTGCTGGCACTTTTCATCTCTGAGCAATTGCTCGACCTTTGCAATTTCTCACCTGAGCTCTCTTTAGAGTGCGCGAGAGGATGAGCAGAAGATTAGGTGGCTAGAGAAGCCCAGAGCCCCTGTGTTCTAAGGCCTACAAGAGCGTTTCCAAGGAAGGGTGCTAGCTAGCAAGAGCTTTCAGTGCTGGCACTTTTCATCTCTGAGCAATTGCTCGACGTTTGCAATTTCTCACCTGAGCTCTCTTTAGAGTGCGCGAGAGGATGAGCAGAAGATTAGGTGGCTAGAGAAGCCCAGAGCCCCTGTGTTCTAAGGGCTACAAGAGCGTTTCCAAGGAAGGGTGCCGGCTAGCAAGAGCTTTCAGTGCTGGCACTTTTCATCTCTGAGCAATTGCTCGACGTTTTCCAATTTCTCAGCTCGTGTCTACGAGACGGAGAGATAGTGACCGTGACATTTGCTGGGTAGAGAAGCGCAAAGCCCCAGTGTTGCTGCGCCTGTGAAAGCGCTTCCAAGGAAGGGTGCTGGCTAGCAACAGCTTTCAGTGCTGGCACTTTTCATCTCTGAGCAATTGCTCGACGTTTGCAATTTCTCACCTGAGCTCTCTTTAGAGTGCGCGAGAGGATGAGCAGAAGATTAGGTGGCTAGAGAAGCCCAGAGCCCCTGTGTTCTTAGGCCTACAAAAGCACTTCCAAGGAAGGGTGCTGGCTAGCAACAGCTTTCAGTGCTGGCACTTTTCATCTCTGAGCAATTGCTCGACGTTTGCAATCTCTCAGCTCGTGTCTACGAGACGGAGAGATAGTGACCGTGACCTTTGGTGGCTAGAGAAGCGCAAAGCCCCAGTGTTGCTGCGCCTGTGAAAGCGCTTCCAAGGAAGGGTGCTGGCTAGCAACAGCTTTCAGTGCTGGCACTTTTCATCGCTGAGCAATTGCTCGACGTTTGCAATCTCTCAGCTCGTGTCTACGAGACGGAGAGATAGTGACCGTGACGTTTGGTGGCTAGAGAAGCGCAAAGCCCCAGTGTTGCTGCGGCTGTGAAAGCGCTTCCAAGGAAGGGTGCTGGCTAGCAAGAGCTTTCAGTGCTGGCACTTTTCATCTCTGAGCAATTGCTCGACCTTTGCAATTTCTCACCTGAGCTCTCTTTAGAGTGCGCGAGAGGATGAGCAGAAGATTAGGTGGCTAGAGAAGCCCAGAGCCCCAGTGTTCTTAGGGCTACAAGAGCGTTTCCAAGGAAGGGTGCTGGCTAGCAACAGCTTTCAGTGCTGGCACTTTTCATCTCTGAGCAATTGCTCGACGTTTGCAATCTCTCAGCTCGTTTCTACGAGATGGAAAGAGAATGACCGTGACGTTTGGTGGGTAGAGAAGCGCAAAGCCCCAGTGTTGCTGCGGCTGTGAAAGCGCTTCCAAGGAAGGGTGCTGGCTAGCAACAGCTTTCAGTGCTGGCACTTTTCATCTCTGAGCAATTGCTCGACGTTTGCAATTTCTCACCTGAGCTCTCTTTAGAGTGCGCGAGAGGATGAGCAGAAGATTAGGTGGCTAGAGAAACACAGAGCCCCAGTGTTCTTAGGCCTACAAAAGCACTTCCAAGGAAGGGTGCTGGCTAGCAAGAGCTTTCAGTACTGGCACTTTTCATCTCTGAGCAATTGCTCGACGTTTGCAATCTCTCAGCTCGTGTCTACGAGATGGAAAGAGAATGACCGTGACGTTTGGTGGCTAGAGAAGCGCAAAGCCCCAGTGTTGCGGCGCCTCTGAAAGCACTTCCAAGGAAGGGTGCTGGCTAGCAAGAGCTTTCAGTGCTGGCACTTTTCATCTCTGAGCAATTGCTCGACGTTTGCAATTTTTCACCTGAGCTCTCTTTAGACTACGCGAGAGGATGAGCAGAAGATTAGGTGGCTAGAGAAGCCCAGAGCCCCAGTGTTCTTAGGCCTACAAAAGCACTTCCAAGGAAGGGTGCTGGCTAGCAACAGCTTTCAGTGCTGGCACTTTTCATCTCTGAGCAATTGCTCGACGTTTGCAATCTCTCAGCTCGTGTCTACGAGACGGAGAGATAGTGACCGTGACCTTTGGTGGGTAGAGAAGCGCAAAGCCCCAGTGTTGCTGCGCCTGTGAAAGCGCTTCCAAGGAAGGGTGCTGGCTAGCAACAGCTTTCAGTGCTGGCACTTTTCATCTCTGAGCAATTGCTCAACGTTTGCAATTTCTCACCTGAGCTCTCTTTAGACTGCGCGAGAGGATGAGCAGAAGATTAGGTGGCTAGAGAAGCCCAGAGCCCCTGTGTTCTAAGGGCTACAAGAGCGTTTCCAAGGAAGGGTGCTGGCTAGCAAGAGCTTTCAGTGCTGGCACTTTTCATCTCTGAGCAATTGCTCGACGTTTGCAATTTCTCAGCTCGTGTCTACGAGACGGAGAGATAGTGACCGTGACATTTGGTGGCTAGAGAAGCGCAAAGCCCCAGTGTTGCTGCGCCTGTGAAAGCGCTTCCAAGGAAGGGTGCTGGCTAGCAAGAGCTTTCAGTGCTGGCACTTTTCATCTCTGAGCAATTGCTCGACGTTTGCAATTTCTCAGCTCGTGTCTACGAGACGGAGAGAGATAGTGACCGTGACGTTTGGTGGGTAGAGAAGCGCAAAGCCCCAGTGTTGCTGCGCCTGTGAAAGCGCTTCCAAGGAAGGGTGCTGGCTAGCAACAGCTTTCAGTGCTGGCACTTTTCATCTCTGAGCAATTGCTCGACGTTTGAAATTTCTCAGCTCGTGTCTACGAGACAGAGAGATAGTGACTGTGACATTTGGTGGCTAGAGAAGCGCAAATCCCCAGTGTTACTGCGCCTGTGAAAGCGCTTCCAAGGAAGGGTGCTGGCTAGCAACAGCTTTCAGTGCTGGCACTTTTCATCTCTGAGCAATTGCTCGACCTTTCCAATTTCTCACCTGAGCTCTCTTTAGACTGCGCGAGAGGATGAGCAGAAGATTAGGTGGCTAGAGAAGCCCAGAGCCCTTGTGTTCTAAGGGCTACAAGAGCGTTTCCAAGGAAGGGTGCCGGCTAGCAAGAGCTTTCAGTGCTGGCACTTTTCATCTCTGAGCAATTGCTCGACGTTTTCCAATTTCTCAGCTCGTGTCTACGAGACGGAGAGATAGTGACCGTGACATTTGGTGGGTAGACAAGCGCAAAGCCCCAGTGTTGCTGCGCCTGTGAAAGCGCTTCCAAGGAAGGGTGCTGGCTAGCAACAGCTTTCAGTGCTGGCACTTTTCATCTCTGAGCAATTGCTCGACGTTTGCAATTTCTCACCTGAGCTCTCTTTAGAGTGCGCGAGAGGATGAGCAGAAGATTAGGTGGCTAGAGAAGCCCAGAGCCCCACTGTTCTTAGGCCTACAAAAGCGCTTCCAAGGAAGGGTGCTGGCTAGCAACAGCTTTCAGTGCTGGCACTTTTCATCTCTGAGCAATTGCTCGACTTTTGCAATCTCTCAGCTCGTGTCTACGAGACGGAGAGATAGTGACCGTGACGTTTGGTGGCTAGAGAAGCGCAAAGCCCCAGTGTTGCTGCGCCTGTGAAAGCGCTTCCAAGGAAGGGTGCTGGCTAGCAACAGTTTTCAGTGCTGGCACTTTTCATCTCTGAGCAATTGCTCGACGTTTGCAATTTCTCACCTGAGCTCTCTTTAGAGTGCGCGAGAGGATGAGCAGAAGATTAGGTGGCTAGAGAAGCACAGAGCCCCAGTGTTCTTAGGCCTACAAAAGCGTTTCCAAGGAAGGGTGCTGGCTAGCAACAGCTTTCAGTGCTGGCACTTTTCATCTCTGAGCAATTGCTCGACGTTTGCAATCTCTCAGCTCGTGTCTACGAGATGGAAAGAGAATGACCGTGACCTTTGGTGGGTAGAGAAGCGCAAAGCCCCAGTGTTGCTGCGCCTGTGAAAGCGCTTCCAAGGAAGGGTGCTGGCTAGCAACAGCTTTCAGTGCTGGCACTTTTCATCTCTGAGCAATTGCTCGACCTTTGCAATTTCTCACCTGAGCTCTCTTTAGAGTGCGCGAGAGGATGAGCAGAAGATTAGGTGGCTAGAGAAGCCCAGAGCCCCAGTGTTCTTAGGCCTACAAGAGCGTTTCCAAGGAAGGGTGCTGGCTAGCAACAGCTTTCAGTGCTGGCACTTTTCATCGCTGAGCAATTGCTCGACGTTTGCAATCTCTCAGCTCGTGTCTACGAGACGGAGAGATAGTGACCGTGACGTTTGGTGGCTAGAGAAGCGCAAAGCCCCAGTGTTGCTGCGCCTGTGAAAGCGCTTCCAAGGAAGGGTGCTGGCTAGCAAGAGCTTTCAGTGCTGGCACTTTTCATCTCTGAGCAATTGCTCGACCTTTGCAATTTCTCACCTGATCACTCTTTAGAGTGCGCGAGAGGATGAGCAGAAGATTAGGTGGCTAGAGAAGCCCAGAGCCCCAGTGTTCTTAGGGCTACAAGAGCGTTTCCAAGGAAGGGTGCTGGCTAGCAACAGCTTTCAGTGCTGGCACTTTTCATCTCTGAGCAATTGCTCGACGTTTGCAATTTCTCAGCTCGTGTCTACGAGACGGAGAGATAGTTACTGTGACGTTTGGTGGCTAGAGAAGCGCAAAGCCCCAGTGTTGCTGCGCCTGTGAAAGCGCTTCCAAGGAAGGGTGCTGGCTAGCAACAGCTTTCAGTGCTGGCACTTTTCATCTCTGAGCAATTGCTCGACGTTTGAAATTTCTCAGCTCGTGTCTACGAGACAGAGAGATAGTGACTGTGACATTTGGTGGCTAGAGAAGCGCAAAGCCCCAGTGTTACTGCGCCTGTGAAAGCGCTTCCAAGGAAGGGTGCTGGCTAGCAACAGCTTTCAGTGCTGGCACTTTTCATCTCTGAGCAATTGCTCGACGTTTGCAATTTCTCACCTGAGCTCTCTTTAGAGTGCGCGAGAGGATGAGCAGAAGATTAGGTGGCTAGAGAAGCCCAGAGCCCCAGTGTTCTTAGGCCTACAAGAGCGTTTCCAAGGAAGGGTGCTAGCTAGCAAGAGCTTTCAGTGCTGGCACTTTTCATCTCTGAGCAATTGCTTGACCTTTGCAATTTCTCACCTGAGCTCTCTTTAGAGTGCGCGAGAGGATGAGCAGAAGATTAGGTGGCTAGAGAAGCCCAGAGCCCCAGTGTTCTTAGGGCTACAAAAGCACTTCCAAGGAAGGGTGCCGGCTAGCAAGAGTTTTCAGTGCTGGCACTTTTCATCTCTGAGCAATTGCTCGACGTTTGCAATTTCTCAGCTCGTGTCTACGAGACGGAGAGATAGTTACTGTGACGTTTGATGGCTAGAGAAGCGCAAAGCCCCAGTGTTGCTGCGCCTGTGAAAGCGCTTCCAAGGAAGGGTGCTGGCTAGCAAGAGCTTTCAGTGCTGGCACTTTTCATCTCTGAGCAATTGCTCGACCTTTGCAATTTCTCACCTGAGCTCTCTTTAGAGTGCGCGAGAGGATGAGCAGAAGATTAGGTGGCTAGAGAAGCCCAGAGCCCCTGTGTTCTAAGGGCTACAAGAGCGTTTCCAAGGAAGGGTGCTGGCTAGCAAGAGCTTTCAGTGCTGGCACTTTTCATCTCTGAGCAATTGCTCGACCTTTGCAATTTCTCAGCTCGTGTCTACGAGACGGAGAGATAGTTACTGTGACGTTTGGTGGCTAGAGAAGCGCAAAGCCCCAGTGTTGCTGCGCCTGTGAAAGCGCTTCCAAGGAAGGGTGCTGGCTAGCAACAGCTTTCAGTGCTGGCACTTTTCATCTCTGAGCAATTGCTCGACGTTTGCAATTTCTCAGCTCATGTCTACGAGACAGAGAGATAGTGACTGTGACATTTGGTGGCTAGAGAAGCGCAAAGCCCCAGTGTTACTGCGCCTGTGAAAGCGCTTCCAAGGAAGGGTGCTGGCTAGCAACAGCTTTCAGTGCTGGCACTTTTCATCTCTGAGCAATTGCTCGACCTTTGCAATTTCTCACCTGAGCTCTCTTTAGAGTGCGCGAGAGGATGAGCAGAAGATTAGGTGGCTAGAGAAGCCCAGAGCCCCAGTGTTCTTAGGCCTACAAGAGCGTTTCCAAGGAAGGGTGCTAGCTAGCAAGAGCTTTCAGTGCTGACACTTTTCATCTCTGAGCAATTGCTCGACGTTTGCAATTTCTCACCTGAGCTCTCTTTAGAGTGCGCGAGAGGATGAGCAGAAGATTAGGTGGCTAGAGAAGCCCAGAGCCCCTGTGTTCTAAGGGCTACAAGAGCGTTTCCAAGGAAGGGTGCCGGCTAGCAAGAGCTTTCAGTGCTGGCACTTTTCATCTCTGAGCAATTGCTCGACGTTTTCCAATTTCTCAGCTCGTGTCTACGAGACGGAGAGATAGTGACCGTGACATTTGGTGGCTAGAGAAGCGCAAAGCCCCAGTGTTGCTGCGCCTGTGAAAGCGCTTCCAAGGAAGGGTGCTGGCTAGCAACAGCTTTCAGTGTTGGCACTTTTCATCTCTGAGCAATTGCTCGACGTTTGCAATTTCTCACCTGAGCTCTCTTTAGAGTGCGCGAGAGGATGAGCAGAAGATTAGGTGGCTAGAGAAGCCCAGAGCCCCTGTGTTCTTAGGCCTACAAAAGCACTTCCAAGGAAGGGTGCTGGCTAGCAAGAGCTTTCAGTGCTGGCACTTTTCATCTCTGAGCAATTGCTCGACTTTTGCAATCTCTCAGCTCGTGTCTACGAGACGGAGAGATAGTGACCGTGACGTTTGGTGGCTAGAGAAGCGCAAAGCCCCAGTGTTGCTGCGCCTGTGAAAGCGCTTCCAAGGAAGGGTGCCGGCTAGCAAGAGCTTTCAGTGCTGGCACTTTTCATCGCTGAGCAATTGCTCGACGTTTGCAATCTCTCAGCTCGTGTCTACGAGACGGAGAGATAGTGACCGTGACGTTTGGTGGCTAGAGAAGCGCAAAGCCCCAGTGTTGCTGCGCCTGTGATAGCGCTTCCAAGGAAGGGTGCTGGCTAGCAAGAGCTTTCAGTGCTGGCACTTTTCATCTCTGAGCAATTGCTCGACCTTTGCAGTTTCTCACCTGAGCTCTCTTTAGAGTGCGCGAGAGGATGAGCAGAAGATTAGGTGGCTAGAGAAGCCCAGAGCCCCAGTGTTCTTAGGCCTACAAGAGCGTTTCCAAGGAAGGGTGCTGGCTAGCAACAGCTTTCAGTGCTGGCACTTTTCATCTCTGAGCAATTGCTCGACGTTTGCAATCTCTCAGCTCGTTTCTACGAGATGGAAAGAGAACGACCGTGACGTTTGGTGGGTAGAGAAGCGCAAAGCCCCAGTGTTGCTGCGCCTGTGAAAGCGCTTCCAAGGAAGGGTGCTGGCTAGCAAGAGCTTTCAGTGCTGGCACTTTTCATCTCTGAGCAATTGCTCGACCTTTGCAATTTCTCACCTGAGCTCTCTTTAGAGTGCGCGAGAGGATGAGCAGAAGATTAGGTGGCTAGAGAAGCCCGGAGCCCCAGTGTTCTTAGGCCTACAAGAGCGTTTCCAAGGAAGGGTGCTGGCTAGCAAGAGCTTTCAGTGCTGGCACTTTTCATCTCTGAGCAATTGCTCGACGTTTGCAATCTCTCAGCTCGTGTCTACGAGACGGAGGGATAGTGACCGTGACCTTTGGTGGGTAGAGAAGCGCAAAGCCCCAGTGTTGCTGCGCCTGTGAAAGCGCTTCCAAGGAAGGGTGCTGGCTAGCAACAGTTTTCAGTGCTGGCACTTTTCATCTCTGAGCAATTGCTCGACCTTTGCAATTTCTCACCTGAGCTCTCTTTAGAGTGCGCGAGAGGATGAGCAGAAGATTAGGTGGCTAGAGAAGCCCAGAGCCCCTGTGTTCTAAGGGCTACAAGAGCGTTTCCAAGGAAGGGTGCCGGCTAGCAAGAGCTTTCAGTGCTGGCACTTTTCATCTCTGAGCAATTGCTCGACGTTTGCAATTTCTCAGCTCGTGTCTACGAGACGGAGAGATAGTGACCGTGACATTTGGTGGCTAGAGAAGCGCAAAGCCCCAATGTTGCTGCGCCTGTGAAAGCGCTTCCAAGGAAGGGTGCTGGCTAGCAACAGCTTTCAGTGCTGGCACTTCTCATCTCTGAGCAATTGCTCGACGTTTGCAATTTCTCAGCTCGTGTCTACGAGACGGAGAGAGATAGTGACCGTGGCGTTTGGTGGCTAGAGAAGCGCAAAGCCCCAGTGTTGCTGCGCCTGTGAAAGCGCTTCCAAGGAAGGGTGCTGGCTAGCAACAGCTTTCAGTGCTGGCACTTTTCATCTCTGAGCAATTGCTCGACGTTTGAAATTTCTCAGCTCGTGTCTACGAGACAGAGAGATAGTGACTGTGACATTTGGTGGCTAGAGAAGCGCAAAGCCCCAGTGTTACTGCGCCTGTGAAAGCGCTTCCAAGGAAGGGTGCTGGCTAGCAACAGCTTTCAGTGCTGGCACTTTTCATCTCTGAGCAATTGCTCGACCTTTGCAATTTCTCACCTGAGCTCTCTTTAGACTGCGCGAGAGGATGAGCAGAAGATTAGGTGGCTAGAGAAGCCCAGAGCCCTTGTGTTCTAAGGGCTACAAGAGCGTTTCCAAGGAAGGGTGCCGGCTAGCAAGAGCTTTCAGTGCTGGCACTTTTCATCTCTGAGCAATTGCTCGACCTTTGCAATTTCTCACCTGAGCTCTCTTTAGAGTGCGCGAGAGGATGAGCAGAAGATTAGGTGGCTAGAGAAGCCCAGAGCCCCAGTGTTCTTAGGCCTACAAAAGCGTTTCCAAGGAAGGGTGCTGGCTAGCAACAGCTTTCAGTGCTGGCACTTTTCATCTCTGAGCAATTGCTCGACGTTTGCAATCTCTCAGCTCGTGTCTACGAGATGGAAAGAGAATGACCGTGACGTTTGGTGGCTAGAGAAGCGCAAAGCCCCAGTGTTGCTGCGCCTGTGAAAGCGCTTCCAAGGAAGGGTGCTGGCTAGCAACAGCTTTCAGTGCTGGCACTTTTCATCTCTGAGCAATTGCTCGACCTTTGCAATTTCTCACCTGAGCTCTCTTTAGAGTGCGCGAGAGGATGAGCAGAAGATTAGGTGGCTAGAGAAGCCCAGAGCCCCAGTGTTCTTAGGCCTACAAGAGCGTTTCCAAGGAAGGGTGCTGGCTAGCAACAGCTTTCAGTGCTGGCACTTTTCATCTCTGAGCAATTGCTCGACGTTTGCAATTTCTCACCTGAGCTCTCTTTAGAGTGCGCGAGAAGATGAGCAGAAGATTAGGTGGCTAGAGAAGCCCAGAGCCCCTGTGTTCTTAGGCCTACAAAAGCATTTCCAAGGAAGGGTGCTGGCTAGCAACAGCTTTCAGTGCTGGCACTTTTCATCTCTGAGCAATTGCTCAACTTTTTCAATTTCTCAGCTCGTGTCTACGACTCAGAGAGATAGTGACCGTGACATTTGGTGGCTAGAGAAGCGCAAAGCCCCAGTGTTGCTGCACCTGTGAAAGCGCTTCCAAGGAAGGGTGCTGGCTAGCAAGAGCTTTCAGTGCTGGCACTTTTCATCTCTGAGCAATTGCTTGACCTTTGCAATTTCTCACCTGAGCTCTCTTTAGAGTGCGCGAGAGGATGAGCAGAAGATTAGGTGGCTAGAGAAGCCCAGAGCCCCAGTGTTCTTAGGGCTACAAAAGCACTTCCAAGGAAGGGTGCCGGCTAGCAAGAGTTTTCAGTGCTGGCACTTTTCACCTCTGAGCAATTGCTCGACGTTTGCAATTTCTCAGCTCGTGTCTACGAGATGGAAGGAGAATGACCGTGACGTTTGGTGGCTAGAGAAGCGCAAAGCCCCAGTGTTGCTGCGCCTGTGAAAGCGCTTCCAAGGAAGGGTGCTGGCTAGCAAGAGCTTTCAGTGCTGGCACTTTTCATCTCTGAGCATTTGCTCGACGTTTGCAATTTCTCACCTGAGCTCTCTTTAGAGTGCGCGAGAGGATGAGCAGAAGATTAGGTGGCTAGAGAAGCCCAGAGCCCCTGTGTTCTTAGGCCTACAAAAGCACTTCCAAGGAAGGGTGCTGGCTAGCAACAGCTTTCAGTGCTGGCACTTTTCATCGCTGAGCAATTGCTCGACGTTTGCAATCTCTCAGCTCGTGTCTACGAGACGGAGAGATAGTGACCGTGACGTTTGGTGGCTAGAGAAGCGCAAAGCCCCAGTGTTGCTGCGCCTGTGAAAGCGCTTCCAAGGAAGGGTGCTGGCTAGCAAGAGCTTTCAGTGCTGGCACTTTTCATCTCTGAGCAATTGCTCGACCTTTGCAATTTCTCACCTGATCACTCTTTAGAGTGCGCGAGAGGATGAGCAGAAGATTAGGTGGCTAGAGAAGCCCAGAGCCCCAGTGTTCTTAGGGCTACAAGAGCGTTTCCAAGGAAGGGTGCTGGCTAGCAACAGCTTTCAGTGCTGGCACTTTTCATCTCTGAGCAATTGCTCGACGTTTGCAATTTCTCAGCTCGTGTCTACGAGACGGAGAGATAGTTACTGTGACGTTTGGTGGCTAGAGAAGCGCAAAGCCCCAGTGTTGCTGCGCCTGTGAAAGCGCTTCCAAGGAAGGGTGCTGGCTAGCAACAGCTTTCAGTGCTGGCACTTTTCATCTCTGAGCAATTGCTCGACGTTTGAAATTTCTCAGCTCGTGTCTACGAGACAGAGAGATAGTGACTGTGACATTTGGTGGCTAGAGAAGCGCAAAGCCCCAGTGTTACTGCGCCTGTGAAAGCGCTTCCAAGGAAGGGTGCTGGCTAGCAAGAGCTTTCAGTGCTGGCACTTTTCATCTCTGAGTAATTGCTCGACGTTTGCAATTTCTCACCTGAGCTCTCTTTAGAGTGCGCGAGAGGATGAGCACAAGATTAGGTGGCTAGAGAAGCCCAGAGCCCCAGTGTTCTTAGGCCTACAAGAGCGTTTCCAAGGAAGGGTGCTAGCTAGCAAGAGCTTTCAGTGCTGGCACTTTTCATCTCTGAGCAATTGCTTGACCTTTGCAATTTCTCACCTGAGCTCTCTTTAGAGTGTGCGAGAGGATGAGCAGAAGATTAGGTGGCTAGAGAAGCCCAGAGCCCCAGTGTTCTTAGGGCTACAAAAGCACTTCCAAGGAAGGGTGCCGGCTAGCAAGAGTTTTCAGTGCTGGCACTTTTCATCTCTGAGCAATTGCTCGACGTTTGCAATTTCTCAGCTCGTGTCTACGAGACGGAGAGATAGTTACTGTGACGTTTGATGGCTAGAGAAGCGCAAAGCCCCAGTGTTGCTGCGCCTGTGAAAGCGCTTCCAAGGAAGGGTGCTGGCTAGCAACAGCTTTCAGTGCTGGCACTTTTCATCTCTGAGCAATTGCTCGACCTTTGCAATTTCTCACCTGAGCTCTCTTTAGAGTGCGCGAGAGGATGAGCAGAAGATTAGGTGGCTAGAGAAGCCCAGAGCCCCTGTGTTCTAAGGGCTACAAGAGCGTTTCCAAGGAAGGGTGCTGGCTAGCAACAGCTTTCAGTGCTGGCACTTTTCATCTCTGAGCAATTGCTCGACCTTTGCAATTTCTCAGCTCGTGTCTACGAGACGGAGAGATAGTTACTGTGACGTTTGGTGGCTAGAGAAGCGCAAAGCCCCAGTGTTGCTGCGCCTGTGAAAGCGCTTCCAAGGAAGGGTGCTGGCTAGCAACAGCTTTCAGTGCTGGCACTTTTCATCTCTGAGCAATTGCTCGACGTTTGCAATTTCTCAGCTCATGTCTACGAGACAGAGAGATAGTGACTGTGACATTTGGTGGCTAGAGAAGCGCAAAGCCCCAGTGTTACTGCGCCTGTGAAAGCGCTTCCAAGGAAGGGTGCTGGCTAGCAAGAGCTTTCAGTGCTGGCACTTTTCATCTCTGAGCAATTGCTCGACGTTTGCAATTTCTCACCTGAGCTCTCTTTAGAGTGCGCGAGAGGATGAGCAGAAGATTAGGTGGCTAGAGAAGCCCAGAGCCCCAGTGTTCTTAGGCCTACAAGAGCGTTTCCAAGGAAGGGTGCTAGCTAGCAAGAGCTTTCAGTGCTGACACTTTTCATCTCTGAGCAATTGCTCGACGTTTGCAATTTCTCACCTGAGCTCTCTTTAGAGTGCGCGAGAGGATGAGCAGAAGATTAGGTGGCTAGAGAAGCCCAGAGCCCCTGTGTTCTAAGGGCTACAAGAGCGTTTCCAAGGAAGGGTGCCGGCTAGCAAGAGCTTTCAGTGCTGGCACTTTTCATCTCTGAGCAATTGCTCGACGTTTTCCAATTTCTCAGCTCGTGTCTACGAGACGGAGAGATAGTGACCGTGACATTTGGTGGCTAGAGAAGCGCAAAGCCCCAGTGTTGCTGCGCCTGTGAAAGCGCTTCCAAGGAAGGGTGCTGGCTAGCAACAGCTTTCAGTGTTGGCACTTTTCATCTCTGAGCAATTGCTCGACGTTTGCAATTTCTCACCTGAGCTCTCTTTAGAGTGCGCGAGAGGATGAGCAGAAGATTAGGTGGCTAGAGAAGCCCAGAGCCCCTGTGTTCTTAGGCCTACAAAAGCACTTCCAAGGAAGGGTGCTGGCTAGCAACAGCTTTCAGTGCTGGCACTTTTCATCGCTGAGCAATTGCTCGACTTTTGCAATCTCTCAGCTCGTGTCTACGAGACGGAGAGATAGTGACCGTGACGTTTGGTGGCTAGAGAAGCGCAAAGCCCCAGTGTTGCTGCGCCTGTGAAAGCGCTTCCAAGGAAGGGTGCCGGCTAGCAAGAGCTTTCAGTGCTGGCACTTTTCATCGCTGAGCAATTGCTCGACGTTTGCAATCTCTCAGCTCGTGTCTACGAGACGGAGAGATAGTGACCGTGACGTTTGGTGGCTAGAGAAGCGCAAAGCCCCAGTGTTGCTGCGCCTGTGAAAGCGCTTCCAAGGAAGGGTGCTGGCTAGCAAGAGCTTTCAGTGCTGGCACTTTTCATCTCTGAGCAATTGCTCGACCTTTGCAGTTTCTCACCTGAGCTCTCTTTAGAGTGCGCGAGAGGATGAGCAGAAGATTAGGTGGCTAGAGAAGCCCAGAGCCCCAGTGTTCTTAGGCCTACAAGAGCGTTTCCAAGGAAGGGTGCTGGCTAGCAACAGCTTTCAGTGCTGGCACTTTTCATCTCTGAGCAATTGCTCGACGTTTGCAATCTCTCAGCTCGTTTCTACGAGATGGAAAGAGAACGACCGTGACGTTTGGTGGGTAGAGAAGCGCAAAGCCCCAGTGTTGCTGCGCCTGTGAAAGCGCTTCCAAGGAAGGGTGCTGGCTGGCAACAGCTTTCAGTGCTGGCACTTTTCATCTCTGAGCAATTGCTCGACCTTTGCAATTTCTCACCTGAGCTCTCTTTAGAGTGCGCGAGAGGATGAGCAGAAGATTAGGTGGCTAGAGAAACACAGAGCCCCAGTGTTCTTAGGCCTACAAAAGCACTTCCAAGGAAGGGTGCTGGCTAGCAAGAGCTTTCAGTGCTGGCACTTTTCATCTCTGAGCAATTGCTCGACGTTTGCAATCTCTCAGCTCGTGTCTACGAGATGGAAAGAGAATGACCGTGACGTTTGGTGGGTAGAGAAGCGCAAAGCCCCAGTGTTGCTGCGCCTGTGAAAGCGCTTCCAAGGAAGGGTGCTGGCTAGCAAGAGCTTTCAGTGCTGGCACTTTTCATCTCTGAGCAATTGCTCGACGTTTGCAATTTCTCACCTGAGCTCTCTTTAGACTACGCGAGAGGATGAGCAGAAGATTAGGTGGCTAGAGAAGCCCAGAGCCCCAGTGTTCTTAGGCCTACAAAAGCACTTCCAAGGAAGGGTGCTGGCTAGCAAGAGCTTTCAGTGCTGGCACTTTTCATCTCTGAGCAATTGCTCGACGTTTGCAATCTCTCAGCTCGTGTCTACGAGACGGAGGGATAGTGACCGTGACCTTTGGTGGGTAGAGAAGCGCAAAGCCCCAGTGTTGCTGCGCCTGTGAAAGCGCTTCCAAGGAAGGGTGCTGGCTAGCAACAGTTTTCAGTGCTGGCACTTTTCATCTCTGAGCAATTGCTCGACCTTTGCAATTTCTCACCTGAGCTCTCTTTAGAGTGCGCGAGAGGATGAGCAGAAGATTAGGTGGCTAGAGAAGCCCAGAGCCCCAGTGTTCTAAGGGCTACAAGAGCGTTTCCAAGGAAGGGTGCCGGCTAGCAAGAGTTTTCAGTGCTGGCGCTTTTCATCTCTGAGCAATTGCTCGACGTTTGCAATTTCTCAGCTCGTGTCTACGAGATGGAAAGAGAATGACCGTGACGTTTGGTGGCTAGAGAAGCGCAAAGCCCCAGTGTTGCTGCGCCTGTGAAAGCGCTTCCAAGGAAGGGTGCTGGCTAGCAAGAGCTTTCAGTGCTGGCACTTTTCATCTCTGAGCATTTGCTCGACGTTTGCAATTTCTCACCTGAGCTCTCTTTAGAGTGTGCGAGAGGATGAGCAGAAGATTAGGTGGCTAGAGAAGCCCAGAGCCCCAGTGTTCTTAGGCCTACAAAAGCACTTCCAAGGAAGGGTGCTGGCTAGCAACAGCTTTCAGTGCTGGCACTTTTCATCGCTGAGCAATTGCTCGACGTTTGCAATGTCTCAGCTCGTGTCTACGAGACGGAGAGATAGTGACCGTGACGTTTGGTGGCTAGAGAAGCGCAAAGCCCCAGTGTTGCTGCGCCTGTGAAAGCGCTTCCAAGGAAGGGTGCTGGCTAGCAAGAGCTTTCAGTGCTGGCACTTTTCATCTCTGAGCAATTGCTCGACCTTTGCAATTTCTCACCTGATCACTCTTTAGAGTGCGCGAGAGGATGAGCAGAAGATTAGGTGGCTAGAGAAGCCCAGAGCCCCAGTGTTCTTAGGGCTACAAGAGCGTTTCCAAGGAAGGGTGCTGGCTAGCAACAGCTTTCAGTGCTGGCACTTTTCATCTCTGAGCAATTGCTCGACCTTTGCAATTTCTCAGCTCGTGTCTACGAGACGGAGAGATAGTTACTGTGACGTTTGGTGGCTAGAGAAGCGCAAAGCCCCAGTGTTGCTGCGCCTGTGAAAGCGCTTCCAAGGAAGGGTGCTGGCTAGCAACAGCTTTCAGTGCTGGCACTTTTCATCTCTGAGCAATTGCTCGACGTTTGCAATTTCTCAGCTCGTGTCTACGAGACAGAGAGATAGTGACTGTGACATTTGGTGGCTAGAGAAGCGCAAAGCCCCAGTGTTAGTGCGCCTGTGAAAGCGCTTCCAAGGAAGGGTGCTGGCTAGCAAGAGCTTTCAGTGCTGGCACTTTTCATCTCTGAGCAATTGCTCGACGTTTGCAATTTCTCACCTGAGCTCTCTTTAGAGTGCGCGAGAGGATGAGCAGAAGATTAGGTGGCTAGAGAAGCCCAGAGCCCCAGTGTTCTTAGGCCTACAAGAGCGTTTCCAAGGAAGGGTGCTAGCTAGCAAGAGCTTTCAGTGCTGGCACTTTTCATCTCTGAGCAATTGCTTGACCTTTGCAATTTCTCACCTGAGCTCTCTTTAGAGTGCGCGAGAGGATGAGCAGAAGATTAGGTGGCTAGAGAAGCCCAGAGCCCCAGTGTTCTTAGGGCTACAAAAGCACTTCCAAGGAAGGGTGCCGGCTAGCAAGAGTTTTCAGTGCTGGCACTTTTCATCTCTGAGCAATTGCTCGACGTTTGCAATTTCTCAGCTCGTGTCTACGAGACGGAGAGATAGTTACTGTGACGTTTGATGGCTAGAGAAGCGCAAAGCCCCAGTGTTGCTGCGGCTGTGAAAGCGCTTCCAAGGAAGGGTGCTGGCTAGCAAGAGCTTTCAGTGCTGGCACTTTTCATCTCTGAGCAATTGCTCGACCTTTGCAATTTCTCACCTGAGCTCTCTTTAGAGTGCGCGAGAGGATGAGCAGAAGATTAGGTGGCTAGAGAAGCCCAGAGCCCCTGTGTTCTAAGGGCTACAAGAGCGTTTCCAAGGAAGGGTGCTGGCTAGCAACAGCTTTCAGTGCTGGCACTTTTCATCTCTGAGCAATTGCTCGACCTTTGCAATTTCTCAGCTCGTGTCTACGAGACGGAGAGATAGTTACTGTGACGTTTGGTGGCTAGAGAAGCGCAAAGCCCCAGTGTTGCTGCGCCTGTGAAAGCGCTTCCAAGGAAGGGTGCTGGCTAGCAACAGCTTTCAGTGCTGGCACTTTTCATCTCTGAGCAATTGCTCGACGTTTGCAATTTCTCAGCTCATGTCTACGAGACAGAGAGATAGTGACTGTGACATTTGGTGGCTAGAGAAGCGCAAAGCCCCAGTGTTACTGCGCCTGTGAAAGCGCTTCCAAGGAAGGGTGCTGGCTAGCAACAGCTTTCAGTGCTGGCACTTTTCATCTCTGAGCAATTGCTCGACCTTTGCAATTTCTCACCTGAGCTCTCTTTAGAGTGCGCGAGAGGATGAGCAGAAGATGAGGTGGCTAGAGAAGCCCAGAGCCCCAGTGTTCTTAGGCCTACAAGAGCGTTTCCAAGGAAGGGTGCTAGCTAGCAAGAGCTTTCAGTGCTGACACTTTTCATCTCTGAGCAATTGCTCGACGTTTGCAATTTCTCACCTGAGCTCTCTTTAGAGTGCGCGAGAGGATGAGCAGAAGATTAGGTGGCTAGAGAAGCCCAGAGCCCCTGTGTTCTAAGGGCTACAAGAGCGTTTCCAAGGAAGGGTGCCGGCTAGCAAGAGCTTTCAGTGCTGGCACTTTTCATCTCTGAGCAATTGCTCGACGTTTTCCAATTTCTCAGCTCGTGTCTACGACTCAGAGAGATAGTGACCGTGACATTTGGTGGCTAGAGAAGCGCAAAGCCCCAATGTTGCTGCGCCTGTGAAAGCGCTTCCAAGGAAGGGTGCTGGCTAGCAACAGCTTTCAGTGTTGGCACTTTTCATCTCTGAGCAATTGCTCGACGTTTGCAATTTCTCACCTGAGCTCTCTTTAAACTGCGCGAGAGGATGAGCAGAAGATTAGGTGGCTAGAGAAGCCCAGAGCCCCTGTGTTCTTAGGCCTACAAAAGCACTTCCAAGGAAGGGTGCTGGCTAGCAACAGCTTTCAGTGCTGGCACTTTTCATCGCTGAGCAATTGCTCGACTTTTGCAATCTCTCAGCTCGTGTCTACGAGACGGAGAGATAGTGACCGTGACGTTTGGTGGCTAGAGAAGCGCAAAGCCCCAGTGTTGCTGCGCCTGTGAAAGCGCTTCCAAGGAAGGGTGCCGGCTAGCAAGAGCTTTCAGTGCTGGCACTTTTCATCTCTGAGCAATTGCTCGACGTTTGCAATCTCTCAGCTCGTGTCTACGAGACGGAGAGATAGTGACCGTGACGTTTGGTGGCTAGAGAAGCGCAAAGCCCCAGTGTTGCTGCGCCTGTGATAGCGCTTCCAAGGAAGGGTGCTGGCTAGCAAGAGCTTTCAGTGCTGGCACTTTTCATCTCTGAGCAATTGCTCGACCTTTGCAGTTTCTCACCTGAGCTCTCTTTAGAGTGCGCGAGAGGATGAGCAGAAGATTAGGTGGCTAGAGAAGCCCAGAGCCCCAGTGTTCTTAGGCCTACAAGAGCGTTTCCAAGGAAGGGTGCTGGCTAGCAACAGCTTTCAGTGCTGGCACTTTTCATCTCTGAGCAATTGCTCGACGTTTGCAATCTCTCAGCTCGTTTCTACGAGATGGAAAGAGAACGACCGTGACGTTTGGTGGGTAGAGAAGCGCAAAGCCCCAGTGTTGCTGCGCCTGTGAAAGCGCTTCCAAGGAAGGGTGCTGGCTGGCAACAGCTTTCAGTGCTGGCACTTTTCATCTCTGAGCAATTGCTCGACCTTTGCAATTTCTCACCTGAGCTCTCTTTAGAGTGCGCGAGAGGATGAGCAGAAGATTAGGTGGCTAGAGAAACACAGAGCCCCAGTGTTCTTAGGCCTACAAAAGCACTTCCAAGGAAGGGTGCTGGCTAGCAAGAGCTTTCAGTGCTGGCACTTTTCATCTCTGAGCAATTGCTCGACGTTTGCAATCTCTCAGCTCGTGTCTACGAGATGGAAAGAGAATGACCGTGACGTTTGGTGGGTAGAGAAGCGCAAAGCCCCAGTGTTGCTGCGCCTGTGAAAGCGCTTCCAAGGAAGGGTGCTGGCTAGCAACAGCTTTCAGTGCTGGCACTTTTCATCTCTGAGCAATTGCTCGACGTTTGCAATTTTTCACCTGAGCTCTCTTTAGACTACGCGAGAGGATGAGCAGAAGATTAGGTGGCTAGAGAAGCCCAGAGCCCCAGTGTTCTTAGGCCTACAAAAGCACTTCCAAGGAAGGGTGCTGGCTAGCAAGAGCTTTCAGTGCTGGCACTTTTCATCTCTGAGCAATTGCTCGACGTTTGCAATCTCTCAGCTCGTGTCTACGAGACGGAGGGATAGTGACCGTGACCTTTGGTGGGTAGAGAAGCGCAAAGCCCCAGTGTTGCTGCGCCTGTGAAAGCGCTTCCAAGGAAGGGTGCTGGCTAGCAACAGTTTTCAGTGCTGGCACTTTTCATCTCTGAGCAATTGCTCGACCTTTGCAATTTCTCACCTGAGCTCTCTTTAGAGTGCGCGAGAGGATGAGCAGAAGATTAGGTGGCTAGAGAAGCCCAGAGCCCCTGTGTTCTAAGGGCTACAAGAGCGTTTCCAAGGAAGGGTGCCGGCTAGCAAGAGCTTTCAGTGCTGGCACTTTTCATCTCTGAGCAATTGCTCGACGTTTGCAATTTCTCAGCTCGTGTCTACGAGACGGAGAGATAGTGACCGTGACATTTGGTGGGTAGAGAAGCGCAAAGCCCCAATGTTGCTGCGCCTGTGAAAGCGCTTCCAAGGAAGGGTGCTGGCTAGCAAGAGCTTTCAGTGCTGGCACTTCTCATCTCTGAGCAATTGCTCGACGTTTGCAATTTCTCAGCTCGTGTCTACGAGACGGAGAGAGATAGTGACCGTGACGTTTGGTGGCTAGAGAAGCGCAAAGCCCCAGTGTTGCTGCGCCTGTGAAAGCGCTTCCAAGGAAGGGTGCTGGCTGGCAACAGCTTTCAGTGCTGGCACTTTTCATCTCTGAGCAATTGCTCGACCTTTGCAATTTCTCACCTGAGCTCTCTTTAGAGTGCGCGAGAGGATGAGCAGAAGATTAGGTGGCTAGAGAAACACAGAGCCCCAGTGTTCTTAGGCCTACAAAAGCACTTCCAAGGAAGGGTGCTGGCTAGCAAGAGCTTTCAGTGCTGGCACTTTTCATCTCTGAGCAATTGCTCGACGTTTGCAATCTCTCAGCTCGTGTCTACGAGATGGAAAGAGAATGACCGTGACGTTTGGTGGGTAGAGAAGCGCAAAGCCCCAGTGTTGCTGCGCCTGTGAAAGCGCTTCCAAGGAAGGGTGCTGGCTAGCAAGAGCTTTCAGTGCTGGCACTTTTCATCTCTGAGCAATTGCTCGACGTTTGCAATTTTTCACCTGAGCTCTCTTTAGACTACGCGAGAGGATGAGCAGAAGATTAGGTGGCTAGAGAAGCCCAGAGCCCCAGTGTTCTTAGGCCTACAAAAGCACTTCCAAGGAAGGGTGCTGGCTAGCAAGAGCTTTCAGTGCTGGCACTTTTCATCTCTGAGCAATTGCTCGACGTTTGCAATCTCTCAGCTCGTGTCTACGAGACGGAGGGATAGTGACCGTGACCTTTGGTGGGTAGAGAAGCGCAAAGCCCCAGTGTTGCTGCGCCTGTGAAAGCGCTTCCAAGGAAGGGTGCTGGCTAGCAACAGTTTTCAGTGCTGGCACTTTTCATCTCTGAGCAATTGCTCGACCTTTGCAATTTCTCACCTGAGCTCTCTTTAGAGTGCGCGAGAGGATGAGCAGAAGATTAGGTGGCTAGAGAAGCCCAGAGCCCCTGTGTTCTAAGGGCTACAAGAGCGTTTCCAAGGAAGGGTGCCGGCTAGCAACAGCTTTCAGTGCTGGCACTTTTCATCTCTGAGCAATTGCTCGACGTTTGCAATTTCTCAGCTCGTGTCTACGAGACGGAGAGATAGTGACCGTGACATTTGGTGGCTAGAGAAGCGCAAAGCCCCAATGTTGCTGCGCCTGTGAAAGCGCTTCCAAGGAAGGGTGCTGGCTAGCAACAGCTTTCAGTGCTGGCACTTCTCATCTCTGAGCAATTGCTCGACGTTTGCAATTTCTCAGCTCGTGTCTACGAGACGGAGAGAGATAGTGACCGTTCCTTTGGTGGCTAGAGAAGCGCAAAGCCCCAGTGTTGCTGCGCCTGTGAAAGCGCTTCCAAGGAAGGGTGCTGGCTAGCAACAGTTTTCAGTGCTGGCACTTTTCATCTCTGAGCAATTGCTCGACGTTTGAAATTTCTCAGCTCGTGTCTACGAGACAGAGAGATAGTGACTGTGACATTTGGTGGCTAGAGAAGCGCAAAGCCCCAGTGTTACTGCGCCTGTGAAAGCGCTTCCAAGGAAGGGTGCTGGCTAGCAACAGCTTTCAGTGCTGGCACTTTTCATCTCTGAGCAATTGCTCGACCTTTGCAATTTCTCACCTGAGCTCTCTTTAGACTGCGCGAGAGGATGAGCAGAAGATTAGGTGGCTAGAGAAGCCCAGAGCCCTTGTGTTCTAAGGGCTACAAGAGCGTTTCCAAGAAAGGGTGCCGGCTAGCAAGAGCTTTCAGTGCTGGCACTTTTCATCTCTGAGCAATTGCTCGACCTTTGCAATTTCTCACCTGAGCTCTCTTTAGAGTGCGCGAGAGGATGAGCAGAAGATTAGGTGGCTAGAGAAGCCCAGAGCCCCAGTGTTCTTAGGCCTACAAAAGCGCTTCCAAGGAAGGGTGCTGGCTAGCAACAGCTTTCAGTGCTGGCACTTTTCATCTCTGAGCAATTGCTCGACTTTTGCAATCTCTCAGCTCGTGTCTATGAGACGGAGAGATAGTGACCGTGACGTTTGGTGGCTAGAGAAGCGCAAAGCCCCAGTGTTGCTGCGCCTGTGAAAGCGCTTCCAAGGAAGGGTGCTGGCTAGCAACAGCTTTCAGTGCTGGCACTTTTCATCTCTGAGCAATTGCTCGACGTTTGCAATCTCTCAGCTCGTGTCTACGAGACGGAGAGATAGTGACCGTGACGTTTGGTGGCTAGAGAAGCGCAAAGCCCCAGTGTTGCTGCGCCTGTGAAAGCGCTTCCAAGGAAGGGTGCTGCCTAGCAAGAGCTTTCAGTGCTGGCACTTTTCATCTCTGAGCAATTGCTCGACGTTTGCAATTTCTCACCTGAGCTCTCTTTAGAGTGCGCGAGAGGATGAGCAGAAGATTAGGTGGCTAGAGAAGCCCAGAGCCCCAGTGTTCTTAGGCCTACAAGAGCGTTTCCAAGGAAGGGTGCTGGCTAGCAACAGCTTTCAGTGCTGGCACTTTTCATCTCTGAGCAATTGCTCGACGTTTGCAATCTCTCAGCTCGTGTCTACGAGATGGAAAGAGAATGACCGTGACGTTTGGTGGGTAGAGAAGCGCAAAGCCCCAGTGTTGCTGCGCCTGTGAAAGCGCTTCCAAGGAAGGGTGCTGCCTAGCAAGAGCTTTCAGTGCTGGCACTTTTCATCTCTGAGCAATTGCTCGACGTTTGCAATTTCTCACCTGAGCTCTCTTTAGAGTGCGCGAGAGGATGAGCAGAAGATTAGGTGGCTAGAGAAGCCCAGAGCCCCAGTGTTCTTAGGCCTACAAGAGCGTTTCCAAGGAAGGGTGCTGGCTAGCAACAGCTTTCAGTGCTGGCACTTTTCATCTCTGAGCAATTGCTCGACCTTTGCAATTTCTCACCTGAGCTCTCTTTAGACTGCGCGAGAGGATGAGCAGAAGATTAGGTGGCTAGAGAAGCCCAGAGCCCTTGTGTTCTAAGGGCTACAAGAGCGTTTCCAAGAAAGGGTGCCGGCTAGCAAGAGCTTTCAGTGCTGGCACTTTTCATCTCTGAGCAATTGCTCGACCTTTGCAATTTCTCACCTGAGCTCTCTTTAGAGTGCGCGAGAGGATGAGCAGAAGATTAGGTGGCTAGAGAAGCCCAGAGCCCCAGTGTTCTTAGGGCTACAAAAGCGCTTCCAAGGAAGGGTGCTGGCTAGCAACAGCTTTCAGTGCTGGCACTTTTCATCTCTGAGCAATTGCTCGACTTTTGCAATCTCTCAGCTCGTGTCTACGAGACGGAGAGATAGTGACCGTGACGTTTGGTGGCTAGAGAAGCGCAAAGCCCCAGTGTTGCTGCGCCTGTGAAAGCGCTTCCAAGGAAGGGTGCTGGCTAGCAACAGCTTTCAGTGCTGGCACTTTTCATCTCTGAGCAATTGCTCGACGTTTGCAATCTCTCAGCTCGTGTCTACGAGACGGAGAGATAGTGACCGTGACGTTTGGTGGGTAGAGAAGCGCAAAGCCCCAGTGTTGCTGCGCCTGTGAAAGCGCTTCCAAGGAAGGGTGCTGGCTGGCAACAGCTTTCAGTGCTGGCACTTTTCATCTCTGAGCAATTGCTCGACGTTTGCAATTTCTCACCTGAGCTCTCTTTAGAGTGCGCGAGAGGATGAGCAGAAGATTAGGTGGCTAGAGAAGCCCAGAGCCCCTGTGTTCTTAGGCCTACAAGAGCGTTTCCAAGGAAGGGTGCTGGCTAGCAACAGCTTTCAGTGCTGGCACTTTTCATCTCTGAGCAATTGCTCGACGTTTGCAATCTCTCAGCTCGTGTCTACGAGATGGAAAGAGAATGACCGTGACGTTTGGTGGCTAGAGAAGCGCAAAGCCCCAGTGTTGCTGCGCCTGTGAAAGCGCTTCCAAGGAAGGGTGCTGCCTAGCAACAGCTTTCAGTGCTGGCACTTTTCATCTCTGAGCAATTGCTCGACGTTTGCAATTTCTCACCTGAGCTCTCTTTAGAGTGCGCGAGAGGATGAGCAGAAGATTAGGTGGCTAGAGAAGCCCAGAGCCCCAGTGTTCTTAGGCCTACAAGAGCGTTTCCAAGGAAGGGTGCTGGCTAGCAACAGCTTTCAGTGCTGGCACTTTTCATCTCTGAGCAATTGCTCGACGTTTGCAATTTCTCACCTGAGCTCTCTTTAGACTGCGCGAGAGGATGAGCAGAAGATTAGGTGGCTAGAGAAGCCCAGAGCCCCAGTGTTCTTAGGGCTACAAAAGCACTTCCAAGGAAGGGTGCCGGCTAGCAAGAGTTTTCAGTGCTGGCACTTTTCATCTCTGAGCAATTGCTCGACGTTTGCAATTTCTCAGCTCGTGTCTACGAGATGGAAAGAGAATGACCGTGACGTTTGGTGGCTAGAGAAGCGCAAAGCCCCAGTGTTGCTGCGCCTGTGAAAGCGCTTCCAAGGAAGGGTGCTGGCTGGCAACAGCTTTCAGTGCTGGCACTTTTCATCTCTGAGCAATTGCTCGACCTTTGCAATTTCTCACCTGAGCTCTCTTTAGAGTGCGCGAGAGGATGAGCAGAAGATTAGGTGGCTACAGAAGCCCAGAGCCCCTGTGTTCTTAGGCCTACAAAAGCACTTCCAAGGAAGGGTGCTGGCTAGCAACAGCTTTCAGTGCTGGCACTTTTCATCTCTGAGCAATTGCTCGACGTTTGCAATCTCTCAGCTCGTGTCTACGAGACGGAGAGATAGTGACCGTGACGTTTGGTGGGTAGAGAAGCGCAAAGCCCCAGTGTTGCTGCGCCTGTGAAAGCGCTTCCAAGGAAGGGTGCTGGCTAGCAACAGCTTTCAGTGCTGGCACTTTTCATCTCTGAGCAATTGCTCGACCTTTGCAATTTCTCACCTGAGCTCTTTAGAGTGCGCGAGAGGATGAGCAGAAGATTAGGTGGCTAGAGAAGCCCAGAGCCCCAGTGTTCTTAGGCCTACAAGAGCGTTTCCAAGGAAGGGTGCTGGCTAGCAACAGCTTTCAGTGCTGGCACTTTTCATCTCTGAGCAATTGCTCGACGTTTGCAATTTCTCACCTGAGCTCTCTTTAGAGTGCGCGAGAGGATGAGCAGAAGATTAGGTGGCTAGAGAAGCCCAGAGCCCCAGTGTTCTTAGGCCTACAAGAGCGTTTCCAAGGAAGGGTGCTGGCTAGCAAGAGCTTTCAGTGCTGGCACTTTTCATCTCTGAGCAATTGCTCGACGTTTGCAATTTCTCAGCTCGTGTCTACGAGACGGAGAGATAGTTACTGTGACGTTTGGTGGCTAGAGAAGCGCAAAGCCCCAGTGTTGCTGCGCCTGTGAAAGCGCTTCCAAGGAAGGTTGCTGGCTAGCAACATCTTTCAGTGCTGGCACTTTTCATCTCTGAGCAATTGCTCGACGTTTGCAATTTCTCACCTGAGCTCTCTTTAGAGTGCGCGAGAGGATGAGCAGAAGATTAGGTGGCTAGAGAAGCCCAGAGCCCCAGTGTTCTTAGGCCTACAAAAGCGCTTCCAAGGAAGGGTGCTGGCTAGCAAGAGCTTTCAGTGCTGGCACTTTTCATCTCTGAGCAATTGCTCGACCTTTGCAATTTCTCACCTGAGCTCTCTTTAGACTGCGCGAGAGGATGAGCAGAAGATTAGGTGGCTAGAGAAGCCCAGAGCCCCAGTGTTCTTAGGCCTACAAGAGCGTTTCCAAGGAAGGGTGCTGGCTAGCAACAGCTTTCAGTGCTGGCACTTCTCATCTCTGAGCAATTGCTCGACGTTTGCAATTTCTCACCTGAGCTCTCTTTAGACTGCGCGAGAGGATGAGCAGAAGATTAGGTGGCTAGAGAAGCCCAGAGCCCCAGTGTTCTAAGGGCTACAAAACCGCATCCAAGGAAGGGTGCTGGCTAGCAACAGCTTTCAGTGCTGGCACTTTTCATCTCTGAGCAATTGCTCAACTTTTTCAATTTCTCAGCTCGTGTCTACGACTCAGAGAGATAGTGACCGTGACCTTTGGTGGGTAGAGAAGCGCAAAGCCCCAGTGTTGCTGCGCCTGTGAAAGCGCTTCCAAGGAAGGGTGCTGGCTAGCAAGAGCTTTCAGTGCTGGCACTTTTCATCTCTGAGCAATTGCTTGACCTTTGCAATTTCTCACCTGAGCTCTCTTTAGAGTGCGCGAGAGGATGAGCAGAAGATTAGGTGGCTAGAGAAGCCCAGAGCCCCACTGTTCTAAGGGCTACAAAAGCACTTCCAAGGAAGGGTGCTGGCTAGCAAGAGCTTTCAGTGCTGGCACTTTTCATCTCTGAGCAATTGCTCGACGTTTGCAATCTCTCAGCTCGTGTCTACGAGATGGAAAGAGAGATAGTGACCGTGACGTTTGGTGGCTAGAGAAGCGCAAAGCCCCAGTGTTGCTGCGCCTGTGAAAGCGCTTCCAAGGAAGGGTGCTGGCTAGCAACAGTTTTCAATGCTGGCACTTTTCATCTCTGAGCAATTGCTCGACCTTTGCAATTTCTCACCTGAGCTCTCTTTAGAGTGCGCGAGAGGATGAGCAGAAGATTAGGTGGCTAGAGAAACACAGAGCCCCAGTGTTCTTAGGCCTACAAAAGCACTTCCAAGGAAGGGTGCTGGCTAGCAAGAGCTTTCAGTGCTGGCACTTTTCATCTCTGAGCAATTGCTCGACGTTTGCAATTTCTCAGCTCGTGTCTACGAGACGGAGAGATAGTGACCGTGACGTTTGGTGGCTAGAGAAGCGCAAAGCCCCAGTGTTGCTGCGCCTGTGAAAGCGCTTCCAAGGAAGGGTGCTGGCTAGCAAGAGCTTTCAGTGCTGACACTTTTCATCTCTGAGCAATTGCTTGACCTTTGCAATTTCTCACCTGAGCTCTCTTTAGACTGCGCGAGAGGATGAGCAGAAGATGAGGTGGCTAGAGAAGCCCAGAGCCCCAGTGTTCTTAGGGCTACAAGAGCGTTTCCAAGGAAGGGTGCTGGCTAGCAACAGCTTTCAGTGCTGGCACTTTTCATCTCTGAGCAATTGCTCGACGTTTGCAATCTCTCAGCTCGTGTCTACGAGACGGAGAGATATTGACCGTGACGTTTGGTGGGTAGACAAGCGCAAAGCCCCAGTGTTGCTGCGCCTGTGAAAGCGCTTCCAAGGAAGGGTGCTGGCTAGCAACAGCTTTCAGTGCTGGCACTTTTCATCTCTGAGCAATTGCTCGACGTTTGCAATTTCTCACCTGAGCTCTCTTTAGAGTGCGCGAAAGGATGAGCAGAAGATTAGGTGGCTAAAGAAGCCCAGAGCCCCAGTGTTCTTAGGCCTACAAAAGCGCTTCCAAGGAAGGGTGCTGGCTAGCAACAGCTTTCTGTGCTGGCACTTTTCATCTCTGAGCAATTGCTCGACCTTTGCAATTTCTCAGCTCGTGTCTACGAGACGGAGAGATAGTTACTGTGACGTTTGGTGGCTAGAGAAGCGCAAAGCCCCAGTGTTGCTGCGCCTGTGAAAGCGCTTCCAAGGAAGGTTGCTGGCTAGCAACATCTTTCAGTGCTGGCACTTTTCATCTCTGAGCAATTGCTCGACGTTTGCAATTTCTCACCTGAGCTCTCTTTAGAGTGCGCGAGAGGATGAGCAGAAGATGAGGTGGCTAGAGAAGCCCAGAGCCCCAGTGTTCTTAGGCCTACAAAAGCGCTTCCAAGGAAGGGTGCTGGCTAGCAAGAGCTTTCAGTGCTGGCACTTTTCATCTCTGAGCAATTGCTCGACCTTTGCAATTTCTCACCTGAGCTCTCTTTAGACTGCGCGAGAGGATGAGCAGAAGATTAGGTGGCTAGAGAAGCCCAGAGCCCCAGTGTTCTTAGGCCTACAAGAGCGTTTCCAAGGAAGGGTGCTGGCTAGCAACAGCTTTCAGTGCTGGCACTTCTCATCTCTGAGCAATTGCTCGACGTTTGCAATTTCTCACCTGAGCTCTCTTTAGACTGCGCGAGAGGATGAGCAGAAGATTAGGTGGCTAGAGAAGCCCAGAGCCCCTGTGTTCTAAGGGCTACAAAACCGCATCCAAGGAAGGGTGCTGGCTAGCAACAGCTTTCAGTGCTGGCACTTTTCATCTCTGAGCAATTGCTCAACTTTTTCAATTTCTCAGCTCGTGTCTACGACTCAGAGAGATAGTGACCGTGACATTTGGTGGCTAGAGAAGCGCAAAGCCCCAGTGTTGCTGCGCCTGTGAAAGCGCTTCCAAGGAAGGGTGCTGGCTAGCAAGAGCTTTCAGTGCTGGCACTTTTCATCTCTGAGCAATTGCTTGACCTTTGCAATTTCTCACCTGAGCTCTCTTTAGAGTGCGCGAGAGGATGAGCAGAAGATTAGGTGGCTAGAGAAGCCCAGAGCGCCAGTGTTCTTAGGGCTACAAAAGCACTTCCAAGGAAGGGTGCTGGCTAGCAAGAGCTTTCAGTGCTGGCACTTTTCATCTCTGAGCAATTGCTCGACGTTTGCAATCTCTCAGCTCGTGTCTACGAGATGGAAAGAGAGTGACCATGACGTTTGGTGGGTAGAGAAGCGCAAAGCCCCAGTGTTGCTGCGCCTGTGAAAGCGCTTCCAAGGAAGGGTGCTGGCTAGCAACAGTTTTCAATGCTGGCACTTTTCATCTCTGAGCAATTGCTCGACCTTTGCAATTTCTCACCTGAGCTCTCTTTAGAGTGCGCGAGAGGATGAGCAGAAGATTAGGTGGCTAGAGAAACACAGAGCCCCAGTGTTCTTAGGCCTACAAAAGCACTTCCAAGGAAGGGTGCTGGCTAGCAAGAGCTTTCAGTGCTGGCACTTTTCATCTCTGAGCAATTGCTCGACGTTTGCAATCTCTCAGCTCGTGTCTACGAGACGGAGAGATAGTGACCGTGACGTTTGGTGGCTAGAGAAGCGCAAAGCCCCAGTGTTGCTGCGCCTGTGAAAGCGCTTCCAAGGAAGGGTGCTGGCTAGCAAGAGCTTTCAGTGCTGACACTTTTCATCTCTGAGCAATTGCTTGACCTTTGCAATTTCTCACCTGAGCTCTCTTTAGAGTGCGCGAGAGGATGAGCAGAAGATTAGGTGGCTAGAGAAGCCCAGAGCCCCAGTGTTCTTAGGGCAACAAGAGCGTTTCCAAGGAAGGGTGCTGGCTAGCAAGAGCTTTCAGTGCTGGCACTTTTCATCTCTGAGCAATTGCTCGACGTTTGCAATCTCTCAGCTCGTGTCTACGAGACGGAGAGATAGTGACCGTGACGTTTGGTGGCTAGAGAAGCGCAAAGCCCCAGTGTTGCTGCGCCTGTGAAAGCGCTTCCAAGGAAGGGTGCTGGCTAGCAACAGCTTTCAGTGCTGGCACTTTTCATCTCTGAGCAATTGCTCGACGTTTGCAATTTCTCACCTGAGCTCTCTTTAGAGTGCGCGAGAGGATGAGCAGAAGATTAGGTGGCTAAAGAAGCCCAGAGCCCCAGTGTTCTTAGGCCTACAAAAGCGCTTCCAAGGAAGGGTGCTGGCTAGCAACAGCTTTCTGTGCTGGCACTTTTCATCTCTGAGCAATTGCTCGACCTTTGCAATTTCTCAGCTCGTGTCTACGAGACGGAGAGAGATAGTGACCGTGACGTTTGGTGGCTAGAGAAGCGCAAAGCCCCAGTGTTGCTGCGCCTGTGAAAGCGCTTCCAAGGAAGGGTGCTGGCTAGCAACAGCTTTCAGTGCTGGCACTTTTCATCTCTGAGCAATTGCTCGACGTTTGCAATTTCTCAGCTCGTGTCTACGAGACAGAGAGATAGTGACCGTGACATTTGGTGGCTAGAGAAGCGCAAAGCCCCAGTGTTACTGCGCCTGTGAAAGCGCTTCCAAGGAAGGGTGCTGGCTAGCAAGAGCTTTCAGTGCTGGCACTTTTCATCTCTGAGCAATTGCTCGACCTTTGCAATTTCTCACCTGAGCTCTCTTTAGAGTGCGCGAGAGGATGAGCAGAAGATTAGGTGGCTAGAGAAGCCCAGAGCCCCAGTGTTCTTAGGCCTACAAGAGCGTTTCCAAGGAAGGGTGCTAGCTAGCAACAGCTTTCAGTGCTGGCACTTTTCATCTCTGAGCAATTGCTCGACGTTTGCAATTTCTCACCTGAGCTCTCTTTAGAGTGCGCGAGAGGATGAGCAGAATATTAGGTGGCTAGAGAAGCCCAGAGCCCCAGTGTTCTTAGGCCTACAAAAGCGCTTCCAAGGAAGGGTGCTGGCTAGCAACAGCTTTCAGTGCTGGCACTTTTCATCTCTGAGCAATTGCTCGACTTTTGCAATCTCTCAGCTCGTGTCTACGAGACAGAGAGATAGTGACCGTGACGTTTGGTGGCTAGACAAGCGCAAAGCCCCAGTGTTGCTGCGCCTGTGAAAGCGCTTCCAAGGAAGGGTGCTGGCTAGCAACAGCTTTCAGTGCTGGCACTTTTCATCTCTGAGCAATTGCTCGACCTTTGCAATTTCTCACCTGAGCTCTCTTTAGAGTGCGCGAGAGGATGAGCAGAAGATTAGGTGGCTAGAGAAGCCCAGAGCCCCAGTGTTCTTAGGCCTACAAGAGCGTTTCCAAGGAAGGGTGCTGGCTAGCAACAGCTTTCAGTGCTGGCACTTTTCATCTCTGAGCAATTGCTCGACGTTTGCAATCTCTCAGCTCGTTTCTACGAGACGGAAAGAGAATGACCGTGACATTTGGTGGGTAGAGAAGCGCAAAGCCCCAGTGTTGCTGCGCCTGTGAAAGCGCTTCCAAGGAAGGGTGCTGGCTAGCAACAGCTTTCAGTGCTGGCACTTTTCATGTCTGAGCAATTGCTCGACGTTTGCAATTTCTCACCTGAGCTCTCTTTAGACTGCGCGAGAGGATGAGCAGAAGATTAGGTGGCTGGAGAAGCTCAGAGCCCCAGTGTTCTTAGGCCTACAAAAGCACTTCCAAGGAAGGGTGCTGGCTAGCAAGAGCTTTCAGTGCTGGCACTTTTCATCTCTGAGCAATTGCTCGACGTTTGCAATCTCTCAGCTCGTGTCTACGAGATGGAAAGAGAATGACCGTGACGTTTGGTGGCTAGAGAAGCGCAAAGCCCCAGTGTTGCTGCGCCTGTGAAAGCGCTTCCAAGGAAGGGTGCTGGCTAGCAAGAGCTTTCAGTGCTGGCACTTTTCATCTCTGAGCAATTGCTCGACGTTTGCAATTTTTCACCTGAGCTCTCTTTAGACTACGCGAGAGGATGAGCAGAAGATTAGGTGGCTAGAGAAGCCCAGAGCCCCAGGGTTCTTAGGCCTACAAAAGCACTTCCAAGGAAGGGTGCTGGCTAGCAACAGCTTTCAGTGCTGGCACTTTTCATCTCTGAGCAATTGCTCGACGTTTGCAATTTCTCACCTGAGCTCTCTTTAGAGTGCGCGAGAGGATGAGCAGAAGATTAGTTGGCTAGACAAGCCCAGAGCCCCAGTGTTCTTAGGCCTACAAAAGCACTTCCAAGGAAGGGTGCTGGCTAGCAACAGCTTTCTGTGCTGGCACTTTTCATCTCTGAGCAATTGCTCGACCTTTGCAATTTCTCAGCTCGTGTCTACGAGACGGAGAGAGATAGTGACCGTGACGTTTGGTGGGTAGAGAAGCGCAAAGCCCCAGTGTTGCTGCGCCTGTGAAAGCGCTTCCAAGGAAGGGTGCTGGCTAGCAACAGCTTTCAGTGCTGGCACTTTTCATCTCTGAGCAATTGCTCGACGTTTGCAATTTCTCAGCTCGTGTCTACGAGACAGAGAGATAGTGACCGTGACATTTGGTGGCTAGAGAAGCGCAAAGCCCCAGTGTTACTGCGCCTGTGAAAGCGCTTCCAAGGAAGGGGGCTGGCTAGCAACAGCTTTCAGTGCTGGCACTTTTCATCTCTGAGCAATTGCTCGACCTTTGCAATTTCTCACCTGAGCTCTCTTTATAGTGCGCGAGAGGATGAGCAGAAGATTAGGTGGCTAGAGAAGCCCAGAGCCCCAGTGTTCTTAGGCCTACAAGAGCGTTTCCAAGGAAGGGTGCTAGCTAGCAACAGCTTTCAGTGCTGGCACTTTTCATCTCTGAGCAATTGCTCGACGTTTGCAATTTCTCACCTGAGCTCTCTTTAGAGTGCGCGAGAGGATGAGCAGAATATTAGGTGGCTAGAGAAGCCCAGAGCCCCAGTGTTCTTAGGCCTACAAAAGCGCTTCCAAGGAAGGGTGCTGGCTAGCAACAGCTTTCAGTGCTGGCACTTTTCATCTCTGAGCAATTGCTCGACTTTTGCAATCTCTCAGCTCGTGTCTACGAGACAGAGAGATAGTGACCGTGACGTTTGGTGGCTAGACAAGCGCAAAGCCCCAGTGTTGCTGCGCCTGTGAAAGCGCTTCCAAGGAAGGGTGCTGGCTAGCAACAGCTTTCAGTGCTGGCACTTTTCATCGCTGAGCAATTGCTCGACGTTTGCAATCTCTCAGCTCGTGTCTACGAGACGGAGAGATAGTGACCGTGACGTTTGGTGGGTAGAGAAGCGCAAAGCCCCAGTGTTGCTGCGCCTGTGAAAGCGCTTCCAAGGAAGGGTGCTGCCTAGCAACAGCTTTCAGTGCTGGCACTTTTCATCTCTGAGCAATTGCTCGACCTTTGCAATTTCTCACCTGACCTCTCTTTAGAGTGCGCGAGAGGATGAGCAGAAGATTAGGTGGCTAGAGAAGCCCAGAGCCCCAGTGTTCTTAGGCCTACAAGAGCGTTTCCAAGGAAGGGTGCTGGCTAGCAACAGCTTTCAGTGCTGGCACTTTTCATCTCTGAGCAATTGCTCGACGTTTGCAATCTCTCAGCTCGTTTCTACGAGACGGAAAGAGAATGACCGTGACGTTTGGTGGGTAGAGAAGCGCAAAGCCCCAGTGTTGCTGCGCCTGTGAAAGCGCTTCCAAGGAAGGGTGCTGGCTAGCAACAGCTTTCAGTGCTGGCACTTTTCATGTCTGAGCAATTGCTCGACGTTTGCAATTTCTCACCTGAGCTCTCTTTAGACTGCGCGAGAGGATGAGCAGAAGATTAGGTGGCTAGAGAAACACAGAGCCCCAGTGTTCTTAGGCCTACAAAAGCACTTCCAAGGAAGGGTGCTGGCTAGCAAGAGCTTTCAGTGCTGGCACTTTTCATCTCTGAGCAATTGCTCGACGTTTGCAATCTCTCAGCTCGTGTCTACGAGATGGAAAGAGAATGACCGTGACGTTTGGTGGCTAGAGAAGCGCAAAGCCCCAGTGTTGCTGCGCCTGTGAAAGCGCTTCCAAGGAAGGGTGCTGGCTAGCAAGAGCTTTCAGTGCTGGCACTTTTCATCTCTGAGCAATTGCTCGACGTTTGCAATTTTTCACCTGAGCTCTCTTTAGACTACGCGAGAGGATGAGCAGAAGATTAGGTGGCTAGAGAAGCCCAGAGCCCCAGTGTTCTTAGGCCTACAAAAGCACTTCCAAGGAAGGGTGCTGGCTAGCAACAGCTTTCAGTGCTGGCACTTTTCATCTCTGAGCAATTGCTCGACGTTTGCAATTTTTCACCTGAGCTCTCTTTAGACTACGCGAGAGGATGAGCAGAAGATTAGGTGGCTAGAGAAGCCCAGAGCCCCAGGGTTCTTAGGCCTACAAAAGCACTTCCAAGGAAGGGTGCTGGCTAGCAACAGCTTTCAGTGCTGGCACTTTTCATCTCTGAGCAATTGCTCGACGTTTGCAATTTCTCACCTGAGCTCTCTTTAGAGTGCGCGAGAGGATGAGCAGAAGATTAGGTGGCTAGACAAGCCCAGAGCCCCAGTGTTCTTAGGCCTACAAAAGCACTTCCAAGGAAGGGTGCTGGCTAGCAACAGCTTTCTGTGCTGGCACTTTTCATCTCTGAGCAATTGCTCGACCTTTGCAATTTCTCAGCTCGTGTCTACGAGACGGAGAGAGATAGTGACCGTGACGTTTGGTGGGTAGAGAAGCGCAAAGCCCCAGTGTTGCTGCGCCTGTGAAAGCGCTTCCAAGGAAGGGTGCTGGCTAGCAACAGCTTTCAGTGCTGGCACTTTTCATCTCTGAGCAATTGCTCGACGTTTGCAATTTCTCAGCTCGTGTCTACGAGACAGAGAGATAGTGACCGTGACATTTGGTGGCTAGAGAAGCGCAAAGCCCCAGTGTTACTGCGCCTGTGAAAGCGCTTCCAAGGAAGGGGGCTGGCTAGCAACAGCTTTCAGTGCTGGCACTTTTCATCTCTGAGCAATTGCTCGACCTTTGCAATTTCTCACCTGAGCTCTCTTTATAGTGCGCGAGAGGATGAGCAGAAGATTAGGTGGCTAGAGAAGCCCAGAGCCCCAGTGTTCTTAGGCCTACAAGAGCGTTTCCAAGGAAGGGTGCTAGCTAGCAACAGCTTTCAGTGCTGGCACTTTTCATCTCTGAGCAATTGCTCGACGTTTGCAATTTCTCACCTGAGCTCTCTTTAGAGTGCGCGAGAGGATGAGCAGAATATTAGGTGGCTAGAGAAGCCCAGAGCCCCAGTGTTCTTAGGCCTACAAAAGCGCTTCCAAGGAAGGGTGCTGGCTAGCAACAGCTTTCAGTGCTGGCACTTTTCATCTCTGAGCAATTGCTCGACTTTTGCAATCTCTCAGCTCGTGTCTACGAGACAGAGAGATAGTGACCGTGACGTTTGGTGGCTAGACAAGCGCAAAGCCCCAGTGTTGCTGCGCCTGTGAAAGCGCTTCCAAGGAAGGGTGCTGGCTAGCAACAGCTTTCAGTGCTGGCACTTTTCATCGCTGAGCAATTGCTCGACGTTTGCAATCTCTCAGCTCGTGTCTACGAGACGGAGAGATAGTGACCGTGACGTTTGGTGGGTAGAGAAGCGCAAAGCCCCAGTGTTGCTGCGCCTGTGAAAGCGCTTCCAAGGAAGGGTGCTGCCTAGCAACAGCTTTCAGTGCTGGCACTTTTCATCTCTGAGCAATTGCTCGACCTTTGCAATTTCTCACCTGACCTCTCTTTAGAGTGCGCGAGAGGATGAGCAGAAGATTAGGTGGCTAGAGAAGCCCAGAGCCCCAGTGTTCTTAGGCCTACAAGAGCGTTTCCAAGGAAGGGTGCTGGCTAGCAACAGCTTTCAGTGCTGGCACTTTTCATCTCTGAGCAATTGCTCGACGTTTGCAATCTCTCAGCTCGTTTCTACGAGACGGAAAGAGAATGACCGTGACGTTTGGTGGGTAGAGAAGCGCAAAGCCCCAGTGTTGCTGCGCCTGTGAAAGCGCTTCCAAGGAAGGGTGCTGGCTAGCAACAGCTTTCAGTGCTGGCACTTTTCATGTCTGAGCAATTGCTCGACGTTTGCAATTTCTCACCTGAGCTCTCTTTAGACTGCGCGAGAGGATGAGCAGAAGATTAGGTGGCTAGAGAAACACAGAGCCCCAGTGTTCTTAGGCCTACAAAAGCACTTCCAAGGAAGGGTGCTGGCTAGCAAGAGCTTTCAGTGCTGGCACTTTTCATCTCTGAGCAATTGCTCGACGTTTGCAATCTCTCAGCTCGTGTCTACGAGATGGAAAGAGAATGACCGTGACGTTTGGTGGCTAGAGAAGCGCAAAGCCCCAGTGTTGCTGCGCCTGTGAAAGCGCTTCCAAGGAAGGGTGCTGGCTAGCAAGAGCTTTCAGTGCTGGCACTTTTCATCTCTGAGCAATTGCTCGACGTTTGCAATTTTTCACCTGAGCTCTCTTTAGACTACGCGAGAGGATGAGCAGAAGATTAGGTGGCTAGAGAAGCCCAGAGCCCCAGTGTTCTTAGGCCTACAAAAGCACTTCCAAGGAAGGGTGCTGGCTAGCAACAGCTTTCAGTGCTGGCACTTTTCATCTCTGAGCAATTGCTCGACTTTTGCAATTTCTCACCTGAGCTCTCTTTAGAGTGCGCGAGAGGATGAGCAGAAGATTAGGTGGCTAGAGAAGCCCAGAGCCCTTGTGTTCTAAGGGCTACAAGAGCGTTTCCAAGGAAGGGTGCCGGCTAGCAAGAGCTTTCAGTGCTGGCACTTTTCATCTCTGAGCAATTGCTCGACGTTTTCCAATTTCTCAGCTCGTGTCTACGAGACGGAGAGATAGTGACCGTGACATTTGGTGGCTAGAGAAGCGCAAAGCCCCAGTGTTGCTGCGCCTGTGAAAGCGCTTCCAAGGAAGGGTGCTGGCTAGCAACAGCTTTCAGTGCTGGCACTTTTCATCTCTGAGCAATTGCTCGACGTTTGCAATGTCTCAGCTCGTGTCTACGAGACGGAGAGATAGTGACCATGACGTTTGGTGGGTAGAGAAGCGCAAAGCCCCAGTGTTGCTGCGCCTGTGAAAGCGCTTCCAAGGAAGGGTGCTGGCTAGCAACAGCTTTCAGTGCTGGCACTTTTCATCTCTGAGCAATTGCTCGACGTTTGCAATTTCTCACCTGAGCTCTCTTTAGAGTGCGCGAGAGTATGAGCAGAAGATTAGGTGGCTAGAGAAGCCCAGAGCCCCTGTGTTCTTAGGCCTACAAGAGCGTTTCCAAGGAAGGGTGCTGGCTAGCAAGAGCTTTCAGTGCTGGCACTTTTCATCTCTGAGCAATTGCTCGACGTTTGCAATCTCTCAGCTCGTGTCTACGAGATGGAAAGAGAATGACCGTGACGTTTGGTGGGTAGAGAAGCGCAAAGCCCCAGTGTTGCTGCGCCTGTGAAAGCGCTTCCAAGGAAGGGTGCTGGCTAGCAAGAGCTTTCAGTGCTGGCACTTTTCATCTCTGAGCAATTGCTCGACGTTTGCAATTTCTCACGTGAGCTCTCTTTAGACTGCGCGAGAGGATGAGCAGAAGATTAGGTGGCTAGAGAAACACAGAGCCCCAGTGTTCTTAGGCCTACAAAAGCACTTCCAAGGAAGGGGGCTGGCTAGCAACAGCTTTCAGTGCTGGCACTTTTCATCTCTGAGCAATTGCTCGACGTTTGCAATCTCTCAGCTCATGTCTACGAGACGGAAAGAGAATGACCGTGACGTTTGGTGGCTAGAGAAGCGCAAAGCCCCAGTGTTGCTGCGCCTGTGAAAGCGCTTCCAAGGAAGGGTGCTGGCTAGCAAGAGCTTTCAGTGCTGGCACTTTTCATCTCTGAGCAATTGCTCAACGTTTGCAATTTCTCACCTGAGCTCTCTTTAGACTGCGCGAGAGGATGAGCAGAAGATTAGGTGGCTAGAGAAGCCCAGAGCCCCAGTGTTCTTAGGCCTACAAAAGCACTTCCAAGGAAGGGTGCCGGCTAGCAAGAGCTTTCAGTGCTGGCACTTTTCATCTCTGAGCAATTGCTCGACGTTTGCAATCTCTCAGCTCGTGTCTACGAGACGGAGAGATAGTGACCGTGACGTTTGGTGGCTAGAGAAGCGCAAAGCCCCAGTGTTGCTGCGGCTGTGAAAGCGCTTCCAAGGAAGGGTGCTGGCTAGCAACAGCTTTCAGTGCTGGCACTTTTCATGTCTGAGCAATTGCTCGACGTTTGCAATTTCTCACCTGAGCTCTCTTTAGACTGCGCGAGAGGATGAGCAGAAGATTAGGTGGCTAGAGAAACACAGAGCCCCAGTGTTCTTAGGCCTACAAAAGCACTTCCAAGGAAGGGTGCTGGCTAGCAAGAGCTTTCAGTGCTGGCACTTTTCATCTCTGAGCAATTGCTCGACGTTTGCAATCTCTCAGCTCGTGTCTACGAGATGGAAAGAGAATGACCGTGACGTTTGGTGGCTAGAGAAGCGCAAAGCCCCAGTGTTGCTGCGCCTGTGAAAGCGCTTCCAAGGAAGGGTGCTGGCTAGCAAGAGCTTTCAGTGCTGGCACTTTTCATCTCTGAGCAATTGCTCGACGTTTGCAATTTTTCACCTGAGCTCTCTTTAGACTACGCGAGAGGATGAGCAGAAGATTAGGTGGCTAGAGAAGCCCAGAGCCCCAGTGTTCTTAGGCCTACAAAAGCACTTCCAAGGAAGGGTGCTGGCTAGCAACAGCTTTCAGTGCTGGCACTTTTCATCTCTGAGCAATTGCTCGACGTTTGCAATTTTTCACCTGAGCTCTCTTTAGACTACGCGAGAGGATGAGCAGAAGATTAGGTGGCTAGAGAAGCCCAGAGCCCCAGGGTTCTTAGGCCTACAAAAGCACTTCCAAGGAAGGGTGCTGGCTAGCAACAGCTTTCAGTGCTGGCACTTTTCATCTCTGAGCAATTGCTCGACGTTTGCAATTTCTCACCTGAGCTCTCTTTAGAGTGCGCGAGAGGATGAGCAGAAGATTAGGTGGCTAGACAAGCCCAGAGCCCCAGTGTTCTTAGGCCTACAAAAGCACTTCCAAGGAAGGGTGCTGGCTAGCAACAGCTTTCTGTGCTGGCACTTTTCATCTCTGAGCAATTGCTCGACCTTTGCAATTTCTCAGCTCGTGTCTACGAGACGGAGAGAGATAGTGACCGTGACGTTTGGTGGGTAGAGAAGCGCAAAGCCCCAGTGTTGCTGCGCCTGTGAAAGCGCTTCCAAGGAAGGGTGCTGGCTAGCAACAGCTTTCAGTGCTGGCACTTTTCATCTCTGAGCAATTGCTCGACGTTTGCAATTTCTCAGCTCGTGTCTACGAGACAGAGAGATAGTGACCGTGACATTTGGTGGCTAGAGAAGCGCAAAGCCCCAGTGTTACTGCGCCTGTGAAAGCGCTTCCAAGGAAGGGGGCTGGCTAGCAACAGCTTTCAGTGCTGGCACTTTTCATCTCTGAGCAATTGCTCGACCTTTGCAATTTCTCACCTGAGCTCTCTTTATAGTGCGCGAGAGGATGAGCAGAAGATTAGGTGGCTAGAGAAGCCCAGAGCCCCAGTGTTCTTAGGCCTACAAGAGCGTTTCCAAGGAAGGGTGCTAGCTAGCAACAGCTTTCAGTGCTGGCACTTTTCATCTCTGAGCAATTGCTCGACGTTTGCAATTTCTCACCTGAGCTCTCTTTAGAGTGCGCGAGAGGATGAGCAGAATATTAGGTGGCTAGAGAAGCCCAGAGCCCCAGTGTTCTTAGGCCTACAAAAGCGCTTCCAAGGAAGGGTGCTGGCTAGCAACAGCTTTCAGTGCTGGCACTTTTCATCTCTGAGCAATTGCTCGACTTTTGCAATCTCTCAGCTCGTGTCTACGAGACAGAGAGATAGTGACCGTGACGTTTGGTGGCTAGACAAGCGCAAAGCCCCAGTGTTGCTGCGCCTGTGAAAGCGCTTCCAAGGAAGGGTGCTGGCTAGCAACAGCTTTCAGTGCTGGCACTTTTCATCGCTGAGCAATTGCTCGACGTTTGCAATCTCTCAGCTCGTGTCTACGAGACGGAGAGATAGTGACCGTGACGTTTGGTGGGTAGAGAAGCGCAAAGCCCCAGTGTTGCTGCGCCTGTGAAAGCGCTTCCAAGGAAGGGTGCTGCCTAGCAACAGCTTTCAGTGCTGGCACTTTTCATCTCTGAGCAATTGCTCGACCTTTGCAATTTCTCACCTGACCTCTCTTTAGAGTGCGCGAGAGGATGAGCAGAAGATTAGGTGGCTAGAGAAGCCCAGAGCCCCAGTGTTCTTAGGCCTACAAGAGCGTTTCCAAGGAAGGGTGCTGGCTAGCAACAGCTTTCAGTGCTGGCACTTTTCATCTCTGAGCAATTGCTCGACGTTTGCAATCTCTCAGCTCGTTTCTACGAGACGGAAAGAGAATGACCGTGACGTTTGGTGGGTAGAGAAGCGCAAAGCCCCAGTGTTGCTGCGCCTGTGAAAGCGCTTCCAAGGAAGGGTGCTGGCTAGCAACAGCTTTCAGTGCTGGCACTTTTCATGTCTGAGCAATTGCTCGACGTTTGCAATTTCTCACCTGAGCTCTCTTTAGACTGCGCGAGAGGATGAGCAGAAGATTAGGTGGCTAGAGAAACACAGAGCCCCAGTGTTCTTAGGCCTACAAAAGCACTTCCAAGGAAGGGTGCTGGCTAGCAAGAGCTTTCAGTGCTGGCACTTTTCATCTCTGAGCAATTGCTCGACGTTTGCAATCTCTCAGCTCGTGTCTACGAGATGGAAAGAGAATGACCGTGACGTTTGGTGGCTAGAGAAGCGCAAAGCCCCAGTGTTGCTGCGCCTGTGAAAGCGCTTCCAAGGAAGGGTGCTGGCTAGCAAGAGCTTTCAGTGCTGGCACTTTTCATCTCTGAGCAATTGCTCGACGTTTGCAATTTTTCACCTGAGCTCTCTTTAGACTACGCGAGAGGATGAGCAGAAGATTAGGTGGCTAGAGAAGCCCAGAGCCCCAGTGTTCTTAGGCCTACAAAAGCACTTCCAAGGAAGGGTGCTGGCTAGCAACAGCTTTCAGTGCTGGCACTTTTCATCTCTGAGCAATTGCTCGACTTTTGCAATTTCTCACCTGAGCTCTCTTTAGAGTGCGCGAGAGGATGAGCAGAAGATTAGGTGGCTAGAGAAGCCCAGAGCCCTTGTGTTCTAAGGGCTACAAGAGCGTTTCCAAGGAAGGGTGCCGGCTAGCAAGAGCTTTCAGTGCTGGCACTTTTCATCTCTGAGCAATTGCTCGACGTTTTCCAATTTCTCAGCTCGTGTCTACGAGACGGAGAGATAGTGACCGTGACATTTGGTGGCTAGAGAAGCGCAAAGCCCCAGTGTTGCTGCGCCTGTGAAAGCGCTTCCAAGGAAGGGTGCTGGCTAGCAACAGCTTTCAGTGCTGGCACTTTTCATCTCTGAGCAATTGCTCGACGTTTGCAATGTCTCAGCTCGTGTCTACGAGACGGAGAGATAGTGACCATGACGTTTGGTGGGTAGAGAAGCGCAAAGCCCCAGTGTTGCTGCGCCTGTGAAAGCGCTTCCAAGGAAGGGTGCTGGCTAGCAACAGCTTTCAGTGCTGGCACTTTTCATCTCTGAGCAATTGCTCGACGTTTGCAATTTCTCACCTGAGCTCTCTTTAGAGTGCGCGAGAGTATGAGCAGAAGATTAGGTGGCTAGAGAAGCCCAGAGCCCCTGTGTTCTTAGGCCTACAAGAGCGTTTCCAAGGAAGGGTGCTGGCTAGCAAGAGCTTTCAGTGCTGGCACTTTTCATCTCTGAGCAATTGCTCGACGTTTGCAATCTCTCAGCTCGTGTCTACGAGATGGAAAGAGAATGACCGTGACGTTTGGTGGGTAGAGAAGCGCAAAGCCCCAGTGTTGCTGCGCCTGGGAAAGCGCTTCCAAGGAAGGGTGCTGGCTAGCAAGAGCTTTCAGTGCTGGCACTTTTCATCTCTGAGCAATTGCTCGACGTTTGCAATTTCTCACGTGAGCTCTCTTTAGACTGCGCGAGAGGATGAGCAGAAGATTAGGTGGCTAGAGAAACACAGAGCCCCAGTGTTCTTAGGCCTACAAAAGCACTTCCAAGGAAGGGGGCTGGCTAGCAACAGCTTTCAGTGCTGGCACTTTTCATCTCTGAGCAATTGCTCGACGTTTGCAATCTCTCAGCTCATGTCTACGAGACGGAAAGAGAATGACCGTGACGTTTGGTGGCTAGAGAAGCGCAAAGCCCCAGTGTTGCTGCGCCTGTGAAAGCGCTTCCAAGGAAGGGTGCTGGCTAGCAAGAGCTTTCAGTGCTGGCACTTTTCATCTCTGAGCAATTGCTCAACGTTTGCAATTTCTCACCTGAGCTCTCTTTAGACTGCGCGAGAGGATGAGCAGAAGATTAGGTGGCTAGAGAAGCCCAGAGCCCCAGTGTTCTTAGGCCTACAAAAGCACTTCCAAGGAAGGGTGCCGGCTAGCAAGAGCTTTCAGTGCTGGCACTTTTCATCTCTGAGCAATTGCTCGACGTTTGCAATCTCTCAGCTCGTGTCTACGAGACGGAGAGATAGTGACCGTGACGTTTGGTGGCTAGAGAAGCGCAAAGCCCCAGTGTTGCTGCGGCTGTGAAAGCGCTTCCAAGGAAGGGTGCTGGCTAGCAAGAGCTTTCAGTGCTGACACTTTTCATCTCTGAGCAATTGCTCGACCTTTGCAATTTCTCACCTGAGCTCTCTTTAGAGTGCGCGAGAGGATGAGCAGAAGATTAGGTGGCTAGAGAAACACAGAGCCCCAGTGTTCTTAGGCCTACAAAAGCGCTTCCAAGGAAGGGTGCTGGCTAGCAACAGCTTTCAGTGGTGGCACTTTTCATCTCTGAGCAATTGCTCGACGTTTGCAATTTCTCAGCTCGTGTATACGAGATGGAAAGAGAATGATCGTGACGTTTGGTGGCTAGAGAAGCGCAAAGCCCCAGTGTTGCTGCGCCTGTGAAAGCGCTTCCAAGGAAGGGTGCTGGCTAGCAACAGCTTTCAGTGCTGGCACTTTTCATCTCTGAGCAATTGCTCGACCTTTGCAATTTCTCACCTGAGCTCTCTTTAGAGTGCGCGAGAGGATGAGCAGAAGATTAGGTGGCTAGAGAAGCCCAGAGCCCCAGTGTTCTTAGGGCTACAAGAGCGTTTCCAAGGAAGGGTGCTGGCTAGCAACAGCTTTCAGTGCTGGCACTTCTCATCTCTGAGCAATTGCTCGACGTTTGCAATTTCTCACCTGAGCTCTCTTTAGACTGCGCGAGAGGATGAGCAGAAGATTAGGTGGCTAGAGAAGCCCAGAGCCCCTGTGTTCTAAGGGCTACAAAACCGCATCCAAGGAAGGGTGCTGGCTAGCAAGAGCTTTCAGTGCTGGCACTTTTCATCTCTGAGCAATTGCTCAACTTTTTCAATTTCTCAGCTCGTGTCTACGACTCAGAGAGATAGTGACCGTGACATTTGGTGGCTAGAGAAGCGCAAAGCCCCAGTGTTGTTGCGCCTGTGAAAGCGCTTCCAAGGAAGGGTGCTGGCTAGCAAGAGCTTTCAGTGCTGGCACTTTTCATCTCTGAGCAATTACTTGACCTTTGCAATTTCTCACCTGAGCTCTCTTTAGAGTGCGCGAGAGGATGAGCAGAAGATTAGGTGGCTAGAGAAGCCCAGAGCCCCAGTGTTCTTAGGGCTACAAAAGCACTTCCAAGGAAGGGTGCCGGCTAGCAAGAGTTTTCAGTGCTGGCACTTTTCATCTCTGAGCAATTGCTCGACGTTTGCAATTTCTCAGCTCGTGTCTACGAGATGGAAAGAGAATGACCGTGACGTTTGGTGTGTAGAGAAGCGCAAAGCCCCAGTGTTGCTGCGCCTGTGAAAGCGCTTCCAAGGAAGGGTGCTGGCTAGCAAGAGCTTTCAGTGCTGGCACTTTTCATCTCTGAGCAATTGCTCGACCTTTGCAATTTCTCACCTGAGCTCTCTTTAGAGTGCGCGAGAGGATGAGCAGAAGATTAGGTGGCTACAGAAGCCCAGAGCCCCTGTGTTCTTAGGCCTACAAAAGCACTTCCAAGGAAGGGTGCTGGCTAGCAACAGCTTTCAGTGCTGGCACTTTTCATCGCTGAGCAATTGCTCGACGTTTGCAATCTCTCAGCTCGTGTCTACGAGATGGAAATAGAATGACCGTGACGTTTGGTGGGTAGAGAAGCGCAAAGCCCCAGTGTTGCTGCGCCTGTGAAAGCGCTTCCAAGGAAGGGTGCTGGCTAGCAACAGCTTTCAGTGCTGGCACTTCTCATCTCTGAGCAATTGCTCGACGTTTGCAATTTCTCACCTGAGCTCTCTTTAGAGTGCGCAAGAGGATGAGCAGAAGATTAGGTGGCTAGAGAAGCCCAGAGCCCCTGTGTTCTAAGGGCTACAAGAGCGTTTCCAAGGAAGGGTGCTGGCTAGCAACAGCTTTCAGTGCTGGCACTTTTCATCTCTGAGCAATTGCTCGACGTTTGCAATTTCTCAGCTCGTGTCTACAAGACGGAGAGATAGTTACTGTGACGTTTGGTGGGTAGAGAAGCGCAAAGCCCCAGTGTTGCTGCGCCTGTGAAAGCGCTTCCAAGGAAGGTTGCTGGCTAGCAACAGCTTTCAGTGCTGGCACTTTTCATCTCTGAGCAATTGCTGGACGTTTGCAATTTCTCACCTGAGCTCTCTTTAGAGTGCGCGAGAGGATGAGCAGAAGATTAGGTGGCTAGAGAAGCCCAGAGCCCCAGTGTTCTTAGGCCTACAAAAGCGCTTCCAAGGAAGGGTGCTGGCTAGCAAGAGCTTTCAGTGCTGGCACTTTTCATCTCTGAGCAATTGCTCGACGTTTGCAATTTCTCACCTGAGCTCTCTTTAGAGTGCGCGAGAGGATGAGCAGAAGATTAGGTGGCTATAGAAGCCCAGAGCCCCTGTGTTCTAAGGGCTACAAGAGCGTTTCCAAGGAAGGGTGCTGGCTAGCAAGAGCTTTCAGTGCTGGCACTTTTCATCTCTGAGCAATTGCTCGACGTTTGCAATTTCTCACCTGAGCTCTCTTTAGAGTGCGCGAGAGGATGAGCAGAAGATTAGGTGGCTAGAGAAGCCCAGAGCCCCAGTGTTCTTAGGCCTACAAAAGCGTTTCCAAGGAAGGGTGCTGGCTAGCAACAGCTTTCAGTGCTGGCACTTTTCATCTCTGAGCAATTGCTCGACCTTTGCAATTTCTCACCTGAGCTCTCTTTAGACTGCGCGAGAGGATGAGCAGAAGATTAGGTGGCTACAGAAGCCCAGAGCCCCTGTGTTCTAAGGGCTACAAGAGCGATTCCAAGGAAGGGTGCCGGCTAGCCACAGCTTTCAGTGCTGGCACTTTTCATCTCTGAGCAATTGCTCGACGTTTGCAATTTCTCAGCTCGTGTCTACGAGACAGAGAGATAGTGACCGTGACGTTTGGTGGCTAGAGAAGCGCAAAGCCCCAGTGTTGCTGCGCCTGTGAAAGCGCTTCCAAGGAAGGGTGCTGGCTAGCAACAGCTTTCAGTGCTGGCACTTTTCATCTCTGAGCAATTGCTCAACGTTTGCAATTTCTCACCTGAGCTCTCTTTAGAGTGCCAGAGAGGATGAGCAGAAGATTAGGTGGCTAGAGAAGCCCAGAGCCCCAGTGTTCTTAGGCCTACAAAAGCACTTCCAAGGAAGGGTGCTGGCTAGCAAGAGCTTTCAGTGCTGGCACTTTTCATCTCTGAGCAATTGCTCGACGTTTGCAATTTCTCAGCTCGTGTCTACGAGACGGAAAGAGAATGACCGTGACGTTTGGTGGCTAGAGAAGCGCAAAGCCCCAGTGTTGCTGCGCCTGGGAAAGCGCTTCCAAGGAAGGGTGCTGGCTAGCAACAGCTTTCAGTGCTGGCACTTTTCATCTCTGAGCAATTGCTCGAACTTTGCAATTTCTCATCTGAGCTCTCTTTAGACTGCGCGAGAGGATGAGCAGAAGATTAGGTGGCTAGAGAAACACAGAGCCCCAGTGTTCTTAGGCCTACAAAACCGCATCCAAGGAAGGGTGCAGGCTAGCAACAGCTTTCAGTGCTGGCACTTTTCATCTCTGAGCAATTGCTCGACCTTTGCAATTTCTAAGCTCGTGTCTACGAGACGGAGAGATAGTGACCGTGACGTTTGGTGGCTAGAGAAGCGCAAAGCCCCAGTGTTGCTGCGCCTGTGAAAGCGCTTCCAAGGAAGGGTGCTGGCTAGCAACAGCTTTCAGTGCTGGCACTTTTCATCTCTGAGCAATTGCTCGACCTTTGCAATTTCTCACCTGAGCTCTCTTTAGAGTGCGCGAGAGGATGAGCAGAAGATTAGGTGGCTAGAGAAGCCCAGAGCCCCAGTGTTCTTAGGCCTACAAAAGCGCTTCCAAGGAAGGGTGCTGGCTAGCAAGAGCTTTCAGTGCTGGCACTTTTCATCTCTGAGCAATTGCTCGACGTTTGCAATCTCTCAGCTCGTGTCTACGAGACGGAGAGATAGTGACCGTGACGTTTGGTGGCTAGAGAAGCGCAAAGCCCCAGTGTTGCTGCGCCTGTGAAAGCGCTTCCAAGGAAGGGTGCTGGCTAGCAACAGCTTTCAGTGCTGGCACTTTTCATCTCTGAGCAATTGCTCGACCTTTGCAATTTCTCACCTGAGCTCTCTTTAGAGTGCGCGAGAGGATGAGCAGAAGATTAGGTGGCTAAAGAAGCCCAGAGCCCCAGTGTTCTTAGGCCTACAAAAGCGCTTCCAAGGAAGGGTGCTGGCTAGCAAGAGCTTTCAGTGCTGGCACTTTTCATCTCTGAGCAATTGCTCGACGTTTGCAATTTCTCAGCTCGTGTCTACGAGACGGAGAGAGATAGTGACCGTGACGTTTGTTGGGTAGAGAAGCGCAAAGCCCCAGTGTTGCTGCGCCTGTGAAAGCGCTTCCAAGGAAGGGTGCTGGCTAGCAACAGCTTTCAGTGCTGGCACTTTTCATCTCTGAGCAATTGCTCGACGTTTGCAATTTCTCAGCTCGTGTCTACGAGACAGAGAGATAGTGACTGTGACATTTGGTGGCTAGAGAAGCGCAAAGCCCCAGTGTTACTGCGCCTGTGAAAGCGCTTCCAAGGAAGGGGGCTGGCTAGCAACAGCTTTCAGTGCTGGCACTTTTCATCTCTGAGCAATTGCTGGACGTTTGCAATTTCTCACCTGAGCTCTCTTTAGAGTGCGCGAGAGGATGAGCAGAAGATTAGGTGGCTAGAGAAGCCCAGAGCCCCTGTGTTCTAAGGGCTACAAGAGCGTTTCCAAGGAAGGGTGCCGGCTAGCAAGAGCTTTCAGTGCTGGCACTTTTCATCTCTGAGCAATTGCTCGACTTTTTCAATTTCTCAGCTCGTGTCTACGAGTCAGAGAGATAGTGACCGTGACATTTGGTGGCTAGAGAAGCGCAAAGCCCCAGTGTTGCTGCGCCTGTGAAAGCGCTTCCAAGGAAGGGTGCTGGCTGGCAACAGCTTTCAGTGCTGGCACTTTTCATCTCTGAGCAATTGCTCGACCTTTGCAATTTCTCACCTGAGCTCTCTTTAGAGTGCGCGAGAGGATGAGCAGAAGATTAGGTGGCTAGAGAAGCCCAGAGCCCCAGTGTTCTTAGGCCTACAAAAGCGCTTCCAAGGAAGGGTGCTGGCTAGCAAGAGCTTTCAGTGCTGGCACTTTTCATCTCTGAGCAATTGCTCGACGTTTGCAATCTCTCAGCTCGTGTCTACGAGACGGAGAGATAGTGACCGTGACCTTTGGTGGGTAGAGAAGCGCAAAGCCCCAGTGTTGCTGCGCCTGTGAAAGCGCTTCCAAGGAAGGGTGCTGGCTAGCAAGAGCTTTCAGTGCTGGCACTTTTCATCTCTGAGCAATTGCTCGACCTTTGCAATTTCTCACCTGAGCTCTCTTTAGAGTGCGCGAGAGGATGAGCAGAAGATTAGGTGGCTAGAGAAGCCCAGAGCCCCAGTGTTCTTAGGCCTACAAAAGCACTTCCAAGGAAGGGTGCTGGCTAGCAAGAGCTTTCAGTGCTGGCACTTTTCATCTCTGAGCAATTGCTCGACGTTTGCAATCTCTCAGCTCGTGTCTACGAGACGGAGAGATAGTGACCGTGACGTTTGGTGGCTAGAGAAGCGCAAAGCCCCAGTGTTGCTGCGCCTGTGAAAGCGCTTCCAAGGAAGGGTGCTGGCTAGCAACAGCTTTCAGTGCTGGCACTTTTCATCTCTGAGCAATTGCTCGAACTTTGCAATTCCTCACCTGAGCTCTCTTTAGACTGCGCGAGAGGATGAGCAGAAGATTAGGTGGCTAGAGAAGCCCAGAGCCCCAGTGTTCTTAGGCCTACAAAAGCGCTTCCAAGGAAGGGGGCTGGCTAGCAACAGCTTTCAGTGCTGGCACTTTTCACCTCTGAGCAATTGCTCGACGTTTGCAATTTCTCACCTCGTGTCTACGAGCCAGAGAGATAGTGACCGTGACGTTTGGTGGGTAGAGAAGCGCAAAGCCCCAGTGTTGCTGCGCCTGTGAAAGCGCTTCCAAGGAAGGGTGCTGGCTAGCAAGAGCTTTCAGTGCTGACACTTTTCATCTCTGAGCAATTGCTCGACCTTTGCAATTTCTCACCTGAGCTCTCTTTAGAGTGCGCGAGAGGATGAGCAGAAGATTAGGTGGCTAGAGAAGCCCAGAGCCCCAGTGTTCTTAGGCCTACAAAAGCGCTTCCAAGGAAGGGTGCTGGCTAGCAAGAGCTTTCAGTGCTGGCACTTTTCATCTCTGAGCAATTGCTCGACGTTTGCAATTTCTCAGCTCGTGTCTACGAGATGGAAAGAGAATGACCGTGACGTTTGGTGTGTAGAGAAGCGCAAAGCCCCAGTGTTGCTGCGCCTGTGAAAGCGCTTCCAAGGAAGGGTGCTGGCTAGCAAGAGCTTTCAGTGCTGGCACTTTTCATCTCTGAGCAATTGCTCGACCTTTGCAATTTCTCACCTGAGCTCTCTTTAGAGTGCGCGAGAGGATGAGCAGAAGATTAGGTGGCTAGAGAAGCCCAGAGCCCCAGTGTTCTTAGGCCTACAAGAGCGTTTCCAAGGAAGGGTGCTGGCTAGCAACAGCTTTCAGTGCTGGCACTTTTCATCTCTGAGCAATTGCTCGACGTTTGCAATTTCTCACCTGAGCTCTCTTTAGAGTGCGCGAGAGGATGAGCAGAAGATTAGGTGGCTAGAGAAGCCCAGAGCCCCTGTGTTCTAAGGGCTACAAGAGCGTTTCCAAGGAAGGGTGCCGGCTAGCAAGAGCTTTCAGTGCTGGCACTTTTCATCTCTGAGCAATTGCTCGACGTTTGCAATTTCTCACCTGAGCTCTCTTTAGAGTGCGCGAGAGGATGAGCAGAAGATTAGGTGGCTAGAGAAGCCCAGAGCCCCACTGTTCTTAGGCCTACAAAAGCATTTCCAAGGAAGGGTGCCGGCTAGCAACAGCTTTCAGTGCTGGCACTTTTCATCTCTGAGCAATTGCTCGACCTTTGCAATTTCTCAGCTCGTGTCTACGAGACGGAGAGATAGTGACCGTGAAGTTTGGTGGCTAGAGAAGCGCAAAGCCCCAGTGTTGCTGCGCCTGTGAAAGCGCTTCCAAGGAAGGGTGCTGGCTAGCAAGAGCTTTCAGTGCTGGCACTTTTCATCTCTGAGCAATTGCTCGACCTTTGCAATTTCTCACCTGAGCTCTCTTTAGACTGCGCGAGAGGATGAGCAGAAGATTAGGTGGCTAAAGAAGCCCAGAGCCCCTGTGTTCTTAGGCCTACAAAAGCGCTTCCAAGGAAGGGTGCTGGCTAGCAACAGCTTTCAGTGCTGGCACTTTTCATCTCTGAGCAATTGCTCAACGTTTGCAATTTCTCAGCTCGTGTCTACGAGACGGAGAGAGATAGTGACCGTGACGTTTGGTGGCTAGAGAAGCGCAAAGCCCCAGTGTTGCTGCGCCTGTGAAAGCGCTTCCAAGGAAGGGTGCTGGCTAGCAACAGCTTTCAGTGCTGGCACTTTTCATCTCTGAGCAATTGCTCGACGTTTGCAATTTCTCAGCTCGTGTCTACGAGACAGAGAGATAGTGACTGTGACATTTGGTGGCTAGAGAAGCGCAAAGCCCCAGTGTTGCTGCGCCTGTGAAAGCGCTTCCAAGGAAGGGTGCTGGCTAGCAAGAGCTTTCAGTGCTGGCACTTTTCATCTCTGAGCAATTGCTCGACGTTTGCAATTTCTCACCTGAGCTCTCTTTAGAGTGCGCGAGAGGATGAGCAGAAGATTAGGTGGCTAGAGAAGCCCAGAGCCCCAGTGTTCTTAGGCCTACAAAAGCGCTTCCAAGGAAGGGTGCTGGCTAGCAAGAGCTTTCAGTGCTGGCACTTTTCATCTCTGAGCAATTGCTCGACGTTTGCAATCTCTCAGCTCGTGTCTACGAGACGGAGAGATAGTGACCGTGACGTTTGGTGGGTAGAGAAGCGCAAAGCCCCAGTGTTGCTGCGCCTGTGAAAGCGCTTCCAAGGAAGGGTGCTGGCTAGCAACAGCTTTCAGTGCTGGCACTTTTCATCTCTGAGCAATTGCTCGACCTTTGCAATTCCTCACCTGAGCTCTCTTTAGACTGCGCGAGAGGATGAGCAGAAGATTAGGTGGCTAGAGAAACACAGAGCCCCAGTGTTCTTAGGCCTACAAGAGCGTTTCCAAGGAAGGGTGCTGGCTAGCAACAGCTTTCAGTGCTGGCACTTTTCATCTCTGAGCAATTGCTCGACCTTTGCAATTTCTCAGCTCGTGTCTACAAGACGGAGAGATAGTGACCGTGACATTTGGTGGGTAGAGAAGCGCAAAGCCCCAGTGTTGCTGCGCCTCTGAAAGCGCTTCCAAGGAAGGGTGCTGGCTAGCAACAGCTTTCAGTGCTGGCACTTTTCATCTCTGAGCAATTGCTCGACCTTTGCAATCTCTCAGCTCGTGTCTACTAGATGGAGTGATAGTGACCGTGACGTTTGGTGGCCAGAGAAGCGCAAAGCCCCAGTGTTGTGGCGCCTCTGAAAGCGCTTCCAAGGAAGGGTGCTGGCTAGCAAGAGCTTTCAGTGCTGACACTTTTCATCTCTGAGCAATTGCTCGACCTTTGCAATTTCGCACCTGAGCTCTCTTTAGAGTGCACGAGAGGATGAGCAGAAGATTAGGTGGCTAGAGAAGCCCAGAGCCCCAGTGTTCTAAGGGCTACAAGAGCGTTTCCAAGGAAGGGTGCCGGCTAGCAACAGCTTTCAGTGCTGGCACTTTTCATCTCTGAGCAATTGCTCGACGTTTGCAATTTCTCAGCTCGTGTCTACGAGACGGAGAGATAGTGACCGTGACGTTTGGTGTCTAGAGAAGCGCAAAGCCCCAGTGTTGCTGCGCCTCTGAAAGCGCTTCCAAGGAAGGGTGCTGGCTAGCAACAGCTTTCAGTGCTGGCACTTTTCATCTCTGAGCAATTGCTCGACGTTTGCAATTTCTCACCTGAGCTCTCTTTAGAGCGCACGAGAGGATGAGCAGAAGGTTAGGTGGCTAGAGAAGCCCAGAGCCCCAGTGTTCTTAGGGCTACAAAAGCGCTTCCAAGGAAGGGTGCTGGCTAGCAAGAGCTTTCAGTGCTGGCACTTTTCATCTCTGAGCAATTGCTCGACCTTTGCAATTTCTCACCTGAGCTCTCTTTAGAGTGCGCGAGAGGATGAGCAGAAGATTAGGTGGCTAGAGAAGCCCAGAGCCCCAGTGTTCTTAGGACTACAAGAGCGTTTCCAAGGAAGGGTGCTGGCTAGCAACAGCTTTCAGTGCTGGCACTTTTCATCTCTGAGCAATTGCTCGACCTTTGCAATCTCTCAGCTCGTGTCTACGAGACGGAGAGATAGTGACCGTGACGTTTGGTGGCTAGAGAAGCGCAAAGCCCCAGTGTTGCTGCGCCTGTGAAAGCGCTTCCAAGGAAGGCTGCTGGCTAGCAACAGCTTTCAGTGCTGGCACTTTTCATCTCTGAGCAATTGCTCGACGTTTGCAATTTCTCACCTGAGCTCTCTTTAGAGTGCGCGAGAGGATGAGCAGAAGATTAGGTGGCTAGAGAAGCCCAGAGCCCCAGTGTTCTTAGGCCTACAAAAGCACTTCCAAGGAAGGGTGCTGGCTAGCAACAGCTTTCAGTGCTGGCACTTTTCATCTCTGAGCAATTGCTCGACGTTTGCAATCTCTCAGCTCGTGTCTACGAGACGGAGAGATAGTGACCGTGACGTTTGGTGGCTAGAGAAGCGCAAAGCCCCAGTGTTGCTGCGGCTGTGAAAGCGCTTCCAAGGAAGGGTGCTGGCTAGCAACAGCTTTCAGTGCTGGCACTTTTCATCTCTGAGCAATTGCTCGAACTTTGCAATTCCTCACCTGAGCTCTCTTTAGACTGCGCGAGAGGATGAGCAGAAGATTAGGTGGCTAGAGAAGCCCAGAGCCCCAGTGTTCTTAGGCCTACAAAAGCGCTTCCAAGGAAGGGGGCTGGCTAGCAACAGCTTTCAGTGCTGGCACTTTTCACCTCTGAGCAATTGCTCGACGTTTGCAATTTCTCAGCTCGTGTCTACGAGCCAGAGAGATAGTGACCGTGACGTTTGGTGGGTAGAGAAGCGCAAAGCCCCAGTGTTGCTGCGCCTGTGAAAGCGCTTCCAAGGAAGGGTGCTGGCTAGCAAGAGCTTTCAGTGCTGACACTTTTCATCTCTGAGCAATTGCTCGAACTTTGCAATTCCTCACCTGAGCTCTCTTTAGACTGCGCGAGAGGATGAGCAGAAGATTAGGTGGCTAGAGAAGCCCAGAGCCCCAGTGTTCTTAGGCCTACAAAAGCGCTTCCAAGGAAGGGTGCTGGCTAGCAAGAGCTTTCAGTGCTGGCACTTTTCATCTCTGAGCAATTGCTCGACGTTTGCAATTTCTCAGCTCGTGTCTACAAGACGGAGAGATAGTTACTGTGACGTTTGGTGGGTAGAGAAGCGCAAAGCCCCAGTGTTGCTGCGCCTGTGAAAGCGCTTCCAAGGAAGGGTGCTGGCTAGCAAGAGCTTTCAGTGCTGGCACTTTTCATCTCTGAGCAATTGCTGGACGTTTGCAATTTCTCACCTGAGCTCTCTTTAGAGTGCGCGAGAGGATGAGCAGAAGATTAGGTGGCTAGAGAAGCCCAGAGCCCCAGTGTTCTTAGGCCTACAAAAGCGCTTCCAAGGAAGGGTGCTGGCTAGCAAGAGCTTTCAGTGCTGGCACTTTTCATCTCTGAGCAATTGCTCGACGTTTGCAATTTCTCACCTGAGCTCTCTTTAGAGTGCGCGAGAGGATGAGCAGAAGATTAGGTGGCTAGAGAAGCCCAGAGCCCCTGTGTTCTAAGGGCTACAAGAGCGTTTCCAAGGAAGGGTGCTGGCTAGCAACAGCTTTCAGTGCTGGCACTTTTCATCTCTGAGCAATTGCTCGACGTTTGCAATTTCTCACCTGAGCTCTCTTTAGAGTGCGCGAGAGGATGAGCAGAAGATTAGGTGGCTAGAGAAGCCCAGAGCCCCAGTGTTCTTAGGCCTACAAAACCGCATCCAAGGAAGGGTGCTGGCTAGCAACAGCTTTCAGTGCTGGCACTTTTCATCTCTGAGCAATTGCTCGACGTTTGCAATTTCTCACCTGAGCTCTCTTTAGACTGCGCGAGAGGATGAGCAGAAGATTAGGTGGCTAGAGAAGCCCAGAGCCCCTGTGTTCTAAGGGCTACAAGAGCGATTCCAAGGAAGGGTGCCGGCTAGCAAGAGCTTTCAGTGCTGGCACTTTTCATCTCTGAGCAATTGCTCGACGTTTGCAATTTCTCAGCTCGTGTCTACGAGACAGAGAGATAGTGACCGTGACGTTTGGTGGGTAGAGAAGCGCAAAGCCCCAGTGTTGCTGCGCCTGTGAAAGCGCTTCCAAGGAAAGGTGCTGGCTAGCAACAGCTTTCAGTGCTGGCACTTTTCATCTCTGAGCAATTGCTCAACGTTTGCAATTTCTCACCTGAGCTCTCTTTAGAGTGCCAGAGAGGATGAGCAGAAGATTAGGTGGCTAGAGAAGCCCAGAGCCCCAGTGTTCTTAGGCCTACAAAAGCACTTCCAAGGAAGGGTGCTGGCTAGCAAGAGCTTTCAGTGCTGGCACTTTTCATCTCTGAGCAATTGCTCGACGTTTGCAATTTCTCAGCTCGTGTCTACGAGACGGAAAGAGAATGACCGTGACGTTTGGTGGGTGGAGAAGCGCAAAGCCCCAGTGTTGCTGCGCCTGGGAAAGCGCTTCCAAGGAAGGGTGCTGGCTAGCAACAGCTTTCAGTGCTGGCACTTTTCATCTCTGAGCAATTGCTCGACGTTTGCAATTTCTCATCTGAGCTCTCTTTAGACTGCGCGAGAGGATGAGCAGAAGATTAGGTGGCTAGAGAAACACAGAGCCCCAGTGTTCTTAGGCCTACAAAACCGCATCCAAGGAAGGGTGCAGGCTAGCAACAGCTTTCAGTGCTGGCACTTTTCATCTCTGAGCAATTGCTCGACCTTTGCAATTTCTAAGCTCGTGTCTACGAGACGGAGAGATAGTGACCGTGACGTTTGGTGGGTAGAGAAGCGCAAAGCCCCAGTGTTGCTGCGCCTGTGAAAGCGCTTCCAAGGAAGGGTGCTGGCTAGCAACAGCTTTCAGTGCTGGCACTTTTCATCTCTGAGCAATTGCTCGACCTTTGCAATTTCTCACCTGAGCTCTCTTTAGAGTGCGCGAGAGGATGAGCAGAAGATTAGGTGGCTAGAGAAGCCCAGAGCCCCAGTGTTCTTAGGCCTACAAAAGCGCTTCCAAGGAAGGGTGCTGGCTAGCAAGAGCTTTCAGTGCTGGCACTTTTCATCTCTGAGCAATTGCTCGACGTTTGCAATCTCTCAGCTCGTGTCTACGAGACGGAGAGATAGTGACCGTGACGTTTGGTGGCTAGAGAAGCGCAAAGCCCCAGTGTTGCTGCGCCTGTGAAAGCGCTTCCAAGGAAGGGTGCTGGCTAGCAACAGCTTTCAGTGCTGGCACTTTTCATCTCTGAGCAATTGCTCGACCTTTGCAATTTCTCACCTGAGCTCTCTTTAGAGTGCGCGAGAGGATGAGCAGAAGATTAGGTGGCTAAAGAAGCCCAGAGCCCCAGTGTTCTTAGGCCTACAAAAGCGCTTCCAAGGAAGGGTGCTGGCTAGCAAGAGCTTTCAGTGCTGGCACTTTTCATCTCTGAGCAATTGCTCGACGTTTGCAATTTCTCAGCTCGTGTCTACGAGACGGAGAGAGATAGTGACCGTGACGTTTGTTGGGTAGAGAAGCGCAAAGCCCCAGTGTTGCTGCGCCTGTGAAAGCGCTTCCAAGGAAGGGTGCTGGCTAGCAACAGCTTTCAGTGCTGGCACTTTTCATCTCTGAGCAATTGCTCGACGTTTGCAATTTCTCAGCTCGTGTCTACGAGACAGAGAGATAGTGACTGTGACATTTGGTGGCTAGAGAAGCGCAAAGCCCCAGTGTTACTGCGCCTGTGAAAGCGCTTCCAAGGAAGGGGGCTGGCTAGCAACAGCTTTCAGTGCTGGCACTTTTCATCTCTGAGCAATTGCTGGACGTTTGCAATTTCTCACCTGAGCTCTCTTTAGAGTGCGCGAGAGGATGAGCAGAAGATTAGGTGGCTAGAGAAGCCCAGAGCCCCTGTGTTCTAAGGGCTACAAGAGCGTTTCCAAGGAAGGGTGCCGGCTAGCAAGAGCTTTCAGTGCTGGCACTTTTCATCTCTGAGCAATTGCTCGACTTTTTCAATTTCTCAGCTCGTGTCTACGAGTCAGAGAGATAGTGACCGTGACATTTGGTGGCTAGAGAAGCGCAAAGCCCCAGTGTTGCTGCGCCTGTGAAAGCGCTTCCAAGGAAGGGTGCTGGCTAGCAACATCTTTCAGTGCTGGCACTTTTCATCTCTGAGCAATTGCTCGACGTTTGCAATTTCTCACCTGATCACTCTTTAGAGTGCGCGAGAGGATGAGCAGAAGATTAGGTGGCTAGAGAAGCCCAGAGCCCCAGTGTTCTTAGGCCTACAAAAGCACTTCCAAGGAAGGGTGCCGGCTAGCAACAGCTTTCAGTGCTGGCACTTTTCATCTCTGAGCAATTGCTCGACGTTTGCAATTTCTCAGCTCGTGTCTACGAGATGGAAAGAGAATGACCGTGACATTTGGTGGCTAGAGAAGCGCAAAGCCCCAGTGTTGCTGCGCCTGTGAAAGCGCTTCCAAGGAAGGGTGCTGGCTGGCAACAGCTTTCAGTGCTGGCACTTTTCATCTCTGAGCAATTGCTCGACGTTTGCAATTTCTCACCTGAGCTCTCTTTAGAGTGCGCGAGAGGATGAGCAGAAGATTAGGTGGCTAGAGAAGCCCAGAGCCCCAGTGTTCTTAGGCCTACAAAAGCGCTTCCAAGGAAGGGTGCTGGCTAGCAAGAGCTTTCAGTGCTGGCACTTTTCATCTCTGAGCAATTGCTCGACGTTTGCAATCTCTCAGCTCGTGTCTACGAGACGGAGAGATAGTGACCGTGACCTTTGGTGGGTAGAGAAGCGCAAAGCCCCAGTGTTGCTGCGCCTGTGAAAGCGCTTCCAAGGAAGGGTGCTGGCTAGCAAGAGCTTTCAGTGCTGGCACTTTTCATCTCTGAGCAATTGCTCGACCTTTGCAATTTCTCACCTGAGCTCACTTTAGAGTGCGCGAGAGGATGAGCAGAAGATTAGGTGGCTAGAGAAGCCCAGAGCCCCAGTGTTCTTAGGCCTACAAAAGCACTTCCAAGGAAGGGTGCTGGCTAGCAAGAGCTTTCAGTGCTGGCACTTTTCATCTCTGAGCAATTGCTCGACGTTTGCAATCTCTCAGCTCGTGTCTACGAGACGGAGAGATAGTGACCGTGACGTTTGGTGGCTAGAGAAGCGCAAAGCCCCAGTGTTGCTGCGCCTGTGAAAGCGCTTCCAAGGAAGGGTGCTGGCTAGCAACAGCTTTCAGTGCTGGCACTTTTCATCTCTGAGCAATTGCTCGAACTTTGCAATTCCTCACCTGAGCTCTCTTTAGACTGCGCGAGAGGATGAGCAGAAGATTAGGTGGCTAGAGAAGCCCAGAGCCCCAGTGTTCTTAGGCCTACAAAAGCGCTTCCAAGGAAGGGGGCTGGCTAGCAACAGCTTTCAGTGCTGGCACTTTTCACCTCTGAGCAATTGCTCGACGTTTGCAATTTCTCACCTCGTGTCTACGAGCCAGAGAGATAGTGACCGTGACGTTTGGTGGGTAGAGAAGCGCAAAGCCCCAGTGTTGCTGCGCCTGTGAAAGCGCTTCCAAGGAAGGGTGCTGGCTAGCAAGAGCTTTCAGTGCTGACACTTTTCATCTCTGAGCAATTGCTCGACCTTTGCAATTTCTCACCTGAGCTCTCTTTAGAGTGCGCGAGAGGATGAGCAGAAGATTAGGTGGCTAGAGAAGCCCAGAGCCCCAGTGTTCTTAGGCCTACAAAAGCGCTTCCAAGGAAGGGTGCTGGCTAGCAACAGCTTTCAGTGCTGGCACTTTTCATCTCTGAGCAATTGCTCGACGTTTGCAATTTCTCAGCTCGTGTCTACGAGATGGAAAGAGAATGACCGTGACGTTTGGTGTGTAGAGAAGCGCAAAGCCCCAGTGTTGCTGCGCCTGTGAAAGCGCTTCCAAGGAAGGGTGCTGGCTAGCAAGAGCTTTCAGTGCTGGCACTTTTCATCTCTGAGCAATTGCTCGACCTTTGCAATTTCTCACCTGAGCTCTCTTTAGAGTGCGCGAGAGGATGAGCAGAAGATTAGGTGGCTAGAGAAGCCCAGAGCCCCAGTGTTCTTAGGCCTACAAGAGCGTTTCCAAGGAAGGGTGCTGGCTAGCAACAGCTTTCAGTGCTGGCACTTTTCATCTCTGAGCAATTGCTCGACCTTTGCAATTTCTCACCTGAGCTCTCTTTAGAGTGCGCGAGAGGATGAGCAGAAGATTAGGTGGCTAGAGAAGCCCAGAGCCCCTGTGTTCTAAGGGCTACAAGAGCGTTTCCAAGGAAGGGTGCCGGCTAGCAAGAGCTTTCAGTGCTGGCACTTTTCATCTCTGAGCAATTGCTCGACGTTTGCAATTTCTCACCTGAGCTCTCTTTAGAGTGCGCGAGAGGATGAGCAGAAGATTAGGTGGCTAGAGAAGCCCAGAGCCCCACTGTTCTTAGGCCTACAAAAGCATTTCCAAGGAAGGGTGCCGGCTAGCAACAGCTTTCAGTGCTGGCACTTTTCATCTCTGAGCAATTGCTCGACCTTTGCAATTTCTCAGCTCGTGTCTACGAGACGGAGAGATAGTGACCGTGAAGTTTGGTGGCTAGAGAAGCGCAAAGCCCCAGTGTTGCTGCGCCTGTGAAAGCGCTTCCAAGGAAGGGTGCTGGCTAGCAAGAGCTTTCAGTGCTGGCACTTTTCATCTCTGAGCAATTGCTCGACCTTTGCAATTTCTCACCTGAGCTCTCTTTAGAGTGCGCGAGAGGATGAGCAGAAGATTAGGTGGCTAAAGAAGCCCAGAGCCCCAGTGTTCTTAGGCCTACAAAAGCGCTTCCAAGGAAGGGTGCTGGCTAGCAACAGCTTTCAGTGCTGGCACTTTTCATCTCTGAGCAATTGCTCGACGTTTGCAATTTCTCAGCTCGTGTCTACGAGACGGAGAGAGATAGTGACCGTGACGTTTGGTGGCTAGAGAAGCGCAAAGCCCCAGTGTTGCTGCGCCTGTGAAAGCGCTTCCAAGGAAGGGTGCTGGCTAGCAACAGCTTTCAGTGCTGGCACTTTTCATCTCTGAGCAATTGCTCGACGTTTGCAATTTCTCAGCTCGTGTCTACGAGACAGAGAGATAGTGACTGTGACATTTGGTGGCTAGAGAAGCGCAAAGCCCCAGTGTTGCTGCGCCTGTGAAAGCGCTTCCAAGGAAGGGTGCTGGCTAGCAAGAGCTTTCAGTGCTGGCACTTTTCATCTCTGAGCAATTGCTCGACGTTTGCAATTTCTCACCTGAGCTCTCTTTAGAGTGCGCGAGAGGATGAGCAGAAGATTAGGTGGCTAGAGAAGCCCAGAGCCCCAGTGTTCTTAGGCCTACAAAAGCGCTTCCAAGGAAGGGTGCTGGCTAGCAAGAGCTTTCAGTGCTGGCACTTTTCATCTCTGAGCAATTGCTCGACGTTTGCAATCTCTCAGCTCGTGTCTACGAGACGGAGAGATAGTGACCGTGACGTTTGGTGGGTAGAGAAGCGCAAAGCCCCAGTGTTGCTGCGCCTGTGAAAGCGCTTCCAAGGAAGGGTGCTGGCTAGCAACAGCTTTCAGTGCTGGCACTTTTCATCTCTGAGCAATTGCTCGACCTTTGCAATTCCTCACCTGAGCTCTCTTTAGACTGCGCGAGAGGATGAGCAGAAGATTAGGTGGCTAGAGAAACACAGAGCCCCAGTGTTCTTAGGCCTACAAGAGCGTTTCCAAGGAAGGGTGCTGGCTAGCAACAGCTTTCAGTGCTGGCACTTTTCATCTCTGAGCAATTGCTCGACCTTTGCAATTTCTCAGCTCGTGTCTACAAGACGGAGAGATAGTGACCGTGACATTTGGTGGGTAGAGAAGCGCAAAGCCCCAGTGTTGCTGCGCCTCTGAAAGCGCTTCCAAGGAAGGGTGCTGGCTAGCAACAGCTTTCAGTGCTGGCACTTTTCATCTCTGAGCAATTGCTCGACCTTTGCAATCTCTCAGCTCGTGTCTACTAGATGGAGTGATAGTGACCGTGACGTTTGGTGGCCAGAGAAGCGCAAAGCCCCAGTGTTGTGGCGCCTCTGAAAGCGCTTCCAAGGAAGGGTGCTGGCTAGCAAGAGCTTTCAGTGCTGACACTTTTCATCTCTGAGCAATTGCTCGACCTTTGCAATTTCGCACCTGAGCTCTCTTTAGAGTGCACGAGAGGATGAGCAGAAGATTAGGTGGCTAGAGAAGCCCAGAGCCCCAGTGTTCTAAGGGCTACAAGAGCGTTTCCAAGGAAGGGTGCCGGCTAGCAACAGCTTTCAGTGCTGGCACTTTTCATCTCTGAGCAATTGCTCGACGTTTGCAATTTCTCAGCTCGTGTCTACGAGACGGAGAGATAGTGACCGTGACGTTTGGTGTCTAGAGAAGCGCAAAGCCCCAGTGTTGCTGCGCCTCTGAAAGCGCTTCCAAGGAAGGGTGCTGGCTAGCAACAGCTTTCAGTGCTGGCACTTTTCATCTCTGAGCAATTGCTCGACGTTTGCAATTTCTCACCTGAGCTCTCTTTAGAGCGCACGAGAGGATGAGCAGAAGGTTAGGTGGCTAGAGAAGCCCAGAGCCCCAGTGTTCTTAGGGCTACAAAAGCGCTTCCAAGGAAGGGTGCTGGCTAGCAAGAGCTTTCAGTGCTGGCACTTTTCATCTCTGAGCAATTGCTCGACCTTTGCAATTTCTCACCTGAGCTCTCTTTAGAGTGCGCGAGAGGATGAGCAGAAGATTAGGTGGCTAGAGAAGCCCAGAGCCCCAGTGTTCTTATGACTACAAGAGCGTTTCCAAGGAAGGGTGCTGGCTAGCAACAGCTTTCAGTGCTGGCACTTTTCATCTCTGAGCAATTGCTCGACCTTTGCAATCTCTCAGCTCGTGTCTACGAGACGGAGAGATAGTGACCGTGACGTTTGGTGGCTAGAGAAGCGCAAAGCCCCAGTGTTGCTGCGCCTGTGAAAGCGCTTCCAAGGAAGGGTGCTGGCTAGCAACAGCTTTCAGTGCTGGCACTTTTCATCTCTGAGCAATTGCTCGACGTTTGCAATTTCTCACCTGAGCTCTCTTTAGAGTGCGCGAGAGGATGAGCAGAAGATTAGGTGGCTAGAGAAGCCCAGAGCCCCAGTGTTCTTAGGCCTACAAAAGCACTTCCAAGGAAGGGTGCTGGCTAGCAACAGCTTTCAGTGCTGGCACTTTTCATCTCTGAGCAATTGCTCGACGTTTGCAATCTCTCAGCTCGTGTCTACGAGACGGAGAGATAGTGACCGTGACGTTTGGTGGCTAGAGAAGCGCAAAGCCCCAGTGTTGCTGCGGCTGTGAAAGCGCTTCCAAGGAAGGGTGCTGGCTAGCAACAGCTTTCAGTGCTGGCACTTTTCATCTCTGAGCAATTGCTCGAACTTTGCAATTCCTCACCTGAGCTCTCTTTAGACTGCGCGAGAGGATGAGCAGAAGATTAGGTGGCTAGAGAAGCCCAGAGCCCCAGTGTTCTTAGGCCTACAAAAGCGCTTCCAAGGAAGGGGGCTGGCTAGCAACAGCTTTCAGTGCTGGCACTTTTCACCTCTGAGCAATTGCTCGACGTTTGCAATTTCTCACCTCGTGTCTACGAGCCAGAGAGATAGTGACCGTGACGTTTGGTGGGTAGAGAAGCGCAAAGCCCCAGTGTTGCTGCGCCTGTGAAAGCGCTTCCAAGGAAGGGTGCTGGCTAGCAAGAGCTTTCAGTGCTGACACTTTTCATCTCTGAGCAATTGCTCGAACTTTGCAATTCCTCACCTGAGCTCTCTTTAGACTGCGCGAGAGGATGAGCAGAAGATTAGGTGGCTAGAGAAGCCCAGAGCCCCAGTGTTCTTAGGCCTACAAAAGCGCTTCCAAGGAAGGGTGCTGGCTAGCAAGAGCTTTCAGTGCTGGCACTTTTCATCTCTGAGCAATTGCTCGACGTTTGCAATTTCTCAGCTCGTGTCTACGAGATGGAAAGAGAATGACCGTGACGTTTGGTGTGTAGAGAAGCGCAAAGCCCCAGTGTTGCTGCGCCTGTGAAAGCGCTTCCAAGGAAGGGTGCTGGCTAGCAAGAGCTTTCAGTGCTGGCACTTTTCATCTCTGAGCAATTGCTCGACCTTTGCAATTTCTCACCTGAGCTCTCTTTAGAGTGCGCGAGAGGATGAGCAGAAGATAAGGTGGCTAGAGAAGCCCAGAGCCCCAGTGTTCTTAGGCCTACAAGAGCGTTTCCAAGGAAGGGTGCTGGCTAGCAACAGCTTTCAGTGCTGGCACTTTTCATCTCTGAGCAATTGCTCGACCTTTGCAATTTCTCACCTGAGCTCTCTTTAGAGTGCGCGAGAGGATGAGCAGAAGATTAGGTGGCTAGAGAAGCCCAGAGCCCCTGTGTTCTAAGGGCTACAAGAGCGTTTCCAAGGAAGGGTGCCGGCTAGCAAGAGCTTTCAGTGCTGGCACTTTTCATCTCTGAGCAATTGCTCGACGTTTGCAATTTCTCACCTGAGCTCTCTTTAGAGTGCGCGAGAGGATGAGCAGAAGATTAGGTGGCTAGAGAAGCCCAGAGCCCCACTGTTCTTAGGCCTACAAAAGCATTTCCAAGGAAGGGTGCCGGCTAGCAACAGCTTTCAGTGCTGGCACTTTTCATCTCTGAGCAATTGCTCGACCTTTGCAATTTCTCAGCTCGTGTCTACGAGACGGAGAGATAGTGACCGTGAAGTTTGGTGGCTAGAGAAGCGCAAAGCCCCAGTGTTGCTGCGCCTGTGAAAGCGCTTCCAAGGAAGGGTGCTGGCTAGCAAGAGCTTTCAGTGCTGGTACTTTTCATCTCTGAGCAATTGCTCGACCTTTGCAATTTCTCACCTGAGCTCTCTTTAGAGTGCGCGAGAGGATGAGCAGAAGATTAGGTGGCTAAAGAAGCCCAGAGCCCCAGTGTTCTTAGGCCTACAAAAGCGCTTCCAAGGAAGGGTGCTGGCTAGCAACAGCTTTCAGTGCTGGCACTTTTCATCTCTGAGCAATTGCTCGACGTTTGCAATTTCTCAGCTCGTGTCTACGAGACGGAGAGAGATAGTGACCGTGACGTTTGGTGGCTAGAGAAGCGCAAAGCCCCAGTGTTGCTGCGCCTGTGAAAGCGCTTCCAAGGAAGGGTGCTGGCTAGCAACAGCTTTCAGTGCTGGCACTTTTCATCTCTGAGCAATTGCTCGACGTTTGCAATTTCTCAGCTCGTGTCTACGAGACAGAGAGATAGTGACTGTGACATTTGGTGGCTAGAGAAGCGCAAAGCCCCAGTGTTGCTGCGCCTGTGAAAGCGCTTCCAAGGAAGGGTGCTGGCTAGCAACAGCTTTCAGTGCTGGCACTTTTCATCTCTGAGCAATTGCTCGACCTTTGCAATTTCTCACCTGAGCTCTCTTTAGACTGCGCGAGAGGATGAGCAGAAGATTAGGTGGCTAGAGAAGCCCAGAGCCCCAGTGTTCTTAGGCCTACAAAAGCGCTTCCAAGGAAGGGTGCTGGCTAGCAAGAGCTTTCAGTGCTGGCACTTTTCATCTCTGAGCAATTGCTCGACGTTTGCAATCTCTCAGCTCGTGTCTACGAGACGGAGAGATAGTGACCGTGACGTTTGGTGGGTAGAGAAGCGCAAAGCCCCAGTGTTGCTGCGCCTGTGAAAGCGCTTCCAAGGAAGGGTGCTGGCTAGCAACAGCTTTCAGTGCTGGCACTTTTCATCTCTGAGCAATTGCTCGACCTTTGCAATTCCTCACCTGAGCTCTCTTTAGACTGCGCGAGAGGATGAGCAGAAGATTAGGTGGCTAGAGAAACACAGAGCCCCAGTGTTCTTAGGGCTACAAGAGCGTTTCCAAGGAAGTGTGCTGGCTAGCAACAGCTTTCAGTGCTGGCACTTTTCATCTCTGAGCAATTGCTCGACCTTTGCAATTTCTCAGCTCGTGTCTACAAGACGGAGAGATAGTGACCGTGACATTTGGTGGGTAGAGAAGCGCAAAGCCCCAGTGTTGCTGCGCCTCTGAAAGCGCTTCCAAGGAAGGGTGCTGGCTAGCAACAGCTTTCAGTGCTGGCACTTTTCATCTCTGAGCAATTGCTCGACCTTTGCAATCTCTCAGCTCGTGTCTACTAGATGGAGTGATAGTGACCGTGACGTTTGGTGGCCAGAGAAGCGCAAAGCCCCAGTGTTGTGGCGCCTCTGAAAGCGCTTCCAAGGAAGGGTGCTGGCTAGCAAGAGCTTTCAGTGCTGACACTTTTCATCTCTGAGCAATTGCTCGACCTTTGCAATTTCGCACCTGAGCTCTCTTTAGAGTGCACGAGAGGATGAGCAGAAGATTAGGTGGCTAGAGAAGCCCAGAGCCCCAGTGTTCTAAGGGCTACAAGAGCGTTTCCAAGGAAGGGTGCCGGCTAGCAACAGCTTTCAGTGCTGGCACTTTTCATCTCTGAGCAATTGCTCGACGTTTGCAATTTCTCAGCTCGTGTCTACGAGACGGAGAGATAGTGACCGTGACGTTTGGTGTCTAGAGAAGCGCAAAGCCCCAGTGTTGCTGCGCCTCTGAAAGCGCTTCCAAGGAAGGGTGCTGGCTAGCAACAGCTTTCAGTGCTGGCACTTTTCATCTCTGAGCAATTGCTCGACGTTTGCAATTTCTCACCTGAGCTCTCTTTAGAGCGCACGAGAGGATGAGCAGAAGGTTAGGTGGCTAGAGAAGCCCAGAGCCCCAGTGTTCTTAGGGCTACAAAAGCGCTTCCAAGGAAGGGTGCTGGCTAGCAAGAGCTTTCAGTGCTGGCACTTTTCATCTCTGAGCAATTGCTCGACCTTTGCAATTTCTCACCTGAGCTCTCTTTAGAGTGCGCGAGAGGATGAGCAGAAGATTAGGTGGCTAGAGAAGCCCAGAGCCCCAGTGTTCTTAGGCCTACAAGAGCGTTTCCAAGGAAGGGTGCTGGCTAGCAACAGCTTTCAGTGCTGGCACTTTTCATCTCTGAGCAATTGCTCGACCTTTGCAATCTCTCAGCTCGTGTCTACGAGACGGAGAGATAGTGACCGTGACGTTTGGTGGCTAGAGAAGCGCAAAGCCCCAGTGTTGCTGCGCCTGTGAAAGCGCTTCCAAGGAAGGCTGCTGGCTAGCAACAGCTTTCAGTGCTGGCACTTTTCATCTCTGAGCAATTGCTCGACGTTTGCAATTTCTCACCTGAGCTCTCTTTAGAGTGCGAGAGAGGATGAGCAGAAGATTAGGTGGCTAGAGAAGCCCAGAGCCCCAGTGTTCTTAGGCCTACAAAAGCGCTTCCAAGGAAGGGTGCTGGCTAGCAAGAGCTTTCAGTGCTGGCACTTTTCATCTCTGAGCAATTGCTCGACGTTTGCAATTTCTCAGCTCGTGTCTACGAGACGGAGAGAGATAGTGACCGTGACGTTTGGTGTCTAGAGAAGCGCAAAGCCCCACTGTTGCTGCGCCTGTGAAAGCGCTTCCAAGGAAGGGTGCTGGCTAGCAACAGCTTTCAGTGCTGGCACTTTTCATCTCTGAGCAATTGCTCGACGTTTGCAATTTCTCAGCTCGTGTCTACGAGACAGAGAGATAGTGACTGTGACATTTGGTGGCTAGAGAAGCGCAAAGCCCCAGTGTTACTGCGCCTGTGAAAGCGCTTCCAAGGAAGGGTGCTGGCTAGCAACAGCTTTCAGTGCTGGCACTTTTCATCTCTGAGCAATTGCTGGACGTTTGCAATTTCTCACCTGAGCTCTCTTTAGACTGCGCGAGAGGATGAGCAGAAGATTAGGTGGCTAGAGAAGCCCAGAGCCCCAGTGTTCTTAGGCCTACAAAAGCGCTTCCAAGGAAGGGTGCTGGCTAGCAAGAGCTTTCAGTGCTGGCACTTTTCATCTCTGAGCAATTGCTCGACTTTTGCAATCTCTCAGCTCGTGTCTACGAGACGGAGAGATAGTGACCGTGACGTTTGGTGGCTAGAGAAGCGCAAAGCCCCAGTGCTACTGCGCCTGTGACAGCGCTTCCAAGGAAGGGTGCTGGCTAGCAAGAGCTTTCAGTGCTGACACTTTTCATCTCTGAGCAATTGCTCGACGTTTGCAATTTCTCACCTGAGCTCTCTTTAGAGTGCGCGAGAGGATGAGCAGAAGATTAGGTGGCTAGAGAAGCCCAGAGCCCCAGTGTTCTTAGGCCTACAAGAGCGTTTCCAAGGAAGGGTGCCGGCTAGCAAGAGCTTTCAGTGCTGGCACTTTTCATCTCTGAGCAATTGCTCGACTTTTTCAATTTCTCAGCTCGTGTCTACGAGTCAGAGAGATAGTGACCGTGACATTTGGTGGGTAGAGAAGCGCAAAGCCCCAGTGTTGCTGCACCTGTGAAAGCGCTTCCAAGGAAGGGTGCTGGCTAGCAAGAGCTTTCAGTGCTGGCACTTTTCATCTCTGAGCAATTGCTCGACCTTTGCAATTTCTCACCTGAGCTCTCTTTAGACTGCGCGAGAGGATGAGCAGAAGATTAGGTGGCTAGAGAAACACAGAGCCCCAGTGTTCTTAGGGCTACAAAAGCACTTCCAAGGAAGGGTGCTGGCTAGCAAGAGCTTTCTGTGCTGGCACTTTTCATCTCTGAGCAATTGCTCGACGTTTGCAATTTCTCAGCTCGTCTCTACGAGATGGAAAGAGAATGACCGTGACATTTGGTGGCTAGAGAAGCGCAAAGCCCCAGTGTTGCTGCGCCTGTGAAAGCGCTTCCAAGGAAGGGTGCTGGCTGGCAACAGCTTTCAGTGCTGGCACTTTTCCTCTCTGAGCAATTGCTCGACGTTTGCAATTTCTCACCTGAGCTCTCTTTAGAGTGCGCGAGAGGATGAGCAGAAGATTAGGTGGCTAGAGAAGCCCAGAGCCCCAGTGTTCTTAGGACTACAAAAGCACTTCCAAGGAAGGGTGCTGGCTAGCAACAGCTATCAGTGCTGGCACTTTTCATCGCTGAGCAATTGCTCGACGTTTGCAATCTCTCAGCTCGTGTCTACGAGACGGAGAGATAGTGACCGTGACGTTTGGTGGCAAGAGAAGCGCAAAGCCCCAGTGTTGCTGCGCCTGTGAAAGCGCTTCCAAGGAAGGGTGCTGGCTAGCAACAGTTTTCAGTGCTGGCACTTTTCATCTCTGAGCAATTGCTCGACCTTTGCAATTTCTCACCTGAGCTCTCTTTAGAGTGCGCGAGAGGATGAGCAGAAGATTAGGTGGCTAGAGAAGCCCAGAGCCCCAGTGTTCTTAGGCCTACAAAAGCGCTTCCAAGGAAGGGTGCTGGCTAGCAACAGCTTTCAGTGCTGGCACTTTTCATCTCTGAGCAATTGCTCGACTTTTGCAATCTCTCAGCTCGTGTCTACGAGATGGAAAGAGAATGACCGTGACGTATGGTGGGTAGAGAAGCGCAAAGCCCCAGTGTTGCTGCGCCTGTGAAAGCGCTTCCAAGGAAGGGTGCTGGCTAGCAAGAGCTTTCAGTGCTGGCACTTTTCATCTCTGAGCAATTGCTCGACCTTTGCAATTTCGCACCTGAGCTCTCTTTAGAGTGCGCGAGAGGATGAGCAGAAGATTAGGTGGCTAGAGAAACACAGAGCCCCAGTGTTCTTAGGCCTACAAAAGCACTTCCAAGGAAGGGTGCTGGCTAGCAACAGCTTTCAGTGCTGGCACTTTTCATCTCTGAGCAATTGCTCGACTTTTGCAATCTCTCAGCTCGTGTCTACGAGATGGAAAGAGAATGACCGTGACGTTTGGTGGCTAGAGAAGAGCAAAGCCCCAGTGTTGCTGCGGCTGTGAAAGCGCTTCCAAGGAAGGGTGCTGGCTAGCAAGAGCTTTCAGTGCTGGCACTTTTCATCTCTGAGCAATTGCTCGACCTTTGCAATTCCTCACCTGAGCTCTCTTTAGAGTGCGCGAGAGGATGAGCAGAAGATTAGGTGGCTCGAGAAGCCCAGAGCCCCACTGTTCTTAGGCCTACAAAAGCGCTTCCAAGGAAGGGGGCTGGCTAGCAACAGCTTTCAGTGCTGGCACTTTTCACCTCTGAGCAATTGCTCGACGTTTGCAATCTCTCAGCTCGTGTCTACGAGATGGAAAGAGAATGACCGTGACGTTTGGTGGGTAGAGAAGCACAAAGCCCCAGTGTTGCTGCGCCTGTGAAAGCGCTTCCAAGGAAGGGTGCTGGCTAGCAACAGTTTTCAGTGCTGGCACTTTTCATCTCTGAGCAATTGCTCGACCTTTGCAATTTCTCACCTGAGCTCTCTTTAGACTGCGCGAGAGGATGAGCAGAAGATTAGGTGGCTAGAGAAACACAGAGCCCCAGGGTTCTTAGAGCTACAAGAGCGTTTCCAAGGAAGGGTGCTGGCTAGCAACAGCTTTCAGTGCTGGCACTTTTCATCTCTGAGCAATTGCTCGACATTTGCAATTTCTCAGCTCGTGTCTACGAGACGGAGAGATAGTGACCGTGACATTTGGTGGGTAGAGAAGCGCAAAGCCCCAGTGTTGCTGCGCCTGTGAAAGCGCTTCCAAGGAAGGGTGCTGGCTAGCAACAGTTTTCAGTGCTGGCACTTTTCATCTCTGAGCAATTGCTCGACGTTTGCAATCTCTCAGCTCTTGTCTACGAGACGGAGTGATAGTGACCGTGACGTTTGGTGGCTAGAGAAGCGCAAAGCCCCAGTGTTGCTGCGCCTGTGAAAGCGCTTCCAAGGAAGGGTGCTGGCTAGCAAGAGCTTTCAGTGCTGGCACTTTTCATCTCTGAGCAATTGCTCGACCTTTGCAATTTCGCACCTGAGCTCTCTTTAGAGTGCACGAGAGGATGAGCAGAAGATTAGGTGGCTAGAGAAGCCCAGAGCCCCAGTGTTCTTAGGCCTACAAAAGCGCTTCCAAGGAAGGGTGCCGGCTAGCAACAGCTTTCAGTGATGGCACTTTTCATCTCTGAGCAATTGCTCGACGTTTGCAATTTCTCAGCTCGTGTCTACGATACGGAGAGATAGTGACTGTGACGTTTGGTGTCTAGAGAAGCGCAAAGCCCCAGTGTTGCTGCGCCTGTGAAAGCGCTTCCAAGGAAGGGTGCTGGCTAGCAACAGCTTTCAGTGCTGGCACTTTTCATCTCTGAGCAATTGCTCGACGTTTGCAATTTCTCACCTGAGCTCTCTTTAGAGTGCGCGAGAGGATGAGCAGAAGATTAGGTGGCTAGAGAAGCCCAGAGCCCCAGTGTTCTTAGGCCTACAAAAGCGCATCCAAGGAAGGGTGCTGGCTAGCAAGAGCTTTCAGTGCTGGCACTTTTCATCTCTGAGCAATTGCTCAACGTTTGCAATTTCTCAGCTCGTGTCTACGAGACGGAGAGATAGTGACCGTGACGTTTGGTGGGTAGAGAAGCTCAAAGCCCCAGTGTTACTGCGCCTGTGAAAGCGCTTCCAAGGAAGGGTGCTGGCTAGCAAGAGCTTTCAGTGCTGGCACGTTTCATCTCTGAGCAATTGCTCGACGTTTGCAATCTCTCAGCTCGTGTCTACGAGATGGAAAGAGAATGACCGTGACGTTTGGTGGGTAGAGAAGCGCAAAGCCCCAGTGTTGCTGTGCCTCTGAAAGCGCTTCCAAGGAAGGGTGCTGGCTAGCAACAGTTTTCAGTGCTGGCACTTTTCATCTCTGAGCAATTGCTCGACGTTTGCAATTTCTCACCTGAGCTCTCTTTAGAGTGCGCGAGAGGATGAGCAGAAGATTAGGTGGCTAGAGAAGCCCAGAGCCCCAGTGTGCTTAGGCCTACAAAAGCACTTCCAAGGAAGGGTGCTGGCTAGCAAGAGCTTTCAGTGCTGGCACTTTTCATCTCTGAGCAATTGCTCGACGTTTGCAATCTCTCAGCTCGTGTCTACGAGACGGAGAGATAGTGACCGTGACGTTTGGTGGCTAGAGAAGCGCAAAGCCCCAGTGTTGCTGCGGCTGTGAAAGCGCTTCCAAGGAAGGGTGCTGGCTAGCAACAGCTTTCAGTGCTGACACTTTTCATCTCTGAGCAATTGCTCGACGTTTGCAATTTCTCACCTGAGCTCTCTTTAGAGCGCACGAGAGGATGAGCAGAAGATTAGGTGGCCAGAGAAGCCCAGAGCCCCAGTGTTCTTAGGCCTACAAAAGCGCTTCCAAGGAAGGGTGCTGGCTAGCAAGAGCTTTCAGTGCTGGCACTTTTCATCTCTGAGCAATTGCTCGACGTTTGCAATTTCTCAGCTCGTGTCTACGAGACGGAGAGATAGTGACCGTGACGTTTGGTGGGTAGAGAAGCGCAAAGCCCCAGTGTTGCTGCGCCTCTGAAAGCGCTTCCAAGGAAGGGTGCTGGCTAGCAACAGCTTTCAGTGCTGGCACTTTTCATCTCTGAGCAATTGCTCGACGTTTGCAATCTCTCAGCTCGTGTCTACGAGATGGAAAGAGAATGACCGTGACGTTTGGTGGGTAGAGAAGCGCAAAGCCCCAGTGTTGCTGCGCCTGTGAAAGCGCTTCCAAGGAAGGGTGCTGGCTAGCAACAGTTTTCAGTGCTGGCACTTTTCATCTCTGAGCAATTGCTCGACGTTTGCAATTTCTCACCTGAGCTCTCTTTAGAGTGCGCGAGAGGATGAGCAGAAGATTAGGTGGCTAGAGAAGCCCAGAGCCCCAGTGTGCTTAGGCCTACAAAAGCACTTCCAAGGAAGGGTGCTGGCTAGCAAGATCTTTCAGTGCTGGCACTTTTCATCTCTGAGCAATTGCTCGACGTTTGCAATTTCTCAGCTCGTGTCTACGAGACGGAGAGATAGTGAGCGTGACGTTTGGTGGCTAGAGAAGCGCAAAGCCCCAGTGTTGCTGCGCCTGTGAAAGCGTTTCCAAGGAAGGGTGCTGGCTAGCAAGAGCTTTCAGTGCTGACACTTTTCATCTCTGAGCAATTGCTCGACCTTTGCAATTTCTCACCTGAGCTCTCTTTAGAGTGCGCGAGAGGATGAGCAGAAGATTAGGTGGCTGGAGAAGCCCAGAGCCCCAGTGTTCTTAGGCCTACAAAAGCGCTTCCAAGGAAGGGTGCTGGCTAGCAACAGCTTTCAGTGCTGGCACTTTTCATCTCTGAGCAATTGCTCGACCTTTGCAATCTCTCAGCTCGTGTCTACGAGACGGAGAGATAGTGACCGTGACGTTTGGTGGCTAGAGAAGCGCAAAGCCCCAGTGTTGCTGCGCCTGTGAAAGCGCTTCCAAGGAAGGCTGCTGGCTAGCAACAGCTTTCAGTGCTGGCACTTTTCATCTCTGAGCAATTGCTCGACGTTTGCAATTTCTCACCTGAGCTCTCTTTAGAGTGCGCGAGAGGATGAGCAGAAGATTAGGTGGCTAGAGAAGCCCAGAGCCCCAGTGGTCTTAGGGCTACAAAAGCACTTCCAAGGAAGGGTGCTGGCTAGCAACAGCTTTCAGTGCTGGCACTTTTCATCTCTGAGCAATTGCTCGACGTTTGCAATCTCTCAGCTCGTGTCTACGAGACGGAGAGATAGTGACCGTGACGTTTGGTGGCTAGAGAAGCGCAAAGCCCCAGTGTTGCTGCGGCTGTGAAAGCGCTTCCAAGGAAGGGTGCTGGCTAGCAACAGCTTTCAGTGCTGGCACTTTTCATCTCTGAGCAATTGCTCGAACTTTGCAATTCCTCACCTGAGCTCTCTTTAGACTGCGCGAGAGGATGAGCAGAAGATTAGGTGGCTAGAGAAGCCCAGAGCCCCAGTGTTCTTAGGCCTACAAAAGCGCTTCCAAGGAAGGGGGCTGGCTAGCAACAGCTTTCAGTGCTGGCACTTTTCACCTCTGAGCAATTGCTCGACGTTTGCAATTTCTCACCTCGTGTCTACGAGCCAGAGAGATAGTGACCGTGACGTTTGGTGGGTAGAGAAGCGCAAAGCCCCAGTGTTGCTGCGCCTGTGAAAGCGCTTCCAAGGAAGGGTGCTGGCTAGCAAGAGCTTTCAGTGCTGACACTTTTCATCTCTGAGCAATTGCTCGACCTTTGCAATTTCTCACCTGAGCTCTCTTTAGAGTGCGCGAGAGGATGAGCAGAAGATTAGGTGGCTAGAGAAGCCCAGAGCCCCAGTGTTCTTAGGCCTACAAAAGCGCTTCCAAGGAAGGGTGCTGGCTAGCAAGAGCTTTCAGTGCTGGCACTTTTCATCTCTGAGCAATTGCTCGACGTTTGCAATTTCTCAGCTCGTGTCTACGAGATGGAAAGAGAATGACCGTGACGTTTGGTGTGTAGAGAAGCGCAAAGCCCCAGTGTTGCTGCGCCTGTGAAAGCGCTTCCAAGGAAGGGTGCTGGCTAGCAAGAGCTTTCAGTGCTGGCACTTTTCATCTCTGAGCAATTGCTCGACCTTTGCAATTTCTCACCTGAGCTCTCTTTAGAGTGCGCGAGAGGATGAGCAGAAGATTAGGTGGCTAGAGAAGCCCAGAGCCCCTGTGTTCTAAGGGCTACAAGAGCGTTTCCAAGGAAGGGTGCCGGCTAGCAAGAGCTTTCAGTGCTGGCACTTTTCATCTCTGAGCAATTGCTCGACGTTTGCAATTTCTCACCTGAGCTCTCTTTAGAGTGCGCGAGAGGATGAGCAGAAGATTAGGTGGCTAGAGAAGCCCAGAGCCCCACTGTTCTTAGGCCTACAAAAGCATTTCCAAGGAAGGGTGCCGGCTAGCAACAGCTTTCAGTGCTGGCACTTTTCATCTCTGAGCAATTGCTCGACCTTTGCAATTTCTCAGCTCGTGTCTACGAGACGGAGAGATAGTGACCGTGAAGTTTGGTGGCTAGAGAAGCGCAAAGCCCCAGTGTTGCTGCGCCTGTGAAAGCGCTTCCAAGGAAGGGTGCTGGCTAGCAAGAGCTTTCAGTGCTGGCACTTTTCATCTCTGAGCAATTGCTCGACCTTTGCAATTTCTCACCTGAGCTCTCTTTAGAGTGCGCGAGAGGATGAGCAGAAGATTAGGTGGCTAAAGAAGCCCAGAGCCCCAGTGTTCTTAGGCCTACAAAAGCGCTTCCAAGGAAGGGTGCTGGCTAGCAACAGCTTTCAGTGCTGGCACTTTTCATCTCTGAGCAATTGCTCGACGTTTGCAATTTCTCAGCTCGTGTCTACGAGACGGAGAGAGATAGTGACCGTGACGTTTGGTGGCTAGAGAAGCGCAAAGCCCCAGTGTTGCTGCGCCTGTGAAAGCGCTTCCAAGGAAGGGTGCTGGCTAGCAACAGCTTTCAGTGCTGGCACTTTTCATCTCTGAGCAATTGCTCGACGTTTGCAATTTCTCAGCTCGTGTCTACGAGACGGAGAGATAGTGACTGTGACATTTGGTGGCTAGAGAAGCGCAAAGCCCCAGTGTTGCTGCGCCTGTGAAAGCGCTTCCAAGGAAGGGTGCTGGCTAGCAACAGCTTTCAGTGCTGGCACTTTTCATCTCTGAGCAATTGCTCGACCTTTGCAATTTCTCACCTGAGCTCTCTTTAGAGTGCGCGAGAGGATGAGCAGAAGATTAGGTGGCTAGAGAAGCCCAGAGCCCCAGTGTTCTTAGGCCTACAAAAGCGCTTCCAAGGAAGGGTGCTGGCTAGCAAGAGCTTTCAGTGCTGGCACTTTTCATCTCTGAGCAATTGCTCGACGTTTGCAATCTCTCAGCTCGTGTCTACGAGACGGAGAGATAGTGACCGTGACGTTTGGTGTCTAGAGAAGCGCAAAGCCCCAGTGTTGCTGCGCCTGTGAAAGCGCTTCCAAGGAAGGGTGCTGGCTAGCAACAGCTTTCAGTGCTGGCACTTTTCATCTCTGAGCAATTGCTCGACCTTTGCAATTCCTCACCTGAGCTCTCTTTAGACTGCGCGAGAGGATGAGCAGAAGATTAGGTGGCTAGAGAAACACAGAGCCCCAGTGTTCTTAGGGCTACAAGAGCGTTTCCAAGGAAGTGTGCTGGCTAGCAACAGCTTTCAGTGCTGGCACTTTTCATCTCTGAGCAATTGCTCGACCTTTGCAATTTCTCAGCTCGTGTCTACAAGACGGAGAGATAGTGACCGTGACATTTGGTGGGTAGAGAAGCGCAAAGCCCCAGTGTTGCTGCGCCTCTGAAAGCGCTTCCAAGGAAGGGTGCTGGCTAGCAACAGCTTTCAGTGCTGGCACTTTTCATCTCTGAGCAATTGCTCGACCTTTGCAATCTCTCAGCTCGTGTCTACTAGATGGAGTGATAGTGACCGTGACGTTTGGTGGCCAGAGAAGCGCAAAGCCCCAGTGTTGTGGCGCCTCTGAAAGCGCTTCCAAGGAAGGGTGCTGGCTAGCAAGAGCTTTCAGTGCTGACACTTTTCATCTCTGAGCAATTGCTCGACCTTTGCAATTTCGCACCTGAGCTCTCTTTAGAGTGCACGAGAGGATGAGCAGAAGATTAGGTGGCTAGAGAAGCCCAGAGCCCCAGTGTTCTAAGGGCTACAAGAGCGTTTCCAAGGAAGGGTGCCGGCTAGCAACAGCTTTCAGTGCTGGCACTTTTCATCTCTGAGCAATTGCTCGACGTTTGCAATTTCTCAGCTCGTGTCTACGAGACGGAGAGATAGTGACCGTGACGTTTGGTGTCTAGAGAAGCGCAAAGCCCCAGTGTTGCTGCGCCTCTGAAAGCGCTTCCAAGGAAGGGTGCTGGCTAGCAACAGCTTTCAGTGCTGGCACTTTTCATCTCTGAGCAATTGCTCGACGTTTGCAATTTCTCACCTGAGCTCTCTTTAGAGCGCACGAGAGGATGAGCAGAAGGTTAGGTGGCTAGAGAAGCCCAGAGCCCCAGTGTTCTTAGGGCTACAAAAGCGCTTCCAAGGAAGGGTGCTGGCTAGCAAGAGCTTTCAGTGCTGGCACTTTTCATCTCTGAGCAATTGCTCGACCTTTGCAATTTCTCACCTGAGCTCTCTTTAGAGTGCGCGAGAGGATGAGCAGAAGATTAGGTGGCTAGAGAAGCCCAGAGCCCCAGTGTTCTTAGGCCTACAAGAGCGTTTCCAAGGAAGGGTGCTGGCTAGCAACAGCTTTCAGTGCTGGCACTTTTCATCTCTGAGCAATTGCTCGACCTTTGCAATCTCTCAGCTCGTGTCTACGAGACGGAGAGATAGTGACCGTGACGTTTGGTGTCTAGAGAAGCGCAAAGCCCCACTGTTGCTGCGCCTGTGAAAGCGCTTCCAAGGAAGGGTGCTGGCTAGCAACAGCTTTCAGTGCTGGCACTTTTCATCTCTGAGCAATTGCTCGACGTTTGCAATTTCTCAGCTCGTGTCTACGAGACAGAGAGATAGTGACTGTGACATTTGGTGGCTAGAGAAGCGCAAAGCCCCAGTGTTACTGCGCCTGTGAAAGCGCTTCCAAGGAAGGGTGCTGGCTAGCAACAGCTTTCAGTGCTGGCACTTTTCATCTCTGAGCAATTGCTGGACGTTTGCAATTTCTCACCTGAGCTCTCTTTAGACTGCGCGAGAGGATGAGCAGAAGATTAGGTGGCTAGAGAAGCCCAGAGCCCCAGTGTTCTTAGGCCTACAAAAGCGCTTCCAAGGAAGGGTGCTGGCTAGCAAGAGCTTTCAGTGCTGGCACTTTTCATCTCTGAGCAATTGCTCGACTTTTGCAATCTCTCAGCTCGTGTCTACGAGACGGAGAGATAGTGACCGTGACGTTTGGTGGCTAGAGAAGCGCAAAGCCCCAGTGCTACTGCGCCTGTGACAGCGCTTCCAAGGAAGGGTGCTGGCTAGCAACAGCTTTCAGTGCTGGCACTTTTCATCTCTGAGCAATTGCTCGACGTTTGCAATTTCTCACCTGAGCTCTCTTTAGAGTGCGCGAGAGGATGAGCAGAAGATTAGGTGGCTAGAGAAGCCCAGAGCCCCAGTGTTCTTAGGCCTACAAGAGCGTTTCCAAGGAAGGGTGCCGGCTAGCAAGAGCTTTCAGTGCTGGCACTTTTCATCTCTGAGCAATTGCTCGACTTTTTCAATTTCTCAGCTCGTGTCTACGAGTCAGAGAGATAGTGACCGTGACATTTGGTGGCTAGAGAAGCGCAAAGCCCCAGTGTTGCTGCGCCTGTGAAAGCGCTTCCAAGGAAGGGTGCTGGCTAGCAACAGCTTTCAGTGCTGGCACTTTTCATCTCTGAGCAATTGCTCGACCTTTGCAATTTCTCACCTGAGCTCTCTTTAGACTGCGCGAGAGGATGAGCAGAAGATTAGGTGGCTAGAGAAACACAGAGCCCCAGTGTTCTTAGGGCTACAAAAGCACTTCCAAGGAAGGGTGCTGGCTAGCAAGAGCTTTCTGTGCTGGCACTTTTCATCTCTGAGCAATTGCTCGACGTTTGCAATTTCTCAGCTCGTCTCTACGAGATGGAAAGAGAATGACCGTGACATTTGGTGGCTAGAGAAGCGCAAAGCCCCAGTGTTGCTGCGCCTGTGAAAGCGCTTCCAAGGAAGGGTGCTGGCTGGCAACAGCTTTCAGTGCTGGCACTTTTCCTCTCTGAGCAATTGCTCGACCTTTGCAATTTCTCACCTGAGCTCTCTTTAGAGTGCGCGAGAGGATGAGCAGAAGATTAGGTGGCTAGAGAAGCCCAGAGCCCCAGTGTTCTTAGGACTACAAAAGCACTTCCAAGGAAGGGTGCTGGCTAGCAACAGCTATCAGTGCTGGCACTTTTCATCGCTGAGCAATTGCTCGACGTTTGCAATCTCTCAGCTCGTGTCTACGAGAAGGAGAGATAGTGACCGTGACGTTTGGTGGCTAGAGAAGCGCAAAGCCCCAGTGTTGCTGCGCCTGTGAAAGCGCTTCCAAGGAAGGCTGCTGGCTAGCAACAGCTTTCAGTGCTGGCACTTTTCATCTCTGAGCAATTGCTCGACGTTTGCAATTTCTCACCTGAGCTCTCTTTAGAGTGCGAGAGAGGATGAGCAGAAGATTAGGTGGCTAGAGAAGCCCAGAGCCCCAGTGTTCTTAGGCCTACAAAAGCGCTTCCAAGGAAGGGTGCTGGCTAGCAAGAGCTTTCAGTGCTGGCACTTTTCATCTCTGAGCAATTGCTCGACGTTTGCAATTTCTCAGCTCGTGTCTACGAGACGGAGAGAGATAGTGACCGTGACGTTTGGTGTCTAGAGAAGCGCAAAGCCCCACTGTTGCTGCGCCTGTGAAAGCGCTTCCAAGGAAGGGTGCTGGCTAGCAACAGCTTTCAGTGCTGGCACTTTTCATCTCTGAGCAATTGCTCGACGTTTGCAATTTCTCAGCTCGTGTCTACGAGACAGAGAGATAGTGACTGTGACATTTGGTGGCTAGAGAAGCGCAAAGCCCCAGTGTTACTGCGCCTGTGAAAGCGCTTCCAAGGAAGGGTGCTGGCTAGCAACAGCTTTCAGTGCTGGCACTTTTCATCTCTGAGCAATTGCTGGACGTTTGCAATTTCTCACCTGAGCTCTCTTTAGACTGCGCGAGAGGATGAGCAGAAGATTAGGTGGCTAGAGAAGCCCAGAGCCCCAGTGTTCTTAGGCCTACAAAAGCGCTTCCAAGGAAGGGTGCTGGCTAGCAAGAGCTTTCAGTGCTGGCACTTTTCATCTCTGAGCAATTGCTCGACTTTTGCAATCTCTCAGCTCGTGTCTACGAGACGGAGAGATAGTGACCGTGACGCTTGGTGGCTAGAGAAGCGCAAAGCCCCAGTGCTACTGCGCCTGTGACAGCGCTTCCAAGGAAGGGTGCTGGCTAGCAAGAGCTTTCAGTGCTGACACTTTTCATCTCTGAGCAATTGCTCGACGTTTGCAATTTCTCACCTGAGCTCTCTTTAGAGTGCGCGAGAGGATGAGCAGAAGATTAGGTGGCTAGAGAAGCCCAGAGCCCCAGTGTTCTTAGGCCTACAAGAGCGTTTCCAAGGAAGGGTGCCGGCTAGCAAGAGCTTTCAGTGCTGGCACTTTTCATCTCTGAGCAATTGCTCGACTTTTTCAATTTCTCAGCTCGTGTCTACGAGTCAGAGAGATAGTGACCGTGACATTTGGTGGCTAGAGAAGCGCAAAGCCCCAGTGTTGCTGCGCCTGTGAAAGCGCTTCCAAGGAAGGGTGCTGGCTAGCAACAGCTTTCAGTGCTGGCACTTTTCATCTCTGAGCAATTGCTCGACCTTTGCAATTTCTCACCTGAGCTCTCTTTAGAGTGCGCGAGAGGATGAGCAGAAGATTAGGTGGCTAGAGAAACACAGAGCCCCAGTGTTCTTAGGGCTACAAAAGCACTTCCAAGGAAGGGTGCTGGCTAGCAAGAGCTTTCTGTGCTGGCACTTTTCATCTCTGAGCAATTGCTCGACGTTTGCAATTTCTCAGCTCGTCTCTACGAGATGGAAAGAGAATGACCGTGACATTTGGTGGCTAGAGAAGCGCAAAGCCCCAGTGTTGCTGCGCCTGTGAAAGCGCTTCCAAGGAAGGGTGCTGGCTGGCAACAGCTTTCAGTGCTGGCACTTTTCCTCTCTGAGCAATTGCTCGACGTTTGCAATTTCTCACCTGAGCTCTCTTTAGAGTGCGCGAGAGGATGAGCAGAAGATTAGGTGGCTAGAGAAGCCCAGAGCCCCAGTGTTCTTAGGACTACAAAAGCACTTCCAAGGAAGGGTGCTGGCTAGCAACAGCTATCAGTGCTGGCACTTTTCATCGCTGAGCAATTGCTCGACGTTTGCAATCTCTCAGCTCGTGTCTACGAGACGGAGAGATAGTGACCGTGACGTTTGGTGGCAAGAGAAGCGCAAAGCCCCAGTGTTGCTGCGCCTGTGAAAGCGCTTCCAAGGAAGGGTGCTGGCTAGCAACAGTTTTCAGTGCTGGCACTTTTCATCTCTGAGCAATTGCTCGACCTTTGCAATTTCTCACCTGAGCTCTCTTTAGAGTGCGCGAGAGGATGAGCAGAAGATTAGGTGGCTAGAGAAGCCCAGAGCCCCAGTGTTCTTAGGCCTACAAAAGCGCTTCCAAGGAAGGGTGCTGGCTAGCAACAGCTTTCAGTGCTGGCACTTTTCATCTCTGAGCAATTGCTCGACTTTTGCAATCTCTCAGCTCGTGTCTACGAGATGGAAAGAGAATGACCGTGACGTTTGGTGGGTAGAGAAGCGCAAAGCCCCAGTGTTGCTGCGCCTGTGAAAGCGCTTCCAAGGAAGGGTGCTGGCTAGCAAGAGCTTTCAGTGCTGGCACTTTTCATCTCTGAGCAATTGCTCGACCTTTGCAATTTCGCACCTGAGCTCTCTTTAGAGTGCGCGAGAGGATGAGCAGAAGATTAGGTGGCTAGAGAAACACAGAGCCCCAGTGTTCTTAGGCCTACAAAAGCACTTCCAAGGAAGGGTGCTGGCTAGCAACAGCTTTCAGTGCTGGCACTTTTCATCTCTGAGCAATTGCTCGACTTTTGCAATCTCTCAGCTCGTGTCTACGAGATGGAAAGAGAATGACCGTGACGTTTGGTGGCTAGAGAAGAGCAAAGCCCCAGTGTTGCTGCGGCTGTGAAAGCGCTTCCAAGGAAGGGTGCTGGCTAGCAAGAGCTTTCAGTGCTGGCACTTTTCATCTCTGAGCAATTGCTCGACCTTTGCAATTCCTCACCTGAGCTCTCTTTAGAGTGCGCGAGAGGATGAGCAGAAGATTAGGTGGCTCGAGAAGCCCAGAGCCCCACTGTTCTTAGGCCTACAAAAGCGCTTCCAAGGAAGGGGGCTGGCTAGCAACAGCTTTCAGTGCTGGCACTTTTCACCTCTGAGCAATTGCTCGACGTTTGCAATCTCTCAGCTCGTGTCTACGAGATGGAAAGAGAATGACCGTGACGTTTGGTGGGTAGAGAAGCACAAAGCCCCAGTGTTGCTGCGCCTGTGAAAGCGCTTCCAAGGAAGGGTGCTGGCTAGCAACAGTTTTCAGTGCTGGCACTTTTCATCTCTGAGCAATTGCTCGACCTTTGCAATTTCTCACCTGAGCTCTCTTTAGACTGCGCGAGAGGATGAGCAGAAGATTAGGTGGCTAGAGAAACACAGAGCCCCAGGGTTCTTAGAGCTACAAGAGCGTTTCCAAGGAAGGGTGCTGGCTAGCAACAGCTTTCAGTGCTGGCACTTTTCATCTCTGAGCAATTGCTCGACATTTGCAATTTCTCAGCTCGTGTCTACGAGACGGAGAGATAGTGACCGTGACATTTGGTGGGTAGAGAAGCGCAAAGCCCCAGTGTTGCTGCGCCTCTGAAAGCGCTTCCAAGGAAGGGTGCTGGCTAGCAACAGTTTTCAGTGCTGGCACTTTTCATCTCTGAGCAATTGCTCGACGTTTGCAATCTCTCAGCTCTTGTCTACGAGACGGAGTGATAGTGACCGTGACGTTTGGTGGCTAGAGAAGCGCAAAGCCCCAGTGTTGCGGCGCCTCTGAAAGCGCTTCCAAGGAAGGGTGCTGGCTAGCAACAGCTTTCAGTGCTGGCACTTTTCATCTCTGAGCAATTGCTCGACCTTTGCAATTTCGCACCTGAGCTCTCTTTAGAGTGCACGAGAGGATGAGCAGAAGATTAGGTGGCTAGAGAAGCCCAGAGCCCCAGTGTTCTTAGGCCTACAAAAGCGCTTCCAAGGAAGGGTGCCGGCTAGCAACAGCTTTCAGTGATGGCACTTTTCATCTCTGAGCAATTGCTCGACGTTTGCAATTTCTCAGCTCGTGTCTACGATACGGAGAGATAGTGACTGTGACGTTTGGTGTCTAGAGAAGCGCAAAGCCCCAGTGTTGCTGCGCCTGTGAAAGCGCTTCCAAGGAAGGGTGCTGGCTAGCAACAGCTTTCAGTGCTGGCACTTTTCATCTCTGAGCAATTGCTCGACGTTTGCAATTTCTCACCTGAGCTCTCTTTAGAGTGCGCGAGAGGATGAGCAGAAGATGAGGTGGCTAGAGAAGCCCAGAGACCCAGTGTTCTTAGGCCTACAAAAGCGCATCCAAGGAAGGGTGCTGGCTAGCAAGAGCTTTCAGTGCTGGCACTTTTCATCTCTGAGCAATTGCTCGACGTTTGCAATTTCTCAGCTCGTGTCTACGAGACGGAGAGATAGTGACCGTGACGTTTGGTGGGTAGAGAAGCTCAAAGCCCCAGTGTTGCTGCGCCTGTGAAAGCGCTTCCAAGGAAGGGTGCTGGCTAGCAAGAGCTTTCAGTGCTGGCACGTTTCATCTCTGAGCAATTGCTCGACGTTTGCAATCTCTCAGCTCGTGTCTACGAGATGGAAAGAGAATGACCGTGACGTTTGGTGGGTAGAGAAGCGCAAAGCCCCAGTGTTGCTGTGCCTCTGAAAGCGCTTCCAAGGAAGGGTGCTGGCTAGCAACAGTTTTCAGTGCTGGCACTTTTCATCTCTGAGCAATTGCTCGACGTTTGCAATTTCTCACCTGAGCTCTCTTTAGAGTGCGCGAGAGGATGAGCAGAAGATTAGGTGGCTAGAGAAGCCCAGAGCCCCAGTGTGCTTAGGCCTACAAAAGCACTTCCAAGGAAGGGTGCTGGCTAGCAAGAGCTTTCAGTGCTGGCACTTTTCATCTCTGAGCAATTGCTCGACGTTTGCAATCTCTCAGCTCGTGTCTACGAGACGGAGAGATAGTGACCGTGACGTTTGGTGGCTAGAGAAGCGCAAAGCCCCAGTGTTGCTGCGGCTGTGAAAGCGCTTCCAAGGAAGGGTGCTGGCTAGCAACAGCTTTCAGTGCTGACACTTTTCATCTCTGAGCAATTGCTCGACGTTTGCAATTTCTCACCTGAGCTCTCTTTAGAGCGCACGAGAGGATGAGCAGAAGATTAGGTGGCCAGAGAAGCCCAGAGCCCCAGTGTTCTTAGGCCTACAAAAGCGCTTCCAAGGAAGGGTGCTGGCTAGCAAGAGCTTTCAGTGCTGGCACTTTTCATCTCTGAGCAATTGCTCGACGTTTGCAATTTCTCAGCTCGTGTCTACGAGACGGAGAGATAGTGACCGTGACGTTTGGTGGGTAGAGAAGCGCAAAGCCCCAGTGTTGCTGCGCCTCTGAAAGCGCTTCCAAGGAAGGGTGCTGGCTAGCAACAGCTTTCAGTGCTGGCACTTTTCATCTCTGAGCAATTGCTCGACGTTTGCAATCTCTCAGCTCGTGTCTACGAGATGGAAAGAGAATGACCGTGACGTTTGGTGGGTAGAGAAGCGCAAAGCCCCAGTGTTGCTGCGCCTGTGAAAGCGCTTCCAAGGAAGGGTGCTGGCTAGCAACAGTTTTCAGTGCTGGCACTTTTCATCTCTGAGCAATTGCTCGACGTTTGCAATTTCTCACCTGAGCTCTCTTTAGAGTGCGCGAGAGGATGAGCAGAAGATTAGGTGGCTAGAGAAGCCCAGAGCCCCAGTGTGCTTAGGCCTACAAAAGCACTTCCAAGGAAGGGTGCTGGCTAGCAAGATCTTTCAGTGCTGGCACTTTTCATCTCTGAGCAATTGCTCGACGTTTGCAATCTCTCAGCTCGTGTCTACGAGACGGAGAGATAGTGACCGTGACCTTTGGTGGGTAGAGAAGCGCAAAGCCCCAGTGTTGCTGCGCCTGTGAAAGCGTTTCCAAGGAAGGGTGCTGGCTAGCAAGAGCTTTCAGTGCTGGCACTTTTCATCTCTGAGCAATTGCTCGACCTTTGCAATTTCTCACCTGAGCTCTCTTTAGAGTGCGCGAGAGGATGAGCAGAAGATTAGGTGGCTGGAGAAGCCCAGAGCCCCAGTGTTCTTAGGCCTACAAAAGCGTTTCCAAGGAAGGGTGCTGGCTAGCAACAGCTTTCAGTGCTGGCACTTTTCATCTCTGAGCAATTGCTCGACCTTTGCAATCTCTCAGCTCGTGTCTACGAGACGGAGAGATAGTGACCGTGACGTTTGGTGGCTAGAGAAGCGCAAAGCCCCAGTGTTGCTGCGCCTGTGAAAGCGCTTCCAAGGAAGGCTGCTGGCTAGCAACAGCTTTCAGTGCTGGCACTTTTCATCTCTGAGCAATTGCTCGACGTTTGCAATTTCTCACCTGAGCTCTCTTTAGAGTGCGCGAGAGGATGAGCAGAAGATTAGGTGGCTAGAGAAGCCCAGAGCCCCAGTGTTCTTAGGCCTACAAAAGCACTTCCAAGGAAGGGTGCTGGCTAGCAACAGCTTTCAGTGCTGGCACTTTTCATCTCTGAGCAATTGCTCGACGTTTGCAATCTCTCAGCTCGTGTCTACGAGACGGAGAGATAGTGACCGTGACGTTTGGTGGCTAGAGAAGCGCAAAGCCCCAGTGTTGCTGCGGCTGTGAAAGCGCTTCCAAGGAAGGGTGCTGGCTAGCAACAGCTTTCAGTGCTGGCACTTTTCATCTCTGAGCAATTGCTCGAACTTTGCAATTCCTCACCTGAGCTCTCTTTAGACTGCGCGAGAGGATGAGCAGAAGATTAGGTGGCTAGAGAAGCCCAGAGCCCCAGTGTTCTTAGGCCTACAAAAGCGCTTCCAAGGAAGGGGGCTGGCTAGCAACAGCTTTCAGTGCTGGCACTTTTCACCTCTGAGCAATTGCTCGACGTTTGCAATTTCTCACCTCGTGTCTACGAGCCAGAGAGATAGTGACCGTGACGTTTGGTGGGTAGAGAAGCGCAAAGCCCCAGTGTTGCTGCGCCTGTGAAAGCGCTTCCAAGGAAGGGTGCTGGCTAGCAAGAGCTTTCAGTGCTGACACTTTTCATCTCTGAGCAATTGCTCGACCTTTGCAATTTCTCACCTGAGCTCTCTTTAGAGTGCGCGAGAGGATGAGCAGAAGATTAGGTGGCTAGAGAAGCCCAGAGCCCCAGTGTTCTTAGGCCTACAAAAGCGCTTCCAAGGAAGGGTGCTGGCTAGCAAGAGCTTTCAGTGCTGGCACTTTTCATCTCTGAGCAATTGCTCGACGTTTGCAATTTCTCAGCTCGTGTCTACGAGATGGAAAGAGAATGACCGTGACGTTTGGTGTGTAGAGAAGCGCAAAGCCCCAGTGTTGCTGCGCCTGTGAAAGCGCTTCCAAGGAAGGGTGCTGGCTAGCAAGAGCTTTCAGTGCTGGCACTTTTCATCTCTGAGCAATTGCTCGACCTTTGCAATTTCTCACCTGAGCTCTCTTTAGAGTGCGCGAGAGGATGAGCAGAAGATTAGGTGGCTAGAGAAGCCCAGAGCCCCAGTGTTCTTAGGCCTACAAGAGCGTTTCCAAGGAAGGGTGCTGGCTAGCAACAGCTTTCAGTGCTGGCACTTTTCATCTCTGAGCAATTGCTCGACCTTTGCAATTTCTCACCTGAGCTCTCTTTAGAGTGCGCGAGAGGATGAGCAGAAGATTAGGTGGCTAGAGAAGCCCAGAGCCCCTGTGTTCTAAGGGCTACAAGAGCGTTTCCAAGGAAGGGTGCCGGCTAGCAAGAGCTTTCAGTGCTGGCACTTTTCATCTCTGAGCAATTGCTCGACGTTTGCAATTTCTCACCTGAGCTCTCTTTAGAGTGCGCGAGAGGATGAGCAGAAGATTAGGTGGCTAGAGAAGCCCAGAGCCCCACTGTTCTTAGGCCTACAAAAGCATTTCCAAGGAAGGGTGCCGGCTAGCAACAGCTTTCAGTGCTGGCACTTTTCATCTCTGAGCAATTGCTCGACCTTTGCAATTTCTCAGCTCGTGTCTACGAGACGGAGAGATAGTGACCGTGAAGTTTGGTGGCTAGAGAAGCGCAAAGCCCCAGTGTTGCTGCGCCTGTGAAAGCGCTTCCAAGGAAGGGTGCTGGCTAGCAAGAGCTTTCAGTGCTGGCACTTTTCATCTCTGAGCAATTGCTCGACCTTTGCAATTTCTCACCTGAGCTCTCTTTAGAGTGCGCGAGAGGATGAGCAGAAGATTAGGTGGCTAAAGAAGCCCAGAGCCCCAGTGTTCTTAGGCCTACAAAAGCGCTTCCAAGGAAGGGTGCTGGCTAGCAACAGCTTTCAGTGCTGGCACTTTTCATCTCTGAGCAATTGCTCGACGTTTGCAATTTCTCAGCTCGTGTCTACGAGACGGAGAGAGATAGTGACCGTGACGTTTGGTGGCTAGAGAAGCGCAAAGCCCCAGTGTTGCTGCGCCTGTGAAAGCGCTTCCAAGGAAGGGTGCTGGCTAGCAACAGCTTTCAGTGCTGGCACTTTTCATCTCTGAGCAATTGCTCGACGTTTGCAATTTCTCAGCTCGTGTCTACGAGACGGAGAGATAGTGACTGTGACATTTGGTGGCTAGAGAAGCGCAAAGCCCCAGTGTTGCTGCGCCTGTGAAAGCGCTTCCAAGGAAGGGTGCTGGCTAGCAACAGCTTTCAGTGCTGGCACTTTTCATCTCTGAGCAATTGCTCGACCTTTGCAATTTCTCACCTGAGCTCTCTTTAGAGTGCGCGAGAGGATGAGCAGAAGATTAGGTGGCTAGAGAAGCCCAGAGCCCCAGTGTTCTTAGGCCTACAAAAGCGCTTCCAAGGAAGGGTGCTGGCTAGCAAGAGCTTTCAGTGCTGGCACTTTTCATCTCTGAGCAATTGCTCGACGTTTGCAATCTCTCAGCTCGTGTCTACGAGACGGAGAGATAGTGACCGTGACGTTTGGTGGCCAGAGAAGCGCAAAGCCCCAGTGTTGTGGCGCCTCTGAAAGCGCTTCCAAGGAAGGGTGCTGGCTAGCAAGAGCTTTCAGTGCTGACACTTTTCATCTCTGAGCAATTGCTCGACCTTTGCAATTTCGCACCTGAGCTCTCTTTAGAGTGCACGAGAGGATGAGCAGAAGATTAGGTGGCTAGAGAAGCCCAGAGCCCCAGTGTTCTAAGGGCTACAAGAGCGTTTCCAAGGAAGGGTGCCGGCTAGCAACAGCTTTCAGTGCTGGCACTTTTCATCTCTGAGCAATTGCTCGACGTTTGCAATTTCTCAGCTCGTGTCTACGAGACGGAGAGATAGTGACCGTGACGTTTGGTGGCTAGAGAAGCGCAAAGCCCCAGTGTTGCTGCGCCTCTGAAAGCGCTTCCAAGGAAGGGTGCTGGCTAGCAACAGCTTTCAGTGCTGGCACTTTTCATCTCTGAGCAATTGCTCGACGTTTGCAATTTCTCACCTGAGCTCTCTTTAGAGTGCGCGAGAGGATGAGCAGAAGGTTAGGTGGCTAGAGAAGCCCAGAGCCCCAGTGTTCTTAGGGCTACAAAAGCGCTTCCAAGGAAGGGTGCTGGCTAGCAAGAGCTTTCAGTGCTGGCACTTTTCATCTCTGAGCAATTGCTCGACCTTTGCAATTTCTCACCTGAGCTCTCTTTAGAGTGCGCGAGAGGATGAGCAGAAGATTAGGTGGCTAGAGAAGCCCAGAGCCCCAGTGTTCTTAGGCCTACAAGAGCGTTTCCAAGGAAGGGTGCTGGCTAGCAACAGCTTTCAGTGCTGGCACTTTTCATCTCTGAGCAATTGCTCGACCTTTGCAATCTCTCAGCTCGTGTCTACGAGACGGAGAGATAGTGACCATGACGTTTGGTGGCTAGAGAAGCGCAAAGCCCCAGTGTTGCTGCGCCTGTGAAAGCGCTTCCAAGGAAGGGTGCTGGCTAGCAACAGCTTTCAGTGCTGGCACTTTTCATCTCTGAGCAATTGCTCGACGTTTGCAATTTCTCACCTGAGCTCTCTTTAGAGTGCGAGAGAGGATGAGCAGAAGATTAGGTGGCTAGAGAAGCCCAGAGCCCCAGTGTTCTTAGGCCTACAAAAGCGCTTCCAAGGAAGGGTGCTGGCTAGCAAGAGCTTTCAGTGCTGGCACTTTTCATCTCTGAGCAATTGCTCGACGTTTGCAATTTCTCAGCTCGTGTCTACGAGACGGAGAGAGATAGTGACCGTGACGTTTGGTGTCTAGAGAAGCGCAAAGCCCCACTGTTGCTGCGCCTGTGAAAGCGCTTCCAAGGAAGGGTGCTGGCTAGCAACAGCTTTCAGTGCTGGCACTTTTCATCTCTGAGCAATTGCTCGACGTTTGCAATTTCTCAGCTCGTGTCTACGAGACAGAGAGATAGTGACTGTGACATTTGGTGGCTAGAGAAGCGCAAAGCCCCAGTGTTACTGCGCCTGTGAAAGCGCTTCCAAGGAAGGGTGCTGGCTAGCAACAGCTTTCAGTGCTGGCACTTTTCATCTCTGAGCAATTGCTGGACGTTTGCAATTTCTCACCTGAGCTCTCTTTAGACTGCGCGAGAGGATGAGCAGAAGATTAGGTGGCTAGAGAAGCCCAGAGCCCCAGTGTTCTTAGGCCTACAAAAGCGCTTCCAAGGAAGGGTGCTGGCTAGCAAGAGCTTTCAGTGCTGGCACTTTTCATCTCTGAGCAATTGCTCGACTTTTGCAATCTCTCAGCTCGTGTCTACGAGACGGAGAGATAGTGACCGTGACGTTTGGTGGCTAGAGAAGCGCAAAGCCCCAGTGCTACTGCGCCTGTGACAGCGCTTCCAAGGAAGGGTGCTGGCTAGCAAGAGCTTTCAGTGCTGACACTTTTCATCTCTGAGCAATTGCTCGACGTTTGCAATTTCTCACCTGAGCTCTCTTTAGAGTGCGCGAGAGGATGAGCAGAAGATTAGGTGGCTAGAGAAGCCCAGAGCCCCAGTGTTCTTAGGCCTACAAGAGCGTTTCCAAGGAAGGGTGCCGGCTAGCAAGAGCTTTCAGTGCTGGCACTTTTCATCTCTGAGCAATTGCTCGACTTTTTCAATTTCTCAGCTCGTGTCTACGAGTCAGAGAGATAGTGACCGTGACATTTGGTGGCTAGAGAAGCGCAAAGCCCCAGTGTTGCTGCGCCTGTGAAAGCGCTTCCAAGGAAGGGTGCTGGCTAGCAACAGCTTTCAGTGCTGGCACTTTTCATCTCTGAGCAATTGCTCGACCTTTGCAATTTCTCACCTGAGCTCTCTTTAGACTGCGCGAGAGGATGAGCAGAAGATTAGGTGGCTAGAGAAACACAGAGCCCCAGTGTTCTTAGGGCTACAAAAGCACTTCCAAGGAAGGGTGCTGGCTAGCAAGAGCTTTCTGTGCTGGCACTTTTCATCTCTGAGCAATTGCTCGACGTTTGCAATTTCTCAGCTCGTGTCTACGAGATGGAAAGAGAATGACCGTGACCTTTGGTGTGTAGAGAAGCGCAAAGCCCCAGTGTTGCTGCGCCTGTGAAAGCGCTTCCAAGGAAGGGTGCTGGCTAGCAACAGCTTTCAGTGCTGGCACTTTTCCTCTCTGAGCAATTGCTCGACGTTTGCAATTTCTCACCTGAGCTCTCTTTAGAGTGCGCGAGAGGATGAGCAGAAGATTAGGTGGCTAGAGAAGCCCAGAGCCCCAGTGTTCTTAGGACTACAAAAGCACTTCCAAGGAAGGGTGCTGGCTAGCAACAGCTATCAGTGCTGGCACTTTTCATCGCTGAGCAATTGCTCGACGTTTGCAATCTCTCAGCTCGTGTCTACGAGACGGAGAGATAGTGACCGTGACGTTTGGTGGCAAGAGAAGCGCAAAGCCCCAGTGTTGCTGCGCCTGTGAAAGCGCTTCCAAGGAAGGGTGCTGGCTAGCAACAGTTTTCAGTGCTGGCACTTTTCATCTCTGAGCAATTGCTCGACCTTTGCAATTTCTCACCTGAGCTCTCTTTAGAGTGCGCGAGAGGATGAGCAGAAGATTAGGTGGCTAGAGAAGCCCAGAGCCCCAGTGTTCTTAGGCCTACAAAAGCGTTTCCAAGGAAGGGTGCTGGCTAGCAACAGCTTTCAGTGCTGGCACTTTTCATCTCTGAGCAATTGCTCGACTTTTGCAATCTCTCAGCTCGTGTCTACGAGATGGAAAGAGAATGACCGTGACGTTTGGTGGGTAGAGAAGCGCAAAGCCCCAGTGTTGCTGCGCCTGTGAAAGCGCTTCCAAGGAAGGGTGCTGGCTAGCAAGAGCTTTCAGTGCTGGCACTTTTCATCTCTGAGCAATTGCTCGACCTTTGCAATTTCGCACCTGAGCTCTCTTTAGAGTGCGCGAGAGGATGAGCAGAAGATTAGGTGGCTAGAGAAACACAGAGCCCCAGTGTTCTTAGGCCTACAAAAGCACTTCCAAGGAAGGGTGCTGGCTAGCAACAGCTTTCAGTGCTGGCACTTTTCATCTCTGAGCAATTGCTCGACGTTTGCAATCTCTCAGCTCGTGTCTACGAGATGGAAAGAGAATGACCGTGACGTTTGGTGGCTAGAGAAGAGCAAAGCCCCAGTGTTGCTGCGGCTGTGAAAGCGCTTCCAAGGAAGGGTGCTGGCTAGCAAGAGCTTTCAGTGCTGGCACTTTTCATCTCTGAGCAATTGCTCGACCTTTGCAATTCCTCACCTGAGCTCTCTTTAGAGTGCGCGAGAGGATGAGCAGAAGATTAGGTGGCTCGAGAAGCCCAGAGCCCCACTGTTCTTAGGCCTACAAAAGCGCTTCCAAGGAAGGGGGCTGGCTAGCAACAGCTTTCAGTGCTGGCACTTTTCACCTCTGAGCAATTGCTCGACGTTTGCAATCTCTCAGCTCGTGTCTACGAGATGGAAAGAGAATGACCGTGACGTTTGGTGGGTAGAGAAGCACAAAGCCCCAGTGTTGCTGCGCCTGTGAAAGCGCTTCCAAGGAAGGGTGCTGGCTAGCAACAGTTTTCAGTGCTGGCACTTTTCATCTCTGAGCAATTGCTCGACCTTTGCAATTTCTCACCTGAGCTCTCTTTAGACTGCGCGAGAGGATGAGCAGAAGATTAGGTGGCTAGAGAAACACAGAGCCCCAGGGTTCTTAGAGCTACAAGAGCGTTTCCAAGGAAGGGTGCTGGCTAGCAACAGCTTTCAGTGCTGGCACTTTTCATCTCTGAGCAATTGCTCGACATTTGCAATTTCTCAGCTCGTGTCTACGAGACGGAGAGATAGTGACCGTGACATTTGGTGGGTAGAGAAGCGCAAAGCCCCAGTGTTGCTGCGCCTCTGAAAGCGCTTCCAAGGAAGGGTGCTGGCTAGCAACAGTTTTCAGTGCTGGCACTTTTCATCTCTGAGCAATTGCTCGACGTTTGCAATCTCTCAGCTCTTGTCTACGAGACGGAGTGATAGTGACCGTGACGTTTGGTGGCTAGAGAAGCGCAAAGCCCCAGTGTTGCGGCGCCTCTCAAAGCGCTTCCAAGGAAGGGTGCTGGCTAGCAACAGCTTTCAGTGCTGGCACTTTTCATCTCTGAGCAATTGCTCGACCTTTGCAATTTCGCACCTGAGCTCTCTTTAGAGTGCACGAGAGGATGAGCAGAAGATTAGGTGGCTAGAGAAGCCCAGAGCCCCAGTGTTCTTAGGCCTACAAAAGCGCTTCCAAGGAAGGGTGCCGGCTAGCAACAGCTTTCAGTGATGGCACTTTTCATCTCTGAGCAATTGCTCGACGTTTGCAATTTCTCAGCTCGTGTCTACGATACGGAGAGATAGTGACTGTGACGTTTGGTGTCTAGAGAAGCGCAAAGCCCCAGTGTTGCTGCGCCTGTGAAAGCGCTTCCAAGGAAGGGTGCTGGCTAGCAACAGCTTTCAGTGCTGGCACTTTTCATCTCTGAGCAATTGCTCGACGTTTGCAATTTCTCACCTGAGCTCTCTTTAGAGTGCGCGAGAGGATGAGCAGAAGATTAGGTGGCTAGAGAAGCCCAGAGACCCAGTGTTCTTAGGCCTACAAAAGCGCATCCAAGGAAGGGTGCTGGCTAGCAAGAGCTTTCAGTGCTGGCACTTTTCATCTCTGAGCAATTGCTCGACGTTTGCAATTTCTCAGCTCGTGTCTACGAGACGGAGAGATAGTGACCGTGACGTTTGGTGGGTAGAGAAGCTCAAAGCCCCAGTGTTGCTGCGCCTGTGAAAGCGCTTCCAAGGAAGGGTGCTGGCTAGCAAGAGCTTTCAGTGCTGGCACGTTTCATCTCTGAGCAATTGCTCGACGTTTGCAATCTCTCAGCTCGTGTCTACGAGATGGAAAGAGAATGACCGTGACGTTTGGTGGGTAGAGAAGCGCAAAGCCCCAGTGTTGCTGCGCCTCTGAAAGCGCTTCCAAGGAAGGGTGCTGGCTAGCAACAGCTTTCAGTGCTGGCACTTTTCATCTCTGAGCAATTGCTCGACGTTTGCAATTTCTCACCTGAGCTCTCTTTAGAGTGCGCGAGAGGATGAGCAGAAGATTAGGTGGCTAGAGAAGCCCAGAGCCCCAGTGTGCTTAGGCCTACAAAAGCACTTCCAAGGAAGGGTGCTGGCTAGCAAGAGCTTTCAGTGCTGGCACTTTTCATCTCTGAGCAATTGCTCGACGTTTGCAATCTCTCAGCTCGTGTCTACGAGACGGAGAGATAGTGACCGTGACGTTTGGTGGCTAGAGAAGCGCAAAGCCCCAGTGTTGCTGCGCCTGTGAAAGCGCTTCCAAGGAAGGGTGCTGGCTAGCAACAGCTTTCAGTGCTGACACTTTTCATCTCTGAGCAATTGCTCGACGTTTGCAATTTCTCACCTGAGCTCTCTTTAGAGCGCACGAGAGGATGAGCAGAAGATTAGGTGGCCAGAGAAGCCCAGAGCCCCAGTGTTCTTAGGCCTACAAAAGCGCTTCCAAGGAAGGGTGCTGGCTAGCAACAGCTTTCAGTGCTGGCACTTTTCATCTCTGAGCAATTGCTCGACGTTTGCAATTTCTCAGCTCGTGTCTACGAGACGGAGAGATAGTGACCGTGACGTTTGGTGGGTAGAGAAGCGCAAAGCCCCAGTGTTGCTGCGCCTGTGAAAGCGCTTCCAAGGAAGGGTGCTGGCTAGCAAGAGCTTTCAGTGCTGGCACTTTTCCTCTCTGAGCAATTGCTCGACGTTTGCAATCTCTCAGCTCGTGTCTACGAGATGGAAAGAGAATGACCGTGACGTTTGGTGGGTAGAGAAGCGCAAAGCCCCAGTGTTGCTGCGCCTGTGAAAGCGCTTCCAAGGAAGGGTGCTGGCTAGCAACAGTTTTCAGTGCTGGCACTTTTCATCTCTGAGCAATTGCTCGACGTTTGCAATTTCTCACCTGAGCTCTCTTTAGAGTGCGCGAGAGGATGAGCAGAAGATTAGGTGGCTAGAGAAGCCCAGAGCCCCAGTGTGCTTAGGCCTACAAAAGCACTTCCAAGGAAGGGTGCTGGCTAGCAAGATCTTTCAGTGCTGGCACTTTTCATCTCTGAGCAATTGCTCGACGTTTGCAATTTCTCAGCTCGTGTCTACGAGACGGAGAGATAGTGACCGTGACGTTTGGTGGCTAGAGAAGCGCAAAGCCCCAGTGTTGCTGCGCCTGTGAAAGCGTTTCCAAGGAAGGGTGCTGGCTAGCAAGAGCTTTCAGTGCTGACACTTTTCATCTCTGAGCAATTGCTCGACCTTTGCAATTTCTCACCTGAGCTCTCTTTAGAGTGCGCGAGAGGATGAGCAGAAGATTAGGTGGCTGGAGAAGCCCAGAGCCCCAGTGTTCTTAGGCCTACAAAAGCGCTTCCAAGGAAGGGTGCTGGCTAGCAAGAGCTTTCAGTGCTGGCACTTTTCATCTCTGAGCAATTGCTCGACGTTTGCAATCTCTCAGCTCGTGTCTACGAGACGGAGAGATAGTGACCATGACGTTTGGTGGCTAGAGAAGCGCAAAGCCCCAGTGTTGCTGCGCCTGTGAAAGCGCTTCCAAGGAAGGGTGCTGGCTAGCAAGAGCTTTCAGTGCTGGCACTTTTCATCTCTGAGCAATTGCTCGACGTTTGCAATTTCTCACCTGAGCTCTCTTTAGAGCGCACAAGAGGACGAGCAGAAGATTAGGTGGCTAGAGAAGCCCAGAGCCCCAGTGTTCTTAGGGCTACAAAAGCACTTCCAAGGAAGGGTGCTGGCTAGCAAGAGCTTTCAGTGCTGGCGCTTTTCATCTCAGAGCAATTGCTCGACCTTTGCAATTTCTCACCTGAGCTCTCTTTAGAGTGCGCGAGAGGATGAGCAGAAGATTAGGTGGCTGGAGAAGCCCAGAGCCCCAGTGTTCTTAGGCCTACAAAAGCGCTTCCAAGGAAGGGTGCTGGCTAGCAAGAGCTTTCAGTGCTGGCACTTTTCATCTCTGAGCAATTGCTCGACGTTTGCAATCTCTCAGCTCGTGTCTAGGAGACGGAAAGAGAATGACCGTGACGTTTGGTGGTTAGAGAAGCGCAAAGCCCCAGTGTTACTGCGCCTGTGAAAGCACTTCCAAGGAAGGGTGCTGGCTAGCAACAGTTTTCAGTGCTGGCACTTTTCATCTCTGAGCAATTGCTCGACGTTTGCAATCTCTCAGCTCGTGTCTATGAGACGGAGAGATAGTGACCGTGGCCTTTGGTGGGTAGAGAAGCGCAAAGCCCCAGTGTTGCTGCGCCTGTGAAAGCGCTTCCAAGGAAGGGTGCTGGCTAGCAAGAGCTTTCAGTGCTGGCACTTTTCATCTCTGAGCAATTGCTCGACCTTTGATATTTCTCACCTGAGCTCTCTTTAGAGTGCGCGAGAGGATGAGCAGAAGATTAGGTGGCTAGAGAAGCCCAGAGCCCCAGTGTTCTTAGGCCTACAAAAGCGCTTCCAAGGAAGGGTGCTGGCTAGCAAGAGCTTTCAGTGCTGGCACTTTTCATCTCTGAGCAATTGCTCGACGTTTGCAATTTCTCAGCTCGTGTCTACGAGATGGAAAGAGAATGACCGTGATGTTTGGTGGGTAGAAAAGCACAAAGCCCCAGTGTTGCTGCGCCTGTGAAAGCGCTTCCAAGGAAGGGTGCTGGCTAGCAAGAGCTTTCAGTGCTGGCACTTTTCATCTCTGAGCAATTGCTCGACGTTTGATATTTCTTACCTGAGCTCTCTTTAGAGTGCGCGAGAGGATGAGCAGAAGATTAGGTGGCTAGAGAAGCCCAGAGCCCCACTGTTCTTAGGCCTACAAGAGCGTTTCCAAGGAAGGGTGCTGGCTAGCAACAGCTTTCAGTGCTGGCACTTCTCATCTCTGAGCAATTGCTCGACGTTTGCAATTTCTCACCTCGTGTCTACGAGACGGAGAGATAGTAACCATGACGTTTGGTGGTTAGAGAAGCGCAAAGCCCCAGTGTTGCTGCGCCTCTGAAAGCGCTTCCAAGGAAAGGTGCTGGCTAGCAACAGTTTTCAGTGCTGGCACTTTTCATCTCTGAGCAATTGCTCGACGTTTGCAATTTCTCACCTGAGCTCTCTTTAGAGTGCGCGAGAGGATGAGCAGAAGATTAGGTGGCTAGAGAAGCCCAGAGCCCCAGTGTGCTTAGGCCTACAAAAGCACTTCCAAGGAAGGGTGCTGGCTAGCAACAGCTTTCAGTGCTGGCACTTTTCATCTCTGAGCAATTGCTCGACGTTTGCAATCTCTCAGCTCGTGTCTACGAGACGGAGAGATAGTGACCGTGACGTTTGGTGGGTAGAGAAGCGCAAAGCCCCAGTGTTGCTGCGCCTGTGAAAGCGCTTCCAAGGAAGGGTGCTGGCTAGCAAGAGCTTTCAGTGCTGACACTTTTCATCTCTGAGCAATTGCTCGACGTTTGCAATTTCTCACCTGAGCTCTCTTTAGAGTGCGCGAGAGGATGAGCAGAAGATTAGGTGGCTGGAGAAGCCCAGAGCCCCAGTGTTCTTAGGGCTACAAGAGCGTTTCCAAGGAAGGGTGCTGGCTAGCAAGAGCTTTCAGTGCTGGCACTTTTCATCTCTGAGCAATTGCTCGACGTTTGCAATCTCTCAGCTCGTGTCTACGACTCAGAGAGATAGTGACCGTGACATTTGGTGGGTAGAGAAGCGCAAAGCCCCAGTGTTGCTGCGCCTGTGAAAGCGCTTCCAAGGAAGGGTGCTGGCTAGCAACAGCTTTCAGTGCTGACACTTTTCATCTCTGAGCAATTGCTCGACCTTTGCAATCTCTCAGCTCGTGTCTACGAGACGGAGAGATAGTGAGCGTGACGTTTGGTGGCTAGAGAAGCGCAAAGCCCCAGTGTTGCTGCGCCTGTGAAAGCGCTTCCAAGGAAGGGTGCTGGCTAGCAACAGCTTTCAGTGCTGGCACTTTTCATCTCTGAGCAATTGCTCGACGTTTGCAATTTCTCACCTGAGCTCTCTTTAGAGCGCACAAGAGGACGAGCAGAAGATGAGGTGGCTAGAGAAGCCCAGAGCCCCAGTGTTCTTAGGCCTACAAAAGCACTTCCAAGGAAGGGTGCTGGCTAGCAAGAGCTTTCAGTGCTGGCACTTTTCATCTCTGAGCAATTGCTCGACCTTTGCAATTTCTCACCTGAGCTCTCTTTAGACTGCGCGAGAGGATGAGCAGAAGATTAGGTGGCTGGAGAAGCCCAGAGCCCCAGTGTTCTTAGGCCTACAAAAGCGCTTCCAAGGAAGGGTGCTGGCTAGCAAGAGCTTTCAGTGCTGGCACTTTTCATCTCTGAGCAATTGCTCGACGTTTGCAATCTCTCAGCTCGTGTCTACGAGACGGAGAGATAGTGACCATGACGTTTGGTGGGTAGAGAAGCGCAAAGCCCCAGTGTTGCTGCGCCTGTGAAAGCGCTTCCAAGGAAGGGTGCTGGCTAGCAAGAGCTTTCAGTGCTGGCACTTTTCATCTCTGAGCAATTGCTTGACGTTTGCAATTTCTCACCTGAGCTCTCTTTAGAGCGCACAAGAGGACGAGCAGAAGATTAGGTGGCTAGAGAAGCCCAGAGCCCCAGTGTTCTTAGGGCTACAAAAGCACTTCCAAGGAAGGGTGCTGGCTAGCAAGAGCTTTCAGTGCTGGCACTTTTCATCTCTGAGCAATTGCTCGACCTTTGCAATTTCTCACCTGAGCTCTCTTTAGAGTGCGCGAGAGGATGAGCAGAAGATTAGGTGGCTGGAGAAGCCCAGAGCCCCAGTGTTCTTAGGCCTACAAAAGCGCTTCCAAGGAAGGGTGCTGGCTAGCAAGAGCTTTCAGTGCTGGCACTTTTCATCTCTGAGCAATTGCTCGACGTTTGCAATCTCTCAGCTCGTGTCTAGGAGACGGAAAGAGAATGACCGTGACGTTTGGTGGTTAGAGAAGCGCAAAGCCCCAGTGTTACTGCGCCTGTGAAAGCACTTCCAAGGAAGGGTGCTGGCTAGCAACAGTTTTCAGTGCTGGCACTTTTCATCTCTGAGCAATTGCTCGACGTTTGCAATCTCTCAGCTCGTGTCTATGAGACGGAGAGATAGTGACCGTGGCCTTTGGTGGGTAGAGAAGCGCAAAGCCCCAGTGTTGCTGCGCCTGTGAAAGCGCTTCCAAGGAAGGGTGCTGGCTAGCAAGAGCTTTCAGTGCTGGCACTTTTCATCTCTGAGCAATTGCTCGACCTTTGATATTTCTCACCTGAGCTCTCTTTAGAGTGCGCGAGAGGATGAGCAGAAGATTAGGTGGCTAGAGAAGCCCAGAGCCCCAGTGTTCTTAGGCCTACAAAAGCGCTTCCAAGGAAGGGTGCTGGCTAGCAAGAGCTTTCAGTGCTGGCACTTTTCATCTCTGAGCAATTGCTCGACGTTTGCAATTTCTCAGCTCGTGTCTACGAGATGGAAAGAGAATGACCGTGATGTTTGGTGGGTAGAAAAGCACAAAGCCCCAGTGTTGCTGCGCCTGTGAAAGCGCTTCCAAGGAAGGGTGCTGGCTAGCAAGAGCTTTCAGTGCTGGCACTTTTCATCTCTGAGCAATTGCTCGACGTTTGATATTTCTTACCTGAGCTCTCTTTAGAGTGCGCGAGAGGATGAGCAGAAGATTAGGTGGCTAGAGAAGCCCAGAGCCCCACTGTTCTTAGGCCTACAAGAGCGTTTCCAAGGAAGGGTGCTGGCTAGCAACAGCTTTCAGTGCTGGCACTTTTCATCTCTGAGCAATTGCTCGACGTTTGCAATTTCTCACCTCGTGTCTACGAGACGGAGAGATAGTAACCATGACGTTTGGTGGTTAGAGAAGCGCAAAGCCCCAGTGTTGCTGCGCCTCTGAAAGCGCTTCCAAGGAAAGGTGCTGGCTAGCAACAGTTTTCAGTGCTGGCACTTTTCATCTCTGAGCAATTGCTCGACGTTTGCAATTTCTCACCTGAGCTCTCTTTAGAGTGCGCGAGAGGATGAGCAGAAGATTAGGTGGCTAGAGAAGCCCAGAGCCCCAGTGTGCTTAGGCCTACAAAAGCGCTTCCAAGGAAGGGTGCTGGCTAGCAACAGCTTTCAGTGCTGGCACTTTTCATCTCTGAGCAATTGCTCGACGTTTGCAATCTCTCAGCTCGTGTCTACGAGACGGAGAGATAGTGACCGTGACGTTTGGTGGGTAGAGAAGCGCAAAGCCCCAGTGTTGCTGCGGCTGTGAAAGCGCTTCCAAGGAAGGGTGCTGGCTAGCAAGAGCTTTCAGTGCTGGCACTTTTCATCTCTGAGCAATTGCTCGACGTTTGCAATTTCTCACCTGAGCTCTCTTTAGAGTGCGCGAGAGGATGAGCAGAAGATTAGGTGGCTGGAGAAGCCCAGAGCCCCAGTGTTCTTAGGGCTACAAGAGCGTTTCCAAGGAAGGGGGCTGGCTAGCAAGAGCTTTCAGTGCTGGCACTTTTCATCTCTGAGCAATTGCTCGACGTTTGCAATCTCTCAGCTCGTGTCTACGACTCAGAGAGATAGTGACCGTGACATTTGGTGGGTAGAGAAGCGCAAAGCCCCAGTGTTGCTGCGCCTGTGAAAGCGCTTCCAAGGAAGGGTGCTGGCTAGCAACAGCTTTCAGTGCTGACACTTTTCATCTCTGAGCAATTGCTCGACCTTTGCAATCTCTCAGCTCGTGTCTACGAGACGGAGAGATAGTGAGCGTGACGTTTGGTGGCTAGAGAAGCGCAAAGCCCCAGTGTTGCTGCGCCTGTGAAAGCGCTTCCAAGGAAGGGTGCTGGCTAGCAAGAGCTTTCAGTGCTGGCACTTTTCATCTCTGAGCAATTGCTCGACGTTTGCAATTTCTCACCTGAGCTCTCTTTAGAGAGCACAAGAGGACGAGCAGAAGATGAGGTGGCTAGAGAAGCCCAGAGCCCCAGTGTTCTTAGGCCTACAAAAGCACTTCCAAGGAAGGGTGCTGGCTAGCAAGAGCTTTCAGTGCTGGCACTTTTCATCTCTGAGCAATTGCTCGACCTTTGCAATTTCTCACCTGAGCTCTCTTTAGACTGCGCGAGAGGATGAGCAGAAGATTAGGTGGATGGAGAAGCCCAGAGCCCCAGTGTTCTTAGGCCTACAAAAGCGCTTCCAAGGAAGGGTGCTGGCTAGCAAGAGCTTTCAGTGCTGGCACTTTTCATCTCTGAGCAATTGCTCGACGTTTGCAATCTCTCAGCTCGTGTCTATGTGACGGAAAGAGAATGACCGTGACGTTTGGTGGGTAGAGAAGCGCAAAGCCCCAGTGTTGCTGCGCCTGTGAAAGCACTTCCAAGGAAGGGTGCTGGCTAGCAAGAGCTTTCAGTGCTGGCACTTTTCATCTCTGAGCAATTGCTCGACGTTTGCAATTTCTCAGCTCGTGTCTACGAGATGGAAAGAGAATGACCGTGGCCTTTGGTGGGTAGAGAAGCGCAAAGCCCCAGTGTTGCTGCGCCTGTGAAAGCGCTTCCAAGGAAGGGTGCTGGCTAGCAAGAGCTTTCAGTGCTGGCACTTTTCATCTCTGAGCAATTGCTCGACGTTTGGAATCTCTCAGCTCGTGTCTACGAGACGGAGAGATAGTAACCATGACGTTTGGTGGTTAGAGAAGCGCAAAGCCCCAGTGTTGCTGCGCCTGTGAAAGCGCTTCCAAGGAAGGGTGCTGGTTAGCAAGAGCTTTCAGTGCTGGCACTTTTCATCTCTGAGCAATTGCTCGACGTTTGGAATCTCTCAGCTCGTGTCTACGAGACGGAGATATAGTGACCGTGACCTTTGGTGGGTAGAGAAGCGCAAAGCCCCAGTGTTGCTGCGCCTGTGAAAGCGCTTCCAAGGAAGGGTGCTGGCTAGCAACAGCTTTCAGTGCTGGCACTTTTCATCTCTGAGCAATTGCTCGACGTTTGCAATCTCTCACCTCAGCTCTCTTTAGAGTGCGCGAGAGGATGAGCAGAAGATTAGGTGGCTGGAGAAGCCCAGAGCCCCAGTGTTCTTAGGCCTACAAAAGCGCTTCCAAGAAAGGGTGCTGGCTAGCAACAGCTTTCAGTGCTGGCACTTTTCATCTCTGAGCAATTGCTCGACCTTTGCAATTTCTCACCTGAGCTCTCTTTAGAGTGCGAGAGAGGATGAGCAGAAGATTAGGTGGCTAAAGAAGCCCAGAGCCCCAGTGTTCTTAGGCCTACAAAAGCGCTTCCAAGGCAGGGTGCTGACTAGCAACAGCTTTCTGTGCTGGCACTTTTCATCTCTGAGCAATTGCTCGACGTTTGCAATTTCTCAGCTCGTGTCTACGAGACGGAGAGAGATAGTGACCGTGACGTTTGGTGGGTAGAGAAGCGCAAAGCCCCAGTGTTGCTGCGCCTGTGAAAGCGCTTCCAAGGAAGGGTGCTGGCTAGCAAGAGCTTTCAGTGCTGGCACTTTTCATCTCTGAGCAATTGCTCGACGTTTGCAATTTCTCACCTGAGCTCTCTTTAGAGTGCGCGAGAGGATGAGCAGAAGATTAGGTGGCTAGAGAAGCCCAGAGCCCCACTGTTCTTAGGGCTACAAAAGCACTTCCAAGGAAGGGTGCTGGCTAGCAAGAGCTTTCAGTGCTGGCACTTTTCATCTCTGAGCAATTGCTCGACGTTTGCAATCTCTCAGCTCGTGTCTACGAGACGGAGAGATAGTGACCGTGACGTTTGGTGGGTAGAGAAGCGCAAAGCCCCAGTGTTGCTGCGCCTGTGAAAGCGCTTCCAAGGAAGGGTGCTGGCTAGCAAGAGCTTTCAGTGCTGACACTTTTCATCTCTGAGCAATTGCTCGACCTTTGCAATTTCTCACCTGAGCTCTCTTTAGAGTGCGCGAGAGGATGAGCAGAAGATTAGGTGGCCAGAGAAGCCCAGAGCCCCAGTGTTCTTAGGCCTACAAAAGCGCTTCCAAGGAAGGGTGCTGGCTAGCAACAGCTTTCAGTGCTGGCACTTTTCATCTCTGAGCAATTGCTCGACGTTTGCAATTTCTCACCTGAGCTCTCTTTAAAGTGCGCGAGAGGATGAGCAGAAGATTAGGTGGCTAGAGAAGCCCAGAGCCCCACTGTTCTTAGGCCTACAAAAGCACTTCCAAGGAAGGGTGCTGGCTAGCAACAGCTTTCAGTGCTGGCACTTTTCATCTCTGAGCAATTGCTCGACGTTTGCAATCTCTCAGCTCGTGTCTACGAGATGGAAAGAGAATGACCGTGACGTTTGGTGGCTAGAGAAGCGCAAAGCCCCAGTGTTGCTGCGCCTGTGAAAGCGCTTCCAAGGAAGGGTGCTGGCTAGCAAGAGCTTTCAGTGCTGGCACTTTTCATCTCTGAGCAATTGCTCGACCTTTGCAATCTCTCAGCTCGTGTCTACGAGATGGAAAGAGAATGACCGTGACGTTTGGTGGGTAGAGAAGCGCAAAGCCCCAGTGTTGCTGCGCCTGTGAAAGCGCTTCCAAGGAAGGGTGCTGGCTAGCAACAGTTTTCAGTGCTGGCACTTTTCATCTCTGAGCAATTGCTCGACGTTTGCAATTTCTCACCTGAGCTCTCTTTAGAGTGCGCGAGAGGATGAGCAGAAGATTAGGTGGCCAGAGAAGCCCAGAGCCCCAGTGTTCTTAGGCCTACAAAAGCGCTTCCAAGGAAGGGTGCTGGCTAGCAACAGCTTTCAGTGCTGGCACTTTTCATCTCTGAGCAATTGCTCGACGTTTGCAATTTCTCAGCTCGTGTCTACGAGACAGAGAGATAGTGACCGTGACGTTTGGTGGGTAGAGAAGCGCAAAGCCCCAGTGTTGCTGCGCCTGTGAAAGCGCTTCCAAGGAATGCTGCTGGCTAGCAACAGCTTTCAGTGCTGGCACTTTTCATCTCTGAGCAATTGCTCGACGTTTGCAATTTCTCACCTGAGCTCTCTTTAGAGCGCACGAGAGGACGAGCAGAAGATTAGGTGGCTAGAGAAGCCCAGAGCCCCAGTGTTCTTAGGGCTACAAAAGCACTTCCAAGGAAGGGTGCTGGCTAGCAAGAGCTTTCAGTGCTGGCACTTTTCATCTCTGAGCAATTGCTCGACCTTTGCAATCTCTCAGCTCGTGTCTATGAGACGGAAAGAGAATGACCGTGACGTTTGGTGGGTAGAGAAGCGCAAAGCCCCAGTGTTACTTCGCCTGTGAAAGCGCTTCCAAGGAAGGGTGCTGGCTAGCAACAGTTTTCAGTGCTGGCACTTTTCATCTCTGAGCAATTGCTCGACGTTTGCAATCTCTCAGCTCGTGTCTATGAGACGGAGAGATAGTGACCGTGGCCTTTGGTGGGTAGAGAAGCGCAAAGCCCCAGTGTTGCTGCGCCTGTGAAAGCGCTTCCAAGGAAAGGTGCTGGCTAGCAAGAGCTTTCAGTGCTGGCACTTTTCATCTCTGAGCAATTGCTCGACCTTTGCAATTTCTCACCTGAGCTCTCTTTAGAGTGCGCGAGAGGATGAGCAGAAGATTAGGTGGCTAGAGAAGCCCAGAGCCCCAGTGTTCTTAGGCCTACAAAAGCACTACCAAGGAAGGGTGCTGGCTAGCAAGAGCTTTCAGTGCTGGCACTTTTCATCTCTGAGCAATTGCTCGACCTTTGCAATTTCTCACCTGAGCTCTCTTTAGAGTGCGCGAGAGGATGAGCAGAAGATTAGGTGGCCAGAGAAGCCCAGAGCCCCAGTGTTCTTAGGCCTACAAAAGCGCTTCCAAGGAAGGGTGCTGGCTAGCAAGAGCTTTCAGTGCTGGCACTTTTCATCTCTGAGCAATTGCTCGACGTTTGCAATTTCTCAGCTCGTGTCTACGAGACGGAGAGATAGTGACCGTGACGTTTGGTGGGTAGAGAAGCGCAAAGCCCCAGTGTTGCTGCGCCTGTGAAAGCACTTCCAAGGAAGGGTGCTGGCTAGCAAGAGCTTTCAGTGCTGGCACTTTTCATCTCTGAGCAATTGCTCGACGTTTGCAATTTCTCAGCTCGTGTCTACGAGATGGAAAGAGAATGACCGTGACGTTTGGTGGCTAGAGAAGCGCAAAGCCCCAGTGTTGCTGCGCCTGTGAAAGCGCTTCCAAGGAAGGGTGCTGGCTAGCAACAGTTTTCAGTGCTGGCACTTTTCATCTCTGAGCAATTGCTCGACGTTTGCAATTTCTCACCTGAGCTCTCTTTAGACTGCGCGAGAGGATGAGCAGAAGATTAGGTGGCTAGAGAAGCCCAGAGCCCCAGTGTGCTTAGGCCTACAAAAGCACTTCCAAGGAAGGGTGCTGGCTAGCAAGAGCTTTCAGTGCTGGCACTTTTCATCTCTGAGCAATTGCTCGACGTTTGCAATCTCTCAGCTCGTGTCTACGAGACAGAGAGATAGTGACCGTGACGTTTGGTGTCTAGAGAAGCGCAAAGCCCCAGTGTTGCTGCGCCTGTGAAAGCGCTTCCAAGGAAGGGTGCTGGCTAGCAAGAGCTTTCAGTGCTGACACTTTTCATCTCTGAGCAATTGCTCGACCTTTGCAATTTCTCACCTGAGCTCTCTTTAGAGTGCGCGAGAGGATGAGCAGAAGATTAGGTGGCCAGAGAAGCCCAGAGCCCCAGTGTTCTTAGGCCTACAAAAGCGCTTCCAAGGAAGGGTGCTGGCTAGCAAGAGCTTTCAGTGCTGGCACTTTTCATCTCTGAGCAATTGCTCGACGTTTGCAATTTCTCAGCTCGTGTCTACGAGACGGAGAGATAGTGACCGTGACGTTTGGTGGGTAGAGAAGCGCAAAGCCCCAGTGTTGCTGCGCCTGTGAAAGCGCTTCCAAGGAATGCTGCTGGCTAGCAACAGCTTTCAGTGCTGGCACTTTTCATCTCTGAGCAATTGCTCGACATTTGCAATTTCTCACCTCAGCTCTCTTTAGAGCGCACGAGAGGACGAGCAGAAGATTAGGTGGCTAGAGAAGCCCAGAGCCCCAGTGTTCTTAGGGCTACAAAAGCACTTCCAAGGAAGGGTGCTGGCTAGCAAGAGCTTTCAGTGCTGGCACTTTTCATCTCTGAGCAATTGCTCGACGTTTGCAATCTCTCAGCTCGTGTCTATGAGACGGAAAGAGAATGACCGTGACGTTTGGTGGGTAGAGAAGCGCAAAGCCCCAGTGTTACTTCGCCTGTGAAAGCGCTTCCAAGGAAGGGTGCTGGCTAGCAACAGTTTTCAGTGCTGGCACTTTTCATCTCTGAGCAATTGCTCGACCTTTGCAATTTCTCACCTGAGCTCTCTTTAGAGTGCGCGAGAGGATGAGCAGAAGATTAGGTGGCTAGAGAAGCCCAGAGCCCCACTGTTCTTAGGCCTACAAAAGCACTACCAAGGAAGGGTGCTGGCTAGCAAGAGCTTTCAGTGCTGGCACTTTTCATCTCTGAGCAATTGCTCGACCTTTGCAATTTCTCACCTGAGGTCTCTTTAGAGTGCGCGAGAGGATGAGCAGAAGATTAGGTGGCCAGAGAAGCCCAGAGCCCCAGTGTTCTTAGGCCTACAAAAGCGCTTCCAAGGAAGGGTGCTGGCTAGCAACAGCTTTCAGTGCTGGCACGTTTCATCTCTGAGCAATTGCTCGACGTTTGCAATTTCTCAGCTCGTGTCTACGAGACGGAGAGATAGTGACCGTGACGTTTGGTGGCTAGAGAAGCGCAAAGCCCCAGTGTTGCTGCGCCTGTGAAAGCGCTTCCAAGGAAGGGTGCTGGCTAGCAACAGCTTTCAGTGCTGGCACTTTTCATCTCTGAGCAATTGCTCGACGTTTGCAATTTCTCACCTCAGCTCTCTTTAGAGCGCACGAGAGGACGAGCAGAAGATTAGGTGGCTAGAGAAGCCCAGAGCCCCAGTGTTCTTAGGGCTACAAAAGCGCTTCCAAGGAAGGGTGCTGGCTAGCAACAGTTTTCAGTGCTGGCACTTTTCATCTCTGAGCAATTGCTCGACCTTTGCAATCTCTCAGCTCGTGTCTATGAGACGGCGAGATAGTGACCGTGGCCTTTGGTGGGTAGAGAAGCGCAAAGCCCCAGTGTTGCTGCGCCTGTGAAAGCGCTTCCAAGGAAGGGTGCTGGCTAGCAAGAGCTTTCAGTGCTGGCACTTTTCATCTCTGAGCAATTGCTCGACCTTTGCAATTTCTCACCTGAGCTCTCTTTAGAGTGCGCGAGAGGATGAGCAGAAGATTAGGTGGCTAGAGAAGCCCAGAGCCCCAGTGTTCTTAGGCCTACAAAAGCGCTTCCAAGGAAGGGTGCTGGCTAGCAAGAGCTTTCAGTGCTGACACTTTTCATCTCTGAGCAATTGCTCGACGTTTGCAATCTCTCAGCTCGTGTCTACGAGATGGAAAGAGAATGACCGTGACGTTTGGTGGGTAGAGAAGCGCAAAGCCCCAGTGTTGCTGCGCCTGTGAAAGCGCTTCCAAGGAAGGGTGCTGGCTAGCAACAGCTTTCAGTGCTGGCACTTTTCATCTCTGAGCAATTGCTGGACGTTTGCAATTTCTCACCTGAGCTCTCTTTAGACTGCGCGAGAGGATGAGCAGAAGATTAGGTGGCTAGAGAAGCCCAGAGCCCCAGTGTTCTTAGGGCTACAAGAGCGTTTCCAAGGAAGGGTGCTGGCTAGCAAGAGCTTTCAGTGCTGGCACTTTTCATCTCTGAGCAATTGCTCGACGTTTGCAATCTCTCAGCTCGTGTCTACGAGACAGAGAGATAGTGACCGTGACGTTTGGTGGCTAGAGAAGCGCAAAGCCCCACTGTTGCTGCGGCTGTGAAAGCGCTTCCAAGGAAGGGTGCTGGCTAGCAAGAGCTTTCAGTGCTGACACTTTTCATCTCTGAGCAATTGCTCGACGTTTGCAATTTCTCACCTGAGCTCTCTTTAGAGTGCGCGAGAGGATGAGCAGAATATTAGGTGGCCAGAGAAGCCCAGAGCCCCAGTGTTCTTAGGCCTACAAAAGCGCTTCCAAGGAAGGGTGCTGGCTAGCAAGAGCTTTCAGTGCTGGCACTTTTCATCTCTGAGCAATTGCTCGACCTTTGCAATCTCTCAGCTCGTGTCTACGAGACAGAGAGATAGTGACCGTGACTTTTGGTGGGTAGAGAAGCGCAAAGCCCCAGTGTTGCTGCGCCTGTGAAAGCGCTTCCAAGGAAGGGTGCTGGCTAGCAAGAGCTTTCAGTGCTGGCACTTTTCATCTCTGAGCAATTGCTCGACGTTTGCAATTTCTCACCTGAGCTCTCTTTAGAGCGCACGAGAGGACGAGCAGAAGATTAGTTGGCTAGAGAAGCCCAGAGCCCCAGTGGTCTTAGGGCTACAAAAGCACTTCCAAGGAAGGGTGCTGGCTAGCAAGAGCTTTCAGTGCTGGCACTTTTCATCTCTGAGCAATTGCTCGACCTTTGCAATTTCTCACCTGAGCTCTCTTTAGACTGCGCGAGAGGATGAGCAGAAGATTAAGTGGCTGGAGAAGCCCAGAGCCCCAGTGTTCTTAGGGCTACAAAAGCGCTTCCAAGGAAGGGTGCTGGCTAGCAAGAGCTTTCAGTGCTGGCACTTTTCATCTCTGAGCAATTGCTCGACGTTTGCAATCTCTCAGCTCGTGTCTATGAGACGGAAAGAGAATGACCGTGACGTTTGGTGGGTAGAGAAGCGCAAAGCCCCAGTGTTACTTCGCCTGTGAAAGCACTTCCAAGGAAGGGTGCTGGCTAGCAACAGTTTTCAGTGCTGGCACTTTTCATCTCTGAGCAATTGCTCGACGTTTGCAATCTCTCAGCTCGTGTCTATGAGACGGAGAGATAGTGACCGTGGCCTTTGGTGGGTAGAGAAGCGCAAAGCCCCAGTGTTGCTGCGCCTGTGAAAGCGCTTCCAAGGAAGGGTGCTGGCTAGCAAGAGCTTTCAGTGCTGACACTTTTCATCTCTGAGCAATTGCTCGACATTTGATATTTCTCACCTCAGCTCTCTTTAGACTGCGCGAGAGGATGAGCAGAAGATTAGGTGGCTAGAGAAGCCCAGAGCCCCAGTGTTCTTAGGCCTACAAAAGCACTACCAAGGAAGGGTGCTGGCTAGCAAGAGCTTTCAGTGCTGGCACTTTTCATCTCTGAGCAATTGCTCGACCTTTGCAATTTCTCACCTGAGCTCTCTTTAGAGTGCGCGAGAGGATGAGCAGAAGATGAGGTGGCCAGAGAAGCCCAGAGCCCCAGTGTTCTTAGGCCTACAAAAGCGCTTCCAAGGAAGGGTGCTGGCTAGCAACAGCTTTCAGTGCTGGCACTTTTCATCTCTGAGCAATTGCTCGACGTTTGCAATCTCTCAGCTCGTGTCTACGAGACGGAGAGATAGTGACCGTGACGTTTGGTGGGTAGAGAAGCGCAAAGCCCCAGTGTTGCTGCGCCTGTGAAAGCGCTTCCAAGGAAGGGTGCTGGCTAGCAAGAGCTTTCAGTGCTGGCACTTTTCATCTCTGAGCAATTGCTCGACGTTTGCAATCTCTCAGCTCGTGTCTACGAGATGGAAAGAGAATGACCGTGACGTTTGGTGGGTAGAGAAGCGCAAAGCCCCAGTGTTGCTGCGCCTGTGAAAGCGCTTCCAAGGAAGGGTGCTGGCTAGCAACAGTTTTCAGTGCTGGCACTTTTCATCTCTGAGCAATTGCTCGACCTTTGCAATTTCTCACCTGAGCTCTCTTTAGACTGCGCGAGAGGATGAGCAGAAGATTAGGTGGCTAGAGAAGCCCAGAGCCCCAGTGTGCTTAGGCCTACAAAAGCACTTCCAAGGAAGGGTGCTGGCTAGCAAGAGCTTTCAGTGCTGGCACTTTTCATCTCTGAGCAATTGCTCGACGTTTGCAATCTCTCAGCTCGTGTCTACGAGACAGAGAGATAGTGACCGTGACGTTTGGTGGGTAGAGAAGCGCAAAGCCCCACTGTTGCTGCGCCTGTGAAAGCGCTTCCAAGGAAGGGTGCTGGCTAGCAACAGCTTTCAGTGCTGACACTTTTCATCTCTGAGCAATTGCTCGACGTTTGCAATTTCTCACCTGAGCTCTCTTTAGAGTGTGCGAGAGGATGAGCAGAAGATTAGGTGGCCAGAGAAGCCCAGAGCCCCAGTGTTCTTAGGCCTACAAAAGCGCTTCCAAGGAAGGGTGCTGGCTAGCAACAGCTTTCAGTGCTGGCACTTTTCATCTCTGAGCAATTGCTCGACCTTTGCAATTTCTCAGCTCGTGTCTACGAGACGGAGAGATAGTGACCGTGACCTTTGGTGGGTAGAGAAGCGCAAAGCCCCAGTGTTGCTGCGCCTGTGAAAGCGCTTCCAAGGAAGGGTGCTGGCTAGCAACAGCTTTCAGTGCTGGCACTTTTCATCTCTGAGCAATTGCTCGACCTTTGCAATTTCTCACCTGAGCTCTCTTTAGAGCGCACGAGAGGATGAGCAGAAGATTAGGTGGCTACAGAAGCCCAGAGCCCCTGTGTTCTTAGGGCTACAAAAGCGCTTCCAAGGAAGGGTGCTGGCTAGCAACAGCTTTCAGTGCTGGCACTTTTCATCTCTGAGCAATTGCTCGACGTTTGCAATTTCTCACCTGAGCTCTCTTTAGACTGCGCGAGAGGATGAGCAGAAGATTAGGTGGCTAGAGAAGCCCAGAGCCCCAGTGTTCTTAGGCCTACAAAAGCACTTCCAAGGAAGGGTGCTGGCTAGCAAGAGCTTTCAGTGCTGGCACTTTTCATCTCTGAGCAATTGCTCGACGTTTGCAATCTCTCAGCTCGTGTCTACGAGATGGAAAGAGAATGACCGTGACGTTTGGTGGGTAGAGAAGCGCAAAGCCCCAGTGTTGCTGCGCCTGTGAAAGCGCTTCCAAGGAAGGGTGCTGGCTAGCAGGAGCTTTCAGTGCTGGCACTTTTCATCTCTGAGCAATTGCTCGACGTTTGCAATTTCTCACCTGAGCTCTCTTTAGAGTGCGCGAGAGGATGAGCAGAAGATTAGGTGGCTAGAGAAACACAGAGCCCCAGTGTTCTTAGGGCTACAAAAGCACTTCCAAGGAAGGGTGCTGGCTAGCAACAGCTTTCAGTGCTGGCACTTTTCATCTCTGAGCAATTGCTCGACGTTTGCAATTTCTCACCTGAGCTCTCTTTAGAGTGCGCGAGAGGATGAGCAGAAGATTAGGTGGCTAGAGAAGCCCAGAGCCCCAGTGTTCTTAGGCCTACAAAAGCGCTTCCAAGGAAGGGTGCTGGCTAGCAAGAGCTTTCAGTGCTGGCACTTTTCATCTCTGAGCAATTGCTCGACGTTTGCAATTTCTCACCTGAGCTCTCTTTAGACTGCGCGAGAGGATGAGCAGAAGATTAGGTGGCTAGAGAAGCCCAGAGCCCCAGTGTGCTTAGGCCTACAAAAGCGCTTCCAAGGAAGGGTGCTGGCTAGCAACAGCTTTCAGTGCTGGCACTTTTCATCTCTGAGCAATTGCTCGACGTTTGCAATTTCTCAGCTCGTGTCTACGAGACGGAGAGATAGTGACCGTGACGTTTGGTGGGTAGAGAAGCGCAAAGCCCCAGTGTTGCTGCGCCTGTGAAAGCGCTTCCAAGGAATGCTGCTGGCTAGCAACAGCTTTCAGTGCTGGCACTTTTCATCTCTGAGCAATTGCTCGACATTTGCAATTTCTCACCTCAGCTCTCTTTAGAGCGCACGAGAGGACGAGCAGAAGATTAGGTGGCTAGAGAAGCCCAGAGCCCCAGTGTTCTTAGGGCTACAAAAGCACTTCCAAGGAAGGGTGCTGGCTAGCAAGAGCTTTCAGTGCTGGCACTTTTCATCTCTGAGCAATTGCTCGACGTTTGCAATCTCTCAGCTCGTGTCTATGAGACGGAAAGAGAATGACCGTGACGTTTGGTGGGTAGAGAAGCGCAAAGCCCCAGTGTTACTTCGCCTGGGAAAGCGCTTCCAAGGAAGGGTGCTGGCTAGCAACAGTTTTCAGTGCTGGCACTTTTCATCTCTGAGCAATTGCTCGACGTTTGCAATCTCTCAGCTCGTGTCTATGAGACGGAGAGATAGTGACCGTGGCCTTTGGTGGCTAGAGAAGCGCAAAGCCCCAGTGTTGCTGCGCCTGTGAAAGCGCTTCCAAGGAAGGGTGCTGGCTAGCAAGAGCTTTCAGTGCTGACACTTTTCATCTCTGAGCAATTGCTCGACCTTTGCAATTTCTCACCTGAGCTCTCTTTAGACTGCGCGAGAGGATGAGCAGAAGATTAGGTGGCTAGAGAAGCCCAGAGCCCCACTGTTCTTAGGCCTACAAAAGCACTACCAAGGAAGGGTGCTGGCTAGCAAGAGCTTTCAGTGCTGGCACTTTTCATCTCTGAGCAATTGCTCGACCTTTGCAATTTCTCACCTGAGCTCTCTTTAGAGTGCGCGAGAGGATGAGCAGAAGATTAGGTGGCCAGAGAAGCCCAGAGCCCCACTGTTCTTAGGCCTACAAAAGCGCTTCCAAGGAAGGGTGCTGGCTAGCAAGAGCTTTCAGTGCTGGCACGTTTCATCTCTGAGCAATTGCTCGACGTTTGCAATTTCTCAGCTCGTGTCTACGAGACGGAGAGATAGTGACCGTGACGTTTGGTGGCTAGAGAAGCGCAAAGCCCCAGTGTTGCTGCGCCTGTGAAAGCGCTTCCAAGGAATGCTGCTGGCTAGCAACAGCTTTCAGTGCTGGCACTTTTCATCTCTGAGCAATTGCTCGACGTTTGCAATTTCTCACCTCAGCTCTCTTTAGAGCGCACGAGAGGACGAGCAGAAGATTAGGTGGCTAGAGAAGCCCAGAGCCCCAGTGTTCTTAGGGCTACAAAAGCGCTTCCAAGGAAGGGTGCTGGCTAGCAACAGTTTTCAGTGCTGGCACTTTTCATCTCTGAGCAATTGCTCGACCTTTGCAATCTCTCAGCTCGTGTCTAAGAGACGGCGAGATAGTGACCGTGGCCTTTGGTGGGTAGAGAAGCGCAAAGCCCCAGTGTTGCTGCGCCTGTGAAAGCGCTTCCAAGGAAGGGTGCTGGCTAGCAAGAGCTTTCAGTGCTGGCACTTTTCATCTCTGAGCAATTGCTCGACGTTTGCAATTTCTCACCTGAGCTCTCTTTAGAGTGCGCGAGAGGATGAGCAGAAGATTAGGTGGCTAGAGAAGCCCAGAGCCCCAGTGTTCTTAGGCCTACAAAAGCGCTTCCAAGGAAGGGTGCTGGCTAGCAAGAGCTTTCAGTGCTGACACTTTTCATCTCTGAGCAATTGCTCGACGTTTGCAATCTCTCAGCTCGTGTCTACGAGATGGAAAGAGAATGACCGTGACGTTTGGTGGGTAGAGAAGCGCAAAGCCCCAGTGTTGCTGCGCCTGTGAAAGCGCTTCCAAGGAAGGGTGCTGGCTAGCAACAGCTTTCAGTGCTGGCACTTTTCATCTCTGAGCAATTGCTTGACGTTTGCAATTTCTCACCTGAGCTCTCTTTAGAGTGCGCGAGAGGATGAGCAGAAGATTAGGTGGCTAGAGAAGCCCAGAGCCCCAGTGTTCTTAGGGCTACAAAAGCACTTCCAAGGAAGGGTGCTGGCTAGCAAGAGCTTTCAGTGCTGGCACTTTTCATCTCTGAGCAATTGCTCGACGTTTGCAATCTCTCAGCTCGTGTCTACGAGACAGAGAGATAGTGACCGTGACGTTTGGTGGCTAGAGAAGCGCAAAGCCCCACTGTTGCTGCGGCTGTGAAAGCGCTTCCAAGGAAGGGTGCTGGCTAGCAAGAGCTTTCAGTGCTGACACTTTTCATCTCTGAGCAATTGCTCGACGTTTGCAATTTCTCACCTGAGCTCTCTTTAGAGTGCGCGAGAGGATGAGCAGAATATTAGGTGGCCAGAGAAGCCCAGAGCCCCAGTGTTCTTAGGCCTACAAAAGCGCTTCCAAGGAAGGGTGCTGGCTAGCAACAGCTTTCAGTGCTGGCACTTTTCATCTCTGAGCAATTGCTCGACCTTTGCAATCTCTCAGCTCGTGTCTACGAGACAGAGAGATAGTGACCGTGACGTTTGGTGGGTAGAGAAGCGCAAAGCCCCAGTGTTGCTGCGCCTGTGAAAGCGCTTCCAAGGAAGGGTGCTGGCTAGCAAGAGCTTTCAGTGCTGGCACTTTTCATCTCTGAGCAATTGCTCGACGTTTGCAATTTCTCACCTGAGCTCTCTTTAGAGCGCACGAGAGGACGAGCAGAAGATTAGTTGGCTAGAGAAGCCCAGAGCCCCAGTGGTCTTAGGGCTACAAAAGCACTTCCAAGGAAGGGTGCTGGCTAGCAAGAGCTTTCAGTGCTGGCACTTTTCATCTCTGAGCAATTGCTCGACCTTTGCAATTTCTCACATGAGCTCTCTTTAGACTGCGCGAGAGGATGAGCAGAAGATTAAGTGGCTGGAGAAGCCCAGAGCCCCAGTGTTCTTAGGGCTACAAAAGCGCTTCCAAGGAAGGGGGCTGGCTAGCAACAGCTTTCAGTGCTGGCACTTTTCATCTCTGAGCAATTGCTCGACGTTTGCAATCTCTCAGCTCGTGTCTATGAGACGGAAAGAGAATGACCGTGACGTTTGGTGGGTAGAGAAGCGCAAAGCCCCAGTGTTACTTCGCCTGTGAAAGCACTTCCAAGGAAGGGTGCTGGCTAGCAACAGTTTTCAGTGCTGGCACTTTTCATCTCTGAGCAATTGCTCGACGTTTGCAATCTCTCAGCTCGTGTCTATGAGACGGAGAGATAGTGACCGTGGCCTTTGGTGGGTAGAGAAGCGCAAAGCCCCAGTGTTGCTGCGCCTGTGAAAGCGCTTCCAAGGAAGGGTGCTGGCTAGCAAGAGCTTTCAGTGCTGGCACTTTTCATCTCTGAGCAATTGCTCGACGTTTGCAATTTCTCAGCTCGTGTCTACGAGATGGAAAGAGAATGACCGTGACGTTTGGTGGCTAGAGAAGCGCAAAGCCCCAGTGTTGCTGCGCCTGTGAAAGCGCTTCCAAGGAAGGGTGCTGGCTAGCAACAGTTTTCAGTGCTGGCACTTTTCATCTCTGAGCAATTGCTCGACGTTTGCAATTTCTCACCTGAGCTCTCTTTAGACTGCGCGAGAGGATGAGCAGAAGATTAGGTGGCTAGAGAAGCCCAGAGCCCCAGTGTGCTTAGGCCTACAAAAGCACTTCCAAGGAAGGGTGCTGGCTAGCAAGAGCTTTCAGTGCTGGCACTTTTCATCTCTGAGCAATTGCTCGACGTTTGCAATCTCTCAGCTCGTGTCTACGAGACAGAGAGATAGTGACCGTGACGTTTGGTGTCTAGAGAAGCGCAAAGCCCCAGTGTTGCTGCGCCTGTGAAAGCGCTTCCAAGGAAGGGTGCTGGCTAGCAAGAGCTTTCAGTGCTGACACTTTTCATCTCTGAGCAATTGCTCGACCTTTGCAATTTCTCACCTGAGCTCTCTTTAGAGTGCGCGAGAGGATGAGCAGAAGATTAGGTGGCCAGAGAAGCCCAGAGCCCCAGTGTTCTTAGGCCTACAAAAGCGCTTCCAAGGAAGGGTGCTGGCTAGCAAGAGCTTTCAGTGCTGGCACTTTTCATCTCTGAGCAATTGCTCGACGTTTGCAATTTCTCAGCTCGTGTCTACGAGACGGAGAGATAGTGACCGTGACGTTTGGTGGGTAGAGAAGCGCAAAGCCCCAGTGTTGCTGCGCCTGTGAAAGCGCTTCCAAGGAATGCTGCTGGCTAGCAACAGCTTTCAGTGCTGGCACTTTTCATCTCTGAGCAATTGCTCGACATTTGCAATTTCTCACCTCAGCTCTCTTTAGAGCGCACGAGAGGACGAGCAGAAGATTAGGTGGCTAGAGAAGCCCAGAGCCCCAGTGTTCTTAGGGCTACAAAAGCACTTCCAAGGAAGGGTGCTGGCTAGCAAGAGCTTTCAGTGCTGGCACTTTTCATCTCTGAGCAATTGCTCGACGTTTGCAATCTCTCAGCTCGTGTCTATGAGACGGAAAGAGAATGACCGTGACGTTTGGTGGGTAGAGAAGCGCAAAGCCCCAGTGTTACTTCGCCTGTGAAAGCGCTTCCAAGGAAGGGTGCTGGCTAGCAACAGTTTTCAGTGCTGGCACTTTTCATCTCTGAGCAATTGCTCGACCTTTGCAATTTCTCACCTGAGCTCTCTTTAGAGTGCGCGAGAGGATGAGCAGAAGATTAGGTGGCTAGAGAAGCCCAGAGCCCCACTGTTCTTAGGCCTACAAAAGCACTACCAAGGAAGGGTGCTGGCTAGCAAGAGCTTTCAGTGCTGGCACTTTTCATCTCTGAGCAATTGCTCGACCTTTGCAATTTCTCACCTGAGGTCTCTTTAGAGTGCGCGAGAGGATGAGCAGAAGATTAGGTGGCCAGAGAAGCCCAGAGCCCCAGTGTTCTTAGGCCTACAAAAGCGCTTCCAAGGAAGGGTGCTGGCTAGCAACAGCTTTCAGTGCTGGCACGTTTCATCTCTGAGCAATTGCTCGACGTTTGCAATTTCTCAGCTCGTGTCTACGAGACGGAGAGATAGTGACCGTGACGTTTGGTGGCTAGAGAAGCGCAAAGCCCCAGTGTTGCTGCGCCTGTGAAAGCGCTTCCAAGGAAGGGTGCTGGCTAGCAACAGCTTTCAGTGCTGGCACTTTTCATCTCTGAGCAATTGCTCGACGTTTGCAATTTCTCACCTCAGCTCTCTTTAGAGCGCACGAGAGGACGAGCAGAAGATTAGGTGGCTAGAGAAGCCCAGAGCCCCAGTGTTCTTAGGGCTACAAAAGCGCTTCCAAGGAAGGGTGCTGGCTAGCAACAGTTTTCAGTGCTGGCACTTTTCATCTCTGAGCAATTGCTCGACCTTTGCAATCTCTCAGCTCGTGTCTATGAGACGGCGAGATAGTGACCGTGGCCTTTGGTGGGTAGAGAAGCGCAAAGCCCCAGTGTTGCTGCGCCTGTGAAAGCGCTTCCAAGGAAGGGTGCTGGCTAGCAAGAGCTTTCAGTGCTGGCACTTTTCATCTCTGAGCAATTGCTCGACCTTTGCAATTTCTCACCTGAGCTCTCTTTAGAGTGCGCGAGAGGATGAGCAGAAGATTAGGTGGCTAGAGAAGCCCAGAGCCCCAGTGTTCTTAGGCCTACAAAAGCGCTTCCAAGGAAGGGTGCTGGCTAGCAAGAGCTTTCAGTGCTGACACTTTTCATCTCTGAGCAATTGCTCGACGTTTGCAATCTCTCAGCTCGTGTCTACGAGATGGAAAGAGAATGACCGTGACGTTTGGTGGGTAGAGAAGCGCAAAGCCCCAGTGTTGCTGCGCCTGTGAAAGCGCTTCCAAGGAAGGGTGCTGGCTAGCAACAGCTTTCAGTGCTGGCACTTTTCATCTCTGAGCAATTGCTGGACGTTTGCAATTTCTCACCTGAGCTCTCTTTAGACTGCGCGAGAGGATGAGCAGAAGATTAGGTGGCTAGAGAAGCCCAGAGCCCCAGTGTTCTTAGGGCTACAAGAGCGTTTCCAAGGAAGGGTGCTGGCTAGCAAGAGCTTTCAGTGCTGGCACTTTTCATCTCTGAGCAATTGCTCGACGTTTGCAATCTCTCAGCTCGTGTCTACGAGACAGAGAGATAGTGACCGTGACGTTTGGTGGCTAGAGAAGCGCAAAGCCCCACTGTTGCTGCGGCTGTGAAAGCGCTTCCAAGGAAGGGTGCTGGCTAGCAAGAGCTTTCAGTGCTGACACTTTTCATCTCTGAGCAATTGCTCGACGTTTGCAATTTCTCACCTGAGCTCTCTTTAGAGTGCGCGAGAGGATGAGCAGAATATTAGGTGGCCAGAGAAGCCCAGAGCCCCAGTGTTCTTAGGCCTACAAAAGCGCTTCCAAGGAAGGGTGCTGGCTAGCAAGAGCTTTCAGTGCTGGCACTTTTCATCTCTGAGCAATTGCTCGACCTTTGCAATCTCTCAGCTCGTGTCTACGAGACAGAGAGATAGTGACCGTGACTTTTGGTGGGTAGAGAAGCGCAAAGCCCCAGTGTTGCTGCGCCTGTGAAAGCGCTTCCAAGGAAGGGTGCTGGCTAGCAAGAGCTTTCAGTGCTGGCACTTTTCATCTCTGAGCAATTGCTCGACGTTTGCAATTTCTCACCTGAGCTCTCTTTAGAGCGCACGAGAGGACGAGCAGAAGATTAGTTGGCTAGAGAAGCCCAGAGCCCCAGTGGTCTTAGGGCTACAAAAGCACTTCCAAGGAAGGGTGCTGGCTAGCAAGAGCTTTCAGTGCTGGCACTTTTCATCTCTGAGCAATTGCTCGACCTTTGCAATTTCTCACCTGAGCTCTCTTTAGACTGCGCGAGAGGATGAGCAGAAGATTAAGTGGCTGGAGAAGCCCAGAGCCCCAGTGTTCTTAGGGCTACAAAAGCGCTTCCAAGGAAGGGTGCTGGCTAGCAAGAGCTTTCAGTGCTGGCACTTTTCATCTCTGAGCAATTGCTCGACGTTTGCAATCTCTCAGCTCGTGTCTATGAGACGGAAAGAGAATGACCGTGACGTTTGGTGGGTAGAGAAGCGCAAAGCCCCAGTGTTACTTCGCCTGTGAAAGCACTTCCAAGGAAGGGTGCTGGCTAGCAACAGTTTTCAGTGCTGGCACTTTTCATCTCTGAGCAATTGCTCGACGTTTGCAATCTCTCAGCTCGTGTCTATGAGACGGAGAGATAGTGACCGTGGCCTTTGGTGGGTAGAGAAGCGCAAAGCCCCAGTGTTGCTGCGCCTGTGAAAGCGCTTCCAAGGAAGGGTGCTGGCTAGCAAGAGCTTTCAGTGCTGACACTTTTCATCTCTGAGCAATTGCTCGACATTTGATATTTCTCACCTCAGCTCTCTTTAGACTGCGCGAGAGGATGAGCAGAAGATTAGGTGGCTAGAGAAGCCCAGAGCCCCAGTGTTCTTAGGCCTACAAAAGCACTACCAAGGAAGGGTGCTGGCTAGCAAGAGCTTTCAGTGCTGGCACTTTTCATCTCTGAGCAATTGCTCGACCTTTGCAATTTCTCACCTGAGCTCTCTTTAGAGTGCGCGAGAGGATGAGCAGAAGATGAGGTGGCCAGAGAAGCCCAGAGCCCCAGTGTTCTTAGGCCTACAAAAGCGCTTCCAAGGAAGGGTGCTGGCTAGCAACAGCTTTCAGTGCTGGCACTTTTCATCTCTGAGCAATTGCTCGACGTTTGCAATCTCTCAGCTCGTGTCTACGAGACGGAGAGATAGTGACCGTGACGTTTGGTGGGTAGAGAAGCGCAAAGCCCCAGTGTTGCTGCGCCTGTGAAAGCGCTTCCAAGGAAGGGTGCTGGCTAGCAAGAGCTTTCAGTGCTGGCACTTTTCATCTCTGAGCAATTGCTCGACGTTTGCAATCTCTCAGCTCGTGTCTACGAGATGGAAAGAGAATGACCGTGACGTTTGGTGGGTAGAGAAGCGCAAAGCCCCAGTGTTGCTGCGCCTGTGAAAGCGCTTCCAAGGAAGGGTGCTGGCTAGCAACAGTTTTCAGTGCTGGCACTTTTCATCTCTGAGCAATTGCTCGACCTTTGCAATTTCTCACCTGAGCTCTCTTTAGACTGCGCGAGAGGATGAGCAGAAGATTAGGTGGCTAGAGAAGCCCAGAGCCCCAGTGTGCTTAGGCCTACAAAAGCACTTCCAAGGAAGGGTGCTGGCTAGCAAGAGCTTTCAGTGCTGGCACTTTTCATCTCTGAGCAATTGCTCGACGTTTGCAATCTCTCAGCTCGTGTCTACGAGACAGAGAGATAGTGACCGTGACGTTTGGTGGGTAGAGAAGCGCAAAGCCCCACTGTTGCTGCGCCTGTGAAAGCGCTTCCAAGGAAGGGTGCTGGCTAGCAACAGCTTTCAGTGCTGACACTTTTCATCTCTGAGCAATTGCTCGACGTTTGCAATTTCTCACCTGAGCTCTCTTTAGAGTGTGCGAGAGGATGAGCAGAAGATTAGGTGGCCAGAGAAGCCCAGAGCCCCAGTGTTCTTAGGCCTACAAAAGCGCTTCCAAGGAAGGGTGCTGGCTAGCAACAGCTTTCAGTGCTGGCACTTTTCATCTCTGAGCAATTGCTCGACCTTTGCAATTTCTCAGCTCGTGTCTACGAGACGGAGAGATAGTGACCGTGACCTTTGGTGGGTAGAGAAGCGCAAAGCCCCAGTGTTGCTGCGCCTGTGAAAGCGCTTCCAAGGAAGGGTGCTGGCTAGCAACAGCTTTCAGTGCTGGCACTTTTCATCTCTGAGCAATTGCTCGACCTTTGCAATTTCTCACCTGAGCTCTCTTTAGAGCGCACGAGAGGATGAGCAGAAGATTAGGTGGCTACAGAAGCCCAGAGCCCCTGTGTTCTTAGGGCTACAAAAGCGCTTCCAAGGAAGGGTGCTGGCTAGCAACAGCTTTCAGTGCTGGCACTTTTCATCTCTGAGCAATTGCTCGACGTTTGATATTTCTCACCTGAGCTCTCTTTAGACTGCGCGAGAGGATGAGCAGAAGATTAGGTGGCTAGAGAAGCCCAGAGCCCCAGTGTTCTTAGGCCTACAAAAGCACTTCCAAGGAAGGGTGCTGGCTAGCAAGAGCTTTCAGTGCTGGCACTTTTCATCTCTGAGCAATTGCTCGACGTTTGCAATCTCTCACCTCGTGTCTACGAGATGGAAAGAGAATGACCGTGACGTTTGGTGGGTAGAGAAGCGCAAAGCCCCAGTGTTGCTGCGCCTGTGAAAGCGCTTCCAAGGAAGGGTGCTGGCTAGCAGGAGCTTTCAGTGCTGGCACTTTTCATCTCTGAGCAATTGCTCGACGTTTGCAATTTCTCACCTGAGCTCTCTTTAGAGTGCGCGAGAGGATGAGCAGAAGATTAGGTGGCTAGAGAAACACAGAGCCCCAGTGTTCTTAGGGCTACAAAAGCACTTCCAAGGAAGGGTGCTGGCTAGCAACAGCTTTCAGTGCTGGCACTTTTCATCTCTGAGCAATTGCTCGACGTTTGCAATTTCTCACCTGAGCTCTCTTTAGAGTGCGCGAGAGGATGAGCAGAAGATTAGGTGGCTAGAGAAGCCCAGAGCCCCAGTGTTCTTAGGCCTACAAAAGCGCTTCCAAGGAAGGGTGCTGGCTAGCAAGAGCTTTCAGTGCTGGCACTTTTCATCTCTGAGCAATTGCTCGACGTTTGCAATTTCTCACCTGAGCTCTCTTTAGACTGCGCGAGAGGATGAGCAGAAGATTAGGTGGCTAGAGAAGCCCAGAGCCCCAGTGTGCTTAGGCCTACAAAAGCGCTTCCAAGGAAGGGTGCTGGCTAGCAACAGCTTTCAGTGCTGGCACTTTTCATCTCTGAGCAATTGCTCGACGTTTGCAATTTCTCAGCTCGTGTCTACGAGACGGAGAGATAGTGACCGTGACGTTTGGTGGGTAGAGAAGCGCAAAGCCCCAGTGTTGCTGCGCCTGTGAAAGCGCTTCCAAGGAATGCTGCTGGCTAGCAACAGCTTTCAGTGCTGGCACTTTTCATCTCTGAGCAATTGCTCGACATTTGCAATTTCTCACCTCAGCTCTCTTTAGAGCGCACGAGAGGACGAGCAGAAGATTAGGTGGCTAGAGAAGCCCAGAGCCCCAGTGTTCTTAGGGCTACAAAAGCACTTCCAAGGAAGGGTGCTGGCTAGCAAGAGCTTTCAGTGCTGGCACTTTTCATCTCTGAGCAATTGCTCGACGTTTGCAATGTCTCAGCTCGTGTCTATGAGACGGAAAGAGAATGACCGTGACGTTTGGTGGGTAGAGAAGCGCAAAGCCCCAGTGTTACTTCGCCTGGGAAAGCGCTTCCAAGGAAGGGTGCTGGCTAGCAACAGTTTTCAGTGCTGGCACTTTTCATCTCTGAGCAATTGCTCGACGTTTGCAATCTCTCAGCTCGTGTCTATGAGACGGAGAGATAGTGACCGTGGCCTTTGGTGGCTAGAGAAGCGCAAAGCCCCAGTGTTGCTGCGCCTGTGAAAGCGCTTCCAAGGAAGGGTGCTGGCTAGCAAGAGCTTTCAGTGCTGACACTTTTCATCTCTGAGCAATTGCTCGACCTTTGCAATTTCTCACCTGAGCTCTCTTTAGACTGCGCGAGAGGATGAGCAGAAGATTAGGTGGCTAGAGAAGCCCAGAGCCCCACTGTTCTTAGGCCTACAAAAGCACTACCAAGGAAGGGTGCTGGCTAGCAAGAGCTTTCAGTGCTGGCACTTTTCATCTCTGAGCAATTGCTCGACCTTTGCAATTTCTCACCTGAGCTCTCTTTAGAGTGCGCGAGAGGATGAGCAGAAGATTAGGTGGCCAGAGAAGCCCAGAGCCCCACTGTTCTTAGGCCTACAAAAGCGCTTCCAAGGAAGGGTGCTGGCTAGCAAGAGCTTTCAGTGCTGGCACGTTTCATCTCTGAGCAATTGCTCGACGTTTGCAATTTCTCAGCTCGTGTCTACGAGACGGAGAGATAGTGACCGTGACGTTTGGTGGCTAGAGAAGCGCAAAGCCCCAGTGTTGCTGCGCCTGTGAAAGCGCTTCCAAGGAATGCTGCTGGCTAGCAACAGCTTTCAGTGCTGGCACTTTTCATCTCTGAGCAATTGCTCGACGTTTGCAATTTCTCACCTCAGCTCTCTTTAGAGCGCACGAGAGGACGAGCAGAAGATTAGGTGGCTAGAGAAGCCCAGAGCCCCAGTGTTCTTAGGGCTACAAAAGCGCTTCCAAGGAAGGGTGCTGGCTAGCAACAGTTTTCAGTGCTGGCACTTTTCATCTCTGAGCAATTGCTCGACCTTTGCAATCTCTCAGCTCGTGTCTAAGAGACGGCGAGATAGTGACCGTGGCCTTTGGTGGGTAGAGAAGCGCAAAGCCCCAGTGTTGCTGCGCCTGTGAAAGCGCTTCCAAGGAAGGGTGCTGGCTAGCAAGAGCTTTCAGTGCTGGCACTTTTCATCTCTGAGCAATTGCTCGACGTTTGCAATTTCTCACCTGAGCTCTCTTTAGAGTGCGCGAGAGGATGAGCAGAAGATTAGGTGGCTAGAGAAGCCCAGAGCCCCAGTGTTCTTAGGCCTACAAAAGCGCTTCCAAGGAAGGGTGCTGGCTAGCAAGAGCTTTCAGTGCTGACACTTTTCATCTCTGAGCAATTGCTCGACGTTTGCAATCTCTCAGCTCGTGTCTACGAGATGGAAAGAGAATGACCGTGACGTTTGGTGGGTAGAGAAGCGCAAAGCCCCAGTGTTGCTGCGCCTGTGAAAGCGCTTCCAAGGAAGGCTGCTGGCTAGCAACAGCTTTCAGTGCTGGCACTTTTCATCTCTGAGCAATTGCTTGACGTTTGCAATTTCTCACCTGAGCTCTCTTTAGAGTGCGCGAGAGGATGAGCAGAAGATTAGGTGGCTAGAGAAGCCCAGAGCCCCAGTGTTCTTAGGGCTACAAAAGCACTTCCAAGGAAGGGTGCTGGCTAGCAAGAGCTTTCAGTGCTGGCACTTTTCATCTCTGAGCAATTGCTCGACGTTTGCAATCTCTCAGCTCGTGTCTACGAGACAGAGAGATAGTGACCGTGACGTTTGGTGGCTAGAGAAGCGCAAAGCCCCACTGTTGCTGCGGCTGTGAAAGCGCTTCCAAGGAAGGGTGCTGGCTAGCAAGAGCTTTCAGTGCTGACACTTTTCATCTCTGAGCAATTGCTCGACGTTTGCAATTTCTCACCTGAGCTCTCTTTAGAGTGCGCGAGAGGATGAGCAGAATATTAGGTGGCCAGAGAAGCCCAGAGCCCCAGTGTTCTTAGGCCTACAAAAGCGCTTCCAAGGAAGGGTGCTGGCTAGCAACAGCTTTCAGTGCTGGCACTTTTCATCTCTGAGCAATTGCTCGACCTTTGCAATCTCTCAGCTCGTGTCTACGAGACAGAGAGATAGTGACCGTGACGTTTGGTGGGTAGAGAAGCGCAAAGCCCCAGTGTTGCTGCGCCTGTGAAAGCGCTTCCAAGGAAGGGTGCTGGCTAGCAAGAGCTTTCAGTGCTGGCACTTTTCATCTCTGAGCAATTGCTCGACGTTTGCAATTTCTCACCTGAGCTCTCTTTAGAGCGCACGAGAGGACGAGCAGAAGATTAGTTGGCTAGAGAAGCCCAGAGCCCCAGTGGTCTTAGGGCTACAAAAGCACTTCCAAGGAAGGGTGCTGGCTAGCAAGAGCTTTCAGTGCTGGCACTTTTCATCTCTGAGCAATTGCTCGACCTTTGCAATTTCTCACATGAGCTCTCTTTAGACTGCGCGAGAGGATGAGCAGAAGATTAAGTGGCTGGAGAAGCCCAGAGCCCCAGTGTTCTTAGGGCTACAAAAGCGCTTCCAAGGAAGGGGGCTGGCTAGCAACAGCTTTCAGTGCTGGCACTTTTCATCTCTGAGCAATTGCTCGACGTTTGCAATCTCTCAGCTCGTGTCTATGAGACGGAAAGAGAATGACCGTGACGTTTGGTGGGTAGAGAAGCGCAAAGCCCCAGTGTTACTTCGCCTGTGAAAGCACTTCCAAGGAAGGGTGCTGGCTAGCAACAGTTTTCAGTGCTGGCACTTTTCATCTCTGAGCAATTGCTCGACGTTTGCAATCTCTCAGCTCGTGTCTATGAGACGGAGAGATAGTGACCGTGGCCTTTGGTGGGTAGAGAAGCGCAAAGCCCCAGTGTTGCTGCGCCTGTGAAAGCGCTTCCAAGGAAGGGTGCTGGCTAGCAAGAGCTTTCAGTGCTGACACTTTTCATCTCTGAGCAATTGCTCGACATTTGATATTTCTCACCTCAGCTCTCTTTAGACTGCGCGAGAGGATGAGCAGAAGATTAGGTGGCTAGAGAAGCCCAGAGCCCCAGTGTTCTTAGGCCTACAAAAGCACTACCAAGGAAGGGTGCTGGCTAGCAAGAGCTTTCAGTGCTGGCACTTTTCATCTCTGAGCAATTGCTCGACCTTTGCAATTTCTCACCTGAGCTCTCTTTAGAGTGCGCGAGAGGATGAGCAGAAGATTAGGTGGCCAGAGAAGCCCAGAGCCCCAGTGTTCTTAGGCCTACAAAAGCGCTTCCAAGGAAGGGTGCTGGCTAGCAAGAGCTTTCAGTGCTGGCACTTTTCATCTCTGAGCAATTGCTCGACGTTTGCAATCTCTCAGCTCGTGTCTACGAGACGGAGAGATAGTGACCGTGACGTTTGGTGGGTAGAGAAGCGCAAAGCCCCAGTGTTGCTGCGCCTGTGAAAGCGCTTCCAAGGAAGGGTGCTGGCTAGCAAGAGCTTTCAGTGCTGGCACTTTTCATCTCTGAGCAATTGCTCGACGTTTGCAATCTCTCAGCTCGTGTCTACGAGATGGAAAGAGAATGACCGTGACGTTTGGTGGGTAGAGAAGCGCAAAGCCCCAGTGTTGCTGCGCCTGTGAAAGCGCTTCCAAGGAAGGGTGCTGGCTAGCAACAGTTTTCAGTGCTGGCACTTTTCATCTCTGAGCAATTGCTCGACCTTTGCAATTTCTCACGTGAGCTCTCTTTAGACTGCGCGAGAGGATGAGCAGAAGATTAGGTGGCTAGAGAAGCCCAGAGCCCCAGTGTGCTTAGGCCTACAAAAGCACTTCCAAGGAAGGGTGCTGGCTAGCAACAGCTTTCAGTGCTGGCACTTTTCATCTCTGAGCAATTGCTCGACGTTTGCAATCTCTCAGCTCGTGTCTACGAGACAGAGAGATAGTGACCGTGACGTTTGGTGGGTAGAGAAGCGCAAAGCCCCACTGTTGCTGCGCCTGTGAAAGCGCTTCCAAGGAAGGGTGCTGGCTAGCAACAGCTTTCAGTGCTGACACTTTTCATCTCTGAGCAATTGCTCGACGTTTGCAATTTCTCACCTGAGCTCTCTTTAGAGTGCGCGAGAGGATGAGCAGAAGATTAGGTGGCCAGAGAAGCCCAGAGCCCCAGTGTTCTTAGGCCTACAAAAGCGCTTCCAAGGAAGGGTGCTGGCTAGCAACAGCTTTCAGTGCTGGCACTTTTCATCTCTGAGCAATTGCTCGACCTTTGCAATTTCTCAGCTCGTGTCTACGAGACGGAGAGATAGTGACCGTGACCTTTGGTGGGTAGAGAAGCGCAAAGCCCCAGTGTTGCTGCGCCTGTGAAAGCGCTTCCAAGGAAGGGTGCTGGCTAGCAACAGCTTTCAGTGCTGGCACTTTTCATCTCTGAGCAACTGCTCGACCTTTGCAATTTCTCACCTGAGCTCTCTTTAGAGCGCACGAGAGGATGAGCAGAAGATTAGGTGGCTACAGAAGCCCAGAGCCCCTGTGTTCTTAGGGCTACAAAAGCGCTTCCAAGGAAGGGTGCTGGCTAGCAACAGCTTTCAGTGCTGGCACTTTTCATCTCTGAGCAATTGCTCGACGTTTGATATTTCTCACCTGAGCTCTCTTTAGACTGCGCGAGAGGATGAGCAGAAGATTAGGTGGCTAGAGAAGCCCAGAGCCCCAGTGTTCTTAGGCCTACAAAAGCACTTCCAAGGAAGGGTGCTGGCTAGCAACAGCTTTCAGTGCTGGCACTTTTCATCTCTGAGCAATTGCTCGACGTTTGCAATCTCTCACCTCGTGTCTACGAGATGGAAAGAGAATGACCGTGACGTTTGGTGGGTAGAGAAGCGCAAAGCCCCAGTGTTGCTGCGCCTGTGAAAGCGCTTCCAAGGAAGGGTGCTGGCTAGCAGGAGCTTTCAGTGCTGGCACTTTTCATCTCTGAGCAATTGCTCGACGTTTGCAATTTCTCACCTGAGCTCTCTTTAGAGTGCGCGAGAGGATGAGCAGAAGATTAGGTGGCTAGAGAAGCCCAGAGCCCCAGTGTTCTTAGGGCTACAAAAGCACTTCCAAGGAAGGGTGCTGGCTAGCAACAGCTTTCAGTGCTGGCACTTTTCATCTCTGAGCAATTGCTCGACGTTTGCAATTTCTCACCTGAGCTCTCTTTAGAGTGCGCGAGAGGATGAGCAGAAGATTAGGTGGCTAGAGAAGCCCAGAGCCCCAGTGTTCTTAGGCCTACAAAAGCGCTTCCAAGGAAGGGTGCTGGCTAGCAAGAGCTTTCAGTGCTGGCACTTTTCATCTCTGAGCAATTGCTCGACGTTTGCAATTTCTCACCTGAGCTCTCTTTAGAGTGCGCGAGAGGATGAGCAGAAGATGAGGTGGCTGGAGAAGCCCAGAGCCCCAGTGTTCTTAGGCCTACAAAACCGCTTCCAAGGAAGGGGGCTGGCTAGCAAGAGCTTTCAGTGCTGGCACTTTTCATCTCTGAGCAATTGCTCGACCTTTGCAATCTCTCAGCTCGTGTCTACGAGACGGAGAGATAGTGACCGTGATGTTTGGTGGCTACAGAAGCGCAAAGCCCCGGTGTTGCTGCACCTGTGAAAGCGCTTCCAAGGAAGGGTGCTGGCTAGCAACAGCTTTCAGTGCTGGCACTTTTCATCTCTGAGCAATTGCTCGACATTTGCAATTTCTCACCTGAGCTCTCTTTAGACTGCGCGAGAGGATGAGCAGAAGATTAGGTGGCTAGAGAAACACAGAGCCCCAGTGTTCTTAGGCCTACAAAAGCACTTCCAAGGAAGGGTGCTGGCTAGCAACAGCTTTCAGTGCTGGCACTTTTCATCTCTGAGCAATTGCTCGACGTTTGCAATTTCTCAGCTCGTGTCTACGAGACAGAGAGATAGTGAGCGTGACGTTTGGTGGCTAGAGAAGCGCAAAGCCCCAGTGCTACTGCGCCTGTGAAAGCGATTCCAAGGAAGGGTGCTGGCTAGCAAGAGCTTTCAGTGCTGGCACTTTTCATCTCTGAGCAATTGCTCGACGTTTGCAATTTCTCACCTGAGCTCTCTTTAGAGTGCGCGAGAGGATGAGCAGAAGATTAGGTGGCTAGAGAAGCCCAGAGCCCCTGTGTTCTAAGGGCTACAAGAGCGTTTCCAAGGAAGGGTGCCGGCTAGCAAGAGCTTTCAGTGCTGGCACTTTTCATCTCTGAGCAATTGCTCGACGTTTGCAATTTCTCACCTGAGCTCTCTTTAGAGTGCGCGAGAGGATGAGCAGAAGATTAGGTGGCTACAGAAGCCCAGAGCCCCACTGTTCTTAGGCCTACAAAAGCGCTTCCAAGGAAGGGTGCTGGCTAGCAACAGCTTTCAGTGCTGGCACTTTTCATCTCTGAGCAATTGCTCGACGTTTGCAATCTCTCACCTCGTGTCTACGAGACAGAGAGATAGTGACCGTGACGTTTGGTGGGTAGAGAAGCGCAAAGCCCCAGTGTTGCTGCGCCTGTGAAAGTGCTTCCAAGGAAGGGTGCTGGCTAGCAAGAGCTTTCAGTGCTGGCACTTTTCATCTCTGAGCAATTGCTCGACGTTTGCAATCTCTCAGCTCGTGTCTATGAGACGGAAAGAGAATGACCGTGACGTTTGGTGTCTAGAGAAGCGCAAAGCCCCAGTGTTGCTGCGCCTGTGAAAGCGCTTCCAAGGAAGGGTGCTGGCTAGCAACAGCTTTCAGTGCTGACACTTTTCATCTCTGAGCAATTGCTCGACGTTTGCAATCTCTCAGCTCGTGTCTACGAGACGGAGAGATAGTGACCGTGACGTTTGGTGGCTAGAGAAGCGCAAAGCCCCAGTGTTACTGCGCCTGTGAAAGCGCTTCCAAGGAAGGGTGCTGGCTAGCAACAGCTTTCAGTGCTGGCACTTTTCATCTCTGAGCAATTGCTCGACCTTTGCAATCTCTCAGCTCGTGTCTACGAGACGGAGAGATAGTGACCGTGACGTTTGGTGGGTAGAGAAGCGCAAACCCCAGTGTTGCTGCGCCTGTGAAAGCGCTTCCAAGGAAGGGTGCTGGCTAGCAAGAGCTTTCAGTGCTGGCACTTTTCATCTCTGAGCAATTGCTCGACGTTTGCAATCTCTCAGCTCGTGTCTACGAGATGGAAAGAGAATGACCGTGACGTTTGGTGGGTAGAGAAGCGCAAAGCCCCAGTGTTGCTGCGCCTGTGAAAGCGCTTCCAAGGAAGGGTGCTGGCTAGCAACAGTTTTCAGTGCTGGCACTTTTCATCTCTGAGCAATTGCTCGACCTTTGCAATTTCTCACGTGAGCTCTCTTTAGACTGCGCGAGAGGATGAGCAGAAGATTAGGTGGCTAGAGAAGCCCAGAACCCCAGTGTGCTTAGGCCTACAAAAGCACTTCCAAGGAAGGGTGCTGGCTAGCAACAGCTTTCAGTGCTGGCACTTTTCATCTCTGAGCAATTGCTCGACGTTTGCAATTTCTCAGCTCGTGTCTACGAGACGGAGAGATAGTGACCGTGACGTTTGGTGGGTAGAGAAGCGCAAAGCCCCAGTGTTGCTGCGCCTGTGAAAGCGCTTCCAAGGAAGGGTGCTGGCTAGCAAGAGCTTTCAGTGCTGGCACTTTTCATCTCTGAGCAATTGCTCGACGTTTGATATTTCTCACCTGAGCTCTCTTTAGAGTGCGCGAGAGGACGAGCAGAAGATTAGGTGGCTAGAGAAGCCCAGAGCCCCAGTGTTCTTAGGCCTACAAAAGCACTACCAAGGAAGGGTGCTGGCTAGCAAGAGCTTTCAGTGCTGGCACTTTTCATCTCTGAGCAATTGCTCGACGTTTGCAATTTCTCACCTGAGCTCTCTTTAGAGTGCGCGAGAGGATGAGCAGAAGATTAGGTGGCTGGAGAAGCCCAGAGCCCCAGTGTTCTTAGGCCTACAGAAGCGCTTCCAAGGAAGGGTGCTGGCTAGCAACAGCTTTCAGTGCTGGCACTTTTCATCTCTGAGCAATTGCTCGACGTTTGCAATCTCTCAGCTCGTGTCTACGAGACGGAGAGATAGTGACCGTGACGTTTGGTGGCTACAGAAGCGCAAAGCCCCGGTGTTGCTGCACCTGTGAAAGCGCTTCCAAGGAAGGGTGCTGGCTAGCAACAGCTTTCAGTGCTGGCACTTTTCATCTCTGAGCAATTGCTCGACCTTTGCAATTTCTCACCTGAGCTCTCTTTGGACTGCACGAGAGGATGAGCAGAAGATTAGGTGGCTAGAGAAACACAGAGCCCCAGTGTTCTTAGGCCTACAAGAGCGTTTCCAAGGAAGGGTGCTGGCTAGCAAGAGCTTTCAGTGCTGGCACTTTTCATCTCTGAGCAATTGCTCGACGTTTGGAATCTCTCAGCTCGTGTCTACGAGACGGAGAGATAGTGACCGTGACGTTTGGTGGGTAGAGAAGCGCAAAGCCCCAGTGTTGCTGCGCCTGTGAAAGCGCTTCCAAGGAAGGGTGCTGGCTAGCAAGAGCTTTCAGTGCTGGCACTTTTCATCTCTGAGCAATTGCTCGACCTTTGCAATTTCTCACCTGAGCTCTCTTTAGAGTGCGCGAGAGGATGAGCAGAAGATTAGGTGGCTAGAGAAGCCCAGAGCCCCAGTGTTCTTAGGCCTACAAAAGCGCTTCCAAGGAAGGGTGCTGGCTAGCAACAGCTTTCAGTGCTGGCACTTTTCATCTCTGAGCAATTGCTCGACTTTTGCAATTGCTCAGCTCGTGTCTACGAGACAGAGAGATAGTGACCGTGACATTTGGTGGCTAGAGAAGCGCAAAGCCCCAGTGTTGCTGCGCCTGTGAAAGCGCTTCCAAGGAAGGGTGCTGGCTAGCAACAGCTTTCAGTGCTGGCACTTTTCATCTCTGAGCAATTGCTTGACCTTTGCAATTTCTCACCTGAGCTCTCTTTAGAGCGCACGAGAGGATGAGCAGAAGATTAGGTGGCTAGAGAAGCCCAGAGCCCCAGTGTTCTTAGGGCTACAAAAGCGTTTCCAAGGAAGGGTGCTGGCTAGCAACAGCTTTCAGTGCTGGCACTTTTCATCTCTGAGCAATTGCTCGACATTTGCAATTTCTCACCTGAGCTCTCTTTAGAGTGCGCGAGAGGATGAGCAGAAGATTAGGTGGCTAGAGAAGCCCAGAGCCCCAGTGTTCTTAGGCCTACAAAAGCACTTCCAAGGAAGGGTGCTGGCTAGCAACAGCTTTCAGTGCTGGCACTTTTCATCTCTGAGCAATTGCTCGACGTTTGCAATCTCTCACCTCGTGTCTACGAGATGGAAAGAGAATGACCGTGACGTTTGGTGGGTAGAGAAGCGCAAAGCCCCAGTGTTGCTGCGCCTGTGAAAGCGCTTCCAAGGAAGGGTGCTGGCTAGCAACAGTTTTCAGTGCTGGCACTTTTCATCTCTGAGCAATTGCTCAACGTTTCCAATTTCTCACCTGAGCTCTCTTTAGACTGCGCGAGAGGATGAGCAGAAGATTAGGTGGCTAGAGAAGCCCAGAGCCCCAGTGTGCTTAGGCCTACAAAAGCACTTCCAAGGAAGGGTGCTGGCTAGCAAGAGCTTTCAGTGCTGGCACTTTTCATCTCTGAGCAATTGCTCGACGTTTGCAATCTCTCAGCTCGTGTCTACGAGACAGAGAGATAGTGACCGTGACGTTTGGTGGGTAGAGAAGCGCAAAGCCCCACTGTTGCTGCGCCTGTGAAAGCGCTTCCAAGGAAGGGTGCTGGCTAGCAAGAGCTTTCAGTGCTGACACTTTTCATCTCTGAGCAATTGCTCGACCTTTGCAATTTCTCACCTGAGCTCTCTTTAGACTGCGCGAGAGGATGAGCAGAAGATTAGGTGCCCAGAGAAGCCCAGAGCCCCAGTGTTCTTAGGCCTACAAAAGCGCTTCCAAGGAAGGGTGCTGGCTAGCAACAGCTTTCAGTGCTGGCACTTTTCATCTCTGAGCAATTGCTCGACGTTTGCAATTTCTCAGCTCGTGTCTACGAGACGGAGAGATAGTGACCGTGACGTTTGGTGGGTAGAGAAGCGCAAAGCCCCAGTGTTGCTGCGCCTGTGAAAGCGCTTCCAAGGAAGGGTGCTGGCTAGCAAGAGCTTTCAGTGCTGGCACTTTTCATCTCTGAGCAATTGCTCGACGTTTGATATTTCTCACCTGAGCTCTCTTTAGAGCGCACGAGAGGACGAGCAGAAGATTAGGTGGCTAGAGAAGCCCAGAGCCCCAGTGTTCTTAGGGCTACAAAAGCACTTCCAAGGAAGGGTGCTGGCTAGCAAGAGCTTTCAGTGCTGGCACTTTTCATCTCTGAGCAATTGCTCGACCTTTGCAATTTCTCACATGAGCTCTCTTTAGACTGCGCGAGAGGATGAGCAGAAGATTAGGTGGCTGGAGAAGCCCAGAGCCCCAGTGTTCTTAGGCCTACAAAAGCGCTTCCAAGGAAGGGTGCTGGCTAGCAACAGCTTTCAGTGCTGGCACTTTTCATCTCTGAGCAATTGCTCGACGTTTGCAATCTCTCAGCTCGTGTCTATGAGACGGAAAGAGAATGACCGTGACGTTTGGTGGGTAGAGAAGCGCAAAGCCCCAGTGTTACTTCGCCTGTGAAAGCACTTCCAAGGAAGGGTGCTGGCTAGCAACAGTTTTCAGTGCTGGCACTTTTCATCTCTGAGCAATTGCTCGACGTTTGCAATCTCTCAGCTCGTGTCTATGAGACGGAGAGATAGTGACCGTGGCCTTTGGTGGGTAGAGAAGCGCAAAGCCCCAGTGTTGCTGCGCCTGTGAAAGCGCTTCCAAGGAAGGGTGCTGGCTAGCAACAGCTTTCAGTGCTGGCACTTTTCATCTCTGAGCAATTGCTGGACGTTTGCAATTTCTCACCTGAGCTCTCTTTAGACTGCGCGAGAGGATGAGCAGAAGATTAGGTGGCTAGAGAAGCCCAGAGCCCCAGTGTTCTTAGGCCTACAAAAGCGCTTCCAAGGAAGGGTGCTGGCTAGCAAGAGCTTTCAGTGCTGGCACTTTTCATCTCTGAGCAATTGCTCGACGTTTGCAATTTCTCAGCTCGTGTCTACGAGATGGAAAGAGAATGACTGTGACGTTTGGTGGGTAGAAAAGCAAAAAGCCCCAGTGTTGCTGCGCCTGTGAAAGCGCTTCCAAGGAAGGGTGCTGGCTAGCAACAGCTTTCAGTGCTGGCACTTTTCATCTCTGAGCAATTGCTCGACGTTTGCAATTTCTCACCTGAGCTCTCTTTAGAGTGCGCGAGAGGATGAGCAGAAGATTAGGTGGCTAGAGAAACACAGAGTCCCAGTGTTCTTAGGCCTACAAGAGCGTTTCCAAGGAAGGGTGCTGGCTAGCAACAGTTTTCAGTGCTGGCACTTCTCATCTCTGAGCAATTGCTCGACGTTTGGAATCTCTCAGCTCGTGTCTACGAGACGGAGAGATAGTGACCGTGACCTTTGGTGGGTAGAGAAGTGCAAAGCCCCAGTGTTGCTGCGCCTGTGAAAGCGCTTCCAAGGAAGGGTGCTGGCTAGCAAGAGCTTTCAGTGCTGGCACTTTTCATCTCTGAGCAATTGCTCGACCTTTGCAATTTCTCACCTGAGCTCTCTTTAGAGTGCGCGAGAGGATGAGCAGAAGATTAGGTGGCTAGAGAAGCCCAGAGCCCCAGTGTTCTTAGGCCTACAAAAGCGCTTCCAAGGAAGGGTGCTGGCTAGCAAGAGCTTTCAGTGCTGGCACTTTTCATCTCTGAGCAATTGCTCGACGTTTGCAATCTCTCAGCTCGTGTCTACGAGACAGAGAGATAGTGACCGTGACGTTTGGTGGGTAGAGAAGCGCAAAGCCCCAGTGTTGCTGCGCCTGTGAAAGCGCTTCCAAGGAAGGGTGCTGGCTAGCAAGAGCTTTCAGTGCTGACACTTTTCATCTCTGAGCAATTGCTCGACGTTTGCAATTTCTCACCTGAGCTCTCTTTAGAGTGCGCGAGAGGATGAGCAGAAGATTAGGTGCCCAGAGAAGCCCAGAGCCCCAGTGTTCTTAGGCCTACAAAAGCGCTTCCAAGGAAGGGTGCTGGCTAGCAAGAGCTTTCAGTGCTGGCACTTTTCATCTCTGAGCAATTGCTCGACGTTTGCAATTTCTCAGCTCGTGTCTACGAGACGGAGAGATAGTGACCGTGACGTTTGGTGGGTAGAGAAGCGCAAAGCCCCAGTGTTGCTGCGCCTGTGAAAGCGCTTCCAAGGAAGGGTGCTGGCTAGCAAGAGCTTTCAGTGCTGGCACTTTTCATCTCTGAGCAATTGCTCGACGTTTGATATTTCTCACCTGAGCTCTCTTTAGAGCGCACGAGAGGACGAGCAGAAGATTAGGTGGCTAGAGAAGCCCAGAGCCCCAGTGTTCTTAGGGCTACAAAAGCACTTCCAAGGAAGGGTGCTGGCTAGCAAGAGCTTTCAGTGCTGGCACTTTTCATCTCTGAGCAATTGCTCGACCTTTGCAATTTCTCACATGAGCTCTCTTTAGACTGCGCGAGAGGATGAGCAGAAGATTAGGTGGCTGGAGAAGCCCAGAGCCCCAGTGTTCTTAGGGCTACAAAAGCGCTTCCAAGGAAGGGTGCTGGCTAGCAACAGCTTTCAGTGCTGGCACTTTTCATCTCTGAGCAATTGCTCGACGTTTGCAATCTCTCAGCTCGTGTCTATGAGACGGAAAGAGAATGACCGTGACGTTTGGTGGGTAGAGAAGCGCAAAGCCCCAGTGTTACTTCGCCTGTGAAAGCACTTCCAAGGAAGGGTGCTGGCTAGCAACAGTTTTCAGTGCTGGCACTTTTCATCTCTGAGCAATTGCTCGACGTTTGCAATCTCTCAGCTCGTGTCTATGAGACGGAGAGATAGTGACCGTGGCCTTTGGTGGGTAGAGAAGCGCAAAGCCCCAGTGTTGCTGCGCCTGTGAAAGCGCTTCCAAGGAAGGGTGCTGGCTAGCAACAGCTTTCAGTGCTGGCACTTTTCATCTCTGAGCAATTGCTGGACGTTTGCAATTTCTCACCTGAGCTCTCTTTAGAGTGCGCGAGAGGATGAGCAGAAGATTAGGTGGCTAGAGAAGGCCAGAGCCCCAGTGTTCTTAGGGCTACAAAAGCGCTTCCAAGGAAGGGTGCTGGCTAGCAAGAGCTTTCAGTGCTGGCACTTTTCATCTCTGAGCAATTGCTCGACGTTTGCAATTTCTCAGCTCGTGTCTACGAGATGGAAAGAGAATGACTGTGACGTTTGGTGGGTAGAAAAGCAAAAAGCCCCAGTGTTGCTGCGCCTGTGAAAGCGCTTCCAAGGAAGGGTGCTGGCTAGCAACAGCTTTCAGTGCTGGCACTTTTCATCTCTGAGCAATTGCTCGACGTTTGCAATTTCTCACCTGAGCTCTCTTTAGAGTGCGCGAGAGGATGAGCAGAAGATTAGGTGGCTAGAGAAACACAGAGCCCCAGTGTTCTTAGGCCTACAAGAGCGTTTCCAAGGAAGGGTGCTGGCTAGCAACAGTTTTCGGTGCTGGCACTTCTCATCTCTGAGCAATTGCTCGACGTTTGGAATCTCTCAGCTCGTGTCTACGAGACGGAGAGATAGTGACCGTGACCTTTGGTGGGTAGAGAAGTGCAAAGCCCCAGTGTTGCTGCGCCTGTGAAAGCGCTTCCAAGGAAGGGTGCTGGCTAGCAAGAGCTTTCAGTGCTGGCACTTTTCATCTCTGAGCAATTGCTCGACCTTTGCAATTTCTCACCTGAGCTCTCTTTAGAGTGCGCGAGAGGATGAGCAGAAGATTAGGTGGCTAGAGAAGCCCAGAGCCCCAGTGTTCTTAGGCCTACAAAAGCGCTTCCAAGGAAGGGTGCTGGCTAGCAAGAGCTTTCAGTGCTGGCACTTTTCATCTCTGAGCAATTGCTCGACTTTTGCAATTGCTCAGCTCGTGTCTACGAGACAGAGAGATAGTGACCGTGACATTTGGTGGCTAGAGAAGCGCAAAGCCCCAGTGTTGCTGCGCCTGTGAAAGCGCTTCCAAGGAAGGGTGCTGGCTAGCAACAGCTTTCAGTGCTGGCACTTTTCATCTCTGAGCAATTGCTCGACGTTTGCAATTTCTCACCTGAGCTCTCTTTAGAGCGCACGAGAGGATGAGCAGAAGATTAGGTGGCTACAGAAGCCCAGAGCCCCTGTGTTCTTAGGGCTACAAAAGCGCTTCCAAGGAAGGGTGCTGGCTAGCCAGAGCTTTCAGTGCTGGCACTTTTCATCTCTGAGCAATTGCTCGACGTTTGCAATTTCTCACCTGAGCTCTCTTTAGAGTGCGCGAGAAGATGAGCAGAAGATTAGGTGGCTAGAGAAACACAGAGCCCCAGTGTTCTTAGGCCTACAAGAGCGTTTCCAAGGAAGGGTGCTGGCTAGCAACAGTTTTCAGTGCTGGCACTTCTCATCTCTGAGCAATTGCTCGACGTTTGGAATCTCTCAGCTCGTGTCTACGAGACGGAGAGATAGTGACCGTGACCTTTGGTGGGTAGAGAAGTGCAAAGCCCCAGTGTTGCTGCGCCTGTGAAAGCGCTTCCAAGGAAGGGTGCTGGCTAGCAAGAGCTTTCAGTGCTGGCACTTTTCATCTCTGAGCAATTGCTCGACCTTTGCAATTTCTCACCTGAGCTCTCTTTAGAGTGCGCGAGAGGATGAGCAGAAGATTAGGTGGCTAGAGAAGCCCAGAGCCCCAGTGTTCTTAGGCCTACAAAAGCGCTTCCAAGGAAGGGTGCTGGCTAGCCAGAGCTTTCAGTGCTGGCACTTTTCATCTCTGAGCAATTGCTCGACTTTTGCAATTGCTCAGCTCGTGTCTACGAGACAGAGAGATAGTGACCGTGACATTTGGTGGCTAGAGAAGCGCAAAGCCCCAGTGTTGCTGCGCTTGTGAAAGCGCTTCCAAGGAAGGGTGCTGGCTAGCAACAGCTTTCAGTGCTGGCACTTTTCATCTCTGAGCAATTGCTCGACGTTTGCAATTTCTCACCTGAGCTCTCTTTAGAGCGCACGAGAGGATGAGCAGAAGATTAGGTGGCTACAGAAGCCCAGAGCCCCTGTGTTCTTAGGGCTACAAAAGCGCTTCCAAGGAAGGGTGCTGGCTAGCCAGAGCTTTCAGTGCTGGCACTTTTCATCTCTGAGCAATTGCTCGACGTTTGATATTTCTCACCTGAGCTCTCTTTAGAGTGCGCGAGAGGATGAGCAGAAGATTAGGTGGCTAGAGAAGCCCAGAGCCCCAGTGTTCTTAGGCCTACAAAAGCACTTCCAAGGAAGGGTGCTGGCTAGCAACAGCTTTCAGTGCTGGCACTTTTCATCGCTGAGCAATTGCTCGACGTTTGCAATCTCTCAGCTCGTGTCTACGAGATGGAAAGAGAATGACCGTGACGTTTGGTGGCTAGAGAAGCGCAAAGCCCCAGTGTTGCTGCGCCTGTGAAAGCGCTTCCAAGGAAGGGTGCTGGCTAGCAAGAGCTTTCAGTGCTGGCACTTTTCATCTCTGAGCAATTGCTCGACGTTTGCAATTTCTCACCTGAGCTCTCTTTAGAGTGCGCGAGAGGATGAGCAGAAGATTAGGTGGCTAGAGAAGCCCAGAGCCCCAGTGTTCTTAGGGCTACAAAAGCACTTCCAAGGAAGGGTGCTGGCTAGCAACAGCTTTCAGTGCTGGCACTTTTCATCTCTGAGCAATTGCTCGACCTTTGCAATTTCTCACCTGAGCTCTCTTTAGAGTGCGCGAGAGGATGAGCAGAAGATTAGGTGGCTAGAGAAGCCCAGAGCCCCAGTGTTCTTAGGCCTACAAAAGCGCTTCCAAGGAAGGGTGCTGGCTAGCAAGAGCTTTCAGTGCTGGCACTTTTCATCTCTGAGCAATTGCTCGACGTTTGCAATTTCTCACCTGAGCTCTCTTTAGAGTGCGCGAGAGGATGAGCAGAAGATGAGGTGGCTGGAGAAGCCCAGAGCCCCAGTGTTCTTAGGCCTACAAAACCGCTTCCAAGGAAGGGGGCTGGCTAGCAAGAGCTTTCAGTGCTGGCACTTTTCATCTCTGAGCAATTGCTCGACGTTTGCAATCTCTCAGCTCGTGTCTACGAGACGGAGAGATAGTGACCGTGACGTTTGGTGGCTACAGAAGCGCAAAGCCCCGGTGTTGCTGCGCCTGTGAAAGCGCTTCCAAGGAAGGGTGCTGGCTAGCAACAGCTTTCAGTGCTGGCACTTTTCATCTCTGAGCAATTGCTCGACATTTGCAATTTCTCACCTGAGGTCTCTTTAGAGTGCGCGAGAGGATGAGCAGAAGATTAGGTGGCTAGAGAAACACAGAGCCCCAGTGTTCTTAGGCCTACAAGAGCGTTTCCAAGGAAGGGTGCTGGCTAGCAACAGTTTTCAGTGCTGGCACTTCTCATCTCTGAGCAATTGCTCGACGTTTGCAATCTCTCAGCTCGTGTCTACGAGACGGAGAGATAGTGACCGTGACCTTTGGTGGGTAGAGAAGTGCAAAGCCCCAGTGTTGCTGCGCCTGTGAAAGCGCTTCCAAGGAAGGGTGCTGGCTAGCAAGAGCTTTCAGTGCTGGCACTTTTCATCTCTGAGCAATTGCTCGACCTTTGCAATTTCTCACGTGAGCTCTCTTTAGAGTGCGCGAGAGGATGAGCAGAAGATTAGGTGGCTAGAGAAGCCCAGAGCCCCAGTGTTCTTAGGCCTACAAAAGCGCTTCCAAGGAAGGGTGCTGGCTAGCAACAGCTTTCAGTGCTGGCACTTTTCATCTCTGAGCAATTGCTCGACTTTTGCAATTGCTCAGCTCATGTCTACGAGACAGAGAGATAATGACCGTGACATTTGGTGGCTAGAGAAGCGCAAAGCCCCAGTGTTGCTGCGCCTGTGAAAGCGCTTCCAAGGAAGGGTGCTGGCTAGCAACAGCTTTCAGTGCTGGCACTTTTCATCTCTGAGCAATTGCTCGACGTTTGCAATTTCTCACCTGAGCTCTCTTTAGAGCGCACGAGAGGATGAGCAGAAGATTAGGTGGCTACAGAAGCCCAGAGCCCCTGTGTTCTAAGGGCTACAAAAGCACTTCCAAGGAAGGGTGCTGGCTAGCCAGAGCTTTCAGTGCTGGCACTTTTCATCTCTGAGCAATTGCTCGACGTTTGATATTTCTCACCTGAGCTCTCTTTAGAGTGCGCGAGAGGATGAGCAGAAGATTAGGTGGCTAGAGAAGCCCAGAGCCCCAGTGTTCTTAGGCCTACAAAAGCACTTCCAAGGAAGGGTGCTGGCTAGCAACAGCTTTCAGTGCTGGCACTTTTCATCTCTGAGCAATTGCTCGACGTTTGCAATCTCTCAGCTCGTGTCTACGAGATGGAAAGAGAATGACCGTGACGTTTGGTGGCTAGAGAAGCGCAAAGCCCCAGTGTTGCTGCGCCTGTGAAAGCGCTTCCAAGGAAGGGTGCTGGCTAGCAAGAGCTTTCAGTGCTGGCACTTTTCATCTCTGAGCAATTGCTCAACGTTTGCAATTTCTCACCTGAGCTCTCTTTAGAGTGCGCGAGAGGATGAGCAGAAGATTAGGTGGCTAGAGAAGCCCAGAGCCCCAGTGGTCTTAGGGCTACAAAAGCACTTCCAAGGAAGGGTGCTGGCTAGCAAGAGCTTTCAGTGCTGGCACTTTTCATCTCTGAGCAATTGCTCGACTTTTGCAATTTCTCACCTGAGCTCTCTTTAGAGTGCGCGAGAGGATGAGCAGAAGATTAGGTGGCTAGAGAAGCCCAGAGCCCCAGTGTTCTTAGGCCTACAAAAGCGCTTCCAAGGAAGGGTGCTGGCTAGCAAGAGCTTTCAGTGCTGGCACTTTTCATCTCTGAGCAATTGCTCGACGTTTGCAATTTCTCAGCTCGTGTCTACGAGATGGAAAGAGAATGACCGTGACGTTTGGTGGGTAGAAAAGCAAAAAGCCCCAGTGTTGCTGCGCCTGTGAAAGCGCTTCCAAGGAAGGGTGCTGGCTAGCAAGAGCTTTCAGTGCTGGCACTTTTCATCTCTGAGCAATTGCTCGACCTTTGCAATTTCTCACCTGAGCTCTCTTTAGAGTGCGCGAGAGGATGAGCAGAAGATTAGGTGGCTAGAGAAACACAGAGCCCCAGTGTTCTTAGGCCTACAAGAGCGTTTCCAAGGAAGGGTGCTGGCTAGCAACAGTTTTCAGTGCTGGCACTTCTCATCTCTGAGCAATTGCTCGACGTTTGGAATCTCTCAGCTCGTGTCTACGAGACGGAGAGATAGTGACCGTGACCTTTGGTGGGTAGAGAAGTGCAAAGCCCCAGTGTTGCTGCGCCTGTGAAAGCGCTTCCAAGGAAGGGTGCTGGCTAGCAAGAGCTTTCAGTGCTGGCACTTTTCATCTCTGAGCAATTGCTCGACCTTTGCAATTTCTCACCTGAGCTCTCTTTAGAGTGCGCGAGAGGATGAGCAGAAGATTAGGTGGCTAGAGAAGCCCAGAGCCCCAGTGTTCTTAGGCCTACAAAAGCGCTTCCAAGGAAGGGTGCTGGCTAGCAACAGCTTTCAGTGCTGGCACTTTTCATCTCTGAGCAATTGCTCGACTTTTGCAATTGCTCAGCTCGTGTCTACGAGACAGAGAGATAGTGACCGTGACATTTGGTGGCTAGAGAAGCGCAAAGCCCCAGTGTTGCTGCGCCTGTGAAAGCGCTTCCAAGGAAGGGTGCTGGCTAGCAACAGCTTTCAGTGCTGGCACTTTTCATCTCTGAGCAATTGCTCGACGTTTGCAATTTCTCACCTGAGCTCTCTTTAGAGCGCACGAGAGGATGAGCAGAAGATTAGGTGGCTACAGAAGCCCAGAGCCCCTGTGTTCTTAGGGCTACAAAAGCGCTTCCAAGGAAGGGTGCTGGCTAGCCAGAGCTTTCAGTGCTGGCACTTTTCATCTCTGAGCAATTGCTCGACGTTTGATATTTCTCACCTGAGCTCTCTTTAGAGTGCGCGAGAGGATGAGCAGAAGATTAGGTGGCTAGAGAAGCCCAGAGCCCCAGTGTTCTTAGGCCTACAAAAGCACTTCCAAGGAAGGGTGCTGGCTAGCAACAGCTTTCAGTGCTGGCACTTTTCATCTCTGAGCAATTGCTCGACGTTTGCAATCTCTCACCTCGTGTCTACGAGACGGAAAGAGAATGACCGTGACGTTTGGTGGGTAGAGAAGCGCAAAGCCCCAGTGTTGCTGCGCCTGTGAAAGCGCTTCCAAGGAAGGGTGCTGGCTAGCCAGAGCTTTCAGTGCTGGCACTTTTCATCTCTGAGCAATTGCTCGACGTTTGCAATTTCTCACCTGAGCTCTCTTTAGAGTGCGCGAGAGGATGAGCAGAAGATTAGGTGGCTAGAGAAGCCCAGAGCCCCAGTGTTCTTAGGGCTACAAAAGCACTTCCAAGGAAGGGTGCTGGCTAGCAAGAGCTTTCAGTGCTGGCACTTTTCATCTCTGAGCAATTGCTCAACCTTTGCAATTTCTCACCTGAGCTCTCTTTAGAGTGCGCGAGAGGATGAGCAGAAGATTAGGTGGCTAGAGAAGCCCAGAGCCCCAGTGTTCTTAGGCCTACAAAAGCGCTTCCAAGGAAGGGTGCTGGCTAGCAAGAGCTTTCAGTGCTGGCACTTTTCATCTCTGAGCAATTGCTCGACGTTTGCAATTTCTCACCTGAGCTCTCTTTAGAGTGCGCGAGAGGATGAGCAGAAGATGAGGTGGCTGGAGAAGCCCAGAGCCCCAGTGTTCTTAGGCCTACAAAACCGCATCCAAGGAAGGGGGCTGGCTAGCAACAGCTTTCAGTGCTGGCACTTTTCATCTCTGAGCAATTGCTCGACGTTTGCAATCTCTCAGCTCGTGTCTACGAGACGGAGAGATAGTGACCGTGACGTTTGGTGGCTACAGAAGCGCAAAGCCCCGGTGTTGCAGCGCCTGTGAAAGCGCTTCCAAGGAAGGGTGCTGGCTAGCAACAGCTTTCAGTGCTGGCACTTTTCATCTCTGAGCAATTGCTCGACATTTGCAATTTCTCACCTGAGGTCTCTTTAGAGTGCGCGAGAGGATGAGCAGAAGATTAGGTGGCTAGAGAAACACAGAGCCCCAGTGTTCTTAGGCCTACAAGAGCGTTTCCAAGGAAGGGTGCTGGCTAGCAACAGTTTTCAGTGCTGGCACTTCTCATCTCTGAGCAATTGCTCGACGTTTGGAATCTCTAGCTCGTGTCTACGAGACGGAGAGATAGTGACCGTGACCTTTGGTGGGTAGAGAAGTGCAAAGCCCCAGTGTTGCTGCGCCTGTGAAAGCGCTTCCAAGGAAGGGTGCTGGCTAGCAAGAGCTTTCAGTGCTGGCACTTTTCATCTCTGAGCAATTGCTCGACCTTTGCAATTTCTCACCTGAGCTCTCTTTAGAGTGCGCGAGAGGATGAGCAGAAGATTAGGTGGCTAGAGAAGCCCAGAGCCCCAGTGTTCTTAGGCCTACAAAAGCGCTTCCAAGGAAGGGTGCTGGCTAACAACAGCATTCAGTGCTGGCACTTTTCATCTCTGAGCAATTGCTCGACTTTTGCAATTGCTCAGCTCGTGTCTACGAGACAGAGAGATAGTGACCGTGACATTTGGTGGCTAGAGAAGCGCAAAGCCCCAGTGTTGCTGCGCCTGTGAAAGCGCTTCCAAGGAAGGGTGCTGGCTAGCCAGAGCTTTCAGTGCTGGCACTTTTCATCTCTGAGCAATTGCTCGACGTTTGATATTTCTCACCTGAGCTCTCTTTAGTGTGCGCGAGAGGATGAGCAGAAGATTAGGTGGCTAGAGAAGCCCAGAGCCCCAGTGTTCTTAGGCCTACAAAAGCACTTCCAAGGAAGGGTGCTGGCTAGCAACAGCTTTCAGTGCTGGCACTTTTCATCTCTGAGCAATTGCTCGACGTTTGCAATCTCTCAGCTCGTGTCTACGAGATGGAAAGAGAATGACCGTGACGTTTGGTGGGTAGAGAAGCGCAAAGCCCCAGTGTTGCTGCGCCTGTGAAAGCGCTTCCAAGGAAGGGTGCTGGCTAGCAAGAGCTTTCAGTGCTGGCACTTTTCATCTCTGAGCAATTGCTCGACGTTTGCAATTTCTCACCTGAGCTCTCTTTAGAGTGCGCGAGAGGATGAGCAGAAGATTAGGTGGCTAGAGAAGCCCAGAGCCCCAGTGGTCTTAGGGCTACAAAAGCACTTCCAAGGAAGGGTGCTGGCTAGCAACAGCTTTCAGTGCTGGCACTTTTCATCTCTGAGCAATTGCTCGACGTTTGCAATTTCTCACCTGAGCTCTCTTTAGAGTGCGCGAGAGGATGAGCAGAAGATTAGGTGGCTAGAGAAGCCCAGAGCCCCAGTGTTCTTAGGCCTACAAAAGCACTACCAAGGAAGGGTGCTGGCTAGCAAGAGCTTTCAGTGCTGGCACTTTTCATCTCTGAGCAATTGCTCGACCTTTGCAATTTCTCACCTGAGCTCTCTTTAGAGTGCGCGAGAGGATGAGCAGAAGATGAGGTGGCTGGAGAAGCCCAGAGCCCCAGTGTTCTTAGGCCTACAAAACCGCTTCCAAGGAAGGGGGCTGGCTAGCAAGAGCTTTCAGTGCTGGCACTTTTCATCTCTGAGCAATTGCTCGACGTTTGCAATCTCTCAGCTCGTGTCTACGAGACGGAGAGATAGTGACCGTGACGTTTGGTGGCTACAGAAGCGCAAAGCCCCAGTGTTGCTGCGCCTGTGAAAGCGCTTCCAAGGAAGGGTGCTGGCTAGCAACAGCTTTCAGTGCTGGCACTTTTCATCTCTGAGCAATTGCTCGACATTTGCAATTTCTCACCTGAGGTCTCTTTAGAGTGCGCGAGAGGATGAGCAGAAGATTAGGTGGCTAGAGAAGCCCAGAGCCCCAGTGTTCTTAGGCCTACAAAAGCACTTCCAAGGAAGGGTGCTGGCTAGCAAGAGCTTTCAGTGCTGGCACTTTTCATCTCTGAGCAATTGCTCGACGTTTGCAATTTCTCAGCTCGTGTCTACGAGACAGAGAGATAGTGAGCGTGACGTTTGGTGGCTAGAGAAGCGCAAAGCCCCAGTGCTACTGCGCCTGTGAAAGCGCTTCCAAGGAAGGGTGCTGGCTAGCAAGAGCTTTCAGTGCTGGCACTTTTCATCTCTGAGCAATTGCTCGACGTTTGCAATTTCTCACCTGAGCTCTCTTTAGAGTGCGCGAGAGGATGAGCAGAAGATTAGGTGGCTAGAGAAGCCCAGAGCCCCTGTGTTCTAAGGGCTACAAGAGCGTTTCCAAGGAAGGGTGCTGGCTAGCAAGAGCTTTCAGTGCTGGCACTTTTCATCTCTGAGCAATTGCTCGACGTTTGCAATTTCTCACCTGAGCTCTCTTTAGAGTGCGCGAGAGGATGAGCAGAAGATTAGGTGGCTAGAGAAGCCCAGAGCCCCACTGTTCTTAGGCCTACAAAAGCGCTTCCAAGGAAGGGTGCTGGCTAGCAAGAGCTTTCAGTGCTGGCAGTTTTCATCTCTGAGCAATTGCTCGACGTTTGCAATCTCTCAGCTCGTGTCTACGAGCCAGAGAGATAGTGACCGTGACGTCTGGTGGGTAGAGAAGCGCAAAGCCCCAGTGTTACTGCACCTGTGAAAGCGCTTCCAAGGAAGGGTGCTGGCTAGCAACAGTTTTCAGTGCTGGCACTTTTCATCTCTGAGCAATTGCTCGACGTTTGCAATCTCTCAGCTCGTGTCTACGTGACGGAGAGATAGTGACTGTAACGTTTGGTGGCTAGAGAAGCGCAAAGCCCCAGTGTTGCTGCGCCTGTGAAAGCGCTTCCAAGGAAGGGTGCTGGCTAGCAACAGCTTTCAGTGCTGGCACTTTTCATCTCTGAGCAATTGCTCGACGTTTGCAATTTCTCACCTGAGCTCTCTTTAGAGCGCACGAGAGGATGAGCAGAAGATTAGGTGGCTAGAGAAGCCCAGAGCCCCAGTGTACTTAGGGCTAAAAAAGCACTTCCAAGGAAGGGTGCTGGCTAGCAAGAGCTTTCAGTGCTGGCACTTTTCATCTCTGAGCAATTGCTCGACCTTTGCAATTTCTCACCTGAGCTCTCTTTAGACTGCGCGAGAGGATGAGCAGAAGATTAGGTGGCTGGAGAAGCTCAGAGCCCCAGTGTTCTTAGGCCTACAAAAGCGCTTCCAAGGAAGGGTGCTGGCTAGCAAGAGCTTTCAGTGCTGGCACTTTTCATCTCTGAGCAATTGCTCGACGTTTGCAATCTCTCAGCTCGTGTCTATGAGACGGAAAGAGAATGACCGTGACGTTTGGTGGCTAGAGAAGCGCAAAGCCCCAGTGTTGCTGCGCCTGTGAAAGCGCTTCCAAGGAAGGGTGCTGGCTAGCAACAGCTTTCAGTGCTGACACTTTTCATCTCTGAGCAATTGCTCGACGTTTGCAATCTCTCAGCTCGTGTCTACGAGATGGAGAGATAGTGACCGTGACGTTTGGTGGGTAGAGAAGCGCAAAGCCCCAGTGTTACTGCACCTGTGAAAGTGCTTCCAAGGAAGGGTGCTGGCTAGCAACAGTTTTCAGTGCTGGCACTTTTCATCTCTGAGCAATTGCTCGACGTTTGCAATCTCTCAGCTCGTGTCTACGTGACGGAGAGATAGTGACTGTAACGTTTGGTGGCTAGAGAAGCGCAAAACCCCAGTGTTGCTGCGCCTGTGAAAGCGCTTCCAAGGAAGGGTGCTGGCTAGCAACAGCTTTCAGTGCTGGCACTTTTCCTCTCTGAGCAATTGCTCGACGTTTGCAATTTCTCAGCTCGTGTCTACGAGACGGAGAGATAGTGACCGTGACGTTTGGTGGCTAGAGAAGCGCAAAGCCCCAGTATTGCTGCGCCTGTGAAAGCGCTTCCAAGGAAGGGTGCTGGCTAGCAACAGCTTTCAGTGCTGGCACTTTTCATCTCTGAGCAATTGCTCGACGTTTGCAATTTCTCACCTGAGCTCTCTTTAGAGCGCACGAGAGGATGAGCAGAAGATTAGGTGGCTAGAGAAGCCCAGAGCCCCAGTGTTCTTAGGCCTACAAAAGCACTTCCAAGGAAGGGTGCTGGCTAGCAACAGCTTTCAGTGCTGGCACTTTTCATCTCTGAGCAATTGCTCGACGTTTGCAATTTCTCACCTGAGCTCTCTTTAGAGTGCGCGAGAGGATGAGCAGAAGATTAGGTGGCTGGAGAAGCTCAGAGCCCCAGTGTTCTTAGGCCTACAAAAGCGCTTCCAAGGAAGGGTGCTGGCTAGCAAGAGCTTTCAGTGCTGGCACTTTTCATCTCTGAGCAATTGCTCGACCTTTGCAATCTCTCAGCTCGTGTCTATGAGACGGAAAGAGAATGACCGTGACGTTTGGTGGCTAGAGAAGCGCAAAGCCCCAGTGTTACTTCGCCTGTGAAAGCGCTTCCAAGGAAGGGTGCTGGCTAGCAACAGTTTTCAGTGCTGGCACTTTTCATCTCTGAGCAATTGCTCGACGTTTGCAATCTCTCAGCTCGTGTCTACGAGACGGAAAGAGAATGACCGTGGCCTTTGGTGGGTAGAGAAGCGCAAAGCCCCAGTGTTACTGCGCCTGTGAAAGCGCTTCCAAGGAAGGGTGCTGGCTAGCAAGAGCTTTCAGTGCTGACACTTTTCATCTCTGAGCAATTGCTGGACGTTTGATATTTCTCACCTGAGCTCTCTTTAGACTGCGCGAGAGGATGAGCAGAAGATTAGGTGGCTAGAGAAGCCCAGAGCCCCAGTGTTCTTAGGCCTACAAAAGCACTTCCAAGGAAGGGTGCTGGCTAGCAACAGCTTTCAGTGCTGGCACTTTTCATCTCTGAGCAATTGCTCGACGTTTGCAATCTCTCACCTCGTGTCTACGAGATGGAAAGAGAATGACCGTGACGTTTGGTGGGTAGAGAAGCGCAAAGCCCCAGTGTTGCTGCGCCTGTGAAAGCGCTTCCAAGGAAGGGTGCTGGCTAGCAAGAGCTTTCAGTGCTGGCACTTTTCATCTCTGAGCAATTGCTCGACGTTTGCAATTTCTCACCTGAGGTCTCTTTAGAGTGCGCGAGAGGATGAGCAGAAGATTAGGTGGCTAGAGAAGCCCAGAGCCCCAGTGTTCTTAGGCCTACAAAAGCACTTCCAAGGAAGGGTGCTGGCTAGCAACAGCTTTCAGTGGTGGCACTTTTCATCTCTGAGCAATTGCTCGACCTTTGCAATTTCTCAGCTCGTGTCTACGAGATGGAAAGAGAATGACCGTGACGTTTGTTGGGTAGAAAAGCGCAAAGCCCCAGTGTTGCTGCGCCTCTGAAAGCGATTCCAAGGAAGGGTGCTGGCTAGCAACAGTTTTCAGTGCTGGCACTTTTCATCTCTGAGCAATTGCTCGACGTTTGCAATTTCTCAGCTCGTGTCTACGAGATGGAAAGAGAATGACTGTGACGTTTGGTGGGTAGAAAAGCAAAAAGCCCCAGTGTTGCTGCGCCTGTGAAAGCGCTTCCAAGGAAGGGTGCTGGCTAGCAAGAGCTTTCACTGCTGGCACTTTTCATCTCTGAGCAATTGCTCGACCTTTGCAATTTCTCACCTGAGCTCTCTTTAGACTGCGCGAGAGGATGAGCAGAAGATTAGGTGGCTAGAGAAACACAGAGCCCCAGTGTTCATAGGCCTACAAGAGCGTTTCCAAGGAAGGGTGCTGGCTAGCAACAGTTTTCAGTGCTGGCACTTCTCATCTCTGAGCAATTGCTCGACGTTTGGAATCTCTCAGCTCGTGTCTACGAGACGGAGAGATAGTGACCGTGACGTTTGGTGGGTAGAGAAGCGCAAAGCCCCACTGTTGCTGCGCCTGTGAAAGCGCTTCCAAGGAAGGGTGCTGGCTAGCAAGAGCTTTCAGTGCTGGCACTTTTCATCTCTGAGCAATTGCTCGACATTTGCAATTTCTCACCTGAGGTCTCTTTAGAGTGCGCGAGAGGATGAGCAGAAGATTAGGTGGCTAGAGAAGCCCAGAGCCCCAGTGTTCTTAGGGCTACAAAAGCACTTCCAAGGAAGGGTGCTGGCTAGCAAGAGCTTTCAGTGCTGGCACTTTTCATCTCTGAGCAATTGCTCAACGTTTGCAATCTCTCAGCTCGTGTCTACGAGACAGAGAGATAGTGAGCGTGACGTTTGGTGGCTAGAGAAGCGCAAAGCCCCAGTGTTACTGCGCCTGTGAAAGCGCTTCCAAGGAAGGGTGCTGGCTAGCAAGAGCTTTCAGTGCTGGCACTTTTCATCTCTGAGCAATTGCTCGACCTTTGCAATTTCTCACCTGAGCTCTCTTTAGAGTGCGCGAGAGGATGAGCAGAAGATTAGGTGGCTAGAGAAGCCCAGAGCCCCTGTGTTCTAAGGGCTACAAGAGCGTTTCCAAGGAAGGGTGCCGGCTAGCAAGAGCTTTCAGTGCTGGCACTTTTCATCTCTGAGCAATTGCTCGACGTTTGCAATTTCTCACCTGAGCTCTCTTTAGAGTGCGCGAGAGGATGAGCAGAAGATTAGGTGGCTAGAGAAGCCCAGAGCCCCACTGTTCTTAGGCCTACAAAAGCGCTTCCAAGGAAGGGTGCTGGCTAGCAAGAGCTTTCAGTGCTGGCACTTTTCATCTCTGAGCAATTGCTCGACGTTTGCAATCTCTCAGCTCGTGTCTACGAGCCAGAGAGATAGTGACCGTGACGTTTGTTGGGTAGAGAAGCGCAAAGCCCCAGTGTTGCTGCGCCTGTGAAAGTGCTTCCAAGGAAGGGTGCTGGCTAGCAACAGCTTTCAGTGCTGGCACTTTTCATCTCTGAGCAATTGCTCGACGTTTGCAATCTCTCAGCTCGTGTCTATGAGACGGAAAGAGAATGACCGTGACGTTTGGTGGCTAGAGAAGCGCAAAGCCCCAGTGTTGCTGCGCCTGTGAAAGCGCTTCCAAGGAAGGGTGCTGGCTAGCAATAGCTTTCAGTGCTGACACTTTTCATCTCTGAGCAATTGCTCGACGTTTGGAATCTCTCAGCTCGTGTCTACGAGACGGAGAGATAGTGACCTTGACGTTTGGTGGCTAGAGAAGCGCAAAGCCCCAGTGTTACTGCGCCTGTGAAAGCGCTTCCAAGGAAGGGTGCTGGCTAGCAACAGCTTTCAGTGCTGGCACTTTTCATCTCTGAGCAATTGCTCGACCTTTGCAATTTCTCACCTGAGCTCTCTTTAGAATGCGCAAGAGGATGAGCAGAAGATTAGGTGGCTGGAGAAGCCCAGAGCCCCAGTGTTCTTAGGCCTACAGAAGCGCTTCCAAGGAAGGGTGCTGGCTAGCAAGAGCTTTCAGTGCTGGCACTTTTCATCTCTGAGCAATTGCTCGACGTTTGCAATTTCTCAGCTCGTGTCTACGAGATGGAAAGAGAATGACCGTGACGTTTGTTGGGTAGAAAAGCGCAAAGCCCCAGTGTTGCTGCGCCTGGGAAAGCGCTTCCAAGGAAGGGTGCTGGCTAGCAAGAGCTTTCAGTGCTGGCACTTTTCATCTCTGAGCAATTGCTCGACGTTTGCAATTTCTCAGCTCGTGTCTACGAGATGGAAAGAGAATGACTGTGACGTTTGGTGGGTAGAAAAGCAAAAAGCCCCAGTGTTGCTGCGCCTGTGAAAGCGCTTCCAAGGAAGGGTGCTGGCTAGCAAGAGCTTTCAGTGCTGGCACTTTTCATCTCTGAGCAATTGCTCGACCTTTGCAATTTCTCACCTGAGCTCTCTTTAGACTGCGCGAGAGGATGAGCAGAAGATTAGGTGGCTAGAGAAACACAGAGCCCCAGTGTTCTTAGGCCTACAAGAGCGTTTCCAAGGAAGGGTGCTGGCTAGCAACAGTTTTCAGTGCTGGCACTTCTCATCTCTGAGCAATTGCTCGACGTTTGGAATCTCTCAGCTCGTGTCTACGAGACGGAGAGATAGTGACCGTGACCTTTGGTGGGTAGAGAAGCGCAAAGCCCCAGTGTTGCTGCGCCTGTGAAAGCGCTTCCAAGGAAGGGTGCTGGCTAGCAAGAGCTTTCAGTGCTGGCACTTTTCATCTCTGAGCAATTGCTCGACCTTTGCAATTTCTCACCTGAGCTCTCTTTAGAGTGCGCGAGAGGATGAGCAGAAGATTAGGTGGCTAGAGAAGCCCAGAGCCCCAGTGTTCTTAGGCCTACAAAAGCGCTTCCAAGGAAGGGTGCTGGCTAGCAACAGCTTTCAGTGCTGGCACTTTTCATCTCTGAGCAATTGCTCGACGTTTGCAATTTCTCACCTGAGCTCTCTTTAGAGTGCGCGAGAGGATGAGCAGAAGATTAGGTGGCTGGAGAAGCCCAGAGCCCCAGTGTTCTTAGGCCTACAAAAGCGCTTCCAAGGAAGGGGGCTGGCTAGCAACAGCTTTCAGTGCTGGCACTTTTCATCTCTGAGCAATTGCTCGACCTTTGCAATTTCTCAGCTCGTCTCTACGAGATGGAAAGAGAATGACTGTGACGTTTGGTGGGTAGAAAAGCAAAAAGCCCCAGTGTTGCTGCGCCTGTGAAAGCGCTTCCAAGGAAGGGTGCTGGCTAGCAACAGCTTTCAGTGCTGGCACTTTTCATCTCTGAGCAATTGCTCGACGTTTGCAATCTCTCAGCTCGTGTCTATGAGACGGAGAGATAGTGACCGTGGCCTTTGTTGGGTAGAAAAGCGCAAAGCCCCAGTGTTGCTGCGCCTGTGAAAGCGCTTCCAAGGAAGGGTGCTGGCTAGCAAGAGCTTTCAGTGCTGGCACTTTTCATCTCTGAGCAATTGCTCGACGTTTGCAATTTCTCAGCTCGTGTCTACGAGATGGAAAGAGAATGACTGTGACGTTTGGTGGGTAGAAAAGCAAAAAGCCCCAGTGTTGCTGCGCCTGTGAAAGCGCTTCCAAGGAAGGGTGCTGGCTAGCAAGAGCTTTCAGTGCTGGCACTTTTCATCTCTGAGCAATTGCTCGACCTTTGCAATTTCTCACCTGAGCTCTCTTTAGACTGCGCGAGAGGATGAGCAGAAGATTAGGTGGCTAGAGAAACACAGAGCCCCAGTGTTCTTAGGCCTACAAGAGCGTTTCCAAGGAAGGGTGCTGGCTAGCAACAGTTTTCAGTGCTGGCACTTCTCATCTCTGAGCAATTGCTCGACGTTTGCAATCTCTCAGCTCGTGTCTACGAGACGGAGAGATAGTGACCGTGACCTTTGGTGGGTAGAGAAGCGCAAAGCCCCAGTGTTGCTGCGCCTGTGAAAGCGCTTCCAAGGAAGGCTGCTGGCTAGCAAGAGCTTTCAGTGCTGGCACTTTTCATCTCTGAGCAATTGCTCGACCTTTGCAATTTCTCACCTGAGCTCTCTTTAGAGTGCGCGAGAGGATGAGCAGAAGATGAGGTGGCTAGAGAAGCCCAGAGCCCCAGTGTTCTTAGGGCTACAAAAGCACTTCCAAGGAAGGGTGCTGGCTAGCAAGAGCTTTCAGTGCTGGCACTTTTCATCTCTGAGCAATTGCTCGACGTTTGCAATTTCTCACCTGAGCTCTCTTTAGAGTGCGCGAGAGGATGAGCAGAAGATTAGGTGGCTAGAGAAGCCCAGAGCCCCAGTGTTCTTAGGGCTACAAAAGCACTTCCAAGGAAGGGTGCTGGCTAGCAAGAGCTTTCAGTGCTGGCACTTTTCATCTCTGAGCAATTGCTCGACGTTTGCAATTTCTCACCTGAGCTCTCTTTAGACTGCGCGAGAGGATGAGCAGAAGATTAGGTGGCTAGAGAAGCCCAGAGCCCCAGTGTTCTTAGGCCTACAAAAGCGCTTCCAAGGAAGGGTGCTGGCTAGCAAGAGCTTTCAGTGCTGGCACTTTTCATCTCTGAGCAATTGCTCGACGTTTGCAATTTCTCAGCTCGTGTCTACGAGACAGAGAGATAGTGAGCGTGACGTTTGGTGGCTAGAGAAGCGCAAAGCCCCAGTGCTACTGCGCCTGTGAAAGCGCTTCCAAGGAAGGGTGCTGGCTAGCAAGATCTTTCAGTGCTGGCACTTTTCATCTCTGAGCAATTGCTCGACCTTTGCAATTTCTCACCTGAGCTCTCTTTAGAGTGCGCGAGAGGATGAGCAGAAGATTAGGTGGCTAGAGAAGCCCAGAGCCCCTGTGTTCTAAGGGCTACAAGAGCGTTTCCAAGGAAGGGTGCCGGCTAGCAAGAGCTTTCAGTGCTGGCACTTTTCATCTCTGAGCAATTGCTCGACGTTTGCAATTTCTCACCTGAGCTCTCTTTAGAGTGCGCGAGAGGATGAGCAGAAGATTAGGTGGCTAGAGAAGCCCAGAGCCCCACTGTTCTTAGGCCTACAAAAGCGCTTCCAAGGAAGGGTGCTGGCTAGCAAGAGCTTTCAGTGCTGGCACTTTTCATCTCTGAGCAATTGCTCGACGTTTGCAATCTCTCAGCTCGTGTCTACGAGACGGAGAGATAGTGACCGTGACGTTTGGTGGGTAGAGAAGCGCAAAGCCCCAGTGTTGCTGCGCCTGTGAAAGTGCTTCCAAGGAAGGGTGCTGGCTAGCAACAGCTTTCAGTGCTGGCACTTTTCATCTCTGAGCAATTGCTCGACGTTTGCAATCTCTCAGCTCGTGTCTATGAGACGGAAAGAGAATGACCGTGACGTTTGGTGGCTAGAGAAGCGCAAAGCCCCAGTGTTGCTGCGCCTGTGAAAGCGCTTCCAAGGAAGGGTGCTGGCTAGCAACAGCTTTCAGTGCTGACACTTTTCATCTCTGAGCAATTGCTCGACGTTTGCAATCTCTCAGCTCGTGTCTACGAGACGGAGAGATAGTGACCGTGACGTTTGGTGGCTAGAGAAGCGCAAAGCCCCAGTGTTACTGCACCTGTGAAAGCGCTTCCAAGGAAGGGTGCTGGCTAGCAACAGCTTTCTGTGCTGGCACTTTTCATCTCTGAGCAATTGCTCGACGTTTGCAATCTCTCAGCTCGTGTCTACATGACGGAGAGATAGTGACTGTAACGTTTGGTGGCTAGAGAAGCGCAAAACCCCAGTGTTGCTGCGCCTGTGAAAGCGCTTCCAAGGAAGGGTGCTGGCTAGCAACAGCTTTCAGTGCTGGCACTTTTCCTCTCTGAGCAATTGCTCGACGTTTGCAATTTCTCAGCTCGTGTCTACGAGACGGAGAGATAGTGACCGTGACGTTTGGTGGCTAGAGAAGCGCAAAGCCCCAGTGTTGCTGCGCCTGTGAAAGCGCTTCCAAGGAAGGGTGCTGGCTAGCAACAGCTTTCAGTGCTGGCACTTTTCATCTCTGAGCAATTGCTCGACGTTTGCAATTTCTCACCTGAGCTCTCTTTAGAGCGCACGAGAGGATGAGCAGAAGATTAGGTGGCTAGAGAAGCCCAGAGCCCCAGTGTTCTTAGGGCTACAAAAGCACTTCCAAGGAAGGGTGCTGGCTAGCAACAGCTTTCAGTGCTGGCACTTTTCATCTCTGAGCAATTGCTCGACCTTTGCAATTTCTCACCTGAGCTCTCTTTAGAGTGCGCGAGAGGATGAGCAGAAGATTAGGTGGCTGGAGAAGCTCAGAGCCCCAGTGTTCTTAGGCCTACAAAAGCGCTTCCAAGGAAGGGTGCTGGCTAGCAACAGCTTTCAGTGCTGGCACTTTTCATCTCTGAGCAATTGCTCGACGTTTGCAATCTCTCAGCTCGTGTCTATGAGACGGAAAGAGAATGACCGTGACGTTTGGGGGCTAGAGAAGCGCAAAGCCCCACTGTTACTTCGCCTGTGAAAGCGCTTCCAAGGAAGGGTGCTGGCTAGCAACAGTTTTCAGTGCTGGCACTTTTCATCTCTGAGCAATTGCTCGACGTTTGCAATCTCTCAGCTCGTGTCTACGAGACGGAGAGATAGTGACCGTGGCCTTTGGTGGGTAGAGAAGCGCAAAGCCCCAGTGTTGCTGCGCCTGTGAAAGCGCTTCCAAGGAAGGGTGCTGGCTAGCAAGAGCTTTCAGTGCTGACACTTTTCATCTCTGAGCAATTGCTGGACGTTTGATATTTCTCACCTGAGCTCTCTTTAGACTGCGCGAGAGGATGAGCAGAAGATTAGGTGGCTAGAGAAGCCCAGAGCCCCAGTGTTCTTAGGGCTACAAAAGCACTTCCAAGGAAGGGTGCTGGCTAGCAACAGCTTTCAGTGCTGGCACTTTTCATCTCTGAGCAATTGCTCGACGTTTGCAATTTCTCACCTGAGCTCTCTTTAGAGTGCGCGAGAGGATGAGCAGAAGATGAGGTGGCTGGAGAAGCCCAGAGCCCCAGTGTTCTTAGGGCTACAAAAGCACTTCCAAGGAAGGGTGCTGGCTAGCAAGAGCTTTCAGTGCTGGCACTTTTCATCTCTGAGCAATTGCTCGACGTTTGCAATTTCTCACCTGAGCTCTCTTTAGACTGCGCGAGAGGATGAGCAGAAGATTAGGTGGCTAGAGAAACACAGAGCACCAGTGTTCTTAGGGCTACAAAAGCACTTCCAAGGAAGGGTGCTGGCTAGCAAGAGCTTTCAGTGCTGGCACTTTTCATCTCTGAGCAATTGCTCGACGTTTGCAATTTCTCACCTGAGCTCTCTTTAGACTGCGCGAGAGGATGAGCAGAAGATTAGGTGGCTAGAGAAGCCCAGAGCCCCAGTGTTCTTAGGCCTACAAAAGCGCTTCCAAGGAAGGGTGCTGGCTAGCAAGAGCTTTCAGTGCTGGCACTTTTCATCTCTGAGCAATTGCTCGACGTTTGCAATTTCTCACCTGAGCTCTCTTTAGAGTGCGCGAGAGGATGAGCAGAAGATGAGGTGGCTGGAGAAGCCCAGAGCCCCAGTGTTCTTAGGCCTACAAAACCGCTTCCAAGGAAGGGGGCTTGCTAGCAAGAGCTTTCAGTGCTGGCACTTTTCATCTCTGAGCAATTGCTCGACGTTTGCAATCTCTCAGCTCGTGTCTACGAGACGGAGAGATAGTGACCGTGACGTTTGGTGGCTACAGAAGCGCAAAGCCCCGGTGTTGCTGCGCCTGTGAAAGCGCTTCCAAGGAAGGGTGCTGGCTAGCAACAGCTTTCTGTGCTGGCACTTTTCATCTCTGAGCAATTGCTCGACATTTGCAATTTCTCACCTGAGGTCTCTTTAGAGTGCGCGAGAGGATGAGCAGAAGATTAGGTGGCTAGAGAAGCCCAGAGCCCCAGTGTTCTTAGGCCTACAAAAGCACTTCCAAGGAAGGGTGCTGGCTAGCAACAGCTTTCAGTGCTGGCACTTTTCATCTCTGAGCAATTGCTCGACGTTTGCAATTTCTCAGCTCGTGTCTACGAGACAGAGAGATAGTGAGCGTGACGTTTGGTGGCTAGAGAAGCGCAAAGCCCCAGTGCTACTGCGCCTGTGAAAGCGCTTCCAAGGAAGGGTGCTGGCTAGCAAGAGCTTTCAGTGCTGGCACTTTTCATCTCTGAGCAATTGCTCGACGTTTGCAATTTCTCACCTGAGCTCTCTTTAGAGTGCGCGAGAGGATGAGCAGAAGATTAGGTGGCTAGAGAAGCCCAGAGCCCCTGTGTTCTAAGGGCTACAAGAGCGTTTCCAAGGAAGGGTGCTGGCTAGCAAGAGCTTTCAGTGCTGGCACTTTTCATCTCTGAGCAATTGCTCGACGTTTGCAATTTCTCACCTGAGCTCTCTTTAGTGTGCGCGAGAGGATGAGCAGAAGATTAGGTGGCTAGAGAAGCCCAGAGCCCCACTGTTCTTAGGCCTACAAAAGCGCTTCCAAGGAAGGGTGCTGGCTAGCAAGAGCTTTCAGTGCTGGCACTTTTCATCTCTGAGCAATTGCTCGACGTTTGCAATCTCTCAGCTCGTGTCTATGAGACGGAGAGATAGTGACCGTGACGTTTGGTGGGTAGAGAAGCGCAAAGCCCCAGTGTTGCTGCGCCTGTGAAAGTGCTTCCAAGGAAGGGTGCTGGCTAGCAAGAGCTTTCAGTGCTGGCACTTTTCATCTCTGAGCAATTGCTCGACGTTTGCAATCTCTCAGCTCGTGTCTATGAGACGGAAAGAGAATGACCGTGACGTTTGGTGGCTAGAGAAGCGCAAAGCCCCAGTGTTGCTGCGCCTGTGAAAGCGCTTCCAAGGAAGGGTGCTGGCTAGCAACAGCTTTCAGTGCTGACACTTTTCATCTCTGAGCAATTGCTCGACGTTTGCAATCTCTCAGCTCGTGTCTACGAGACGGAGAGATAGTGACCGTGACGTTTGGTGGGTAGAGAAGCGCAAAGCCCCAGTGTTACTGCACCTGTGAAAGCGCTTCCAAGGAAGGGTGCTGGCTAGCAACAGTTTTCAGTGCTGGCACTTTTCATCTCTGAGCAATTGCTCGACGTTTGCAATCTCTCAGCTCGTGTCTACGTGACGGAGAGATAGTGACTGTAACGTTTGGTGGCTAGAGAAGCGCAAAACCCCAGTGTTGCTGCGCCTGTGAAAGCGCTTCCAAGGAAGGGTGCTGGCTAGCAACAGCTTTCAGTGCTGGCACTTTTCCTCTCTGAGCAATTGCTCAACGTTTGCAATTTCTCAGCTCGTGTCTACGAGACGGAGAGATAGTGACCGTGGCCTTTGGTGGCTAGAGAAGCGCAAAGCCCCAGTGTTGCTGCGCCTGTGAAAGCGCTTCCAAGGAAGGGTGCTGGCTAGCAAGAGCTTTCAGTGCTGACACTTTTCATCTCTGAGCAATTGCTGGACGTTTGATATTTCTCACCTGAGCTCTCTTTAGACTGCGCGAGAGGATGAGCAGAAGATTAGGTGGCTAGAGAAGCCCAGAGCCCCAGTGTTCTTAGGCCTACAAAAGCACTTCCAAGGAAGGGTGCTGGCTAGCAAGAGCTTTCAGTGCTGGCACTTTTCATCTCTGAGCAATTGCTCGACTTTTGCAATTTCTCAGCTCGTGTCTACGAGATGGAAAGAGAATGACCGTGACGTTTGGTGGGTAGAGAAGCGCAAAGCCCCAGTGTTGCTGCACCTGTGAAAGCGCTTCCAAGGAAGGGTGCTGGCTAGCAAGAGCTTTCAGTGCTGGCACTTTTCATGTCTGAGCAATTGCTCGACGTTTGCAATTTCTCACCTGAGCTCTCTTTAGAGTGCGCGAGAGGATGAGCAGTAGATTAGGTGGCTAGAGAAACACAGAGCCCCAGTGTTCTTAGGCCTACAAAAGCACTTCCAAGGAAGGGTGCTGGCTAGCAACAGCTTTCAGTGCTGGCACTTTTCATCTCTGAGCAATTGCTCGACATTTGCAATCTCTCACCTGAGCTCTCTTTAGAATGCGCAAGAGGATGAGCAGAAGATTAGGTGGCTGGAGAAGCCCAGAGCCCCAGTGTTCTTAGGCCTACAGAAGCGCTTCCAAGGAAGGGTGCTGGCTAGCAACAGCTTTCAGTGCTGGCACGTTTCATCTCTGAGCAATTGCTCGACGTTTGCAATTTCTCAGCTCGTGTCTACGAGATGGAAAGAGAATGACCGTGACGTTTGTTGGGTAGAAAAGCGCAAAGCCCCAGTGTTGCTGCGCCTGTGAAAGCGCTTCCAAGGAAGGGTGCTGGCTAGCAAGAGCTTTCAGTGCTGGCACTTTTCATCTCTGAGCAATTGCTCGACGTTTGCAATTTCTCAGCTCGTGTCTACGAGATGGAAAGAGAATGACTGTGACGTTTGGTGGGTAGAAAAGCAAAAAGCCCCAGTGTTGCTGCGCCTGTGAAAGCGCTTCCAAGGAAGGGTGCTGGCTAGCAAGAGCTTTCAGTGCTGGCACTTTTCATCTCTGAGCAATTGCTCGACCTTTGCAATTTCTCACCTGAGCTCTCTTTAGACTGCGCGAGAGGATGAGCAGAAGATTAGGTGGCTAGAGAAACACAGAGCCCCAGTGTTCTTAGGCCTACAAGAGCGTTTCCAAGGAAGGGTGCTGGCTAGCAACAGTTTTCAGTGCTGGCACTTCTCATCTCTGAGCAATTGCTCGACGTTTGCAATCTCTCAGCTCGTGTCTACGAGACGGAGAGATAGTAACCGTGACCTTTGGTGGGTAGAGAAGCGCAAAGCCCCAGTGTTGCTGCGCCTGTGAAAGCGCTTCCAAGGAAGGGTGCTGGCTAGCAAGAGCTTTCAGTGCTGGCACTTTTCATCTCTGAGCAATTGCTCGACATTTGCAATTTCTCACCTGAGGTCTCTTTAGAGTGCGCGAGAGGATGAGCAGAAGATTAGGTGGCTAGAGAAGCCCAGAGCCCCAGTGTTCTTAGGCCTACAAAAGCACTTCCAAGGAAGGGTGCTGGCTAGCAACAGCTTTCAGTGCTGGCACTTTTCATCTCTGAGCAATTGCTCAACGTTTGCAATTTCTCAGCTCGTGTCTACGAGACAGAGAGATAGTGAGCGTGACGTTTGGTGGCTAGAGAAGCGCAAAGCCCCAGTGTTACTGCGCCTGTGAAAGCGCTTCCAAGGAAGGGTGCTGGCTAGCAAGAGCTTTCAGTGCTGGCACTTTTCATCTCTGAGCAATTGCTCGACGTTTGCAATTTCTCACCTGAGCTCTCTTTAGAGTGCGCGAGAGGATGAGCAGAAGATTAGGTGGCTAGAGAATCACATAGCCCCTGTGTTCTAAGGGCTACAAGAGCGTTTCCAAGGAAGGGTGCCGGCTAGCAAGAGCTTTCAGTGCTGGCACTTTTCATCTCTGAGCAATTGCTCGACGTTTGCAATTTCTCACCTGAGCTCTCTTTAGAGTGCGCGAGAGGATGAGCAGAAGATTAGGTGGCTAGAGAAGCCCAGAGCCCCACTGTTCTTAGGCCTACAAAAGCGCTTCCAAGGAAGGGTGCTGGCTAGCAAGAGCTTTCAGTGCTGGCACTTTTCATCTCTGAGCAATTGCTCGACGTTTGCAATCTCTCAGCTCGTGTCTACGAGACAGACAGATAGTGACCGTGACGTTTGGTGGGTAGAGAAGCGCAAAGCCCCAGTGTTGCTGCGCCTGTGAAAGCGCTTCCAAGGAAGGGTGCTGGCTAGCAACAGCTTTCAGTGCTGGCACTTTTCATCTCTGAGCAATTGCTCGACGTTTGCAATCTCTCAGCTCGTGTCTACGAGACGTAGAGATAGTGACCTTGACGTTTGGTGGCTAGAGAAGCGCAAAGCCCCAGTGTTGCTGCGCCTGTGAAAGCGCTTCCAAGGAAGGGTGCTGGCTAGCAAGAGCTTTCAGTGCTGGCACTTTTCATCTCTGAGCAATTGCTCGACGTTTGCAATCTCTCAGCTCGTGTCTACGTGACGGAGACATAGTGACTGTAACGTTTGGTGGCTAGAGAAGCGCAAAACCCCAGTGTTGATGCGCCTGTGAAAGCGCTTCCAAGGAAGGGTGCTGGCTAGCAACAGCTTTCAGTGCTGGCACTTTTCCTCTCTGAGCAATTGCTCGACGTTTGCAATTTCTCAGCTCGTGTCTACGAGACGGAGAGATAGTGACCGTGACGTTTGGTGGCTAGAGAAACGCAAAGCCCCAGTGTTGCTGCGCCTGTGAAACCGCTTCCAAGGAAGGGTGCTGGCTAGCAAGAGCTTTCAGTGCTGGCACTTTTCATCTCTGAGCAATTGCTCGACGTTTGCAATTTCTCACCTGAGCTCTCTTTAGAGTGCGCGAGAGGATGAGCAGAAGATTAGGTGGCTAGAGAAGCCCAGAGCCCCAGTGTCCTTAGGCCTACAAAAGCACTTCCAAGGAAGGGTGCTGGCTAGCAACAGCTTTCAGTGCTGGCACTTTTCATCTCTGAGCAATTGCTCGACGTTTGCAATTTCTCAGCTCGTGTCTATGAGACGGAAAGAGAATGACCGTGACGTTTGGTGGGTAGAGAAGCGCAAAGCCCCAGTGTTACTTCGCCTGTGAAAGCGCTTCCAAGGAAGGGTGCTGGCTAGCAACAGTTTTCAGTGCTGGCACTTTTCATCTCTGAGCAATTGCTCGACGTTTGCAATCTCTCAGCTCGTGTCTACGAGACGGAGAGATAGTGACCGTGGCCTTTGGTGGGTAGAGAAGCGCAAAGCCCCAGTGTTGCTGCGCCTGTGAAAGCGCTTCCAAGGAAGGGTGCTGGCTAGCAAGAGCTTTCAGTGCTGACACTTTTCATCTCTGAGCAATTGCTGGACGTTTGATATTTCTCACCTGAGCTCTCTTTAGACTGCGCGAGAGGATGAGCAGAAGATTAGGTGGCTAGAGAAGCCCAGAGCCCCAGTGTTCTTAGGCCTACAAAAGCACTTCCAAGGAAGGGTGCTGGCTAGCAACAGCTTTCAGTGCTGGCACTTTTCATCTCTGAGCAATTGCTCGACTTTTGCAATTTCTCAGCTCGTGTCTACGAGACGGAAAGAGAATGACCGTGACGTTTGGTGAGTAGAGAAGCGCAAAGCCCCAGTGTTGCTGCGCCTGTTAAAGCGCTTCCAAGGAAGGGTGCTGGCTAGCAAGAGCTTTCAGTGCTGGCACTTTTCATCTCTGAGCAATTGCTCGACCTTTGCAATTTCTCACCTGAGCTCTCTTTAGACTGCGCGAGAGGATGAGCAGAAGATTAGGTGGCTAGAGAAGCCCAGAGCCCCAGTGTTCTTAGGGCTACAAAAGCACTTCCAAGGAAGGGTGCTGGCTAGCAACAGCTTTCAGTGCTGGCACTTTTCATCTCTGAGCAATTGCTCGACGTTTGCAATCTCTCACCTGAGCTCTCTTTAGAATGCGCAAGAGGATGAGCAGAAGATTAGGTGGCTGGAGAAGCCCAGAGCCCCAGTGTTCTTAGGCCTACAGAAGCGCTTCCAAGGAAGGGTGCTGGCTAGCAACAGCTTTCAGTGCTGGCACTTTTCATCTCTGAGCAATTGCTCGACGTTTGCAATTTCTCAGCTCGTGTCTACGAGATGGAAAGAGAATGACCGTGACGTTTGTTGGGTAGAAAAGCGCAAAGCCCCAGTGTTGCTGCGCCTGGGAAAGCGCTTCCAAGGAAGGGTGCTGGCTAGCAAGAGCTTTCAGTGCTGGCACTTTTCATCTCTGAGCAATTGCTCGACGTTTGCAATTTCTCAGCTCGTGTCTACGAGATGGAAAGAGAATGACTGTGACGTTTGGTGGGTAGAAAAGCAAAAAGCCCCAGTGTTGCTGCGCCTGTGAAAGCGCTTCCAAGGAAGGGTGCTGGCTAGCAACAGCTTTCAGTGCTGGCACTTTTCATCTCTGAGCAATTGCTCGACCTTTGCAATTTCTCACCTGAGCTCTCTTTAGACTGCGCGAGAGGATGAGCAGAAGATTAGGTGGCTAGAGAAGCCCAGAGCCCCACTGTCCTTAGGCCTACAAAAGCACTTCCAAGGAAGGGTGCTGGCTAGCAAGAGCTTTCAGTGCTGGCACTTTTCATCTCTGAGCAATTGCTCAACGTTTGCAATCTCTCAGCTCGTGTCTACGAAACGGAAAGAGAATGACCGTGACGTTTGGTGGCTAGAGAAGCGCAAAGCCCCAGTGTTGCTGCGCCTGTGAAAGCGCTTCCAAGGAAGGGTGCTGGCTAGCAAGAGCTTTCAGTGCTGGCACTTTTCATCTCTGAGCAATTGCTCGACGTTTGCAATTTCTCACCTGAGCTCTCTTTAGAGTGCGCGAGAGGATGAGCAGAAGATTAGGTGGCTAGAGAAGCCCAGAGCCCCAGTGTTCTTAGGGCTACAAAAGCACTTCCAAGGAAGGGTGCTGGCTAGCAACAGCTTTCAGTGCTGGCACTTTTCATCTCTGAGCAATTGCTCGACCTTTGCAATTTCTCACCTGAGCTCTCTTTAGACTGCGCGAGAGGATGAGCAGAAGATTAGGTGGCTAGAGAAGCCCAGAGCCCCAGTGTTCTTAGGCCTACAAAAGCGCTTCCAAGGAAGGGTGCTGGCTAGCAACAGCTTTCAGTGCTGGCACTTTTCATCTCTGAGCAATTGCTCGACGTTTGCAATTTCTCACCTGAGCTCTCTTTAGACTGCGCGAGAGGATGAGCAGAAGATGAGGTGGCTAGAGAAGCCCAGAGCCCCAGTGTTCTTAGGCCTACAAAAGCGCTTCCAAGGAAGGGTGCTGGCTAGCAAGAGCTTTCAGTGCTGGCACTTTTCATCTCTGAGCAATTGCTCGACGTTTGCAATTTCTCACCTGAGCTCTCTTTAGAGTGTGCGAGAGGATGAGCAGAAGATTAGGTGGCTAGAGAAGCCCAGAGCCCCAGTGTTCTTAGGCCTACAAAAGCACTTCCAAGGAAGGGTGCTGGCTAGCAAGAGCTTTCAGTGCTGGCACTTTTCATCTCTGAGCAATTGCTCGACGTTTGCAATTTCTCACCTGAGCTCTCTTTAGAGTGCGCAAGAGGATGAGCAGAAGATTAGGTGGCTAGAGAAGCCCAGAGCCCCAGTGTTCTTAGGCCTACAAGAGCGTTTCCAAGGAAGGGTGCTGGCTAGCAACAGCTTTCAGTGCTGGCACTTCTCATCTCTGAGCAATTGCTCGACCTTTGCAATGTCTCAGCTCGTGTCTACGAGACGGAGAGATAGTGACCGTGAGTTTTGGTGGTTAGAGAAGCGCAAAGCCCCACTGTTACTGCGCCTGTGAAAGCGCTTCCAAGGAAGGGTGCTGGCTAGCAACAGCTTTCAGTGCTGGCACTTTTCATCTCTGAGCAATTGCTCGACGTTTGCATTTTCTCAGCTCGTGTCTACGAGACGGAGAGATAGTAACCGTGACTTTTGGTGGCTAGAGAAGCGCAAAACCCCAGTGTTGCTGCGCCTGTGAAAGCGCTTCCAAGGAAGGGTGCTGGCTAGCAACAGCTTTCAGTGCTGGCGCTTTTCATCTCTGAGCAATTGCTCGACCTTTGCAATTTCTCACCTGATCTCTCTTTAGAGTGCGCGAGAGGATGAGCAGAAGATTAGGTGGCTAGAGAATCACATAGCCCCTGTGTTCTAAGGGCTACAAGAGCGTTTCCAAGGAAGGGTGCTGGCTAGCAAGAGCTTTCAGTGCTGGCACTTTTCATCTCTGAGCAATTGCTCAACGTTTGCAATCTCTCAGCTCGTGTCTACGAGACGGAAAGAGAATGACCGTGACGTTTGGTGGGTAGAGAAGCGCAAATCCCCACTGTTGCTGCGCCTGTGAAAGCGCTTCCAAGGAAGGGTGCTGGCTAGCAACAGCTTTCAGTGCTGGCACTTTTCATCTCTGAGCAATTGCTCGACGTTTGCAATTTCTCACCTGAGCTCTCTTTAGAGTGCGCAAGAGGATGAGCAGAAGATTAGGTGGCTAGAGAAACACAGAGCCCCAGTGTTCTTAGGCCTACAAGAGCGTTTCCAAGGAAGGGTGCTGGCTAGCAACAGCTTTCAGTGCTGGCACTTCTCATCTCTGAGCAATTGCTCGACCTTTGCAATGTCTCAGCTCGTGTCTACGAGACGGAGAGATAGTGACCGTGAGTTTTGGTGGTTAGAGAAGCGCAAAGCCCCACTGTTACTGCGCCTGTGAAAGCGCTTCCAAGGAAGGGTGCTGGCTAGCAACAGCTTTCAGTGCTGGCACTTTTCATCTCTGAGCAATTGCTCGACGTTTGCATTTTCTCAGCTCGTGTCTACGAGACGGAGAGATAGTAACCGTGACTTTTGGTGGCTAGAGAAGCGCAAAACCCCAGTGTTGCTGCGCCTGTGAAAGCGCTTCCAAGGAAGGGTGCTGGCTAGCAAGAGCTTTCAGTGCTGGCGCTTTTCATCTCTGAGCAATTGCTCGACCTTTGCAATTTCTCACCTGATCTCTCTTTAGAGTGCGCGAGAGGATGAGCAGAAGATTAGGTGGCTAGAGAATCACATAGCCCCTGTGTTCTAAGGGCTACAAGAGCGTTTCCAAGGAAGGGTGCTGGCTAGCAAGAGCTTTCAGTGCTGGCACTTTTCATCTCTGAGCAATTGCTCAACGTTTGCAATCTCTCAGCTCGTGTCTATGAGACGGAAAGAGAATGACCGTGACGTTTGGTGGCTAGAGAAGCGCAAAGCCCCAGTGTTACTTCGCCTGTGAAAGCACTTCCAAGGAAGGGTGCTGGCTAGCAACAGTTTTCAGTGCTGGCACTTTTCATCTCTGAGCAATTGCTCGACGTTTGCAATCTCTCAGCTCGTGTCTATGAGACGGAGAGATAGTAACCGTGACGTTTGGTGGGTAGAGAAGCGCAAAGCCCCAGTGTTGCTGCGCCTGTGAAAGCGCTTCCAAGGAAGGGTGCTGGCTAGCAAGAGCTTTCAGTGCTGGCACTTTTCATCTCTGAGCAATTGCTCGACCTTTGCAATCTCTCACCTGAGCTCTCTTTAGAGTGCGCGAGAGGATGAGCAGAAGATTAGGTGGCTAGAGAAGCCCAGAGCCCCAGTGTTCTTAGGCCTACAGAAGCGCTTCCAAGGAAGGGTGCTGGCTAGCAACAGCTTTCAGTGCTGGCACTTTTCATCTCTGAGCAATTGCTCGACGTTTGCAATTTCTCAGCTCGTGTCTACGAGATGGAAAGAGAATGACCGTGATGTTTGTTGGGTAGAAAAGCGCAAAGCCCCAGTGTTGCTGCGCCTGGGAAAGCGCTTCCAAGGAAGGGTGCTGGCTAGCAACAGCTTTCAGTGCTGGCACTTTTCATCTCTGAGCAATTGCTCGACGTTTGCAATTTCTCACCTGAGCTCTCTTTAGAGTGCGCGAGAGGATGAGCAGAAGATTAGGTGGCTAGAGAAGCCCAGAGCCCCAGTGTTCTTAGGCCTACAAAAGCACTTCCAAGGAAGGGTGCTGGCTAGCAACAGCTTTCAGTGCTGGCACTTTTCATCTCTGAGCAATTGCTCGACGTTTGCAATCTCTCAGCTCGTGTCTACGAGATGGAAAGAGAATGACCGTGACGTTTGGTGGGTAGAGAAGCGCAAAGCCCCAGTGTTGCTGCGCCTGTGAAAGCGCTTCCAAGGAAGGGTGCTGGCTAGCAACAGCTTTCAGTGCTGGCACTTTTCCTCTCTGAGCAATTGCTCGACCTTTGCAATTTCTCACCTGAGCTCTCTTTAGACTGCGCGAGAGGATGAGCAGAAGATTAGGTGGCTAGAGAAACCCAGAGCCCCAGTGTTCTTAGGGCTACAAAAGCACTTCCAAGGAAGGGTGCTGGCTAGCAAGAGCTTTCAGTGCTGGCACTTTTCATCTCTGAGCAATTGCTCGACGTTTGCAATTTCTCACCTGAGCTCTCTTTAGAGTGCGCGAGAGGATGAGCAGAAGATTAGGTGGCTAGAGAAACACAGAGCCCCAGTGTTCTTAGGCCTACAAGAGCGTTTCCAAGGAAGGGTGCTGGCTAGCAAGAGCTTTCAGTGCTGGCACTTCTCATCTCTGAGCAATTGCTCGACCTTTGCAATGTCTCAGCTCGTGTCTACGAGACGGAGAGATAGTGACCGTGAGTTTTGGTGGTTAGAGAAGCGCAAAGCCCCACTGTTACTGCGCCTGTGAAAGCGCTTCCAAGGAAGGGTGCTGGCTAGCAAGAGCTTTCAGTGCTGGCACTTTTCATCTCTGAGCAATTGCTCGACGTTTGCATTTTCTCAGCTCGTGTCTACGAGACGGAGAGATAGTAACCGTGACTTTTGGTGGCTAGAGAAGCGCAAAGCCCCAGTGTTGCTGCGCCTGTGAAAGCGCTTCCAAGGAAGGGTGCTGGCTAGCAAGAGCTTTCAGTGCTGGCACTTTTCATCTCTGAGCAATTGCTCGACCTTTGCAATTTCTCACCTGATCTCTCTTTAGAGTGCGCGAGAGGATGAGCAGAAGATTAGGTGGCTAGAGAATCACAGAGCCCCTGTGTTCTAAGGGCTACAAGAGCGTTTCCAAGGAAGGGTGCTGGCTAGCAAGAGCTTTCAGTGCTGGCACTTTTCATCTCTGAGCAATTGCTCAACGTTTGCAATCTCTCAGCTCGTGTCTATGAGACGGAAAGAGAATGACCGTGACGTTTGGTGGCTAGAGAAGCGCAAAGCCCCACTGTTGCTGCGCCTGTGAAAGCGCTTCCAAGGAAGGGTGCTGGCTAGCAAGAGCTTTCAGTGCTGGCACTTTTCATCTCCGAGCAATTGCTCGACGTTTGCAATCTCTCAGCTCGTGTCTACGAGACGGAGAGATAGTGACCGTGACGTTTGGTGGGTAGAGAAGCGCAAAACCCCAGTGTTGCTGCGCCTGTGAAAGCGCTTCCAAGGAAGGGTGCTGGCTAGCAACAGCTTTCTGTGCTGGCACTTTTCATCTCTGAGCAATTGCTCGACGTTTGCAATCTCTCAGCTCGTGTCTACGAGATGGAAAGAGAATGACCGTGACGTTTGGTGGGTAGAGAAGTGCAAAGGCCCAGTGTTGCTGCGCCTGTGAAAGCGCTTCCAAGGAAGGGTGCTGGCTAGCAACAGCTTTCAGTGCTGGCACTTTTCATCTCTGAGCAATTGCTCGACGTTTGCAATTTCTCACCTGAGCTCTCTTTAGAGTGCGCGAGAGGATGAGCAGAAGATTAGGTGGCTAGAGAAGCCCAGAGCCCCAGTGTTCTTAGGCCTACAAAAGCACTTCCAAGGAAGGGTGCTGGCTAGCAACAGCTTTCAGTGCTGGCACTTTTCATCTCTGAGCAATTGCTCGACGTTTGCAATTTCTCAGCTCGTGTCTACGAGACGGAGAGATAGTGACCGTGACCTTTGGTGGCTAGAGAGGCGCAAAGCCCCAGTGTTGCTGCGCCTGTGAAAGCGCTTCCAAGGAAGGGTGCTGGCTAGCAACAGCTTTCAGTGCTGGCACTTTTCATCTCTGAGCAATTGCTCGACCTTTGCATTTTCTCACCTGAGCTCTCTTTAGAGTGCGCGAGAGGATGAGCAGAAGATTAGGTGGCTAGAGAAGCCCAGAGCCCCACTGTTCTTAGGCCTACAAAAGCGCTTCCAAGGAAGGGTGCTGGCTAGCAACAGCTTTAAGTGCTGGCACTTTTCATCTCTGAGCAATTGCTCGACGTTTGCAATCTCTCAGCTCGTGTCTACGAGATGGAAAGAGAATGACCGTGACGTTTTGTGGCTAGAGAATCGCAAAGCCCCAGTGTTGCTGCGCCTGTGAAAGCGCTTCCAAGGAAGGGTGCTGGCTAGCAAGAGCTTTCAGTGCTGGCACTTTTCCTCTCTAAGCAATTGCTCGACCTTTGCAATTTCTCACCTGAGCTCTCTTTAGACTGCGCGAGAGGATGAGCAGAAGATTAGGTGGCTAGAGAAGCCCAGAGCCCCAGTGTTCTTAGGCCTACAAAAGCACTTCCAAGGAAGGGTGCTGGCTAGCAAGAGCTTTCAGTGCTGGCACTTTTCATCTCTGAGCAATTGCTTGACGTTTGCAATTTCTCAGCGCGTGTCTACGAGATGGAAAGAGAATGACCGTGATGTTTGTTGGGTAGAAAAGCGCAAAGCCCCAGTGTTGCTGCGCCTGTGAAAGCGCTTCCAAGGAAGGGTGCTGGCTAGCAACAGCTTTCAGTGCTGACACTTTTCATCTCTGAGCAATTGCTCGACCTTTGCAATTTCTCACCTGAGCTCTCTTTAGAGTGCGCGAGAGGATGAGCAGAAGATTAGGTGGCTAGAGAAGCCAGAGCCCCAGTGTTCTTAGGCCTACAAGAGCGTTTCCAAGGAAGGGTGCTGGCTAGCAACAGCTTTCAGTGCTGGCACTTCTCATCTCTGAGCAATTGCTCGACCTTTGCAATGTCTCAGCTCGTGTCTACGAGACGGAGAGATAGTGACCGTGAATTTTGGTGGTTAGAGAAGCGCAAAGCCCCAGTGTTACTGCGCCTGTGAAAGCGCTTCCAAGGAAGGGTGCTGGCTAGCAAGAGCTTTCAGTGCTGGCACTTTTCATCTCTGAGCAATTGCTCGACGTTTGCAATCTCTCAGCTCGTGTCTACGAGACGGAGATATAGTGACCGTGACCTTTGGTGGCTAGAGAAGCGCAAAGCCCCAGTGTTACTGCGCCTGTGAAAGCGCTTCCAAGGAAGGGTGCTGGCTAGCAAGAGCTTTCAGTGCTGGCGCTTTTCATCTCTGAGCAATTGCTCGACGTTTGCAATTTCTCACCTGAGCTCTCTTTAGAGTGCGCGAGAGGATGAGCAGAAGATTAGGTGGCTAGAGAAGCCCAGAGCCCCAGTGTTCTAAGGGCTACAAGAGCGTTTCCAAGGAAGGGTGCTGGCTAGCAAGAGCTTTCAGTGCTGGCACTTTTCATCTCTGAGCAATTGCTCAACGTTTGCAATCTCTCAGCTCGTGTCTATGAGACGGAAAGAGAATGACCGTGACGTTTGGTAGGTAGAGAAGCGCAAAGCCCCAGTGTTGCTGCGCCTGTGAAACCGCTTCCAAGGAAGGGTGCTGGCTAGCAAGAGCTTTCAGTGCTGGCACTTTTCATCTCTGAGCAATTGCTCGACTTTTGCAATTTCTCAGCTCGTGTCTACGAGACGGAGAGATAGTGACCGTGACGTTTGGTGGCTAGAGAAGCGCAAAGCCCCAGTGTTGCTGCGCCTGTGAAAGCGCTTCCAAGGAAGGGTGCTGGCTAGCAAGAGCTTTCAGTGCTGGCACTTTTCATCTCTGAGCAATTGCTCGACCTTTGCAATTTCTCACCTGATCTCTCTTTAGAGTGCGCGAGAGGATGAGCAGAAGATTAGGTGGCTAGAGAATCACAGAGCCCCTGTGTTCTAAGGGCTACAAGAGCGTTTCCAAGGAAGGGTGCTGGCTAGCAAGAGCTTTCAGTGCTGGCACTTTTCATCTCTGAGCAATTGCTCAACGTTTGCAATCTCTCAGCTCGTGTCTATGAGACGGAAAGAGAATGACCGTGACGTTTGGTGGCTAGAGAAGCGCAAAGCCCCACTGTTGCTGCGCCTGTGAAAGCGCTTCCAAGGAAGGGTGCTGGCTAGCAAGAGCTTTCAGTGCTGGCACTTTTCATCTCCGAGCAATTGCTCGACGTTTGCAATCTCTCAGCTCGTGTCTACGAGACGGAGAGATAGTGACCGTGACGTTTGGTGGGTAGAGAAGCGCAAAACCCCAGTGTTGCTGCGCCTGTGAAAGCGCTTCCAAGGAAGGGTGCTGGCTAGCAACAGCTTTCTGTGCTGGCACTTTTCATCTCTGAGCAATTGCTCGACGTTTGCAATCTCTCAGCTCGTGTCTACGAGATGGAAAGAGAATGACCGTGACGTTTGGTGGGTAGAGAAGTGCAAAGGCCCAGTGTTGCTGCGCCTGTGAAAGCGCTTCCAAGGAAGGGTGCTGGCTAGCAACAGCTTTCAGTGCTGGCACTTTTCATCTCTGAGCAATTGCTCGACGTTTGCAATTTCTCACCTGAGCTCTCTTTAGACTGCGCGAGAGGATGAGCAGAAGATTAGGTGGCTAGAGAAGCCCAGAGCCCCACTGTTCTTAGGCCTACAAAAGCACTTCCAAGGAAGGGTGCTGGCTAGCAACAGCTTTCAGTGCTGGCACTTTTCATCTCTGAGCAATTGCTCGACGTTTGCAATTTCTCAGCTCGTGTCTACGAGACGGAGAGATAGTGACCGTGACCTTTGGTGGCTAGAGAGGCGCAAAGCCCCAGTGTTGCTGCGCCTGTGAAAGCGCTTCCAAGGAAGGGTGCTGGCTAGCAACAGCTTTCAGTGCTGGCACTTTTCATCTCTGAGCAATTGCTCGACCTTTGCATTTTCTCACCTGAGCTCTCTTTAGAGTGCGCGAGAGGATGAGCAGAAGATTAGGTGGCTAGAGAAGCCCAGAGCCCCACTGTTCTTAGGCCTACAAAAGCGCTTCCAAGGAAGGGTGCTGGCTAGCAACAGCTTTAAGTGCTGGCACTTTTCATCTCTGAGCAATTGCTCGACGTTTGCAATCTCTCAGCTCGTGTCTACGAGATGGAAAGAGAATGACCGTGACGTTTTGTGGCTAGAGAATCGCAAAGCCCCAGTGTTGCTGCGCCTGTGAAAGCGCTTCCAAGGAAGGGTGCTGGCTAGCAAGAGCTTTCAGTGCTGGCACTTTTCCTCTCTAAGCAATTGCTCGACCTTTGCAATTTCTCACCTGAGCTCTCTTTAGACTGCGCGAGAGGATGAGCAGAAGATTAGGTGGCTAGAGAAGCCCAGAGCCCCAGTGTTCTTAGGCCTACAAAAGCACTTCCAAGGAAGGGTGCTGGCTAGCAAGAGCTTTCAGTGCTGGCACTTTTCATCTCTGAGCAATTGCTTGACGTTTGCAATTTCTCAGCGCGTGTCTACGAGATGGAAAGAGAATGACCGTGATGTTTGTTGGGTAGAAAAGCGCAAAGCCCCAGTGTTGCTGCGCCTGTGAAAGCGCTTCCAAGGAAGGGTGCTGGCTAGCAACAGCTTTCAGTGCTGACACTTTTCATCTCTGAGCAATTGCTCGACCTTTGCAATTTCTCACCTGAGCTCTCTTTAGAGTGCGCGAGAGGATGAGCAGAAGATTAGGTGGCTAGAGAAGCCAGAGCCCCAGTGTTCTTAGGCCTACAAGAGCGTTTCCAAGGAAGGGTGCTGGCTAGCAACAGCTTTCAGTGCTGGCACTTCTCATCTCTGAGCAATTGCTCGACCTTTGCAATGTCTCAGCTCGTGTCTACGAGACGGAGAGATAGTGACCGTGAATTTTGGTGGTTAGAGAAGCGCAAAGCCCCAGTGTTACTGCGCCTGTGAAAGCGCTTCCAAGGAAGGGTGCTGGCTAGCAAGAGCTTTCAGTGCTGGCACTTTTCATCTCTGAGCAATTGCTCGACGTTTGCAATCTCTCAGCTCGTGTCTACGAGACGGAGATATAGTGACCGTGACCTTTGGTGGCTAGAGAAGCGCAAAGCCCCAGTGTTACTGCGCCTGTGAAAGCGCTTCCAAGGAAGGGTGCTGGCTAGCAAGAGCTTTCAGTGCTGGCGCTTTTCATCTCTGAGCAATTGCTCGACCTTTGCAATTTCTCACCTGATCTCTCTTTAGAGTGCGCGAGAGGATGAGCAGAAGATTAGGTGGCTAGAGAAGCCCAGAGCCCCAGTGTTCTAAGGGCTACAAGAGCGTTTCCAAGGAAGGGTGCTGGCTAGCAAGAGCTTTCAGTGCTGGCACTTTTCATCTCTGAGCAATTGCTCAACGTTTGCAATCTCTCAGCTCGTGTCTATGAGACGGAAAGAGAATGACCGTGACGTTTGGTAGGTAGAGAAGCGCAAAGCCCCAGTGTTGCTGCGCCTGTGAAACCGCTTCCAAGGAAGGGTGCTGGCTAGCAAGAGCTTTCAGTGCTGGCACTTTTCATCTCTGAGCAATTGCTCGACTTTTGCAATTTCTCAGCTCGTGTCTACGAGACGGAGAGATAGTGACCGTGACGTTTGGTGGCTAGAGAAGCGCAAAGCCCCAGTGTTGCTGCGCCTGTGAAAGCGCTTCCAAGGAAGGGTGCTGGCTAGCAACAGCTTTCAGTGCTGGCACTTTTCATCTCTGAGCAATTGCTCGACGTTTGCAATCTCTCAGCTCGTGTCTACGAGATGGAAAGAGAATGACCGTGACGTTTGGTGGGTAGAGAAGTGCAAAGGCCCAGTGTTGCTGCGCCTGTGAAAGCGCTTCCAAGGAAGGGTGCTGGCTAGCAACAGCTTTCAGTGCTGGCACTTTTCATCTCTGAGCAATTGCTCGACGTTTGCAATTTCTCACCTGAGCTCTCTTTAGAGTGCGCGAGAGGATGAGCAGAAGATTAGGTGGCTAGAGAAGCCCAGAGCCCCAGTGTTCTTAGGCCTACAAAAGCACTTCCAAGGAAGGGTGCTGGCTAGCAACAGCTTTCAGTGCTGGCACTTTTCATCTCTGAGCAATTGCTCGACGTTTGCAATTTCTCAGCTCGTGTCTACGAGACGGAGAGATAGTGACCGTGACCTTTGGTGGCTAGAGAAGCGCAAAGCCCCAGTGTTGCTGCGCCTGTGAAAGCGCTTCCAAGGAAGGCTGCTGGCTAGCAACAGCTTTCAGTGCTGGCACTTTTCATCTCTGAGCAATTGCTCGACCTTTGCAATTTCTCACCTGAGCTCTCTTTAGACTGCGCGAGAGGATGAGCAGAAGATTAGGTGGCTAGAGAAGCCCAGAGCCCCAGTGTTCTTAGGCCTACAAAAGCGCTTCCAAGGAAGGGTGCTGGCTAGCAAGAGCTTTCACTGCTGGCACTTTTCATCTCTGAGCAATTGCTCGACGTTTGCAATTTCTCAGCTCGTGTCTACGAGACGGAGAGATAGTGACCGTGACGTTTGGTGGGTAGAGAAGCGCAAAGCCCCAGTGTTGCTGTGCCTGTGAAAGCGCTTCCAAGGAAGGGTGCTGGCTAGCAAGAGCTTTCAGTGCTGGCACTTTTCATCTCTGAGCAATTGCTCGACCTTTGCAATTTCTCACCTGAGCTCTCTTTAGACTGCGCGAGAGGATGAGCAGAAGATTAGGTGGCTAGAGAAACACAGAGCCCCAGTGTTCTTAGGCCTACAAAAACACATCCAAGGAAGGGTGCTGGCTAGCAAGAGCTTTCAGTGCTGGCACTTTTCATCTCTGAGCAATTGCTCGATATTTGCAATTTCTCAGCTCGTGTCTACGAGACGGAGAGATAGTGACCGTGACATTAGGTGGCTAGAGAAGCGCAAAGCCCCAGTGTTGCTGCGCCTGTGAAAGCGCTTCCAAGGAAGGGTGCTGGCTAGCAACAGCTTTCAGTGCTGGCACTTTTCATCTCTGAGCAATTGCTCGACCTTTGCATTTTCTCACCTGAGCTCTCTTTAGACTGCGCGAGAGGATGAGCAGAAGATTAGGTGGCTAGAGAAGCCCAGAGCCCCACTGTTCTTAGGCCTACAAAAGCGCTTCCAAGGAAGGGTGCTGGCTAGCAACAGCTTTCAGTGCTGGCACTTTTCATCTCTGAGCAATTGCTCGACGTTTGCAATCTCTCAGCTCGTGTCTACGTGACGGAGAGATAGTGACAGTAACGTTTGGTGGCTAGAGAAGCGCAAAGCCCCAGTGTTGCTGCGCCTGTGAAAGCGCTTCCAAGGAAGGGTGCTGGCTAGCAAGAGCTTTCAGTGCTGGCACTTTTCATCTCTGAGCAATTGCTCGACGTTTGCAATTTCTCAGCTCGTGTCTACGAGACGGAGAGATAGTGACCGTGACGTTTGGTGGCTAGAGAAGCGCAAAGCCCCAGTGTTGCTGCGCCTGTGAAAGCGCTTCCAAGGAAGGGTGCTGGCTAGCAAGAGCTTTCAGTGCTGGCACTTTTCATCTCTGAGCAATTGCTCGACGTTTGCAATTTCTCACCTGAGCTCTCTTTAGAGCGCACGAGAGGATGAGCAGAAGATTAGGTGGCTAGAGAAACACAGAGCCCCAGTGTTCTTAGGCCTACAAAAACACTTCCAAGGAAGGGTGCTGGCTAGCAAGAGCTTTCAGTGCTGGCACTTTTCATCTCTGAGCAATTGCTCGATATTTGCAATTTCTCAGCTCGTGTCTACGAGACGGAGAGATAGTGACCGTGACATTTGGTGGCTAGAGAAGCGCAAAGCCCCAGTGTTGCTGCGCCTGTGAAAGCGCTTCCAAGGAAGGGTGCTGGCTAGCAACAGCTTTCAGTGCTGGCACTTTTCATCTCTGAGCAATTGCTCGACCTTTGCATTTTCTCACCTGAGCTCTCTTTAGAGTGCGCGAGAGGATGAGCAGAAGATTAGGTGGCTAGAGAAGCCCAGAGCCCCAGTGTTCTTAGGCCTACAAAAGCGCTTCCAAGGAAGGGTGCTGGCTAGCAACAGCTTTCAGTGCTGGCACTTTTCATCTCTGAGCAATTGCTCGACGTTTGCAATCTCTCAGCTCGTGTCTACGAGACGGAGAGATAGTGACAGTAACGTTTGGTGGGTAGAGAAGCGCAAAGCCCCAGTGTTGCTGCGCCTGTGAAAGCGCTTCCAAGGAAGGGTGCTGGCTAGCAAGAGCTTTCAGTGCTGGCACTTTTCCTCTCTGAGCAATTGCTCGACGTTTGCAATTTCTCAGCTCGTGTCTACGAGACGGAGAGATAGTGACCGTGACATTTGGTGGCTAGAGAAGCGCAAAGCCCCAGTGTTGCTGCGCCTGTGAAAGCGCTTCCAAGGAAGGGTGCTGGCTAGCAACAGCTTTCAGTGCTGGCACTTTTCATCTCTGAGCAATTGCTCGACCTTTGCATTTTCTCACCTGAGCTCTCTTTAGACTGCGCGAGAGGATGAGCAGAAGATTAGGTGGCTAGAGAAGCCCAGAGCCCCACTGTTCTTAGGCCTACAAAAGCGCTTCCAAGGAAGGGTGCTGGCTAGCAACAGCTTTCAGTGCTGGCACTTTTCATCTCTGAGCAATTGCTCGACGTTTGCAATCTCTCAGCTCGTGTCTACGAGATGGAAAGAGAATGACCGTGACGTTTGGTGGGTAGAGAAGCGCAAAGCCCCAGTGTTGCTGCGCCTGTGAAAGCGCTTCCAAGGAAGGGTGCTGGCTAGCAAGAGCTTTCAGTGCTGGCACTTTTCCTCTCTGAGCAATTGCTCGACGTTTGCAATTTCTCACCTGAGCTCTCTTTAGACTGCGCGAGAGGATGAGCAGAAGATTAGGTGGCTAGAGAAGCCCAGAGCCCCAGTGTTCTTAGGGCTACAAAAGCACTTCCAAGGAAGGGTGCTGGCTAGCAACAGCTTTCAGTGCTGGCACTTTTCATCTCTGAGCAATTGCTCGACGTTTGCAATCTCTCACCTGAGCTCTCTTTAGAGTGCGCGAGAGGATGAGCAGAAGATTAGGTGGCTGGAGAAGCCCAGAGCCCCACTGTTCTTAGGCCTACAAAAGCGCTTCCAAGGAAGGGTGCTGGCTAGCAACAGCTTTCAGTGCTGGCACTTTTCATCTCTGAGCAATTGCTCGACTTTTGCAATTTCTCAGCTCGTGTCTACGAGATGGAAAGAGAATGACCGTGACGTTTGGTGGCTAGAGAAGCGCAAAGCCCCAGTGTTGCTGCGCCTGTGAAAGCGCTTCCAAGGAAGGGTGCTGGCTAGCAAGAGCTTTCAGTGCTGGCGCTTTTCATCTCTGAGCAATTGCTCGACCTTTGCAATTTCTCACCTGAGCTCTCTTTAGAGTGCGCGAGAGGATGAGCAGAAGATTAGGTGGCTAGAGAATCACAGAGCCCTTGTGTTCTAAGGGCTACAAGAGCGTTTCCAAGGAAGGGTGCTGGCTAGCAAGAGCTTTCAGTGCTGGCACTTTTCATCTCTGAGCAATTGCTCAACGTTTGCAATCTCTCAGCTCGTGTCTATGAGACGGAAAGAGAATGACCGTGACGTTTGGTGGGTAGAGAAGCGCAAAGCCCCAGTGTTGCTGCGCCTGTGAAACCGCTTCCAAGGAAGGGTGCTGGCTAGCAAGAGCTTTCAGTGCTGGCACTTTTAATCTCTGAGCAATTGCTCGACTTTTGCAATTTCTCAGCTCGTGTCTACGAGACGGAGAGATAGTGACCGTGACGTTTGGTGGGTAGAGAAGAGCAAAGCCCCAGTGTTGCTGCGCCTGTGAAAGCGCTTCCAAGGAAGGGTGCTGGCTAGCAACAGCTTTCTGTGCTGGCACTTTTCATCTCTGAGCAATTGCTCGACGTTTGCAATCTCTCAGCTCGTGTCTACGAGATGGAAAGAGAATGACCGTGACGTTTGGTGGGGGGAGAACCGCAAAGGCCCAGTGTTGCTGCGCCTGTGAAAGCGCTTCCAAGGAAGGGTGCTGGCTAGCAACAGCTTTCAGTGCTGGCACTTTTCATCTCTGAGCAATTGCTCGACGTTTGCAATTTCTCACCTGAGCTCTCTTTAGACTGCGCGAGAGGATGAGCAGAAGATTAGGTGGCTAGAGAAGCCCAGAGCCCCAGTGTTCTTAGGCCTACAAAAGCACTTCCAAGGAAGGGTGCTGGCTAGCAACAGCTTTCAGTGCTGGCACTTTTCATCTCTGAGCAATTGCTCGACGTTTGCAATTTCTCAGCTCGTGTCTACGAGACGGAGAGATAGTGACCGTGACCTTTGGTGGGTAGAGAAGCGCAAAGCCCCAGTGTTGCTGCGCCTGTGAAAGCGCTTCCAAGGAATGCTGCTGGCTAGCAACAGCTTTCAGTGCTGGCACTTTTCATCTCTGAGCAATTGCTCGACCTTTGCATTTTCTCACCTGAGCTCTCTTTAGAGTGCGAGAGAGGATGAGCAGAAGATTAGGTGGCTAGAGAAGCCCAGAGCCCCAGTGTTCTTAGGCCTACAAAAGCGCTTCCAAGGAAGGCTGCTGGCTAGCAAGAGCTTTCAGTGCTGGCACTTTTCATCTCTGAGCAATTGCTCGACGTTTGCAATTTCTCAGCTCGTGTCTACGAGACGGAGAGATAGTGACCGTGACGTTTGGTGGGTAGAGAAGCGCAAAGCCCCAGTGTTGCTGTGCCTGTGAAAGCGCTTCAAGGATGGGTGCTGGCTAGCAAGAGCTTTCAGTGCTGGCACTTTTCATCTCTGAGCAATTGCTCGACCTTTGCAATTTCTCACCTGAGCTCTCTTTAGACTGCGCGAGAGGATGAGCAGAAGATTAGGTGGCTAGAGAAGCCCAGAGCCCCAGTGTTCTTAGGCCTACAAAAGCACTTCCAAGGAAGGGTGCTGGCTAGCAAGAGCTTTCAGTGCTGGCACTTTTCATCTCTGAGCAATTGCTCGATATTTGCAATTTCTCAGCTCGTGTCTACGAGACGGAGAGATAGTGACCGTGACATTTGGTGGCTAGAGAAGCGCAAAGCCCCAGTGTTGCTGCGCCTGTGAAAGCGCTTCCAAGGAAGGGTGCTGGCTAGCAACAGCTTTCAGTGCTGGCACTTTTCATCTCTGAGCAATTGCTCGACTTTGCATTTTCTCACCTGAGCTCTCTTTAGACTGCGCGAGAGGATGAGCAGAAGATTAGGTGGCTAGAGAAGCCCAGAGCCCCACTGTTCTTAGGCCTACAAAAGCGCTTCCAAGGAAGGGTGCTGGCTAGCAAGAGCTTTCAGTGCTGGCACTTTTCATCTCTGAGCAATTGCTCGACGTTTGCAATTTCTCAGCTCGTGTCTACGTGACGGAGAGATAGTGACAGTAACGTTTGGTGGCTAGAGAAGCGCAAAGCCCCAGTGTTGCTGCGCCTGTGAAAGCGCTTCCAAGGAAGGGTGCTGGCTAGCAAGAGCTTTCAGTGCTGGCACTTTTCCTCTCTGAGCAATTGCTCGACGTTTGCAATTTCTCAGCTCGTGTCTACGAGACGGAGAGATAGTGACCGTGACGTTTGGTGGCTAGAGAAGCGCAAAGCCCCAGTGTTGCTGCGCCTGTGAAAGCGCTTCCAAGGAAGGGTGCTGGCTAGCAAGAGCTTTCAGTGCTGGCACTTTTCATCTCTGAGCAATTGCTCGACGTTTGCAATTTCTCACCTGAGCTCTCTTTAGAGCGCACGAGAGGATGAGCAGAAGATTAGGTGGCTAGAGAAACACAGAGCCCCAGTGTTCTTAGGCCTACAAAAACACTTCCAAGGAAGGGTGCTGGCTAGCAAGAGCTTTCAGTGCTGGCACTTTTCATCTCTGAGCAATTGCTCGATATTTGCAATTTCTCAGCTCGTGTCTACGAGACGGAGAGATAGTGACCGTGACATTTGGTGGCTAGAGAAGCGCAAAGCCCCAGTGTTGCTGCGCCTGTGAAAGCGCTTCCAAGGAAGGCTGCTGGCTAGCAACAGCTTTCAGTGCTGGCACTTTTCATCTCTGAGCAATTGCTCGACCTTTGCATTTTCTCACCTGAGCTCTCTTTAGAGTGCGCGAGAGGATGAGCAGAAGATTAGGTGGCTAGAGAAGCCCAGAGCCCCACTGTTCTTAGGCCTACAAAAGCGCTTCCAAGGAAGGGTGCTGGCTAGCAAGAGCTTTCAGTGCTGGCACTTTTCATCTCTGAGCAATTGCTCGACGTTTGCAATCTCTCAGCTCGTGTCTACGTGACGGAGAGATAGTGACAGTAACGTTTGGTGGCTAGAGAAGCGCAAAGCCGCAGTGTTGCTGTGCCTGTGAAAGCGCTTCCAAGGAAGGGTGCTGGCTAGCAAGAGCTTTCAGTGCTGGCACTTTTCCTCTCTGAGCAATTGCTCGACGTTTGCAATTTCTCAGCTCGTGTCTACGAGACGGAGAGATAGTGACCGTGACGTTTGGTGGCTAGAGAAGCGCAAAGCCCCAGTGTTGCTGCGCCTGTGAAAGCGCTTCCAAGGAATGCTGCTGGCTAGCAACAGCTTTCAGTGCTGGCACTTTTCATCTCTGAGCAATTGCTCGACGTTTGCAATTTCTCACCTGAGCTCTCTTTAGAGTGCGCGAGAGGATGAGCAGAAGATTAGGTGGCTAGAGAAGCCCAGAGCCCCAGTGTTCTTAGGGCTACAAAAGCACTTCCAAGGAAGGGTGCTGGCTAGCAACAGCTTTCAGTGCTGGCACTTTTCATCTCTGAGCAATTGCTCGACCTTTGCAATTTCTCACCTGAGCTCTCTTTAGAGTGCGCGAGAGGATGAGCAGAAGATTAGGTGGCTGGAGAAGCCCAGAGCCCCAGTGTTCTTAGGCCTACAAAAGCGCTTCCAAGGAAGGGTGCTGGCTAGCAACAGCTTTCAGTGCTGGCACTTTTCATCTCTGAGCAATTGCTCGACGTTTGCAATCTCTCAGCTCGTGTCTATGAGACGGAAAGAGAATGACCGTGACGTTTGGTGGGTAGAGAAGCGCAAAGCCCCAGTGTTACTTCGCCTGTGAAAGCACTTCCAAGGAAGGGTGCTGGCTAGCAACAGTTTTCAGTGCTGGCACTTTTCATCTCTGAGCAATTGCTCGACGTTTGCAATTTCTCAGCTCGTGTCTACGAGACGGAGAGATAGTGACCGTGACGTCTGGTGGGTAGAGAAGCGCAAAGCCCCAGTGTTGCTGCGCCTGTGAAAGCGCTTCCAAGGAAGGGTGCTGGCTAGCAAGAGCTTTCAGTGCTGGCACTTTTCATCTCTGAGCAATTGCTCGACGTTTGCAATCTCTCACCTGAGCTCTCTTTAGAGTGCGCGAGAGGATGAGCAGAAGATTAGGTGGCTGGAGAAGCCCAGAGCCCCACTGTTCTTAGGCCTACAGAAGCGCTTCCAAGGAAGGGTGCTGGCTAGCAAGAGCTTTCAGTGCTGGCACTTTTCATCTCTGAGCAATTGCTCGACGTTTGCAATCTCTCAGCTCGTGTCTACGAGATGGAAAGAGAATGACCGTGACGTTTGGTGGCTAGAGAAGTGCAAAGGCCCAGTGTTGCTGCGCCTGTGAAAGCGCTTCCAAGGAAGGGTGCTGGCTAGCAAGAGCTTTCAGTGCTGGCACTTTTCATCTCTGAGCAATTGCTCCACGTTTGCAATTTCTCACCTGAGCTCTCTTTAGAGTGCGCGAGAGGATGAGCAGAAGATTAGGTGGCTAGAGAAGCCCAGAGCCCCAGTGTTCTTAGGCCTACAAAAGCACTTCCAAGGAAGGGTGCTGGCTAGCAACAGTTTTCAGTGCTGGCACTTTTCATCTCTGAGCAATTGCTCGACCTTTGCAATCTCTCAGCTCGTGTCTATGAGACGGAAAGAGAATGACCGTGACCTTTGGTGGCTAGAGAAGCGCAAAGCCCCAGTGTTACTGCACCTGTGAAAGCGCTTCCAAGGAAGGCTGCTGGCTAGCAACAGTTTTCAGTGCTGGCACTTTTCATCTCTGAGCAATTGCTCGACGTTTGCAATCTCTCAGCTCGTGTCTACGAGACGGAGAGATAGTGACCGTGACGTTTGGTGGGTAGAGAAGCGCAAAGCCCCAGTGTTGCTGCGCCTGTGAAAGCGCTTCCAAGGAAGGGTGCTGGCTAGCAAGAGCTTTCAGTGCTGGCACTTTTCATCTCTGAGCAATTGCTCGACGTTTGATATTTCTTACCTGAGCTCTCTTTAGAGTGCGCGAGATGATGAGCAGAAGATTAGGTGGCTAGAGAAGCCCAGAGCCCCAGTGTTCTTAGGCCTACAAAAGCGCTTCCAAGGAAGGGTGCTGGCTAGCAAGAGCTTTCAGTGCTGGCACTTTTCATCTCTGAGCAATTGCTCGAATTTTGCAATTTCTCAGCTCGTGTCTACGAGATGGAAAGAGAATGGCCGTGCCGTTTTGTGTGTAGAGAAGCGCAAAGCCCCAGTGTTGCTGCGCCTGTGAAAGCGCTTCCAAGGAAGGGTGCTGGCTAGCAACAGCTTTCAGTGCTGGCACTTTTCATCTCTGAGCAATTGCTCGACCTTTGCATTTTCTCACCTGAGCTCTCTTTAGACTGCGTGAGAGGATGAGCAGAAGATTAGGTGGCTAGAGAAGCACAGAGCCCCAGTGTTCTCAGGCCTACAAAACCGCTTCCAAGGAAGGGTGCTGGCTAGCAACAGCTTTCAGTGCTGGCACTTTTCATCTCTGAGCAATTGCTCGACGTTTGCAATTTCTCAGCTCGTGTCTATGAGACGGAGAGATAGTGACCGTGACGTTTGGTGGCTAGAGAAGCGCAAAGCCCCAGTGTTGCTGCGCCTGTGAAAGCGCTTCCAAGGAAGGGTGCTGGCTAGCAAGAGCTTTCAGTGCTGGCACTTTTCCTCTCTGAGCAATTGCTCGACGTTTGCAATTTCTCAGCTCGTGTCTACGAGACGGAGAGATAGTGACCGTGACGTTTGGTGGCTAGAGAAGCGCAAAGCCCCAGTGTTGCTGCGCCTGTGAAAGCGCTTCCAAGGAAGGGTGCTGGCTAGCAACAGCTTTCAGTGCTGGCACTTTTCATCTCTGAGCAATTGCTCGACGTTTGCAATTTCTCACCTGAGCTCTCTTTAGAGCGCACGAGAGGATGAGCAGAAGATTAGGTGGCTAGAGAAACACAGAGCCCCAGTGTTCTTAGGCCTACAAAAACACTTCCAAGGAAGGGTGCTGGCTAGCAACAGCTTTCAGTGCTGGCACTTTTCATCTCTGAGCAATTGCTCGATATTTGCAATTTCTCAGCTCGTGTCTACGAGACGGAGAGATAGTGACCGTGACATTTGGTGGCTAGAGAAGCGCAAAGCCCCAGTGTTGCTGCGCCTGTGAAAGCGCTTCCAAGGAAGGCTGCTGGCTAGCAACAGCTTTCAGTGCTGGCACTTTTCATCTCTGAGCAATTGCTCGACCTTTGCATTTTCTCACCTGAGCTCTCTTTAGAGTGCGCGAGAGGATGAGCAGAAGATTAGGTGGCTAGAGAAGCCCAGAGCCCCAGTGTTCTTAGGCCTACAAAAGCGCTTCCAAGGAAGGGTGCTGGCTAGCAAGAGCTTTCAGTGCTGGCACTTTTCATCTCTGAGCAATTGCTCGACGTTTGCAATCTCTCAGCTCGTGTCTACGTGACGGAGAGATAGTGACAGTAACGTTTGGTGGCTAGAGAAGCGCAAAGCCGCAGTGTTGCTGTGCCTGTGAAAGCGCTTCCAAGGAAGGGTGCTGGCTAGCAAGAGCTTTCAGTGCTGGCACTTTTCCTCTCTGAGCAATTGCTCGACGTTTGCAATTTCTCAGCTCGTGTCTACGAGACGGAGAGATAGTGACCGTGACGTTTGGTGGCTAGAGAAGCGCAAAGCCCCAGTGTTGCTGCGCCTGTGAAAGCGCTTCCAAGGAATGCTGCTGGCTAGCAACAGCTTTCAGTGCTGGCACTTTTCATCTCTGAGCAATTGCTCGACGTTTGCAATTTCTCACCTGAGCTCTCTTTAGAGTGCGCGAGAGGATGAGCAGAAGATTAGGTGGCTAGAGAAGCCCAGAGCCCCAGTGTTCTTAGGGCTACAAAAGCACTTCCAAGGAAGGGTGCTGGCTAGCAACAGCTTTCAGTGCTGGCACTTTTCATCTCTGAGCAATTGCTCGACCTTTGCAATTTCTCACCTGAGCTCTCTTTAGAGTGCGCGAGAGGATGAGCAGAAGATTAGGTGGCTGGAGAAGCCCAGAGCCCCAGTGTTCTTAGGCCTACAAAAGCGCTTCCAAGGAAGGGTGCTGGCTAGCAACAGCTTTCAGTGCTGGCACTTTTCATCTCTGAGCAATTGCTCGACGTTTGCAATCTCTCAGCTCGTGTCTATGAGACGGAAAGAGAATGACCGTGACGGTTGGTGGGTAGAGAAGCGCAAAGCCCCAGTGTTACTTCGCCTGTGAAAGCACTTCCAAGGAAGGGTGCTGGCTAGCAACAGTTTTCAGTGCTGGCACTTTTCATCTCTGAGCAATTGCTCGACGTTTGCAATTTCTCAGCTCGTGTCTACGAGACGGAGAGATAGTGACCGTGACGTCTGGTGGGTAGAGAAGCGCAAAGCCCCAGTGTTGCTGCGCCTGTGAAAGCGCTTCCAAGGAAGGGTGCTGGCTAGCAAGAGCTTTCAGTGCTGGCACTTTTCATCTCTGAGCAATTGCTCGACGTTTGCAATCTCTCACCTGAGCTCTCTTTAGAGTGCGCGAGAGGATGAGCAGAAGATTAGGTGGCTGGAGAAGCCCAGAGCCCCACTGTTCTTAGGCCTACAGAAGCGCTTCCAAGGAAGGGTGCTGGCTAGCAAGAGCTTTCAGTGCTGGCACTTTTCATCTCTGAGCAATTGCTCGACGTTTGCAATCTCTCAGCTCGTGTCTACGAGATGGAAAGAGAATGACCGTGACGTTTGGTGGCTAGAGAAGTGCAAAGGCCCAGTGTTGCTGCGCCTGTGAAAGCGCTTCCAAGGAAGGGTGCTGGCTAGCAAGAGCTTTCAGTGCTGGCACTTTTCATCTCTGAGCAATTGCTCGACGTTTGCAATTTCTCACGTGAGCTCTCTTTAGAGTGCGCGAGAGGATGAGCAGAAGATTAGGTGGCTAGAGAAGCCCAGAGCCCCAGTGTTCTTAGGCCTACAAAAGCACTTCCAAGGAAGGGTGCTGGCTAGCAAGAGCTTTCAGTGCTGGCACTTTTCATCTCTGAGCAATTGCTCGACGTTTGCAATTTCTCAGCTCGTGTCTACGAGACGGAGAGATAGTGACCGTGACGTTTGGTGGGTAGAGAAGCGCAAAGCCCCAGTGTTGCTGCGCCTGTGAAAGCGCTTCCAAGGAATGCTGCTGGCTAGCAACAGCTTTCAGTGCTGGCACTTTTCATCTCTGAGCAATTGCTCGACGTTTGATATTTCTTACCTGAGCTCTCTTTAGAGTGCGCGAGAGGATGAGCAGAAGATTAGGTGGCTAGAGAAGCCCAGAGCCCCACTGTTCTTAGGCCTACAAAAGCGCTTCCAAGGAAGGGTGCTGGCTAGCAACAGCTTTCAGTGCTGGCACTTTTCATCTCTGAGCAATTGCTCGACGTTTGCAATTTCTCAGCTCGTGTCTACGAGATGGAAAGAGAATGGCCGTGCCGTTTTGTGGGTAGAGAAGCGCAAAGCCCCAGTGTTGCTGCGCCTGTGAAAGCGCTTCCAAGGAAGGGTGCTGGCTAGCAACAGTTTTCAGTGCTGGCACTTTTCATCTCTGAGCAATTGCTCGACCTTTGCAATCTCTCAGCTCGTGTCTATGAGACGGAAAGAGAATGACCGTGACCTTTGGTGGCTAGAGAAGCGCAAAGCCCCAGTGTTACTGCACCTGTGAAAGCGCTTCCAAGGAAGGCTGCTGGCTAGCAACAGTTTTCAGTGCTGGCACTTTTCATCTCTGAGCAATTGCTCGACGTTTGCAATCTCTCAGCTCGTGTCTACGAGACGGAGAGATAGTGACCGTGACGTTTGGTGGGTAGAGAAGCGCAAAGCCCCAGTGTTGCTGCGCCTGTGAAAGCGCTTCCAAGGAAGGGTGCTGGCTAGCAAGAGCTTTCAGTGCTGGCACTTTTCATCTCTGAGCAATTGCTCGACGTTTGATATTTCTTACCTGAGCTCTCTTTAGAGTGCGCGAGATGATGAGCAGAAGATTAGGTGGCTAGAGAAGCCCAGAGCCCCACTGTTCTTAGGCCTACAAAAGCGCTTCCAAGGAAGGGTGCTGGCTAGCAAGAGCTTTCAGTGCTGGCACTTTTCATCTCTGAGCAATTGCTCGAATTTTGCAATTTCTCAGCTCGTGTCTACGAGATGGAAAGAGAATGGCCGTGCCGTTCTGTGTGTAGAGAAGCGCAAAGCCCCAGTGTTGCTGCGCCTGTGAAAGCGCTTCCAAGGAAGGGTGCTGGCTAGCAACAGCTTTCAGTGCTGGCACTTTTCATCTCTGAGCAATTGCTCGACCTTTACAATTTCTCACCTGAGCTCTCTTTAGAGTGCGCGAGAGGAAGAGCAGAAGATTAGGTGGCTAGAGAAGCCCAGAGCCCCAGTGTTCTTAGGCCTACAAAAGCACTTCCAAGGAAGGGTGCTGGCTAGCAACAGCTTTCAGTGCTGGCACTTTTCATCTCTGAGCAATTGCTCGACCTTTGCATTTTCTCACCTGAGCTCTCTTTAGAGTGCGCGAGAGGATGAGCAGAAGATTAGGTGGCTAGAGAAGCCCAGAGCCCCACTGTTCTTAGGCCTACAAAAGCGCTTCCAAGGAAGGGTGCTGGCTAGCAACAGCTTTCAGTGCTGGCACTTTTCATCTCTGAGCAATTGCTCGACGTTTGCAATTTCTCAGCTCGTGTCTACGAGACGGAGAGATAGTGACCGTGACGTTTGGTGGGTAGAGAAGCGCAAAGCCCCAGTGTTGCTGCGCCTGTGAAAGCGCTTCCAAGGAAGGGTGCTGGCTAGCAAGAGCTTTCAGTGCTGGCACTTTTCATCTCTGAGCAATTGCTCGACGTTTGCAATGTCTCAGCTCGTGTCTACGAGACGGAGAGATAGTGACCATGACGTTTGGTGGGTAGAGAAGAGCAAAGCCCCAGTGTTGCTGCGCCTGTGAAAGCGCTTCCAAGGAAGGGTGCTGGCTAGCAAGAGCTTTCAGTGCTGGCACTTTTCATCTCTGAGCAATTGCTCGACCTTTACAATTTCTCACCTGAGCTCTCTTTAGAGTGCGCGAGAGGAAGAGCAGAAGATTAGGTGGCTAGAGAAGCCCAGAGCCCCAGTGTTCTTAGGCCTACAAAAGCACTTCCAAGGAAGGGTGCTGGCTAGCAACAGCTTTCAGTGCTGGCACTTTTCATCTCTGAGCAATTGCTCGACCTTTGCATTTTCTCACCTGAGCTCTCTTTAGAGTGCGCGAGAGGATGAGCAGAAGATTAGGTGGCTAGAGAAGCCCAGAGCCCCACTGTTCTTAGGCCTACAAAAGCGCTTCCAAGGAAGGGTGCTGGCTAGCAACAGCTTTCAGTGCTGGCACTTTTCATCTCTGAGCAATTGCTCGACGTTTGCAATTTCTCAGCTCGTGTCTACGAGACGGAGAGATAGTGACCGTGACGTTTGGTGGGTAGAGAAGCGCAAAGCCCCAGTGTTGCTGCGCCTGTGAAAGCGCTTCCAAGGAAGGGTGCTGGCTAGCAAGAGCTTTCAGTGCTGGCACTTTTCATCTCTGAGCAATTGCTCGACGTTTGCAATTTCTCACCTGAGCTCTCTTTAGAGTGCGCGAGAGGATGAGCAGAAGATTAGGTGGCTAGAGAAGCCCAGAGCCCCACTGTTCTTAGGCCTACAAAACCGCTTCCAAGGAAGGGTGCTGGCTAGCAAGAGCTTTCAGTGCTGGCACTTTTCATCTCTGAGCAATTGCTCGACTTTTGCAATTTCTCAGCTCGTGTCTACGAGATGGAAAGAGAATGGCCGTGCCGTTTTGTGTGTAGAGAAGCGCAAAGCCCCAGTGTTGCTGCGCCTGTGAAAGCGCTTCCAAGGAAGGGTGCTGGCTAGCAACAGCTTTCAGTGCTGGCACTTTTCATCTCTGAGCAATTGCTCGACCTTTGCATTTTCTCACCTGAGCTCTCTTTAGACTGCGCGAGAGGATGAGCAGAAGATGAGGTGGCTAGAGAAGCCCAGAGCCCCACTGTTCTTAGGCCTACAAAAGCGCTTCCAAGGAAGGGTGCTGGCTAGCAAGAGCTTTCAGTGCTGGCACTTTTCATCTCTGAGCAATTGCTCAACGTTTGCAATCTCTCAGCTCGTGTCTACGAGACGGAGAGATAGTGACCGTGACGTTTGGTGGGTAGAGAAGCGCAAAGCCCCAGTGTTGCTGCGCCTGTGAAAGCGCTTCCAAGGAAGGGTGCTGGCTAGCAAGAGCTTTCAGTGCTGGCACTTTTCATCTCTGAGCAATTGCTCGACCTTTGCAATTTCTCACCTGAGCTCTCTTTAGAGTGCGCGAGAGGATGAGCAGAAGATTAGGTGGCTAGAGATACACAGAGCCCCAGTGTTCTAAGGGCTACAAGAGCGCTTCCAAGGAAGGGTGCTGGCTAGCAAGAGCTTTCAGTGCTGGCACTTTTCATCTCTGAGCAATTGCTCGATATTTGCAATTTCTCAGCTCGTGTCTACGAGACGGAGAGATAGTGACCGTGACATTTGGTGGGTAGAGAAGCGCAAAGCCCCAGTGTTGCTGCGCCTCTGAAAGCGCTTCCAAGGAAGGGTGCTGGCTAGCAAGAGCTTTCAGTGCTGGCACTTTTCATCTCTGAGCAATTGCTCGACGTTTGCAATTTCTCAGCTCGTGTCTACGAGACGGAGAGATAGTGACCGTGACGTTTGGTGTCTAGAGAAGCGCAAAGCCCCAGTGTTGCTGCGCCTGTGAAAGCGCTTCCAAGGAAGGGTGCTGGCTAGCAACAGCTTTCAGTGCTGGCACTTTTCATCTCTGAGCAATTGCTCGACGTTTGCAATTTCTCACCTGAGCTCTCTTTAGACTGCGAGAGAGGATGAGCAGAAGATTAGGTGGCTGGAGAAGCCCAGAGCCCCAGTGTTCTAAGGGCTACAAAAGCACTTCCAAGGAAGGGTGCTGGCTAGCAAGAGCTTTCAGTGCTGGCACTTTTCATCTCTGAGCAATTGCTCGACCTTTGCAATTTCTCACCTGAGCTCTCTTTAGAGTGCGCGAGAGGATGAGCAGAAGATTAGGTGGCTAGAGAAGCCCAGAGCCCCAGTGTTCTTAGGCCTACAAAAGCGCTTCCAAGGAAGGGTGCCGGCTAGCAACAGCTTTCAGTGCTGGCACTTTTCATCTCTGAGCAATTGCTCGTCGTTTGCAATCTCTCTTCTCGTGTCTACGAGACGGAGAGATAGTGACCATGACGTTTGGTGGGTAGAGAAGCGCAAAGCCCCAGTGTTGCTGCGCCTGTGAAAGCGCTTCCAAGGAAGGGTGCTGGCTAGCAACAGTTTTCAGTGCTGGCACTTTTCATCTCTGAGCAATTGCTCAACGTTTGCAATTTCTCACCTGAGCTCTCTTTAGAGTGCGCGAGAGGATGAGCAGAAGATTAGGTGGCTAGAGAAGCCAGAGCCCCAGTGTTCTTAGGCCTACAAGAGCGTTTCCAAGGAAGGGTGCTGGCTAGCAACAGCTTTCAGTGCTGGCACTTTTCATCTCTGAGCAATTGCTCGACGTTTGCAATCTCTCAGCTCGTGTCTACGAGACAGAGAGATAGTGACCATGACGTTTGGTGGGTAGAGAAGCGCAAAGCCCCAGTGTTGCTGCGCCTGTGAAAGCGCTTCCAAGGAAGGGTGCTGGCTGGCAACAGTTTTCAGTGGTGGCACTTTTCATCTCTGAGCAATTGCTCGACGTTTGCAATTTCTCACCTGAGCTCTCTTTAGAGTGCGCGAGAGGATGAGCAGAAGATTAGGTGGCTAGAGAAACAAAGAGCCCCAGTGTTCTTAGGCCTACAAGAGCGTTTCCAAGGAAGGGTGCTGGCTAGCAACAGCTTTCAGTGCTGGCACTTTTCATCTCTGAGCAATTGCTCGACCTTTGCAATTTCTCACCTGAGCTCTCTTTAGACTGCGCGAGAGGATGAGCAGAAGATTAGGTGGCTAGAGAAGCCCAGAGCCCCTGTGTTCTAAGGGCTACAAGAGCGTTTCCAAGGAAGGGTGCTGGCTAGCAACAGCTTTCAGTGCTGGCACTTCTCATCTCTGAGCAATTGCTCGACGTTTGCAATGTCTCAGCTCGTGTCTACTAGACGGAGAGATAGTGACCGTGACCTTTGGTGGTTAGAGAAGCGCAAAGCCCCAGTGTTGCTGCGCCTGTGAAAGCGCTTCCAAGGAAGGGTGCTGGCTAGCAAGAGCTTTCAGTGCTGGCACTTTTCATCTCTGAGCAATTGCTCGACCTTTGCAATCTCTCAGCTCGTGTCTACGAGACGGAGAGATAGTGACCATGACGTTTGGTGGGTAGAGAAGCGCAAAGCCCCAGTGTTGCTGCGCCTGTGAAAGCGCTTCCAAGGAAGGGTGCTGGCTAGCAAGAGCTTTCAGTGCTGGCACTTTTCATCTCTGAGCAATTGCTCGACGTTTGCAATTTCTCACCTGAGCTTTCTTTAGAGTGCGCGAGAGGATGAGCAGAAGTTTAGGTGGCTAGAGAAGCCAGAGCCCCACTGTTCTTAGGCCTACAAGAGCGTTTCCAAGGAAGGGTGCTGGCTAGCAAGAGCTTTCAGTGCTGGCACTTTTCATCTCTGAGCAATTGCTCGACGTTTGCAATTTCTCAGCTCGTGTCTACGAGTTGGAAAGAGAATGACCGTGACATTTGGTGGCTAGAGAAGCGCAAAGCCCCAGTGTTGCTGCGCCTGTGAAAGCGCTTCCAAGGAAGGGTGCTGGCTAGCAAGAGCTTTCAGTGCTGGCACTTTTCATCTCTGAGCAATTGCTCGACTTTTGCAATTTCTCAGCTCGTGTGTACGAGACGGAGAGATAGTGACCATGACGTTTGGTGGGTAGAGAAGCGCAAAGCCCCAGTGTTGCTGCGCCTGTGAAAGCGCTTCCAAGGAAGGGTGCTGGCTAGCAACAGCTTTCAGTGCTGGCACTTTTCATCTCTGAGCAATTGCTCGACGTTTGCAATTTCTCACCTGAGCTCTCTTTAGAGTGCGCGAGAGGATCAGCAGAAGATTAGGTGGCTAGAGAAGCCCAGAGCCCCAGTGTTCTTAGGCCTACAAAAGCACTTCCAAGGAAGGGTGCTGGCTAGCAACAGCTTTCAGTGCTGGCACTTTTCATCTCTGAGCAATTGCTCGACGTTTGCAATTTCTCACCTGAGCTCTCTTTAGACTGCGCGAGAGGATGAGCAGAAGATTAGGTGGCTAGAGAAGCACAGAGCCCCAGTGTTCTTAGGCTTACAAGAGCGTTTCCAAGGAAGGATGCTGGCTAGCAAGAGCTTTCAGTGCTGGCACTTTTCCTCTCTGAGCAATTGCTCAACGTTTGCAATTTCTCAGCTCGTGTCTACGAGACGGAGAGATAGTGACCGTAACGTTTGGTGGCTAGAGAAGCGCAAAGCCCCACTGTTACTGCGCCTGTGAAAGCGCTTCCAAGGAAGGGTGCTGGCTAGCAACAGTTTTCAGTGCTGGCACTTTTCATCTCTGAGCAATTGCTCGACTTTTGCAATTTCTCAGCTCGTGTCTACGAGATGGAAAGAGAATGACCGTGACGTTTGGTGGGTAGAAAAGCACAAAGCCCCAGTGTTGCTGCGCCTGTGAAAGCGCTTCCAAGGAAGGGTGCTGGCTAGCAAGAGCTTTCAGTGCTGGCACTTTTCATCTCTGAGCAATTGCTCAACGTTTGCAATCTCTCAGCTCGTGTTTACGAGACGGAGAGATAGTGACCGTGACGTTTGGTGGGTAGAGAAGTGCAAAGCCCCAGTGTTGCTGCGCCTCTGAAAGCGCTTCCAAGGAAGGGTGCTGGCTAGCAAGAGCTTTCAGTGCTGACACTTTTCATCTCTGAGCAATTGCTCGACCTTTGCAATTTCTCACCTGAGCTCTCTTTAGAGTGCGCGAGAGGATGAGCAGAAGATTAGGTGGCTAGAGAAACACAGAGCCCCTGTGTTCTTAGGCCTACAAAAGCACTTCCAAGGAAGGGTGCTGGCTAGCAAGAGCTTTCAGTGCTGGCACTTTTCATCTCTGAGCAATTGCTCGACGTTTGCAATTTCTCAGCTCGTGTCTACGAGACGGAGAGATAGTGACCGTGACGTTTGGTGTCTAGAGAAGCGCAAAGCCCCAGTGTTGCTGCGCCTGTGAAAGCGCTTCCAAGGAAGGGTGCTGGCTAGCAAGAGCTTTCAGTGCTGGCACTTTTCATCTCTGAGCAATTGCTCGACGTTTGCAATTTCTCACCTGAGCTCTCTTTAGACTGCGAGAGAGGATGAGCAGAAGATTAGGTGGCTGGAGAAGCCCAGAGCCCCAGTGTTCTAAGGGCTACAAAAGCACTTCCAAGGAAGGGTGCTGGCTAGCAAGAGCTTTCAGTGCTGGCACTTTTCATCTCTGAGCAATTGCTCGACCTTTGCAATTTCTCACCTGAGCTCTCTTTAGAGTGCGCGAGAGGATGAGCAGAAGATTAGGTGGCTAGAGAAGCCCAGAGCCCCAGTGTTCTTAGGGCTACAAAAGCGCTTCCAAGGAAGGGTGCCGGCTAGCAACAGCTTTCAGTGCTGGCACTTTTCATCTCTGAGCAATTGCTCGACGTTTGCAATTTCTCAGCTTGTGTCTACGAGCCAGAGAGATAGTGACCGTGACGTTTGGTGGGTAGAGAAGCGCAAAGCCCCAGTGTTGCTGCGCCTGTGAAAGCGCTTCCAAGGAAGGGTGCTGGCTAGCAACAGTTTTCAGTGCTGGCACTTTTCATCTCTGAGCAATTGCTCGACCTTTGCAATCTCTCAGCTCGTGTCTATGAGACGGAAAGAGAATGACCGTGACGTTTGGTGGGTAGAGAAGCGCAAAGCCCCAGTGTTACTGCACCTGTGAAAGCGCTTCCAAGGAAGGGTGCTGGCTAGCAAGAGTTTTCAGTGCTGGCACTTTTCATCTCTGAGCAATTGCTCAACGTTTGCAATCTCTCAGCTCGTGTCTACGAGACGGAGAGATAGTGACCGTGACGTTTGGTGGCTAGAGAAGCGCAAAGCCCCAGTGTTGCTGCGCCTGTGAAAGCGCTTCCAAGGAAGGGTGCTGGCTAGCAAGAGCTTTCAGTGCTGGCACTTTTCATCTCTGAGCAATTGCTCGACGTTTGCAATTTCTCACCTGAGCTCTCTTTAGAGTGCGCGAGAGGATGAGCAGAAGATTAGGTGGCTAGAGAAGCCCAGAGCCCCACTGTTCTTAGGCCTACAAGAGCGTTTCCAAGGAAGGGTGCTGGCTAGCAAGAGCTTTCAGTGCTGGCACTTCTCATCTCTGAGCAATTGCTCGACGTTTGCAATGTCTCAGCTCGTGTCTATGAGACGGAAAGAGAATGACCGTGACCTTTGGTGGTTAGAGAAGCGCAAAGCCCCAGTGTTGCTGCGCCTGTGAAAGCGCTTCCAAGGAAGGGTGCTGGCTAGCAACAGCTTTCAGTGCTGGCACTTTTCATCTCTGAGCAATTGCTCGACGTTTGCAATCTCTCAGCTCGTGTCTACGAGACGGAGAGATAGTGACCATGACGTTTGGTGGGTAGAGAAGCGCAAAGCCCCAGTGTTGCTGCGCCTGTGAAAGCGCTTCCAAGGAAGGGTGCTGGCTAGCAACAGTTTTCAGTGCTGGCACTTTTCATCTCTGAGCAATTGCTCAACGTTTGCAATTTCTCACCTGAGCTCTCTTTAGAGTGCGCGAGAGGATGAGCAGAAGATTAGGTGGCTAGAGAAGCCAGAGCCCCAGTGTTCTTAGGCCTACAAGAGCGTTTCCAAGGAAGGGTGCTGGCTAGCAACAGCTTTCAGTGCTGGCACTTTTCATCTCTGAGCAATTGCTCGACGTTTGCAATGTCTCAGCTCGTGTCTACGAGACAGAGAGATAGTGACCATGACGTTTGGTGGGTAGAGAAGCGCAAAGCCCCAGTGTTGCTGCGCCTGTGAAAGCGCTTCCAAGGAAGGGTGCTGGCTGGCAACAGTTTTCAGTGGTGGCACTTTTCATCTCTGAGCAATTGCTCGACGTTTGCAATTTCTCACCTGAGCTCTCTTTAGAGTGCGCGAGAGGATGAGCAGAAGATTAGGTGGCTAGAGAAACAAAGAGCCCCAGTGTTCTTAGGCCTACAAGAGCGTTTCCAAGGAAGGGTGCTGGCTAGCAACAGCTTTCAGTGCTGGCACTTTTCATCTCTGAGCAATTGCTCGACGTTTGCAATTTCTCACCTGAGCTCTCTTTAGACTGCGCGAGAGGATGAGCAGAAGATTAGGTGGCTAGAGAAGCCCAGAGCCCCTGTGTTCTAAGGGCTACAAGAGCGTTTCCAAGGAAGGGTGCTGGCTAGCAAGAGCTTTCAGTGCTGGCACTTTTCATCTCTGAGCAATTGCTCGACGTTTGCAATTTCTCACCTGAGCTTTCTTTAGAGTGCGCGAGAGGATGAGCAGAAGATTAGGTGGCTAGAGAAGCCAGAGCCCCACTGTTCTTAGGCCTACAAGAGCGTTTCCAAGGAAGGGTGCTGGCTAGCAAGAGCTTTCAGTGCTGGCACTTTTCATCTCTGAGCAATTGCTCGACGTTTGCAATTTCTCAGCTCGTGTCTACGAGTTGGAAAGAGAATGACCGTGACATTTGGTGGCTAGAGAAGCGCAAAGCCCCAGTGTTGCTGCGCCTGTGAAAGCGCTTCCAAGGAAGGGTGCTGGCTAGCAAGAGCTTTCAGTGCTGGCACTTTTCATCTCTGAGCAATTGCTCGACGTTTGCAATTTCTCAGCTCGTGTCTACGAGACGGAGAGATAGTGACCATGACGTTTGGTGGGTAGAGAAGCGCAAAGCCCCAGTGTTGCTGCGCCTGTGAAAGCGCTTCCAAGGAAGGGTGCTGGCTAGCAAGAGCTTTCAGTGCTGGCACTTTTCATCTCTGAGCAATTGCTCGACGTTTGCAATTTCTCACCTGAGCTCTCTTTAGAGTGCGCGAGAGGATGAGCAGAAGATTAGGTGGCTAGAGAAGCCCAGAGCCCCAGTGTTCTTAGGCCTACAAAAGCACTTCCAAGGAAGGGTGCTGGCTAGCAACAGCTTTCAGTGCTGGCACTTTTCATCTCTGAGCAATTGCTCGACGTTTGCAATTTCTCACCTGAGCTCTCTTTAGACTGCGCGAGAGGATGAGCAGAAGATTAGGTGGCTAGAGAAGCACAGAGCCCCAGTGTTCTTAGGCTTACAAGAGCGTTTCCAAGGAAGGATGCTGGCTAGCAAGAGCTTTCAGTGCTGGCACTTCTCATCTCTGAGCAATTGCTCAACGTTTGCAATTTCTCAGCTCGTGTCTACGAGACGGAGAGATAGTGACCGTAACGTTTGGTGGCTAGAGAAGCGCAAAGCCCCACTGTTACTGCGCCTGTGAAAGCGCTTCCAAGGAAGGGTGCTGGCTAGCAACAGTTTTCAGTGCTGGCACTTTTCATCTCTGAGCAATTGCTCGACTTTTGCAATTTCTCAGCTCGTGTCTACGAGATGGAAAGAGAATGACCGTGACGTTTGGTGGGTAGAAAAGCACAAAGCCCCAGTGTTGCTGCGCCTGTGAAAGCGCTTCCAAGGAAGGGTGCTGGCTAGCAAGAGCTTTCAGTGCTGGCACTTTTCATCTCTGAGCAATTGCTCAACGTTTGCAATCTCTCAGCTCGTGTCTACGAGACGGAGAGATAGTGACCGTGACGTTTGGTGGGTAGAGAAGCGCAAAGCCCCAGTGTTGCTGCGCCTCTGAAAGCGCTTCCAAGGAAGGGTGCTGGCTAGCAAGAGCTTTCAGTGCTGACACTTTTCATCTCTGAGCAATTGCTCGACGTTTGCAATTTCTCACCTGAGCTCTCTTTAGAGTGCGCGAGAGGATGAGCAGAAGATTAGGTGGCTAGAGAAGCCCAGAGCCCCAGTGTTCTTAGGGCTACAAAAGCGCTTCCAAGGAAGGGTGCTGGCTAGCAAGAGCTTTCAGTGCTGGCACTTTTCATCTCTGAGCAATTGCTCGACGTTTGCAATTTCTCAGCTCGTGTCTACGAGACGGAGAGATAGTGACCGTGACGTTTGGTGTCTAGAGAAGCGCAAAGCCCCAGTGTTGCTGCGCCTGTGAAAGCGCTTCCAAGGAAGGGTGCTGACTAGCAAGAGCTTTCAGTGCTGGCACTTTTCATCTCTGAGCAATTGCTCGACGTTTGCAATTTCTCACCTGAGCTCTCTTTAGACTGCGAGAGAGGATGAGCAGAAGATTAGGTGGCTGGAGAAGCCCAGAGCCCCAGTGTTCTAAGGGCTACAAAAGCACTTCCAAGGAAGGGTGCTGGCTAGCAAGAGCTTTCAGTGCTGGCACTTTTCATCTCTGAGCAATTGCTCGACCTTTGCAATTTCTCACCTGAGCTCTCTTTAGAGTGCGCGAGAGGATGAGCAGAAGATTAGGTGGCTAGAGAAGCCCAGAGCCCCAGTGTTCTTAGGGCTACAAAAGCGCTTCCAAGGAAGGGTGCCGGCTAGCAACAGCTTTCAGTGCTGGCACTTTTCATCTCTGAGCAATTGCTCGACGTTTGCAATTTCTCAGCTCGTGTCTACGAGCCAGAGAGATAGTGACCGTGACGTTTGGTGGGTAGAGAAGCGCAAAGCCCCAGTGTTGCTGCGCCTGTGAAAGCACTTCCAAGGAAGGGTGCTGGCTAGCAACAGTTTTCAGTGCTGGCACTTTTCATCTCTGAGCAATTGCTCGACCTTTGCAATCTCTCAGCTCGTGTCTATGAGACGGAAAGAGAATGACCGTGACGTTTGGTGGGTAGAGAAGCGCAAAGCCCCAGTGTTACTGCACCTGTGAAAGCGCTTCCAAGGAAGGGTGCTGGCTAGCAAGAGTTTTCAGTGCTGGCACTTTTCATCTCTGAGCAATTGCTCAACGTTTGCAATCTCTCAGCTCGTGTCTACGAGACGGAGAGATAGTGACCGTGACGTTTGGTGGCTAGAGAAGCGCAAAGCCCCAGTGTTGCTGCGCCTGTGAAAGCACTTCCAAGGAAGGGTGCTGGCTAGCAAGAGCTTTCAGTGCTGACACTTTTCATCTCTGAGCAATTGCTCGACGTTTGCAATTTCTCACCTGAGCTCTCTTTAGAGTGCGCGAGAGGATGAGCAGAAGATTAGGTGGCTAGAGAAGCCCAGAGCCCCAGTGTTCTTAGGGCTACAAAAGCGCTTCCAAGGAAGGGTGCTGGCTAGCAACAGCTTTCAGTGCTGGCACTTTTCATCTCTGAGCAATTGCTCGACGTTTGCAATTTCTCAGCTCGTGTCTACGAGACGGAGAGATAGTGACCGTGACGTTTGGTGGCTAGAGAAGCGCAAAGCCCCAGTGTTGCTGCGCCTGTGAAAGCGCTTCCAAGGAAGGGTGCTGGCTAGCAAGAGCTTTCAGTGCTGGCACTTTTCATCTCTGAGCAATTGCTCGACGTTTGCAATTTCTCACCTGAGCTCTCTTTAGACTGCGAGAGAGGATGAGCAGAAGATTAGGTGGCTGGAGAAGCCCAGAGCCCCAGTGTTCTAAGGGCTACAAAAGCACTTCCAAGGAAGGGTGCTGGCTAGCAAGAGCTTTCAGTGCTGGCACTTTTCATCTCTGAGCAATTGCTCGACGTTTGCAATTTCTCACCTGAGCTCTCTTTAGAGTGCGCGAGAGGATGAGCAGAAGATTAGGTGGCTAGAGAAGCCCAGAGACCCTGTGATCTAAGGGCTACAAGACCGTTTCCAAGGAAGGGTGCCGGCTAGCAAGAGCTTTCAGTGCTAGTACTTTTCATCTCTGAGCAATTGCTCGACGTTTGCAATTTCTCAGCTCGTGTCTACAAGACGGAGAGATAGTGACCGTGACGTTTGGTGGGTAGAGAAGCGCAAAGCCCCAGTGTTGCTGCGCCTGTGAAAGCGCTTCCAAGGAAGGGTGCTGGCTAGCAACAGCTTTCAGTGCTGGCACTTTTCATCTCTGAGCAATTGCTCGACCTTTGCAATGTCTCAGCTCGTGTCTACGAGACGGAAAGAGAATGACCGTGACATTTGGTGGCTAGAGAAGCGCAAAGCCCCACTGTTACTGCGCCTGTGAAAGCGCTTCCAAGGAAGGGTGCTGGCTAGCAAGAGCTTTCAGTGCTGGCACTTTTCATCGCTGAGCAATTGCTCGACGTTTGCAATCTCTCAGCTCGTGTCTACGAGACGGAGAGATAGTGACCGTGACGTTTGGTGGCTAGAGAAGCGCAAAGCCCCAGTGTTGCTGCGCCTGTGAAAGCGCTTCCAAGGAAGGGTGCTGGCTAGCAACAGCTTTCAGTGCTGACACTTTTCATCTCTGAGCAATTGCTCGACGCTTGATATTTCTCACCTGAGCTCTCTTTAGAGTGCGCAAGAGGATGAGCAGAAGATTAGGTGGCTAGAGAAGCCCAGAGCCCCAGTGTTCTTAGGGCTACAAGAGCGTTTCCAAGGAAGGGTGCTAGCTAGCAAGAGCTTTCAGTGCTGGCACTTTTCATCTCTGAGCAATTGCTCGACGTTTGCAATTTCTCAGCTCGTGTCTACGAGATGGAAAGAGAATGGCCGTGACGTTTCGTGTCTAGAGAAGCGCAAAGCCCCAGTGTTGCTGCGCCTCTGAAAGCGCTTCCAAGGAAGGGTGCTGGCTAGCAAGAGCTTTCAGTGCTGGCACTTTTCATCTCTGAGCAATTGCTCGACATTTGCAATTTCTCACCTGAGCTCTCTTTAGAGTGCGCGAGAGGATGAGCAGAAGATGAGGTGGCTAGACAAACACAGAGCCCCAGTGTTCTTAGGCCTACAAAAGCACTTCCAAGGAAGGGTGCTGGCTAGCAAGAGCTTTCAGTGCTGGCACTTTTCATCTCTGAGCAATTGCTCGACGTTTGCAATCTCTCACCTGAGCTCTCTTTAGAGTGCGCGAGAGGATGAGCAGAAGATTAGGTGGCTAGAGAAGCCCAGAGCCCCAGTGTTCTTAGGCTTACAAGAGCGTTTCCAAGGAAGGATGCTGGCTAGCAACAGCTTTCAGTGCTGGCACTTTTCATCTCTGAGCAATTGCTCGACGTTTGCAATCTCTCAGCTCGTGTCTACGAGACGGAGAGATAGTGACCGTGACGTTTGGTGGGTAGAGAAGCGCAAAGCCCCAGTGTTGCTGCGCCTGTGAAAGCGCTTCCAAGGAAGGGTGCTGGCTAGCAAGAGCTTTCAGTGCTGGCACTTTTCATCTCTGAGCAATTGCTCGACCTTTGCAATTTCTCACCTGAGCTCTCTTTAGAGTGCGCGAGAGGATGAGCAGAAGATTAGGTGGCTAGAGAAGCCCAGAGACCCTGTGTTCTAAGGGCTACAAGAGCGTTTCCAAGGAAGGGTGCCGGCTAGCAAGAGCTTTCAGTGCTGGCACTTTTCATCTCTGAGCAATTGCTCGACGTTTGCAATCTCTCAGCTTGTGTCTATGAGACAGAAAGAGAATGACCGTGACATTTGGTGGGTAGACAAGCGCAAAGCCCCAGTGTTACTGCACCTGTGAAAGCGCTTCCAAGGAAGGGTGCTGGCTAGCAACAGTTTTCAGTGCTGGCACTTTTCATCTCTGAGCAACTGCTCGACGTTTGAAATCTCTCAGCTCGTGTCTACGAGACAGAGAGATAGTGACCGTGACCTTTGGTGGGTAGAGAAGCGCAAAGCCCCAGTGTTGCTGCGCCTGTGAAAGCGCTTCCAAGGAAGGGTGCTGGCTAGCAAGAGCTTTCAGTGCTGGCACTTTTCATCTCTGAGCAATTGCTCAACCTTTGCAATTTCTCACCAGAGCTCTCTTTAGAGTGCGCGAGAGGATGAGCAGAAGATTAGGTGGCTAGAGAAGCCCAGAGCCCCAGTGTTCTTAGGCCTACAAAAGCACTTCCAAGGAAGGGTGCTGGCTAGCAAGAGCTTTCAGTGCTGGCACTTTTCATCTCTGAGCAATTGCTCGACGTTTGCAATTTCTCAGCTCGTGTCTATGAGATGGAAAGAGAATGACCGTGACCTTTGGTGGCTAGAGAAGCGCAAAGCCCCAGTGTTACTTCGCCTGTGAAGGCACTTCCAAGGAAGGGTGCTGGCTAGCAAGAGCTTTCAGTGCTGGCACTTTTCATCTCTGAGCAATTGCTCCACGTTTGCAATTTCTCAGCTCGTGTCTACGAGACGGAGAGATAGTGACCATGACGTTTGGTGGGTAGAGAAGCGCAAAGCCCCAGTGTTGCTGCGCCTGTGAAAGCGCTTCCAAGGAAGGGTGCTGGCTAGCAAGAGCTTTCAGTGCTGGCACTTTTCATCTCTGAGCAATTGCTCGACCTTTGCAATTTCTCACCTGAGCTCTCTTTAGAGTGCGCGAGAGGATGAGCAGAAGATTAGGTGGCTAGAGAAGCCCAGAGCCCCAGTGTTCTTAGGGCTACAAAAGCGCTTCCAAGGAAGGGTGCCGGCTAGCAACAGCTTTCAGTGCTGGCACTTTTCATCTCTGAGCAATTGCTCGACGTTTGCAATTTCTCAGCTCGTGTCTACGAGCCAGAGAGATAGTGACCGTGACGTTTGGTGGGTAGAGAAGCGCAAAGCCCCAGTGTTGCTGCGCCTGTGAAAGCACTTCCAAGGAAGGGTGCTGGCTAGCAACAGTTTTCAGTGCTGGCACTTTTCATCTCTGAGCAATTGCTCGACCTTTGCAATCTCTCAGCTCGTGTCTATGAGACGGAAAGAGAATGACCGTGACGTTTGGTGGGTAGAGAAGCGCAAAGCCCCAGTGTTACTGCACCTGTGAAAGCGCTTCCAAGGAAGGGTGCTGGCTAGCAAGAGTTTTCAGTGCTGGCACTTTTCATCTCTGAGCAATTGCTCAACGTTTGCAATCTCTCAGCTCGTGTCTACGAGACGGAGAGATAGTGACCGTGACGTTTGGTGGCTAGAGAAGCGCAAAGCCCCAGTGTTGCTGCGCCTGTGAAAGCGCTTCCAAGGAAGGGTGCTGGCTAGCAAGAGCTTTCAGTGCTGACACTTTTCATCTCTGAGCAATTGCTCGACGTTTGCAATTTCTCACCTGAGCTCTCTTTAGAGTGCGCGAGAGGATGAGCAGAAGATTAGGTGGCTAGAGAAGCCCAGAGCCCCAGTGTTCTTAGGGCTACAAAAGCGCTTCCAAGGAAGGGTGCTGGCTAGCAACAGCTTTCAGTGCTGGCACTTTTCATCTCTGAGCAATTGCTCGACGTTTGCAATTTCTCAGCTCGTGTCTACGAGACGGAGAGATAGTGACCGTGACGTTTGGTGGCTAGAGAAGCGCAAAGCCCCAGTGTTGCTGCGCCTGTGAAAGCGCTTCCAAGGAAGGGTGCTGGCTAGCAAGAGCTTTCAGTGCTGGCACTTTTCATCTCTGAGCAATTGCTCGACGTTTGCAATTTCTCACCTGAGCTCTCTTTAGACTGCGAGAGAGGATGAGCAGAAGATTAGGTGGCTGGAGAAGCCCAGAGCCCCAGTGTTCTAAGGGCTATAAAAGCACTTCCAAGGAAGGGTGCTGGCTAGCAAGAGCTTTCAGTGCTGGCACTTTTCATCTCTGAGCAATTGCTCGACGTTTGCAATTTCTCACCTGAGCTCTCTTTAGAGTGCGCGAGAGGATGAGCAGAAGATTAGGTGGCTAGAGAAGCCCAGAGACCCTGTGATCTAAGGGCTACAAGACCGTTTCCAAGGAAGGGTGCCGGCTAGCAAGAGCTTTCAGTGCTGGTACTTTTCATCTCTGAGCAATTGCTCGACGTTTGCAATTTCTCAGCTCGTGTCTACAAGACGGAGAGATAGTGACCGTGACGTTTGGTGGGTAGAGAAGCGCAAAGCCCCAGTGTTGCTGCGCCTGGGAAAGCGCTTCCAAGGAAGGGTGCTGGCTAGCAACAGCTTTCAGTGCTGGCACTTTTCATCTCTGAGCAATTGCTCGACCTTTGCAATGTCTCAGCTCGTGTCTACGAGACGGAAAGAGAATGACCGTGACATTTGGTGGCTAGAGAATCGCAAAGCCCCACTGTTACTGCGCCTGTGAAAGCGCTTCCAAGGAAGGGTGCTGGCTAGCAAGAGCTTTCAGTGCTGGCACTTTTCATCGCTGAGCAATTGCTCGACGTTTGCAATCTCTCAGCTCGTGTCTACGAGACGGAGAGATAGTGACCGTGACGTTTGGTGGCTAGAGAAGCGCAAAGCCCCAGTGTTGCTGCGCCTGTGAAAGCGCTTCCAAGGAAGGGTGCTGGCTAGCAACAGCTTTCAGTGCTGACACTTTTCATCTCTGAGCAATTGCTCGACGCTTGATATTTCTCACCTGAGCTCTCTTTAGAGTGCGCAAGAGGATGAGCAGAAGATTAGGTGGCTAGAGAAGCCCAGAGCCCCAGTGTTCTTAGGGCTACAAGAGCGTTTCCAAGGAAGGGTGCTAGCTAGCAAGAGCTTTCAGTGCTGGCACTTTTCATCTCTGAGCAATTGCTCGACGTTTGCAATTTCTCAGCTCGTGTCTACGAGATGGAAAGAGAATGGCCGTGACGTTTCGTGTCTAGAGAAGCGCAAAGCCCCAGTGTTGCAGCGCCTCTGAAAGCGCTTCCAAGGAAGGGTGCTGGCTAGCAAGAGCTTTCAGTGCTGGCACTTTTCATCTCTGAGCAATTGCTCGACATTTGCAATTTCTCACCTGAGCTCTCTTTAGAGTGCGCGAGAGGATGAGCAGAAGATGAGGTGGCTAGACAAACACAGAGCCCCAGTGTTCTTAGGCCTACAAAAGCACTTCCAAGGAAGGGTGCTGGCTAGCAACAGCTTTCAGTGCTGGCACTTTTCATCTCTGAGCAATTGCTCGACGTTTGCAATCTCTCACCTGAGCTCTCTTTAGAGTGCGCGAGAGGATGAGCAGAAGATTAGGTGGCTAGAGAAGCCCAGAGCCCCAGTGTTCTTAGGCTTACAAGAGCGTTTCCAAGGAAGGATGCTGGCTAGCAACAGCTTTCAGTGCTGGCACTTTTCATCTCTGAGCAATTGCTCGACGTTTGCAATTTCTCAGCTCGTGTCTACGAGACGGAGAGATAGTGACCGTGACGTTTGGTGGGTAGAGAAGCGCAAAGCCCCAGTGTTGCTGCGCCTGTGAAAGCGCTTCCAAGGAAGGGTGCTGGCTAGCAAGAGCTTTCAGTGCTGGCACTTTTCATCTCTGAGCAATTGCTCGACGTTTGCAATTTCTCACCTGAGCTCTCTTTAGAGTGCGCGAGAGGATGAGCAGAAGATTAGGTGGCTAGAGAAGCCCAGAGACCCTGTGTTCTAAGGGCTACAAGAGCGTTTCCAAGGAAGGGTGCCGGCTAGCAAGAGCTTTCAGTGCTGGCACTTTTCATCTCTGAGCAATTGCTCGACGTTTGCAATCTCTCAGCTTGTGTCTATGAGACAGAAAGAGAATGACCGTGACATTTGGTGGGTAGACAAGCGCAAAGCCCCAGTGTTACTGCACCTGTGAAAGCGCTTCCAAGGAAGGGTGCTGGCTAGCAAGAGCTTTCAGTGCTGGCACTTTTCATCTCTGAGCAGCTGCTCGACGTTTGAAATCTCTCAGCTCGTGTCTACGAGACGGAGAGATAGTGACCGTGACCTTTGGTGGGTAGAGAAGCGCAAAGCCCCAGTGTTGCTGCGCCTGTGAAAGCGCTTCCAAGGAAGGGTGCTGGCTAGCAAGAGCTTTCAGTGCTGGCACTTTTCATCTCTGAGCAATTGCTCAACCTTTGCAATTTCTCACCTGAGCTCTCTTTAGAGTGCGCGAGAGGATGAGCAGAAGATTAGGTGGCTAGAGAAGCCCAGAGCCCCAGTGTTCTTAGGCCTACAAAAGCACTTCCAAGGAAGGGTGCTGGCTAGCAAGAGCTTTCAGTGCTGGCACTTTTCATCTCTGAGCAATTGCTCGACGTTTGCAATTTCTCAGCTCGTGTCTACGAGTTGGAAAGAGAATGACCGTGACCTTTGGTGGCTAGAGAAGCGCAAAGCCCCAGTGTTACTTCGCCTGTGAAAGCACTTCCAAGGAAGGGTGCTGGCTAGCAAGAGTTTTCAGTGCTGGCACTTTTCATCTCTGAGCAATTGCTCAACGTTTGCAATCTCTCAGCTCGTGTCTACGAGACGGAGAGATAGTGACCGTGACGTTTGGTGGCTAGAGAAGCGCAAAGCCCCAGTGTTGCTGCGCCTGTGAAAGCGCTTCCAAGGAAGGGTGCTGGCTAGCAAGAGCTTTCAGTGCTGGCACTTTTCATCTCTGAGCAATTGCTCGACGTTTGCAATTTCTCACCTGAGCTCTCTTTAGAGTGCGCGAGAGGATGAGCAGAAGATTAGGTGGCTAGAGAAGCCCAGAGCCCCACTGTTCTTAGGCCTACAAGAGCGTTTCCAAGGAAGGGTGCTGGCTAGCAAGAGCTTTCAGTGCTGGCACTTCTCATCTCTGAGCAATTGCTCGACGTTTGCAATGTCTCAGCTCGTGTCTATGAGACGGAAAGAGAATGACCGTGACCTTTGGTGGTTAGAGAAGCGCAAAGCCCCAGTGTTGCTGCGCCTGTGAAAGCGCTTCCAAGGAAGGGTGCTGGCTAGCAACAGCTTTCAGTGCTGGCACTTTTCATCTCTGAGCAATTGCTCGACGTTTGCAATCTCTCAGCTCGTGTCTACGAGACGGAGAGATAGTGACCATGACGTTTGCTGGGTAGAGAAGCGCAAAGCCCCAGTGTTGCTGCGCCTGTGAAAGCGCTTCCAAGGAAGGGTGCTGGCTAGCAACAGTTTTCAGTGCTGGCACTTTTCATCTCTGAGCAATTGCTCAACGTTTGCAATTTCTCACCTGAGCTCTCTTTAGAGTGCGCGAGAGGATGAGCAGAAGATTAGGTGGCTAGAGAAGCCAGAGCCCCAGTGTTCTTAGGCCTACAAGAGCGTTTCCAAGGAAGGGTGCTGGCTAGCAACAGCTTTCAGTGCTGGCACTTTTCATCTCTGAGCAATTGCTCGACGTTTGCAATGTCTCAGCTCGTGTCTACGAGACAGAGAGATAGTGACCATGACGTTTGGTGGGTAGAGAAGCGCAAAGCCCCAGTGTTGCTGCGCCTGTGAAAGCGCTTCCAAGGAAGGGTGCTGGCTGGCAACAGTTTTCAGTGGTGGCACTTTTCATCTCTGAGCAATTGCTCGACGTTTGCAATTTCTCACCTGAGCTCTCTTTAGAGTGCGCGAGAGGATGAGCAGAAGATTAGGTGGCTAGAGAAAAAAAGAGCCCCAGTGTTCTTAGGCCTACAAGAGCGTTTCCAAGGAAGGGTGCTGGCTAGCAACAGCTTTCAGTGCTGGCACTTTTCATCTCTGAGCAATTGCTCGACGTTTGCAATTTCTCACCTGAGCTCTCTTTAGACTGCGCGAGAGGATGAGCAGAAGATTAGGTGGCTAGAGAAGCCCAGAGCCCCTGTGTTCTAAGGGCTACAAGAGCGTTTCCAAGGAAGGGTGCTGGCTAGCAACAGCTTTCAGTGCTGGCACTTCTCATCTCTGAGCAATTGCTCGACGTTTGCAATGTCTCAGCTCGTGTCTACTAGACGGAGAGATAGTGACCGTGACCTTTGGTGGTTAGAGAAGCGCAAAGCCCCAGTGTTGCTGCGCCTGTGAAAGCGCTTCCAAGGAAGGGTGCTGGCTAGCAAGAGCTTTCAGTGCTGGCACTTTTCATCTCTGAGCAATTGCTCGACCTTTGCAATCTCTCAGCTCGTGTCTACGAGACGGAGACATAGTGACCATGACGTTTGGTGGGTAGAGAAGCGCAAAGCCCCAGTGTTGCTGCGCCTGTGAAAGCGCTTCCAAGGAAGGGTGCTGGCTAGCAAGAGCTTTCAGTGCTGGCACTTTTCATCTCTGAGCAATTGCTCGACGTTTGCAATTTCTCACCTGAGCTTTCTTTAGAGTGCGCGAGAGGATGAGCAGAAGATTAGGTGGCTAGAGAAGCCAGAGCCCCACTGTTCTTAGGCCTACAAGAGCGTTTCCAAGGAAGGGTGCTGGCTAGCAAGAGCTTTCAGTGCTGGCACTTTTCATCTCTGAGCAATTGCTCGACGTTTGCAATTTCTCAGCTTGTGTCTACGAGTTGGAAAGAGAATGACCGTGACATTTGGTGGCTAGAGAAGCGCAAAGCCCCAGTGTTGCTGCGCCTGTGAAAGCGCTTCCAAGGAAGGGTGCTGGCTAGCAAGAGCTTTCAGTGCTGGCACTTTTCATCTCTGAGCAATTGCTCGACGTTTGCAATTTCTCAGCTCGTGTCTACGAGACGGAGAGATAGTGACCATGACGTTTGGTGGGTAGAGAAGCGCAAAGCCCCAGTGTTGCTGCGCCTGTGAAAGCGCTTCCAAGGAAGGGTGCTGGCTAGCAACAGCTTTCAGTGCTGGCACTTTTCATCTCTGAGCAATTGCTCGACGTTTGCAATTTCTCACCTGAGCTCTCTTTAGAGTGCGCGAGAGGATGAGCAGAAGATTAGGTGGCTAGAGAAGCCCAGAGCCCCAGTGTTCTTAGGCCTACAAAAGCACTTCCAAGGAAGGGTGCTGGCTAGCAACAGCTTTCAGTGCTGGCACTTTTCATCTCTGAGCAATTGCTCGACGTTTGCAATTTCTCACCTGAGCTCTCTTTAGACTGCGCGAGAGGATGAGCAGAAGATTAGGTGGCTAGAGAAGCACAGAGCCCCAGTGTTCTTAGGCTTACAAGAGCGTTTCCAAGGAAGGATGCTGGCTAGCAAGAGCTTTCAGTGCTGGCACTTCTCATCTCTGAGCAATTGCTCAACGTTTGCAATTTCTCAGCTCGTGTCTACGAGACGGAGAGATAGTGACCGTAACGTTTGGTGGCTAGAGAAGCGCAAAGCCCCACTGTTACTGCGCCTGTGAAAGCGCTTCCAAGGAAGGGTGCTGGCTAGCAACAGTTTTCAGTGCTGGCACTTTTCATCTCTGAGCAATTGCTCGACTTTTGCAATTTCTCAGCTCGTGTCTACGAGATGGAAAGAGAATGACCGTGACGTTTGGTGGGTAGAAAAGCACAAAGCCCCAGTGTTGCTGCGCCTGTGAAAGCGCTTCCAAGGAAGGGTGCTGGCTAGCAAGAGCTTTCAGTGCTGGCACTTTTCATCTCTGAGCAATTGCTCAACGTTTGCAATCTCTCAGCTCGTGTCTACGAGACGGAGAGATAGTGACCGTGACGTTTGGTGGGTAGAGAAGCGCAAAGCCCCAGTGTTGCTGCGCCTCTGAAAGCGCTTCCAAGGAAGGGTGCTGGCTAGCAAGAGCTTTCAGTGCTGACACTTTTCATCTCTGAGCAATTGCTCGACGTTTGCAATTTCTCACCTGAGCTCTCTTTAGAGTGCGCGAGAGGATGAGCAGAAGATTAGGTGGCTAGAGAAGCCCAGAGCCCCAGTGTTCTTAGGGCTACAAAAGCGCTTCCAAGGAAGGGTGCTGGCTAGCAAGAGCTTTCAGTGCTGGCACTTTTCATCTCTGAGCAATTGCTCGACGTTTGCAATTTCTCAGCTCGTGTCTACGAGACGGAGAGATAGTGACCGTGACGTTTGGTGTCTAGAGAAGCGCAAAGCCCCAGTGTTGCTGCGCCTGTGAAAGCGCTTCCAAGGAAGGGTGCTGGCTAGCAAGAGCTTTCAGTGCTGGCACTTTTCATCTCTGAGCAATTGCTCGACGTTTGCAATTTCTCACCTGAGCTCTCTTTAGACTGCGAGAGAGGATGAGCAGAAGATTAGGTGGCTGGAGAAGCCCAGAGCCCCAGTGTTCTAAGGGCTACAAAAGCACTTCCAAGGAAGGGTGCTGGCTAGCAAGAGCTTTCAGTGCTGGCACTTTTCATCTCTGAGCAATTGCTCGACCTTTGCAATTTCTCACCTGAGCTCTCTTTAGAGTGCGCGAGAGGATGAGCAGAAGATTAGGTGGCTAGAGAAGCCCAGAGCCCCAGTGTTCTTAGGGCTACAAAAGCGCTTCCAAGGAAGGGTGCCGGCTAGCAACAGCTTTCAGTGCTGGCACTTTTCATCTCTGAGCAATTGCTCGACGTTTGCAATTTCTCAGCTCGTGTCTACGAGCCAGAGAGATAGTGACCGTGACGTTTGGTGGGTAGAGAAGCGCAAAGCCCCAGTGTTGCTGCGCCTGTGAAAGCACTTCCAAGGAAGGGTGCTGGCTAGCAACAGTTTTCAGTGCTGGCACTTTTCATCTCTGAGCAATTGCTCGACCTTTGCAATCTCTCAGCTCGTGTCTATGAGACGGAAAGAGAATGACCGTGACGTTTGGTGGGTAGAGAAGCGCAAAGCCCCAGTGTTACTGCACCTGTGAAAGCGCTTCCAAGGAAGGGTGCTGGCTAGCAAGAGTTTTCAGTGCTGGCACTTTTCATCTCTGAGCAATTGCTCAACGTTTGCAATCTCTCAGCTCGTGTCTACGAGACGGAGAGATAGTGACCGTGACGTTTGGTGGCTAGAGAAGCGCAAAGCCCCAGTGTTGCTGCGCCTGTGAAAGCGCTTCCAAGGAAGGGTGCTGGCTAGCAAGAGCTTTCAGTGCTGACACTTTTCATCTCTGAGCAATTGCTCGACGTTTGCAATTTCTCACCTGAGCTCTCTTTAGAGTGCGCGAGAGGATGAGCAGAAGATTAGGTGGCTAGAGAAGCCCAGAGCCCCAGTGTTCTTAGGGCTACAAAAGCGCTTCCAAGGAAGGGTGCTGGCTAGCAACAGCTTTCAGTGCTGGCACTTTTCATCTCTGAGCAATTGCTCGACGTTTGCAATTTCTCAGCTCGTGTCTACGAGACGGAGAGATAGTGACCGTGACGTTTGGTGGCTAGAGAAGCGCAAAGCCCCAGTGTTGCTGCGCCTGTGAAAGCGCTTCCAAGGAAGGGTGCTGGCTAGCAAGAGCTTTCAGTGCTGGCACTTTTCATCTCTGAGCAATTGCTCGACGTTTGCAATTTCTCACCTGAGCTCTCTTTAGACTGCGAGAGAGGATGAGCAGAAGATTAGGTGGCTGGAGAAGCCCAGAGCCCCAGTGTTCTAAGGGCTACAAAAGCACTTCCAAGGAAGGGTGCTGGCTAGCAAGAGCTTTCAGTGCTGGCACTTTTCATCTCTGAGCAATTGCTCGACGTTTGCAATTTCTCACCTGAGCTCTCTTTAGAGTGCGCGAGAGGATGAGCAGAAGATTAGGTGGCTAGAGAAGCCCAGAGACCCTGTGATCTAAGGGCTACAAGACCGTTTCCAAGGAAGGGTGCCGGCTAGCAAGAGCTTTCAGTGCTGGTACTTTTCATCTCTGAGCAATTGCTCGACGTTTGCAATTTCTCAGCTCGTGTCTACAAGACGGAGAGATAGTGACCGTGACGTTTGGTGGGTAGAGAAGCGCAAAGCCCCAGTGTTGCTGCGCCTGGGAAAGCGCTTCCAAGGAAGGGTGCTGGCTAGCAACAGCTTTCAGTGCTGGCACTTTTCATCTCTGAGCAATTGCTCGACCTTTGCAATGTCTCAGCTCGTGTCTACGAGACGGAAAGAGAATGACCGTGACATTTGGTGGCTAGAGAAGCGCAAAGCCCCACTGTTACTGCGCCTGTGAAAGCGCTTCCAAGGAAGGGTGCTGGCTAGCAACAGCTTTCAGTGCTGGCACTTTTCATCTCTGAGCAATTGCTCGACGTTTGCAATTTCTCAGCTCGTGTCTACGAGCCAGAGAGATAGTGACCGTGACGTTTGGTGGGTAGAGAAGCGCAAAGCCCCAGTGTTGCTGCGCCTGTGAAAGCACTTCCAAGGAAGGGTGCTGGCTAGCAACAGTTTTCAGTGCTGGCACTTTTCATCTCTGAGCAATTGCTCGACCTTTGCAATCTCTCAGCTCGTGTCTATGAGACGGAAAGAGAATGACCGTGACGTTTGGTGGGTAGAGAAGCGCAAAGCCCCAGTGTTACTGCACCTGTGAAAGCGCTTCCAAGGAAGGGTGCTGGCTAGCAAGAGTTTTCAGTGCTGGCACTTTTCATCTCTGAGCAATTGCTCAACGTTTGCAATGTCTCAGCTCGTGTCTACGAGACGGAGAGATAGTGACCGTGACGTTTGGTGGCTAGAGAAGCGCAAAGCCCCAGTGTTGCTGCGCCTGTGAAAGCGCTTCCAAGGAAGGGTGCTGGCTAGCAAGAGCTTTCAGTGCTGACACTTTTCATCTCTGAGCAATTGCTCGACGTTTGCAATTTCTCACCTGAGCTCTCTTTAGAGTGCGCGAGAGGATGAGCAGAAGATTAGGTGGCTAGAGAAGCCCAGAGCCCCACTGTTCTTAGGCCTACAAAAGCGCTTCCAAGGAAGGGTGCTGGCTAGCAACAGCTTTCAGTGCTGGCACTTTTCATCGCTGAGCAATTGCTCGACGTTTGCAATTTCTCAGCTCGTGTCTACGAGACGGAGAGATAGTGACCGTGACGTTTGGTGGCTAGAGAAGCGCAAAGCCCCAGTGTTGCTGCGCCTGTGAAAGCGCTTCCAAGGAAGGGTGCTGGCTAGCAAGAGCTTTCAGTGCTGGCACTTTTCATCTCTGAGCAATTGCTCGACGTTTGCAATTTCTCACCTGAGCTCTCTTTAGACTGCGAGAGAGGATGAGCAGAAGATTAGGTGGCTGGAGAAGCCCAGAGCCCCAGTGTTCTAAGGGCTACAAAAGCACTTCCAAGGAAGGGTGCTGGCTAGCAAGAGCTTTCAGTGCTGGCACTTTTCATCTCTGAGCAATTGCTCGACGTTTGCAATTTCTCACCTGAGCTCTCTTTAGAGTGCGCGAGAGGATGAGCAGAAGATTAGGTGGCTAGAGAAGCCCAGAGACCCTGTGATCTAAGGGCTACAAGACCGTTTCCAAGGAAGGGTGCCGGCTAGCAAGAGCTTTCAGTGCTGGTACTTTTCATCTCTGAGCAATTGCTCGACGTTTGCAATTTCTCAGCTCGTGTCTACAAGACGGAGAGATAGTGACCGTGACGTTTGGTGGGTAGAGAAGCGCAAAGCCCCAGTGTTGCTGCGCCTGGGAAAGCGCTTCCAAGGAAGGGTGCTGGCTAGCAAGAGCTTTCAGTGCTGGCACTTTTCATCTCTGAGCAATTGCTCGACCTTTGCAATGTCTCAGCTCGTGTCTACGAGACGGAAAGAGAATGACCGTGACATTTGGTGGCTAGAGAAGCGCAAAGCCCCACTGTTACTGCGCCTGTGAAAGCGCTTCCAAGGAAGGGTGCTGGCTAGCAAGAGCTTTCAGTGCTGGCACTTTTCATCTCTGAGCAATTGCTCGACGTTTGCAATCTCTCAGCTCGTGTCTACGAGACGGAGAGATAGTGACCGTGACGTTTGGTGGGTAGAGAAGCGCAAAGCCCCAGTGTTGCTGCGCCTGTGAAAGCGCTTCCAAGGAAGGGTGCTGGCTAGCAAGAGCTTTCAGTGCTGGCACTTTTCATCTCTGAGCAATTGCTCGACCTTTGCAATTTCTCACCTGAGCTCTCTTTAGAGTGCGCGAGAGGATGAGCAGAAGATTAGGTGGCTAGAGAAGCCCAGAGACCCTGTGTTCTAAGGGCTACAAGAGCGTTTCCAAGGAAGGGTGCCGGCTAGCAAGAGCTTTCAGTGCTGGCACTTTTCATCTCTGAGCAATTGCTCGACGTTTGCAATCTCTCAGCTTGTGTCTATGAGACAGAAAGAGAATGACCGTGACATTTGGTGGGTAGACAAGCGCAAAGCCCCAGTGTTACTGCACCTGTGAAAGCGCTTCCAAGGAAGGGTGCTGGCTAGCAAGAGCTTTCAGTGCTGGCACTTTTCATCTCTGAGCAGCTGCTCGACGTTTGAAATCTCTCAGCTCGTGTCTACGAGACGGAGAGATAGTGACCGTGACCTTTGGTGGGTAGAGAAGCGCAAAGCCCCAGTGTTGCTGCGCCTGTGAAAGCGCTTCCAAGGAAGGGTGCTGGCTAGCAAGAGCTTTCAGTGCTGGCACTTTTCATCTCTGAGCAATTGCTCAACCTTTGCAATTTCTCACCTGAGCTCTCTTTAGAGTGCGCGAGAGGATGAGCAGAAGATTAGGTGGCTAGAGAAGCCCAGAGCCCCAGTGTTCTTAGGCCTACAAAAGCACTTCCAAGGAAGGGTGCTGGCTAGCAAGAGCTTTCAGTGCTGGCACTTTTCATCTCTGAGCAATTGCTCGACGTTTGCAATTTCTCAGCTCGTGTCTATGAGATGGAAAGAGAATGACCGTGACCTTTGGTGGCTAGAGAAGCGCAAAGCCCCAGTGTTACTTCGCCTGTGAAAGCACTTCCAAGGAAGGGTGCTGGCTAGCAAGAGTTTTCAGTGCTGGCACTTTTCATCTCTGAGCAATTGCTCAACGTTTGCAATCTCTCAGCTCGTGTCTACGAGACGGAGAGATAGTGACCGTGACGTTTGGTGGCTAGAGAAGCGCAAAGCCCCAGTGTTGCTGCGCCTGTGAAAGCGCTTCCAAGGAAGGGTGCTGGCTAGCAAGAGCTTTCAGTGCTGGCACTTTTCATCTCTGAGCAATTGCTCGACGTTTGCAATTTCTCACCTGAGCTCTCTTTAGAGTGCGCGAGAGGATGAGCAGAAGATTAGGTGGCTAGAGAAGCCCAGAGCCCCACTGTTCTTAGGCCTACAAGAGCGTTTCCAAGGAAGGGTGCTGGCTAGCAAGAGCTTTCAGTGCTGGCACTTCTCATCTCTGAGCAATTGCTCGACGTTTGCAATGTCTCAGCTCGTGTCTATGAGACGGAAAGAGAATGACCGTGACCTTTGGTGGTTAGAGAAGCGCAAAGCCCCAGTGTTGCTGCGCCTGTGAAAGCGCTTCCAAGGAAGGGTGCTGGCTAGCAACAGCTTTCAGTGCTGGCACTTTTCATCTCTGAGCAATTGCTCGACGTTTGCAATCTCTCAGCTCGTGTCTACGAGACGGAGAGATAGTGACCATGACGTTTGCTGGGTAGAGAAGCGCAAAGCCCCAGTGTTGCTGCGCCTGTGAAAGCGCTTCCAAGGAAGGGTGCTGGCTAGCAACAGTTTTCAGTGCTGGCACTTTTCATCTCTGAGCAATTGCTCAACGTTTGCAATTTCTCACCTGAGCTCTCTTTAGAGTGCGCGAGAGGATGAGCAGAAGATTAGGTGGCTAGAGAAGCCAGAGCCCCAGTGTTCTTAGGCCTACAAGAGCGTTTCCAAGGAAGGGTGCTGGCTAGCAACAGCTTTCAGTGCTGGCACTTTTCATCTCTGAGCAATTGCTCGACGTTTGCAATGTCTCAGCTCGTGTCTACGAGACAGAGAGATAGTGACCATGACGTTTGGTGGGTAGAGAAGCGCAAAGCCCCAGTGTTGCTGCGCCTGTGAAAGCGCTTCCAAGGAAGGGTGCTGGCTGGCAACAGTTTTCAGTGGTGGCACTTTTCATCTCTGAGCAATTGCTCGACCTTTGCAATTTCTCACCTGAGCTCTCTTTAGAGTGCGCGAGAGGATGAGCAGAAGATTAGGTGGCTAGAGAAACAAAGAGCCCCAGTGTTCTTAGGCCTACAAGAGCGTTTCCAAGGAAGGGTGCTGGCTAGCAACAGCTTTCAGTGCTGGCACTTTTCATCTCTGAGCAATTGCTCGACGTTTGCAATTTCTCACCTGAGCTCTCTTTAGACTGCGCGAGAGGATGAGCAGAAGATTAGGTGGCTAGAGAAGCCCAGAGCCCCTGTGTTCTAAGGGCTACAAGAGCGTTTCCAAGGAAGGGTGCTGGCTAGCAACAGCTTTCAGTGCTGGCACTTCTCATCTCTGAGCAATTGCTCGACGTTTGCAATGTCTCAGCTCGTGTCTACTAGACGGAGAGATAGTGACCGTGACCTTTGGTGGTTAGAGAAGCGCAAAGCCCCAGTGTTGCTGCGCCTGTGAAAGCGCTTCCAAGGAAGGGTGCTGGCTAGCAAGAGCTTTCAGTGCTGGCACTTTTCATCTCTGAGCAATTGCTCGACCTTTGCAATCTCTCAGCTCGTGTCTACGAGACGGAGACATAGTGACCATGACGTTTGGTGGGTAGAGAAGCGCAAAGCCCCAGTGTTGCTGCGCCTGTGAAAGCGCTTCCAAGGAAGGGTGCTGGCTAGCAAGAGCTTTCAGTGCTGGCACTTTTCATCTCTGAGCAATTGCTCGACGTTTGCAATTTCTCACCTGAGCTTTCTTTAGAGTGCGCGAGAGGATGAGCAGAAGATTAGGTGGCTAGAGAAGCCAGAGCCCCACTGTTCTTAGGCCTACAAGAGCGTTTCCAAGGAAGGGTGCTGGCTAGCAAGAGCTTTCAGTGCTGGCACTTTTCATCTCTGAGCAATTGCTCGACGTTTGCAATTTCTCAGCTCGTGTCTACGAGTTGGAAAGAGAATGACCGTGACATTTGGTGGCTAGAGAAGCGCAAAGCCCCAGTGTTGCTGCGCCTGTGAAAGCGCTTCCAAGGAAGGGTGCTGGCTAGCAACAGCTTTCAGTGCTGGCACTTTTCATCTCTGAGCAATTGCTCGACGTTTGCAATTTCTCACCTGAGCTCTCTTTAGAGTGCGCGAGAGGATGAGCAGAAGATTAGGTGGCTAGAGAAGCCCAGAGCCCCAGTGTTCTTAGGCCTACAAAAGCACTTCCAAGGAAGGGTGCTGGCTAGCAACAGCTTTCAGTGCTGGCACTTTTCATCTCTGAGCAATTGCTCGACGTTTGCAATTTCTCACCTGAGCTCTCTTTAGACTGCGCGAGAGGATGAGCAGAAGATTAGGTGGCTAGAGAAGCACAGAGCCCCAGTGTTCTTAGGCTTACAAGAGCGTTTCCAAGGAAGGATGCTGGCTAGCAAGAGCTTTCAGTGCTGGCACTTCTCATCTCTGAGCAATTGCTCAACGTTTGCAATTTCTCAGCTCGTGTCTACGAGACGGAGAGATAGTGACCGTAACGTTTGGTGGCTAGAGAAGCGCAAAGCCCCACTGTTACTGCGCCTGTGAAAGCGCTTCCAAGGAAGGGTGCTGGCTAGCAACAGTTTTCAGTGCTGGCACTTTTCATCTCTGAGCAATTGCTCGACTTTTGCAATTTCTCAGCTCGTGTCTACGAGATGGAAAGAGAATGACCGTGACGTTTGGTGGGTAGAAAAGCACAAAGCCCCAGTGTTGCTGCGCCTGTGAAAGCGCTTCCAAGGAAGGGTGCTGGCTAGCAAGAGCTTTCAGTGCTGGCACTTTTCATCTCTGAGCAATTGCTCAACGTTTGCAATCTCTCAGCTCGTGTCTACGAGACGGAGAGATAGTGACCGTGACGTTTGGTGGGTAGAGAAGCGCAAAGCCCCAGTGTTGCTGCGCCTCTGAAAGCGCTTCCAAGGAAGGGTGCTGGCTAGCAAGAGCTTTCAGTGCTGACACTTTTCATCTCTGAGCAATTGCTCGACGTTTGCAATTTCTCACCTGAGCTCTCTTTAGAGTGCGCGAGAGGATGAGCAGAAGATTAGGTGGCTAGAGAAGCCCAGAGCCCCAGTGTTCTTAGGGCTACAAAAGCGCTTCCAAGGAAGAGTGCTGGCTAGCAAGAGCTTTCAGTGCTGGCACTTTTCATCTCTGAGCAATTGCTCGACGTTTGCAATTTCTCAGCTCGTGTCTACGAGACGGAGAGATAGTGACCGTGACGTTTGGTGTCTAGAGAAGCGCAAAGCCCCAGTGTTGCTGCGCCTGTGAAAGCGCTTCCAAGGAAGGGTGCTGGCTAGCAAGAGCTTTCAGTGCTGGCACTTTTCATCTCTGAGCAATTGCTCGACGTTTGCAATTTCTCACCTGAGCTCTCTTTAGACTGCGAGAGAGGATGAGCAGAAGATTAGGTGGCTGGAGAAGCCCAGAGCCCCAGTGTTCTAAGGGCTACAAAAGCACTTCCAAGGAAGGGTGCTGGCTAGCAAGAGCTTTCAGTGCTGGCACTTTTCATCTCTGAGCAATTGCTCGACCTTTGCAATTTCTCACCTGAGCTCTCTTTAGAGTGCGCGAGAGGATGAGCAGAAGATTAGGTGGCTAGAGAAGCCCAGAGCCCCAGTGTTCTTAGGGCTACAAAAGCGCTTCCAAGGAAGGGTGCCGGCTAGCAACAGCTTTCAGTGCTGGCACTTTTCATCTCTGAGCAATTGCTCGACGTTTGCAATTTCTCAGCTCGTGTCTACGAGCCAGAGAGATAGTGACCGTGACGTTTGGTGGGTAGAGAAGCGCAAAGCCCCAGTGTTGCTGCGCCTGTGAAAGCACTTCCAAGGAAGGGTGCTGGCTAGCAACAGTTTTCAGTGCTGGCACTTTTCATCTCTGAGCAATTGCTCGACCTTTGCAATCTCTCAGCTCGTGTCTATGAGACGGAAAGAGAATGACCGTGACGTTTGGTGGGTAGAGAAGCGCAAAGCCCCAGTGTTACTGCACCTGTGAAAGCGCTTCCAAGGAAGGGTGCTGGCTAGCAAGAGTTTTCAGTGCTGGCACTTTTCATCTCTGAGCAATTGCTCAACGTTTGCAATCTCTCAGCTCGTGTCTACGAGACGGAGAGATAGTGACCGTGACGTTTGGTGGCTAGAGAAGCGCAAAGCCCCAGTGTTGCTGCGCCTGTGAAAGCGCTTCCAAGGAAGGGTGCTGGCTAGCAAGAGCTTTCAGTGCTGACACTTTTCATCTCTGAGCAATTGCTCGACGTTTGCAATTTCTCACCTGAGCTCTCTTTAGAGTGCGCGAGAGGATGAGCAGAAGATTAGGTGGCTAGAGAAGCCCAGAGCCCCAGTGTTCTTAGGGCTACAAAAGCGCTTCCAAGGAAGGGTGCTGGCTAGCAACAGCTTTCAGTGCTGGCACTTTTCATCTCTGAGCAATTGCTCGACGTTTGCAATTTCTCAGCTCGTGTCTACGAGACGGAGAGATAGTGACCGTGACGTTTGGTGGCTAGAGAAGCGCAAAGCCCCAGTGTTGCTGCGCCTGTGAAAGCGCTTCCAAGGAAGGGTGCTGGCTAGCAAGAGCTTTCAGTGCTGGCACTTTTCATCTCTGAGCAATTGCTCGACGTTTGCAATTTCTCACCTGAGCTCTCTTTAGACTGCGAGAGAGGATGAGCAGAAGATTAGGTGGCTGGAGAAGCCCAGAGCCCCAGTGTTCTAAGGGCTACAAAAGCACTTCCAAGGAAGGGTGCTGGCTAGCAAGAGCTTTCAGTGCTGGCACTTTTCATCTCTGAGCAATTGCTCGACCTTTGCAATTTCTCACCTGAGCTCTCTTTAGAGTGCGCGAGAGGATGAGCAGAAGATTAGGTGGCTAGAGAAGCCCAGAGCCCCAGTGTTCTTAGGGCTACAAAAGCGCTTCCAAGGAAGGGTGCCGGCTAGCAACAGCTTTCAGTGCTGGCACTTTTCATCTCTGAGCAATTGCTCGACGTTTGCAATTTCTCAGCTCGTGTCTACGAGCCAGAGAGATAGTGACCGTGACGTTTGGTGGGTAGAGAAGCGCAAAGCCCCAGTGTTGCTGCGCCTGTGAAAGCACTTCCAAGGAAGGGTGCTGGCTAGCAACAGTTTTCAGTGCTGGCACTTTTCATCTCTGAGCAATTGCTCGACCTTTGCAATCTCTCAGCTCGTGTCTATGAGACGGAAAGAGAATGACCGTGACGTTTGGTGGGTAGAGAAGCGCAAAGCCCCAGTGTTACTGCACCTGTGAAAGCGCTTCCAAGGAAGGGTGCTGGCTAGCAAGAGTTTTCAGTGCTGGCACTTTTCATCTCTGAGCAATTGCTCAACGTTTGCAATCTCTCAGCTCGTGTCTACGAGACGGAGAGATAGTGACCGTGACGTTTGGTGGCTAGAGAAGCGCAAAGCCCCAGTGTTGCTGCGCCTGTGAAAGCGCTTCCAAGGAAGGGTGCTGGCTAGCAAGAGCTTTCAGTGCTGACACTTTTCATCTCTGAGCAATTGCTCGACGTTTGCAATTTCTCACCTGAGCTCTCTTTAGAGTGCGCGAGAGGATGAGCAGAAGATTAGGTGGCTAGAGAAGCCCAGAGCCCCAGTGTTCTTAGGGCTACAAAAGCGCTTCCAAGGAAGGGTGCTGGCTAGCAACAGCTTTCAGTGCTGGCACTTTTCATCTCTGAGCAATTGCTCGACGTTTGCAATTTCTCAGCTCGTGTCTACGAGACGGAGAGATAGTGACCGTGACGTTTGGTGGCTAGAGAAGCGCAAAGCCCCAGTGTTGCTGCGCCTGTGAAAGCGCTTCCAAGGAAGGGTGCTGGCTAGCAAGAGCTTTCAGTGCTGGCACTTTTCATCTCTGAGCAATTGCTCGACGTTTGCAATTTCTCACCTGAGCTCTCTTTAGACTGCGAGAGAGGATGAGCAGAAGATTAGGTGGCTGGAGAAGCCCAGAGCCCCAGTGTTCTAAGGGCTACAAAAGCACTTCCAAGGAAGGGTGCTGGCTAGCAAGAGCTTTCAGTGCTGGCACTTTTCATCTCTGAGCAATTGCTCGACGTTTGCAATTTCTCACCTGAGCTCTCTTTAGAGTGCGCGAGAGGATGAGCAGAAGATTAGGTGGCTAGAGAAGCCCAGAGACCCTGTGATCTAAGGGCTACAAGACCGTTTCCAAGGAAGGGTGCCGGCTAGCAAGAGCTTTCAGTGCTGGTACTTTTCATCTCTGAGCAATTGCTCGACGTTTGCAATTTCTCAGCTCGTGTCTACAAGACGGAGAGATAGTGACCGTGACGTTTGGTGGGTAGAGAAGCGCAAAGCCCCAGTGTTGCTGCGCCTGGGAAAGCGCTTCCAAGGAAGGGTGCTGGCTAGCAACAGCTTTCAGTGCTGGCACTTTTCATCTCTGAGCAATTGCTCGACCTTTGCAATGTCTCAGCTCGTGTCTACGAGACGGAAAGAGAATGACCGTGACATTTGGTGGCTAGAGAAGCGCAAAGCCCCACTGTTACTGCGCCTGTGAAAGCGCTTCCAAGGAAGGGTGCTGGCTAGCAAGAGCTTTCAGTGCTGGCACTTTTCATCGCTGAGCAATTGCTCGACGTTTGCAATCTCTCAGCTCGTGTCTACGAGACGGAGAGATAGTGACCGTGACGTTTGGTGGCTAGAGAAGCGCAAAGCCCCAGTGTTGCTGCGCCTGTGAAAGCGCTTCCAAGGAAGGGTGCTGGCTAGCAACAGCTTTCAGTGCTGACACTTTTCATCTCTGAGCAATTGCTCGACGCTTGATATTTCTCACCTGAGCTCTCTTTAGAGTGCGCAAGAGGATGAGCAGAAGATTAGGTGGCTAGAGAAGCCCAGAGCCCCAGTGTTCTTAGGGCTACAAGAGCGTTTCCAAGGAAGGGTGCTAGCTAGCAAGAGCTTTCAGTGCTGGCACTTTTCATCTCTGAGCAATTGCTCGACGTTTGCAATTTCTCAGCTCGTGTCTACGAGATGGAAAGAGAATGGCCGTGACGTTTCGTGTCTAGAGAAGCGCAAAGCCCCAGTGTTGCTGCGCCTCTGAAAGCGCTTCCAAGGAAGGGTGCTGGCTAGCAAGAGCTTTCAGTGCTGGCACTTTTCATCTCTGAGCAATTGCTCGACATTTGCAATTTCTCACCTGAGCTCTCTTTAGAGTGCGCGAGAGGATGAGCAGAAGATGAGGTGGCTAGACAAACACAGAGCCCCAGTGTTCTTAGGCCTACAAAAGCACTTCCAAGGAAGGGTGCTGGCTAGCAAGAGCTTTCAGTGCTGGCACTTTTCATCTCTGAGCAATTGCTCGACGTTTGCAATCTCTCACCTGAGCTCTCTTTAGAGTGCGCGAGAGGATGAGCAGAAGATTAGGTGGCTAGAGAAGCCCAGAGCCCCAGTGTTCTTAGGCTTACAAGAGCGTTTCCAAGGAAGGATGCTGGCTAGCAACAGCTTTCAGTGCTGGCACTTTTCATCTCTGAGCAATTGCTCGACGTTTGCAATCTCTCAGCTCGTGTCTACGAGACGGAGAGATAGTGACCGTGACGTTTGGTGGGTAGAGAAGCGCAAAGCCCCAGTGTTGCTGCGCCTGTGAAAGCGCTTCCAAGGAAGGGTGCTGGCTAGCAAGAGCTTTCAGTGCTGGCACTTTTCATCTCTGAGCAATTGCTCGACCTTTGCAATTTCTCACCTGAGCTCTCTTTAGAGTGCGCGAGAGGATGAGCAGAAGATTAGGTGGCTAGAGAAGCCCAGAGCCCCTGTGATCTAAGGGCTACAAGAGCGTTTCCAAGGAAGGGTGCCGGCTAGCAAGAGCTTTCAGTGCTGGCACTTTTCATCTCTGAGCAATTGCTCCACGTTTGCAATCTCTCAGCTTGTGTCTATGAGACAGAAAGAGAATGACCGTGACATTTGGTGGGTAGACAAGCGCAAAGCCCCAGTGTTACTGCACCTGTGAAAGCGCTTCCAAGGAAGGGTGCTGGCTAGCAACAGTTTTCAGTGCTGGCACTTTTCATCTCTGAGCAACTGCTCGACGTTTGAAATCTCTCAGCTCGTGTCTACGAGACGGAGAGATAGTGACCGTGACCTTTGGTGGCTAGAGAAGCGCAAAGCCCCAGTGTTGCTGCGCCTGTGAAAGCGCTTCCAAGGAAGGGTGCTGGCTAGCAAGAGCTTTCAGTGCTGGCACTTTTCATCTCTGAGCAATTGCTCAACCTTTGCAATTTCTCACCAGAGCTCTCTTTAGAGTGCGCGAGAGGATGAGCAGAAGATTAGGTGGCTAGAGAAGCCCAGAGCCCCAGTGTTCTTAGGCCTACAAAAGCACTTCCAAGGAAGGGTGCTGGCTAGCAAGAGCTTTCAGTGCTGGCACTTTTCATCTCTGAGCAATTGCTCGACGTTTGCAATTTCTCAGCTCGTGTCTACGAGTTGGAAAGAGAATGACCGTGACCTTTGGTGGCTAGAGAAGCGCAAAGCCCCAGTGTTACTTCGCCTGTGAAAGCGCTTCCAAGGAAGGGTGCTGGCTAGCAAGAGCTTTCAGTGCTGGCACTTTTCATCTCTGAGCAATTGCTCCACGTTTGCAATTTCTCAGCTCGTGTCTACGAGACGGAGAGATAGTGACCATGACGTTTGGTGGGTAGAGAAGCGCAAAGCCCCAGTGTTGCTGCGCCTGTGAAAGCGCTTCCAAGGAAGGGTGCTGGCTAGCAACAGCTTTCAGTGCTGGCACTTTTCATCTCTGAGCAATTGCTCGACCTTTGCAATTTCTCACCTGAGCTCTCTTTAGAGTGCGCGAGAGGATGAGCAGAAGATTAGGTGGCTAGAGAAGCCCAGAGCCCCAGTGTTCTTAGGGCTACAAAAGCGCTTCCAAGGAAGGGTGCCGGCTAGCAACAGCTTTCAGTGCTGGCACTTTTCATCTCTGAGCAATTGCTCGACGTTTGCAATTTCTCAGCTCGTGTCTACGAGCCAGAGAGATAGTGACCGTGACGTTTGGTGGGTAGAGAAGCGCAAAGCCCCAGTGTTGCTGCGCCTGTGAAAGCACTTCCAAGGAAGGGTGCTGGCTAGCAACAGTTTTCAGTGCTGGCACTTTTCATCTCTGAGCAATTGCTCGACCTTTGCAATCTCTCAGCTCGTGTCTATGAGACGGAAAGAGAATGACCGTGACGTTTGGTGGGTAGAGAAGCGCAAAGCCCCAGTGTTACTGCGCCTGTGAAAGCGCTTCCAAGGAAGGGTGCTGGCTAGCAAGAGTTTTCAGTGCTGGCACTTTTCATCTCTGAGCAATTGCTCAACGTTTGCAATCTCTCAGCTCGTGTCTACGAGACGGAGAGATAGTGACCGTGACGTTTGGTGGCTAGAGAAGCGCAAAGCCCCAGTGTTGCTGCGCCTGTGAAAGCGCTTCCAAGGAAGGGTGCTGGCTAGCAAGAGCTTTCAGTGCTGACACTTTTCATCTCTGAGCAATTGCTCGACGTTTGCAATTTCTCACCTGAGCTCTCTTTAGAGTGCGCGAGAGGATGAGCAGAAGATTAGGTGGCTAGAGAAGCCCAGAGCCCCAGTGTTCTTAGGGCTACAAAAGCGCTTCCAAGGAAGGGTGCTGGCTAGCAACAGCTTTCAGTGCTGGCACTTTTCATCTCTGAGCAATTGCTCGACGTTTGCAATTTCTCAGCTCGTGTCTACGAGACGGAGAGATAGTGACCGTGACGTTTGGTGGCTAGAGAAGCGCAAAGCCCCAGTGTTGCTGCGCCTGTGAAAGCGCTTCCAAGGAAGGGTGCTGGCTAGCAAGAGCTTTCAGTGCTGGCACTTTTCATCTCTGAGCAATTGCTCGACGTTTGCAATTTCTCACCTGAGCTCTCTTTAGACTGCGAGAGAGGATGAGCAGAAGATTAGGTGGCTGGAGAAGCCCAGAGCCCCAGTGTTCTAAGGGCTACAAAAGCACTTCCAAGGAAGGGTGCTGGCTAGCAAGAGCTTTCAGTGCTGGCACTTTTCATCTCTGAGCAATTGCTCGACGTTTGCAATTTCTCACCTGAGCTCTCTTTAGAGTGCGCGAGAGGATGAGCAGAAGATTAGGTGGCTAGAGAAGCCCAGAGACCCTGTGATCTAAGGGCTACAAGACCGTTTCCAAGGAAGGGTGCCGGCTAGCAAGAGCTTTCAGTGCTGGTACTTTTCATCTCTGAGCAATTGCTCGACGTTTGCAATTTCTCAGCTCGTGTCTACAAGACGGAGAGATAGTGACCGTGACGTTTGGTGGGTAGAGAAGCGCAAAGCCCCAGTGTTGCTGCGCCTGGGAAAGCGCTTCCAAGGAAGGGTGCTGGCTAGCAACAGCTTTCAGTGCTGGCACTTTTCATCTCTGAGCAATTGCTCGACCTTTGCAATGTCTCAGCTCGTGTCTACGAGACGGAAAGAGAATGACCGTGACATTTGGTGGCTAGAGAAGCGCAAAGCCCCACTGTTACTGCGCCTGTGAAAGCGCTTCCAAGGAAGGGTGCTGGCTAGCAAGAGCTTTCAGTGCTGGCACTTTTCATCGCTGAGCAATTGCTCGACGTTTGCAATCTCTCAGCTCGTGTCTACGAGACGGAGAGATAGTGACCGTGACGTTTGGTGGCTAGAGAAGCGCAAAGCCCCAGTGTTGCTGCGCCTGTGAAAGCGCTTCCAAGGAAGGGTGCTGGCTAGCAACAGCTTTCAGTGCTGACACTTTTCATCTCTGAGCAATTGCTCGACGCTTGATATTTCTCACCTGAGCTCTCTTTAGAGTGCGCAAGAGGATGAGCAGAAGATTAGGTGGCTAGAGAAGCCCAGAGCCCCAGTGTTCTTAGGGCTACAAGAGCGTTTCCAAGGAAGGGTGCTAGCTAGCAAGAGCTTTCAGTGCTGGCACTTTTCATCTCTGAGCAATTGCTCGACGTTTGCAATTTCTCAGCTCGTGTCTACGAGATGGAAAGAGAATGGCCGTGACGTTTCGTGTCTAGAGAAGCGCAAAGCCCCAGTGTTGCTGCGCCTCTGAAAGCGCTTCCAAGGAAGGGTGCTGGCTAGCAAGAGCTTTCAGTGCTGGCACTTTTCATCTCTGAGCAATTGCTCGACATTTGCAATTTCTCACCTGAGCTCTCTTTAGAGTGCGCGAGAGGATGAGCAGAAGATGAGGTGGCTAGACAAACACAGAGCCCCAGTGTTCTTAGGCCTACAAAAGCACTTCCAAGGAAGGGTGCTGGCTAGCAACAGCTTTCAGTGCTGGCACTTTTCATCTCTGAGCAATTGCTCGACGTTTGCAATCTCTCACCTGAGCTCTCTTTAGAGTGCGCGAGAGGATGAGCAGAAGATTAGGTGGCTAGAGAAGCCCAGAGCCCCAGTGTTCTTAGGCTTACAAGAGCGTTTCCAAGGAAGGATGCTGGCTAGCAAGAGCTTTCAGTGCTGGCACTTTTCATCTCTGAGCAATTGCTCGACGTTTGCAATCTCTCAGCTCGTGTCTACGAGACGGAGAGATAGTGACCGTGACGTTTGGTGGGTAGAGAAGCGCAAAGCCCCAGTGTTGCTGCGCCTGTGAAAGCGCTTCCAAGGAAGGGTGCTGGCTAGCAAGAGCTTTCAGTGCTGGCACTTTTCATCTCTGAGCAATTGCTCGACCTTTGCAATTTCTCACCTGAGCTCTCTTTAGAGTGCGCGAGAGGATGAGCAGAAGATTAGGTGGCTAGAGAAGCCCAGAGACCCTGTGTTCTAAGGGCTACAAGAGCGTTTCCAAGGAAGGGTGCCGGCTAGCAAGAGCTTTCAGTGCTGGCACTTTTCATCTCTGAGCAATTGCTCGACGTTTGCAATCTCTCAGCTTGTGTCTATGAGACAGAAAGAGAATGACCGTGACATTTGGTGGGTAGACAAGCGCAAAGCCCCAGTGTTACTGCACCTGTGAAAGCGCTTCCAAGGAAGGGTGCTGGCTAGCAACAGTTTTCAGTGCTGGCACTTTTCATCTCTGAGCAGCTGCTCGACGTTTGAAATCTCTCAGCTCGTGTCTACGAGACGGAGAGATAGTGACCGTGACCTTTGGTGGGTAGAGAAGCGCAAAGCCCCAGTGTTGCTGCGCCTGTGAAAGCGCTTCCAAGGAAGGGTGCTGGCTAGCAAGAGCTTTCAGTGCTGGCACTTTTCATCTCTGAGCAATTGCTCAACCTTTGCAATTTCTCACCTGAGCTCTCTTTAGAGTGCGCGAGAGGATGAGCAGAAGATTAGGTGGCTAGAGAAGCCCAGAGCCCCAGTGTTCTTAGGCCTACAAAAGCACTTCCAAGGAAGGGTGCTGGCTAGCAAGAGCTTTCAGTGCTGGCACTTTTCATCTCTGAGCAATTGCTCGACGTTTGCAATTTCTCAGCTCGTGTCTATGAGATGGAAAGAGAATGACCGTGACCTTTGGTGGCTAGAGAAGCGCAAAGCCCCAGTGTTACTTCGCCTGTGAAAGCACTTCCAAGGAAGGGTGCTGGCTAGCAAGAGCTTTCAGTGCTGGCACTTTTCATCTCTGAGCAATTGCTCCACGTTTGCAATTTCTCAGCTCGTGTCTACGAGACGGAGAGATAGTGACCATGACGTTTGGTGGGTAGAGAAGCGCAAAGCCCCAGTGTTGCTGCGCCTGTGAAAGCGCTTCCAAGGAAGGGTGCTGGCTAGCAACAGCTTTCAGTGCTGGCACTTTTCATCTCTGAGCAATTGCTCGACGTTTGCAATTTCTCACCTGAGCTCTCTTTAGAGTGCGCGAGAGGATGAGCAGAAGATTAGGTGGCTAGAGAAGCCCAGAGCCCCAGTGTTCTTAGGCCTACAAAAGCACTTCCAAGGAAGGGTGCTGGCTAGCAAGAGCTTTCAGTGCTGGCACTTTTCATCTCTGAGCAATTGCTCGACCTTTGCAATTTCTCACCTGAGCTCTCTTTAGACTGCGCGAGAGGATGAGCAGAAGATTAGGTGGCTAGAGAAGCGCAAAGCCCCAGTGTTCTTAGGCTTACAAGAGCGTTTCCAAGGAAGGATGCTGGCTAGCAAGAGCTTTCAGTGCTGGCACTTTTCATCTCTGAGCAATTGCTCGACGTTTGCAATTTCTCAGCTCGTGTCTACGAGACGGAGAGATAGTGACCGTGACGTTTGGTGGGTAGAGAAGCGCAAAGCCCCACTGTTACTGCGCCTGTGAAAGCGCTTCCAAGGAAGGGTGCTGGCTAGCAACAGTTTTCAGTGCTGGCACTTTTCATCTCTGAGCAATTGCTCGACTTTTGCAATTTCTCAGCTCGTGTCTACGAGATGGAAAGAGAATGACTGTGACGTTTGGTGGGTAGAAAAGCACAAAGCCCCAGTGTTGCTGCGCCTGTGAAAGCGCTTCCAAGGAAGGGTGCTGGCTAGCAAGAGCTTTCAGTGCTGGCACTTTTCATCTCTGAGCAATTGCTCGACGTTTGCAATTTCTCACCTGAGCTCTCTTTAGAGTGCGCGAGAGGATGAGCAGAAGATTAGGTGGCTAGAGAAGCCCAGAGCCCCACTGTTCTTAGGCCTACAAGAGCGTTTCCAAGGAAGGGTGCTGGCTAGCAAGAGCTTTCAGTGCTGGCACTTTTCATCTCTGAGCAATTGCTCGACGTTTGCAATGTCTCAGCTCGTGTCTATGAGACGGAAAGAGAATGACCGTGACCTTTGGTGGTTAGAGAAGCGCAAAGCCCCAGTGTTGCTGCGCCTGTGAAAGCGCTTCCAAGGAAGGGTGCTGGCTAGCAACAGCTTTCAGTGCTGGCACTTTTCATCTCTGAGCAATTGCTCGACGTTTGCAATCTCTCAGCTCGTGTCTACGCGACGGAGAGATAGTGACCATGACGTTTGGTGGGTAGAGAAGCGCAAAGCCCCAGTGTTGCTGCGCCTGTGAAAGCGCTTCCAAGGAAGGGTGCTGGCTAGCAAGAGCTTTCAGTGCTGGCACTTTTCATCTCTGAGCAATTGCTCGACGTTTGCAATTTCTCACCTGAGCTCTCTTTAGACTGCGCGAGAGGATGAGCAGAAGATTAGGTGGCTAGAGAAGCCCAGAGCCCCTGTGTTCTAAGGGCTACAAGAGCGTTTCCAAGGAAGGGTGCTGGCTAGCAACAGCTTTCAGTGCTGGCACTTCTCATCTCTGAGCAATTGCTCGACGTTTGCAATGTCTCAGCTCGTGTCTACTAGACGGAGAGATAGTGACCGTGACCTTTGGTGGTTAGAGAAGCGCAAAGCCCCAGTGTTGCTGCGCCTGTGAAAGCGCTTCCAAGGAAGGGTGCTGGCTAGCAAGAGCTTTCAGTGCTGGCACTTTTCATCTCTGAGCAATTGCTCGACCTTTGCAATCTCTCAGCTCGTGTCTACGAGACGGAGAGATAGTGACCATGACGTTTGGTGGGTAGAGAAGCGCAAAGCCCCAGTGTTGCTGCGCCTGTGAAAGCGCTTCCAAGGAAGGGTGCTGGCTAGCAAGAGCTTTCAGTGCTGGCACTTTTCATCTCTGAGCAATTGCTCGACGTTTGCAATTTCTCACCTGAGCTTTCTTTAGAGTGCGCGAGAGGATGAGCAGAAGTTTAGGTGGCTAGAGAAGCCAGAGCCCCACTGTTCTTAGGCCTACAAGAGCGTTTCCAAGGAAGGGTGCTGGCTAGCAAGAGCTTTCAGTGCTGGCACTTTTCATCTCTGAGCAATTGCTCGACGTTTGCAATTTCTCAGCTCGTGTCTACGAGTTGGAAAGAGAATGACCGTGACATTTGGTGGCTAGAGAAGCGCAAAGCCCCAGTGTTGCTGCGCCTGTGAAAGCGCTTCCAAGGAAGGGTGCTGGCTAGCAAGAGCTTTCAGTGCTGGCACTTTTCATCTCTGAGCAATTGCTCGACGTTTGCAATTTCTCAGCTCGTGTCTACGAGACGGAGAGATAGTGACCATGACGTTTGGTGGGTAGAGAAGCGCAAAGCCCCAGTGTTGCTGCGCCTGTGAATGCGCTTCCAAGGAAGGGTGCTGGTTAGCAAGAGCTTTCAGTGCTGGCACTTTTTATCTCTGAGCAATTGCTCGACGTTTGCAATTTCTCACCTGAGCTCTCTTTAGAGTGCGCGAGAGGATGAGCAGAAGATTAGGTGGCTAGAGAAGCCCAGAGCCCCAGTGTTCTTAGGGCTACAAAAGCACTTCCAAGGAAGGGTGCTGGCTAGCAACAGCTTTCAGTGCTGGCACTTTTCATCTCTGAGCAATTGCTTGACGTTTGCAATTTCTCACCTGAGCTCTCTTTAGACTGCGCGAGAGGATGAGCAGAAGATTAGGTGGCTAGAGAAGCACAGAGCCCCAGTGTTCTTAGGCTTACAAGAGCGTTTCCAAGGAAGGGTGCTGGCTAGCAAGAGCTTTCAGTGCTGGCACTTCTCATCTCTGAGCAATTGCTCAACGTTTGCAATTTCTCAGCTCGTGTCTACGAGACGGAGAGATAGTGACCGTAACGTTTGGTGGCTAGAGAAGCGCAAAGCCCCAGTGTTGCTGCGCCTGTGAAAGCGCTTCCAAGGAAGGGTGCTGGCTAGCAACAGTTTTCAGTGCTGGCACTTTTCATCTCTGAGCAATTGCTCGACTTTTGCAATTTCTCAGCTCGTGTCTACGAGATGGAAAGAGAATGACCGTGACGTTTGGTGGCTAGAGAAGCGCAAAGCCCCAGTGTTGCTGCGCCTGTGAAAGCGCTTCCAAGGAAGGGTGCTGGCTAGCAAGAGCTTTCAGTGCTGGCACTTTTCATCTCTGAGCAATTGCTCGACGTTTGCAATTTCTCACCTGAGCTCTCATTAGAGTGCGCGAGAGGATGAGCAGAAGATTAGGTGGCTAGAGATACACAGAGCCCCAGTGTTCTTAGGGCTACAAAAGCGCTTCCAAGGAAGGGTGCTGGCTAGCAAGAGCTTTCAGTGCTGGCACTTTTCACCTCTGAGCAATTGCTTGACGTTTGCAATTTCTCAGCTCGTGTCTACGAGACGGAAAGAGAATGACCGTGACGTTTGGTGGGTAGAAAAGCACAAAGCCCCAGTGTTGCTGCTCCTGTGAAAGCGCTTCCAAGGAAGGGTGCTGGCTAGCAAGAGCTTTCAGTGCTGGCACTTTTCATCTCTGAGCAATTGCTCGACGTTTGCAATTTCTCACCTGAGCTCTCTTTAGACTGCGCGAGAGGATGAGCAGAAGATTAGGTGGCTAGAGAAACACAGAGCCCCACTGTTCTTAGGCCTACAAGAGCGTTTCCAAGGAAGGGTGCTGGCTAGCAAGAGCTTTCAGTGCTGGCACTTCTCATCTCTGAGCAATTGCTCGACGTTTGCAATGTCTCAGCTCGTGTCTACGAGACGGAGAGATAGTGACCGTGACCTTTGGTGGGTAGAGAAGCGCAAAGCCCCAGTGTTGCTGCGCCTGTGAAAGCGCTTCCAAGGAAGGGTGCTGGCTAGCAAGAGCTTTCAGTGCTGGCACTTTTCATCTCTGAGCAATTGCTCGACGTTTGCAATCTCTCAGCTCGTGTCTACGAGACGGAGAGATAGTGACCGTGACGTTTGGTGGCTAGAGAAGCACAAAGCTCCAGTGTTGCTGCGCCTGTGAAAGCGCTTCCAAGGAAGGGTGCTGGCTAGCAAGAGCTTTCAGTGCTGGCACTTTTCATCTCTGAGCAATTGCTCGACGTTTGCAATTTCTCACCTGAGCTCTCTTTAGAGTGCGCGAGAGGATGAGCAGAAGATTAGGTGGCTAGAGAAGCCCAGAGCCCCTGTGTTCTTAGGCCTACAAAAGCGCTTCCAAGGAAGGGTGCTGGCTAGCAACAGCTTTCAGTGCTGGCACTTTTCATCTCTGAGCAATTGCTCGACCTTTGCAATCTCTCAGCTCGTGTCTACGAGACGGAGAGATAGTGACCGTGACGTTTGGTGTCTAGAGAAGCGCAAAGCCCCAGTGTTACTGCGCCTGTGAAAGCGCTTCCAAGGAAGGGTGCTGGCTAGCAAGAGCTTTCAGTGCTGGCACTTTTCATCTCTGAGCAATTGCTCGATGTTTGCAATTTCTCACCTGAGCTCTCTTTAGACTGCGCGAGAGGATGAGCAGAAGATTAGGTGGCTAGAGAAGCCCAGAGCCCCACTGTTCTTAGGCCTACAAAAGCACTTCCAAGGAAGGGTGCTGGCTAGCAACAGCTTTCAGTGCTGGCACTTTTCATCTCTGAGCAATTGCTCGACGTTTGCAATCTCTCAGCTCGTGTCTACGAGACGGAGAGATAGTGACCGTGACGTTTGGTGGGTAGAGAAGCGCAAAGCCCCAGTGTTGCTGCGCCTGTGAAAGCGCTTCCAAGGAAGGGTGCTGGCTAGCAAGAGCTTTCAGTGCTGGCACTTTTCATCTCTGAGCAATTGCTCGACGTTTGCAATTTCTCACCTGAGCTCTCTTTAGACTGCGCGAGAGGATGAGCAGAAGATTAGGTGGCTAGAGATACACAGAGCCCCAGTGTTCTTAGGGCTACAAAAGCGCTTCCAAGGAAGGGTGCTGGCTAGCAAGAGCTTTCAGTGCTGGCACTTTTCACCTCTGAGCAATTGCTTGACGTTTGCAATTTCTCAGCTCGTGTCTACGAGACGGAAAGAGAATGACCGTGACGTTTGGTGGGTAGAAAAGCACAAAGCCCCAGTGTTGCTGCTCCTGTGAAAGCGCTTCCAAGGAAGGGTGCTGGCTAGCAAGAGCTTTCAGTGCTGGCACTTTTCATCTCTGAGCAATTGCTCGACCTTTGCAATTTCTCACCTGAGCTCTCTTTAGAGTGCGCGAGAGGATGAGCAGAAGATTAGGTGGCTGGAGAAACACAGAGCCCCACTGTTCTTAGGCCTACAAGAGCGTTTCCAAGGAAGGCTGCTGGCTAGCAACAGCTTTCAGTGCTGGCACTTTTCATCTCTGAGCAATTGCTCGACGTTTGCAATGTCTCAGCTCGTGTCTACGAGCCAGAGAGATAGTGACCGTGACATTTGGTGGCTAGAGAAGCGCAAAGCCCCAGTGTTGCTGCGCCTGTGAAAGCGCTTCCAAGGAAGGGTGCTGGCTAGCAAGAGCTTTCAGTGCTGGCACTTTTCATCTCTGAGCAATTGCTCGACGTTTGCAATTTCTCACCTGAGCTCTCTTTAGAGTGCGCGAGAGGATGAGCAGAAGATTAGGTGGCTACAGAAGCCCAGAGCCCCTGTGTTCTTAGGCCTACAAAAGCGCTTCCAAGGAAGGGTGCTGGCTAGCAAGAGCTTTCAGTGCTGGCACTTTTCATCTCTGAGCAATTGCTCGATGTTTGCAATTTCTCAGCTCGTGTCTACGAGACGGAGAGATAGTGACCGTGACGTTTGGTGGTTAGAGAAGCGCAAAGCCCCAGTGTTGCTGCGCCTGTGAAAGCGCTTCCAAGGAAGGGTGCTGGCTAGCAAGAGCTTTCAGTGCTGGCACTTTTCATCTCTGAGCAATTGCTCGACGTTTGCAATTTCTCACCTGAGCTCTCTTTAGAGTGCGCGAGAGGATGAGCAGAAGATTAGGTGGCTAGAGAAGCCCAGAGCCCCAGTGTTCTTAGGGCTACAAAAGCGCTTCCAAGGAAGGGTGCTGGCTAGCAAGAGCTTTCAGTGCTGGCACTTTTCATCTCTGAGCAATTGCTCGACGTTTGCAATCTCTCAGCTCGTGTCTACGAGACGGAGAGATAGTAACCATGACGTTTGGTGGGTAGAGAAGCGCAAAGCCCCAGTGTTGCTGCGCCTGTGAAAGCGCTTCCAAGGAAGGGTGCTGGCTAGCAACAGTTTTCAGTGCTGGCACTTTTCATCTCTGAGCAATTGCTGGACGTTTGCAATTTCTCACCTGAGCTCTCTTTAGACTGCGCGAGAGGATGAGCAGAAGATTAGGTGGCTGGAGAAGCCCAGAGCCCCAGTGTTCTCAGGCCTACAAGAGCGTTTCCAAGGAAGGGTGCTGGCTAGCAAGAGCTTTCAGTGCTGGCACTTTTCATCTCTGAGCAATTGCTCGACGTTTGCAATCTCTCAGCTCGTGTCTACGAGACAGAGAGATAGTGACCGTGACCTTTGGTGGCTAGAGAAGCGCAAAGCCGCAGTGTTGCTGTGCCTGTGAAAGCGCTTCCAAGGAAGGGTGCTGGCTAGCAAGAGCTTTCAGTGCTGGCACTTTTCATCTCTGAGCAATTGCTCGACCTTTGCAATTTCTCACCTGAGCTTTCTTTAGATTGCGCGAGAGGATGAGCAGAACATTAGGTGGCTAGAGAAGCCCAGAGCCCCACTGTTCTAAGGGCTACAAAAGCACTTCCAAGGAAGGGTGCTGGCTAGCAAGAGCTTTCAGTGCTGGCACTTTTCATCTCTGAGCAATTGCTCGTCGTTTGCAATTTCTCAGCTCGTGTCTACGAGACGGAGAGATAGTGACCGAGACGTTTGGTGGGTAGAGAAGCGCAAAGCCCCAGTGTTGCTGCGCCTGTGAAAGCGCTTCCAAGGAAGGGTGCTGGCTAGCAAGAGCTTTCAGTGCTGGCACTTTTCATCTCTGAGCAATTGCTCAACGTTTGCAATTTCTCACCTGAGCTCTCTTTAGAGTACGAGAGAGGATGAGCAGAAGATTAGGTGGCTAGAGAAGCCCAGAGCCCCAGTGTTCTAAGGGCTACAAAAGCACTTCCAAGGAAGGGTGCTGGCTAGCAAGAGCTTTCAGTGCTGGCACTTTTCATCTCTGAGCAATTGCTCGACGTTTGCAATTTCTCACCTGAGCTCTCTTTAGACTGCGTGAGAGGATGAGCAGAAGATTAGGTGGCCAGAGAAGCCCAGAGCCCCACTGTTCTTAGGCCTACAAAAGCGCTTCCAAGGAAGGGTGCTGGCTAGCAACAGCTTTCAGTGCTGGCACTTTTCATCTCTGAGCAATTGCTCGACGTTTGCAATTTCTCAGCTCGTGTCTACGAGACGGAAAGAGAATGACCGTGACGTTTGGTGGGTAGACAAGCGCAAAGCCCCAGTGTTGCTGCGCCTGTGAAAGCGCTTCCAAGGAAGGGTGCTGGCTAGCAACAGTTTTCAGTGCTGGCACTTTTCATCTCTGAGCAATTGCTCAACGTTTGCAATTTCTCACCTGACCTCCCTTTAGACTGCGCGAGAGGATGAGCAGAAGATTAGGTGTCTAGAGAAACACAGAGCCCCAGTGTTCTTAAGCCTACAAGAGCGTTTCCAAGGATGGGTGCTGGCTAGCAAGAGCTTTCAGTGCTGGCACTTTTCATCTCTGAGCAATTGCTCGACGTTTGCAATCTCTCAGCTCGTGTCTACGAGACGGAGAGATAGTGACCGTGACGTTTGGTGGGTAGAGAAGCGCAAAGCCCCAGTGTTGCTGCGCCTGTGAAAGCGCTTCCAAGGAAGGGTGCTGGCTAGCAAGAGCTTTCAGTGCTGGCACTTTTCATCTCTGAGCAATTGCTCAACCTTTGCAGTTTCTCACCTGAGCTTTCTTTAGACTGCGCGAGAGGATGAGCAGAAGATTAGGTGGCTAGAGAAGCCCAGAGCCCCTGTGATCTAAGGGCTACAAGAGCGTTTCGAAGGAAGGGTGCCGGCTAGCAAGAGCTTTCAGTGCTGGCACTTTTCATCTCTGAGCAATTGCTCGACGTTTGCAATTTCTCAGCTCATGTCTACGAGACGGAGAGATAGTGACCGTGACGTTTGGTGGCTAGAGAAGCGCAAAGCCCCAGTGTTGCTGCGCCTGTGAAAGCGCTTCCAAGGAAGGGTGCTGGCTAGCAACAGCTTTCAGTGCTGGCACTTTTCATCTCTGAGCAATTGCTCGACCTTTGCAATCTCTCAGCTCGTGTCTATGAGACGGAAATAGAATGACCGTGACATTTGGTGGCTAGAGAAGCGCAAAGCCCCAGTGTTACTGCACCTGTGAAAGCGCTTCCAAGGAAGGGTGCTGGCTAGCAACAGTTTTCAGTGCTGGCACTTTTCATCTCTGAGCAATTGCTCGACGTTTGCAATCTCTCAGCTCGTGTCTACGAGACAGAGAGATAGTGACCATGACGTTTGGTGGGTAGAGAAGCGCAAAGCCCCAGTGTTGCTGTGCCTGTGAAAGCGCTTCCAAGGAAGGGTGCTGGCTAGCAAGAGCTTTCAGTGCTGGCACTTTTCATCTCTGAGCAATTGCTCGACGTTTGATATTTCTTACCTGAGCTCTCTTTAGAGTGCGCGAGAGGATGAGCAGAAGATTAGGTGGCTAGAGAAGCCCAGAGCCCCAGTGTTCTTAGGCCTACAAAAGCGCTTCCAAGGAAGGGTGCTGGCTAGCAAGAGCTTTCAGTGCTGGCACTTTTCATCTCTGAGCAATTGCTCGACGTTTGCAATCTCTCAGCTCGTGTCTACGAGATTGAAAGAGAATGACCGTGACATTCGGTGGATAGAGAAGCGCAAAGCCCCAGTGTTGCTGCGCCTCTGAAAGCGCTTCCAAGGAAGGGTGCTGGCTAGCAACAGTTTTCAGTGCTGGCACTTCTCATCTCTGAGCAATTGCTCGACGTTTGCAATTTCTCAGCTCGTGTCTACGAGACGGAAAAAGAAGGACCGTGACGTTTGGTGGGTAGAGAAGCGCAAAGCCCCAGTGTTGCTGTGCCTGTGAAAGCGCTTCCAAGGAAGGGTGCTGGCTAGCAAGAGCTTTCAGTGCTGGCGCTTTTCATCTCTGAGCAATTGCTCGACGTTTGCAATTTCTCACCTGAGCTCTCTTTAGAGTGCGCGAGAGGATGAGCAGAAGATTAGGTGGCTAGAGAAGCCAGAGCCCCACTGTTCTTAGGCCTACAAGAGCGTTTCCAAGGAAGGGTGCTGGCTAGCAAGAGCTTTCAGTGCTGGCACTTCTCATCTCTGAGCAATTGCTCGACGTTTGCAATGTCTCAGCTCGTGTCTACGAGACGGAGAGATAGTGACCGTGACCTTTGGTGGTTAGAGAAGCGCAAAGCCCCAGTTTTGCTGCGCCTGTGAAAGCGCTTCCAAGGAAGGGTGCTGGCTAGCAAGAGCTTTCAGTGCTGGCACTTTTCATCTCTGAGCAATTGCTCGACCTTTGCAATCTCTCAGCTCGTGTCTACGAGACGGAGAGATAGTGACCATGACGTTTGGTGGGTAGAGAAGCGCAAAGCCCCAGTGTTGCTGCTCCTGTGAAAGCGCTTCCAAGGAAGGGTGCTGGCTAGCAACAGTTTTCAGTGCTGGCACTTTTCATCTCTGAGCAATTGCTCAACGTTTGCAATTTCTCACCTGAGCTTTCTTTAGACTGCGCGAGAGGATGAGCAGAAGATTAGGTGGCTAGAGAAGCCCAGAGCCCCACTGTTCTAAGGGCTACAAAAGCACTTCCAAGGAAGGGTGCTGGCTAGCAACAGCTTTCAGTGCTGGCACTTTTCATCTCTGAGCAATTGCTCGACGTTTGCAATTTCTCACCTGAGCTCTCTTTAGACTGCGTGAGAGGAGGAGCAGAAGATTAGGTGGCTAGAGAAACACAGAGCCCCAGTGTTCTTAGGCCTGCAAAAGCACTTCCAAGGAAGGGTGCTGGCTAGCAAGAGCTTTCAGTGCTGGCACTTTTCATCTCTGAGCAATTGCTCAACGTTTGCAATTTCTCACCTGAGCTCTCTTTAGAGTGCGCGAGAGGATGAGCAGAAGATTAGGTGGCCAGAGAAGCCCAGAGCCCCACTGTTCTTAGGCCTACAAAAGCGCTTCCAAGGAAGGGTGCTGGCTAGCAACAGCTTTCAGTGCTGGCACTTTTCATCTCTGAGCAATTGCTCGACGTTTGCAATTTCTCAGCTCGTGTCTACGAGACGGAAAGAGAATGACCGTGACGTTTGGTGGGTAGACAAGCGCAAAGCCCCAGTGTTGCTGCGCCTCTGAAAGCGCTTCCAAGGAAGGGTGCTGGCTAGCAACAGTTTTCAGTGCTGGCACTTTTCATCTCTGAGCAATTGCTCAACGTTTGCAATTTCTCACCTGAGCTCTCTTTAGACTGCGCGAGAGGATGAGCAGAAGATTAGGTGGCTAGAGAAACACAGAGCCCCAGTGTTCTTAGGCCTACAAGAGCGTTTCCAAGGATGGGTGCTGGCTAGCAACAGCTTTCAGTGCTGGCACTTTTCATCTCTGAGCAATTGCTCGACGTTTGCAATCTCTCAGCTCGTGTCTACGAGACAGAGAGATAGTGACCGTGACGTTTGGTGGGTAGAGAAGCGCAAAGCCCCAGTGTTGCTGCGCCTGTGAAAGCGCTTCCAAGGAAGGGTGCTGGCTAGCAAGAGCTTTCAGTGCTGGCACTTTTCATCTCTGAGCAATTGCTCGACCTTTGCAATTTCTCACCTGAGCTCTCTTTAGAGTGCGCGAGAGGATGAGCAGAAGATTAGGTGGCTAGAGAAACACAGAGCCCCACTGTTCTTAGGCCTACAAAAGCGCTTCCAAGGAAGGGTGCTGGCTAGCAAGAGCTTTCAGTGCTGGCACTTTTCATCTCTGAGCAATTGCTCGACGTTTGCAATTTCTCAGCTCGTGTCTACGAGATGGAAAGAGAATGACCGTGACATTTGGTGGCTAGAGAAGCGCAAAGCCCCAGTGTTGCTGCGCCTCTGAAAGCGCTTCCAAGGAAGGGTGCTGGCTAGCAACAGTTTTCAGTGCTGGCACTTTTCATCTCTGAGCAATTGCTTGACGTTTGCAATTTCTCAGCTCGTGTCTACGAGACGGAGAGATAGTGACCATGACGTTTGGTGGGTAGAGAAGCGCAAAGCCCCAGTGTTGCTGCGCCTGTGAAAGCGCTTCCAAGGAAGGCTGCTGGCTAGCAACAGCTTTCAGTGCTGGCGCTTTTCATCTCTGAGCAATTGCTCGACGTTTGCAATTTCTCACCTGAGCTCTCTTTAGAGTGCGCGAGAGGATCAGCAGAAGATTAGGTGGCTAGAGAAGCCCAGAGCCCCAGTGTTCTTAGGCCTACAAAAGCACTTCCAAGGAAGGGTGCTGGCTAGCAACAGCTTTCAGTGCTGGCACTTTTCATCTCTGAGCAATTGCTCGACGTTTGCAATTTCTCACCTGAGCTCTCTTTAGACTGCGCGAGAGGATGAGCAGAAGATTAGGTGGCTAGAGAAGCCCAGAGCCCCAGTGTTCTTAGGCTTACAAGAGCGTTTCCAAGGAAGGGTGCTGGCTAGCAAGAGCTTTCAGTGCTGGCACTTTTCATCTCTGAGCAATTGCTCGACGTTTGCAATGTCTCAGCTCGTGTCTACGAGACAGAGAGATAGTGACCGTAACGTTTGGTGGGTAGAGAAGCGCAAAGCCCCACTGTTACTGCGCCTGTGAAAGCGCTTCCAAGGAAGGGTGCTGGCTAGCAAGAGCTTTCAGTGCTGGCACTTTTCATCTCTGAGCAATTGCTCGACGTTTGCAATGTCTCAGCTCGTGTCTACGAGACGGAGAGATAGTGACCGTGACCTTTGGTGGGTAGAGAAGCGCAAAGCCCCAGTGTTGCTGCGCCTGTGAAAGCGCTTCCAAGGAAGGGTGCTGGCTAGCAACAGCTTTCAGTGCTGACACTTTTCATCTCTGAGCAATTGCTCGACCTTTGCAATTTCTCACCTGAGCTCTCTTTAGAGTGCGCGAGAGGATGAGCAGAAGATTAGGTGGCTAGAGAAGCCCAGAGCCCCAGTGTTCTTAGGGCTACAAGAGCATTTCCAAGGAAGGGTGCTGGCTAGCAAGAGCTTTCAGTGCTGGCACTTTTCATCTCTGAGCAATTGCTCGACGTTTGCAATTTCTCAGCTCGTGTCTACGAGATGGAAAGAGAATGGCTGTGACGTTTAGTGTCTAGAGAAGCGCAAAGCCCCAGTGTTGCTGCGCCTGTGAAAGCGCTTCCAAGGAAGGGTGCTGGCTAGCAACAGTTTTCAGTGCTGGCACTTTTCATCTCTGAGCAATTGCTCGACGTTTGCAATCTCTCAGCTCGTGTCTACGAGACGGAGAGATAGTGACCGTGACGTTTGGTGGCTAGAGAAGCGCAAAGCCCCACTGTTGCTGCGCCTGTGAAAGCGCTTCCAAGGAAGGGTGCTGGCTAGCAAGAGCTTTCAGTGCTGGCGCTTTTCATCTCTGAGCAATTGCTCGACGTTTGATATTTCTTACCTGAGCTCTCTTTAGAGTGCGCGAGAGGAAGAGCAGAAGATTAGGTGGCTAGAGAAGCCCAGAGCCCCAGTGTTCTTAGGCCTACAAAAGCGCTTCCAAGGAAGGGTGCTGGCTAGCAAGAGCTTTCAGTGCTGGCACTTTTCATCTCTGAGCAATTGCTCGACGTTTGATATTTCTTACCTGAGCTCTCTTTAGAGTGCGCGAGAGGAAGAGCAGAAGATTAGGTGGCTAGAGAAGCCCAGAGCCCCAGTGTTCTTAGGCCTACAAAAGCGCTTCCAAGGAAGGGTGCTGGCTAGCAACAGCTTTCAGTGCTGGCACTTTTCATCTCTGAGCAATTGCTCGACGTTTGCAATTTCTCACCTGAGCTCTCTTTAGACTGCGCGAGAGGATGAGCAGAAGATTAGGTGGCTAGAGAAGCCCAGAGCCCCTGTGATCTAAGGGCTACAAGAGCGTTTCGAAGGAAGGGTGCCGGCTAGCAAGAGCTTTCAGTGCTGGCACTTTTCATCTCTGAGCAATTGCTCGACGTTTGCAATTTCTCAGCTCGTGTCTACGAGCCAGAGAGATAGTGACCGTGACGTTTGGTGGCTAGAGAAGCGCAAAGCCCCAGTGTTGCTGCGCCTGTGAAAGCGCTTCCAAGGAAGGGTGCTAGCTAGCAACAGTTTTCAGTGCTGGCACTTTTCATCTCTGAGCAATTGCTCGACCTTTGCAATCTCTCAGCTCGTGTCTATGAGACGGAAAGAGAATGACCGTGACGTTTGGTGGCTAGAGAATCGCAAAGCCCCAGTGTTACTGCACCTGTGAAAGCGCTTCCAAGGAAGGGTGCTGGCTAGCAACAGTTTTCAGTGCTGGCACTTTTCATCTCTGAGCAATTGCTCGATGTTTGCAATCTCTCAGCTCGTGTCTACGAGACGGAGAGATAGTGACCGTGACGTTTGGTGGGTAGAGAAGCGCAAAGCCCCAGTGTTGCTGCGCCTGTGAAAGCGCTTCCAAGGAAGGGTGCTGCCTAGCAAGAGCTTTCAGTGCTGGCACTTTTCATCTCTGAGCAATTGCTCGACGTTTGATATTTCTCACCTGAGCTCTCTTTAGAGTGCGCGAGAGGATGAGCAGAAGATTAGGCGGCTAGAGAAGCCCAGAGCCCCAGTTTTCTTAGGCCTACAAAAGCGCTTCCAAAAAAGGGTGCTGGCTAGCAAGAGCTTTCAGTGCTGGCACTTTTCATCTCTGAGCAATTGCTCGACGTTTGCAATTTCTCAGCTCGTGTCTACGAGATGGAAAGAGAATGACCGTGACATTTGGTGGCTAGAGAAGCGCAAAGCCCCAGTGTTGCTGCGCCTGTGAAAGCGCTTCCAAGGAAGGGTGCTGGCTAGCAACAGTTTTCAGTGCTGGCACTTTTCATCTCTGAGCAATTGCTCGACGTTTGCAATTTCTCAGCTCGTGTCTACGAGACGGAGAGATAGTGACCATGACGTTTGGTGGGTAGAGAAGCGCAAAGCCCCAGTGTTGCTGCGCCTGTGAAAGCGCTTCCAAGGAAGGGTGCTGGCTAGCAACAGCTTTCAGTGCTGGCACTTTTCATCTCTGAGCAATTGCTCGACCTTTGCAATTTCTCACCTGAGCTCTCTTTAGAGTGCGCGAGAGGATCAGCAGAAGATTAGGTGGCTAGAGAAGCCCAGAGCCCCAGTGTTCTTAGGGCTACAAGAGCATTTCCAAGGAAGGGTGCTGGCTAGCAAGAGCTTTCAGTGCTGGCACTTTTCATCTCTGAGCAATTGCTCGATGTTTGCAATTTCTCAGCTCGTGTCTACGAGACGGAGAGATAGTGACCATGACGTTTGGTGGCTAGAGAAGCGCAAAGCCCCAGTGTTGCTGCGCCTGTGAAAGCGCTTCCAAGGAAGGGTGCTGGCTAGCAAGAGCTTTCAGTGCTGGCGCTTTTCATCTCTGAGCAATTGCTCAACGTTTGCAATTTCTCACCTGAGCTCTCTTTAGAGCGCGTGAGAGGAAGAGCAGAAGATTAGGTGGCTAGAGAAACACAGAGCCCCAGTGTTCTTAGGCCTACAAAAGCACTTCCAAGGAAGGGTGCTGGCTAGCAACAGCTTTCAGTGCTGGCACTTTTCATCTCTGAGCAATTGCTCGACGTTTGCAATTTCTCACCTGAGCTCTCTTTAGACTGCGCGAGAGGATGAGCAGAAGATTAGGTGGCTAGAGAAGCCCAGAGCCCTAGTGTTCTTAGGCTTACAAGAGCGTTTCCAAGGAAGGATGCTGGCTAGCAACAGCTTTCAGTGCTGGCACTTTTCATCTCTGAGCAATTGCTCGACGTTTGCAATGTCTCAGCTCGTGTCTACGAGACGGAGAGATAGTGACCGTGACGTTTGGTGGCTAGAGAAGCGCAAAGCCCCAGTGTTGCTGCGCCTGTGAAAGCGCTTCCAAGGAAGGGTGCTGGCTAGCAACAGCTTTCAGTGCTGGCACTTTTCATCTCTGAGCAATTGCTCGACGTTTGCAATTTCTCACCTGAGCTCTCTTTAGAGTGCGCGAGAGGATGAGCAGAAGATTAGGTGGCTAGAGAAGCCCAGAGCCCCTGTGTTCTAAGGGCTACAAGAGCGTTTCCAAGGAAGGGTGCTGGCTAGCAAGAGCTTTCAGTGCTGGCACTTTTCATCTCTGAGCAATTGCTCGACGTTTGCAATCTCTCAGCTCGTGTCTATGAGACGGAAAGAGAATGACCGTGACATTTGGTGTCTAGAGAAGCGCAAAGCCCCAGTGTTACTGCACCTGTGAAAGCGCTTCCAAGGAAGGGTGCTGGCTAGCAACAGTTTTCAGTGCTGGCACTTTTCATCTCTGAGCAATTGCTCGACGTTTGCAATGTCTCAGCTCGTGTCTACGAGACGGAGAGATAGTGACCGTGACCTTTGGTGGGTAGAGAAGCGCAAAGCCCCAGTGTTGCTGCGCCTGTGAAAGCGCTTCCAAGGAAGGGTGCTGGCTAGCAAGAGCTTTCAGTGCTGGCACTTTTCATCTCTGAGCAATTGCTCGACGTTTGATATTTCTTACCTGAGCTCTCTTTAGTGTGCGCGAGAGGATGAGCAGAAGATTAGGTGGCTAGAGAAGCCCAGAGCCCCAGTGTTCTTAGGGCTACAAGAGCATTTCCAAGGAAGGGTGCTGGCTAGCAAGAGCTTTCAGTGCTGGCACTTTTCATCTCTGAGCAATTGCTCGACGTTTGCAATTTCTCAGCTCGTGTCTACGAGATGGAAAGAGAATGGCTGTGACGTTTGGTGTCTAGAGAAGCGCAAAGCCCCAGTGTTGCTGCGCCTGTGAAAGCGCTTCCAAGGAAGGGTGCTGGCTAGCAACAGTTTTCAGTGCTGGCACTTTTCATCTCTGAGCAATTGCTCGACGTTTGCAATTTCTCAGCTCGTGTCTACGAGACGGAGAGATAGTGACCGTGACGTTTGGTGGCTAGAGAAGCGCAAAGCCCCAGTGTTGCTGCGCCTGTGAAAGCGCTTCCAAGGAAGGGTGCTGGCTAGCAAGAGCTTTCAGTGCTGGCGCTTTTCATCTCTGAGCAATTGCTCGACGTTTGCAATTTCTCACCTGAGCTCTCTTTAGAGTGCGCGAGAGGAAGAGCAGAAGATTAGGTGGCTAGAGAAACACAGAGCCCCAGTGTTCTTAGGCCTACAAAAGCACTTCCAAGGAAGGGTGCTGGCTAGCAACAGCTTTCAGTGCTGGCACTTTTCATCTCTGAGCAATTGCTCGACGTTTGCAATTTCTCACCTGAGCTCTCTTTAGACTGCGCGAGAGGATGAGCAGAAGATTAGGTGGCTAGAGAAGCCCAGAGCCCCTGTGATCTAAGGGCTACAAGAGCGTTTCGAAGGAAGGGTGCCGGCTAGCAAGAGCTTTCAGTGCTGGCACTTTTCATCTCTGAGCAATTGCTCGACGTTTGCAATTTCTCAGCTCGTGTCTACGAGCCAGAGAGATAGTGACCGTGACGTTTGGTGGCTAGAGAAGCGCAAAGCCCCAGTGTTGCTGCGCCTGTGAAAGCGCTTCCAAGGAAGGGTGCTAGCTAGCAACAGTTTTCAGTGCTGGCACTTTTCATCTCTGAGCAATTGCTCGACCTTTGCAATCTCTCAGCTCGTGTCTATGAGACGGAAAGAGAATGACCGTGACGTTTGGTGGCTAGAGAATCGCAAAGCCCCAGTGTTACTGCACCTGTGAAAGCGCTTCCAAGGAAGGGTGCTGGCTAGCAACAGTTTTCAGTGCTGGCACTTTTCATCTCTGAGCAATTGCTCGATGTTTGCAATCTCTCAGCTCGTGTCTACGAGACGGAGAGATAGTGACCGTGACGTTTGGTGGCTAGAGAAGCGCAAAGCCCCACTGTTGCTGCGCCTGTGAAAGCGCTTCCAAGGAAGGGTGCTGGCTAGCAACAGCTTTCAGTGCTGGCACTTTTCATCTCTGAGCAATTGCTCGACGTTTGATATTTCTTACCTGAGCTCTCTTTAGAGTGCGCGAGAGGATGAGCAGAAGATTAGGTGGCTAGAGAAGCCCAGAGCCCCAGTGTTCTTAGGCCTACAAAAGCGCTTCCAAGGAAGGGTGCTGGCTAGCAAGAGCTTTCAGTGCTGGCACTTTTCATCTCTGAGCAATTGCTCGACGTTTGCAATTTCTCACCTGAGCTCTCTTTAGACTGCGCGAGAGGATGAGCAGAAGATTAGGTGGCTAGAGAAGCCCAGAGCCCCAGTGTTCTTAGGCTTACAAGAGCACTTCCAAGGAAGGGTGCTGGCTAGCAAGAGCTTTCAGTGCTGGCACTTTTCATCTCTGAGCAATTGCTCGACGTTTGCAATGTCTCAGCTCGTGTCTACGAGTCAGAGAGATAGTGACCGTGACGTTTGGTGGCTAGAGAAGCGCAAAGCCCCAGTGTTGCTGCGCCTGTGAAAGCGCTTCCAAGGAAGGGTGCTGGCTAGCAAGAGCTTTCAGTGCTGGCACTTTTCCTCTCTGAGCAATTGCTCGACGTTTGCAATGTCTCAGCTCGTGTCTACGAGACGGAGAGATAGTGACCGTGACGTTTGGTGGGTAGAGAAGCGCAAAGCCCCAGTGTTGCTGCGCCTCTGAAAGCGCTTCCAAGGAAGGGTGCTGGCTAGCAACAGCTTTCAGTGCTGGCACTTTTCATCTCTGAGCAATTGCTCGACCTTTGCAATTTCTCACCTGAGCTCTCTTTAGAGTGCGCGAGAGGATGAGCAGAAGATTAGGTGGCTAGAGAAGCCCAGAGCCCCAGTGTTCTTAGGGCTACAAGAGCATTTCCAAGGAAGGGTGCTGGCTAGCAAGAGCTTTCAGTGCTGGCACTTTTCATCTCTGAGCAATTGCTCGACGTTTGCAATGTCTCAGCTCGTGTCTACGAGACGGAGAGATAGTGACCATGACGTTTGGTGGGTAGAGAAGCGCAAAGCCCCAGTGTTGCTGCGCCTGTGAAAGCGCTTCCAAGGAAGGGTGCTGGCTAGCAACAGCTTTCAGTGCTGGCGCTTTTCATCTCTGAGCAATTGCTCGACGTTTGCAATTTCTCACCTGAGCTCTCTTTAGAGTGCGTGAGAGGAAGAGCAGAAGATGAGGTGGCTAGAGAAACACAGAGCCCCAGTGTTCTTAGGCCTACAAAAGCACTTCCAAGGAAGGGTGCTGGCTAGCAACAGCTTTCAGTGCTGGCACTTTTCATCTCTGAGCAATTGCTCGACGTTTGCAATTTCTCACCTGAGCTCTCTTTAGACTGCGCGAGAGGATGAGCAGAAGATTAGGTGGCTAGAGAAGCCCAGAGCCCTAGTGTTCTTAGGCTTACAAGAGCGTTTCCAAGGAAGGATGCTGGCTAGCAACAGCTTTCAGTGCTGGCACTTTTCATCTCTGAGCAATTGCTCGACGTTTGCAATCTCTCAGCTCGTGTCTACGAGACGGAGAGATAGTGACCGTGACGTTTGGTGGCTAGAGAAGCGCAAAGCCCCAGTGTTGCTGCGCCTGTGAAAGCGCTTCCAAGGAAGGGTGCTGGCTAGCAAGAGCTTTCAGTGCTGGCACTTTTCATCTCTGAGCAATTGCTCGACGTTTGCAATCTCTCAGCTCGTGTCTACGAGACAGAGAGATAGTGACCGTAACGTTTGTTGGCTAGAGAAGCGCAAAGCCCCACTGTTACTGCGACTGTGAAAGCTCTTCCAAGGAAGGGTGCTGGCTAGCAACAGTTTTCAGTGCTGGCACTTTTCATCTCTGAGCAATTGCTCGACTTTTGCAATTTCTCAGCTCGTGTCTATGAGCCAGAGAGATAGTGACTGTGACGTTTGGTGGCTAGAGAAGCGCAAAGTCCCAGTGTTGCTGCGCCTGTGAAAGCGCTTCCAAAGAAGGGTGCTGGCTAGCAACAGTTTTCAGTGCTGGCACTTTTCATCTCTGAGCAATTGCTCGACGTTTGCAATCTCTCAGCTCGTGTCTACGAGACGGAGAGATAGTGACCGTGACGTTTGGTGGCTAGAGAAGCGCAAAACCCCAGTGTTGCTGCCCCTGTGAAAGCGCTTCCAAGGAAGGGTGCTGGCTAGCAACAGCTTTCAGTGCTGACACTTTTCATCTCTGAGCAATTGCTCGACGTTTGCAATTTCTCACCTGAGCTCTCTTTAGACTGCGCGAGAGGATGAGCAGAAGATTAGGTGGCTAGAGAAGCCCAGAGCCCCAGTGTTCTTAGGCCTACAAAAGCACTTCCAAGGAAGGGTGCCGGCTAGCAAGAGCTTTCAGTGCTGGCACTTTTCATCGCTGAGCAATTGCTCGACGTTTGCAATTTCTCAGCTCGTGTCTATGAGACAGAAAGAGAATGACCGTGACGTTTGGTGGCTAGAGAAGCGCAAAGCCCCAGTGTTGCTGCACCTGTGAAAGCGTTTCCAAGGAAGGGTGCTGGCTAGCAACAGCTTTCAGTGCTGGCACTTTTCATCTCTGAGCAATTGCTCGACGTTTGCAATTTCTCAGCTCGTGTCTACGAGACAGAGAGATAGTGACCGTGACCTTTGGTGGGTAGAGAAGCGCAAAGCCCCAGTGTTGCTGCGCCTGTGAAAGCGCTTCCAAGGAAGGGTGCTGGCTAGCAAGAGCTTTCAGTGCTGGCACTTTTCATCTCTGAGCAATTGCTTGACGTTTGCAGTTTCTCACCTGAGCTCTCTTTAGACTGCACGAGAGGATGAGCAGAAGATTAGGTGGCTAGAGAAGCCCAGAGCCCCACTGTTCTTAGGCCTACAAGAGCGCTTCCAAGGAAGGGTGCTGGTTAGCAAGAGCTTTCAGTGCTGGCACTTTTCATCTCTGAGCAATTGCTCGACGTTTGCAATCTCTCAGCTCGTGTCTACGAGACGGAGTGATAGTGACCGTGACGTTTGGTGGCTAGAGAAGCGCAAAGCCCCAGTGTTGCTGCGCCTGTGAAAGCGCTTCCAAGGAAGGGTGCTGGCTAGCAAGAGCTTTCAGTGCTGGCACTTTTCATCTCTGAGCAATTGCTCGACGTTTGCAATTTCTCACCTGAGCTCTCTTTAGACTGCGCGAGAGGATGAGCAGAAGATTAGGTGGCTAGAGAAGCCCAGAGCCCCAGTGTTCTTAGGGCTACAAAAGAGCTTCCAAGGAAGGGGGCTGGCTAGCAACAGCTTTCAGTGCTGGCACTTTTCACCTCTGAGCAATTGCTCGACGTTTGCAATTTCTCAGCTCGTGTCTACGAGATGGAAAGAGAATGACAGTGACGTTTTGTGTGTAGAGAAGCACAAAGCCCCAGTGTTGCTGCGCCTGTGAAAGCACTTCCAAGGAAGGGTGCTGGCTAGCAAGAGCTTTCAGTGCTGGCACTTTTCATCTCTGAGCAATTGCTCGACCTTTGCAATTTCTCACCTGAGCTCTCTTTAGAGTGCACGAGAGGATGAGCAGAAGATTATGTGGCTAGAGAAGCCCAGAGCCCCTGTGTTCTAAGGGCTACAAGAGCGTTTCCAAGGAAGGGTGCCGGCTAGCAAGAGCTTTCAGTGCTGGCACTTTTCATCTCTGAGCAATTGCTCGACGTTTGCAATCTCTCAGCTCGTGTCTATGAGACGGAAAGAGAATGACCGTGACATTTGGTGTCTAGAGAAGCGCAAAGCCCCAGTGTTACTGCACCTGTGAAAGCGCTTCCAAGGAAGGGTGCTGGCTAGCAACAGCTTTCAGTGCTGGCACTTTTCATCTCTGAGCAATTGCTCGACGTTTGCAATTTCTCAGCTCGTGTCTACGAGACGGAGAGATAGTGACCGTGACCTTTGGTGGGTAGAGAAGCGCAAAGCCCCAGTGTTGCTGCGCCTGTGAAAGCGCTTCCAAGGAAGGGTGCTGGCTAGCAAGAGCTTTCAGTGCTGGCACTTTTCATCTCTGAGGAATTGCTCGACGTTTGATATTTCTTACCTGAGCTCTCTTTAGAGTGCGCGAGAGGATGAGCAGAAGATTAGGTGGCTAGAGAAGCACAGAGCCCCAGTGTTGTTAGGCCTACAAAAGCACTTCCAAGGAAGGGTGCTGGCTAGCAAGAGCTTTCAGTGCTGGCACTTTTCATCTCTGAGCAATTGCTCGACGTTTGCAATTTCTCAGCTCGTGTCTATGAGACGGAAAGAGAATGACCGTGACATTTGGTGGCTAGAGAAGCGCAAAGCCCCAGTGTTGCTGCGCCTGTGAAAGCGCTTCCAAGGAAGGGTGCTGGCTAGCAACAGTTTTCAGTGCTGGCACTTTTCATCTCTGAGCAATTGCTCGACGTTTGCAATTTCTCAGCTCGTGTCTACGAGAAGGAGATATAGTGACCATGACGTTTGGTGGGTAGAGAAGCGCAAAGCCCCAGTGTTGCTGCGCCTGTGAAAGCGCTTCCAAGGAAGGGTGCTGGCTAGCAACAGCTTTCAGTGCTGGCACTTTTCATCTCTGAGCAATTGCTCGACGTTTGCAATTTCTCACCTGAGCTCTCTTTAGAGTGCGCGAGAGGATGAGCAGAAGATTAGGTGGCTAGAGAAACACAGAGCCCCACTGTTCTTAGGCCTACAAAAGCACTTCCAAGGAAGGGTGCTGGCTAGCAAGAGCTTTCAGTGCTGGCACTTTTCATCTCTGAGCAATTGCTCGACGTTTGCAATTTCTCACCTGAGCTCTCTTTAGACTGCGCGAGAGGATGAGCAGAAGATTAGGTGGCTAGAGAAGCACAGAGCCCCAGTGTTCTTAGGCTTACAAGAGCGTTTCCAAGGAAGGATGCTGGCTACCAACAGCTTTCAGAGCTGGCACTTTTCATCTCTGAGCAATTGCTCGACGTTTGCAATTTCTCAGCTCGTGTCTACGAGACGGAGAGATAGTGACCGTGACATTTGGTGGGTAGAGAAGCGCAAAGCCCCACTGTTACTGCGCCTGTGAAAGCGCTTCCAAGGAAGGGTGCTGGCTAGCAACAGTTTTCAGTGCTGGCACTTTTCATCTCTGAGCAATTGCTCGACTTTTGCAATTTCTCATCTCGTGTCTATGAGCCAGAGAGATAGTGACTGTGAAGTTTGGTGGCTAGAGAAGCGCAAAGTCCCAGTGTTGCTGCGCCTGTGAAAGCGCTTCCAAAGAAGGGTGCTGGCTAGCAAGAGCTTTCAGTGCTGGCACTTTTCATCTCTGAGCAATTGCTCGACCTTTGCAATGTCTCAGCTCGTGTCTACGAGACGGAGAGATAGTGACCGTGACGTTTGGTGGCTAGAGAAGCGCAAAGCCCCAGTGTTGCTGCCCCTGTGAAAGCGCTTCCAAGGAAGGGTGCTGGCTAGCAACAGCTTTCAGTGCTGGCACTTTTCATCTCTGAGCAATTGCTCGACGTTTGCAATTTCTCACCTGAGCTCTCTTTAGACTGCGCGAGAGGATGAGCAGAAGATTAGGTGGCTAGAGAAGCCCAGAGCCCCAGTGTTCTTAGGCCTACAAAAGCACTTCCAAGGAAGGGTGCCGGCTAGCAAGAGCTTTCAGTGCTGGCACTTTTCATCGCTGAGCAATTGCTCGACGTTTGCAATTTCTCAGCTCTTGTCTATGAGACAGAAAGAGAATGACCGTGACGTTTGGTGGCTAGAGAAGCGCAAAGCCCCAGTGTTGCTGCACCTGTGAAAGCGTTTCCAAGGAAGGGTGCTGGCTAGCAACAGCTTTCAGTGCTGGCACTTTTCATCTCTGAGCAATTGCTCGACGTTTGCAATCTCTCAGCTCGTGTCTACGAGCCAGAGAGATAGTGACCGTGACCTTTGGTGGGTAGAGAAGCGCAAAGCCCCAGTGTTGCTGCGCCTGTGAAAGCGCTTCCAAGGAAGGGTGCTGGCTAGCAAGAGCTTTCAGTGCTGGCACTTTTCATCTCTGAGCAATTGCTTGACGTTTGCAGTTTCTCACCTGAGCTCTCTTTAGACTGCACGAGAGGATGAGCAGAAGATTAGGTGGCTAGAGAAGCCCAGAGCCCCACTGTTCTTAGGCCTACAAAAGCGCTTCCAAGGAAGGGTGCTGGTTAGCAAGAGCTTTCAGTGCTGGCACTTTTCATCTCTGAGCAATTGCTCGACGTTTGCAATCTCTCAGCTCGTGTCTACGAGACGGAGAGATAGTGACCATGACGTTTGGTGGCTAGAGAAGCGCAAAGCCCCAGTGTTGCTGCGCCTGTGAAAGTGCTTCCAAGGAAGGGTGCTGGCTAGCAACAGCTTTCAGTGCTGGCACTTTTCATCTCTGAGCAATTGCTCGACGTTTGCAATTTCTCACCTGAGCTCTCTTTAGAGTGCACGAGAGGATGAGCAGAAGATTAGGTGGCTAGAGAAACACAGAGCCCCAGTGTTCTTAGGCCTACAAAAGCACTTCCAAGGAAGGGTGCTGGCTAGCAAGAGCTTTCAGTGCTGGCACTTTTCATCTCTGAGCAATTGCTCGACGTTTGCAATTTCTCACCTGAGCTCTCTTTAGAGTGCGCGAGAGGATGAGCAGAAGATTAGGTGGCTGGAGAAGCCCAGAGCCCCAGTGTTCTTAGGCCTACAAAAGCACTTCCAAGGAAGGGTGCTGGCTAGCAACAGCTTTCAGTGCTGGCACTTTTCATCTCTGAGCAATTGCTCGACCTTTGCAATCTCTCAGCTCGTGTCTATGAGACGGAAAGAGAATGACTGTGACGTTTGGTGGGTAGACAAGCGCAAAACCCCAGTGTTGCTGCGCCTGTGAAAGCGCTTCCAAGGAAGGGTGCTGGCTAGCAACAGTTTTCAGTGCTGGCACTTTTCATCTCTGAGCAATTGCTCAACGTTTGCAATTTCTCACCTGAGCTCTCTTTAGAGCGCACGAGAGGATGAGCAGAAGATTAGGTGGCTAGAGAAACACAGAGCCCCAGTGTTCTTAGGGCTACAAGAGCGTTTCCAAGGAAGGGTGCTGGCTAGCAACAGTTTTCAGTGCTGGCACTTTTCATCTCTGAGCAATTGCTCGACGTTTGCAATGTCTCAGCTCGTGTCTACGAGACGGAGAGATAGTGACCGTGACGTTTGGTGGGTAGAGAAGCGCAAAGCCCCAGTGTTGCTGCGCCTGTGAAAGCGCTTCCAAGGAAGGGTGCTGCCTAGCAAGAGCTTTCAGTGCTGGCACTTTTCATCTCTGAGCAATTGCTCGACCTTTGCAATTTCTCACCTGAGCTTTCTTTAGAGTGCGCGAGAGGATGAGCAGAAGATTAGGTGGCTAGAGAAGCCCAGAGCCCTTGTGTTCTAAGGGCTACAAAAGCGCTTCCAAGGAAGGGTGCTGGCTAGCAACAGCTTTCAGTGCTGGCACTTTTCATCTCTGAGCAATTGCTCGACGTTTGCAATTTCTCAGCTCGTGTCTACGAGACGGAGAGATAGTGACCGTGACATTTGGTGGCTAGAGAAGCGCAAAGCCCCAGTGTTGCTGCGCCTGTGAAAGCGCTTCCAAGGAAGGGTGCTGGCTAGCAACAGCTTTCAGTGCTGGCACTTTTCATCTCTGAGAATTGCTCGACGTTTGCAATCTCTCAGCTCGTGTCTACGAGACGGAAAGAGAATGACCGTGACGTTTGGTGGCTACAGAAGCGCAAAGCCCCAGTGTTGCTGCACCTGTGAAAGCGTTTCCAAGGAAGGGTGCTGGCTAGCAACAGCTTTCAGTGCTGGCACTTTTCATCTCTGAGCAATTGCTTGACGTTTGCAGTTTCTCACCTGAGCTCTCTTTAGACTGCACGAGAGGATGAGCAGAAGATTAGGTGGCTAGAGAAGCCCAGAGCCCCACTGTTCTTAGGCCTACAAAAGCGCTTCCAAGGAAGGGTGCTGGTTAGCAAGAGCTTTCAGTGCTGGCACTTTTCATCTCTGAGCAATTGCTCGACGTTTGCAATCTCTCAGCTCGTGCCTACGAGACGGAGAGATAGTGACCGTGACGTTTGGTGGCTAGAGAAGCGCAAAGCCCCAGTGTTGCTGCGCCTGTGAAAGCGCTTCCAAGGAAGGGTGCTGGCTAGCAACAGCTTTCAGTGCTGGCACTTTTCATCTCTGAGCAATTGCTCGACGTTTGCAATTTCTCACCTGAGCTCTCTTTAGACTGCGCGAGAGGATGAGCAGAAGATTAGGTGGCTAGAGATACACAGAGCCCCAGTGTTCTTAGGGCTACAAGAGCGTTTCCAAGGAAGGGTGCTGGCTAGCAAGAGCTTTCAGTGCTGGCACTTTTCATCTCTGAGCAATTGCTCGACGTTTGCAATTTCTCACCTGAGCTCTCTTTAGAGTGCGCGAGAGGATGAGCAGAAGATTAGGTGGCTAGAGAAACACAGAGCCCCAGTGTTCTTAGGGCTACAAAAGAGCTTCCAAGGAAGGGGGCTGGCTAGCAACAGCTTTCAGTGCTGGCACTTTTCATCTCTGAGCAATTGCTCGACGTTTGCAATTTCTCAGCTCGTGTCTACGAGATGGAAAGAGAATGACCGTGACGTTTGGTGGGTAGAAAAGAACAAAGCCCCAGTGTTGCTGCGCCTGTGAAAGCGCTTCCAAGGAAGGGTGCTGGCTAGCAAGAGCTTTCAGTGCTGGCACTTTTCATCTCTGAGCAATTGCTCGACGTTTGCAATTTCTCACCTGAGCTCTCTTTAGAGTGCGCGAGAGGATGAGCAGAAGATTAGGTGGCTAGAGAAGCCCAGAGCCCCACTGTTCTAAGGGCTACAAAAGCGCTTACAAGGAATGGTGCTGGCTAGCAAGAGCTTTCAGTGCTGGCACTTTTCATCTCTGAGCAATTGCTCGACGTTTGGAATCTCTCAGCTCGTGTCTACGAGACGGAGAGATAGTGACCGTGACCTTTGGTGGTTAGAGAAGCGCAAAGCCCCAGTGTTGCTGCGCCTGTGAAAGCGCTTCCAAGGAAGGGTGCTGGCTAGCAAGAGCTTTCAGTGCTGGCACTTTTCATCTCTGAGCAATTGCTCGACGTTTGCAATGTCTCAGCTCGTGCCTACGAGACGGAGAGATAGTAACCGTGACGTTTGGTGGGTAGACAAGCGCAAAACCCCAGTGTTGCTGCGCCTCTGAAAGCGCTTCCAAGGAAGGGTGCTGGCTAGCAAGAGCTTTCAGTGCTGGCACTTTTCATCTCTGAGCAATTGCTCGACCTTTGCAATCTCTCAGCTCGTGTCTACGAGACGGAAAGAGAATGACCGTGACGTTTGGTGGGTAGAGAAGCGCAAAGCCCCAGTGTTGCTGCGCCTGTGAAAGCGCTTCCAAGGAAGGGTGCTGGCTAGCAACAGTTTTCAGTGCTGGCACTTTTCATCTCTGAGCAATTGCTCAACGTTTGCAATTTCTCACCTGAGCTCTCTTTAGAGTGCGCGAGAGGATGAGCAGAAGATTAGGTGGCTAGAGAAACACAGAGCCCCAGTGTTCTTAGGCCTACAAAAGCACTTCCAAGGAAGGGTGCTGGCTAGCAACAGCTTTCAGTGCTGGCACTTTTCATCTCTGAGCAATTGCTCGACGTTTGCAATCTCTCAGCTCGTGTCTACGAGACAGAGAGATAGTGACCATGACGTTTGGTGGGTAGAGAAGCGCAAAGCCCCAGTGTTGCTGCGCCTGTGAAAGCGCTTCCAAGGAAGGGTGCTGGCTAGCAACAGTTTTCAGTGCTGGCACTTTTCCTCTCTGAGCAATTGCTCGACCTTTGCAATTTCTCACCTGAGCTCTCTTTAGACTGCGCGAGAGGATGAGCAGAAGATTAGGTGGCTAGAGAAACACAGAGCCCCAGTGTTCTTAGGCCTACAAGAGCGTTTCCAAGGAAGGGTGCTGGCTAGCAACAGCTTTCAGTGCTGGCACTTTTCATCTCTGAGCAATTGCTCGACCTTTGCAATTTCTCACCTGAGCTCTCTTTAGAGTGCGCGAGAGGATGAGCAGAAGATTAGGTGGCTAGAGAAACACAGAGCCCCAGTGTTCTTAGGCCTACAAAAGCACTTCCAAGGAAGGGTGCTGGCTAGCAACAGCTTTCAGTGCTGGCACTTTTCATCTCTGAGCAATTGCTCGACGTTTGCAATTTCTCACCTGAGCTCTCTTTAGACTGCGCGAGAGGATGAGCAGAAGATTAGGTGGCTGGAGAAACACAGAGCCCCAGTGTTCTTAGGCCTACAAAAGCACTTCCAAGGAAGGGTGCTGGCTAGCAAGAGCTTTCAGTGCTGGCACTTTTCATCTCTGAGCAATTGCTCGACGTTTGCAATCTCTCAGCTCGTGTCTATGAGACGGAAAGAGAATGACTGTGACGTTTGGTGGGTAGACAAGCGCAAAACCCCAGTGTTGCTGCGCCTGTGAAAGCGCTTCCAAGGAAGGGTGCTGGCTAGCAACAGTTTTCAGTGCTGGCACTTTTCATCTCTGAGCAATTGCTCAACGTTTGCAATTTCTCACCTGAGCTCTCTTTAGACTGCGCGAGAGGATGAGCAGAAGATTAGGTGGCTAGAGAAACACAGAGCCCCAGTGTTCTTAGGGCTACAAGAGCGTTTCCAAGGAAGGGTGCTGGCTAGCAACAGCTTTCAGTGCTGGCACTTTTCATCTCTGAGCAATTGCTCGACGTTTGCAATGTCTCAGCTCGTGTCTACGAGACGGAGAGATAGTGACCGTGACGTTTGGTGGGTAGAGAAGCGCAAAGCCCCAGTGTTGCTGTGCCTGTGAAAGCGCTTCCAAGGAAGGGTGCTGCCTAGCAAGAGCTTTCAGTGCTGGCACTTTTCATCTCTGAGCAATTGCTCGACCTTTGCAATTTCTCACCTGAGCTTTCTTTAGAGTGCGCGAGAGGATGAGCAGAAGATTAGGTGGCTAGAGAAGCCCAGAGCCCTTGTGTTCTAAGGGCTACAAAAGCGCTTCCAAGGAAGGGTGCTGGCTAGCAACAGCTTTCAGTGCTGGCACTTTTCATCTCTGAGCAATTGCTCGACGTTTGCAATTTCTCAGCTCGTGTCTACGAGACGGAGAGATAGTGACCGTGACGTTTGGTGGGTAGAGAAGCGCAAAGCCCCAGTGTTGCTGCGCCTGTGAAAGCGCTTCCAAGGAAGGGTGCTGGCTAGCAAGAGCTTTCAGTGCTGGCACTTTTCATCTCTGAGCAATTGCTCGACGTTTGCAATGTCTCAGCTCGTGTCTACGAGTCAGAGAGATAGTGACCGTGACGTTTGGTGGCTAGAGAAGCGCAAAGCCGCAGTGTTGCTGCGCCTGTGAAAGCGCTTCCAAGGAAGGGTGCTGGCTAGCAACAGCTTTCAGTGCTGGCACTTTTCATCTCTGAGCAATTGCTCGACCTTTGCAATTTCTCAGCTCGTGTCTATGAGACGGAGAGATAGTGACCATGACGTTTGGTGGGTAGAGAAGCGCAAAGCTCCAGTGTTGCTGCGCCTGTGAAAGCGCTTCCAAGGAAGGGTGCTGGCTAGCAACAGTTTTCAGTGCTGGCACTTTTCATCTCTGAGCAATTGCTCGACGTTTGCAATTTCTCACCTGAGCTCTCTTTAGAGTGCGCGAGAAGATGAGCAGAAGATTAGGTGGCTAGAGAAGCCCAGAGCCCCAGTGTTCTTAGGCCTACAAGAGCGTTTCCAAGGAAGGGTGCTGGCTAGCAAGAGCTTTCAGTGCTGGCACTTTTCATCTCTGAGCAATTGCTCGACGTTTGCAATCTCTCAGCTCGTGTCTACGAGACGGAGAGATAGTGACCGTGACCTTTGGTGGTTAGAGAAGCGCAAAGCCCCAGTGTTGCTGCGCCTGTGAAAGCGCTTCCAAGGAAGGGTGCTGGCTAGCAAGAGCTTTCAGTGCTGGCACTTTTCATCTCTGAGCAATTGCTCGACGTTTGCAATTTCTCAGCTCGTGTCTACGAGACGGAGAGATAGTAACCGTGACGTTTGGTGGGTAGACAAGCGCAAAACCCCAGTGTTGCTGCGCCTGTGAAAGCGCTTCCAAGGAAGGGTGCTGGCTAGCAACAGCTTTCAGTGCTGGCACTTTTCATCTCTGAGCAATTGCTCGACCTTTGCAATCTCTCAGCTCGTGTCTACGAGACGGAAAGAGAATGACCGTGACGTTTGGTGGGTAGAGAAGCGCAAAGCCCCAGTGTTGCTGCGCCTGTGAAAGCGCTTCCAAGGAAGGGTGCTGGCTAGCAACAGTTTTCAGTGCTGGCACTTTTCATCTCTGAGCAATTGCTCAACGTTTGCAATTTCTCACCTGAGCTCTCTTTAGACTGCGCGAGAGGATGAGCAGAAGATTAGGTGGCTAGAGAAACACAGAGCCCCAGTGTTCTTAGGCCTACAAAAGCACTTCCAAGGAAGGGTGCTGGCTAGCAACAGCTTTCAGTGCTGGCACTTTTCATCTCTGAGCAATTGCTCGACGTTTGCAATCTCTCAGCTCGTGTCTACGAGACAGAGAGATAGTGACCATGACGTTTGGTGGGTAGAGAAGCGCAAAGCCCCAGTGTTGCTGCGCCTGTGAAAGCGCTTCCAAGGAAGGCTGCTGGCTAGCAACAGTTTTCAGTGCTGGCACTTTTCATCTCTGAGCAATTGCTCGACCTTTGCAATTTCTCACCTGAGCTCTCTTTAGACTGCGCGAGAGGATGAGCAGAAGATTAGGTGGCTAGAGAAGCCCAGAGCCCCTGTGTTCTTAGGCCTACAAGAGCGTTTCCAAGGAAGGGTGCTGGCTAGCAACAGCTTTCAGTGCTGGCACTTTTCATCTCTGAGCAATTGCTCGACCTTTGCAATTTCTCACCTGAGCTCTCTTTAGAGTGCGCGAGAGGATGAGCAGAAGATTAGGTGGCTAGAGAAACACAGAGCACCAGTGTTCTTAGGCCTACAAAAGCACTTCCAAGGAAGGGTGCTGGCTAGCAACAGCTTTCAGTGCTGGCACTTTTCATCTCTGAGCAATTGCTCGACGTTTGCAATTTCTCACCTGAGCTCTCTTTAGACTGCGCGAGAGGATGAGCAGAAGATTAGGTGGCTGGAGAAACACAGAGCCCCAGTGTTCTTAGGCCTACAAAAGCACTTCCAAGGAAGGGTGCTGGCTAGCAAGAGCTTTCAGTGCTGGCACTTTTCATCTCTGAGCAATTGCTCGACGTTTGCAATCTCTCAGCTCGTGTCTATGAGACGGAAAGAGAATGACTGTGACGTTTGGTGGGTAGACAAGCGCAAAACCCCAGTGTTGCTGCGCCTGTGAAAGCGCTTCCAAGGAAGGGTGCTGGCTAGCAACAGCTTTCAGTGCTGGCACTTTTCATCTCTGAGCAATTGCTCAACGTTTGCAATTTCTCACCTGAGCTCTCTTTAGACTGCGCGAGAGGATGAGCAGAAGATTAGGTGGCTAGAGAAACACAGAGCCCCAGTGTTCTTAGGGCTACAAGAGCGTTTCCAAGGAAGGGTGCTGGCTAGCAACAGCTTTCAGTGCTGGCACTTTTCATCTCTGAGCAATTGCTCGACGTTTGCAATGTCTCAGCTCGTGTCTACGAGACGGAGAGATAGTGACCGTGACGTTTGGTGGCTAGAGAAGCGCAAAGCCCCAGTGTTGCTGTGCCTGTGAAAGCGCTTCCAAGGAAGGGTGCTGCCTAGCAAGAGCTTTCAGTGCTGGCACTTTTCATCTCTGAGCAATTGCTCGACCTTTGCAATTTCTCACCTGAGCTTTCTTTAGAGTGCGCGAGAGGATGAGCAGAAGATTAGGTGGCTAGAGAAGCCCAGAGCCCTTGTGTTCTAAGGGCTACAAAAGCGCTTCCAAGGAAGGGTGCTGGCTAGCAACAGCTTTCAGTGCTGGCACTTTTCATCTCTGAGCAATTGCTCGACGTTTGCAATTTCTCAGCTCGTGTCTACGAGACGGAGAGATAGTGACCGTGACGTTTGGTGGGTAGAGAAGCGCAAAGCCCCAGTGTTGCTGCGCCTGTGAAAGCGCTTCCAAGGAAGGGTGCTGGCTAGCAACAGCTTTCAGTGCTGGCACTTTTCATCTCTGAGCAATTGCTCGACGTTTGCAATGTCTCAGCTCGTGTCTACGAGTCAGAGAGATAGTGACCGTGACGTTTGGTGGGTAGAGAAGCGCAAAGCCCCAGTGTTGCTGCGCCTGTGAAAGCGCTTCCAAGGAAGGGTGCTGGCTAGCAACAGTTTTCAGTGCTGGCACTTTTCATCTCTGAGCAATTGCTCAACGTTTGCAATTTCTCACCTGAGCTCTCTTTAGAGTGCGCGAGAGGATGAGCAGAAGATGAGGTGGCTAGAGAAGCCCAGAGCCCCAGTGTTCTCAGGCCTACAAGAGCGTTTCCAAGGAAGGGTGCTGGCTAGCAACAGCTTTCAGTGCTGGCACTTTTCATCTCTGAGCAATTGCTCAACGTTTGCAATGTCTCAGCTCGTGTCTACGAGACAGAGAGATAGTGACCATGACGTTTGGTGGGTAGAGAAGCGCAAAGCCCCAGTGTTGCTGCGCCTGTGAAAGCGCTTCCAAGGAAGGGTGCTGGCTGGCAACAGTTTTCAGTGCTGGCACTTTTCATCTCTGAGCAATTGCTCAACGTTTGCAATTTCTCACCTGAGCTCTCTTTAGACTGCGCGAGAGGATGAGCAGAAGATTAGGTGGCTAGAGAAACACAGAGCCCCAGTGTTCTTAGGCCTACAAGAGCGTTTCCAAGGAAGGGTGCTGGCTAGCAAGAGCTTTCAGTGCTGGCACTTTTCATCTCTGAGCAATTGCTCGACGTTTGCAATTTCTCACCTGAGCTCTCTTTAGAGTGCGCGAGAGGATGAGCAGAAGATTAGGTGGCTAGAGAAGCCCAGAGCCCCAGTGTTCTTAGGCCTACAAAAGCACTTCCAAGGAAGGGTGCTGGCTAGCAACAGCTTTCAGTGCTGGCACTTTTCATCTCTGAGCAATTGCTCGACCTTTGCAATTTCTCACCTGAGCTCTCTTTAGACTGCGCGAGAGGATGAGCAGAAGATTAGGTGGCTGGAGAACCACAGAGCCCCACTGTTCTTAGGCCTACAAAAGCACTTCCAAGGAAGGGTGCTGGCTAGCAAGAGCTTTCAGTGCTGGCACTTTTCATCTCTGAGCAATTGCTCGACGTTTGCAATTTCTCAGCTCGTGTCTACGAGACGGAAAGAGAATGACCGTGACGTTTGGTGGGTAGAGAAGCGCAAAGCCCCAGTGTTGCTGCGCCTGTGAAAGCGCTTCCAAGGAAGGGTGCTGGCTAGCAACAGTTTTCAGTGCTGGCACTTTTCATCTCTGAGCAATTGCTCAACGTTTGCAATTTCTCACCTGAGCTCTCTTTAGACTGCGCGAGAGGATGAGCAGAAGATTAGGTGGCTAGAGAAACACAGAGCCCCAGTGTTCTTAGGGCTACAAGAGCGTTTCCAAGGAAGGGTGCTGGCTAGCAACAGTTTTCAGTGCTGGCACTTTTCATCTCTGAGCAATTGCTCGACGTTTGCAATTTCTCAGCTCGTGTCTATGAGACGGAGAGATAGTGACCGTGACCTTTGGTGGGTAGAGAAGCGCAAAGCCCCAGTGTTGCTGCGCCTGTGAAAGCGCTTCCAAGGAAGGGTGCTGGCTAGCAAGAGCTTTCAGTGCTGGCACTTTTCATCTCTGAGCAATTGCTCGACCTTTGCAATCTCTCAGCTCGTGTCTACGAGACGGAGTGATAGTGACCTTGACGTTTGGTGGTTAGAGAAGCGCAAAGCCCCAGTGTTGCTGCGCCTGTGAAAGTGCTTCCAAGGAAGGGTGCTGGCTAGCAACAGTTTTCAGTGCTGGCACTTTTCATCTCTGAGCAATTGCTCAACGTTTGCAATTTCTCACCTGAGCTCTCTTTAGAGTGCGCGAGAGGATGAGCAGAAGATTAGGTGGCTAGAGAAGCCCAGAGCCCCTGTGTTCTCAGGCCTACAAGAGCGTTTCCAAGGAAGGGTGCTGGCTAGCAACAGCTTTCAGTGCTGGCACTTTTCATCTCTGAGCAATTGCTCGACGTTTTCAATTTCTCAGCTCGTGTCTATGAGACGGAAAGAGAATGACCGTGACGTTTGGTGGGTAGAGAAGCGCAAAGCCCCAGTGTTGCTGCGCCTGTGAAAGCGCTTCCAAGGAAGGGTGCTGGCTAGCAAGAGCTTTCAGTGCTGGCACTTTTCATCTCTGAGCAATTGCTCGACGTTTGCAATTTCTCACCTGAGCTCTCTTTAGACTGCGCGAGAGGATGAGCAGAAGATTAGGTGGCTAGAGAAAAACAGAGCCCCTGTGTTCTTAGGCCTACAAGAGCGTTTCCAAGGAAGGGTGCTGGCTAGCAAGAGATTTCAGTGCTGGCACTTTTCATCTCTGAGCAATTGCTCGACGTTTGCAATTTCTCAGCTCATGTCTACGAGACGGAGAGATAGTGACCGTGACGTTTGGTGGGTAGAGAAGCGCAAAGCCCCAGTGTTGCTGTGCCTGTGAAAGCGCTTCCAAGGAAGGGTGCTGGCTAGCAAGAGCTTTCAGTGCTGGCACTTTTCATCTCTGAGCAATTGCTCAACGTTTGCAATGTCTCAGCTCGTGTCTACGAGACAGAGAGATAGTGACCATGACGTTTGGTGGGTAGAGAAGCGCAAAGCCCCAGTGTTGCTGCGCCTGTGAAAGCGCTTCCAAGGAAGGGTGCTGGCTGGCAACAGTTTTCAGTGCTGGCACTTTTCATCTCTGAGCAATTGCTCAACGTTTGCAATTTCTCACCTGAGCTCTCTTTAGACTGCGCGAGAGGATGAGCAGAAGATTAGGTGGCTAGAGAAACACAGAGCCCCAGTGTTCTTAGGCCTACAAGAGCGTTTCCAAGGAAGGGTGCTGGCTAGCAAGAGCTTTCAGTGCTGGCACTTTTCATCTCTGAGCAATTGCTCGACGTTTGCAATTTCTCACCTGAGCTCTCTTTAGAGTGCGCGAGAGGATGAGCAGAAGATTAGGTGGCTAGAGAAGCCCAGAGCCCCAGTGTTCTTAGGCCTACAAAAGCACTTCCAAGGAAGGGTGCTGGCTAGCAACAGCTTTCAGTGCTGGCACTTTTCATCTCTGAGCAATTGCTCGACCTTTGCAATTTCTCACCTGAGCTCTCTTTAGACTGCGCGAGAGGATGAGCAGAAGATTAGGTGGCTGGAGAACCACAGAGCCCCACTGTTCTTAGGCCTACAAAAGCACTTCCAAGGAAGGGTGCTGGCTAGCAAGAGCTTTCAGTGCTGGCACTTTTCATCTCTGAGCAATTGCTCGACGTTTGCAATTTCTCAGCTCGTGTCTACGAGACGGAAAGAGAATGACCGTGACGTTTGGTGGGTAGAGAAGCGCAAAGCCCCAGTGTTGCTGCGCCTGTGAAAGCGCTTCCAAGGAAGGGTGCTGGCTAGCAACAGTTTTCAGTGCTGGCACTTTTCATCTCTGAGCAATTGCTCAACGTTTGCAATTTCTCACCTGAGCTCTCTTTAGACTGCGCGAGAGGATGAGCAGAAGATTAGGTGGCTAGAGAAACACAGAGCCCCAGTGTTCTTAGGGCTACAAGAGCGTTTCCAAGGAAGGGTGCTGGCTAGCAACAGTTTTCAGTGCTGGCACTTTTCATCTCTGAGCAATTGCTCGACGTTTGCAATTTCTCAGCTCGTGTCTATGAGACGGAGAGATAGTGACCGTGACCTTTGGTGGGTAGAGAAGCGCAAAGCCCCAGTGTTGCTGCGCCTGTGAAAGCGCTTCCAAGGAAGGGTGCTGGCTAGCAAGAGCTTTCAGTGCTGGCACTTTTCATCTCTGAGCAATTGCTCGACCTTTGCAATCTCTCAGCTCGTGTCTACGAGACGGAGTGATAGTGACCTTGACGTTTGGTGGTTAGAGAAGCGCAAAGCCCCAGTGTTGCTGCGCCTGTGAAAGTGCTTCCAAGGAAGGGTGCTGGCTAGCAACAGTTTTCAGTGCTGGCACTTTTCATCTCTGAGCAATTGCTCAACGTTTGCAATTTCTCACCTGAGCTCTCTTTAGAGTGCGCGAGAGGATGAGCAGAAGATTAGGTGGCTAGAGAAGCCCAGAGCCCCTGTGTTCTCAGGCCTACAAGAGCGTTTCCAAGGAAGGGTGCTGGCTAGCAACAGCTTTCAGTGCTGGCACTTTTCATCTCTGAGCAATTGCTCGACGTTTTCAATTTCTCAGCTCGTGTCTATGAGACGGAAAGAGAATGACCGTGACGTTTGGTGGGTAGAGAAGCGCAAAGCCCCAGTGTTGCTGCGCCTGTGAAAGCGCTTCCAAGGAAGGGTGCTGGCTAGCAAGAGCTTTCAGTGCTGGCACTTTTCATCTCTGAGCAATTGCTCGACGTTTGCAATTTCTCACCTGAGCTCTCTTTAGACTGCGCGAGAGGATGAGCAGAAGATTAGGTGGCTAGAGAAAAACAGAGCCCCTGTGTTCTTAGGCCTACAAGAGCGTTTCCAAGGAAGGGTGCTGGCTAGCAAGAGATTTCAGTGCTGGCACTTTTCATCTCTGAGCAATTGCTCGACGTTTGCAATTTCTCAGCTCATGTCTACGAGACGGAGAGATAGTGACCGTGACGTTTGGTGGGTAGAGAAGCGCAAAGCCCCAGTGTTGCTGTGCCTGTGAAAGCGCTTCCAAGGAAGGGTGCTGGCTAGCAAGAGCTTTCAGTGCTGGCACTTTTCATCTCTGAGCAATTGCTCGACCTTTGCAATTTCTCACCTGAGCTCTCTTTAGACTGCGTGAGAGGATGAGCAGAAGATTAGGTGGCTAGAGAAGCCCAGAGCCCTTGTGTTCTAAGGGCTACAAAAGCGCTTCCAAGGAAGGGTGCTGGCTAGCAAGAGCTTTCAGTGCAGGCACTTTTCATCTCTGAGCAATTGCTCGACGTTTGCAATTTCTCAGCTTGTGTCTACGAGACGGAGAGATAGTGACCATGACCTTTGGTGGGTAGAGAAGCGCAAAGCCCCAGTGTTGCTGCGCCTGTGAAAGCGCTTCCAAGGAAGGGTGCTGGCTAGCAAGAGCTTTCAGTGCTGGCACTTTTCATCTCTGAGCAATTGCTCAACGTTTGCAATTTCTCACCTGAGCTCTCTTTAGAGTGCGCGAGAGGATGAGCAGAAGATTAGGTGGCTAGAGAAACACAGAGCCCCAGTGTTCTTAGGCCTACAAGAGCGTTTCCAAGGATGGGTGCTGGCTAGCAACAGCTTTCAGTGCTGGCACTTTTAATCTCTGAGCAATTGCTCGACGTTTGCAATGTCTCAGCTCGTGTCTACGAGACGGAGAGATAGTGACCGTGACGTTTGGTGGGTAGAGAAGCGCAAAGCCCCAGTGTTGCTGCGCCTGTGAAAGCGCTTCCAAGGAAGGGTGCTGGCTAGCAAGAGCTTTCAGTGCTGGCACTTTTCATCTCTGAGCAATTGCTCGACGTTTGCAAATTCTCACCTGAGCTCTCTTTAGACTGCGCGAGAAGATGAGCAGAAGATTAGGTGGCTAGAGAAGCCCAGAGCCCCAGTGTTCTTAGGCTTACAAGAGCGTTTCCAAGGAAGGATGCTGGCTAGCAAGAGCTTTCAGTGCTGGCACTTTTCATCTCTGAGCAATTGCTCGACGTTTGCAATGTCTCAGCTGAGCTCTCTTTAGACTGCACGAGAGGATGAGCAGAAGATTAGGTGGCTAGAGAAGCCCAGAGCCCCAGTGTTCTTAGGGCTACAAAAGCACTTCCAAGGAAGGGTGCTGGTTAGCAACAGCTTTCAGTGCTGGCACTTTTCATCTCTGATCAATTGCTCAACGTTTGCAATTTCTCACCTGAGCTCTCTTTAGAGTGCGCGAGAGGATGAGCAGAAGACTAGGTGGGCAGAGAAGCCCAGAGCCCCAGTGTTCTTAGGCCTACAAAAGCGCTTCCAAGGAAGGGTGCTGGCTAGCAACAGCTTTCAGTGCTGGCACTTTTCATCTCTGAGCAATTGCTCGACCTTTGCAATTTCTCAGCTCGTGTCTACGAGACGGAAAGAGAATGACCGTGACGTTTGGTGGGTAGACAAGCGCAAAGCCCCAGTGTTACTGCGCCTGTGAAAGCGCTTCCAAGGAAGGGTGCTGGCTAGCAACAGTTTTCAGTGCTGGCACTTTTCCTCTCTGAGCAATTGCTCGACCTTTGCAATTTCTCACCTGAGCTCTCTTTAGAGTGCGCGAGAGGATGAGCAGAAGATTAGGTGGCTAGAGAAACACAGAGCCCCAGTGTTCTTAGGCCTACAAGAGCGTTTCCAAGGAAGGGTGCTGGCTAGCAACAGCTTTCAGTGCTGGCACTTTTCATCTCTGAGCAATTGCTCGACCTTTGCAATTTCTCACCTGAGCTCTCTTTAGACTGCGCGAGAGGATGAGCAGAAGATTAGGTGGCTAGAGAAACACAGAGCCCCAGTGTTCTTAGGCCTACAAAAGCACTTCCAAGGAAGGGTGCTGGCTAGCAACAGCTTTCAGTGCTGGCACTTTTCATCTCTGAGCAATTGCTCGACGTTTGCAATTTCTCACCTGAGCTCTCTTTAGACTGCGCGAGAGGATGAGCAGAAGATTAGGTGGCTGGAGAAACACAGAGCCCCAGTGTTCTTAGGCCTACAAAAGCACTTCCAAGGAAGGGTGCTGGCTAGCAAGAGCTTTCAGTGCTGGCACTTTTCATCTCTGAGCAATTGCTCGACGTTTGCAATCTCTCAGCTCGTGTCTATGAGACGGAAAGAGAATGACTGTGACGTTTGGTGGGTAGACAAGCGCAAAACCCCAGTGTTGCTGCGCCTGTGAAAGCGCTTCCAAGGAAGGGTGCTGGCTAGCAACAGTTTTCAGTGCTGGCACTTTTCATCTCTGAGCAATTGCTCAACGTTTGCAATTTCTCACCTGAGCTCTCTTTAGACTGCGCGAGAGGATGAGCAGAAGATTAGGTGGCTAGAGAAACACAGAGCCCCAGTGTTCTTAGGGCTACAAGAGCGTTTCCAAGGAAGGGTGCTGGCTAGCAACAGTTTTCAGTGCTGGCACTTTTCATCTCTGAGCAATTGCTCGACGTTTGCAATGTCTCAGCTCGTGTCTACGAGACGGAGAGATAGTGACCGTGACGTTTGGTGGCTAGAGAAGCGCAAAGCCCCAGTGTTGCTGTGCCTGTGAAAGCGCTTCCAAGGAAGGGTGCTGCCTAGCAAGAGCTTTCAGTGCTGGCACTTTTCATCTCTGAGCAATTGCTCGACCTTTGCAATTTCTCACCTGAGCTTTCTTTAGAGTGCGCGAGAGGATGAGCAGAAGATTAGGTGGCTAGAGAAGCCCAGAGCCCTTGTGTTCTAAGGGCTACAAAAGCGCTTCCAAGGAAGGGTGCTGGCTAGTAACAGCTTTCAGTGCTGGCACTTTTCATCTCTGAGCAATTGCTCGACGTTTGCAATTTCTCAGCTCGTGTCTACGAGACGGAGAGATAGTGACCGTGACGTTTGGTGGGTAGAGAAGCGCAAAGCCCCAGTGTTGCTGCGCCTGTGAAAGCGCTTCCAAGGAAGGGTGCTGGCTAGCAACAGCTTTCAGTGCTGGCACTTTTCATCTCTGAGCAATTGCTCGACCTTTGCAATCTCTCAGCTCGTGTCTACGAGTCAGAGAGATAGTGACCGTGACGTTTGGTGGCTAGAGAAGCGCAAAGCCCCAGTGTTGCTGCGCCTGTGAAAGCGCTTCCAAGGAAGGGTGCTGGCTAGCAACAGTTTTCAGTGCTGGCACTTTTCCTCTCTGAGCAATTGCTCAACGTTTGCAATTTCTCACCTGAGCTCTCTTTAGAGTGCGCGAGAGGATGAGCAGAAGATGAGGTGGCTAGAGAAGCCCAGAGCCCCAGTGTTCTCAGGCCTACAAGAGCGTTTCCAAGGAAGGGTGCTGGCTAGCAACAGCTTTCAGTGCTGGCACTTTTCATCTCTGAGCAATTGCTCAACGTTTGCAATGTCTCAGCTCGTGTCTACGAGACAGAGAGATAGTGACCATGACGTTTGGTGGGTAGAGAAGCGCAAAGCCCCAGTGTTGCTGCGCCTGTGAAAGCGCTTCCAAGGAAGGGTGCTGGCTGGCAACAGTTTTCAGTGCTGGCACTTTTCATCTCTGAGCAATTGCTCAACGTTTGCAATTTCTCACCTGAGCTCTCTTTAGACTGCGCGAGAGGATGAGCAGAAGATTAGGTGGCTAGAGAAACACAGAGCCCCAGTGTTCTTAGGGCTACAAGAGCGTTTCCAAGGAAGGGTGCTGGCTAGCAAGAGCTTTCAGTGCTGGCACTTTTCATCTCTGAGCAATTGCTCGACGTTTGCAATTTCTCACCTGAGCTCTCTTTAGAGTGCGCGAGAGGATGAGCAGAAGATTAGGTGGCTAGAGAAACACAGAGCCCCAGTGTTCTTAGGCCTACAAAAGCACTTCCAAGGAAGGGTGCTGGCTAGCAACAGCTTTCAGTGCTGGCACTTTTCATCTCTGAGCAATTGCTCGACCTTTGCAATTTCTCACCTGAGCTCTCTTTAGACTGCACGAGAGGATGAGCAGAAGATTAGGTGGCTGGAGAACCACAGAGCCCCACTGTTCTTAGGCCTACAAAAGCACTTCCAAGGAAGGGTGCTGGCTAGCAAGAGCTTTCAGTGCTGGCACTTTTCATCTCTGAGCAATTGCTCGACGTTTGCAATTTCTCAGCTCGTGTCTACGAGACGGAAAGAGAATGACCGTGACGTTTGGTGGGTAGAGAAGCGCAAAGCCCCAGTGTTGCTGCGCCTGTGAAAGCGCTTCCAAGGAAGGGTGCTGGCTAGCAACAGTTTTCAGTGCTGGCACTTTTCATCTCTGAGCAATTGCTCAACGTTTGCAATTTCTCACCTGAGCTCTCTTTAGACTGCGCGAGAGGATGAGCAGAAGATTAGGTGGCTAGAGAAACACAGAGCCCCACTGTTCTTAGGGCTACAAGAGCGTTTCCAAGGAAGGGTGCTGGCTAGCAACAGTTTTCAGTGCTGGCACTTTTCATCTCTGAGCAATTGCTCGACGTTTGCAATTTCTCAGCTCGTGTCTATGAGACGGAGAGATAGTGACCGTGACTTTTGGTGGGTAGAGAAGCGCAAAGCCCCAGTGTTGCTGCGCCTGTGAAAGCGCTTCCAAGGAAGGGTGCTGGCTAGCAAGAGCTTTCAGTGCTGGCACTTTTCATCTCTGAGCAATTGCTTGACCTTTGCAATCTCTCAGCTCGTGTCTACGAGACGGAGTGATAGTGACCTTGACGTTTGGTGGTTAGAGAAGCGCAAAGCCCCAGTGTTACTGCGCCTGTGAAAGTGCTTCCAAGGAAGGGTGCTGGCTAGCAACAGTTTTCAGTGCTGGCACTTTTCATCTCTGAGCAATTGCTCAACGTTTGCAATTTCTCACCTGAGCTCTCTTTAGACTGCGCGAGAGGATGAGCAGAAGATTAGGTGGCTAGAGAAGCCCAGAGCCCCTGTGTTCTCAGGCCTACAAGAGCGTTTCCAAGGAAGGGTGCTGGCTAGCAACAGCTTTCAGTGCTGGCACTTTTCATCTCTGAGCAATTGCTCGACGTTTTCAATTTCTCAGCTCGTGTCTATGAGACGGAAAGAGAATGACCGTGACGTTTGGTGGGTAGAGAAGCGCAAAGCCCCAGTGTTGCTGCGCCTGTGAAAGCGCTTCCAAGGAAGGGTGCTGGCTAGCAACAGCTTTCAGTGCTGGCACTTTTCATCTCTGAGCAATTGCTCGACGTTTGCAATTTCTCACCTGAGCTCTCTTTAGACTGCGCGAGAGGATGAGCAGAAGATTAGGTGGCTAGAGAAAAACAGAGCCCCAGTGTTCTTAGGCCTACAAGAGCGTTTCCAAGGAAGGGTGCTGGCTAGCAAGAGCTTTCAGTGCTGGCACTTTTCATCTCTGAGCAATTGCTCGACGTTTGCAATGTCTCAGCTCGTGTCTACGAGACGGAGAGATAGTGACCGTGACGTTTGGTGGGTAGAGAAGCGCAAAGCCCCAGTGTTGCTGTGCCTGTGAAAGCGCTTCCAAGGAAGGGTGCTGGCTAGCAAGAGCTTTCAGTGCTGGCACTTTTCATCTCTGAGCAATTGCTCGACCTTTGCAATTTCTCACCTGAGCTCTCTTTAGACTGCGTGAGAGGATGAGCAGAAGATTAGGTGGCTAGAGAAGCCCAGAGCCCTTGTGTTCTAAGGGCTACAAAAGCGCTTCCAAGGAAGGCTGCTGGCTAGCAAGAGCTTTCAGTGCAGGCACTTTTCATCTCTGAGCAATTGCTCGACGTTTGCAATTTCTCAGCTTGTGTCTACGAGACGGAGAGATAGTGACCATGACGTTTGGTGGGTAGAGAAGCGCAAAGCCCCAGTGTTGCTGCGCCTGTGAAAGCGCTTCCAAGGAAGGGTGCTGGCTAGCAAGAGCTTTCAGTGCTGGCACTTTTCATCTCTGAGCAATTGCTCAACGTTTGAAATTTCTCACCTGAGCTCTCTTTAGAGTACGAGAGAGGATGACCAGAAGATTAGGTGGCTAGAGAAGCCCAGAGCCCCAGTGTTCTAAGGGCTACAAAAGCACTTCCAAGGAAGGGTGCTGGCTAGCAACAGCTTTCAGTGCTGGCACTTTTCATCTCTGAGCAATTGCTCGACGTTTGCAATTTCTCACCTGAGCTCTCTTTAGACTGCGCGAGAGGATGAGCAGAAGATTAGGTGGCTAGAGAAACACAGAGCCCCAGTGTTCTTAGGCCTACAAAAGCACTTCCAAGGAAGGGTGCTGGCTAGCAACAGCTTTCAGTGCTGGCACTTTTCATCTCTGAGCAATTGCTCGACGTTTGCAATTTCTCAGCTCGTGTCTATGAGACGGAGAGATAGTGACCGTGACTTTTGGTGGGTAGAGAAGCGCAAAGCCCCAGTGTTGCTGCGCCTGTGAAAGCGCTTCCAAGGAAGGGTGCTGGCTAGCAAGAGCTTTCAGTGCTGGCACTTTTCATCTCTGAGCAATTGCTTGACCTTTGCAATCTCTCAGCTCGTGTCTACGAGACGGAGTGATAGTGACCTTGACGTTTGGTGGGTAGACAAGCGCAAAGCCCCAGTGTTACTGCGCCTGTGAAAGTGCTTCCAAGGAAGGGTGCTGGCTAGCAACAGTTTTCAGTGCTGGCACTTTTCATCTCTGAGCAATTGCTCAACGTTTGCAATTTCTCACCTGAGCTCTCTTTAGACTGCGCGAGAGGATGAGCAGAAGATTAGGTGGCTAGAGAAGCCCAGAGCCCCTGTGTTCTCAGGCCTACAAGAGCGTTTCCAAGGAAGGGTGCTGGCTAGCAACAGCTTTCAGTGCTGGCACTTTTCATCTCTGAGCAATTGCTCGACGTTTTCAATTTCTCAGCTCGTGTCTATGAGACGGAAAGAGAATGACCGTGACGTTTGGTGGGTAGAGAAGCGCAAAGCCCCAGTGTTGCTGCGCCTGTGAAAGCGCTTCCAAGGAAGGGTGCTGGCTAGCAACAGCTTTCAGTGCTGGCACTTTTCATCTCTGAGCAATTGCTCGACGTTTGCAATTTCTCACCTGAGCTCTCTTTAGACTGCGCGAGAGGATGAGCAGAAGATTAGGTGGCTAGAGAAAAACAGAGCCCCAGTGTTCTTAGGCCTACAAGAGCGTTTCCAAGGAAGGGTGCTGGCTAGCAAGAGCTTTCAGTGCTGGCACTTTTCATCTCTGAGCAATTGCTCGACGTTTGCAATGTCTCAGCTCGTGTCTACGAGACGGAGAGATAGTGACCGTGACGTTTGGTGGGTAGAGAAGCGCAAAGCCCCAGTGTTGCTGTGCCTGTGAAAGCGCTTCCAAGGAAGGGTGCTGGCTAGCAAGAGCTTTCAGTGCTGGCACTTTTCATCTCTGAGCAATTGCTCGACCTTTGCAATTTCTCACCTGAGCTCTCTTTAGACTGCGTGAGAGGATGAGCAGAAGATTAGGTGGCTAGAGAAGCCCAGAGCCCTTGTGTTCTAAGGGCTACAAAAGCGCTTCCAAGGAAGGCTGCTGGCTAGCAAGAGCTTTCAGTGCAGGCACTTTTCATCTCTGAGCAATTGCTCGACGTTTGCAATTTCTCAGCTTGTGTCTACGAGACGGAGAGATAGTGACCATGACGTTTGGTGGCTAGAGAAGCGCAAAGCCCCAGTGTTGCTGCGCCTGTGAAAGCGCTTCCAAGGAAGGGTGCTGGCTAGCAAGAGCTTTCAGTGCTGGCACTTTTCATCTCTGAGCAATTGCTCAACGTTTGAAATTTCTCACCTGAGCTCTCTTTAGAGTACGAGAGAGGATGACCAGAAGATTAGGTGGCTAGAGAAGCCCAGAGCCCCAGTGTTCTAAGGGCTACAAAAGCACTTCCAAGGAAGGGTGCTGGCTAGCAACAGCTTTCAGTGCTGGCACTTTTCATCTCTGAGCAATTGCTCGACGTTTGCAATTTCTCACCTGAGCTCTCTTTAGACTGCGCGAGAGGATGAGCAGAAGATTAGGTGGCTAGAGAAACACAGAGCCCCAGTGTTCTTAGGCCTACAAAAGCACTTCCAAGGAAGGGTGCTGGCTAGCAACAGCTTTCAGTGCTGGCACTTTTCATCTCTGAGCAATTGCTCAACGTTTGCAATTTCTCACCTGAGCTCTCTTTAGAGTGCGCGAGAGGATGAGCAGAAGATTAGGTGGCTAGAGAAACACAGAGCCCCAGTGTTCTTAGGCCTACAAGAGCGTTTCCAAGGATGGGTGCTGGCTAGCAACAGCTTTCAGTGCTGGCACTTTTAATCTCTGAGCAATTGCTCGACGTTTGCAATGTCTCAGCTCGTGTCTACGAGACGGAGAGATAGTGACCGTGACGTTTGGTGGGTAGAGAAGCGCAAAGCCCCAGTGTTGCTGCGCCTGTGAAAGCGCTTCCAAGGAAGGCTGCTGGCTAGCAAGAGCTTTCAGTGCTGGCACTTTTCATCTCTGAGCAATTGCTCGACGTTTGCAAATTCTCACCTGAGCTCTCTTTAGACTGCGCGAGAGGATGAGCAGAAGATTAGGTGGCTAGAGAAGCCCAGAGCCCCAGTGTTCTTAGGCTTACAAGAGCGTTTCCAAGGAAGGATGCTGGCTAGCAAGAGCTTTCAGTGCTGGCACTTTTCATCTCTGAGCAATTGCTCGACGTTTGCAATGTCTCAGCTGAGCTCTCTTTAGACTGCACGAGAGGATGAGCAGAAGATTAGGTGGGTAGAGAAGCCCAGAGCCCCAGTGTTCTTAGGGCTAAAAAAGCACTTCCAAGGAAGGGTGCTGGTTAGCAACAGCTTTCAGTGCTGGCACTTTTCATCTCTGAGCAATTGCTCAACGTTTGCAATTTCTCACCTGAGCTCTCTTTAGAGTGCGCGAGAGGATGAGCAGAAGATTAGGTGGGCAGAGAAGCCCAGAGCCCCAGTGTTCTTAGGCCTACAAAAGCGCTTCCAAGGAAGGGTGCTGGCTAGCAACAGCTTTCAGTGCTGGCACTTTTCATCTCTGAGCAATTGCTCGACGTTTGCAATTTCTCAGCTCGTGTCTACGAGACGGAAAGAGAATGACCGTGACGTTTGGTGGCTAGAGAAGCGCAAAGCCCCAGTGTTGCTGCGCCTGTGAAAGCGCTTCCAAGGAAGGGTGCTGGCTAGCAACAGTTTTCAGTGCTGGCACTTTTCATCTCTGAGCAATTGCTCGACGTTTGCAATCTCTCAGCTCGTGTCTACGAGACGGAGAGATAGTGACCGTGACGTTTGGTGGCTAGAGAAGCGCAAAGCCCCAGTGTTGCTGTGCCTGTGAAAGCGCTTCCAAGGAAGGGTGCTGGCTAGCAAGAGCTTTCAGTGCTGGCACTTTTCATCTCTGAGCAATTGCTCGACCTTTGCAATTTCTCACCTGAGCTTTCTTTAGACTGCGCGAGAGGATGAGCAGAAGATTAGGTGGCTAGAGAAACACAGAGCCCCAGTGTTCTTAGGCCTACAAGAGCGTTTCCAAGGAAGGGTGCTGGCTAGCAAGAGCTTTCAGTGCTGGCACTTTTCATCTCTGAGCAATTGCTCGACCTTTGCAATTTCTCACCTGAGCTCTCTTTAGACTGCGCGAGAGGATGAGCAGAAGATTAGGTGGCTAGAGAAACACAGAGCCCCAGTGTTCTTAGGGCTACAAAACCGCATCCAAGGAAGGGTGCTGGCTAGCAACAGCTTTCAGTGCTGGCACTTTTCATCTCTGAGCAATTGCTCGACGTTTGCAATGTCTCAGCTCGTGTCTACGAGACAGAGAGATAGTGACCATGACGTTTGGTGGCTAGAGAAGCGCAAAGCCCCAGTGTTGCTGTGCCTGTGAAAGCGCTTCCAAGGAAGGGTGCTGGCTGGCAACAGTTTTCAGTGCTGGCACTTTTCATCTCTGAGCAATTGCTCGACGTTTGCAATTTCTCACCTGAGCTCTCTTTAGAGTGCGCGAGAGGATGAGCAGAAGATTAGGTGGCCAGAGAAGCCCAGAGCCCCAGTGTTCTTAGGCCTACAAAAGCGCTTCCAAGGAAGGGTGCTGGCTAGCAAGAGCTTTCAGTGCTGGCACTTTTCATCTCTGAGCAATTGCTCGACTTTTGCAATTTCTCAGCTCGTGTCTACGAGACGGAGAGATAGTGACCATGACGTTTGGTGGGTAGAGAAGCGCAAAGCCCCAGTGTTGCTGCGCCTGTGAAAGCGCTTCCAAGGAAGGGTGCTGGCTAGCAACAGCTTTCAGTGCTGGCACTTTTCATCTCTGAGCAATTGCTCGACGTTTGCAATTTCTCACCTGAGCTCTCTTTAGAGTACGAGAGAGGATGACCAGAAGATTAGGTGGCTAGAGAAGCCCAGAGCCCCAGTGTTCTAAGGGCTACAAAAGCACTTCCAAGGAAGGGTGCTGGCTAGCAACAGCTTTCAGTGCTGGCACTTTTCATCTCTGAGCAATTGCTCAACGTTTGCAATTTCTCACCTGAGCTCTCTTTAGACTGCGTGAGAGGATGAGCAGAAGATTAGGTGGCTAGAGAAGCGCAAAGCCCCAGTGTTTTTAGGGCTACAAAAGCACTTCCAAGGAAGGGTGCTGGTTAGCAACAGCTTTCAGTGCTGGCCCTTTTCATCTCTGAGCAATTGCTCAACGTTTGCAATTTCTCACCTGAGCTCTCTTTAGACTGCGCGAGAGGATGAGCAGAAGATTAGGTGGCCAGAGAAGCCCAGAGCCCCAGTGTTCTTAGGCCTACAAAAGCGTTTCCAAGGAAGGGTGCCGGCTAGCAACAGCTTTCAGTGCTGGCACTTTTCATCTCTGAGCAATTGCTCGATGTTTGCAATTTCTCAGCTCGTGGCTACGAGACGGAAAGAGAATGACCGTGACGTTTGGTGGGTAGAGAAGCGCAAAGCCCCAGTGTTGCTGCGCCTGTGAAAGCGCTTCCAAGGAAGGGTGCTGGCTAGCAACAGTTTTCAGTGCTGGCACTTTTCATCTCTGAGCAATTGCTCAACGTTTGCAATTTCTCACCTGAGCTCTCTTTAGAGTGCGCGAGAGGATGAGCAGAAGATTAGGTGGCTAGAGAAGCCCAGAGCCCCAGTGTTCTTAGGCCTACAAGAGCGTTTCCAAGGATGGGTGCTGGCTAGCAACAGCTTTCAGTGCTGGCACTTTTCATCTCTGAGCAATTGCTCGACGTTTGCAATTTCTCAGCTCGTGCCTACGAGACGGAGAGATAGTGACCGTGACGTTTGGTGGGTAGAGAAGCGCAAAGCCCCAGTGTTACTGCGCCTGTGAAAGCGCTTCCAAGGAAGGGTGCTGGCTAGCAAGAGCTTTCAGTGCTGGCACTTTTCATCTCTGAGCAATTGCTCGACGTTTGCAATTTCTCACCTGAGCTCTCTTTAGAGTGCGCGAGAGGATGAGCAGAAGATTAGGTGGCTAGAGAAACACAGAGCCCCAGTGTTCTTAGGCCTAGAAGAGCGTTTCCAAGGAAGGGTGCTGGCTAGCAACAGCTTTCAGTGCTGGCACTTTTCATCTCTGAGCAATTGCTCGACGTTTGCAATTTCTCAGCTCGTGCCTACGAGACGGAGAGATAGTGACCGTGACGTTTGGTGGGTAGAGAAGCGCAAAGCCCCAGTGTTACTGCGCCTGTGAAAGCGCTTCCAAGGAAGGGTGCTGGCTAGCAAGAGCTTTCAGTGCTGGCACTTTTCATCTCTGAGCAATTGCTCGACGTTTGCAATTTCTCACCTGAGCTCTCTTTAGAGTGCGCGAGAGGATGAGCAGAAGATTAGGTGGCTAGAGAAACACAGAGCCCCAGTGTTCTTAGGCCTAGAAGAGCGTTTCCAAGGAAGGGTGCTGGCTAGCAACAGCTTTCAGTGCTGGCACTTTTCATCTCTGAGCAATTGCTCGACGTTTGCAATTTCTCACCTGAGCTCTCTTTAGACTGCGCGAGAGGATGAGCAGAAGATTAGGTGGCTGGAGAAGCCCAGAGCCCCAGTGTTCTAAGGGCTACAAAAGCGCTTCCAAGGAAGGCTGCTGGCTAGCAAGAGCTTTCAGTGCTGGCACTTTTCATCTCTGAGCAATTGCTCGACGTTTGCAATTTCTCAGCTCGTGTCTACGAGACGGAGAGATAGTGACCATTACGTTTGTGGCTAGAGAAGCGCAAAGCCCCAGTGTTGCTGCGCATGTGAAAGCGCTTCCAAGGAAGGGTGCTGGCTAGCAACAGCTTTCAGTGCTGGCACTTTTCATCTCTGAGCAATTGCTCGACCTTTGCAATTTCTCACCTGAGCTCTCTTTAGACTGCGCGAGAGGATGAGCAGAAGATTAGGTGGCTAGAGAAACACAGAGCCCCAGTGTTCTTAGGCCTACAAAAGCACTTCCAAGGAAGGGTGCTGGCTAGCAACAGCTTTCAGTGCTGGCACTTTTCATCTCTGAGCAATTGCTCGACGTTTGCAATTTCTCACCTGAGCTCTCTTTAGACTGCGCGAGAGGATGAGCAGAAGATTAGGTGGCTGGAGAAACACAGAGCCCCAGTGTTCTTAGGCCTACAAAAGCACTTCCAAGGAAGGGTGCTGGCTAGCAAGAGCTTTCAGTGCTGGCACTTTTCATCTCTGAGCAATTGCTCGACGTTTGCAATCTCTCAGCTCGTGTCTATGAGACGGAAAGAGAATGACTGTGACGTTTGGTGGGTAGACAAGCGCAAAACCCCAGTGTTGCTGCGCCTGTGAAAGCGCTTCCAAGGAAGGGTGCTGGCTAGCAACAGTTTTCAGTGCTGGCACTTTTCATCTCTGAGCAATTGCTCAACGTTTGCAATTTCTCACCTGAGCTCTCTTTAGACTGCGCGAGAGGATGAGCAGAAGATTAGGTGGCTAGAGAAACACAGAGCCCCAGTGTTCTTAGGGCTACAAGAGCGTTTCCAAGGAAGGGTGCTGGCTAGCAACAGTTTTCAGTGCTGGCACTTTTCATCTCTGAGCAATTGCTCGACATTTGCAATGTCTCAGCTCGTGTCTACGAGACGGAGAGATAGTGACCGTGACGTTTGGTGGCTAGAGAAGCGCAAAGCCCCAGTGTTGCTGTGCCTGTGAAAGCGCTTCCAAGGAAGGGTGCTGCCTAGCAAGAGCTTTCAGTGCTGGCACTTTTCATCTCTGAGCAATTGCTCGACCTTTGCAATTTCTCACCTGAGCTTTCTTTAGAGTGCGCGAGAGGATGAGCAGAAGATTAGGTGGCTAGAGAAGCCCAGAGCCCTTGTGTTCTAAGGGCTACAAAAGCGCTTCCAAGGAAGGGTGCTGGCTAGCAACAGCTTTCAGTGCTGGCACTTTTCATCTCTGAGCAATTGCTCGACGTTTGCAATCTCTCAGCTCGTGTCTACGAGACGGAGAGATAGTGACCGTGACGTTTGGTGGGTAGAGAAGCGCAAAGCCCCAGTGTTGCTGCGCCTGTGAAAGCGCTTCCAAGGAAGGGTGCTGGCTGGCAACAGTTTTCAGTGCTGGCACTTTTCATCTCTGAGCAATTGCTCAACGTTTGCAATTTCTCACCTGAGCTCTCTTTAGACTGCGCGAGAGGATGAGCAGAAGATTAGGTGGCTAGAGAAACACAGAGCCCCAGTGTTCTTAGGCCTACAAGAGCGTTTCCAAGGAAGGGTGCTGGCTAGCAAGAGCTTTCAGTGCTGGCACTTTTCATCTCTGAGCAATTGCTCGACGTTTGCAATTTCTCACCTGAGCTCTCTTTAGAGTGCGCGAGAGGATGAGCAGAAGATTAGGTGGCTAGAGAAACACAGAGCCCCAGTGTTCTTAGGCCTACAAAAGCACTTCCAAGGAAGGGTGCTGGCTAGCAACAGCTTTCAGTGCTGGCACTTTTCATCTCTGAGCAATTGCTCGACCTTTGCAATTTCTCACCTGAGCTCTCTTTAGAATGCACGAGAGGATGAGCAGAAGATTAGGTGGCTGGAGAACCACAGAGCCCCAGTGTTCTTAGGCCTACAAAAGCACTTCCAAGGAAGGGTGCTGGCTAGCAAGAGCTTTCAGTGCTGGCACTTTTCATCTCTGAGCAATTGCTCGACGTTTGCAATTTCTCAGCTCGTGTCTACGAGACGGAAAGAGAATGACCGTGACGTTTGGTGGGTAGAGAAGCGCAAAGCCCCAGTGTTGCTGCGCCTGTGAAAGCGCTTCCAAGGAAGGGTGCTGGCTAGCAACAGTTTTCAGTGCTGGCACTTTTCATCTCTGAGCAATTGCTCAACGTTTGCAATTTCTCACCTGAGCTCTCTTTAGACTGCGCGAGAGGATGAGCAGAAGATTAGGTGGCTAGAGAAACACAGAGCCCCAGTGTTCTTAGGGCTACAAGAGCGTTTCCAAGGAAGGGTGCTGGCTAGCAACAGTTTTCAGTGCTGGCACTTTTCATCTCTGAGCAATTGCTCGACGTTTGCAATTTCTCAGCTCGTGTCTATGAGACGGAGAGATAGTGACCGTGACCTTTGGTGGGTAGAGAAGCGCAAAGCCCCAGTGTTGCTGCGCCTGTGAAAGCGCTTCCAAGGAAGGGTGCTGGCTAGCAAGAGCTTTCAGTGCTGGCACTTTTCATCTCTGAGCAATTGCTCGACCTTTGCAATCTCTCAGCTCGTGTCTACGAGACGGAGTGATAGTGACCTTGACGTTTGGTGGTTAGAGAAGCGCAAAGCCCCAGTGTTGCTGCGCCTGTGAAAGTGCTTCCAAGGAAGGGTGCTGGCTAGCAACAGTTTTCAGTGCTGGCACTTTTCATCTCTGAGCAATTGCTCAACGTTTGCAATTTCTCACCTGAGCTCTCTTTAGAGTGCGCGAGAGGATGAGCAGAAGATTAGGTGGCTAGAGAAGCCCAGAGCCCCTGTGTTCTCAGGCCTACAAGAGCGTTTCCAAGGAAGGGTGCTGGCTAGCAACAGCTTTCAGTGCTGGCACTTTTCATCTCTGAGCAATTGCTCGACGTTTTCAATTTCTCAGCTCGTGTCTATGAGACGGAAAGAGAATGACCGTGACGTTTGGTGGGTAGAGAAGCGCAAAGCCCCAGTGTTGCTGCGCCTGTGAAAGCGCTTCCAAGGAAGGGTGCTGGCTAGCAAGAGCTTTCAGTGCTGGCACTTTTCATCTCTGAGCAATTGCTCGACGTTTGCAATTTCTCACCTGAGCTCTCTTTAGACTGCGCGAGAGGATGAGCAGAAGATTAGGTGGCTAGAGAAAAACAGAGCCCCAGTGTTCTTAGGCCTACAAGAGCGTTTCCAAGGAAGGGTGCTGGCTAGCAAGAGATTTCAGTGCTGGCACTTTTCATCTCTGAGCAATTGCTCGACGTTTGCAATGTCTCAGCTCGTGTCTACGAGACGGAGAGATAGTGACCGTGACGTTTGGTGGGTAGAGAAGCGCAAAGCCCCAGTGTTGCTGTGCCTGTGAAAGCGCTTCCAAGGAAGGGTGCTGGCTAGCAAGAGCTTTCAGTGCTGGCACTTTTCATCTCTGAGCAATTGCTCGACCTTTGCAATTTCTCACCTGAGCTCTCTTTAGACTGCGTGAGAGGATGAGCAGAAGATTAGGTGGCTAGAGAAGCCCAGAGCCCTTGTGTTCTAAGGGCTACAAAAGCGCTTCCAAGGAAGGCTGCTGGCTAGCAAGAGCTTTCAGTGCAGGCACTTTTCATCTCTGAGCAATTGCTCGACGTTTGCAATTTCTCAGCTTGTGTCTACGAGACGGAGAGATAGTGACCATGACGTTTGGTGGGTAGAGAAGCGCAAAGCCCCAGTGTTGCTGCGCCTGTGAAAGCGCTTCCAAGGAAGGGTGCTGGCTAGCAACAGCTTTCAGTGCTGGCACTTTTCATCTCTGAGCAATTGCTCAACGTTTGCAATTTCTCACCTGAGCTCTCTTTAGAGTACGAGAGAGGATGAGCAGAAGATTAGGTGGCTAGAGAAGCCCAGAGCCCCAGTGTTCTAAGGGCTACAAAAGCACTTCCAAGGAAGGGTGCTGGCTAGCAACAGCTTTCAGTGCTGGCACTTTTCATCTCTGAGCAATTGCTCGACGTTTGCAATTTCTCACCTGAGCTCTCTTTAGACTGCGCGAGAGGATGAGCAGAAGATTAGGTGGCTAGAGAAACACAGAGCCCCAGTGTTCTTAGGCCTACAAAAGCACTTCCAAGGAAGGGTGCTGGCTAGCAACAGCTTTCAGTGCTGGCACTTTTCATCTCTGAGCAATTGCTCAACGTTTGCAATTTCTCACCTGAGCTCTCTTTAGAGTGCGCGAGAGGATGAGCAGAAGATTAGGTGGCTAGAGAAACACAGAGCCCCAGTGTTCTTAGGCCTACAAGAGCGTTTCCAAGGATGGGTGCTGGCTAGCAACAGCTTTCAGTGCTGGCACTTTTAATCTCTGAGCAATTGCTCGACGTTTGCAATGTCTCAGCTCGTGTCTACGAGACGGAGAGATAGTGACCGTGACGTTTGGTGGGTAGAGAAGCGCAAAGCCCCAGTGTTGCTGCGCCTGTGAAAGCGCTTCCAAGGAAGGCTGCTGGCTAGCAAGAGCTTTCAGTGGTGGCACTTTTCATCTCTGAGCAATTGCTCGACGTTTGCAATTTCTCACCTGAGCTCTCTTTAGAGTGCGCGAGAGGATGAGCAGAAGATTAGGTGGCTAGAGAAACACAGAGCCCCAGTGTTCTTAGGCCTAGAAGAGCGTTTCCAAGGAAGGGTGCTGGCTAGCAACAGCTTTCAGTGCTGGCACTTTTCATCTCTGAGCAATTGCTCGACGTTTGCAATTTCTCACCTGAGCTCTCTTTAGACTGCGCGAGAGGATGAGCAGAAGATTAGGTGGCTGGAGAAGCCCAGAGCCCCAGTGTTCTAAGGGCTACAAAAGCGCTTCCAAGGAAGGCTGCTGGCTAGCAAGAGCTTTCAGTGCTGGCACTTTTCATCTCTGAGCAATTGCTCGACGTTTGCAATTTCTCAGCTCGTGTCTACGAGACGGAGAGATAGTGACCATTACGTTTGTGGCTAGAGAAGCGCAAAGCCCCAGTGTTGCTGCGCATGTGAAAGCGCTTCCAAGGAAGGGTGCTGGCTAGCAACAGCTTTCAGTGCTGGCACTTTTCATCTCTGAGCAATTGCTCGACCTTTGCAATTTCTCACCTGAGCTCTCTTTAGACTGCGCGAGAGGATGAGCAGAAGATTAGGTGGCTAGAGAAACACAGAGCCCCAGTGTTCTTAGGCCTACAAAAGCACTTCCAAGGAAGGGTGCTGGCTAGCAACAGCTTTCAGTGCTGGCACTTTTCATCTCTGAGCAATTGCTCGACGTTTGCAATTTCTCACCTGAGCTCTCTTTAGACTGCGCGAGAGGATGAGCAGAAGATTAGGTGGCTGGAGAAACACAGAGCCCCAGTGTTCTTAGGCCTACAAAAGCACTTCCAAGGAAGGGTGCTGGCTAGCAAGAGCTTTCAGTGCTGGCACTTTTCATCTCTGAGCAATTGCTCGACGTTTGCAATCTCTCAGCTCGTGTCTATGAGACGGAAAGAGAATGACTGTGACGTTTGGTGGGTAGACAAGCGCAAAACCCCAGTGTTGCTGCGCCTGTGAAAGCGCTTCCAAGGAAGGGTGCTGGCTAGCAACAGTTTTCAGTGCTGGCACTTTTCATCTCTGAGCAATTGCTCAACGTTTGCAATTTCTCACCTGAGCTCTCTTTAGACTGCGCGAGAGGATGAGCAGAAGATTAGGTGGCTAGAGAAACACAGAGCCCCAGTGTTCTTAGGGCTACAAGAGCGTTTCCAAGGAAGGGTGCTGGCTAGCAACAGTTTTCAGTGCTGGCACTTTTCATCTCTGAGCAATTGCTCGACATTTGCAATGTCTCAGCTCGTGTCTACGAGACGGAGAGATAGTGACCGTGACGTTTGGTGGCTAGAGAAGCGCAAAGCCCCAGTGTTGCTGTGCCTGTGAAAGCGCTTCCAAGGAAGGGTGCTGCCTAGCAAGAGCTTTCAGTGCTGGCACTTTTCATCTCTGAGCAATTGCTCGACCTTTGCAATTTCTCACCTGAGCTTTCTTTAGAGTGCGCGAGAGGATGAGCAGAAGATTAGGTGGCTAGAGAAGCCCAGAGCCCTTGTGTTCTAAGGGCTACAAAAGCGCTTCCAAGGAAGGGTGCTGGCTAGCAACAGCTTTCAGTGCTGGCACTTTTCATCTCTGAGCAATTGCTCGACGTTTGCAATCTCTCAGCTCGTGTCTACGAGACGGAGAGATAGTGACCGTGACGTTTGGTGGGTAGAGAAGCGCAAAGCCCCAGTGTTGCTGCGCCTGTGAAAGCGCTTCCAAGGAAGGGTGCTGGCTGGCAACAGTTTTCAGTGCTGGCACTTTTCATCTCTGAGCAATTGCTCAACGTTTGCAATTTCTCACCTGAGCTCTCTTTAGACTGCGCGAGAGGATGAGCAGAAGATTAGGTGGCTAGAGAAACACAGAGCCCCAGTGTTCTTAGGCCTACAAGAGCGTTTCCAAGGAAGGGTGCTGGCTAGCAAGAGCTTTCAGTGCTGGCACTTTTCATCTCTGAGCAATTGCTCGACGTTTGCAATTTCTCACCTGAGCTCTCTTTAGAGTGCGCGAGAGGATGAGCAGAAGATTAGGTGGCTAGAGAAACACAGAGCCCCAGTGTTCTTAGGCCTACAAAAGCACTTCCAAGGAAGGGTGCTGGCTAGCAACAGCTTTCAGTGCTGGCACTTTTCATCTCTGAGCAATTGCTCGACCTTTGCAATTTCTCACCTGAGCTCTCTTTAGACTGCGCGAGAGGATGAGCAGAAGATTAGGTGGCTAGAGAAACACAGAGCCCCAGTGTTCTTAGGCCTACAAAAGCACTTCCAAGGAAGGGTGCTGGCTAGCAACAGCTTTCAGTGCTGGCACTTTTCATCTCTGAGCAATTGCTCGACGTTTGCAATTTCTCACCTGAGCTCTCTTTAGACTGCGCGAGAGGATGAGCAGAAGATTAGGTGGCTGGAGAAACACAGAGCCCCAGTGTTCTTAGGCCTACAAAAGCACTTCCAAGGAAGGGTGCTGGCTAGCAAGAGCTTTCAGTGCTGGCACTTTTCATCTCTGAGCAATTGCTCGACGTTTGCAATCTCTCAGCTCGTGTCTATGAGACGGAAAGAGAATGACTGTGACGTTTGGTGGGTAGACAAGCGCAAAACCCCAGTGTTGCTGCGCCTGTGAAAGCGCTTCCAAGGAAGGGTGCTGGCTAGCAACAGTTTTCAGTGCTGGCACTTTTCATCTCTGAGCAATTGCTCAACGTTTGCAATTTCTCACCTGAGCTCTCTTTAGACTGCGCGAGAGGATGAGCAGAAGATTAGGTGGCTAGAGAAACACAGAGCCCCAGTGTTCTTAGGGCTACAAGAGCGTTTCCAAGGAAGGGTGCTGGCTAGCAACAGTTTTCAGTGCTGGCACTTTTCATCTCTGAGCAATTGCTCGACATTTGCAATGTCTCAGCTCGTGTCTACGAGACGGAGAGATAGTGACCGTGACGTTTGGTGGCTAGAGAAGCGCAAAGCCCCAGTGTTGCTGTGCCTGTGAAAGCGCTTCCAAGGAAGGGTGCTGCCTAGCAAGAGCTTTCAGTGCTGGCACTTTTCATCTCTGAGCAATTGCTCGACCTTTGCAATTTCTCACCTGAGCTTTCTTTAGAGTGCGCGAGAGGATGAGCAGAAGATTAGGTGGCTAGAGAAGCCCAGAGCCCTTGTGTTCTAAGGGCTACAAAAGCGCTTCCAAGGAAGGGTGCTGGCTAGCAACAGCTTTCAGTGCTGGCACTTTTCATCTCTGAGCAATTGCTCGACGTTTGCAATCTCTCAGCTCGTGTCTACGAGACGGAGAGATAGTGACCGTGACGTTTGGTGGGTAGAGAAGCGCAAAGCCCCAGTGTTGCTGCGCCTGTGAAAGCGCTTCCAAGGAAGGGTGCTGGCTGGCAACAGTTTTCAGTGCTGGCACTTTTCATCTCTGAGCAATTGCTCAACGTTTGCAATTTCTCACCTGAGCTCTCTTTAGACTGCGCGAGAGGATGAGCAGAAGATTAGGTGGCTAGAGAAACACAGAGCCCCAGTGTTCTTAGGCCTACAAGAGCGTTTCCAAGGAAGGGTGCTGGCTAGCAAGAGCTTTCAGTGCTGGCACTTTTCATCTCTGAGCAATTGCTCGACGTTTGCAATTTCTCACCTGAGCTCTCTTTAGAGTGCGCGAGAGGATGAGCAGAAGATTAGGTGGCTAGAGAAACACAGAGCCCCAGTGTTCTTAGGCCTACAAAAGCACTTCCAAGGAAGGGTGCTGGCTAGCAACAGCTTTCAGTGCTGGCACTTTTCATCTCTGAGCAATTGCTCGACCTTTGCAATTTCTCACCTGAGCTCTCTTTAGAATGCACGAGAGGATGAGCAGAAGATTAGGTGGCTGGAGAACCACAGAGCCCCAGTGTTCTTAGGCCTACAAAAGCACTTCCAAGGAAGGGTGCTGGCTAGCAAGAGCTTTCAGTGCTGGCACTTTTCATCTCTGAGCAATTGCTCGACGTTTGCAATTTCTCAGCTCGTGTCTACGAGACGGAAAGAGAATGACCGTGACGTTTGGTGGGTAGAGAAGCGCAAAGCCCCAGTGTTGCTGCGCCTGTGAAAGCGCTTCCAAGGAAGGGTGCTGGCTAGCAACAGTTTTCAGTGCTGGCACTTTTCATCTCTGAGCAATTGCTCAACGTTTGCAATTTCTCACCTGAGCTCTCTTTAGACTGCGCGAGAGGATGAGCAGAAGATTAGGTGGCTAGAGAAACACAGAGCCCCAGTGTTCTTAGGGCTACAAGAGCGTTTCCAAGGAAGGGTGCTGGCTAGCAACAGTTTTCAGTGCTGGCACTTTTCATCTCTGAGCAATTGCTCGACGTTTGCAATTTCTCAGCTCGTGTCTATGAGACGGAGAGATAGTGACCGTGACCTTTGGTGGGTAGAGAAGCGCAAAGCCCCAGTGTTGCTGCGCCTGTGAAAGCGCTTCCAAGGAAGGGTGCTGGCTAGCAAGAGCTTTCAGTGCTGGCACTTTTCATCTCTGAGCAATTGCTCGACCTTTGCAATCTCTCAGCTCGTGTCTACGAGACGGAGTGATAGTGACCTTGACGTTTGGTGGTTAGAGAAGCGCAAAGCCCCAGTGTTGCTGCGCCTGTGAAAGTGCTTCCAAGGAAGGGTGCTGGCTAGCAACAGTTTTCAGTGCTGGCACTTTTCATCTCTGAGCAATTGCTCAACGTTTGCAATTTCTCACCTGAGCTCTCTTTAGAGTGCGCGAGAGGATGAGCAGAAGATTAGGTGGCTAGAGAAGCCCAGAGCCCCTGTGTTCTCAGGCCTACAAGAGCGTTTCCAAGGAAGGGTGCTGGCTAGCAACAGCTTTCAGTGCTGGCACTTTTCATCTCTGAGCAATTGCTCGACGTTTTCAATTTCTCAGCTCGTGTCTATGAGACGGAAAGAGAATGACCGTGACGTTTGGTGGGTAGAGAAGCGCAAAGCCCCAGTGTTGCTGCGCCTGTGAAAGCGCTTCCAAGGAAGGGTGCTGGCTAGCAAGAGCTTTCAGTGCTGGCACTTTTCATCTCTGAGCAATTGCTCGACGTTTGCAATTTCTCACCTGAGCTCTCTTTAGACTGCGCGAGAGGATGAGCAGAAGATTAGGTGGCTAGAGAAAAACAGAGCCCCAGTGTTCTTAGGCCTACAAGAGCGTTTCCAAGGAAGGGTGCTGGCTAGCAAGAGATTTCAGTGCTGGCACTTTTCATCTCTGAGCAATTGCTCGACGTTTGCAATGTCTCAGCTCGTGTCTACGAGACGGAGAGATAGTGACCGTGACGTTTGGTGGGTAGAGAAGCGCAAAGCCCCAGTGTTGCTGTGCCTGTGAAAGCGCTTCCAAGGAAGGGTGCTGGCTAGCAAGAGCTTTCAGTGCTGGCACTTTTCATCTCTGAGCAATTGCTCGACCTTTGCAATTTCTCACCTGAGCTCTCTTTAGACTGCGTGAGAGGATGAGCAGAAGATTAGGTGGCTAGAGAAGCCCAGAGCCCTTGTGTTCTAAGGGCTACAAAAGCGCTTCCAAGGAAGGCTGCTGGCTAGCAAGAGCTTTCAGTGCAGGCACTTTTCATCTCTGAGCAATTGCTCGACGTTTGCAATTTCTCAGCTTGTGTCTACGAGACGGAGAGATAGTGACCATGACGTTTGGTGGGTAGAGAAGCGCAAAGCCCCAGTGTTGCTGCGCCTGTGAAAGCGCTTCCAAGGAAGGGTGCTGGCTAGCAACAGCTTTCAGTGCTGGCACTTTTCATCTCTGAGCAATTGCTCAACGTTTGCAATTTCTCACCTGAGCTCTCTTTAGAGTACGAGAGAGGATGAGCAGAAGATTAGGTGGCTAGAGAAGCCCAGAGCCCCAGTGTTCTAAGGGCTACAAAAGCACTTCCAAGGAAGGGTGCTGGCTAGCAACAGCTTTCAGTGCTGGCACTTTTCATCTCTGAGCAATTGCTCGACGTTTGCAATTTCTCACCTGAGCTCTCTTTAGACTGCGCGAGAGGATGAGCAGAAGATTAGGTGGCTAGAGAAACACAGAGCCCCAGTGTTCTTAGGCCTACAAAAGCACTTCCAAGGAAGGGTGCTGGCTAGCAACAGCTTTCAGTGCTGGCACTTTTCATCTCTGAGCAATTGCTCAACGTTTGCAATTTCTCACCTGAGCTCTCTTTAGAGTGCGCGAGAGGATGAGCAGAAGATTAGGTGGCTAGAGAAACACAGAGCCCCAGTGTTCTTAGGCCTACAAGAGCGTTTCCAAGGATGGGTGCTGGCTAGCAACAGCTTTCAGTGCTGGCACTTTTAATCTCTGAGCAATTGCTCGACGTTTGCAATGTCTCAGCTCGTGTCTACGAGACGGAGAGATAGTGACCGTGACGTTTGGTGGGTAGAGAAGCGCAAAGCCCCAGTGTTGCTGCGCCTGTGAAAGCGCTTCCAAGGAAGGCTGCTGGCTAGCAAGAGCTTTCAGTGGTGGCACTTTTCATCTCTGAGCAATTGCTCGACGTTTGCAAATTCTCACCTGAGCTCTCTTTAGACTGCGCGAGAGGATGAGCAGAAGATTAGGTGGCTAGAGAAGCCCAGAGCCCCAGTGTTCTTAGGCTTACAAGAGCGTTTCCAAGGAAGGATGCTGGCTAGCAAGAGCTTTCAGTGCTGGCACTTTTCATCTCTGAGCAATTGCTCGACGTTTGCAATGTCTCAGCTGAGCTCTCTTTAGACTGCACGAGAGGATGAGCAGAAGATTAGGTGGCTAGAGAAGCCCAGAGCCCCAGTGTTCTTAGGGCTAAAAAAGCACTTCCAAGGAAGGGTGCTGGTTAGCAACAGCTTTCAGTGCTGGCACTTTTCATCTCTGATCAATTGCTCAACGTTTGCAATTTCTCACCTGAGCTCTCTTTAGAGTGCGCGAGAGGATGAGCAGAAGATTAGGTGGGCAGAGAAGCCCAGAGCCCCAGTGTTCTTAGGCCTACAAAAGCGCTTCCAAGGAAGGGTGCTGGCTAGCAACAGCTTTCAGTGCTGGCACTTTTCATCTCTGAGCAATTGCTCGACGTTTGCAATTTCTGAGCTCGTGTCTACGAGACGGAAAGAGAATGACCGTGACGTTTGGTGGGTAGACAAGCGCAAAGCCCCAGTGTTGCTGCGCCTGTGAAAGCGCTTCCAAGGAAGGGTGCTGGCTAGCAACAGTTTTCAGTGCTGGCACTTTTCATCTCTGAGCAATTGCTCGACGTTTGCAATCTCTCAGCTCGTGTCTACGAGACGGAGAGATAGTGACCGTGACGTTTGGTGGCTAGAGAAGCGCAAAGCCCCAGTGTTGCTGTGCCTGTGAAAGCGCTTCCAAGGAAGGGTGCTGGCTAGCAAGAGCTTTCAGTGCTGGCACTTTTCATCTCTGAGCAATTGCTCGACCTTTGCAATTTCTCACCTGAGCTTTCTTTAGACTGCGCGAGAGGATGAGCAGAAGATTAGGTGGCTAGAGAAACACAGAGCCCCAGTGTTCTTAGGCCTACAAGAGCGTTTCCAAGGAAGGGTGCTGGCTAGCAAGAGCTTTCAGTGCTGGCACTTTTCATCTCTGAGCAATTGCTCGACCTTTGCAATTTCTCACCTGAGCTCTCTTTAGACTGCGCGAGAGGATGAGCAGAAGATTAGGTGGCTAGAGAAACACAGAGCCCCAGTGTTCTTAGGGCTACAAAACCGCATCCAAGGAAGGGTGCTGGCTAGCAACAGCTTTCAGTGCTGGCACTTTTCATCTCTGAGCAATTGCTCGACCTTTGCAATTTCTCAGCTCGTGTCTACGAGACGGAGAGATAGTGACCGTGACCTTTGGTGGCTAGAGAAGCGCAAAGCCCCAGTGTTGCTGCGCCTGTGAAAGCACTTCCAAGGAAGGGTGCTGGCTAGCAACAGCTTTCAGTGCTGGCACTTTTCATCTCTGAGCAATTGCTCAACGTTTGCAATTTCTCACCTGAGCTCTCTTTAGACTGCGCGAGAGGATGAGCAGAAGATTAGGTGGCTAGAGAAACACAGAGCCCCAGTGTTCTTAGGGCTACAAGAGCGTTTCCAAGGAAGGGTGCTGGCTAGCAACAGTTTTCAGTGCTGGCACTTTTCATCTCTGAGCAATTGCTCGACGTTTGCAATTTCTCAGCTCGTGTCTATGAGACGGAGAGATAGTGACCGTGACCTTTGGTGGGTAGAGAAGCGCAAAGCCCCAGTGTTGCTGCGCCTGTGAAAGCGCTTCCAAGGAAGGGTGCTGGCTAGCAAGAGCTTTCAGTGCTGGCACTTTTCATCTCTGAGCAATTGCTCGACCTTTGCAATCTCTCAGCTCGTGTCTACGAGACGGAGTGATAGTGACCTTGACGTTTGGTGGTTAGAGAAGCGCAAAGCCCCAGTGTTGCTGCGCCTGTGAAAGTGCTTCCAAGGAAGGGTGCTGGCTAGCAACAGTTTTCAGTGCTGGCACTTTTCATCTCTGAGCAATTGCTCAACGTTTGCAATTTCTCACCTGAGCTCTCTTTAGAGTGCGCGAGAGGATGAGCAGAAGATTAGGTGGCTAGAGAAGCCCAGAGCCCCTGTGTTCTCAGGCCTACAAGAGCGTTTCCAAGGAAGGGTGCTGGCTAGCAACAGCTTTCAGTGCTGGCACTTTTCATCTCTGAGCAATTGCTCGACGTTTTCAATTTCTCAGCTCGTGTCTATGAGACGGAAAGAGAATGACCGTGACGTTTGGTGGGTAGAGAAGCGCAAAGCCCCAGTGTTGCTGCGCCTGTGAAAGCGCTTCCAAGGAAGGGTGCTGGCTAGCAACAGCTTTCAGTGCTGGCACTTTTCATCTCTGAGCAATTGCTCGACGTTTGCAATTTCTCACCTGAGCTCTCTTTAGACTGCGCGAGAGGATGAGCAGAAGATTAGGTGGCTAGAGAAAAACAGAGCCCCAGTGTTCTTAGGCCTACAAGAGCGTTTCCAAGGAAGGGTGCTGGCTAGCAAGAGATTTCAGTGCTGGCACTTTTCATCTCTGAGCAATTGCTCGACGTTTGCAATGTCTCAGCTCGTGTCTACGAGACGGAGAGATAGTGACCGTGACGTTTGGTGGGTAGAGAAGCGCAAAGCCCCAGTGTTGCTGTGCCTGTGAAAGCGCTTCCAAGGAAGGGTGCTGGCTAGCAAGAGCTTTCAGTGCTGGCACTTTTCATCTCTGAGCAATTGCTCGACCTTTGCAATTTCTCACCTGAGCTCTCTTTAGACTGCGTGAGAGGATGAGCAGAAGATTAGGTGGCTAGAGAAGCCCAGAGCCCTTGTGTTCTAAGGGCTACAAAAGCGCTTCCAAGGAAGGCTGCTGGCTAGCAAGAGCTTTCAGTGCAGGCACTTTTCATCTCTGAGCAATTGCTCGACGTTTGCAATTTCTCAGCTTGTGTCTACGAGACGGAGAGATAGTGACCATGACGTTTGGTGGGTAGAGAAGCGCAAAGCCCCAGTGTTGCTGCGCCTGTGAAAGCGCTTCCAAGGAAGGGTGCTGGCTAGCAACAGCTTTCAGTGCTGGCACTTTTCATCTCTGAGCAATTGCTCAACGTTTGCAATTTCTCACCTGAGCTCTCTTTAGAGTACGAGAGAGGATGAGCAGAAGATTAGGTGGCTAGAGAAGCCCAGAGCCCCAGTGTTCTAAGGGCTACAAAAGCACTTCCAAGGAAGGGTGCTGGCTAGCAACAGCTTTCAGTGCTGGCACTTTTCATCTCTGAGCAATTGCTCGACGTTTGCAATTTCTCACCTGAGCTCTCTTTAGACTGCGCGAGAGGATGAGCAGAAGATTAGGTGGCTAGAGAAACACAGAGCCCCAGTGTTCTTAGGCCTACAAAAGCACTTCCAAGGAAGGGTGCTGGCTAGCAACAGCTTTCAGTGCTGGCACTTTTCATCTCTGAGCAATTGCTCAACGTTTGCAATTTCTCACCTGAGCTCTCTTTAGAGTGCGCGAGAGGATGAGCAGAAGATTAGGTGGCTAGAGAAACACAGAGCCCCAGTGTTCTTAGGCCTACAAGAGCGTTTCCAAGGATGGGTGCTGGCTAGCAACAGCTTTCAGTGCTGGCACTTTTAATCTCTGAGCAATTGCTCGACGTTTGCAATGTCTCAGCTCGTGTCTACGAGACGGAGAGATAGTGACCGTGACGTTTGGTGGGTAGAGAAGCGCAAAGCCCCAGTGTTGCTGCGCCTGTGAAAGCGCTTCCAAGGAAGGCTGCTGGCTAGCAAGAGCTTTCAGTGGTGGCACTTTTCATCTCTGAGCAATTGCTCGACGTTTGCAAATTCTCACCTGAGCTCTCTTTAGACTGCGCGAGAGGATGAGCAGAAGATTAGGTGGCTAGAGAAGCCCAGAGCCCCAGTGTTCTTAGGCTTACAAGAGCGTTTCCAAGGAAGGATGCTGGCTAGCAAGAGCTTTCAGTGCTGGCACTTTTCATCTCTGAGCAATTGCTCGACGTTTGCAATGTCTCAGCTGAGCTCTCTTTAGACTGCACGAGAGGATGAGCAGAAGATTAGGTGGCTAGAGAAGCCCAGAGCCCCAGTGTTCTTAGGGCTAAAAAAGCACTTCCAAGGAAGGGTGCTGGTTAGCAACAGCTTTCAGTGCTGGCACTTTTCATCTCTGATCAATTGCTCAACGTTTGCAATTTCTCACCTGAGCTCTCTTTAGAGTGCGCGAGAGGATGAGCAGAAGATTAGGTGGGCAGAGAAGCCCAGAGCCCCAGTGTTCTTAGGCCTACAAAAGCGCTTCCAAGGAAGGGTGCTGGCTAGCAACAGCTTTCAGTGCTGGCACTTTTCATCTCTGAGCAATTGCTCGACGTTTGCAATTTCTCAGCTCGTGTCTACGAGACGGAAAGAGAATGACCGTGACGTTTGGTGGGTAGACAAGCGCAAAGCCCCAGTGTTGCTGCGCCTGTGAAAGCGCTTCCAAGGAAGGGTGCTGGCTAGCAACAGTTTTCAGTGCTGGCACTTTTCATCTCTGAGCAATTGCTCGACGTTTGCAATCTCTCAGCTCGTGTCTACGAGACGGAGAGATAGTGACCGTGACGTTTGGTGGCTAGAGAAGCGCAAAGCCCCAGTGTTGCTGTGCCTGTGAAAGCGCTTCCAAGGAAGGGTGCTGGCTAGCAAGAGCTTTCAGTGCTGGCACTTTTCATCTCTGAGCAATTGCTCGACCTTTGCAATTTCTCACCTGAGCTTTCTTTAGACTGCGCGAGAGGATGAGCAGAAGATTAGGTGGCTAGAGAAACACAGAGCCCCAGTGTTCTTAGGCCTACAAGAGCGTTTCCAAGGAAGGGTGCTGGCTAGCAAGAGCTTTCAGTGCTGGCACTTTTCATCTCTGAGCAATTGCTCGACCTTTGCAATTTCTCACCTGAGCTCTCTTTAGACTGCGCGAGAGGATGAGCAGAAGATTAGGTGGCTAGAGAAACACAGAGCCCCAGTGTTCTTAGGGCTACAAAACCGCATCCAAGGAAGGGTGCTGGCTAGCAACAGCTTTCAGTGCTGGCACTTTTCATCTCTGAGCAATTGCTCGACCTTTGCAATTTCTCAGCTCGTGTCTACGAGACGGAGAGATAGTGACCGTGACCTTTGGTGGCTAGAGAAGCGCAAAGCCCCAGTGTTGCTGCGCCTGTGAAAGCACTTCCAAGGAAGGGTGCTGGCTAGCAACAGCTTTCAGTGCTGGCACTTTTCATCTCTGAGCAATTGCTCGACGTTTGCAATTTCTCACCTGAGCTCTCTTTAGAGTGCGCGAGAGGATGAGCAGAAGATTAGGTGGCTAGAGAAGCCCAGAGCCCCAGTGTTCTTAGGCCTACAAAAGCACTTCCAAGGAAGGGTGCTGGCTAGCAACAGCTTTCAGTGCTGGCACTTTTCATCTCTGAGCAATTGCTCGACTTTTTCAATTTCTCAGCTCGTGTCTACGAGATGGAAAGAGAATGACCGTGACGTTTGGTGGGTAGAGAAGCGCAAAGCCCCAGTGTTGCTGCGCCTGTGAAAGTCCTTCCAAGGAAGGGTGCTGGCTAGCAAGAGCTTTCAGTGCTGGCACTTTTCATCTCTGAGCAATTGCTCGACGTTTGCAATTTCTCACCTGAGCTCTCTTTAGACTGCACGAGAGGATGAGCAGAAGATTATTTGGCTAGAGAAACACAGAGCACCAGTGTTCTTAGGGCTACAAAAGCGCTTCCAAGGAAGGGTGCTGGCTAGCAAGAGCTTTCAGTGCTGGCACTTTTCATCTCTGAGCAATTGCTCGACGTTTGCAATTTCTCAGCTCGTGTCTACGAGACAGAGAGATAGTGACCATGACGTTTGGTGGGTAGAGAAGCGCAAAGCCCCAGTGTTGCTGCGCCTGTGAAAGCGCTTCCAAGGAAGGGTGCTGGCTGGCAACAGTTTTCAGTGCTGGCACTTTTCATCTCTGAGCAATTGCTCGACGTTTGCAATTTCTCACCTGAGCTCTCTTTAGAGTGCGCGAGAGGATGAGCAGAAGATTAGGTGGCCAGAGAAGCCCAGAGCCCCAGTGTTCTTAGGCCTACAAAAGCGCTTCCAAGGAAGGGTGCTGGCTAGCAAGAGCTTTCAGTGCTGGCACTTTTCATCTCTGAGCAATTGCTCGACTTTTGCAATTTCTCAGCTCGTGTCTACGAGACGGAGAGATAGTGACCATGACGTTTGGTGGGTAGAGAAGCGCAAAGCCCCAGTGTTGCTGCGCCTGTGAAAGCGCTTCCAAGGAAGGGTGCTGGCTAGCAACAGCTTTCAGTGCTGGCACTTTTCATCTCTGAGCAATTGCTCGACGTTTGCAATTTCTCACCTGAGCTCTCTTTAGAGTACGAGAGAGGATGACCAGAAGATTAGGTGGCTAGAGAAGCCCAGAGCCCCAGTGTTCTTAGGGCTACAAGAGCACTTCCAAGGAAGGGTGCTGGCTAGCAACAGCTTTCAGTGCTGGCACTTTTCATCTCTGAGCAATTGCTCAACGTTTGCAATTTCTCACCTGAGCTCTCTTTAGACTGCGTGAGAGGATGAGCAGAAGATTAGGTGGCTAGAGAAGCGCAAAGCCCCAGTGTTCTTAGGGCTACAAAAGCACTTCCAAGGAAGGGTGCTGGTTAGCAACAGCTTTCAGTGCTGGCCCTTTTCATCTCTGAGCAATTGCTCAACGTTTGCAATTTCTCACCTGAGCTCTCTTTAGAGTGCGCGAGAGGATGAGCAGAAGATTAGGTGGCCAGAGAAGCCCAGAGCCCCAGTGTTCTTAGGCCTACAAAAGCGTTTCCAAGGAAGGGTGCCGGCTAGCAACAGCTTTCAGTGCTGGCACTTTTCATCTCTGAGCAATTGCTCGATGTTTGCAATTTCTCAGCTCGTGGCTACGAGACGGAAAGAGAATGACCGTGACGTTTGGTGGGTAGAGAAGCGCAAAGCCCCAGTGTTGCTGCGCCTGTGAAAGCGCTTCCAAGGAAGGGTGCTGGCTAGCAACAGTTTTCAGTGCTGGCACTTTTCATCTCTGAGCAATTGCTCAACGTTTGCAATTTCTCACCTGAGCTCTCTTTAGAGTGCGCGAGAGGATGAGCAGAAGATTAGGTGGTAGAGAAGCCCAGAGCCCCAGTGTTCTTAGGCCTACAAGAGCGTTTCCAAGGATGGGTGCTGGCTAGCAACAGCTTTCAGTGCTGGCACTTTTCATCTCTGAGCAATTGCTCGACGTTTGCAATTTCTCAGCTCGTGCCTACGAGACGGAGAGATAGTGACCGTGACGTTTGGTGGGTAGAGAAGCGCAAAGCCCCAGTGTTACTGCGCCTGTGAAAGCGCTTCCAAGGAAGGGTGCTGGCTAGCAAGAGCTTTCAGTGCTGGCACTTTTCATCTCTGAGCAATTGCTCGACGTTTGCAATTTCTCACCTGAGCTCTCTTTAGAGTGCGCGAGAGGATGAGCAGAAGATTAGGTGGCTAGAGAAACACAGAGCCCCAGTGTTCTTAGGCCTAGAAGAGCGTTTCCAAGGAAGGGTGCTGGCTAGCAACAGCTTTCAGTGCTGGCACTTTTCATCTCTGAGCAATTGCTCGACGTTTGCAATTTCTCAGCTCGTGCCTACGAGACGGAGAGATAGTGACCGTGACGTTTGGTGGGTAGAGAAGCGCAAAGCCCCAGTGTTACTGCGCCTGTGAAAGCGCTTCCAAGGAAGGGTGCTGGCTAGCAAGAGCTTTCAGTGCTGGCACTTTTCATCTCTGAGCAATTGCTCGACGTTTGCAATTTCTCACCTGAGCTCTCTTTAGAGTGCGCGAGAGGATGAGCAGAAGATTAGGTGGCTAGAGAAACACAGAGCCCCAGTGTTCTTAGGCCTAGAAGAGCGTTTCCAAGGAAGGGTGCTGGCTAGCAACAGCTTTCAGTGCTGGCACTTTTCATCTCTGAGCAATTGCTCGACGTTTGCAATTTCTCACCTGAGCTCTCTTTAGACTGCGCGAGAGGATGAGCAGAAGATTAGGTGGCTGGAGAAGCCCAGAGCCCCAGTGTTCTAAGGGCTACAAAAGCGCTTCCAAGGAAGGCTGCTGGCTAGCAAGAGCTTTCAGTGCTGGCACTTTTCATCTCTGAGCAATTGCTCGACGTTTGCAATTTCTCAGCTCGTGTCTACGAGACGGAGAGATAGTGACCATGACGTTTGTGGCTAGAGAAGCGCAAAGCCCCAGTGTTGCTGCGCATGTGAAAGCGCTTCCAAGGAAGGGTGCTGGCTAGCAACAGCTTTCAGTGCTGGCACTTTTCATCTCTGAGCAATTGCTCGACGTTTGCAATCTCTCAGCTCGTGTCTACGAGACGGAGAGATAGTGACCGTGACGTTTGGTGGCTAGAGAAGCGCAAAGCTCCAGTGTTGCTGCGCCTGTGAAAGCGCTTCCAAGGAAGGGTGCTGGCTAGCAACAGCTTTCAGTGCTGGCACTTTTCATCTCTGAGCAATTGCTCGACCTTTGCAATTTCTCACCTGAGCTCTCTTTAGAGTGCGCGAGAGGATGAGCAGAAGATTAGGTGGCTAGAGTAGCCCAGAGCCCCAGTGTTCTAAGGCCTACAAAAGCGCTTCCAAGGAAGGGTGCTGGCTAGCAACAGCTTTCAGTGCTGGCACTTTTCATCTCTGAGCAATTGCTCGATGTTTGCAATTTCTCAGCTCCTGTATACGAGACGGAGAGATAGTGACCGTGACGTTTGGTGGGTAGAGAAGCGCAAAGCCCCAGTGTTGCTGCGCCTGTGAAAGCGCTTCCAAGGAAGGGTGCTGGCTAGCAACAGTTTTCAGTGCTGGCACTTTTCATCTCTGAGCAATTGCTCGACGTTTGCAATTTCTCACCTGAGCTCTCTTTAGAGTGCGCGAGAGGATGAGCAGAAGATTAGGTGGCTAGAGAAGCCCAGAGCCCCAGTGTTCTTAGGCCTACAAAAGCACTTCCAAGGAAGGGTGCTGGCTAGCAAGAGCTTTCAGTGCTGGCACTTTTCATCTCTGAGCAATTGCTCGACGTTTGCAATTTCTCAGCTCGTGTCTACGAGACGGAAAGAGAATGACCGTGACGTTTGGTGGGTAGAGAAGCGCAAAGCCCCAGTGTTGCTGCGCCTGTGAAAGCGCTTCCAAGGAAGGGTGCTGGCTAGCAACAGCTTTCAGTGCTGGCACTTTTCATCTCTGAGCAATTGCTCGACCTTTGCAATTTCTCACCTGAGCTCTCTTTAGACTGCGCGAGAGGATGAGCAGAAGATTAGGTGGCTAGAGAAACACAGAGCCCCAGTGTTCTTAGGGCTACAAAACCGCATCCAAGGAAGGGTGCTGGCTAGCAACAGCTTTCAGTGCTGGCACTTTTCATCTCTGAGCAATTGCTCGACGTTTGCAATTTCTCAGCTCGTGTCTACGAGACGGAGAGATAGTGACCGTGACCTTTGGTGGGTAGAGAAGCGCAAAGCCCCAGTGTTGCTGCGCCTGTGAAAGCACTTCCAAGGAAGGGTGCTGGCTAGCAACAGCTTTCAGTGCTGGCACTTTTCATCTCTGAGCAATTGCTCGACGTTTGCAATTTCTCACCTGAGCTCTCTTTAGACTGCACGAGAGGATGAGCAGAAGATTATTTGGCTAGAGAAGCCCAGAGCCCCACTGTTCTTAGGGCTACAAAAGCGCTTCCAAGGAAGGGTGCTGGCTAGCAAGAGCTTTCAGTGCTGGCACTTTTCATCTCTGAGCAATTGCTCGACGTTTGCAATTTCTCAGCTCGTGTCTACGAGATGGAAAGAGAATGACCGTGACGTTTGGTGGGTAGAAAAGCACAAAGCCCCAGTGTTGCTGCGCCTGTGAAAGCGCTTCCAAGGAAGGGTGCTGGCTAGCAACAGCTTTCAGTGCTGGCACTTTTCATCTCTGAGCAATTGCTCGACCTTTGCAATTTCTCACCTGAGCTCTCTTTAGAGTGCGCGAGAGGATGAGCAGAAGATTAGGTGGCTAGAGAAGCCCGGAGCCCCAGTGTTCTTAGGCCTACAAGAGCGTTTCCAAGGAAGGGTGCCGGCTAGCAAGAGCTTTCAGTGCTGGCACTTTTCATCTCTGAGCAATTGCTCGACGTTTGCAATGTCTCAGCTCGTGTCTACGAGACAGAGAGATAGTGACCATGACGTTTGGTGGGTAGAGAAGCGCAAAGCCCCATTGTTGCTGCGCCTGTGAAAGCGCTTCCAAGGAAGGGTGCTGGCTGGCAACAGTTTTCAGTGCTGGCACTTTTCATCTCTGAGCAATTGCTCGACGTTTGCAATTTCTCACCTGAGCTCTCTTTAGAGTGCGCGAGAGGATGAGCAGAAGATTAGGTGGCCAGAGAAGCCCAGAGCCCCAGTGTTCTTAGGCCTACAAAAGCGCTTCCAAGGAAGGGTGCTGGCTAGCAAGAGCTTTCAGTGCTGGCACTTTTCATCTCTGAGCAATTGCTCGACTTTTGCAATTTCTCAGCTCGTGTCTACGAGACGGAGAGATAGTGACCATGACGTTTGGTGGCTAGAGAAGCGCAAAGCCCCAGTGTTGCTGCGCCTGTGAAAGTGCTTCCAAGGAAGGGTGCTGGCTAGCAACAGCTTTCAGTGCTGGCACTTTTCATCTCTGAGCAATTGCTCGACGTTTGCAATTTCTCACCTGAGCTCTCTTTAGAGTACGAGAGAGGATGACCAGAAGATTAGGTGGCTAGAGAAGCCCAGAGCCCCAGTGTTCTAAGGGCTACAAAAGCACTTCCAAGGAAGGGTGCTGGCTAGCAACAGCTTTCAGTGCTGGCACTTTTCATCTCTGAGCAATTGCTCAACGTTTGCAATTTCTCACCTGAGCTCTCTTTAGACTGCGTGAGAGGATGAGCAGAAGATTAGGTGGCTAGAGAAGCGCAAAGCCCCAGTGTTCTTAGGGCTACAAAAGCACTTCCAAGGAAGGGTGCTGGTTAGCAACAGCTTTCAGTGCTGGCCCTTTTCATCTCTGAGCAATTGCTCGACGTTTGCAATTTCTCACCTGAGCTCTCTTTAGACTGCGCGAGAGGATGAGCAGAAGATTAGGTGGCCAGAGAAGCCCAGAGCCCCAGTGTTCTTAGGCCTACAAAAGCGTTTCCAAGGAAGGGTGCCGGCTAGCAACAGCTTTCAGTGCTGGCACTTTTCATCTCTGAGCAATTGCTCGATGTTTGCAATTTCTCAGCTCGTGGCTACGAGACGGAAATAGAATGACCGTGACGTTTGGTGGGTAGAGAAGCGCAAAGCCCCAGTGTTGCTGCGCCTGTGAAAGCGCTTCCAAGGAAGGGTGCTGGCTAGCAACAGTTTTCAGTGCTGGCACTTTTCATCTCTGAGCAATTGCTCGACGTTTGCAATTTCTCACCTGAGCTCTCTTTAGAGTGCGCGAGAGGATGAGCAGAAGATTAGGTGGCTAGAGAAACACAGAGCCCCACTGTTCTTAGGCCTAGAAGAGCGTTTCCAAGGAAGGGTGCTGGCTAGCAACAGCTTTCAGTGCTGGCACTTTTCATCTCTGAGCAATTGCTCGACGTTTGCAATTTCTCAGCTCGTGCCTACGAGACGGAGAGATAGTGACCGTGACGTTTGGTGGGTAGAGAAGCGCAAAGCCCCAGTGTTACTGCGCCTGTGAAAGCGCTTCCAAGGAAGGGTGCTGGCTAGCAAGAGCTTTCAGTGCTGGCACTTTTCATCTCTGAGCAATTGCTCGACGTTTGCAATTTCTCACCTGAGCTCTCTTTAGAGTGCGCGAGAGGATGAGCAGAAGATTAGGTGGCTAGAGAAACACAGAGCCCCAGTGTTCTTAGGCCTAGAAGAGCGTTTCCAAGGAAGGGTGCTGGCTAGCAACAGCTTTCAGTGCTGGCACTTTTCATCTCTGAGCAATTGCTCGACGTTTGCAATTTCTCACCTGAGCTCTCTTTAGACTGCGCGAGAGGATGAGCAGAAGATTAGGTGGCTGGAGAAGCCCAGAGCCCCAGTGTGCTTAGGCCTACAAAAGCGCTTCCAAGGAAGGCTGCTGGCTAGCAAGAGCTTTCAGTGCTGGCACTTTTCATCTCTGAGCAATTGCTCGACGTTTGCAATTTCTCAGCTCGTGTCTACGAGACGGAGAGATAGTGACCATGACGTTTGTGGCTAGAGAAGCGCAAAGCCCCAGTGTTGCTGCGCATGTGAAAGCGCTTCCAAGGAAGGGTGCTGGCTAGCAACAGCTTTCAGTGCTGGCACTTTTCATCTCTGAGCAATTGCTCGACGTTTGCAATCTCTCAGCTCGTGTCTACGAGACGGAGAGATAGTGACCGTGACGTTTGGTGGCTAGAGAAGCGCAAAGCTCCAGTGTTGCTGCGCCTGTGAAAGCGCTTCCAAGGAAGGGTGCTGGCTAGCAACAGCTTTCAGTGCTGGCACTTTTCATCTCTGAGCAATTGCTCGACCTTTGCAATTTCTCACCTGAGCTCTCTTTAGAGTGCGCGAGAGGATGAGCAGAAGATTAGGTGGCTAGAGTAGCCCAGAGCCCCAGTGTTCTAAGGCCTACAAAAGCGCTTCCAAGGAAGGGTGCTGGCTAGCAACAGCTTTCAGTGCTGGCACTTTTCATCTCTGAGCAATTGCTCGATGTTTGCAATTTCTCAGCTCCTGTATACGAGACGGAGAGATAGTGACCGTGACGTTTGGTGTCTAGAGAAGCGCAAAGCCCCAGTGTTGCTGCGCCTGTGAAAGCGCTTCCAAGGAAGGGTGCTGGCTAGCAACAGTTTTCAGTGCTGGCACTTTTCATCTCTGAGCAATTGCTCGACGTTTGCAATTTCTCACCTGAGCTCTCTTTAGAGTGCGCGAGAGGATGAGCAGAAGATTAGGTGGCTAGAGAAGCCCAGAGCCCCACTGTTCTTAGGCCTACAAAAGCACTTCCAAGGAAGGGTGCTGGCTAGCAAGAGCTTTCAGTGCTGGCACTTTTCATCTCTGAGCAATTGCTCGACGTTTGCAATTTCTCAGCTCGTGTCTACGAGACGGAAAGAGAATGACCGTGACGTTTGGTGGGTAGAGAAGCGCAAAGCCCCAGTGTTGCTGCGCCTGTGAAAGCGCTTCCAAGGAAGGGTGCTGGCTAGCAACAGTTTTCAGTGCTGGCACTTTTCATCTCTGAGCAATTGCTCAACGTTTGCAATTTCTCACCTGAGCTCTCTTTAGACTGCGCGAGAGGATGAGCAGAAGATTAGGTGGCTAGAGAAACACAGAGCCCCAGTGTTCTTAGGCCTACAAGAGCGTTTCCAAGGAAGGGTGCTGGCTAGCAACAGTTTTCAGTGCTGGCACTTTTCATCTCTGAGCAATTGCTCGACGTTTGCAATGTCTCAGCTCGTGTCTATGAGACGGAGAGATAGTGACCGTGACCTTTGGTGGGTAGAGAAGCGCAAAGCCCCAGTGTTGCTGCGCCTGTGAAAGCGCTTCCAAGGAAGGGTGCTGGCTAGCAAGAGCTTTCAGTGCTGGCACTTTTCATCTCTGAGCAATTGCTCGACCTTTGCAATTTCTCACCTGAGCTTTCTTTAGAGTGCGCGAGAGGATGAGCAGAAGATTAGGTGGCTAGAGAAGCCCAGAGCCCTTGTGTTCTAAGGGCTACAAAAGCGCTTCCAAGGAAGGCTGCTGGCTAGCAACAGCTTTCAGTGCTGGCACTTTTCATCTCTGAGCAATTGCTCGACGTTTGCAATTTCTCAGCTCGTGTCTACGAGACGGAGAGATAGTGACCGTGACGTTTGGTGGGTAGAGAAGCGCAAAGCCCCAGTGTTGCTGCGCCTGTGAAAGCGCTTCCAAGGAAGGGTGCTGGTAGCAACAGCTTTCAGTGCTGGCACTTTTCATCTCTGAGCAATTGCTCGACCTTTGCAATCTCTCAGCTCGTGTCTACGAGATGGAGTGATAGTGACCGTGACGTTTGGTGGGTAGAGAAGCGCAAAGCCCCAGTGTTGCTGCGCCTGTGAAAGTGCTTCCAAGGAAGGGTGCTGGCTAGCAACAGTTTTCAGTGCTGGCACTTTTCATCTCTGAGCAATTGCTCGACCTTTGCAATTTCTCACCTGAGCTCTCTTTAGAGTGCGCGAGAGGATGAGCAGAAGATTAGGTGGCCAGAGAAGCCCAGAGCCCCACTGTTCTTAGGCCTACAAAAGCGCTTCCAAGGAAGGGTGCTGGCTAGCAAGAGCTTTCAGTGCTGGCACTTTTCATCTCTGAGCAATTGCTCGACTTTTGCAATTTCTCAGCTCGTGTCTACGAGACGGAGAGATAGTGACCATGACGTTTGGTGGGTAGAGAAGCGCAAAGCCCCAGTGTTGCTGCGCCTGTGAAAGTGCTTCCAAGGAAGGGTGCTGGCTAGCAACAGCTTTCAGTGCTGGCACTTTTCATCTCTGAGCAATTGCTCGACGTTTGCAATTTCTCACCTGAGCTCTCTTTAGAGTACGAGAGAGGATGACCAGAAGATTAGGTGGCTAGAGAAGCCCAGAGCCCCAGTGTTCTAAGGGCTACAAAAGCACTTCCAAGGAAGGGTGCTGGCTAGCAACAGCTTTCAGTGCTGGCACTTTTCATCTCTGAGCAATTGCTCAACGTTTGCAATTTCTCACCTGAGCTCTCTTTAGACTGCGCGAGAGGATGAGCAGAAGATTAGGTGGCCAGAGAAGCCCAGAGCCCCAGTGTTCTTAGGCCTACAAAAGCGTTTCCAAGGAAGGGTGCCGGCTAGCAACAGCTTTCAGTGCTGGCACTTTTCATCTCTGAGCAATTGCTCGATGTTTGCAATTTCTCAGCTCGTGTCTATGAGACGGAAAGAGAATGACCGTGACGTTTGGTGGGTAGAGAAGCGCAAAGCCCCAGTGTTGCTGCGCCTGTGAAAGCGCTTCCAAGGAAGGGTGCTGGCTAGCAACAGTTTTCAGTGCTGGCACTTTTCATCTCTGAGCAATTGCTCAACGTTTGCAATTTCTCACCTGAGCTCTCTTTAGAGTGCGCGAGAGGATGAGCAGAAGATTAGGTGGCTAGAGAAGCCCAGAGCCCCAGTGTTCTTAGGCCTACAAGAGCGTTTCCAAGGATGGGTGCTGGCTAGCAACAGCTTTCAGTGCTGGCACTTTTCATCTCTGAGCAATTGCTCGACGTTTGCAATTTCTCAGCTCGTGCCTACGAGACGGAGAGATAGTGACCGTGACGTTTGGTGGGTAGAGAAGCGCAAAGCCCCAGTGTTACTGCGCCTGTGAAAGCGCTTCCAAGGAAGGGTGCTGGCTAGCAAGAGCTTTCAGTGCTGGCACTTTTCATCTCTGAGCAATTGCTCGACGTTTGCAATTTCTCACCTGAGCTCTCTTTAGAGTGCGCGAGAGGATGAGCAGAAGATTAGGTGGCTAGAGAAACACAGAGCCCCAGTGTTCTTAGGCCTAGAAGAGCGTTTCCAAGGAAGGGTGCTGGCTAGCAACAGCTTTCAGTGCTGGCACTTTTCATCTCTGAGCAATTGCTCGACGTTTGCAATTTCTCAGCTCGTGCCTACGAGACGGAGAGATAGTGACCGTGACGTTTGGTGGGTAGAGAAGCGCAAAGCCCCAGTGTTACTGCGCCTGTGAAAGCGCTTCCAAGGAAGGGTGCTGGCTAGCAAGAGCTTTCAGTGCTGGCACTTTTCATCTCTGAGCAATTGCTCGACGTTTGCAATTTCTCACCTGAGCTCTCTTTAGAGTGCGCGAGAGGATGAGCAGAAGATTAGGTGGCTAGAGAAACACAGAGCCCCAGTGTTCTTAGGCCTAGAAGAGCGTTTCCAAGGAAGGGTGCTGGCTAGCAACAGCTTTCAGTGCTGGCACTTTTCATCTCTGAGCAATTGCTCGACGTTTGCAATTTCTCACCTGAGCTCTCTTTAGACTGCGCGAGAGGATGAGCAGAAGATTAGGTGGCTGGAGAAGCCCAGAGCCCCAGTGTGCTTAGGCCTACAAAAGCGCTTCCAAGGAAGGCTGCTGGCTAGCAAGAGCTTTCAGTGCTGGCACTTTTCATCTCTGAGCAATTGCTCGACGTTTGCAATTTCTCAGCTCGTGTCTACGAGACGGAGAGATAGTGACCATGACGTTTGTGGCTAGAGAAGCGCAAAGCCCCAGTGTTGCTGCGCATGTGAAAGCGCTTCCAAGGAAGGGTGCTGGCTAGCAACAGCTTTCAGTGCTGGCACTTTTCATCTCTGAGCAATTGCTCGACGTTTGCAATCTCTCAGCTCGTGTCTACGAGACGGAGAGATAGTGACCGTGACGTTTGGTGGCTAGAGAAGCGCAAAGCTCCAGTGTTGCTGCGCCTGTGAAAGCGCTTCCAAGGAAGGGTGCTGGCTAGCAACAGCTTTCAGTGCTGGCACTTTTCATCTCTGAGCAATTGCTCGACCTTTGCAATTTCTCACCTGAGCTCTCTTTAGAGTGCGCGAGAGGATGAGCAGAAGATTAGGTGGCTAGAGTAGCCCAGAGCCCCAGTGTTCTAAGGCCTACAAAAGCGCTTCCAAGGAAGGGTGCTGGCTAGCAACAGCTTTCAGTGCTGGCACTTTTCATCTCTGAGCAATTGCTCGATGTTTGCAATTTCTCAGCTCGTGTCTACGAGACGGAGAGATAGTGACCGTGACGTTTGGTGTCTAGAGAAGCGCAAAGCCCCAGTGTTGCTGCGCCTGTGAAAGCGCTTCCAAGGAAGGGTGCTGGCTAGCAACAGTTTTCAGTGCTGGCACTTTTCATCTCTGAGCAATTGCTCGACGTTTGCAATTTCTCACCTGAGCTCTCTTTAGAGTGCGCGAGAGGATGAGCAGAAGATTAGGTGGCTAGAGAAACACAGAGCCCCAGTGTTCTTAGGCCTACAAGAGCGTTTCCAAGGAAGGGTGCTGGCTAGCAACAGTTTTCAGTGCTGGCACTTTTCATCTCTGAGCAATTGCTCGACGTTTGCAATGTCTCAGCTCGTGTCTATGAGACGGAGAGATAGTGACCGTGACCTTTGGTGGGTAGAGAAGCGCAAAGCCCCAGTGTTGCTGCGCCTGTGAAAGCGCTTCCAAGGAAGGGTGCTGGCTAGCAAGAGCTTTCAGTGCTGGCACTTTTCATCTCTGAGCAATTGCTCGACCTTTGCAATTTCTCACCTGAGCTTTCTTTAGAGTGCGCGAGAGGATGAGCAGAAGATTAGGTGGCTAGAGAAGCCCAGAGCCCTTGTGTTCTAAGGGCTACAAAAGCGCTTCCAAGGAAGGCTGCTGGCTAGCAACAGCTTTCAGTGCTGGCACTTTTCATCTCTGAGCAATTGCTCGACGTTTGCAATTTCTCAGCTCGTGTCTACGAGACGGAGAGATAGTGACCATGACGTTTGGTGGGTAGAGAAGCGCAAAGCCCCAGTGTTGCTGCGCCTGTGAAAGCGCTTCCAAGGAAGGGTGCTGGCTAGCAACAGCTTTCAGTGCTGGCACTTTTCATCTCTGAGCAATTGCTCGACCTTTGCAATCTCTCAGCTCGTGTCTACGAGATGGAGTGATAGTGACCGTGACGTTTGGTGGGTAGAGAAGCGCAAAGCCCCAGTGTTGCTGCGCCTGTGAAAGTGCTTCCAAGGAAGGCTGCTGGCTAGCAACAGTTTTCAGTGCTGGCACTTTTCATCTCTGAGCAATTGCTCGACCTTTGCAATTTCTCACCTGAGCTCTCTTTAGAGTGCGCGAGAGGATGAGCAGAAGATGATGTGGCTAGAGAAGCCCAGAGCCCCAGTGTTCTCAGGCCTACAAGAGCGTTTCCAAGGAAGGGTGCTGGCTAGCAAGAGCTTTCAGTGCTGGCACTTTTCATCTCTGAGCAATTGCTCGACGTTTGCAATTTCTCAGCTCGTGTCTATGAGACGGAAAGAGAATGACCGTGACGTTTGGTGGGTAGAGAAGCGCAAAGCCCCAGTGTTGCTGCGCCTGTGAAAGCGCTTCCAAGGAAGGGTGCTGGCTAGCAACAGCTTTCAGTGCTGGCACTTTTCATCTCTGAGCAATTGCTCGACGTTTGCAATTTCTCACCTGAGCTCTCTTTAGAGTACGAGAGAGGATGACCAGAAGATTAGGTGGATAGAGAAGCCCAGAGCCCCAGTGTTCTAAGGGCTACAAAAGCACTTCCAAGGAAGGGTGCTGGCTAGCAACAGCTTTCAGTGCTGGCACTTTTCATCTCTGAGCAATTGCTCGACGTTTGCAATGTCTCAGCTGAGCTCTCTTTAGACTGCGTGAGAGGATGAGCAGAAGATTAGGTGGCTAGAGAAACACAGAGCCCCAGTGTTCTTAGGCCTACAAAAGCACTTCCAAGGAAGGGTGCTGGCTAGCAACAGCTTTCAGTGCTGGCACTTTTCATCTCTGAGCAATTGCTCAACTTTTGCAATTTCTCACCTGAGCTCTCTTTAGACTGCGCGAGAGGATGAGCAGAAGATTAGGTGGCTAGAGAAACACAGAGCCCCAGTGTTCTTAGGCCTACAAGAGCGTTTCCAAGGATGGGTGCTGGCTAGCAACAGCTTTCAGTGCTGGCACTTTTCATCTCTGAGCAATTGCTCGACGTTTGCAATGTCTCAGCTCGTGGCTACGAGACGGAGAGATAGTGACCGTGACGTTTGGTGGGTAGAGAAGCGCAAAGCCGCAGTGTTGCTGCGCCTGTGAAAGCGCTTCCAAGGAAGGGTGCTGGCTAGCAACAGCTTTCAGTGCTGGCACTTTTCATCTCTGAGCAATTGCTCGACGTTTGCAAATTCTCACCTGAGCTCTCTTTAGACTGCGCGAGAGGATGAGCAGAAGATTAGGTGGCTAGAGAAACACAGAGCCCCAGTGTTCTTAGGCTTACAAGAGCGTTTCCAAGGAAGGCTGCTGGCTAGCAAGAGCTTTCAGTGCTGGCACTTTTCATCTCTGAGCAATTGCTCGACGTTTGCAATTTCTCAGCTCGTGTCTACGAGACGGAGAGATAGTGACCATGACGTTTGTGGCTAGAGAAGCGCAAAGCCCCAGTGTTGCTGCGCCTGTGAAAGCGCTTCCAAGGAAGGGTGCTGGCTAGCAAGAGCTTTCAGTGCTGGCACTTTTCATCTCTGAGCAATTGCTCGACGTTTGCAATCTCTCAGCTCGTGTCTACGAGACGGAGAGATAGTGACCGTGACGTTTGGTGGCTAGAGAAGCGCAAAGCTCCAGTGTTGCTGCGCCTGTGAAAGCGCTTCCAAGGAAGGGTGCTGGCTAGCAACAGCTTTCAGTGCTGGCACTTTTCATCTCTGAGCAATTGCTCGACCTTTGCAATTTCTCACCTGAGCTCTCTTTAGAGTGCGCGAGAGGATGAGCAGAAGATTAGGTGGCTAGAGTAGCCCAGAGCCCCAGTGTTCTCAGGCCTACAAAAGCGCTTCCAAGGAAGGGTGCTGGCTAGCAACAGCTTTCAGTGCTGGCACTTTTCATCTCTGAGCAATTGCTCGATGTTTGCAATTTCTCAGCTCCTGTATACGAGACGGAGAGAGAGTGACCGTGACGTTTGGTGTCTAGAGAAGCGCAAAGCCCCAGTGTTGCTGCGCCTGTGAAAGCGCTTCCAAGGAAGGGTGCTGGCTAGCAACAGTTTTCAGTGCTGGCACTTTTCATCTCTGAGCAATTGCTCGACGTTTGCAATTTCTCACCTGAGCTCTCTTTAGAGTGCGCGAGAGGATGAGCAGAAGATTAGGTGGCTAGAGAAGCCCAGAGCCCCACTGTTCTTAGGCCTACAAAAGCACTTCCAAGGAAGGGTGCTGGCTAGCAAGAGCTTTCAGTGCTGGCACTTTTCATCTCTGAGCAATTGCTCGACGTTTGCAATTTCTCAGCTCGTGTCTACGAGACGGAAAGAGAATGACCGTGACGTTTGGTGGGTAGAGAAGCGCAAAGCCCCAGTGTTGCTGCGCCTGTGAAAGCGCTTCCAAGGAAGGGTGCTGGCTAGCAACAGTTTTCAGTGCTGGCACTTTTCATCTCTGAGCAATTGCTCAACGTTTGCAATTTCTCACCTGAGCTCTCTTTAGACTGCGCGAGAGGATGAGCAGAAGATTAGGTGGCTAGAGAAACACAGAGCCCCAGTGTTCTTAGGCCTACAAGAGCGTTTCCAAGGAAGGGTGCTGGCTAGCAACAGTTTTCAGTGCTGGCACTTTTCATCTCTGAGCAATTGCTCGACGTTTGCAATGTCTCAGCTCGTGTCTATGAGACGGAGAGATAGTGACCGTGACCTTTGGTGGGTAGAGAAGCGCAAAGCCCCAGTGTTGCTGCGCCTGTGAAAGCGCTTCCAAGGAAGGGTGCTGGCTAGCAAGAGCTTTCAGTGCTGGCACTTTTCATCTCTGAGCAATTGCTCGACCTTTGCAATTTCTCACCTGAGCTTTCTTTAGAGTGCGCGAGAGGATGAGCAGAAGATTAGGTGGCTAGAGAAGCCCAGAGCCCTTGTGTTCTAAGGGCTACAAAAGCGCTTCCAAGGAAGGCTGCTGGCTAGCAACAGCTTTCAGTGCTGGCACTTTTCATCTCTGAGCAATTGCTCGACGTTTGCAATTTCTCAGCTCGTGTCTACGAGACGGAGAGATAGTGACCATGACGTTTGGTGGGTAGAGAAGCGCAAAGCCCCAGTGTTGCTGCGCCTGTGAAAGCGCTTCCAAGGAAGGGTGCTGGCTAGCAACAGCTTTCAGTGCTGGCACTTTTCATCTCTGAGCAATTGCTCGACCTTTGCAATCTCTCAGCTCGTGTCTACGAGATGGAGTGATAGTGACCGTGACGTTTGGTGGGTAGAGAAGCGCAAAGCCCCAGTGTTGCTGCGCCTGTGAAAGTGCTTCCAAGGAAGGGTGCTGGCTAGCAACAGTTTTCAGTGCTGGCACTTTTCATCTCTGAGCAATTGCTCGACCTTTGCAATTTCTCACCTGAGCTCTCTTTAGAGTGCGCGAGAGGATGAGCAGAAGATGATGTGGCTAGAGAAGCCCAGAGCCCCAGTGTTCTCAGGCCTACAAGAGCGTTTCCAAGGAAGGGTGCTGGCTAGCAAGAGCTTTCAGTGCTGGCACTTTTCATCTCTGAGCAATTGCTCGACGTTTGCAATTTCTCAGCTCGTGTCTATGAGACGGAAAGAGAATGACCGTGACGTTTGGTGGGTAGAGAAGCGCAAAGCCCCAGTGTTGCTGCGCCTGTGAAAGCGCTTCCAAGGAAGGGTGCTGGCTAGCAACAGCTTTCAGTGCTGGCACTTTTCATCTCTGAGCAATTGCTCGACGTTTGCAATTTCTCACCTGAGCTCTCTTTAGAGTACGAGAGAGGATGACCAGAAGATTAGGTGGATAGAGAAGCCCAGAGCCCCAGTGTTCTAAGGGCTACAAAAGCACTTCCAAGGAAGGGTGCTGGCTAGCAACAGCTTTCAGTGCTGGCACTTTTCATCTCTGAGCAATTGCTCGACGTTTGCAATGTCTCAGCTGAGCTCTCTTTAGACTGCGTGAGAGGATGAGCAGAAGATTAGGTGGCTAGAGAAACACAGAGCCCCAGTGTTCTTAGGCCTACAAAAGCACTTCCAAGGAAGGGTGCTGGCTAGCAACAGCTTTCAGTGCTGGCACTTTTCATCTCTGAGCAATTGCTCAACGTTTGCAATTTCTCACCTGAGCTCTCTTTAGACTGCGCGAGAGGATGAGCAGAAGATTAGGTGGCTAGAGAAACACAGAGCCCCAGTGTTCTTAGGCCTACAAGAGCGTTTCCAAGGATGGGTGCTGGCTAGCAACAGCTTTCAGTGCTGGCACTTTTCATCTCTGAGCAATTGCTCGACGTTTGCAATGTCTCAGCTCGTGTCTACGAGACGGAGAGATAGTGACCGTGACGTTTGGTGGGTAGAGAAGCGCAAAGCCCCAGTGTTGCTGCGCCTGTGAAAGCGCTTCCAAGGAAGGGTGCTGGCTAGCAACAGTTTTCAGTGCTGGCACTTTTCATCTCTGAGCAATTGCTCGACGTTTGCAAATTCTCACCTGAGCTCTCTTTAGACTGCGCGAGAGGATGAGCAGAAGATTAGGTGGCTAGAGAAACACAGAGCCCCAGTGTTCTTAGGCTTACAAGAGCGTTTCCAAGGAAGGCTGCTGGCTAGCAAGAGCTTTCAGTGCTGGCACTTTTCATCTCTGAGCAATTGCTCGACGTTTGCAATTTCTCAGCTCGTGTCTACGAGACGGAGAGATAGTGACCATGACGTTTGTGGCTAGAGAAGCGCAAAGCCCCAGTGTTGCTGCGCCTGTGAAAGCGCTTCCAAGGAAGGGTGCTGGCTAGCAACAGCTTTCAGTGCTGGCACTTTTCATCTCTGAGCAATTGCTCGACGTTTGCAATCTCTCAGCTCGTGTCTACGAGACGGAGAGATAGTGACCGTGACGTTTGGTGGCTAGAGAAGCGCAAAGCTCCAGTGTTGCTGCGCCTGTGAAAGCGCTTCCAAGGAAGGGTGCTGGCTAGCAACAGCTTTCAGTGCTGGCACTTTTCATCTCTGAGCAATTGCTCGACCTTTGCAATTTCTCACCTGAGCTCTCTTTAGAGTGCGCGAGAGGATGAGCAGAAGATTAGGTGGCTAGAGTAGCCCAGAGCCCCAGTGTTCTAAGGCCTACAAAAGCGCTTCCAAGGAAGGGTGCTGGCTAGCAACAGCTTTCAGTGCTGGCACTTTTCATCTCTGAGCAATTGCTCGATGTTTGCAATTTCTCAGCTCCTGTATACGAGACGGAGAGATAGTGACCGTGACGTTTGGTGGGTAGAGAAGCGCAAAGCCCCAGTGTTGCTGCGCCTGTGAAAGCGCTTCCAAGGAAGGGTGCTGGCTAGCAACAGTTTTCAGTGCTGGCACTTTTCATCTCTGAGCAATTGCTCGACGTTTGCAATTTCTCACCTGAGCTCTCTTTAGAGTGCGCGAGAGGATGAGCAGAAGATTAGGTGGCTAGAGAAGCCCAGAGCCCCACTGTTCTTAGGCCTACAAAAGCACTTCCAAGGAAGGGTGCTGGCTAGCAAGAGCTTTCAGTGCTGGCACTTTTCATCTCTGAGCAATTGCTCGACGTTTGCAATTTCTCAGCTCGTGTCTACGAGACGGAAAGAGAATGACCGTGACGTTTGGTGGGTAGAGAAGCGCAAAGCCCCAGTGTTGCTGCGCCTGTGAAAGCGCTTCCAAGGAAGGGTGCTGGCTAGCAACAGTTTTCAGTGCTGGCACTTTTCATCTCTGAGCAATTGCTCAACGTTTGCAATCTCTCAGCTCGTGTCTACGAGACGGAGAGATAGTAACCGTGACGTTTGGTGGCTAGAGAAGCGCAAAACCCCAGTGTTGCTGCGCCTGTGAAAGCGCTTCCAAGGAAGGGTGCTGGCTAGCAACAGCTTTCAGTGCTGGCACTTTTCATCTCTGAGCAATTGCTCGACTTTTGCAATCTCTCAGCTCGTGTCTACGAGACGGAGAGATAGTGACCATGACGTTTGGTGGGTAGAGAAGCGCAAAGCCCCAGTGTTGCTGCGCCTGTGAAAGCGCTTCCAAGGAAGGGTGCTGGCTAGCAACAGCTTTCAGTGCTGGCACTTTTCATCTCTGAGCAATTGCTCGACCTTTGCAATTTCTCACCTGAGCTTTCTTTAGACTGCGCGAGAGGATGAGCAGAAGATTAGGTGGCTAGAGAAACACAGAGCCCCAGTGTTCTTAGGCCTACAAGAGCGTTTCCAAGGAAGGGTGCTGGCTAGCAACAGCTTTCAGTGCTGGCACTTCTCATCTCTGAGCAATTGCTCGACGTTTGCAATGTCTCAGCTCGTGTCTACGAGACAGAGAGATAGTGACCATGACGTTTGGTGGGTAGAGAAGCGCAAAGCCCCAGTGTTGCTGCGCCTGTGAAAGCGCTTCCAAGGAAGGGTGCTGGCTGGCAACAGTTTTCAGTGCTGGCACTTTTCATCTCTGAGCAATTGCTCGACCTTTGCAATTTCTCACCTGAGCTTTCTTTAGACTGCGCGAGAGGATGAGCAGAAGATTAGGTGGCTAGAGAAACACAGAGCCCCAGTGTTCTTAGGCCTACAAGAGCGTTTCCAAGGAAGGGTGCTGGCTAGCAACAGCTTTCAGTGCTGGCACTTTTCATCTCTGAGCAATTGCTCGACCTTTGCAATTTCTCACGTGAGCTCTCTTTAGAGTGCGCGAGAGGATGAGCAGAAGATTAGGTGGCTGGAGAAGCCCAGAGCCCTTGTGTTCTAAGGGCTACAAAAGCGCTTCCAAGGAAGGCTGCTGGCTAGCAACAGCTTTCAGTGCTGGCACTTTTCATCTCTGAGCAATTGCTCGATGTTTGCAATTTCTCAGCTCGTGTCTACGAGACGGAGAGATAGTGACCATGACGTTTGTGGGTAGAGAAGCGCAAAGCCCCAGTGTTGCTGCGCCTGTGAAAGCGCTTCCAAGGAAGGGTGCTGGCTAGCAAGAGCTTTCAGTGCTGGCACTTTTCATCTCTGAGCAATTGCTCGACGTTTGCAATCTCTCAGCTTGTGTCTACGAGACGGAGATTTAGTGACCGTGACGTTTGGTGGCTAGAGAAGCGCAAAGCCCCAGTGTTGCTGCGCCTGTGAAAGCGCTTCCAAGGAAGGGTGCTGGCTAGCAACAGCTTTCAGTGCTGGCACTTTTCATCTCTGAGCAATTGCTCGACATTTGCAATTTCTCACCTGAGCTCTCTTTAGATTGCGCGAGAGGATGAGCAGAAGATTAGGTGGCTAGAGAAGCCCAGAGCCCCAGTGTTCTTAGGCCTACAAAAGCGCTTCCAAGGAAGGGTGCTGGCTAGCAACAGCTTTCAGTGCTGGCACTTTTCATCTCTGAGCAATTGCTCGATGTTTGCAATTTCTCAGCTCCTGTATACGAGACGGAGAGATACTGACCGTGACGTTTGGTGGCTAGAGAAGCGCAAAGCCCCAGTGTTGCTGCGCCTGTGAAAGCGCTTCCAAGGAAGGGTGCTGGCTAGCAAGAGCTTTCAGTGCTGGCACTTTTCATCTCTGAGCAATTGCTCGACGTTTGCAATTTCTCACCTGAGCTCTCTTTAGAGTGCGCGAGAGGATGAGCAGAAGATTAGGTGGCTAGAGAAACACAGAGCCCCAGTGTTCTTAGGGCTACAAGAGCGTTTCCAAGGAAGGGTGCTGGCTAGCAAGAGCTTTCAGTGCTGGCACTTTTCATCTCTGAGCAATTGCTCGACCTTTGCAATTTCTCACCTGAGCTCTCTTTAGAGTGCGCGAGAGGATGAGCAGAAGATTAGGTGGCTAGAGAAACACAGAGCCCCAGTGTTCTTAGGGCTACAAGAGCGTTTCCAAGGAAGGGTTCTGGCTAGCAACAGCTTTCAGTGCTGGCACTTTTCATCTCTGAGCAATTGCTCGACTTTTGCAATTTCTCAGCTCGTGTCTACGAGATGGAAAGAGAATGACCGTGACGTTTGGTGGGTAGAGAAGCGCAAAGCCCCAGTGTTGCTGCGCCTGTGAAAGTGCTTCCAAGGAAGGGTGCTGGCTAGCAAGAGCTTTCAGTGCTGGCACTTTTCATCTCTGAGCAATTGCTCGACCTTTGCAATTTCTCACCTGAGCTCTCTTTAGACTGCGCGAGAGGATGAGCAGAAGATTAGGTGGCTAGAGAAGCCCAGAGCCCCAGTGTTCTTAGGCCTACAAAAGCGCTTCCAAGGAAGGGTGCTGGCTAGCAAGAGCTTTCAGTGCTGGCACTTTTCATCTCTGAGCAATTGCTCGACGTTTGCAATTTCTCAGCTCGTGTCTGCGAGATGGAAAGAGAATGACCGTGACGTTTGGTGGGTAGAAAAGCGCAAAGCCCCAGTGTTGCTGCGCCTGTGAAAGCGCTTCCAAGGAAGGGTGCTGGCTAGCAACAGCTTTCAGTGCTGGCACTTTTCATCTCTGAGCAATTGCTCAACGTTTGCAATTTCTCACCTGAGCTCTCTTTAGACTGCGCGAGAGGATGAGCAGAAGATTAGGTGGCGAGAGAAGCCCAGAGCCCCAGTGTTCTTAGCCTACAAAAGCGCATCCAAGGAAGGGTGCTGGCTAGCAACAGCTTTCAGTGCTGGCACTTTTCATCTCTGAGCAATTGCTCGACGTTTGCAATGTCTCAGCTCGTGTCTACGAGACGGAGTGATAGTGACCGTGACCTTTGGTGGGTAGAGAAGCGCAAAGCCCCAGTGTTGCTGCGCCTGTGAAAGCGCTTCCAAGGAAGGGTGCTGGCTAGCAAGAGCTTTCAGTGCTGGCACTTTTCATCTCTGAGCAATTGCTCGACGTTTGCAATCTCTCAGCTCGTGTCTACGAGACGGAGAGATAGTGACCATGACGTTTGGTGGTTAGAGAAGCGCAAAGCCCCAGTGTTGCTGCGCCTGTGAAAGCACTTCCAAGGAAGGGTGCTGGCTAGCAACAGCTTTCAGTGCTGGCACTTTTCATCTCTGAGCAATTGCTCAACGTTTGCAATTTCTCACCTGAGCTCTGTTTAGAGTGCGCGAGAGGATGAGCAAAAGATTAGGTGGCCAGAGAAGCCCAGAGCCCCAGTGTTCTTAGGCCTACAAAAGCGTTTCCAAGGAAGGGTGCCGGCTAGCAACAGCTTTCAGTGCTGGCACTTTTCATCTCTGAGCAATTGCTCGACGTTTGCAATCTCTCAGCTCGCGTCTACGAGACGGAAAGAGAATGACCGTGACGTTTGGTGGGTAGACAAGCGCAAAGCCCCAGTGTTGCTGCGCCTGTGAAAGCGCTTCCAAGGAAGGGTGCTGGCTAGCAACAGTTTTCAGTGCTGGCACTTTTCATCTCTGAGCAATTGCTCAACGTTTGCAATTTCTCACCTGAGCTCTCTTTAGACTGCGCGAGAGGATGAGCAGAAGATTAGGTGGCTGGAGAAGCCCAGAGCCCCAGTGTTCTTAGGCCTACAAGAGCGTTTCCAAGGATGGGTGCTGGCTAGCAACAGCTTTCAGTGCTGGCACTTTTCATCTCTGAGCAATTGCTCGACGTTTGCAATGTCTCAGCTCGTGCCTACGAGACGGAGAGATAGTGACCGTGACGTTTGGTGGGTAGAGAAGCGCAAAGCCCCAGTGTTGCTGCGCCTGTGAAAGCGCTTCCAAGGAAGGGTGCTGGCTAGCAACAGCTTTCAGTGCTGGCACTTTTCATCTCTGAGCAATTGCTCGACCTTTGCAATTTCTCACCTGAGCTCTCTTTAGACTGCGCGAGAGGATGAGCAGAAGATTAGGTGGCTGGAGAAGCCCAGAGCCCCAGTGTTCTAAGGGCTACAAAAGCGCTTCCAAGGAAGGGTGCTGGCTAGCAAGAGCTTTCAGTGCTGGCACTTTTCATCTCTGAGCAATTGCTCGATGTTTGCAATTTCTCAGCTCGTGTCTACGAGACGGAGAGATAGTGACCATGACGTTTGGTGGGTAGAGAAGCGCAAAGCCCCAGTGTTGCTGCGCCTGTGAAAGCGCTTCCAAGGAAGGGTGCTGGCTAGCAAGAGCTTTCAGTGCTGGCACTTTTCATCTCTGAGCAATTGCTTGACGTTTGCAATTTCTCAGCTCGTGTCTACGAGACGGAAAGAGAAGGACCGTGACGTTTGGTGGCTAGAGAAGCGCAAAGCCCCAGTGTTACTGCGCCTGTGAAAGCGCTTCCAAGGAAGGGTGCTGGCTAGCAACAGCTTTCAGTGCTGGCACTTTTCATCTCTGAGCAATTGCTCGACGTTTGCAATCTCTCAGCTCGTGTCTACGAGACGGAGAGATAGTAACCGTGACGTTTGGTGGCTAGAGAAGCGCAAAACCCCAGTGTTGCTGCGCCTGTGAAAGCGCTTCCAAGGAAGGGTGCTGGCTAGCAACAGCTTTCAGTGCTGGCACTTTTCATCTCTGAGCAATTGCTCGACTTTTGCAATCTCTCAGCTCGTGTCTACGAGACGGAGAGATAGTGACCATGACGTTTGGTGGGTAGAGAAGCGCAAAGCCCCAGTGTTGCTGCGCCTGTGAAAGCGCTTCCAAGGAAGGGTGCTGGCTAGCAACAGCTTTCAGTGCTGGCACTTTTCATCTCTGAGCAATTGCTCGACCTTTGCAATTTCTCACCTGAGCTTTCTTTAGACTGCGCGAGAGGATGAGCAGAAGATTAGGTGGCTAGAGAAACACAGAGCCCCAGTGTTCTTAGGCCTACAAGAGCGTTTCCAAGGAAGGGTGCTGGCTAGCAACAGCTTTCAGTGCTGGCACTTCTCATCTCTGAGCAATTGCTCGACGTTTGCAATGTCTCAGCTCGTGTCTACGAGACAGAGAGATAGTGACCATGACGTTTGGTGGGTAGAGAAGCGCAAAGCCCCAGTGTTGCTGCGCCTGTGAAAGCGCTTCCAAGGAAGGGTGCTGGCTGGCAACAGTTTTCAGTGCTGGCACTTTTCATCTCTGAGCAATTGCTCGACCTTTGCAATTTCTCACCTGAGCTTTCTTTAGACTGCGCGAGAGGATGAGCAGAAGATTAGGTGGCTAGAGAAACACAGAGCCCCAGTGTTCTTAGGCCTACAAGAGCGTTTCCAAGGAAGGGTGCTGGCTAGCAACAGCTTTCAGTGCTGGCACTTTTCATCTCTGAGCAATTGCTCGACCTTTGCAATTTCTCACGTGAGCTCTCTTTAGAGTGCGCGAGAGGATGAGCAGAAGATTAGGTGGCTGGAGAAGCCCAGAGCCCTTGTGTTCTAAGGGCTACAAAAGCGCTTCCAAGGAAGGCTGCTGGCTAGCAACAGCTTTCAGTGCTGGCACTTTTCATCTCTGAGCAATTGCTCGATGTTTGCAATTTCTCAGCTCGTGTCTACGAGACGGAGAGATAGTGACCATGACGTTTGTGGGTAGAGAAGCGCAAAGCCCCAGTGTTGCTGCGCCTGTGAAAGCGCTTCCAAGGAAGGGTGCTGGCTAGCAAGAGCTTTCAGTGCTGGCACTTTTCATCTCTGAGCAATTGCTCGACGTTTGCAATCTCTCAGCTTGTGTCTACGAGACGGAGATTTAGTGACCGTGACGTTTGGTGGCTAGAGAAGCGCAAAGCCCCAGTGTTGCTGCGCCTGTGAAAGCGCTTCCAAGGAAGGGTGCTGGCTAGCAACAGCTTTCAGTGCTGGCACTTTTCATCTCTGAGCAATTGCTCGACATTTGCAATTTCTCACCTGAGCTCTCTTTAGATTGCGCGAGAGGATGAGCAGAAGATTAGGTGGCTAGAGAAGCCCAGAGCCCCAGTGTTCTTAGGCCTACAAAAGCGCTTCCAAGGAAGGGTGCTGGCTAGCAACAGCTTTCAGTGCTGGCACTTTTCATCTCTGAGCAATTGCTCGATGTTTGCAATTTCTCAGCTCCTGTATACGAGACGGAGAGATACTGACCGTGACGTTTGGTGGCTAGAGAAGCGCAAAGCCCCAGTGTTGCTGCGCCTGTGAAAGCGCTTCCAAGGAAGGGTGCTGGCTAGCAAGAGCTTTCAGTGCTGGCACTTTTCATCTCTGAGCAATTGCTCGACGTTTGCAATTTCTCACCTGAGCTCTCTTTAGAGTGCGCGAGAGGATGAGCAGAAGATTAGGTGGCTAGAGAAACACAGAGCCCCAGTGTTCTTAGGGCTACAAGAGCGTTTCCAAGGAAGGGTGCTGGCTAGCAAGAGCTTTCAGTGCTGGCACTTTTCATCTCTGAGCAATTGCTCGACCTTTGCAATTTCTCACCTGAGCTCTCTTTAGAGTGCGCGAGAGGATGAGCAGAAGATTAGGTGGCTAGAGAAACACAGAGCCCCAGTGTTCTTAGGGCTACAAAAGCGCTTCCAAGGAAGGGTGCTGGCTAGCAACAGCTTTCAGTGCTGGCACTTTTCATCTCTGAGCAATTGCTCGACTTTTGCAATTTCTCAGCTCGTGTCTACGAGATGGAAAGAGAATGACCGTGACGTTTGGTGGGTAGAGAAGCGCAAAGCCCCAGTGTTGCTGCGCCTGTGAAAGTGCTTCCAAGGAAGGGTGCTGGCTAGCAAGAGCTTTCAGTGCTGGCACTTTTCATCTCTGAGCAATTGCTCGACCTTTGCAATTTCTCACCTGAGCTCTCTTTAGACTGCGCGAGAGGATGAGCAGAAGATTAGGTGGCTAGAGAAGCCCAGAGCCCCAGTGTTCTTAGGCCTACAAAAGCGCTTCCAAGGAAGGGTGCTGGCTAGCAAGAGCTTTCAGTGCTGGCACTTTTCATCTCTGAGCAATTGCTCGACGTTTGCAATTTCTCAGCTCGTGTCTGCGAGATGGAAAGAGAATGACCGTGACGTTTGGTGGGTAGAAAAGCGCAAAGCCCCAGTGTTGCTGCGCCTGTGAAAGCGCTTCCAAGGAAGGGTGCTGGCTAGCAACAGCTTTCAGTGCTGGCACTTTTCATCTCTGAGCAATTGCTCAACGTTTGCAATTTCTCACCTGAGCTCTCTTTAGACTGCGCGAGAGGATGAGCAGAAGATTAGGTGGCGAGAGAAGCCCAGAGCCCCAGTGTTCTTAGCCTACAAAAGCGCATCCAAGGAAGGGTGCTGGCTAGCAACAGCTTTCAGTGCTGGCACTTTTCATCTCTGAGCAATTGCTCGACGTTTGCAATGTCTCAGCTCGTGTCTACGAGACGGAGTGATAGTGACCGTGACCTTTGGTGGGTAGAGAAGCGCAAAGCCCCAGTGTTGCTGCGCCTGTGAAAGCGCTTCCAAGGAAGGGTGCTGGCTAGCAAGAGCTTTCAGTGCTGGCACTTTTCATCTCTGAGCAATTGCTCGACGTTTGCAATCTCTCAGCTCGTGTCTACGAGACGGAGAGATAGTGACCATGACGTTTGGTGGTTAGAGAAGCGCAAAGCCCCAGTGTTGCTGCGCCTGTGAAAGCACTTCCAAGGAAGGGTGCTGGCTAGCAACAGCTTTCAGTGCTGGCACTTTTCATCTCTGAGCAATTGCTCAACGTTTGCAATTTCTCACCTGAGCTCTGTTTAGAGTGCGCGAGAGGATGAGCAAAAGATTAGGTGGCCAGAGAAGCCCAGAGCCCCAGTGTTCTTAGGCCTACAAAAGCGTTTCCAAGGAAGGGTGCCGGCTAGCAACAGCTTTCAGTGCTGGCACTTTTCATCTCTGAGCAATTGCTCGACGTTTGCAATCTCTCAGCTCGCGTCTACGAGACGGAAAGAGAATGACCGTGACGTTTGGTGGGTAGACAAGCGCAAAGCCCCAGTGTTGCTGCGCCTGTGAAAGCGCTTCCAAGGAAGGGTGCTGGCTAGCAACAGTTTTCAGTGCTGGCACTTTTCATCTCTGAGCAATTGCTCAACGTTTGCAATTTCTCACCTGAGCTCTCTTTAGACTGCGCGAGAGGATGAGCAGAAGATTAGGTGGCTGGAGAAGCCCAGAGCCCCAGTGTTCTTAGGCCTACAAGAGCGTTTCCAAGGATGGGTGCTGGCTAGCAACAGCTTTCAGTGCTGGCACTTTTCATCTCTGAGCAATTGCTCGACGTTTGCAATGTCTCAGCTCGTGCCTACGAGACGGAGAGATAGTGACCGTGACGTTTGGTGGGTAGAGAAGCGCAAAGCCCCAGTGTTGCTGCGCCTGTGAAAGCGCTTCCAAGGAAGGGTGCTGGCTAGCAACAGCTTTCAGTGCTGGCACTTTTCATCTCTGAGCAATTGCTCGACCTTTGCAATTTCTCACCTGAGCTCTCTTTAGACTGCGCGAGAGGATGAGCAGAAGATTAGGTGGCTGGAGAAGCCCAGAGCCCCAGTGTTCTAAGGGCTACAAAAGCGCTTCCAAGGAAGGGTGCTGGCTAGCAAGAGCTTTCAGTGCTGGCACTTTTCATCTCTGAGCAATTGCTCGATGTTTGCAATTTCTCAGCTCGTGTCTACGAGACGGAGAGATAGTGACCATGACGTTTGGTGGGTAGAGAAGCGCAAAGCCCCAGTGTTGCTGCGCCTGTGAAAGCGCTTCCAAGGAAGGGTGCTGGCTAGCAAGAGCTTTCAGTGCTGGCACTTTTCATCTCTGAGCAATTGCTCGACGTTTGCAATCTCTCAGCTCGTGTCTACGAGCCAGAGAGATAGTGACCGTGACCTTTGGTGGCTAGAGAAGCGCAAAGCCCCAGTGTTGCTGCGCCTGTGAAAGCGCTTCCAAGGAAGGGTGCTGGCTAGCAACAGCTTTCAGTGCTGGCACTTTTCATCTCTGAGCAATTACTCGACCTTTGCAATTCCTCACCTGAGCTCTCTTTAGAGTGCGCGAGAGGATGAGCAGAAGATTAGGTGGCTAGAGAAGCCCAGAGCCCCAGTGTTCTTAGGCCTACAAAAGCGCTTCCAAGGAAGGGTGCCGGCTAGCAAGAGCTTTCAGTGCTGGCACTTTTCATCTCTGAGCAATTGCTCGATGTTTGCAATTTCTCAGCTCGTGTCTACGAGACGGAGAGATAGTGACCGTGACGTTTGGTGTCTAGAGAAGCGCAAAGCCCCAGTGTTGCTGCGCCTGTGAAAGCACTTCCAAGGAAGGGTGCTGGCTAGCAAGAGCTTTCAGTGCTGGCACTTTTCATCTCTGAGCAATTGCTCGACCTTTGCAATTTCTCACCTGAGCTCTCTTTAGAGTGCGCGAGAGGATGAGCAGAAGATTAGGTGGCTAGAGAAACACAGAGCCCCAGTGTTCTTAGGGCTACAAGAACGTTTCCAAGGAAGGGTGCTGGCTATCAAGAGCTTTCAGTGCTGGCACTTTTCATCTCTGAGCAATTGCTCGACGTTTGCAATTTCTCAGCTCGTGTCTACGAGACGGAGAGATAGTGACCGTGACGTTTGGTGGCTAGAGAAGCGCAAAGCCCCAGTGTTGCTGCGCCTGTGAAAGCACTTCCAAGGAAGGGTGCTGGCTAGCAAGAGCTTTCAGTGCTGGCACTTTTCATCTCTGAGCAATTGCTCGACGTTTGCAAACTCTCAGCTCGTGTCTACGAGACGGAGAGATAGTGACCGTGGCCTTTGGTGGGTAGAGAAGCGCAAAGCCCCAGTGTTGCTGCGCCTGTGAAAGCACTTCCAAGGAAGGGTGCTGGCTAGCAAGAGCTTTCAGTGCTGACACTTTTCATCTCTGAGCAATTGCTCGACCTTTGCAAATTCTCACCTGAGCTCTCTTTAGAGTGCGCGAGAGGATGAGCAGAAGATTAGGTGGCTAGAGAAGCCCAGAGCCCCAGTGTTCTTAGGACTACAAAAGCACTTCCAAGGAAGGGTGCTGGCTAGCAACAGCTTTCAGTGCTGGCACTTTTCATCTCTGAGCAATTGCTCGACTTTTGCAATTTCTCAGCTCGTGTCTACGAGATGGAAATAGAATGACCGTGACGTTTGATGGGTAGAGAAGCGCAAAGCCCCAGTGCTGCTGCGCCTGTGAAAGTGCTTCCAAGGAAGGGTGCTGGCTAGCAACAGCTTTCAGTGCTGGCACTTTTCATCTCTGAGCAATTCCTCGACGTTTGCAATCTCTCAGCTCGTGTCTACGAGACAGAGAGATAGTGACCATGACGTTTGGTGGGTAGAGAAGCGCAAAGCCCCAGTGTTGCTGCGCCTGTGAAAGCGCTTCCAAGGAAGGGTGCTGGCTGGCAACAGTTTTCAGTGCTGGCACTTTTCATCTCTGAGCAATTGCTCGACCTTTGCAATTTCTCACCTGAGCTCTCTTTAGAGTGCGCGAGAGGATGAGCAGAAGATTAGGTGGCTAGAGAAGCCCAGAGCCCCAGTGTCCTTAGGCCTACAAGAGCGTTTCCAAGGAAGGGTGCTGGCTAGCAACAGCTTTCAGTGCTGGCACTTTTCATCTCTGAGCAATTGCTCGACCTTTGCAATTTCTCACCTGAGCTCTCTTTAGAGTGCGCGAGAGGATGAGCAGAAGATTAGGTGGCTAGAGAAACACAGAGCCCCAGTGTTCTAAGGGCTACAAGAGCGTTTCCAAGGAAGGGTGCTGGCTAGCAAGAGCTTTCAGTGCTGGCACTTTTCATCTCTGAGCAATTGCTCGACGTTTGCAATTTCTCACCTGAGCTCTCTTTAGACTGCGCGAGAGGATGAGCAGAAGATTAGGTGGCTAGAGAAGCCCAGAGCCCCAGTGTTCTTAGGCCTACAAGAGCGTTTCCAAGGAAGGGTGCTGGCTAGCAACAGCTTTCAGTGCTGGCACTTCTCATCTCTGAGCAATTGCTCGACGTTTGCAATGTCTCAGCTCGTGTCTACGAGACGGAGAGATAGTAACCGTGACGTTTGGTGCGTAGAGAAGCGCAAAACCCCAGTGTTGCTGCGCCTGTGAAAGCACTTCCAAGGAAGGGTGCTGGCTAGCAACAGCTTTCAGTGCTGGCACTTTTCATCTCTGAGCAATTGCTCGACCTTTGCAATTTCTCACCTGAGCTCTCTTTAGACTGCGCGAGAGGATGAGCAGAAGATTAGGTGGCCAGAGAAGCCCAGAGCCCCAGTGTTCTTAGGCCTACAAAAGCGTTTCCAAGGAAGGGTGCCGGCTAGCAACAGCTTTCAGTGCTGGCACTTTTCATCTCTGAGCAATTGCTCGACCTTTGCAATTTCTCAGCTCGCGTCTACGAGACGGAAAGAGAATGACCGTGACGTTTGGTGGTTAGAGAAGCGCAAAGCCCCAGTGTTGCTGCGCCTGTGAAAGCGCTTCCAAGGAAGGGTGCTGGCTAGCAACAGTTTTCAGTGCTGGCACTTTTCATCTCTGAGCAATTGCTCAACGTTTGCAATTTCTCACCTGAGCTCTCTTTAGAGTGCGCGAGAGGATGAGCAGAAGATTAGGTGGCTAGAGAAGCCCAGAGCCCCAGTGTTCTTAGGCCTACAAGAGCGTTTCCAAGGATGGGTGCTGGCTATCAAGAGCTTTCAGTGCTGGCACTTTTCATCTCTGAGCAATTGCTCGACGTTTGCAATGTCTCAGCTCGTGCCTACGAGACGGAGAGATAGTGACCGTGACGTTTGGTGGGTAGAGAAGCGCAAAGCCCCAGTGTTGCTGCGCCTGTGAAAGCGCTTCCAAGGAAGGCTGCTGGCTAGCAAGAGCTTTCAGTGCTGGCACTTTTCATCTCTGAGCAATTGCTCGACCTTTGCAATTTCTCACCTGAGCTCTCTTTAGAGTGCGCGAGAGGATGAGCAGAAGATTAGGTGGCTGGAGAAGCCCAGAGCCCCAGTGTTCTAAGGGCTACAAAAGCGCTTCCAAGGAAGGGTGCTGGCTAGCAACAGCTTTCAGTGCTGGCACTTTTCATCTCTGAGCAATTGCTCGATGTTTGCAATTTCTCAGCTCGTGTCTACGAGACGGAGAGATAGTGACCATGACGTTTGGTGGCTAGAGAAGCGCAAAGCCCCAGTGTTGCTGCGCCTGTGAAAGCGCTTCCAAGGAAGGGTGCTGGCTAGCAAGAGCTTTCAGTGCTGGCACTTTTCATCTCTGAGCAATTGCTCGACGTTTGCAATCTCTCAGCTCGTGTCTACGAGCCAGAGAGATAGTGACCGTGACCTTTGGTGGCTAGAGAAGCGCAAAGCCCCAGTGTTGCTGCGCCTGTGAAAGCGCTTCCAAGGAAGGGTGCTGGCTAGCAACAGCTTTCAGTGCTGGCACTTTTCATCTCTGAGCAATTACTCGACCTTTGCAATTCCTCACCTGAGCTCTCTTTAGAGTGCGCGAGAGGATGAGCAGAAGATTAGGTGGCTAGAGAAGCCCAGAGCCCCAGTGTTCTTAGGCCTACAAAAGCGCTTCCAAGGAAGGGTGCTGGCTAGCAACAGCTTTCAGTGCTGGCACTTTTCATCTCTGAGCAATTGCTCGATGTTTGCAATTTCTCAGCTCCTGTATACGAGACGGAGAGATAGTGACCGTGACGTTTGGTGTCTAGAGAAGCGCAAAGCCCCAGTGTTGCTGCGCCTGTGAAAGCACTTCCAAGGAAGGGTGCTGGCTAGCAAGAGCTTTCAGTGCTGGCACTTTTCATCTCTGAGCAATTGCTCGACCTTTGCAATTTCTCACCTGAGCTCTCTTTAGAGTGCGCGAGAGGATGAGCAGAAGATTAGGTGGCTAGAGAAACACAGAGCCCCAGTGTTCTTAGGGCTACAAGAACGTTTCCAAGGAAGGGTGCTGGCTATCAAGAGCTTTCAGTGCTGGCACTTTTCATCTCTGAGCAATTGCTCGACGTTTGCAATTTCTCAGCTCGTGTCTACGAGACGGAGAGATAGTGACCGTGACGTTTGGTGGCTAGAGAAGCGCAAAGCCCCAGTGTTGCTGCGCCTGTGAAAGCACTTCCAAGGAAGGGTGCTGGCTAGCAAGAGCTTTCAGTGCTGGCACTTTTCATCTCTGAGCAATTGCTCGACGTTTGCAATCTCTCAGCTCGTGTCTACGAGACGGAGAGATAGTGACCGTGGCCTTTGGTGGGTAGAGAAGCGCAAAGCCCCAGTGTTGCTGCGCCTGTGAAAGCACTTCCAAGGAAGGGTGCTGGCTAGCAAGAGCTTTCAGTGCTGACACTTTTCATCTCTGAGCAATTGCTCGACCTTTGCAAATTCTCACCTGAGCTCTCTTTAGAGTGCGCGAGAGGATGAGCAGAAGATTAGGTGGCTAGAGAAGCCCAGAGCCCCAGTGTTCTTAGGACTACAAAAGCACTTCCAAGGAAGGGTGCTGGCTAGCAACAGCTTTCAGTGCTGGCACTTCTCATCTCTGAGCAATTGCTCGACGTTTGCAATGTCTCAGCTCGTGTCTACGAGATGGAAATAGAATGACCGTGACGTTTGGTGGCTAGAGAAGCGCAAAGCCCCAGTGCTGCTGCGCCTGTGAAAGTGCTTCCAAGGAAGGGTGCTGGCTAGCAACAGCTTTCAGTGCTGGCACTTTTCATCTCTGAGCAATTCCTCGACGTTTGCAATCTCTCAGCTCGTGTCTACGAGACAGAGAGATAGTGACCATGACGTTTGGTGGGTAGAGAAGCGCAAAGCCCCAGTGTTGCTGCGCCTGTGAAAGCGCTTCCAAGGAAGGGTGCTGGCTGGCAACAGTTTTCAGTGCTGGCACTTTTCATCTCTGAGCAATTGCTCGACCTTTGCAATTTCTCACCTGAGCTCTCTTTAGAGTGCGCGAGAGGATGAGCAGAAGATTAGGTGGCTAGAGAAGCCCAGAGCCCCAGTGTCCTTAGGCCTACAAGAGCGTTTCCAAGGAAGGGTGCTGGCTAGCAACAGCTTTCAGTGCTGGCACTTTTCATCTCTGAGCAATTGCTCGACCTTTGCAATTTCTCACCTGAGCTCTCTTTAGAGTGCGCGAGAGGATGAGCAGAAGATTAGGTGGCTAGAGAAACACAGAGCCCCAGTGTTCTAAGGGCTACAAGAGCGTTTCCAAGGAAGGGTGCTGGCTAGCAACAGCTTTCAGTGCTGGCACTTTTCATCTCTGAGCAATTGCTCGACGTTTGCAATTTCTCACCTGAGCTCTCTTTAGACTGCGCGAGAGGATGAGCAGAAGATTAGGTGGCTAGAGAAGCCCAGAGCCCCAGTGTTCTTAGGCCTACAAGAGCGTTTCCAAGGAAGGGTGCTGGCTAGCAACAGCTTTCAGTGCTGGCACTTCTCATCTCTGAGCAATTGCTCGACGTTTGCAATGTCTCAGCTCGTGTCTACGAGACGGAGTGATAGTGACCGTGACGTTTGGTGGTTAGAGAAGCGCAAAGCCCCAGTGTTGCTGCGCCTGTGAAAGCGCTTCCAAGGAAGGGTGCTGGCTAGCAAGAGCTTTCAGTGCTGGCACTTTTCATCTCTGAGCAATTGCTCGACGTTTGCAATTTCTCAGCTCGTGTCTACGAGACGGAGAGATAGTAACCGTGACGTTTGGTGCGTAGAGAAGCGCAAAACCCCAGTGTTGCTGCGCCTGTGAAAGCACTTCCAAGGAAGGGTGCTGGCTAGCAACAGCTTTCAGTGCTGGCACTTTTCATCTCTGAGCAATTGCTCGACCTTTGCAATCTCTCAGCTCGTGTCTACGAGACGGAGTGATAGTGACCATGACGTTTGGTGGTTATAGAAGCGCAAAGCCCCAGTGTTGCTGCGCCTGTGAAAGCACTTCCAAGGAAGGGTGCTGGCTAGCAACAGCTTTCAGTGCTGGCACTTTTCATCTCTGAGCAATTGCTCGACCTTTGCAATTTCTCACCTGAGCTCTCTTTAGACTGCGCGAGAGGATGAGCAGAAGATTAGGTGGCCAGAGAAGCCCAGAGCCCCAGTGTTCTTAGGCCTACAAAAGCGTTTCCAAGGAAGGGTGCCGGCTAGCAACAGCTTTCAGTGCTGGCACTTTTCATCTCTGAGCAATTGCTCGACCTTTGCAATTTCTCAGCTCGCGTCTACGAGACGGAAAGAGAATGACCGTGACGTTTGGTGGGTAGACACGCGCAAAGCCCCAGTGTTGCTGCGCCTGTGAAAGCGCTTCCAAGGAAGGGTGCTGGCTAGCAACAGTTTTCAGTGCTGGCACTTTTCATCTCTGAGCAATTGCTCAACGTTTGCAATTTCTCACCTGAGCTCTCTTTAGAGTGCGCGAGAGGATGAGCAGAAGATTAGGTGGCTAGAGAAGCCCAGAGCCCCAGTGTTCTTAGGCCTACAAGAGCGTTTCCAAGGATGGGTGCTGGCTAGCAAGAGCTTTCAGTGCTGGCACTTTTCATCTCTGAGCAATTGCTCGACGTTTGCAATGTCTCAGCTCGTGCCTACGAGACGGAGAGATAGTGACCGTGACGTTTGGTGGGTAGAGAAGCGCAAAGCCCCAGTGTTGCTGCGCCTGTGAAAGCGCTTCCAAGGAAGGGTGCTGGCTAGCAAGAGCTTTCAGTGCTGGCACTTTTCATCTCTGAGCAATTGCTCGACCTTTGCAATTTCTCACCTGAGCTCTCTTTAGAGTGCGCGAGAGGATGAGCAGAAGATTAGGTGGCTGGAGAAGCCCAGAGCCCCAGTGTTCTAAGGGCTACAAAAGCGCTTCCAAGGAAGGGTGCTGGCTAGCAACAGCTTTCAGTGCTGGCACTTTTCATCTCTGAGCAATTGCTCGATGTTTGCAATTTCTCAGCTCGTGTCTACGAGACGGAGAGATAGTGACCATGACGTTTGGTGGGTAGAGAAGCGCAAAGCCCCAGTGTTGCTGCGCCTGTGAAAGCGCTTCCAAGGAAGGGTGCTGGCTAGCAAGAGCTTTCAGTGCTGGCACTTTTCATCTCTGAGCAATTGCTCGACGTTTGCAATCTCTCAGCTCGTGTCTACGAGACGGAGAGATAGTGACCGTGACCTTTGGTGTCTAGAGAAGCGCAAAGCCCCAGTGTTGCTGCGCCTGTGAAAGCGCTTCCAAGGAAGGGTGCTGGCTAGCAACAGCTTTCAGTGCTGGCACTTTTCATCTCTGAGCAATTGCTCGACCTTTGCAATTCCTCACCTGAGCTCTCTTTAGAGTGCGCGAGAGGATGAGCAGAAGATTAGGTGGCTAGAGAAGCCCAGAGCCCCAGTGTTCTTAGGCCTACAAAAGCGCTTCCAAGGAAGGGTGCTGGCTAGCAACAGCTTTCAGTGCTGGCACTTTTCATCTCTGAGCAATTGCTCGATGTTTGCAATTTCTCAGCTCCTGTATACGAGACGGAGAGATAGTAACCGTGACGTCTGGTGTCTAGAGAAGCGCAAAGCCCCAGTGTTGCTGCGCCTGTGAAAGCACTTCCAAGGAAGGGTGCTGGCTAGCAACAGTTTTCAGTGCTGGCACTTTTCATCTCTGAGCAATTGCTCGACCTTTGCAATTTCTCACCTGAGCTCTCTTTAGAGTGCGCGAGAGGATGAGCAGAAGATGAGGTGGCTAGAGAAACACAGAGCCCCTGTGTTCTTAGGGCTACAAGAACGTTTCCAAGGAAGGGTGCTGGCTATCAAGAGCTTTCAGTGCTGGCACTTTTCATCTCTGAGCAATTGCTCGACGTTTGCAATTTCTCAGCTCGTGTCTACGAGACGTAGAGATACTGACCGTGACCTTTGGTGGCTAGAGAAGCGCAAAGCCCCAGTGTTGCTGCGCCTGTGAAAGCACTTCCAAGGAAGGGTGCTGGCTAGCAACAGTTTTCAGTGCTGGCACTTTTCATCTCTGAGCAATTGCTCGACGTTTGCAATCTCTCAGCTCGTGTCTACGAGACAGAGAGATAGTGACCGTGGCCTTTGGTGGGTAGAGAAGCGCAAAGCCCCAGTGTTGCTGTGCCTGTGAAAGCGCTTCCAAGGAAGGGTGCTGGCTAGCAACAGCTTTCAGTGCTGGCACTTTTCATCTCTGAGCAATTGCTCGACTTTCTCAATTTCTCACCTGACCTCTCTTTAGAGTGCGCGAGAGGATGAGCAGAAGATTAGGTGGCTAGAGAAGCCCAGAGCCCCAGTGTTCTTAGGCCTACAAAAGCACTTCCAAGGAAGGGTGCTGGCTAGCAACAGCTTTCAGTGCTGGCACTTTTCATCTCTGAGCAATTGCTCGACGTTTGCAATCTCTCAGCTCGTGTCTACGAGATGGAAAGAGAATGACCGTGACGTTTGGTGGGTAGAGAAGCGCAAAGCTCCAGTGTTGCTGCGCCTGTGAAAGTGCTTCCAAGGAAGGGTGCTGGCTAGCAAGAGCTTTCAGTGCTGGCACTTTTCATCTCTGAGCAATTGCTCGACCTTTGCAATTTCTCACCTGAGCTCTCTTTAGACTGCGCGAGAGGATGAGCAGAAGATTAGGTGGCTAGAGAAACACAGAGCCCCAGTGTTCTAAGGGCTACAAAAGCGCTTCCAAGGAAGGGTGCTGGCTAGCAAGAGCTTTCAGTGCTGGCACTTTTCATCTCTGAGCAATTGCTCGACGTTTGCAATTTCTCAGCTCGTGTCTACGAGATTGAAAGAGAATGACCGTGACGTTTGGTGGCTAGAGAAGCGCAAAGCCCCAGTGTTGCTGCGCCTGTGAAAGCGCTTCCAAGGAAGGGTGCTGGCTAGCAACAGCTTTCAGTGCTGGCACTTTTCATCTCTGAGCAATTGCTCGACCTTTGCAATTTCTCACCTGAGCTCTCTTTAGAGTGCGCGAGAGGATGAGCAGAAGATTAGGTGGCTAGAGAAGCCCAGAGCCCCAGTGTTCTTAGGCCTACAAGAGCGTTTCCAAGGAAGGGTGCTGGCTAGCAAGAGCTTTCAGTGCTGGCACTTTTCATCTCTGAGCAATTGCTCGACGTTTGCAATGTCTCAGCTCGTGTCTACGAGACGGAGTGATAGTGACCGTGACCTTTGGTGGTTAGAGAAGCGCAAAGCCCCAGTGTTGCTGCGCCTGTGAAAGCGCTTCCAAGGAAGGGTGCTGGCTAGCAACAGCTTTCAGTGCTGGCACTTTTCATCTCTGAGCAATTGCTCGACGTTTGCAATTTCTCAGCTCGTGTCTACGAGACGGAGAGATAGTAACCGTGACCTTTGGTGTGTAGAGAAGCGCAAAACCCCAGTGTTGCTGCGCCTGTGAAAGCGCTTCCAAGGAATGGTGCTGGCTAGCAACAGCTTTCAGTGCTGGCACTTTTCATCTCTGAGCAATTGCTCGACCTTTGCAATCTCTCAGCTCGTGTCTACGAGACAGAGAGATAGTGACCGTGGCCTTTGGTGGGTAGAGAAGCGCAAAGCCCCAGTGTTGCTGTGCCTGTGAAAGCGCTTCCAAGGAAGGGTGATGGCTAGCAACAGTTTTCAGTGCTGGCACTTTTCATCTCTGAGCAATTGCTCAACGTTTGCAATTTCTCACCTGAGCTTTCTTTAGAGTGCGCGAGAGGATGAGCAGAAGATTAAGTGGCTAGAGAAGCCCAGAGCCCCAGTGTTCTTAGGCCTACAAGAGCGTTTCCAAGGAAGGGTGCTGGCTAGCAAGAGCTTTCAGTGCTGGCACTTTTCATCTCTGAGCAATTGCTCGACCTTTGCAATGTCTCAGCTCGTGTCTACGAGACAGAGAGATAGTGACCATCACGTTTGGTGGGTAGAGAAGCGCAAAGCCCCAGTGTTGCTGCGCCTGTGAAAGCGCTTCCAAGGAAGGGTGCTGGCTAGCAAGAGCTTTCAGTGCTGGCACTTTTCATCTCTGAGCAATTGCTCGACCTTTGCAATTTCTCACCTGAGCTCTCTTTAGAGTGCGCGAGAGGATGAGCAGAAGATTAGGTGGCTAGAGAAACACAGAGCCCCAGTGTTCTTAGGCCTACAAAAGCACTTCCAAGGAAGGGTGCTGGCTAGCAACAGCTTTCAGTGCTGGCACTTTTCATCTCTGAGCAATTGCTCGACCTTTGCAATTTCGCACCTGAGCTCTCTTTAGACTGCGCGAGAGGATGAGCAGAAGATTAGGTGGCTAGAGAAGCCCAGAGCCCCAGTGTTCTTAGGCCTACAAGAGCATTTCCAAGGAAGGGTGCTGGCTAGCAACAGCTTTCAGTGCTGGCACTTCTCATCTCTGAGCAATTGCTCGACGTTTGCAATGTCTCAGCTCGTGTCTACGAGACGCAGTGATAGTGACCGTGACGTTTGGTGGGTAGAGAGGCGCAAAGCCCCAGTGTTGCTGCGCCTGTGAAAGCGCTTCCAAGGAAGGGTGCTGGCTAGCAACAGCTTTCAGTGCTGGCACTTTTCATCTCTGAGCAATTGCTCGACGTTTGCAATCTCTCAGCTCGTGTCTACGAGACGGAGAGATAGTAACCGTGACGTTTGGTGGCTAGAGAAGCGCAAAACCCCAGTGTTGCTGCGCCTGTGAAAGCGCTTCCAAGGAAGGGTGCTGGCTAGCAACAGCTTTCAGTGCTGGCACTTTTCATCTCTGAGCAATTGCTCGACATTTGCAATCTCTCAGCTCGTGTCTACGAGACGGAGAGATAGTGACCATGACGTTTGGTGGGTAGAGAAGCGCAAAGCCCCAGTGTTGCTGCGCCTGTGAAAGCGCTTCCAAGGAAGGGTGCTGGCTAGCAACAGCTTTCAGTGCTGGCACTTTTCATCTCTGAGCAATTGCTCGACCTTTGCAATTTCTCACCTGAGCTTTCTTTAGACTGCGCGAGAGGATGAGCAGAAGATTAGGTGGCTAGAGAAGCCAGAGCCCCAGTGTTCTTAGGCCTACAAGAGCGTTTCCAAGGAAGGGTGCTGGCTAGCAACAGCTTTCAGTGCTGGCACTTTTCATCTCTGAGCAATTGCTCGACGTTTGCAATGTCTCAGCTCGTGTCTACGAGACAGAGAGATAGTGACCATGACGTTTGGTGGGTAGAGAAGCGCAAAGCCCCAGTGTTGCTGCGCCTGTGAAAGCGCTTCCAAGGAAGGGTGCTGGCTGGCAACAGTTTTCAGTGCTGGCACTTTTCATCTCTGAGCAATTGCTCGACCTTTGCAATTTCTCACCTGAGCTTTCTTTAGACTGCGCGAGAGGATGAGCAGAAGATTAGGTGGCTAGAGAAACACAGAGCCCCAGTGTTCTTAGGCCTACAAGAGCGTTTCCAAGGAAGGGTGCTGGCTAGCAACAGCTTTCAGTGCTGGCACTTTTCATCTCTGAGCAATTGCTCGACCTTTGCAATTTCTCACCTGAGCTCTCTTTAGAGTGCGCGAGAGGATGAGCAGAAGATTAGGTGGCTGGAGAAGCCCAGAGCCCTTGTGTTCTAAGGGCTACAAAAGCGCTTCCAAGGAAGGCTGCTGGCTAGCAACAGCTTTCAGTGCTGGCACTTTTCATCTCTGAGCAATTGCTCGATGTTTGCAATTTCTCAGCTCGTGTCTACGAGACGGAGAGATAGTGACCATGACGTTTGTGGGTAGAGAAGCGCAAAGCCCCAGTGTTGCTGCGCCTGTGAAAGCGCTTCCAAGGAAGGGTCCTGGCTAGCAACAGCTTTCAGTGCTGGCACTTTTCATCTCTGAGCAATTGCTCGACGTTTGCAATCTCTCAGCTTGTGTCTACGAGACGGAGAGTTAGTGACCGTGACGTTTGGTGGCTAGAGAAGCGCAAAGCCCCAGTGTTGCTGCGCCTGTGAAAGCGCTTCCAGGGAAGGGTGCTGGCTAGCAACAGCTTTCAGTGCTGGCACTTTTCATCTCTGAGCAATTGCTCGACATTTGCAATTTCTCACCTGAGCTCTCTTTAGATTGCGCGAGAGGATGAGCAGAAGATTAGGTGGCTAGAGAAGCCCAGAGCCCCAGTGTTCTTAGGCCTACAAAAGCGCTTCCAAGGAAGGCTGCTGGCTAGCAACAGCTTTCAGTGCTGGCACTTTTCATCTCTGAGCAATTGCTCGACCTTTGCAATTTCTCAGCTCCTGTATACGAGACGGAGAGATACTGACCGTGACGTTTGGTGGGTAGAGAAGCGCAAAGCCCCAGTGTTGCTGCGCCTGTGAAAGCGCTTCCAGGGAAGGGTGCTGGCTAGCAACAGCTTTCAGTGCTGGCACTTTTCATCTCTGAGCAATTGCTCGACCTTTGCAATTTCTCACCTGAGCTCTCTTTAGAGTGCGCGAGAGGATGAGCAGAAGATTAGGTGGCTGGAGAAACACAGAGCCCCAGTGTTCTTAGGGCTACAAGAGCGTTTCCAAGGAAGGGTTCTGGCTAGCAACAGCTTTCAGTGCTGGCACTTTTCATCTCTGAGCAATTGCTCGACTTTTGCAATTTCTCAGCTCGTGTCTACGAGATGGAAAGAGAATGACCGTGACGTTTGGTGGGTAGAGAAGCGCAAAGCCCCAGTGTTGCTGCGCCTGTGAAAGTGCTTCCAAGGAAGGGTGCTGGCTAGCAAGAGCTTTCAGTGCTGGCACTTTTCATCTCTGAGCAATTGCTCGACGTTTGCAATTTCTCACCTGAGCTCTCTTTAGAGTGCGCGAGAGGATGAGCAGAAGATTAGGTGGCTAGAGAAACACAGAGCCCCAGTGTTCTAAGGGCTACAAAAGCGCTTCCAAGGAAGGGTCCTGGCTAGCAAGAGCTTTCAGTGCTGGCACTTTTCATCTCTGAGCAATTGCTCGACGTTTGCAATTTCTCAGCTCGTGTCTGCGAGATGGAAAGAGAATGACCGTGACGTTTGGTGGGTAGAAAAGCGCAAAGCCCCAGTGTTGCTGCGCCTGTGAAAGCGCTTCCAAGGAAGGGTGCTGGCTAGCAACAGCTTTCAGTGCTGGCACTTTTCATCTCTGAGCAATTGCTCGACGTTTGCAATTTCTCACCTGAGCTCTCTTTAGACTGCGCGAGAGGATGAGCAGAAGATTAGGTGGCTAGAGAAGCCCAGAGCCCCAGTGTTCTTAGCCTACAAAAGCGCATCCAAGGAAGGGTGCTGGCTAGCAACAGCTTTCAGTGCTGGCACTTCTCATCTCTGAGCAATTGCTCGACGTTTGCAATGTCTCAGCTCGTGTCTACGAGACGGAGTGATAGTGACCGTGACCTTTGGTGGGTAGAGAAGCGCAAAGCCCCAGTGTTGCTGCGCCTGTGAAAGCGCTTCCAAGGAAGGGTGCTGGCTAGCAACAGCTTTCAGTGCTGGCACTTTTCATCTCTGAGCAATTGCTCGACCTTTGCAATCTCTCAGCTCGTGTCTACGAGACGGAGAGATAGTGACCATGACGTTTGGTGGTTAGAGAAGCGCAAAGCCCCAGTGTTGCTGCGCCTGTGAAAGCACTTCCAAGGAAGGGTGCTGGCTAGCAACAGCTTTCAGTGCTGGCACTTTTCATCTCTGAGCAATTGCTCAACGTTTGCAATTTCTCACCTGAGCTCTGTTTAGAGTGCGCGAGAGGATGAGCAAAAGATTAGGTGGCCAGAGAAGCCCAGAGCCCCAGTGTTCTTAGGCCTACAAAAGCGTTTCCAAGGAAGGGTGCCGGCTAGCAACAGCTTTCAGTGCTGGCACTTTTCATCTCTGAGCAATTGCTCGACGTTTGCAATCTCTCAGCTCGCGTCTACGAGACGGAAAGAGAATGACCGTGACGTTTGGTGGGTAGAGAAGCGCAAAGCCCCAGTGTTGCTGCGCCTGTGAAAGCGCTTCCAAGGAAGGGTGCTGGCTAGCAACAGTTTTCAGTGCTGGCACTTTTCATCTCTGAGCAATTGCTCAACGTTTGCAATTTCTCACCTGAGCTCTCTTTAGACTGCGCGAGAGGATGAGCAGAAGATTAGGTGGCTGGAGAAGCCCAGAGCCCCAGTGTTCTTAGGCCTACAAGAGCGTTTCCAAGGATGGGTGCTGGCTAGCAACAGCTTTCAGTGCTGGCACTTTTCATCTCTGAGCAATTGCTCGACGTTTGCAATGTCTCAGCTCGTGCCTACGAGACGGAGAGATAGTGACCGTGACGTTTGGTGGGTAGAGAAGCGCAAAGCCCCAGTGTTGCTGCGCCTGTGAAAGCGCTTCCAAGGAAGGGTGCTGGCTAGCAAGAGCTTTCAGTGCTGGCACTTTTCATCTCTGAGCAATTGCTCGACCTTTGCAATTTCTCACCTGAGCTCTCTTTAGACTGCGCGAGAGGATGAGCAGAAGATTAGGTGGCTGGAGAAGCCCAGAGCCCCAGTGTTCTAAGGGCTACAAAAGCGCTTCCAAGGAAGGGTGCTGGCTAGCAACAGCTTTCAGTGCTGGCACTTTTCATCTCTGAGCAATTGCTCGATGTTTGCAATTTCTCAGCTCGTGTCTACGAGACGGAGAGATAGTGACCATGACGTTTGGTGGGTAGAGAAGCGCAAAGCCCCAGTGTTGCTGCGCCTGTGAAAGCGCTTCCAAGGAAGGGTGCTGGCTAGCAAGAGCTTTCAGTGCTGGCACTTTTCATCTCTGAGCAATTGCTCGACGTTTGCAATCTCTCAGCTCGTGTCTACGAGACGGAGAGATAGTGACCGTGACCTTTGGTGGCTAGAGAAGCGCAAAGCCCCAGTGTTGCTGCGCCTGTGAAAGCGCTTCCAAGGAAGGGTGCTGGCTAGCAACAGCTTTCAGTGCTGGCACTTTTCATCTCTGAGCAATTACTCGACCTTTGCAATTCCTCACCTGAGCTCTCTTTAGAGTGCGCGAGAGGATGAGCAGAAGATTAGGTGGCTAGAGAAGCCCAGAGCCCCAGTGTTCTTAGGCCTACAAAAGCGCTTCCAAGGAAGGGTGCTGGCTAGCAACAGTTTTCAGTGCTGGCACTTTTCATCTCTGAGCAATTGCTCAATGTTTGCAATTTCTCAGCTCCTGTATACGAGACGGAGAGATAGTGACCGTGACGTTTGGTGTCTAGAGAAGCGCAAAGCCCCAGTGTTGCTGCGCCTGTGAAAGCACTTCCAAGGAAGGGTGCTGGCTAGCAAGAGCTTTCAGTGCTGGCACTTTTCATCTCTGAGCAATTGCTCGACCTTTGCAATTTCTCACCTGAGCTCTCTTTAGAGTGCGCGAGAGGATGAGCAGAAGATTAGGTGGCTAGAGAAACACAGAGCCCCAGTGTTCTTAGGGCTACAAGAACGTTTCCAAGGAAGGGTGCTGGCTATCAAGAGCTTTCAGTGCTGGCACTTTTCATCTCTGAGCAATTGCTCGACGTTTGCAATTTCTCAGCTCGTGTCTACGAGACGGAGAGATACTGACCGTGACGTTTGGTGGCTAGAGAAGCGCAAAGCCCCAGTGTTGCTGCGCCTGTGAAAGCACTTCCAAGGAAGGGTGCTGGCTAGCAACAGTTTTCAGTGCTGGCACTTTTCATCTCTGAGCAATTGCTCGACGTTTGCAATCTCTCAGCTCGTGTCTACGAGACAGAGAGATAGTGACCGTGGCCTTTGGTGGGTAGAGAAGCGCAAAGCCCCAGTGTTGCTGTGCCTGTGAAAGCGCTTCCAAGGAAGGGTGCTGGCTAGCAAGAGCTTTCAGTGCTGACACTTTTCATCTCTGAGCAATTGCTCGACGTTTGCAATCTCTCAGCTCGTGTCTACGAGATGGAAAGAGAATGACCGTGACGTTTGGTGGCTAGAGAAGCGCAAAGCCCCAGTGTTGCTGCGCCTGTGAAAGTGCTTCCAAGGAAGGGTGCTGGCTAGCAAGAGCTTTCAGTGCTGGCACTTTTCATCTCTGAGCAATTGCTCGACGTTTGCAATTTCTCACCTGAGCTCTCTTTAGAGTGCGCGAGAGGATGAGCAGAAGATTAGGTGGCTAGAGAAACACAGACCCCAGTGTTCTAAGGGCTACAAAAGCGCTTCCAAGGAAGGGTGCTGGATAGCAAGAGCTTTCAGTGCTGGCACTTTTCATCTCTGAGCAATTGCTCGACGTTTGCAATTTCTCAGCTCGTGTCTACGAGATTGAAAGAGAATGACCGTGACGTTTGGTGGCTAGAGAAGCGCAAAGCCCCAGTGTTGCTGCGCCTGTGAAAGCGCTTCCAAGGAAGGGTGCTGGCTAGCAAGAGCTTTCAGTGCTGGCACTTTTCATCTCTGAGCAATTGCTCGATGTTTGCAATTTCTCACCTGACTTCTCTTTAGAGTGCGCGAGAGGATGAGCAGAAGATTAGGTGGCTAGAGAAGCCCAGAGCCCCAGTGTTCTTAGGCCTACAAGAGCGTTTCCAAGGAAGGGTGCTGGCTAGCAAGAGCTTTCAGTGCTGGCACTTTTCATCTCTGAGCAATTGCTCGACGTTTGCAATGTCTCAGCTCGTGTCTACGAGACGCAGTGATAGTGACCGTGACCTTTGGTGGGTAGAGAAGCGCAAAACCCCAGTGTTGCTGCGCCTGTGAAAGCGCTTCCAAGGAAGGGTGCTGGCTAGCAACAGCTTTCAGTGCTGGCACTTTTCATCTCTGAGCAATTGCTCGACCTTTGCAATCTCTCAGCTCGTGTCTACGAGACGGAGAGATAGTGACCATGACGTTTGGTGGGTAGAGAAGCGCAAAGCCCCAGTGTTGCTGCGCCTGTGAAAGCGCTTCCAAGGAAGGGTGCTGGCTAGCAACAGTTTTCAGTGCTGGCACTTTTCATCTCTGAGCAATTGCTCAACGTTTGCAATTTCTCACCTGAGCTTTCTTTAGAGTGCGCGAGAGGATGAGCAGAAGATTAGGTGGCTAGAGAAGCCCAGAGCCCCAGTGTTCTTAGGCCTACAAGAGCGTTTCCAAGGAAGGGTGCTGGCTAGCAACAGCTTTCAGTGCTGGCACTTTTCATCTCTGAGCAATTGCTCGACGTTTGCAATTTCTCAGCTCGTGTCTACGAGACAGAGAGATAGTGACCATCACGTTTGGTGGGTAGAGAAGCGCAAAGCCCCAGTGTTGCTGCGCCTGTGAAAGCGCTTCCAAGGAAGGGTGCTGGCTAGCAAGAGCTTTCAGTGCTGGCACTTTTCATCTCTGAGCAATTGCTCGACCTTTGCAATTTCTCACCTGAGCTCTCTTTAGAGTGCGCGAGAGGATGAGCAGAAGATTAGGTGGCTAGAGAAGCCCAGAGCCCCAGTGTTCTTAGGCCTACAAAAGCACTTCCAAGGAAGGGTGCTGGCTAGCAACAGCTTTCAGTGCTGGCACTTTTCATCTCTGAGCAATTGCTCGACGTTTGCAATTTCGCACCTGAGCTCTCTTTAGAGTGCGCGAGAGGATGAGCAGAAGATTAGGTGGCTAGAGAAGCCCAGAGCCCCACTGTTCTTAGGCCTACAAGAGCATTTCCAAGGAAGGGTGCTGGCTAGCAACAGCTTTCAGTGCTGGCACTTCTCATCTCTGAGCAATTGCTCGACGTTTGCAATGTCTCAGCTCGTGTCTACGAGACGCAGTGATAGTGACCGTGACGTTTGGTGGTTAGAGAAGCGCAAAGCCCCATTGTTGCTGCGCCTGTGAAAGCGCTTCCAAGGAAGGGTGCTGGCTAGCAACAGCTTTCAGTGCTGGCACTTTTCATCTCTGAGCAATTGCTCGACCTTTGCAATCTCTCAGCTCGTGTCTACGAGACGGAGAGATAGTAACCATGACGTTTGGTGGCTAGAGAAGCGCAAAACCCCAGTGTTGCTGCGCCTGTGAAAGCGCTTCCAAGGAAGGGTGCTGGCTAGCAACAGTTTTCAGTGCTGGCACTTTTCATCTCTGAGCAATTGCTCGATGTTTGCAATCTCTCAGCTCGTGTCTACGAGACGGAGAGATAGTGACCATGACGTTTGGTGGCTAGAGAAGCGCAAAGCCCCAGTGTTGCTGCGCCTGTGAAAGCGCTTCCAAGGAAGGGTGCTGGCTAGCAACAGTTTTCAGTGCTGGTACTTTTCATCTCTGAGCAATTGCTCAACGTTTGCAATTTCTCACCTGAGCTTTCTTTAGAGTGCGCGAGAGGATGAGCAGAAGATTAGGTGGCTAGAGAAGCCCAGAGCCCCAGTGTTCTTAGGCCTACAAAAGCGTTTCCAAGGAAGGGTGCTGGCTAGCAAGAGCTTTCAGTGCTGGCACTTCTCATCTCTGAGCAATTGCTCGACGTTTGCAATGTCTCAGCTCGTGTCTACGAGACAGAGAGATAGTGACCATGACGTTTGGTGGGTAGAGAAGCGCAAAGCCCCAGTGTTGCTGCGCCTGTGAAAGCGCTTCCAAGGAAGGCTGCTGGCTGGCAACAGTTTTCAGTGCTGGCACTTTTCATCTCTGAGCAATTGCTCGACCTTTGCAATTTCGCACCTGAGCTCTCTTTAGAGTGCGCGAGAGGATGAGCAGAAGATTAGGTGGCTAGAGAAGCCCAGAGCCCCAGTGTTCTTAGGCCTACAAGAGCATTTCCAAGGAAGGGTGCTGGCTAGCAACAGCTTTCAGTGCTGGCACTTCTCATCTCTGAGCAATTGCTCGACGTTTGCAATCTCTCAGCTCGTGTCTACGAGACGCAGTGATAGTGACCGTGACGTTTGGTGGGTAGAGAAGCGCAAAGCCCCAGTGTTGCTGCGCCTGTGAAAGCGCTTCCAAGGAAGGGTGCTGGCTAGCAACAGCTTTCAGTGCTGGCACTTTTCATCTCTGAGCAATTGCTCGACCTTTGCAATCTCTCAGCTCGTGTCTACGAGACGGAGAGATAGTAACCGTGACGTTTGGTGGCTAGAGAAGCGCAAAACCCCAGTGTTGCTGCGCCTGTGAAAGCGCTTCCAAGGAAGGGTGCTGGCTAGCAACAGTTTTCAGTGCTGGCACTTTTCATCTCTGAGCAATTGCTCGACGTTTGCAATCTCTCAGCTCGTGTCTACGAGACAGAGAGATAGTGACCATGACGTTTGGTGGGTAGAGAAGCGCAAAGCCCCAGTGTTGCTGCGCCTGTGAAAGCGCTTCCAAGGAAGGGTGCTGGCTAGCAACAGTTTTCAGTGCTGGTACTTTTCATCTCTGAGCAATTGCTCAACGTTTGCAATTTCTCACCTGAGCTTTCTTTAGAGTGCGCGAGAGGATGAGCAGGAGATTAGGTGGCTAGAGAAGCCCAGAGCCCCAGTGTTCTTAGGCCTACAAAAGCGTTTCCAAGGAAGGGTGCTGGCTAGCAAGAGCTTTCAGTGCTGGCACTTCTCATCTCTGAGCAATTGCTCGACGTTTGCAATGTCTCAGCTCGTGTCTACGAGACAGAGAGATAGTGACCATGACGTTTGGTGGCTAGAGAAGCGCAAAGCCCCAGTGTTGCTGCGCCTGTGAAAGCGCTTCCAAGGAAGGCTGCTGGCTGGCAACAGTTTTCAGTGCTGGCACTTTTCATCTCTGAGCAATTGCTCGACCTTTGCAATTTCTCACCTGAGCTTTCTTTAGAGTGCGCGAGAGGATGAGCAGAAGATTAGGTGGCTAGAGAAACACAGAGCCCCAGTGTTCTTAGGGCTACAAAAGCGCTTCCAAGGAAGGGTGCTGGCTAGCAACAGCTTTCAGTGCTGGCACTTTTCATCTCTGAGCAATTGCTCGATGTTTGCAATTTCTCAGCTCGTGTCTACGAGACGGAGAGATAGTGACCATGACGTTTGGTGGGTAGAGAAGCGCAAAGCCCCAGTGTTGCTGCGCCTGTGAAAGCGCTTCCAAGGAAGGGTGCTGGCTAGCAACAGCTTTCAGTGCTGGCACTTTTCATCTCTGAGCAATTGCTCGACGTTTGCAATCTCTCAGCTTGTGTCTACGAGACGGAGAGATAGTGACCGTGACGTTTGGTGGCTAGAGAAGCGCAAAGCCCCAGTGTTGCTGCGCCTGTGAAAGCGCTTCCAAGGAAGGGTGCTGGCTAGCAACAGCTTTCAGTGCTGGCACTTTTCATCTCTGAGCAATTGCTCGACATTTGCAATTTCTCACCTGAGCTCTCTTTAGAGTGCGCGAGAGGATGAGCAGAAGATTAGGTGGCTAGAGAAGCCCAGAGCCCCACTGTTCTTAGGCCTACAAAAGCGCTTCCAAGGAAGGCTGCTGGCTAGCAACAGCTTTCAGTGCTGGCACTTTTCATCTCTGAGCAATTGCTCGATGTTTGCAATTTCTCAGCTCCTGTATACGAGACGGAGAGATAGTGACCGTGACGTTTGGTGGCTACAGAAGCGCAAAGCCCCAGTGTTGCTGCGCCTGTGAAAGCGCTTCCAAGGAAGGGTGCTGGCTAGCAAGAGCTTTCAGTGCTGGCACTTTTCATCTCTGAGCAATTGCTCAACGTTTGCAATTTCTCACCTGAGCTCTCTTTAGAGTGCGCGAGAGGATGAGCAGAAGATTAGGTGGCTAGAGAAACACAGAGCCCCAGTGTTCTTAGGGCTACAAGAGCGTTTCCAAGGAAGGGTGCTGGCTAGCAACAGCTTTCAGTGCTGGCACTTTTCATCTCTGAGCAATTGCTCGACCTTTGCAATTTCTCACCTGACCTCTCTTTAGACTGCGCGAGAGGATGAGCAGAAGATTAGGTGGCTAGAGAAACACAGAGCCCCAGTGTTCTTAGGGCTACAAGAGCGTTTCCAAGGAAGGGTGCTGGCTAGCAAGAGCTTTCAGTGCTGGCACTTTTCATCTCTAAGCAATTGCTCGACTTTTGCAATTTCTCAGCTAGTGTCTACGAGAAGGAAAGAGAATGACCGTGAAGTTTGGTGGGTAGAGAAGCGCAAAGCCCCAGTGTTGCTGCGCCTGTGAAAGCGCTTCCAAGGAAGGGTGCTGGCTAGCAAGAGCTTTCAGTGCTGGCACTTTTCATCTCTGAGCAATTGCTCGACGTTTGCAATTTCTCAACTGAGCTCTCTTTAGACTGCGCGAGAGGATGAGCAGAAGATTAGGTGGCTAGAGAAACACAGAGCCCCAGTGTTCTAAGGGCTACAAAAGCGCTTCCAAGGAAGGGTGCTGGCTAGCAAGAGCTTTCAGTGCTGGCACTTTTCATCTCTGAGCAATTGCTCGACGTTTGCAATTTCTCAGCTCGTGTCTACGAGATGGAAAGAGAATGACCGTGACGTTTGGTGGGTAGAAAAGCACAAAGCCCCAGTGTTGCTGCGCCTGTGAAAGCGCTTCCAAGGAAGGGTGCTGGCTAGCAAGAGCTTTCAGTGCTGGCACTTTTCATCTCTGAGCAATTGCTCGACCTTTGCAATTTCTCACCTGAGCTCTCTTTAGAGTGCGTGAGAGGATGAGCAGAAGATTAGGTGGCTAGAGAAGCCCAGAGACCCAGTGTTCTTAGGCCTACAAGAGCATTTCCAAGGAAGGGTGCTGGCTAGCAACAGCTTTCAGTGCTGGCACTTTTCATCTCTGAGCAATTGCTCGACCTTTGCAATCTCTCAGCTCGTGTCTACGAGACGGAGAGATAGTAACCGTGACGTTTGGTGGGTAGAGAAGCGCAAAACCCCACTGTTGCTGCGCCTGTGAAAGCGCTTCCAAGGAAGGGTGCTGGCTAGCAACAGTTTTCAGTGCTGGCACTTTTCATCTCTGAGCAATTGCTCGACCTTTGCAATCTCTCAGCTCGTGTCTACGAGACGGAGAGATAGTAACCGTGACGTTTGGTGGCTAGAGAAGCGCAAAACCCCACTGTTGCTGCGCCTGTGAAAGCGCTTCCAAGGAAGGGTGCTGGCTAGCAACAGCTTTCAGTGCTGGCACTTTTCATCTCTGAGCAATTGCTCGACCTTTGCAATTTCGCACCTGAGCTCTCTTTAGATTGCGCGAGAGGATGAGCAGAAGATTAGGTGGCTAGAGAAGCCCAGAGCCCCAGTGTTCTTAGGCCTACAAGAGCATTTCCAAGGAAGGGTGCTGGCTAGCAAGAGCTTTCAGTGCAGGCACTTTTCATCTCTGAGCAATTGCTCGACGTTTGCAATGTCTCAGCTCGTGTCTACGAGACGCAGTGATAGTGACCGTGACGTTTGGTGGTTAGAGAAGCGCAAAGCCCCAGTGTTGCTGCGCCTGTGAAAGCGCTTCCAAGGAAGGGTGCTGGCTAGCAACAGCTTTCAGTGCTGGCACTTTTCATCTCTGAGCAATTGCTCGACGTTTGCAATCTCTCAGCTCGTGTCTACGAGACGGAGAGATAGTAACCGTGACGTTTGGTGGCTAGAGAAGCGCAAAACCCCAGTGTTGCTGCGCCTGTGAAAGCGCTTCCAAGGAAGGGGGCTGGCTAGCAACAGCTTTCAGTGCTGGCACTTTTCATCTCTGAGCAATTGCTCGACGTTTGCAATCTCTCAGCTCGTGTCTACGAGACAGAGAGATAGTGACCATGACGTTTGGTGGGTAGAGAAGCGCAAAGCCCCAGTGTTGCTGCGCCTGTGAAAGCGCTTCCAAGGAAGGGTGCTGGCTAGCAACAGTTTTCAGTGCTGGCACTTTTCATCTCTGAGCAATTGCTCAACGTTTGCAATTTCTCACCTGAGCTTTCTTTAGAGTGCGCGAGAGGATGAGCAGGAGATTAGGTGGCTAGAGAAGCCCAGAGCCCCAGTGTTCTTAGGCCTACAAAAGCGTTTCCAAGGAAGGCTGCTGGCTAGCAAGAGCTTTCAGTGCTGGCACTTCTCATCTCTGAGCAATTGCTCGACGTTTGCAATGTCTCAGCTCGTGTCTACGAGACAGAGAGATAGTGACCATGACGTTTGGTGGCTAGAGAAGCGCAAAGCCCCAGTGTTGCTGCGCCTGTGAAAGCGCTTCCAAGGAAGGCTGCTGGCTGGCAACAGTTTTCAGTGCTGGCACTTTTCATCTCTGAGCAATTGCTCGACCTTTGCAATTTCTCACCTGAGCTCTCTTTAGACTGCGCGAGAGGATGAGCAGAAGATTAGGTGGCTAGAGAAACACAGAGCCCCAGTGTTCTTAGGGCTACAAAAGCGCTTCCAAGGAAGGGTGCTGGCTAGCAACAGCTTTCAGTGCTGGCACTTTTCATCTCTGAGCAATTGCTCGATGTTTGCAATTTCTCAGCTCCTGTATACGAGACGGAGAGATAGTGACCGTGACGTTTGGTGGCTACAGAAGCGCAAAGCCCCAGTGTTGCTGCGCCTGTGAAAGCGCTTCCAAGGAAGGGTGCTGGCTAGCAACAGCTTTCAGTGCTGGCACTTTTCATCTCTGAGCAATTGCTCGACGTTTGCAATTTCTCACCTGAGCTCTCTTTAGAGTGCGCGAGAGGATGAGCAGAAGATTAGGTGGCTAGAGAAACACAGAGCCCCAGTGTTCTTAGGGCTACAAGAGCGTTTCCAAGGAAGGCTGCTGGCTAGCAACAGCTTTCAGTGCTGGCACTTTTCATCTCTGAGCAATTGCTCGACCTTTGCAATTTCTCACCTGACCTCTCTTTAGACTGCGCGAGAGGATGAGCAGAAGATTAGGTGGCTAGAGAAACACAGAGCCCCAGTGTTCTTAGGGCTACAAGAGCGTTTCCAAGGAAGGGTGCTGGCTAGCAACAGCTTTCAGTGCTGGCACTTTTCATCTCTAAGCAATTGCTCGACTTTTGCAATTTCTCAGCTAGTGTCTACGAGAAGGAAAGAGAATGACCGTGAAGTTTGGTGGGTAGAGAAGCGCAAAGCCCCAGTGTTGCTGCGCCTGTGAAAGCGCTTCCAAGGAAGGGTGCTGGCTAGCAAGAGCTTTCAGTGCTGGCACTTTTCATCTCTGAGCAATTGCTCGACGTTTGCAATTTCTCACCTGAGCTCTCTTTAGACTGCGCGAGAGGATGAGCAGAAGATTAGGTGGCTAGAGAAACACAGAGCCCCAGTGTTCTAAGGGCTACAAAAGCGCTTCCAAGGAAGGGTGCTGGCTAGCAAGAGCTTTCAGTGCTGGCACTTTTCATCTCTGAGCAATTGCTCGACGTTTGCAATTTCTCAGCTCGTGTCTACGAGATGGAAAGAGAATGACCGTGACGTTTGGTGGGTAGAAAAGCACAAAGCCCCAGTGTTGCTGCGCCTGTGAAAGCGCTTCCAAGGAAGGGTGCTGGCTAGCAACAGCTTTCAGTGCTGGCACTTTTCATCTCTGAGCAATTGCTCGACCTTTGCAATTTCTCACCTGAGCTCTCTTTAGAGTGCGTGAGAGGATGAGCAGAAGATTAGGTGGCTAGAGAAGCCCAGAGCCCCAGTGTTCTTAGGCCTACAAGAGCATTTCCAAGGAAGGGTGCTGGCTAGCAACAGCTTTCAGTGCTGGCACTTTTCATCTCTGAGCAATTGCTCGACTTTTGCAATGTCTCAGCTCGTGTCTACGAGACGGAGAGATAGTAACCGTGACGTTTGGTGGCTAGAGAAGCGCAAAACCCCAGTGTTGCTGCGCCTGTGAAAGCGCTTCCAAGGAAGGGTGCTGGCTAGCAACAGTTTTCAGTGCTGGCACTTTTCATCTCTGAGCAATTGCTCGACCTTTGCAATCTCTCAGCTCGTGTCTACGAGACGGAGAGATAGTGACCATGACGTTTGGTGGGTAGAGAAGCGCAAAGCCCCAGTGTTGCTGCGCCTGTGAAAGCGCTTCCAAGGAAGGGTGCTGGCTAGCAACAGTTTTCAGTGCTGGTACTTTTCATCTCTGAGCAATTGCTCAACGTTTGCAATTTCTCACCTGAGCTTTCTTTAGAGTGCGCGAGAGGATGAGCAGAAGATTAGGTGGCTAGAGAAGCCCAGAGCCCCAGTGTTCTTAGGCCTACAAAAGCGTTTCCAAGGAAGGGTGCTGGCTAGCAAGAGCTTTCAGTGCTGGCACTTCTCATCTCTGAGCAATTGCTCGACGTTTGCAATGTCTCAGCTCGTGTCTACGAGACAGAGAGATAGTGACCATGACGTTTGGTGGGTAGAGAAGCGCAAAGCCCCAGTGTTGCTGCGCCTGTGAAAGCGCTTCCAAGGAAGGCTGCTGGCTGGCAACAGTTTTCAGTGCTGGCACTTTTCATCTCTGAGCAATTGCTCGACCTTTGCAATTTCTCACCTGAGCTTTCTTTAGAGTGCGCGAGAGGATGAGCAGAAGATTAGGTGGCTAGAGAAACACAGAGCCCCAGTGTTCTTAGGGCTACAAAAGCGCTTCCAAGGAAGGGTGCTGGCTAGCAACAGCTTTCAGTGCTGGCACTTTTCATCTCTGAGCAATTGCTCGATGTTTGCAATTTCTCAGCTCGTGTCTACGAGACGGAGAGATAGTGACCATGACGTTTGGTGGGTAGAGAAGCGCAAAGCCCCAGTGTTGCTGCGCCTGTGAAAGCGCTTCCAAGGAAGGGTGCTGGCTAGCAACAGCTTTCAGTGCTGGCACTTTTCATCTCTGAGCAATTGCTCGACGTTTGCAATTTCTCAGCTCGTGTCTACGAGACGGAGAGATAGTGACCGTGACGTTTGGTGGCTAGAGAAGCGCAAAGCCCCAGTGTTGCTGCGCCTGTGAAAGCGCTTCCAAGGAAGGGTGCTGGCTAGCAACAGCTTTCAGTGCTGGCACTTTTCATCTCTGAGCAATTGCTCGACATTTGCAATTTCTCACCTGAGCTCTCTTTAGACTGCGCGAGAGGATGAGCAGAAGATTAGGTGGCTAGAGAAGCCCAGAGCCCCAGTGTTCTTAGGCCTACAAAAGCGCTTCCAAGGAAGGGTGCTGGCTAGCAACAGCTTTCAGTGCTGGCACTTTTCATCTCTGAGCAATTGCTCGACCTTTGCAATTTCTCACCTGAGCTCTCTTTAGAGTGCGCGAGAGGATGAGCAGAAGATTAGGTGGCTAGAGAAGCCCAGAGCCCCAGTGTTCTTAGGCCTACAAAAGCGCTTCCAAGGAAGGCTGCTGGCTAGCAACAGCTTTCAGTGCTGGCACTTTTCATCTCTGAGCAATTGCTCGACCTTTGCAATTTCTCACCTGAGCTCTCTTTAGAGTGCGCGAGAGGATGAGCAGAAGATTAGGTGGCTAGAGAAACACAGAGCCCCAGTTTTCTTAGGGCTACAAGAGCGTTTCCAAGGAAGGGTGCTGGCTAGCAACAGCTTTCAGTGCTGGCACTTTTCATCTCTGAGCAATTGCTCGACCTTTGCAATTTCTCACCTGAGCTCTCTTTAGACTGCGCGAGAGGATGAGCAGAAGATTAGGTGGCTAGAGAAACACAGAGCCCCAGTGTTCTTAGGGCTACAACAGCGTTTCCAAGGAAGGGTGCTGGCTAGCAACAGCTTTCAGTGCTGGCACTTTTCATCTCTGAGCAATTGCTCGACTTTTGCAATTTCTCAGCTAGTGTCTACGAGATGGAAAGAGAATGACCGTGAAGTTTGGTGGCTACAGAAGCGCAAAGCCCCAGTGTTGCTGCGCCTGTGAAAGCGCTTCCAAGGAAGGGTGCTGGCTACCAAGAGCTTTCAGTGCTGGCACTTTTCATCTCTGAGCAATTGCTCGACGTTTGCAATTTCTCACCTGAGCTCTCTTTAGAGTGCGCGAGAGGATGAGCAGAAGATTAGGTGGCTAGAGAAACACAGAGCCCCAGTGTTCTTAGGGCTACAAAAGCGCTTCCAAGGAAGGGTGCTGGCTAGCAAGAGCTTTCAGTGCTGGCACTTTTCATCTCTGAGCAATTGCTCGACGTTTGCAATTTCTCAGCTCGTGTCTACGAGATGGAAAGAGAATGACCGTGACGTTTGGTGGGTAGAAAAGCACAAAGCCCCAGTGTTGCTGCGCCTGTGAAAGCGCTTCCAAGGAAGGGTGCTGGCTAGCAACAGCTTTCAGTGCTGGCACTTTTCATCTCTGAGCAATTGCTCGACTTTTGCAATTTCTCAGCTAGTGTCTACGAGATGGAAAGAGAATGACCGTGAAGTTTGGTGGCTACAGAAGCGCAAAGCCCCAGTGTTGCTGCGCCTGTGAAAGCGCTTCCAAGGAAGGGTGCTGGCTACCAAGAGCTTTCAGTGCTGGCACTTTTCATCTCTGAGCAATTGCTCGACGTTTGCAATTTCTCACCTGAGCTCTCTTTAGAGTGCGCGAGAGGATGAGCAGAAGATTAGGTGGCTAGAGAAACACAGAGCCCCAGTGTTCTTAGGGCTACAAAAGCGCTTCCAAGGAAGGGTGCTGGCTAGCAAGAGCTTTCAGTGCTGGCACTTTTCATCTCTGAGCAATTGCTCGACGTTTGCAATTTCTCAGCTCGTGTCTACGAGATGGAAAGAGAATGACCGTGACGTTTGGTGGGTAGAGAAGCACAAAGCCCCAGTGTTGCTGCGCCTGTGAAAGCGCTTCCAAGGAAGGGTGCTGGCTAGCAACAGCTTTCAGTGCTGGCACTTTTCATCTCTGAGCAATTGCTCGACCTTTGCAATTTCTCACCTGAGCTCTCTTTAGAGTGCGCGAGAGGATGAGCAGAAGATTAGGTGGCTAGAGAAGCCCAGAGCCCCAGTGTTCTTAGGGCTACAAGAGCGTTTCCAAGGAAGGGTGCTGGCTAGCAACAGCTTTCAGTGCTGGCACTTCTCATCTCTAAGCAATTGCTCGACGTTTGCAATGTCTCAGCTCGTGTCTACGAGACGGAGTGATAGTGACCGTGACGTTTGGTGGGTAGAGAAGCGCAAAGCCCCAGTGTTGCTGCGCCTGTGAAAGCGCTTCCAAGGAAGGGTGCTGGCTAGCAACAGCTTTCAGTGCTGGCACTTTTCATCTCTGAGCAATTGCTCGACCTTTGCAATTTCTCAGCTCGTGTCTACGAGACGGAGAGATAGTAACCGTGACGTTTGGTGGCTAGAGAAGCGCAAAACCCCAGTGTTGCTGCGCCTGTGAAAGCGCTTCCAAGGAAGGGTGCTGGCTAGCAACAGCTTTCAGTGCTGGCACTTTTCATCTCTGAGCAATTGCTCAACAGTTGCAATTTCACACCTGAGCTCTCTTTAGAGTGCGTGAGAGGATGAGCAGAAGATTAGGTGGCTAGAGAAGCCCAGAGCCCCAGTGTTCTTAGGCCTACAAGAGCGTTTCCAAGGAAGGGTGCTGGCTAGCAACAGCTTTCAGTGCTGGCACTTTTCATCTCTGAGCAATTGCTCGACCTTTGCAATCTCTCAGCTCGTGTCTACGAGACAGAGAGATAGTGACCATGACGTTTGGTGGGTAGAGAAGCGCAAAGCCCCAGTGTTGCTGCGCCTGTGAAAGCGCTTCCAAGGAAGGGTGCTGGCTAGCAACAGTTTTCAGTGCTGGCACTTTTTATCTCTGAGCAATTGCTCAACGTTTGCAATCTCTCACCTGACCTCTCTTTAGACTGCGCGAGAGGATGAGCAGAAGATTAGGTGGCTAGAGAAGCCCAGAGCCCCAGTGTTCTTAGGCCTACAAGAGCGTTTCCAAGGAAGGGTGCTGGCTAGCAAGAGCTTTCAGTGCTGGCACTTTTCATCTCTGAGCAATTGCTCGACGTTTGCAATGTCTCAGCTCGTGTCTACGAGACAGAGAGATAGTGACCATCACGTTTGGTGGGTAGAGAAGCGCAAAGCCCCAGTGTTACTGCGCCTGTGAAAGCGCTTCCAAGGAAGGGTGCTGGCTAGCAACAGCTTTCAGTGCTGGCACTTTTCATCTCTGAGCAATTGCTCGACCTTTGCAATTTCTCACCTGAGCTCTCTTTAGAGTGCGCGAGAGGATGAGCAGAAGATTAGGTGGCTAGAGAAACACAGAGCCCCAGTGTTCTTAGGCCTACAAAAGCACTTCCAAGGAAGGGTGCTGGCTAGCAACAGCTTTCAGTGCTGGCACTTTTCATCTCTGAGCAATTGCTCGACCTTTGCAATTTCGCACCTGAGCTCTCTTTAGAGTGCGCGAGAGGATGAGCAGAAGATTAGGTGGCTAGAGAAGCCCAGAGCCCCAGTGTTCTTAGGCCTACAAGAGCATTTCCAAGGAAGGGTGCTGGCTAGCAACAGCTTTCAGTGCTGGCACTTTTCATCTCTGAGCAATTGCTCGACGTTTGCAATGTCTCAGCTCGTGTCTACGAGACGCAGTGATAGTGACCGTGACGTTTGGTGGTTAGAGAAGCGCAAAGCCCCAGTGTTGCTGCGCCTGTGAAAGCGCTTCCAAGGAAGGGTGCTGGCTAGCAACAGCTTTCAGTGCTGGCACTTTTCATCTCTGAGCAATTGCTCGACCTTTGCAATCTCTCAGCTCGTGTCTACGAGACGGAGAGATAGTAACCGTGACGTTTGGTGGCTAGAGAAGCGCAAAACCCCAGTGTTGCTGCGCCTGTGAAAGCGCTTCCAAGGAAGGGTGCTGGCTAGCAAGAGCTTTCAGTGCTGGCACTTTTCATCTCTGAGCAATTGCTCGACCTTTGCAATCTCTCAGCTCGTGTCTACGAGACGGAGAGATAGTGACCATGACGTTTGGTGGGTAGAGAAGCGCAAAGCCCCAGTGTTGCTGCGCCTGTGAAAGCGCTTCCAAGGAAGGGTGCTGGCTAGCAACAGTTTTCAGTGCTGGTACTTTTCATCTCTGAGCAATTGCTCGACCTTTGCAATTTCTCACCTGAGCTTTCTTTAGAGTGCGCGAGAGGATGAGCAGAAGATTAGGTGGCTAGAGAAGCCCAGAGCCCCACTGTTCTTAGGCCTACAAAAGCGTTTCCAAGGAAGGGTGCTGGCTAGCAAGAGCTTTCAGTGCTGGCACTTCTCATCTCTGAGCAATTGCTCGACGTTTGCAATGTCTCAGCTCGTGTCTACGAGACAGAGAGATAGTGACCATGACGTTTGGTGGGTAGAGAAGCGCAAAGCCCCAGTGTTGCTGCGCCTGTGAAAGCGCTTCCAAGGAAGGCTGCTGGCTGGCAACAGTTTTCAGTGCTGGCACTTTTCATCTCTGAGCAATTGCTCGACCTTTGCAATTTCTCACCTGAGCTTTCTTTAGAGTGCGCGAGAGGATGAGCAGAAGATTAGGTGGCTAGAGAAACACAGAGCCCCAGTGTTCTTAGGGCTACAAGAGCGTTTCCAAGGAAGGGTGCTGGCTAGCAAGAGCTTTCAGTGCTGGCACTTTTCATCTCTGAGCAATTGCTCGATGTTTGCAATTTCTCAGCTCGTGTCTACGAGACGGAGAGATAGTGACCATGACGTTTGGTGGGTAGAGAAGCGCAAAGCCCCAGTGTTGCTGCGCCTGTGAAAGCGTTTCCAAGGAAGGGTGCTGGCTAGCAACAGCTTTCAGTGCTGGCACTTTTCATCTCTGAGCAATTGCTCGACGTTTGCAATCTCTCAGCTTGTGTCTACGAGACGGAGAGATAGTGACCGTGACCTTTGGTGGCTAGAGAAGCGCAAAGCCCCAGTGTTGCTGCGCCTGTGAAAGCGCTTCCAAGGAAGGGTGCTGGCTAGCAACAGCTTTCAGTGCTGGCACTTTTCATCTCTGAGCAATTGCTCGACATTTGCAATTTCTCACCTGAGCTCTCTTTAGAGTGCGCGAGAGGATGAGCAGAAGATTAGGTGGCTAGAGAAGCCCAGAGCCCCAGTGTTCTAAGGGCTACAAAAGCGCTTCCAAGGAAGGCTGCTGGCTAGCAACAGCTTTCAGTGCTGGCACTTTTCATCTCTGAGCAATTGCTCGACTTTTGCAATTTCTCAGCTCGTGTCTACGAGACGGAGAGATAGTGACCGTGACCTTTGGTGGCTAGAGAAGCGCAAAGCCCCAGTGTTGCTGCGCCTGTGAAAGCGCTTCCAAGGAAGGGTGCTGGCTAGCAAGAGCTTTCAGTGCTGGCACTTTTCATCTCTGAGCAATTGCTCGACGTTTGCAATTTCTCACCTGAGCTCTCTTTAGAGTGCGCGAGAGGATGAGCAGAAGATTAGGTGGCTAGAGAAACACAGAGCCCCAGTGTTCTTAGGACTACAAGAGCGTTTCCAAGGAAGGGTGCTGGCTAGCAACAGCTTTCAGTGCTGGCACTTTTCATCTCTGAGCAATTGCTCGACCTTTGCAATTTCTCACCTGAGCTCTCTTTAGACTGCGCGAGAGGATGAGCAGAAGATTAGGTGGCTAGAGAAACACAGAGCCCCAGTGTTCTTAGGGCTACAAGAGCGTTTCCAAGGAAGGGTGCTGGCTAGCAACAGCTTTCAGTGCTGGCACTTTTCATCTCTGAGCAATTGCTCGACTTTTGCAATTTCTCAGCTCGTGTCTACGAGATGGAAAGAGAATGACCGTGATGTTTGGTGGGTAGAGAAGCGCAAAGCCCCAGTGTTGCTGCGCCTGTGAAAGTGCTTCCAAGGAAGGGTGCTGGCTAGCAAGAGCTTTCAGTGCTGGCACTTTTCATCTCTGAGCAATTGCTCGACCTTTGCAATTTCGCACCTGAGCTCTCTTTAGAGTGCGCGAGAGGATGAGCAGAAGATTAGGTGGCTAGAGAAGCCCAGAGCCCCAGTGTTCTTAGGCCTACAAGAGCATTTCCAAGGAAGGGTGCTGGCTAGCAAGAGCTTTCAGTGCTGGCACTTTTCATCTCTGAGCAATTGCTCGACGTTTGCAATGTCTCAGCTCGTGTCTACGAGACGCAGTGATAGTGACCGTGACGTTTGGTGGTTAGAGAAGCGCAAAGCCCCAGTGTTGCTGCGCCTGTGAAAGCGCTTCCAAGGAAGGGTGCTGGCTAGCAACAGCTTTCAGTGCTGGCACTTCTCATCTCTGAGCAATTGCTCGACCTTTGCAATCTCTCAGCTCGTGTCTACGAGACGGAGAGATAGTAACCGTGACGTTTGGTGGCTAGAGAAGCGCAAAACCCCAGTGTTGCTGCGCCTGTGAAAGCGCTTCCAAGGAAGGGTGCTGGCTAGCAACAGCTTTCAGTGCTGGCACTTTTCATCTCTGAGCAATTGCTCGACCTTTGCAATCTCTCAGCTCGTGTCTACGAGACGGAGAGATAGTGACCATGACGTTTGGTGGGTAGAGAAGCGCAAAGCCCCAGTGTTGCTGCGCCTGTGAAAGCGCTTCCAAGGAAGGGTGCTGGCTAGCAACAGTTTTCAGTGCTGGTACTTTTCATCTCTGAGCAATTGCTCAACGTTTGCAATTTCTCACCTGAGCTTTCTTTAGAGTGCGCGAGAGGATGAGCAGAAGATTAGGTGGCTAGAGAAGCCCAGAGCCCCAGTGTTCTTAGGCCTACAAAAGCGTTTCCAAGGAAGGGTGCTGGCTAGCAACAGCTTTCAGTGCTGGCACTTCTCATCTCTGAGCAATTGCTCGACGTTTGCAATGTCTCAGCTCGTGTCTACGAGACGGAGAGATAGTGACCATGACGTTTGGTGGGTAGAGAAGCGCAAAGCCCCAGTGTTGCTGCGCCTGTGAAAGCGCTTCCAAGGAAGGCTGCTGGCTGGCAACAGTTTTCAGTGCTGGCACTTTTCATCTCTGAGCAATTGCTCGACCTTTGCAATTTCTCACCTGAGCTTTCTTTAGAGTGCGCGAGAGGATGAGCAGAAGATTAGGTGGCTAGAGAAACACAGAGCCCCAGTGTTCTTAGGGCTACAAGAGCGTTTCCAAGGAAGGGTGCTGGCTAGCAAGAGCTTTCAGTGCTGGCACTTTTCATCTCTGAGCAATTGCTCGATGTTTGCAATTTCTCAGCTCGTGTCTACGAGACGGAGAGATAGTGACCATGACGTTTGGTGGGTAGAGAAGCACAAAGCCCCAGTGTTGCTGCGCCTGTGAAAGCGCTTCCAAGGAAGGGTGCTGGCTAGCAACAGCTTTCAGTGCTGGCACTTTTCATCTCTGAGCAATTGCTCGACGTTTGCAATCTCTCAGCTTGTGTCTACGAGACGGAGAGATAGTGACCGTGACGTTTGGTGGCTAGAGAAGCGCAAAGCCCCAGTGTTGCTGCGCCTGTGAAAGCGCTTCCAAGGAAGGCTGCTGGCTAGCAACAGCTTTCAGTGCTGGCACTTTTCATCTCTGAGCAATTGCTCGACATTTGCAATTTCTCACCTGAGCTCTCTTTAGAGTGCGCGAGAGGATGAGCAGAAGATTAGGTGGCTAGAGAAGCCCAGAGCCCCAGTGTTCTAAGGGCTACAAAAGCGCTTCCAAGGAAGGGTGCTGGCTAGCAACAGCTTTCAGTGCTGGCACTTTTCATCTCTGAGCAATTGCTCGATGTTTGCAATTTCTCAGCTCGTGTCTACGAGACGGAGAGATAGTGACCGTGACGTTTGGTGGCTAGAGAAGCGCAAAGCCCCAGTGTTGCTGCGCCTGTGAAAGCGCTTCCAAGGAAGGGTGCTGGCTAGCAAGAGCTTTCAGTGCTGGCACTTTTCATCTCTGAGCAATTGCTCGACGTTTGCAATTTCTCACCTGAGCTCTCTTTAGAGTGCGCGAGAGGATGAGCAGAAGATTAGGTGGCTAGAGAAACACAGAGCCCCAGTGTTCTTAGGGCTACAAGAGCGTTTCCAAGGAAGGGTGCTGGCTAGCAACAGCTTTCAGTGCTGGCACTTTTCATCTCTGAGCAATTGCTCGACCTTTGCAATTTCTCACCTGAGCTCTCTTTAGAGTGCGCGAGAGGATGAGCAGAAGATTAGGTGGCTAGAGAAACACAGAGCCCCACTGTTCTTAGGCCTACAAAAGCACTTCCAAGGAAGGGTGCTGGCTAGCAACAGCTTTCAGTGCTGGCACTTTTCATCTCTGAGCAATTGCTCGACTTTTGCAATTTCTCAGCTCGTGTCTACGAGATGGAAAGAGAATGACCGTGATGTTTGGTGGGTAGAGAAGCGCAAAGCCCCAGTGTTGCTGCGCCTGTGAAAGTGCTTCCAAGGAAGGGTGCTGGCTAGCAAGAGCTTTCAGTGCTGGCACTTTTCATCTCTGAGCAATTGCTCGACGTTTGCAATTTCTCACCTGAGCTCTCTTTAGACTGCGCGAGAGGATGAGCAGAAGATTAGGTGGCTAGAGAAACACAGAGCCCCAGTGTTCTAAGGGCTACAAAAGCGCTTCCAAGGAAGGGTGCTGGCTAGCAACAGCTTTCAGTGCTGGCACTTTTCATCTCTGAGCAATTGCTCGACGTTTGCAATTTCTCAGCTCGTGTCTACGAGATGGAAAGAGAATGACCGTGACGTTTGGTGGGTAGAAAAGCACAAAGCCCCAGTGTTGCTGCGCCTGTGAAAGCGCTTCCAAGGAAGGGTGCTGGCTAGCAACAGCTTTCAGTGCTGGCACTTTTCATCTCTGAGCAATTGCTCGACCTTTGCAATTTCTCACCTGAGCTCTCTTTAGAGTGCGTGAGAGGATGAGCAGAAGATTAGGTGGCTAGAGAAGCCCAGAGCCCCAGTGTTCTTAGGCCTACAAGAGCGTTTCCAAGGAAGGGTGCTGGCTAGCAACAGCTTTCAGTGCTGGCACTTCTCATCTCTAAGCAATTGCTCGACCTTTGCAATTTCTCACCTGAGCTCTCTTTAGAGTGCGTGAGAGGATGAGCAGAAGATTAGGTGGCTAGAGAAGCCCAGAGCCCCAGTGTTCTTAGGCCTACAAGAGCGTTTCCAAGGAAGGGTGCTGGCTAGCAACAGCTTTCAGTGCTGGCACTTCTCATCTCTAAGCAATTGCTCGACGTTTGCAATCTCTCAGCTTGTGTCTACGAGACGGAGAGATAGTGACCGTGACCTTTGGTGGCTAGAGAAGCGCAAAGCCCCAGTGTTGCTGCGCCTGTGAAAGCGCTTCCAAGGAAGGGTGCTGGCTAGCAACAGCTTTCAGTGCTGGCACTTTTCATCTCTGAGCAATTGCTCGACATTTGCAATTTCTCACCTGAGCTCTCTTTAGAGTGCGCGAGAGGATGAGCAGAAGATTAGGTGGCTAGAGAAGCCCAGAGCCCCAGTGTTCTAAGGGCTACAAAAGCGCTTCCAAGGAAGGCTGCTGGCTAGCAACAGCTTTCAGTGCTGGCACTTTTCATCTCTGAGCAATTGCTCGACTTTTGCAATTTCTCAGCTCGTGTCTACGAGACGGAGAGATAGTGACCGTGACCTTTGGTGGCTAGAGAAGCGCAAAGCCCCAGTGTTGCTGCGCCTGTGAAAGCGCTTCCAAGGAAGGGTGCTGGCTAGCAAGAGCTTTCAGTGCTGGCACTTTTCATCTCTGAGCAATTGCTCGACGTTTGCAATTTCTCACCTGAGCTCTCTTTAGAGTGCGCGAGAGGATGAGCAGAAGATTAGGTGGCTAGAGAAACACAGAGCCCCAGTGTTCTTAGGCCTACAAGAGCGTTTCCAAGGAAGGGTGCTGGCTAGCAACAGCTTTCAGTGCTGGCACTTTTCATCTCTGAGCAATTGCTCGACCTTTGCAATTTCTCACCTGAGCTCTCTTTAGACTGCGCGAGAGGATGAGCAGAAGATTAGGTGGCTAGAGAAACACAGAGCCCCACTGTTCTTAGGCCTACAAAAGCACTTCCAAGGAAGGGTGCTGGCTAGCAACAGCTTTCAGTGCTGGCACTTTTCATCTCTGAGCAATTGCTCGACTTTTGCAATTTCTCAGCTCGTGTCTACGAGATGGAAAGAGAATGACCGTGATGTTTGGTGGGTAGAGAAGCGCAAAGCCCCAGTGTTGCTGCGCCTGTGAAAGTGCTTCCAAGGAAGGGTGCTGGCTAGCAAGAGCTTTCAGTGCTGGCACTTTTCATCTCTGAGCAATTGCTCGACCTTTGCAATTTCGCACCTGAGCTCTCTTTAGAGTGCGCGAGAGGATGAGCAGAAGATTAGGTGGCTAGAGAAGCCCAGAGCCCCAGTGTTCTTAGGCCTACAAGAGCATTTCCAAGGAAGGGTGCTGGCTAGCAAGAGCTTTCAGTGCTGGCACTTTTCATCTCTGAGCAATTGCTCGACGTTTGCAATGTCTCAGCTCGTGTCTACGAGACGCAGTGATAGTGACCGTGACGTTTGGTGGTTAGAGAAGCGCAAAGCCCCAGTGTTGCTGCGCCTGTGAAAGCGCTTCCAAGGAAGGGTGCTGGCTAGCAACAGCTTTCAGTGCTGGCACTTCTCATCTCTGAGCAATTGCTCGACCTTTGCAATCTCTCAGCTCGTGTCTACGAGACGGAGAGATAGTAACCGTGACGTTTGGTGGCTAGAGAAGCGCAAAACCCCAGTGTTGCTGCGCCTGTGAAAGCGCTTCCAAGGAAGGGTGCTGGCTAGCAAGAGCTTTCAGTGCTGGCACTTTTCATCTCTGAGCAATTGCTCGACCTTTGCAATCTCTCAGCTCGTGTCTACGAGACGGAGAGATAGTGACCATGACGTTTGGTGGGTAGAGAAGCGCAAAGCCCCAGTGTTGCTGCGCCTGTGAAAGCGCTTCCAAGGAAGGGTGCTGGCTAGCAACAGTTTTCAGTGCTGGCACTTTTCATCTCTGAGCAATTGCTCAACGTTTGCAATCTCTCACCTGACCTCTCTTTAGACTGCGCGAGAGGATGAGCAGAAGATTAGGTGGCTAGAGAAGCCCAGAGCCCCAGTGTTCTTAGGCCTACAAAAGCGTTTCCAAGGAAGGGTGCTGGCTAGCAACAGCTTTCAGTGCTGGCACTTCTCATCTCTGAGCAATTGCTCGACGTTTGCAATGTCTCAGCTCGTGTCTACGAGACGGAGAGATAGTGACCATGACGTTTGGTGGGTAGAGAAGCGCAAAGCCCCAGTGTTGCTGCGCCTGTGAAAGCGCTTCCAAGGAAGGCTGCTGGCTGGCAACAGTTTTCAGTGCTGGCACTTTTCATCTCTGAGCAATTGCTCGACCTTTGCAATTTCTCACCTGAGCTTTCTTTAGAGTGCGCGAGAGGATGAGCAGAAGATTAGGTGGCTAGAGAAACACAGAGCCCCAGTGTTCTTAGGGCTACAAGAGCGTTTCCAAGGAAGGGTGCTGGCTAGCAAGAGCTTTCAGTGCTGGCACTTTTCATCTCTGAGCAATTGCTCGATGTTTGCAATTTCTCAGCTCGTGTCTACGAGACGGAGAGATAGTGACCATGACGTTTGGTGGGTAGAGAAGCGCAAAGCCCCAGTGTTGCTGCGCCTGTGAAAGCGCTTCCAAGGAAGGGTGCTGGCTAGCAACAGCTTTCAGTGCTGGCACTTTTCATCTCTGAGCAATTGCTCGACGTTTGCAATCTCTCAGCTTGTGTCTACGAGACGGAGAGATAGTGACCGTGACGTTTGGTGGCTAGAGAAGCGCAAAGCCCCAGTGTTGCTGCGCCTGTGAAAGCGCTTCCAAGGAAGGGTGCTGGCTAGCAACAGCTTTCAGTGCTGGCACTTTTCATCTCTGAGCAATTGCTCGACATTTGCAATTTCTCACCTGAGCTCTCTTTAGAGTGCGCGAGAGGATGAGCAGAAGATTAGGTGGCTAGAGAAGCCCAGAGCCCCAGTGTTCTAAGGGCTACAAAAGCGCTTCCAAGGAAGGGTGCTGGCTAGCAACAGCTTTCAGTGCTGGCACTTTTCATCTCTGAGCAATTGCTCGATGTTTGCAATTTCTCAGCTCGTGTCTACGAGACGGAGAGATAGTGACCGTGACGTTTGGTGGCTAGAGAAGCGCAAAGCCCCAGTGTTGCTGCGCCTGTGAAAGCGCTTCCAAGGAAGGGTGCTGGCTAGCAAGAGCTTTCAGTGCTGGCACTTTTCATCTCTGAGCAATTGCTCGACGTTTGCAATTTCTCACCTGAGCTCTCTTTAGAGTGCGCGAGAGGATGAGCAGAAGATTAGGTGGCTAGAGAAACACAGAGCCCCAGTGTTCTTAGGGCTACAAGAGCGTTTCCAAGGAAGGGTGCTGGCTAGCAACAGCTTTCAGTGCTGGCACTTTTCATCTCTGAGCAATTGCTCGACCTTTGCAATTTCTCACCTGAGCTCTCTTTAGACTGCGCGAGAGGATGAGCAGAAGATTAGGTGGCTAGAGAAACACAGAGCCCCACTGTTCTTAGGCCTACAAAAGCACTTCCAAGGAAGGGTGCTGGCTAGCAACAGCTTTCAGTGCTGGCACTTTTCATCTCTGAGCAATTGCTCGACTTTTGCAATTTCTCAGCTCGTGTCTACGAGATGGAAAGAGAATGACCGTGATGTTTGGTGGGTAGAGAAGCGCAAAGCCCCAGTGTTGCTGCGCCTGTGAAAGTGCTTCCAAGGAAGGGTGCTGGCTAGCAAGAGCTTTCAGTGCTGGCACTTTTCATCTCTGAGCAATTGCTCGACGTTTGCAATTTCTCACCTGAGCTCTCTTTAGACTGCGCGAGAGGATGAGCAGAAGATTAGGTGGCTAGAGAAACACAGAGCCCCAGTGTTCTAAGGGCTACAAAAGCGCTTCCAAGGAAGGGTGCTGGCTAGCAACAGCTTTCAGTGCTGGCACTTTTCATCTCTGAGCAATTGCTCGACGTTTGCAATTTCTCAGCTCGTGTCTACGAGATGGAAAGAGAATGACCGTGACGTTTGGTGGGTAGAAAAGCACAAAGCCCCAGTGTTGCTGCGCCTGTGAAAGCGCTTCCAAGGAAGTGTGCTGGCTAGCAACAGCTTTCAGTGCTGGCACTTTTCATCTCTGAGCAATTGCTCGACCTTTGCAATTTCTCACCTGAGCTCTCTTTAGAGTGCGTGAGAGGATGAGCAGAAGATTAGGTGGCTAGAGAAGCCCAGAGCCCCAGTGTTCTTAGGCCTACAAGAGCGTTTCCAAGGAAGGGTGCTGGCTAGCAACAGCTTTCAGTGCTGGCACTTCTCATCTCTAAGCAATTGCTCGACGTTTGCAATGTCTCAGCTCGTGTCTACGAGACGGAGTGATAGTGACCGTGACCTTTGGTGGGTAGAGAAGCGCAAAGCCCCAGTGTTGCTGCGCCTGTGAAAGCGCTTCCAAGGAAGGGTGCTGGCTAGCAACAGCTTTCAGTGCTGGCACTTTTCATCTCTGAGCAATTGCTCGACCTTTGCAATTTCTCACCTCGTGTCTACGAGATGGAGAGATAGTAACCGTGACGTTTGGTGGCTAGAGAAGCGCAAAACCCCAGTGTTGCTGCGCCTGTGAAAGCGCTTCCAAGGAAGGGTGCTGGCTAGCAAGAGCTTTCAGTGCTGGCACTTTTCATCTCTGAGCAATTGCTCGACCTTTGCAATCTCTCAGCTCGTGTCTACGAGACAGAGAGATAGTGACCATGACGTTTGGTGGGTAGAGAAGCGCAAAGCCCCAGTGTTGCTGCGCCTGTGAAAGCGCTTCCAAGGAAGGGTGCTGGCTAGCAACAGTTTTCAGTGCTGGCACTTTTCATCTCTGAGCAATTGCTCAACGTTTGCAATCTCTCACCTGACCTCTCTTTAGACTGCGCGAGAGGATGAGCAGAAGATTAGGTGGCTAGAGAAGCCCAGAGCCCCAGTGTTCTTAGGCCTACAAGAGCGTTTCCAAGGAAGGGTGCTGGCTAGCAAGAGCTTTCAGTGCTGGCACTTTTCATCTCTGAGCAATTGCTCGACGTTTGCAATGTCTCAGGTCGTGTCTACGAGATGGAAAGAGAATGACCGTGACGTTTGGTGGGTAGAGAAGCGCAAAGCCCCAGTGTTGCTGCGCCTGTGAAAGCGCTTCCAAGGAAGGGTGCTGGCTGGCAACAGTTTTCAGTGCTGGCACTTTTCATCTCTGAGCAATTGCTCGACCTTTGCAATTTCTCACCTGAGCTCTCTTTAGACTGCGCGAGAGGATGAGCAGAAGATTAGGTGGCTAGACAAACACAGAGCCCCTGTGTTCTTAGGCCTACAAGAGCGTTTCCAAGGAAGGGTGCTGGCTAGCAACAGCTTTCAGTGCTGGCACTTTTCATCTCTGAGCAATTGCTCGACTTTTGCAATTTCTCAGCTCGTGTCTACGAGATGGAAAGAGAATGACCGTGACGTTTGGTGGGTAGAGAAGCGCAAAGCCCCAGTGTTGCTGCGCCTGTGAAAGTGCTTCCAAGGAAGGGTGCTGGCTAGCAAGAGCTTTCAGTGCTGGCACTTTTCATCTCTGAGCAATTGCTCGACCTTTGCAATTTCTCACCTGAGCTCTCTTTAGACTGCGCGAGAGGATGAGCAGAAGATTAGGTGGCTAGAGAAGCCCAGAGCCCCTGTGTTCTAAGGGCTACAAAAGCGCTTCCAAGGAAGGGTGCTGGCTAGCAACAGCTTTCAGTGCTGGCACTTTTCATCTCTGAGCAATTGCTCGACGTTTGCAATTTCTCAGCTCGTGTCTACGAGATGGAAAGAGAATGACCGTGACGTTTGGTGGGTAGAAAAGCACAAAGCCCCAGTGTTGCTGCGCCTGTGAAAGCGCTTCCAAGGAAGGGTGCTGGCTAGCAACAGCTTTCAGTGCTGGCACTTTTCATCTCTGAGCAATTGCTCGACCTTTGCAATTTCTCACCTGAGCTCTCTTTAGAGTGCGCGAGAGGATGAGCAGAAGATTAGGTGGCTAGAGAAGCCCAGAGCCCCAGTGTTCTTAGGCCTACAAGAGCGTTTCCAAGGAAGGGTGCTGGCTAGCAACAGCTTTCAGTGCTGGCACTTCTCATCTCTGAGCAATTGCTCGACGTTTGTAATGTCTCAGCTCGTGTCTACGAGACGGAGTGATAGTGACCGTGACCTTTGGTGGGTAGAGAAGCGCAAAGCCCCAGTGTTGCTGCGCCCGTGAAAGCGCTTCCAAGGAAGGGTGCTGGCTAGCAACAGCTTTCAGTGCTGGCACTTTTCATCTCTGAGCAATTGCTCGACGTTTGCAATTTCTCAGCTCGTGTCTACGAGACGGAGAGATAGTAACCGTGACGTTTGGTGGCTAGAGAAGCGCAAAACCCCAGTGTTGCTACGCCTGTGAAAGCGCTTCCAAGGAAGGGTGCTGGCTAGCAAGAGCTTTCAGTGCTGGCACTTTTCATCTCTGAGCAATTGCTCGACCTTTGCAATCTCTCAGCTCGTGTCTACGAGACGGAGAGATAGTGACCATGACGTTTGGTGGGTAGAGAAGCGCAAAGCCCCACTGTTGCTGCGCCTGTGAAAGCGCTTCCAAGGAAGGGTGCTGGCTAGCAACAGCTTTCAGTGCTGGCACTTTTCATCTCTGAGCAATTGCTCAACGTTTGCAATTTCTCAGCTCGTGTCTACGAGATGGAAAGAGAATGACCGTGACGTTTGGTGTGTAGAGAAGCGTAAAGCCCCAGTGTTGCTGCGCCTGTGAAAGCGCTTCCAAGGAAGGGTGCTGGCTAGCAAGAGCTTTCAGTGCTGGCACTTTTCATCTCTGAGCAATTGCTCGACCTTTGCAATTTCTCACCTGAGCTCTCTTTAGACTGCGCGAGAGGATGAGCAGAAGATTATTTGGCTAGAGAAGCCCAGAGCCCCAGTGTTCTTAGGGCTACAAAAGCGCTTCCAAGGAAGGGTGCTGGCTAGCAACAGCTTTCAGTGCTGGCACTTTTCATCTCTGAGCAATTGCTCGACTTTTGCAATTTCTCAGCTCGTGTCTACGAGATGGAAAGAGAATGACCGTGATGTTTGGTGGGTAGAGAAGCGCAAAGCCCCAGTGTTGCTGCGCCTGTGAAAGTGCTTCCAAGGAAGGGTGCTGGCTAGCAAGAGCTTTCAGTGCTGGCACTTTTCATCTCTGAGCAATTGCTCGACGTTTGCAATTTCTCACCTGAGCTCTCTTTAGAGTGCGCGAGAGGATGAGCAGAAGATTAGGTGGCTAGAGAAACACAGAGCCCCAGTGTTCTTAGGCCTACAAAAGCGCTTCCAAGGAAGGGTGCTGGCTAGCAACAGCTTTCAGTGCTGGCACTTTTCATCTCTGAGCAATTGCTCGACGTTTGCAATTTCTCAGCTCGTGTCTACGAGATGGAAAGAGAATGACCGTGACGTTTGGTGGGTAGAAAAGCACAAAGCCCCAGTGTTGCTGCGCCTGTGAAAGCGCTTCCAAGGAAGGGTGCTGGCTAGCAACAGCTTTCAGTGCTGGCACTTTTCATCTCTGAGCAATTGCTCAACGGTTGCAATTTCTCACCTGAGCTCTCTTTAGAGTGCGCGAGAGGATGAGCAGAAGATTAGGTGGCTAGAGAAGCCCAGAGCCCCAGTGTTCTTAGGCCTACAAGAGCGTTTCCAAGGAAGGGTGCTGGCTAGCAACAGCTTTCAGTGCTGGCACTTTTCATCTCTGAGCAATTGCTCGACGTTTGCAATGTCTCAGCTCGTGTCTACGAGACGGAGTGATAGTGACCGTGACCTTTGGTGGGTAGAGAAGCGCAAAGCCCCAGTGTTGCTGCGCCCGTGAAAGCGCTTCCAAGGAAGGGTGCTGGCTAGCAAGAGCTTTCAGTGCTGGCACTTTTCATCTCTGAGCAATTGCTCGACGTTTGCAATTTCTCAGCTCGTGTCTACGAGACGGAGAGATAGTAACCGTGACGTTTGGTGGCTAGAGAAGCGCAAAACCCCAGTCTTGCTGCGCCTGTGAAAGCGCTTCCAAGGAAGGGTGCTGGCTAGCAAGAGCTTTCAGTGCTGGCACTTTTCATCTCTGAGCAATTGCTCGACCTTTGCAATGTCTCAGCTCGTGTCTACGAGATGGAAAGAGAATGACCGTGACGTTTGGTGGGTAGAGAAGCGCAAAGCCCCAGTGTTGCTGCGCCTGTGAAAGCGCTTCCAAGGAAGGGTGCTGGCTGGCAACAGTTTTCAGTGCTGGCACTTTTCATCTCTGAGCAATTGCTCGACCTTTGCAATTTCTCACCTGAGCTCTCTTTAGACTGCGCGAGAGGATGAGCAGAAGATTATTTGGCTAGAGAAACACAGAGCCCCAGTGTTCTTAGGCCTACAAGAGCGTTTCCAAGGAAGGGTGCTGGCTAGCAACAGCTTTCAGTGCTGGCACTTTTCATCTCTGAGCAATTGCTCGACCTTTGCAATTTCTCACCTGAGCTCTCTTTAGACTGCGCGAGAGGATGAGCAGAAGATTATTTGGCTAGAGAAGCCCAGAGCCCCTGTGTTCTAAAGGGCTACAAAAGCGCTTCCAAGGAAGGGTGCTGGCTAGCAAGAGCTTTCAGTGCTGGCACTTTTCATCTCTGAGCAATTGCTCGACGTTTGCAATTTCTCAGCTCGTGTCTACGAGATGGAAAGAGAATGACCGTGACGTTTGGTGGGTAGAAAAGCACAAAGCCCCAGTGTTGCTGCGCCTGTGAAAGCGCTTCCAAGGAAGGGTGCTGGCTAGCAACAGCTTTCAGTGCTGGCACTTTTCATCTCTGAGCAATTGCTCGACCTTTGCAATTTCTCACCTGAGCTCTCTTTAGAGTGCGCGAGAGGATGAGCAGAAGATTAGGTGGCTAGAGAAGCCCAGAGCCCCAGTGTTCTTAGGCCTACAAAAGCGCTTCCAAGGAAGGGTGCTGGCTAGCAACAGCTTTCAGTGCTGGCACTTCTCATCTCTGAGCAATTGCTCGACGTTTGTAATGTCTCAGCTCGTGTCTACGAGACGGAGTGATAGTGACCGTGACCTTTGGTGGGTAGAGAAGCGCAAAGCCCCAGTGTTGCTGCGCCTGTGAAAGCGCTTCCAAGGAAGGGTGCTGGCTAGCAACAGCTTTCAGTGCTGGCACTTTTCATCTCTGAGCAATTGCTCGACGTTTGCAATTTCTCAGCTCGTGTCTACGAGACGGAGAGATAGTGACCGTGACGTTTGGTGGCTAGAGAAGCGCAAAACCCCAGTGTTGCTGCGCCTGTGAAAGCGCTTCCAAGGAAGGCTGCTGGCTAGCAACAGCTTTCAGTGCAGGCACGTTTCATCTCTGAGCAATTGCTCGACCTTTGCAATCTCTCAGCTCGTGTCTACGAGACGGAGAGATAGTGACCATGACGTTTGGTGGGTAGAGAAGCGCAAAGCCCCAGTGTTGCTGCGCCTGTGAAAGCGCTTCCAAGGAAGGGTGCTGGCTAGCAACAGCTTTCAGTGCTGGCACTTTTCTTCTCTGAGCAATTGCTCGACGTTTGCAATTTCTCAGCTCGTGTCTACGAGACGGAGAGATAGTAACCGTGACGTTTGGTGGCTAGAGAAGCGCAAAACCCCAGTGTTGCTGCGCCTGTGAAAGCGCTTCCAAGGAAGGGTGCTGGCTAGCAACAGCTTTCAGTGCTGGCACTTTTCATCTCTGAGCAATTGCTCGACCTTTGCAATCTCTCAGCTCGTGTCTACGAGATGGAAAGATAGTGACCGTGACGTTTGGTGGGTAGAGAAGCGCAAAGCCCCAGCGTTGCTGCGCCTGTGAAAGCGCTTCCAAGGAAGGGTGCTGGCTGGCAACAGCTTTCAGTGCTGGCACTTTTCATCTCTGAGCAATTGCTCGACGTTTGCAATTTCTCACCTGAGCTCTCTTTAGAGTGCACGAGAGGATGAGCAGAAGATTAGGTGGCTAGAGAAACACAGAGCCCCAGTGTTCTTAGGCCTACAAAAGCACTTCCAAGGAAGGGTGCTGGCTAGCAAGAGCTTTCAGTGCTGGCACTTTTCATCTCTGAGCAATTGCTCGACGTTTGCAATTTCTCACCTGAGCTCTCTTTAGAGTGCGCGAGAGGATGAGCAGAAGATTAGGTGGCTAGAGAAACACAGAGCCCCAGTGTTCTTAGGCCTACAAGAGCGTTTCCAAGGAAGGGTGCTGGCTAGCAACAGCTTTCAGTGCTGGCACTTTTCATCTCTGAGCAATTGCTCAACGGTTGCAATGTCTCAGCTCCTGTCTACGAGACGGAGTGATAGTGACCGTGACGTTTGGTGGTTAGAGAAGCGCAAAGCCCCAGTGTTACTGCGCCTGTGAAAGCGCTTCCAAGGAAGGGTGCTGGCTAGCAACAGCTTTCAGTGCTGGCACTTTTCATCTCTGAGCAATTGCTCGACGTTTGCAATTTCTCAGCTCGTGTCTACGAGCCAGAGAGATAGTGACCGTGACGTTTGGTGGCTAGAGAAGCGCAAAACCCCAGTGTTGCTGCGCCTGTGAAAGCGCTTCCAAGGAAGGGTGCTGGCTAGCAACAGCTTTCAGTGCTGGCACTTTTCATCTCTGAGCAATTGCTCGACCTTTGCAATCTCTCAGCTCGTGTCTACGAGACGGAGAGTTAGTGACCGTGACCTTTGGTGGCTAGAGAAGCGCAAAGCCCCAGTGTTGCTGCGCCTGTGAAAGCGCTTCCAAGGAAGGGTGCTGGCTAGCAACAGCTTTCAGTGCTGGCACTTTTCATCTCTGAGCAATTGCTCAACCTTTGCAATTTCTCACCTCGTGTCTACGAGACGGAGAGATAGTGACCGTGACGTTTGGTGGCTAGAGAAGCGCAAAACCCCAGTGTTGCTGCGCCTGTGAAAGCGCTTCCAAGGAAGGGTGCTGGCTAGCAACAGCTTTCAGTGCTGGCACTTTTCATCTCTGAGCAATTGCTCGACCTTTGCAATCTCTCAGCTCGTGTCTACGAGACGGAGAGATAGTGACCATGACGTTTGGTGGCTAGAGAAGCGCAAAGCCCCAGTGTTGCTGCGCCTGTGAAAGCGCTTCCAAGGAAGGGTGCTGGCTAGCAACAGTTTTCAGTGCTGGCACTTTTCATCTCTGAGCAATTGCTCGACCTTTGCAATTTCTCACCTGAGCTCTCTTTAGAGTGCGCGAGAGGATGAGCAGAAGATTATTTGGCTAGAGAAACACAGAGCCCCAGTGTTCTTAGGCCTACAAGAGCGTTTCCAAGGAAGGGTGCTGGCTAGCAACAGCTTTCAGTGCTGACACTTTTCATCTCTGAGCAATTGCTCGACCTTTGCAATTTCTCACCTGAGTTCTCTTTAGACTGCGCGAGAGGATGAGGAGAAGATTAGGTGGCTAGAGAAACACAGAGCCCCAGTGTTCTTAGGGCTACAAGAGCGTTTCCAAGGAAGGGTGCTGGCTAGCAACAGCTTTCAGTGCTGGCACTTTTCATCTCTGAGCAATTGCTCGACTTTTGCAATTTCTCAGCTCGTGTCTACGAGATGGAAAGAGAATGACCGTGACGTTTGGTGGGTAGAGAAGCGCAAAGCCCCAGTGTTGCTGCGCCTGTGAAAGTGCTTCCAAGGAAGGGTGCTGGCTAGCAAGAGCTTTCAGTGCTGGCACTTTTCATCTCTGAGCAATTGCTCGACCTTTGCAATTTCTCACCTGAGCTCTCTTTAGACTGCGCGAGAGGATGAGCAGAAGATTATTTGGCTAGAGAAGCCCAGAGCCCCTGTGTTCTAAAGGGCTACAAAAGCGCTTCCAAGGAAGGGTGCTGGCTAGCAAGAGCTTTCAGTGCTGGCACTTTTCATCTCTGAGCAATTGCTCGACGTTTGCAATTTCTCAGCTCGTGTCTACGAGATGGAAAGAGAATGACCGTGACGTTTGGTGGGTAGAAAAGCGCAAAGCCCCAGTGTTGCTGCGCCTGTGAAAGCGCTTCCAAGGAAGGGTGCTGGCTAGCAACAGCTTTCAGTGCTGGCACTTTTCATCTCTGAGCAATTGCTCGACCTTTGCAATTTCTCACCTGAGCTCTCTTTAGAGTGCGCGAGAGGATGAGCAGAAGATTAGGTGGCTAGAGAAGCCCAGAGCCCCAGTGTTCTTAGGCCTACAAGAGCGTTTCCAAGGAAGGGTGCTGGCTAGCAACAGCTTTCAGTGCTGGCACTTCTCATCTCTGAGCAATTGCTCGACGTTTGTAATGTCTCAGCTCGTGTCTACGAGACGGAGTGATAGTGACCGTGACCTTTGGTGGGTAGAGAAGCGCAAAGCCCCAGTGTTGCTGCGCCTGTGAAAGCGCTTCCAAGGAAGGGTGCTGGCTAGCAACAGCTTTCAGTGCTGGCACTTTTCATCTCTGAGCAATTGCTCGACGTTTGCAATTTCTCAGCTCGTGTCTACGAGACGGAGAGATAGTGACCGTGACGTTTGGTGGCTAGAGAAGCGCAAAACCCCAGTGTTGCTGCGCCTGTGAAAGCGCTTCCAAGGAAGGCTGCTGGCTAGCAACAGCTTTCAGTGCAGGCACTTTTCATCTCTGAGCAATTGCTCGACCTTTGCAATCTCTCAGCTCGTGTCTACGAGACGGAGAGATAGTGACCATGACGTTTGGTGGGTAGAGAAGCGCAAAGCCCCAGTGTTGCTGCGCCTGTGAAAGCGCTTCCAAGGAAGGGTGCTGGCTAGCAACAGCTTTCAGTGCTGGCACTTTTCTTCTCTGAGCAATTGCTCGACGTTTGCAATTTCTCAGCTCGTGTCTACGAGACGGAGAGATAGTAACCGTGACGTTTGGTGGCTAGAGAAGCGCAAAACCCCAGTGTTGCTGCGCCTGTGAAAGCGCTTCCAAGGAAGGGTGCTGGCTAGCAACAGCTTTCAGTGCTGGCACTTTTCATCTCTGAGCAATTGCTCGACCTTTGCAATCTCTCAGCTCGTGTCTACGAGACGGAGAGATAGTGACCATGACGTTTGGTGGGTAGAGAAGCGCAAAGCCCCAGTGTTGCTGCGCCTGTGAAAGCGCTTCCAAGGAAGGGTGCTGGCTAGCAACAGTTTTCAGTGCTGGCACTTTTCATCTCTGAGCAATTGCTCAACGTTTGCAATTTCTCACCTGAGCTTTCTTTAGAGTGCGCGAGAGGATGAGCAGAAGATTAGGTGGCTAGAGAAGCCCAGAGCCCCAGTGTTCTTAGGCCTACAAGAGCGTTTCCAAGGAAGGGTGCTGGCTAGCAAGAGCTTTCAGTGCTGGCACTTTTCATCTCTGAGCAATTGCTCGACGTTTGCAATCTCTCAGCTCGTGTCTACGAGATGGAAAGATAGTGACCGTGACGTTTGGTGGGTAGAGAAGCGCAAAGCCCCAGCGTTGCTGCGCCTGTGAAAGCGCTTCCAAGGAAGGGTGCTGGCTGGCAACAACTTTCAGTGCTGGCACTTTTCATCTCTGAGCAATTGCTCGACCTTTGCAATTTCTCACCTGAGCTCTCTTTAGACTGCGCGAGAGGATGAGCAGAAGATTAGGTGGCTAGAGAAACACAGAGCCCCAGTGTTCTTAGGCCTACAAGAGCGTTTCCAAGGAAGGGTGCTGGCTAGAAAGAGCTTTCTGTGCTGGCACTTTTCATCTCTGAGCAATTGCTCGACCTTTGCAATTTCTCACCTGAGCTCTCTTTAGGCTGCGCGAGAGGATGAGCAGAAGATTAGGTGGCTAGAGAAACACAGAGCCCCAGTGTTCTTAGGCCTACAAAAGCACTTCCAAGGAAGGGTGCTGGCTAGCAAGAGCTTTCAGTGCTGGCACTTTTCATCTCTGAGCAATTGCTCGACGTTTGCAATTTCTCACCTGAGCTCTCTTTAGAGTGCGCGAGAGGATGAGCAGAAGATTAGGTGGCTAGAGAAACACAGAGCCCCAGTGTTCTTAGGCCTACAAGAGCGTTTCCAAGGAAGGGTGCTGGCTAGCAACAGCTTTCAGTGCTGGCACTTTTCATCTCTGAGCAATTGCTCGACGTTTGCAATGTCTCAGCTCGTGTCTACGAGACGGAGTGATAGTGACCGTGACGTTTGGTGGTTAGAGAAGCGCAAAGCCCCAGTGTTGCTGCGCCTGTGAAAGCGCTTCCAAGGAAGGGTGCTGGCTAGCAACAGCTTTCAGTGCTGGCACTTTTCATCTCTGAGCAATTGCTCGACGTTTGCAATTTCTCAGCTCGTGTCTACGAGCCAGAGAGATAGTGACCGTGACGTTTGGTGGCTAGAGAAGCGCAAAACCCCAGTGTTGCTGCGCCTGTGAAAGCGCTTCCAAGGAAGGGTGCTGGCTAGCAACAGCTTTCAGTGCTGGCACTTTTCATCTCTGAGCAATTGCTCGACCTTTGCAATCTCTCAGCTCGTGTCTACGAGACGGAGAGTTAGTGACCGTGACCTTTGGTGGCTAGAGAAGCGCAAAGCCCCAGTGTTGCTGCGCCTGTGAAAGCGCTTCCAAGGAAGGGTGCTGGCTAGCAACAGCTTTCAGTGCTGGCACTTTTCATCTCTGAGCAATTGCTCAACCTTTGCAATTTCTCACCTCGTGTCTACGAGACGGAGAGATAGTGACCGTGACGTTTGGTGGCTAGAGAAGCGCAAAACCCCAGTGTTGCTGCGCCTGTGAAAGCGCTTCCAAGGAAGGGTGCTGGCTAGCAACAGCTTTCAGTGCTGGCACTTTTCATCTCTGAGCAATTGCTCGACCTTTGCAATCTCTCAGCTCGTGTCTACGAGACGGAGAGATAGTGACCATGACGTTTGGTGGGTAGAGAAGCGCAAAGCCCCAGTGTTGCTGCGCCTGTGAAAGCGCTTCCAAGGAAGGGTGCTGGCTAGCAACAGTTTTCAGTGCTGGCACTTTTCATCTCTGAGCAATTGCTCAACGTTTGCAATTTCTCACCTGAGCTCTCTTTAGAGTGCGCGAGAGGATGAGCAGAAGATTAGGTGGCTAGAGAAGCCCAGAGCCCCACTGTTCTTAGGCCTACAAGAGCGTTTCCAAGGAAGGGTGCTGGCTAGCAACAGCTTTCAGTGCTGGCACTTTTCATCTCTGAGCAATTGCTCGACGTTTGCAATCTCTCAGCTCGTGTCTACGAGACAGAGAGATAGTGACCATGACGTTTGGTGTGTAGAGAAGCGCAAAGCCCCAGTGTTGCTGCGCCTGTGAAAGCGCTTCCAAGGAAGGGTGCTGGCTGGCAACAGTTTTCAGTGCTGGCACTTTTCATCTCTGAGCAATTGCTCGACCTTTGCAATTTCTCACCTGAGCTCTCTTTAGACTGTGCGAGAGGATGAGCAGAAGATTAGGTGGCTAGAGAAACACAGAGCCCCAGTGTTCTTAGGCCTACAAGAGCGCTTCCAAGGAAGGGTGCTGGCTAGCAACAGCTTTCAGTGCTGGCACTTTTCATCTCTGAGCAATTGCTCGACGTTTGCAATTTCTCACCTGAGCTCTCTTTAGAATGCGCGAGAGGATGAGCAGAAGATTAGGTGGTTAGAGAAACACAGAGCCCCAGTGTTCTTAGGCCTACAAAAGCACTTCCAAGGAAGGGTGCTGGCTAGCAACAGCTTTCAGTGCTGGCACTTTTCATCTCTGAGCAATTGCTCGACGTTTGCAATGTCTCAGCTCGTGTCTACGAGACGGAGTGATAGTGACCGTGACCTTTGGTGGTTAGGGAAGCGCAAAGCCCCAGTGTTGCTGCACCTGTGAAAGCGCTTCCAAGGAAGGGTGCTGGCTAGCAAGAGCTTTCAGTGCTGGCACTTTTCATCTCTGAGCAATTGCTCGACGTTTGCAATTTCTCAGCTCGTGTCTACGAGACAGAGAGATAGTGACCATGACGTTTGGTGGGTAGAGAAGAGCAAAGCCCCCGTGTTGCTGCGCCTGTGAAAGCGCTTCCAAGGAAGGGTGCTGGCTGGCAACAGTTTTCAGTGCTGGCACTTTTCATCTCTGAGCAATTGCTCGACGTTTGCAATTTCTCACCTGAGCTCTCTTTAGACTGCGCGAGAGGATGAGCAGAAGATTAGGTGGCTAGAGAAACGCAGAGCCCCAGTGTTCTTAGGCCTACAAGAGCGTTTCCAAGGAAGGGTGCTGGCTAGCAAGAGCTTTCAGTGCTGGCACTTTTCATCTCTGAGCAATTGCTCGACGTTTGCAATTTCTCACCTGAGCTCTCTTTAGACTGCGCGAGAGGATGAGCAGAAGATTAGGTGGCTAGAGAAACACAGAGCCCCAGTGTTCTTAGGCCTACAAAAGCGCTTCCAAGGAAGGGTGCTGGCTAGCAACAGCTTTCAGTGCTGGCACTTTTCATCTCTGAGCAATTGCTCGACCTTTGCAATTTCTCACCTGAGCTCTCTTTAGACTGCGCGAGAGGATGAGCAGAAGATTAGGTGGCTGGAGAAACACAGAGCCCCAGTGTTCTTAGGCCTACAAAAGCACTTCCAAGGAAGGGTGCTGGCTAGCAAGAGCTTTCAGTGCTGGCACTTTTCATCTCTGAGCAATTGCTCGACGTTTGCAATTTCTCAGCTCGTGTCTACGAGACGGAAAGAGAATGACCGTGACGTTTGGTGGGTAGAGAAGCGCAAAGCCCCAGTGTTGCTGCGCCTGTGAAAGCGCTTCCAAGGAAGGGTGCTGGCTAGCAAGAGCTTTCAGTGCTGGCACTTTTCATCTCTGAGCAATTGCTCGACGTTTGCAATTTCTCACCTGAGCTCTCTTTAGAGTGCGCGAGAGGATGAGCAGAAGATTAGGTGGCTGGAGAAACACAGAGCACCAGTGTTCTTAGGCCTACAAGAGCGTTTCCAAGGATGGGTGCTGGCTAGCAACAGCTTTCAGTGCTGGCACTTTTCATCTCTGAGCAATTGCTCGACGTTTGCAATGTCTCAGCTCGTGTCTACGAGACGGAGAGATAGTGACCGTGACGTTTGGTGGCTAGAGAAGCGCAAAGCCCCAGTGTTGCTGCGCCTGTGAAAGCGCTTCCAAGGAAGGGTGCTGGCTAGCAAGAGCTTTCAGTGCTGGCACTTTTCATCTCTGAGCAATTGCTCGACCTTTGCAATTTCGCACCTGAGCTCTCTTTAGAGTGCACGAGAGGATGAGCAGAAGATTAGGTGGCTAGAGAAGCCCAGAGCCGCAGTGTTCTAAGGGCTACAAGAGCGTTTCCAAGGAAGGGTGCTGGCTAGCAACAGCTTTCAGTGCTGGCACTTTTCATCTCTGAGCAATTGCTCGACGTTTGCAATTTCTCACCTGAGCTCTCTTTAGACTGCGCGAGAGGATGAGCAGAAGATGAGGTGGCTAGAGAAGCCCAGAGCCCCAGTGTTCTAAAGGTACAAGAGCGTTTCCAAGGAAGGGTGCTGGCTAGCAAGAGCTTTCAGTGCTGGCACTTTTCATCTCTGAGCAATTGCTCGACTTTTTCAATTTCTCAGCTCGTGTCTACGAGCCAGAGAGATAGTGACCGTGACATTTGGTGTCTAGAGAAGCGCAAAGCCCCAGTGTTGCTGCGCCTGTGAAAGCGCTTCCAAGGAAGGGTGCTGGCTAGCAACAGTTTTCAGTGCTGGCACTTTTCATCTCTGAGCAATTGCTCGACGTTTGCAATGTCTCAGCTCGTGTCTACGAGACGGAGAGATAGTGACCGTGACGTTTGGTGTCTAGAGAAGCGCAAAGCCCCAGTGTTGCTGCGCCTGTGAAAGCGCTTCCAAGGAAGGGTGCTGGCTAGCAACAGCTTTCAGTGCTGGCACTTTTCATCTCTGAGCAATTGCTCGACCTTTGCAATTTCTCACCTGAGCTCTCTTTAGACTGCGTGAGAGGATGAGCAGAAGATTAGGTGGCTAGAGAAACACAGAGCCCCAGTGTTCTTAGGCCTAGAAAAGCACTTCCAAGGAAGGGTGCTGGCTAGCAACAGCTTTCAGTGCTGGCACTTTTCATCTCTGAGCAATTGCTCGACGTTTGCAATTTCTCACCTGAGCTCTCTTTAGAGTGCGCGAGAGGATGAGCAGAAGATTAGGTGGCTGGAGAAGCCCAGAGCCCCAGTGTTCTTAGGCCTACAAAAGCACTTCCAAGGAAGGGTGCTGGCTAGCAACAGCTTTCAGTGCTGGCACTTTTCATCTCTGAGCAATTGCTCGACGTTTGCAATGTCTCAGCTCGTGTCTACGAGACGGAGAGATAGTGACCGTGACGTTTGGTGGCTAGAGAAGCGCAAAGCCCCAGTGTTGCTGCGCCTGTGAAAGCGCTTCCAAGGAAGGGTGCTGGCTAGCAACAGCTTTCAGTGCTGGCTCTTTTCATCTCTGAGCAATTGCTCGACCTTTGCAATTTCTCACCTGAGCTTTCTTTAGAGTGCGCGAGAGGATGAGCAGAAGATTATGTGGCTGGAGAAGCGCAGAGCCCTTGTGTTCTAAGGGCTACAAAAGCGCTTCCAAGGAAGGCTGCTGGCTAGCAACAGCTTTCAGTGCTGGCACTTTTCATCTCTGAGCAATTGCTCGACGTTTGCAATTTCTCAGCTCGTGTCTACGAGACGGAGAGATAGTGACCGTGACGTTTGGTGGGTAGAGAAGCGCAAAGCCCCAGTGTTGCTGCGCCTGTGAAAGCGCTTCCAAGGAAGGGTGCTGGCTAGCAACAGCTTTCAGTGCTGGCACTTTTCATCTCTGAGCAATTGCTCGACGTTTGCAATTTCTCACCTGAGCTCTCTTTAGAGTGCGCGAGAGGATGAGCAGAAGATTAGGTGGCTAGAGAAGCCCAGAGCCCCTGTGTTCTAAGGGCTACAAGAGCGTTTCCAAGGAAGGGTGCCGGCTAGCAAGAGCTTTCAGTGCTGGCACTTTTCATCTCTGAGCAATTGCTCGACGTTTGCAATTTATCAGCTCGTGTCTACGAGATGGAAAGAGAATGACCATGACGTTTGGTGTCTAGAGAAGCGCAAAGCCCCAGTGTTGCTGCGCCTGTGAAAGCGCTTCCAAGGAAGGGTGCTGGCTAGCAACAGTTTTCAGTGCTGGCACTTTTCATCTCTGAGCAATTGCTCGACGTTTGCAATTTCTCAGCTCGTGTCTACGAGACGGAGAGATAGTGACCATGACGTTTGGTGGGTAGAGAAGCGCAAAGCCCCAGTGTTGCTGCGCCTGTGAAAGCGCTTCCAAGGAAGGGTGCTGGCTAGCAAGAGCTTTCAGTGCTGGCGCTTTTCATCTCTGAGCAATTGCTCGACGTTTGCAATTTCTCACCTGAGCTCTCTTTAGACTGCGCGAGAGGATGAGCAGAAGATTAGGTGGCTAGAGAAACACAGAGCCCCAGTGTTCTTAGGCCTAGAAAAGCACTTCCAAGGAAGGGTGCTGGCTAGCAACAGCTTTCAGTGCTGGCACTTTTCATCTCTGAGCAATTGCTCGACGTTTGCAATTTCTCACCTGAGCTCTCTTTAGAGTGCGCGAGAGGATGAGCAGAAGATTAGGTGGCTAGAGAAGCCCAGAGCCCCAGTGTTCTTAGGCTTACAAGAGCGCTTCCAAGGAAGGGTGCTTGCTGGCAACAGTTTTCAGTGCTGGCACTTTTCATCTCTGAGCAATTGCTCGACGTTTGCAATTTCTCACCTGAGCTCTCTTTAGAGTGCGCGAGAGGATGAGCAGAAGATTAGGTGGCTAGAGAAGCCCAGAGCCCCAGTGTTCTTAGGCCTACAAGAGCGTTTCCAAGGAAGGGTTCTGGCTAGCAACAGCTTTCAGTGCTGGCACTTTTCATCTCTGAGCAATTGCTCGACGTTTGCAATTTCTCACCTGAGCTCTCTTTAGACTGCGTGAGAGGATGAGCAGAAGATTAGGTGGCTAGAGAAACACAGAGCCCCAGTGTTCTAAGGGCTACAAAAGCACTTCCAAGGAAGGGTGCTGGCTAGCAAGAGCTTTCAGTGCTGGCACTTTTCATCTCTGAGCAATTGCTCGACCTTTGCAATTTCTCACCTGAGCTCTCTTTAGAGTGCGAGAGAGGATGAGCAGAAGATTAGGTGGCTGGAGAAACACAGAGCCCCACTGTTCTTAGGCCTACAAGAGCGTTTCCAAGGATGGGTGCTGGCTAGCAACAGCTTTCAGTGCTGGCACTTTTCATCTCTGAGCAATTGCTCGACGTTTGCAATGTCTCAGCTCGTGTCTACGAGACGGAGAGATAGTGACCGTGACGTTTGGTGGGTAGAGAAGCGCAAAGCCCCAGTGTTGCTGCGCCTGTGAAAGCGCTTCCAAGGAAGGGTGCTGGCTAGCAACAGCTTTCAGTGCTGGCACTTTTCATCTCTGAGCAATTGCTCGACCTTTGCAATTTCTCACCTGAGCTCTCTTTAGAGTGCGCGAGAGGATGAGCAGAAGATTAGGTGGCTGGAGAAGCCCAGAGCCCCAGTGTTCTTAGGCCTACAAAAGCACTTCCAAGGAAGGGTGCTGGCTAGCAAGAGCTTTCAGTGCTGGCACTTTTCATCTCTGAGCAATTGCTCGACCTTTGCAATTTCTCAGCTCGTGTCTACGAGTTGGAAAGAGAATGACCGTGACGTTTGGTGGGTAGAGAAGCGCAAAGCCCCAGTGTTGCTGCGCCTGTGAAAGCGCTTCCAAGGAAGGGTGCTGGCTAGCAACAGCTTTCAGTGCTGGCACTTTTCATCGCTGAGCAATTGCTCGACGTTTGCAATGTCTCAGCTCGTGTCTACGAGACGGAGAGAGAGTGACCGTGACGTTTGGTGGGTAGAGAAGCGCAAAGCCCCAGTGTTGCTGCGCCTGTGAAAGCGCTTCCAAGGAAGGGTGCTGGCTAGCAACAGCTTTCAGTGCTGGCACTTTTCATCTCTGAGCAATTGCTCGACCTTTGCAATTTCTCACCTGAGCTTTCTTTAGAGTGAGCGAGAGGATGACCAGAAGATTATGTGGCTGGAGAAGCGCAGAGCCCTTGTGTTCTAAGGGCTACAAAAGCGCTTCCAAGGAAGGCTGCTGGCTAGCAACAGCTTTCAGTGCTGGCACTTTTCATCTCTGAGCAATTGCTCGACGTTTGCAATTTCTCAGCTCGTGTCTACGAGACGGAGAGATAGTAACCATGACGTTTGGTGGGTAGAGAAGCGCAAAGCCCCAGTGTTGCGGCGCCTGTGAAAGCGCTTCCAAGGAAGGGTGCTGGCTAGCAAGAGCTTTCAGTGCTGGCACTTTTCATCTCTGAGCAATTGCTCAACGTTTGCAATTTCTCACGTGAGCTCTCTTTAGAGTACGAGAGAGGATGAGCAGAAGATTAGGTGGCTAGAGAAGCCCAGAGCCCCAGTGTTCTAAGGGCTACAAAAGCACTTCCAAGGAAGGGTGCTGGCTAGCAAGAGCTTTCAGTGCTGGCACTTTTCATCTCTGAGCAATTGCTCGACGTTTGCAATTTCTCACCTGAGCTCTCTTTAGAGTGCGCGAGAGGATGAGCAGAAGATTAGGTGGCTAGAGAAGCCCAGAGCCCCTGTGTTCTAAGGGCTACAAGAGCGTTTCCAAGGAAGGGTGCCGGCTAGCAAGAGCTTTCAGTGCTGGCACTTTTCATCTCTGAGCAATTGCTCGACGTTTGCAATTTATCAGCTCGTGTCTACGAGATGGAAAGAGAATGACCGTGACGTTTGGTGTCTAGAGAAGTGCAAAGCCCCAGTGTTGCTGCGCCTGTGAAAGCGCTTCCAAGGAAGGGTGCTGGCTAGCAACAGTTTTCAGTGCTGGCACTTTTCATCTCTGAGCAATTGCTCGACGTTTGCAATTTCTCAGCTCGTGTCTACGAGACGGAGAGATAGTGACCATGACGTTTGGTGGGTAGAGAAGCGCAAAGCCCCAGTGTTGCTGCGCCTGTGAAAGCGCTTCCAAGGAAGGGTGCTGGCTAGCAAGAGCTTTCAGTGCTGGCGCTTTTCATCTCTGAGCAATTGCTCGACGTTTGCAATTTCTCACCTGAGCTCTCTTTAGACTGCGCGAGAGGATGAGCAGAAGATTAGGTGGCTAGAGAAACACAGAGCCCCAGTGTTCTTAGGCCTAGAAAAGCACTTCCAAGGAAGGGTGCTGGCTAGCAACAGCTTTCAGTGCTGGCACTTTTCATCTCTGAGCAATTGCTCGACGTTTGCAATTTCTCACCTGAGCTCTCTTTAGAGTGCGCGAGAGGATGAGCAGACGATTAGGTGGCTAGAGAAGCCCAGAGCCCCAGTGTTCTTAGGCTTACAAGAGCGCTTCCAAGGAAGGGTGCTGGCTGGCAACAGTTTTCAGTGCTGGCACTTTTCATCTCTGAGCAATTGCTCGACGTTTGCAATTTCTCACCTGAGCTCTCTTTAGAGTGCGCGAGAGGATGAGCAGAAGATTAGGTGGCTAGAGAAACAAAGAGCCCCAGTGTTCTTAGGCCTACAAGAGCGTTTCCAAGGAAGGGTGCTGGCTAGCAACAGCTTTCAGTGCTGGCACTTTTCATCTCTGAGCAATTGCTCGACGTTTGCAATTTCTCACCTGAGCTCTCTTTAAACTGCGTGAGAGGATGAGCAGAAGATTAGGTGGCTAGAGAAACAAAGAGCCCCAGTGTTCTAAGGGCTACAAAAGCACTTCCAAGGAAGGGTGCTGGCTAGCAACAGCTTTCAGTGCTGGCACTTTTCATCTCTGAGCAATTGCTCGACGTTTGCAATTTCTCACCTGAGCTCTCTTTAGAGTGCGCGAGAGGATGAGCAGAAGATTAGGTGGCTGGAGAAGCCCAGAGCACCAGTGTTCTTAGGCCTACAAGAGCGTTTCCAAGGATGGGTGCTGGCTAGCAACAGCTTTCAGTGCTGGCACTTTTCATCTCTGAGCAATTGCTCGACGTTTGCAATGTCTCAGCTCGTGTCTACGAGACGGAGAGATAGTGACCGTGACGTTTGGTGGGTAGAGAAGCGCAAAGCCCCAGTGTTGCTGCGCCTGTGAAAGCGCTTCCAAGGAAGGGTGCTGGCTAGCAACAGCTTTCAGTGCTGGCACTTTTCATCTCTGAGCAATTGCTCGACGTTTGCAATTTCTCACCTGAGCTCTCTTTAGAGTGCGCGAGAGGATGAGCAGAAGATTAGGTGGCTAGAGAAGCCCAGAGCCCCTGTGTTCTAAGGGCTACAAGAGCGTTTCCAAGGAAGGGTGCCGGCTAGCAAGAGCTTTCAGTGCTGGCACTTTTCATCTCTGAGCAATTGCTCGACGTTTGCAATTTCTCAGCTCGTGTCTACGAGACGGAGAGAGATAGTGACCATCACGTTTGGTGGGTAGAGAAGCGCAAAGCCCCAGTGTTGCTGCGCCTGTGAAAGTGCTTCCAAGGAAGGGTGCTGGCTAGCAAGAGCTTTCAGTGCTGGCACTTTTCATCTCTGAGCAATTGCTCGACGTTTGCAATTTCTCACCTGAGCTCTCTTTAGACTGCGCGAGAGGATGAGCAGAAGATTAGGTGGCTAGAGAAGCCCAGAGCCCCAGTGTTCTTAGCCTACAAAAGCATTTCCAAGGAAGGGTGCTGGCTAGCAACAGCTTTCAGTGATGGCACTTTTCATCTCTGAGCAATTGCTCGACCTTTGCAATTTCTCAGCTCATTTCTACATGACGAAGAGATAGTGACTGTGACGTTTGGTGGGTAGAGAAGCGCAAAGCCCCAGTGTTGCTGCACCTGTGAAAGCGCTTCCAAGGAAGGGTGCTGGCTAGCAACAGCTTTCAGTGCTGGCACTTTTCATCTCTGAGCAATTGCTCGACGTTTGCAATGTCTCAGCTCGTGTCTACGAGACGGAGAGATAGTGACCGTGGCGTTTGGTGGGTAGAGAAGCGCAAAGCCCCAGTGTTGCTGCGCCTGTGAAAGCGCTTCCAAGGAAGGGTGCTGGCTAGCAACAGCTTTCAGTGCTGACACTTTTCATCTCTGAGCAATTGCTCGACGTTTGCAATTTCTCACCTGAGCTCTCTTTAGAGTGCGCGAGAGGATGAGCAGAAGATTAGGTGGCTAGAGAAGCCCAGAGCCCCAGTGTTCTTAGGCCTACAAAAGCGCTTCCAAGGAAGGGTGCTGGCTAGCAACAGTTTTCAGTGCTGGCACTTTTCATCGCTGAGCAATTGCTCGACGTTTGCAATTTCTCAGCTCGTGTCTACGAGACGGAAAGAGAATGACCGTGACGTTTGGTGGGTAGAGAAGCGCAAAGCCCCAGTGTTGCTGCGCCTGTGAAAGCGCTTCCAAGGAAGGGTGCTGGCTAGCAAGAGCTTTCAGTGCTGGCACTTTTCATCTCTGAGCAATTGCTCGACATTTGCAATTTCTCACCTGAGCTCTCTTTAGAGTGCACGAGAGGATGAGCAGAAGATTAGGTGGCTAGAGAAGCCCAGAGCCCCATTGTTCTAAGGGCTACAAGAGCGTTTCCAAGGAAGGGTGCTGGCTAGCAACAGCTTTCAGTGCTGGCACTTTTCATCTCTGAGCAATTGCTCGACTTTTTCAATTTCTCAGCTCGTGTCTACGAGCCAGAGAGATAGTGACCGTGACGTTTGGTGGCTAGAGAAGCGCAAAGCCCCAGTGCTGCTGCGCCTGTGAAAGCGCTTCCAAGGAAGGGTGCTGGCTAGCAAGAGCTTTCAGTGCTGGCACTTTTCATCTCTGAGCAATTGCTCGACGTTTGCAATCTCTCAGCTCGTGTCTACGAGACGGAAAGAGAATGACCGTGACGTTTGGTGGGTAGAGAAGCGCAAAGCCCCAGTGTTGCTGCGCCTGTGAAAGCGCTTCCAAGGAAGGGTGCTGGCTAGCAACAGTTTTCAGTGCTGGCACTTTTCATCTCTGAGCAATTGCTCGACGTTTGCAATGTCTCAGCTCGTGTCTACGAGACGGAGAGATAGTGACCGTGACGTTTGGTGTCTAGAGAAGCGCAAAGCCCCAGTGTTGCTGCACCTGTGAAAGCGCTTCCAAGGAAGGGTGCTGGCTAGCAACAGCTTTCAGTGCTGGCACTTTTCATCTCTGAGCAATTGCTCGACCTTTGCAATTTCTCACCTGAGCTCTCTTTAGAGTGCGCGAGAGGATGAGCAGAAGATTAGGTGGCGAGAGAAACACAGAGCCCCAGTGTTCTCAGGCCTAGAAAAGCACTTCCAAGGAAGGGTGCTGGCTAGCAACAGCTTTCAGTGCTGGCACTTTTCATCTCTGAGCAATTGCTCGACGTTTGCAATTTCTCACCTGAGCTTTCTTTAGAGTGCGCGAGAGGATGAGCAGAATATTAGGTGGCTGGAGAAGCCCAGAGCCCCACTGTTCTTAGGCCTACAAAAGCACTTCCAAGGAAGGGTGCTGGCTAGCAACAGCTTTCAGTGCTGGCACTTTTCATCTCTGAGCAATTGCTCGACGTTTGCAATTTCTCAGCTCGTGTCTACGAGACGGAAAGAGAATGACCGTGACATTTGGTGGGTAGAGAAGCGCAAAGCCCCAGTGTTGCTGCGCCTGTGAAAGCACTTCCAAGGAAGGGTGCTGGCTAGCAACAGCTTTCAGTGCTGGCACTTTTCATCGCTGAGCAATTGCTCGACGTTTGCAATTTCTCACCTGAGCTCTCTTTAGAGTGCGCGAGAGGATGAGCAGAAGATTAGGTGGCTAGAGAAGCCCAGAGCCCCTGTGTTCTAAGGGCTACAAGAGCGTTTCCAAGGAAGGGTGCCGGCTAGCAAGAGCTTTCAGTGCTGGCACTTTTCATCTCTGAGCAATTGCTCGACGTTTGCAATGTCTCAGCTCGTGTCTACGAGCCAGAGAGATAGTTTCCATCACGTTTGGTGGGTAGAGAAGCGCAAAGCCCCAGTGTTGCTGCGCCTGTGAAAGTGCTTCCAAGGAAGGGTGCTGGCTAGCAAGAGCTTTCAGTGCTGGCACTTTTCATCTCTGAGCAATTGCTCGACGTTTGCAATTTCTCACCTGAGCTCTCTTTAGAGTGCGCGAGAGGATGAGCAGAAGATTAGGTGGCTAGAGAAGCCCCGAGCCCCAGTGTTCTTAGCCTACAAAAGCGCATCCAAGGAAGGGTGCTGGCTAGCAACAGCTTTCAGTGCTGGCACTTTTCATCTCTGAGCAATTGCTCGACTTTTTCAATTTCTCAGCTCGTGTCTACGAGATGGAAAGAGAATGACCGTGACCTTTGGTGGGTAGAGAAGCGCAAAGCCCCAGTGTTGCTGTGCCTGTGAAAGCGCTTCCAAGGAAAGGTGCTGGCTAGCAACAGTTTTCAGTGCTGGCACTTTTCATCTCTGAGCAATTGCTCGACGTTTGCAATGTCTCAGCTCGTGTCTACGAGACGGAGAGATAGTGACCGTGGCGTTTGGTGGGTAGAGAAGCGCAAAGCCCCAGTGTTGCTGCGCCTGTGAAAGCGCTTCCAAGGAAGGGTGCTGGCTAGCCAGAGCTTTCAGTGCTGGCGCTTTTCATCTCTGAGCAATTGCTCGACATTTGCAATTTCTCACCTCAGCTCTCGTTAGAGTACGAGAGAGGATGAGCAGAAGATTAGGTGGCTAGAGAAACACAGAGCCCCAGTGTTCTTAGGCCTACAAAAGCACTTCCAAGGAAGGGTGCTGGCTAGCAACAGCTTTCAGTGCTGGCACTTTTCATCTCTGAGCAATTGCTCGACGTTTGCAATTTCTCACCTGAGCTCTCTTTAGACTGCGCGAGAGGATGAGCAGAAGATTAGGTGGCTAGAGAAGCCCAGAGCCCCAGTGTTCTTAGGCCTACAAGAGCGTTTCCAAGGAAGGGTGCTGGCTAGCAAGAGCTTTCAGTGCTGGCCCTTTTCATCTCTGAGCAATTGCTCGACGTTTGCAATGTCTCAGCTCGTGTCTACGAGACGGGGTGATAGTGACCGTGACGTTTGGTGGCTAGAGAAGCACAAACCCCACTGTTACTGCGCCTGTGAAAGCGCTTCCAAGGAAGGGTGCTGGCTAGCAACAGCTTTCAGTGCTGGCACTTTTCATCTCTGAGCAATTGCTCGACGTTTGCAATTTCTCAGCTCGTTTCTACATGACGAAGAGATAGTGACTGTGACGTTTGGTGGCTAGAGAAGCGCAAAGCCCCAGTGTTGCTGCGCCTGTGCAAGCGCTTCCAAGGAAGGGTGCTGGCTAGCAACAGCTTTCAGTGCTGGCACTTTTCATCTCTGAGCAATTGCTCGACGTTTGCAATGTCTCAGCTCGTGTCTACGAGACGGAGAGATAGTGACCGTGGCGTTTGGTGGGTAGAGAAGCGCAAAGCCCCAGTGTTGCTGCGCCTGTGAAAGCGCTTCCAAGGAAGGGTGCTGGCTAGCAACAGCTTTCAGTGCTGACACTTTTCATCTCTGAGCAATTGCTCGACGTTTGCAATTTCTCACCTGAGCTCTCTTTAGAGTGCGAGAGAGGATGAGCAGAAGATTAGGTGGCTAGAGAAACACAGAGCCCCAGTGTTCTTAGGCCTACAAAAGCGCTTCCAAGGAAGGGTGCTGGCTAGCAACAGTTTTCAGTGCTGGCACTTTTCATCTCTGAGCAATTGCTCGACGTTTGCAATTTCTCAGCTCGTGTCTACGAGACGGAAAGAGAATGACCGTGACGTTTGGTGGGTAGAGAAGCGCAAAGCCCCAGTGTTGCTGCGCCTGTGAAAGCGCTTCCAAGGAAGGGTGCTGGCTAGCAACAGCTTTCAGTGCTGGCACTTTTCATCTCTGAGCAATTGCTCGACGTTTGCAATTTCTCACCTGAGCTCTCTTTAGAGTGCACGAGAGGATGAGCAGAAGATTAGGTGGCTAGAGAAGCCCAGAGCCCCATTGTTCTAAGGGCTACAAGAGCGTTTCCAAGGAAGGGTGCTGGCTAGCAACAGCTTTCAGTGCTGGCACTTTTCATCTCTGAGCAATTGCTCGACGTTTGCAATTTCTCACCTGAGCTCTCTTTAGACTGCGCGAGAGGATGAGCAGAAGATTAGGTGGCTAGAGAAGCCCAGAGCCCCAGTGTTCTAAGGGCTACAAGAGCGTTTCCAAGGAAGGGTGCTGGCTAGCAAGAGCTTTCAGTGCTGGCACTTTTCATCTCTGAGCAATTGCTCGACGTTTGCAATTTCTCAGCTCGTGTCTACGAGCCAGAGAGATAGTGACCGTGACATTTGGTGGCTAGAGAAGCGCAAAGCCCCAGTGTTGCTGCGCCTGTGAAAGCGCTTCCAAGGAAGGGTGCTGGCTAGCAAGAGCTTTCAGTGCTGGCACTTTTCATCTCTGAGCAATTGCTCGACGTTTGCAATTTCTCACCTGAGCTCTCTTTAGAGTGCGCGAGAGGATGAGCAGAAGATTAGGTGGCTGGAGAAGCCCAGAGCCCCAGTGTTCTTAGGCCTACAAAAGCACTTCCAAGGAAGGGTGCTGGCTAGCAACAGCTTTCAGTGCTGGCACTTTTCATCTCTGAGCAATTGCTCGACCTTTGCAATTTCTCAGCTCGTGTCTACGAGTTGGAAAGAGAATGACCGTGACGTTTGGTGGGTAGAGAAGCGCAAAGCCCCAGTGTTGCTGCGCCTGTGAAAGCGCTTCCAAGGAAGGGTGCTGGCTAGCAACAGCTTTCAGTGCTGGCACTTTTCATCGCTGAGCAATTGCTCGACGTTTGCAATTTCTCAGCTCGTGTCTACGAGACGGAGAGATAGTAACCATGACGTTTGGTGGGTAGAGAAGCGCAAAGCCCCAGTGTTGCGGCGCCTGTGAAAGCGCTTCCAAGGAAGGGTGCTGGCTAGCAAGAGCTTTCAGTGCTGGCACTTTTCATCTCTGAGCAATTGCTCGACGTTTGCAATTTCTCACGTGAGCTCTCTTTAGAGTACGAGAGAGGATGAGCAGAAGATTAGGTGGCTAGAGAAGCCCAGAGCCCGAGTGTTCTAAGGGCTACAAAAGCACTTCCAAGGAAGGGTGCTGGCTAGCAAGAGCTTTCAGTGCTGGCACTTTTCATCTCTGAGCAATTGCTCGACGTTTGCAATTTCTCACCTGAGCTCTCTTTAGAGTGCGCGAGAGGATGAGCAGAAGATTAGGTGGCTAGAGAAGCCCAGAGCCCCTGTGTTCTAAGGGCTACAAGAGCGTTTCCAAGGAAGGGTGCCGGCTAGCAAGAGCTTTCAGTGCTGGCACTTTTCATCTCTGAGCAATTGCTCGACGTTTGCAATTTATCAGCTCCTGTCTACGAGATGGAAAGAGAATGACCGTGACGTTTGGTGTCTAGAGAAGCGCAAAGCCCCAGTGTTGCTGCGCCTGTGAAAGCGCTTCCAAGGAAGGGTGCTGGCTAGCAACAGTTTTCAGTGCTGGCACTTTTCATCTCTGAGCAATTGCTCGACGTTTGCAATTTCTCAGCTCGTGTCTACGAGACGGAGAGATAGTGACCATGACGTTTGGTGGGTAGAGAAGCGCAAAGCCCCAGTGTTGCTGCGCCTGTGAAAGCGCTTCCAAGGAAGGGTGCTGGCTAGCAAGAGCTTTCAGTGCTGGCGCTTTTCATCTCTGAGCAATTGCTCGACGTTTGCAATTTCTCACCTGAGCTCTCTTTAGACTGCGCGAGAGGATGAGCAGAAGATTAGGTGGCTAGAGAAACACAGAGCCCCAGTGTTCTTAGGCCTAGAAAAGCACTTCCAAGGAAGGGTGCTGGCTAGCAACAGCTTTCAGTGCTGGCACTTTTCATCTCTGAGCAATTGCTCGACGTTTGCAATTTCTCACCTGAGCTCTCTTTAGAGTGCGCGAGAGGATGAGCAGACGATTAGGTGGCTAGAGAAACACAGAGCCCCAGTGTTCTTAGGCTTACAAGAGCGCTTCCAAGGAAGGGTGCTGGCTGGCAACAGTTTTCAGTGCTGGCACTTTTCATCTCTGAGCAATTGCTCGACGTTTGCAATTTCTCACCTGAGCTCTCTTTAGAGTGCGCGAGAGGATGAGCAGAAGATTAGGTGGCTAGAGAAACAAAGAGCCCCAGTGTTCTTAGGCCTACAAGAGCGTTTCCAAGGAAGGGTGCTGGCTAGCAACAGCTTTCAGTGCTGGCACTTTTCATCTCTGAGCAATTGCTTGACCTTTGCAATTTCTCACCTGAGCTCTCTTTAAACTGCGTGAGAGGATGAGCAGAAGATTAGGTGGCTAGAGAAACACAGAGCCCCAGTGTTCTAAGGGCTACAAAAGCACTTCCAAGGAAGGGTGCTGGCTAGCAACAGCTTTCAGTGCTGGCACTTTTCATCTCTGAGCAATTGCTCGACGTTTGCAATTTCTCACCTGAGCTCTCTTTAGAGTGCGCGAGAGGATGAGCAGAAGATTAGGTGGCTGGAGAAACACAGAGCACCAGTGTTCTTAGGCCTACAAGAGCGTTTCCAAGGATGGGTGCTGGCTAGCAACAGCTTTCAGTGCTGGCACTTTTCATCTCTGAGCAATTGCTCGACGTTTGCAATGTCTCAGCTCGTGTCTACGAGACGGAGAGATAGTGACCGTGACGTTTGGTGGGTAGAGAAGCGCAAAGCCCCAGTGTTGCTGCGCCTGTGAAAGCGCTTCCAAGGAAGGGTGCTGGCTAGCAACAGCTTTCAGTGCTGGCACTTTTCATCTCTGAGCAATTGCTCGACGTTTGCAATTTCTCACCTGAGCTCTCTTTAGAGTGCGCGAGAGGATGAGCAGAAGATTAGGTGGCTAGAGAAGCCCAGAGCCCCTGTGTTCTAAGGGCTACAAGAGCGTTTCCAAGGAAGGGTGCCGGCTAGCAAGAGCTTTCAGTGCTGGCACTTTTCATCTCTGAGCAATTGCTCGACGTTTGCAATTTCTCAGCTCGTGTCTACGAGACGGAGAGAGATAGTGACCATCACGTTTGGTGGGTAGAGAAGCGCAAAGCCCCAGTGTTGCTGCGCCTGTGAAAGTGCTTCCAAGGAAGGGTGCTGGCTAGCAAGAGCTTTCAGTGCTGGCACTTTTCATCTCTGAGCAATTGCTCGACGTTTGCAATTTCTCACCTGAGCTCTCTTTAGACTGCGCGAGAGGATGAGCAGAAGATTAGGTGGCTAGAGAAGCCCAGAGCCCCAGTGTTCTTAGCCTACAAAAGCATTTCCAAGGAAGGGTGCTGGCTAGCAACAGCTTTCAGTGATGGCACTTTTCATCTCTGAGCAATTGCTCGACTTTTTCAATTTCTCAGCTCGTGTCTACGAGATGGAAAGAGAATGACCGTGACGTCTGGTGGGTAGAGAAGCGCAAAGCCCCAGTGTTGCTGTGCCTGTGAAAGCGCTTCCAAGGAAGGGTGCTGGCTAGCAACAGTTTTCAGTGCTGGCACTTTTCATCTCTGAGCAATTGCTCGACGTTTGCAATGTCTCAGCTCGTGTCTACGAGACGGGGTGATAGTGACCTTGACGTTTGGTGGGTAGAGAAGCGCAAAGCCCCAGTGTTGCTGCGCCTGTGAAAGCGCTTCCAAGGAAGGCTGCTGGCTAGCAACAGCTTTCAGTGCTGGCACTTTTCATCTCTGAGCAATTGCTCGACCTTTGCAATTTCTCAGCTCATTTCTACATGACGAAGAGATAGTGACTGTGACGTTTGGTGGGTAGAGAAGCGCAAAGCCCCAGTGTTGCTGCACCTGTGAAAGCGCTTCCAAGGAAGGGTGCTGGCTAGCAACAGCTTTCAGTGCTGGCACTTTTCATCTCTGAGCAATTGCTCGACGTTTGCAATGTCTCAGCTCGTGTCTACGAGACGGAGAGATAGTGACCGTGGCGTTTGGTGGGTAGAGAAGCGCAAAGCCCCAGTGTTGCTGCGCCTGTGAAAGCGCTTCCAAGGAAGGGTGCTGGCTAGCAACAGCTTTCAGTGCTGACACTTTTCATCTCTGAGCAATTGCTCGACGTTTGCAATTTCTCACCTGAGCTCTCTTTAGAGTGCGCGAGAGGATGAGCAGAAGATTAGGTGGCTAGAGAAGCCCAGAGCCCCAGTGTTCTTAGGCCTACAAAAGCGCTTCCAAGGAAGGGTGCTGGCTAGCAACAGTTTTCAGTGCTGGCACTTTTCATCGCTGAGCAATTGCTCGACGTTTGCAATTTCTCAGCTCGTGTCTACGAGACGGAAAGAGAATGACCGTGACGTTTGGTGGGTAGAGAAGCGCAAAGCCCCAGTGTTGCTGCGCCTGTGAAAGCGCTTCCAAGGAAGGGTGCTGGCTAGCAAGAGCTTTCAGTGCTGGCACTTTTCATCTCTGAGCAATTGCTCGACATTTGCAATTTCTCACCTGAGCTCTCTTTAGAGTGCACGAGAGGATGAGCAGAAGATTAGGTGGCTAGAGAAGCCCAGAGCCCCATTGTTCTAAGGGCTACAAGAGCGTTTCCAAGGAAGGGTGCTGGCTAGCAACAGCTTTCAGTGCTGGCACTTTTCATCTCTGAGCAATTGCTCGACGTTTGCAATTTCTCACCTGAGCTCTCTTTAGACTGCGCGAGAGGATGAGCAGAAGATTAGGTGGCTAGAGAAGCCCAGAGCCCCAGTGTTCTAAGGGCTACAAGAGCGTTTCCAAGGAAGGGTGCTGGCTAGCAACAGCTTCCAGTGCTGGCACTTTTCATCTCTGAGCAATTGCTCGACTTTTTCAATTTCTCAGCTCGTGTCTACGAGCCAGAGAGATAGTGACCGTGACGTTTGGTGGCTAGAGAAGCGCAAAGCCCCAGTGCTGCTGCGCCTGTGAAAGCGCTTCCAAGGAAGGGTGCTGGCTAGCAAGAGCTTTCAGTGCTGGCACTTTTCATCTCTGAGCAATTGCTCGACGTTTGCAATCTCTCAGCTCGTGTCTACGAGACGGAAAGAGAATGACCGTGACGTTTGGTGGGTAGAGAAGCGCAAAGCCCCAGTGTTGCTGCGCCTGTGAAAGCGCTTCCAAGGAAGGGTGCTGGCTAGCAACAGTTTTCAGTGCTGGCACTTTTCATCTCTGAGCAATTGCTCGACGTTTGCAATGTCTCAGCTCGTGTCTACGAGACGGAGAGATAGTGACCGTGACGTTTGGTGTCTAGAGAAGCGCAAAGCCCCAGTGTTGCTGCACCTGTGAAAGCGCTTCCAAGGAAGGGTGCTGGCTAGCAACAGCTTTCAGTGCTGGCACTTTTCATCTCTGAGCAATTGCTCGACCTTTGCAATTTCTCACCTGAGCTCTCTTTAGAGTGCGCGAGAGGATGAGCAGAAGATTAGGTGGCGAGAGAAACACAGAGCCCCAGTGTTCTTAGGCCTAGAAAAGCACTTCCAAGGAAGGGTGCTGGCTAGCAACAGCTTTCAGTGCTGGCACTTTTCATCTCTGAGCAATTGCTCGACGTTTGCAATTTCTCACCTGAGCTTTCTTTAGAGTGCGCGAGAGGATGAGCAGAATATTAGGTGGCTGGAGAAGCCCAGAGCCCCACTGTTCTTAGGCCTACAAAAGCACTTCCAAGGAAGGGTGCTGGCTAGCAACAGCTTTCAGTGCTGGCACTTTTCATCTCTGAGCAATTGCTCGACGTTTGCAATTTCTCAGCTCGTGTCTACGAGACGGAAAGAGAATGACCGTGACGTTTGGTGGGTAGAGAAGGGCAAAGCCCCAGTGTTGCTGCGCCTGTGAAAGCACTTCCAAGGAAGGGTGCTGGCTAGCAACAGCTTTCAGTGCTGGCACTTTTCATCGCTGAGCAATTGCTGGTCGTTTGCAATTTCTCACCTGAGCTCTCTTTAGAGTGCGCGAGAGGATGAGCAGAAGATTAGGTGGCTAGAGAAGCCCAGAGCCCCTGTGTTCTAAGGGCTACAAGAGCGTTTCCAAGGAAGGGTGCCGGCTAGCAAGAGCTTTCAGTGCTGGCACTTTTCATCTCTGAGCAATTGCTCGACGTTTGCAATGTCTCAGCTCGTGTCTACGAGCCAGAGAGATAGTTTCCATCACGTTTGGTGGGTAGAGAAGCGCAAAGCCCCAGTGTTGCTGCGCCTGTGAAAGTGCTTCCAAGGAAGGGTGCTGGCTAGCAAGAGCTTTCAGTGCTGGCACTTTTCATCTCTGAGCAATTGCTCGACGTTTGCAATTTCTCACCTGAGCTCTCTTTAGAGTGCGCGAGAGGATGAGCAGAAGATTAGGTGGCTAGAGAAGCCCCGAGCCCCAGTGTTCTTAGCCTACAAAAGCGCATCCAAGGAAGGGTGCTGGCTAGCAACAGCTTTCAGTGCTGGCACTTTTCATCTCTGAGCAATTGCTCGACTTTTTCAATTTCTCAGCTCGTGTCTACGAGATGGAAAGAGAATGACCGTGACCTTTGGTGGGTAGAGAAGCGCAAAGCCCCAGTGTTGCTGTGCCTGTGAAAGCGCTTCCAAGGAAAGGTGCTGGCTAGCAACAGTTTTCAGTGCTGGCACTTTTCATCTCTGAGCAATTGCTCGACGTTTGCAATTTCTCAGCTCGTGTCTACGAGACAGAGAGATAGTGACCGTGACGTTTGGTGGGTAGAGAAGCGCAAAGCCCCAGTGTTGCTGCGCCTGTGAAAGCGCTTCCAAGGAAGGGTGCTGGCTAGCCAGAGCTTTCAGTGCTGGCGCTTTTCATCTCTGAGCAATTGCTCGACATTTGCAATTTCTCACCTCAGCTCTCGTTAGAGTACGAGAGAGGATGAGCAGAAGATTAGGTGGCTAGAGAAACACAGAGCCCCAGTGTTCTTAGGCCTACAAAAGCACTTCCAAGGAAGGGTGCTGGCTAGCAACAGCTTTCAGTGCTGGCACTTTTCATCTCTGAGCAATTGCTCGACGTTTGCAATTTCTCACCTGAGCTCTCTTTAGACTGCGCGAGAGGATGAGCAGAAGATTAGGTGGCTAGAGAAGCCCAGAGCCCCAGTGTTCTTAGGCCTACAAGAGCGTTTCCAAGGAAGGGTGCTGGCTAGCAAGAGCTTTCAGTGCTGGCCCTTTTCATCTCTGAGCAATTGCTCGACGTTTGCAATGTCTCAGCTCGTGTCTACGAGACGGGGTGATAGTGACCGTGACGTTTGGTGGCTAGAGAAGCACAAACCCCACTGTTACTGCGCCTGTGAAAGCGCTTCCAAGGAAGGCTGCTGGCTAGCAACAGCTTTCAGTGCTGGCACTTTTCATCTCTGAGCAATTGCTCGACGTTTGCAATTTCTCAGCTCGTTTCTACATGACGAAGAGATAGTGACTGTGACGTTTGGTGGCTAGAGAAGCGCAAAGCCCCAGTGTTGCTGCGCCTGTGCAAGCGCTTCCAAGGAAGGGTGCTGGCTAGCAACAGCTTTCAGTGCTGGCACTTTTCATCTCTGAGCAATTGCTCGACGTTTGCAATGTCTCAGCTCGTGTCTACGAGACGGAGAGATAGTGACCGTGGCGTTTGGTGGGTAGAGAAGCGCAAAGCCCCAGTGTTGCTGCGCCTGTGAAAGCGCTTCCAAGGAAGGGTGCTGGCTAGCAACAGCTTTCAGTGCTGACACTTTTCATCTCTGAGCAATTGCTCGACGTTTGCAATTTCTCACCTGAGCTCTCTTTAGAGTGCGAGAGAGGATGAGCAGAAGATTAGGTGGCTAGAGAAACACAGAGCCCCAGTGTTCTTAGGCCTACAAAAGCGCTTCCAAGGAAGGGTGCTGGCTAGCAACAGTTTTCAGTGCTGGCACTTTTCATCTCTGAGCAATTGCTCGACGTTTGCAATTTCTCAGCTCGTGTCTACGAGACGGAAAGAGAATGACCGTGACGTTTGGTGGGTAGAGAAGCGCAAAGCCCCAGTGTTGCTGCGCCTGTGAAAGCGCTTCCAAGGAAGGGTGCTGGCTAGCAACAGCTTTCAGTGCTGGCACTTTTCATCTCTGAGCAATTGCTCGACGTTTGCAATTTCTCACCTGAGCTCTCTTTAGAGTGCACGAGAGGATGAGCAGAAGATTAGGTGGCTAGAGAAGCCCAGAGCCCCATTGTTCTAAGGGCTACAAGAGCGTTTCCAAGGAAGGGTGCTGGCTAGCAACAGCTTTCAGTGCTGGCACTTTTCATCTCTGAGCAATTGCTCGACGTTTGCAATTTCTCACCTGAGCTCTCTTTAGACTGCGCGAGAGGATGAGCAGAAGATTAGGTGGCTAGAGAAGCCCAGAGCCCCAGTGTTCTAAGGGCTACAAGAGCGTTTCCAAGGAAGGGTGCTGGCTAGCAAGAGCTTTCAGTGCTGGCACTTTTCATCTCTGAGCAATTGCTCGACGTTTGCAATTTCTCAGCTCGTGTCTACGAGCCAGAGAGATAGTGACCGTGACATTTGGTGGGTAGAGAAGCGCAAAGCCCCAGTGTTGCTGCGCCTGTGAAAGCGCTTCCAAGGAAGGGTGCTGGCTAGCAAGAGCTTTCAGTGCTGGCACTTTTCATCTCTGAGCAATTGCTCGACGTTTGCAATTTCTCACCTGAGCTCTCTTTAGAGTGCGCGAGAGGATGAGCAGAAGATTAGGTGGCTGGAGAAGCCCAGAGCCCCAGTGTTCTTAGGCCTACAAAAGCACTTCCAAGGAAGGGTGCTGGCTAGCAACAGCTTTCAGTGCTGGCACTTTTCATCTCTGAGCAATTGCTCGACCTTTGCAATTTCTCAGCTCGTGTCTACGAGTTGGAAAGAGAATGACCGTGACGTTTGGTGGGTAGAGAAGCGCAAAGCCCCAGTGTTGCTGCGCCTGTGAAAGCGCTTCCAAGGAAGGGTGCTGGCTAGCAACAGCTTTCAGTGCTGGCACTTTTCATCGCTGAGCAATTGCTCGACGTTTGCAATTTCTCAGCTCGTGTCTACGAGACGGAGAGATAGTAACCATGACGTTTGGTGGGTAGAGAAGCGCAAAGCCCCAGTGTTGCGGCGCCTGTGAAAGCGCTTCCAAGGAAGGGTGCTGGCTAGCAAGAGCTTTCAGTGCTGGCACTTTTCATCTCTGAGCAATTGCTCGACGTTTGCAATTTCTCACGTGAGCTCTCTTTAGAGTACGAGAGAGGATGAGCAGAAGATTAGGTGGCTAGAGAAGCCCAGAGCCCGAGTGTTCTAAGGGCTACAAAAGCACTTCCAAGGAAGGGTGCTGGCTAGCAAGAGCTTTCAGTGCTGGCACTTTTCATCTCTGAGCAATTGCTCGACGTTTGCAATTTCTCACCTGAGCTCTCTTTAGAGTGCGCGAGAGGATGAGCAGAAGATTAGGTGGCTAGAGAAGCCCAGAGCCCCTGTGTTCTAAGGGCTACAAGAGCGTTTCCAAGGAAGGGTGCCGGCTAGCAAGAGCTTTCAGTGCTGGCACTTTTCATCTCTGAGCAATTGCTCGACGTTTGCAATTTATCAGCTCCTGTCTACGAGATGGAAAGAGAATGACCGTGACGTTTGGTGTCTAGAGAAGCGCAAAGCCCCAGTGTTGCTGCGCCTGTGAAAGCGCTTCCAAGGAAGGGTGCTGGCTAGCAACAGTTTTCAGTGCTGGCACTTTTCATCTCTGAGCAATTGCTCGACGTTTGCAATTTCTCAGCTCGTGTCTACGAGACGGAGAGATAGTGACCATGACGTTTGGTGGGTAGAGAAGCGCAAAGCCCCAGTGTTGCTGCGCCTGTGAAAGCGCTTCCAAGGAAGGGTGCTGGCTAGCAAGAGCTTTCAGTGCTGGCGCTTTTCATCTCTGAGCAATTGCTCGACGTTTGCAATTTCTCACCTGAGCTCTCTTTAGACTGCGCGAGAGGATGAGCAGAAGATTAGGTGGCTAGAGAAACACAGAGCCCCAGTGTTCTTAGGCCTAGAAAAGCACTTCCAAGGAAGGGTGCTGGCTAGCAACAGCTTTCAGTGCTGGCACTTTTCATCTCTGAGCAATTGCTCGACGTTTGCAATTTCTCACCTGAGCTCTCTTTAGAGTGCGCGAGAGGATGAGCAGACGATTAGGTGGCTAGAGAAACACAGAGCCCCAGTGTTCTTAGGCTTACAAGAGCGCTTCCAAGGAAGGGTGCTGGCTGGCAACAGTTTTCAGTGCTGGCACTTTTCATCTCTGAGCAATTGCTCGACGTTTGCAATTTCTCACCTGAGCTCTCTTTAGAGTGCGCGAGAGGATGAGCAGAAGATTAGGTGGCTAGAGAAACAAAGAGCCCCAGTGTTCTTAGGCCTACAAGAGCGTTTCCAAGGAAGGGTGCTGGCTAGCAACAGCTTTCAGTGCTGGCACTTTTCATCTCTGAGCAATTGCTCGACGTTTGCAATTTCTCACCTGAGCTCTCTTTAAACTGCGTGAGAGGATGAGCAGAAGATTAGGTGGCTAGAGAAACACAGAGCCCCAGTGTTCTAAGGGCTACAAAAGCACTTCCAAGGAAGGGTGCTGGCTAGCAACAGCTTTCAGTGCTGGCACTTTTCATCTCTGAGCAATTGCTCGACGTTTGCAATTTCTCACCTGAGCTCTCTTTAGAGTGCGCGAGAGGATGAGCAGAAGATTAGGTGGCTGGAGAAACACAGAGCACCAGTGTTCTTAGGCCTACAAGAGCGTTTCCAAGGATGGGTGCTGGCTAGCAACAGCTTTCAGTGCTGGCACTTTTCATCTCTGAGCAATTGCTCGACGTTTGCAATGTCTCAGCTCGTGTCTACGAGACGGAGAGATAGTGACCGTGACGTTTGGTGGGTAGAGAAGCGCAAAGCCCCAGTGTTGCTGCGCCTGTGAAAGCGCTTCCAAGGAAGGGTGCTGGCTAGCAACAGCTTTCAGTGCTGGCACTTTTCATCTCTGAGCAATTGCTCGACGTTTGCAATTTCTCACCTGAGCTCTCTTTAGAGTGCGCGAGAGGATGAGCAGAAGATTAGGTGGCTAGAGAAGCCCAGAGCCCCTGTGTTCTAAGGGCTACAAGAGCGTTTCCAAGGAAGGGTGCCGGCTAGCAAGAGCTTTCAGTGCTGGCACTTTTCATCTCTGAGCAATTGCTCGACGTTTGCAATTTCTCAGCTCGTGTCTACGAGACGGAGAGAGATAGTGACCATCACGTTTGGTGGGTAGAGAAGCGCAAAGCCCCAGTGTTGCTGCGCCTGTGAAAGTGCTTCCAAGGAAGGGTGCTGGCTAGCAAGAGCTTTCAGTGCTGGCACTTTTCATCTCTGAGCAATTGCTCGACGTTTGCAATTTCTCACCTGAGCTCTCTTTAGACTGCGCGAGAGGATGAGCAGAAGATTAGGTGGCTAGAGAAGCCCAGAGCCCCAGTGTTCTTAGCCTACAAAAGCATTTCCAAGGAAGGGTGCTGGCTAGCAACAGCTTTCAGTGATGGCACTTTTCATCTCTGAGCAATTGCTCGACTTTTTCAATTTCTCAGCTCGTGTCTACGAGATGGAAAGAGAATGACCGTGACGTCTGGTGGGTAGAGAAGCGCAAAGCCCCAGTGTTGCTGTGCCTGTGAAAGCGCTTCCAAGGAAGGGTGCTGGCTAGCAACAGTTTTCAGTGCTGGCACTTTTCATCTCTGAGCAATTGCTCGACGTTTGCAATGTCTCAGCTCGTGTCTACGAGACGGGGTGATAGTGACCTTGACGTTTGGTGGGTAGAGAAGCGCAAAGCCCCAGTGTTGCTGCGCCTGTGAAAGCGCTTCCAAGGAAGGCTGCTGGCTAGCAACAGCTTTCAGTGCTGGCACTTTTCATCTCTGAGCAATTGCTCGACCTTTGCAATTTCTCAGCTCATTTCTACATGACGAAGAGATAGTGACTGTGACGTTTGGTGGGTAGAGAAGCGCAAAGCCCCAGTGTTGCTGCACCTGTGAAAGCGCTTCCAAGGAAGGGTGCTGGCTAGCAACAGCTTTCAGTGCTGGCACTTTTCATCGCTGAGCAATTGCTCGACGTTTGCAATTTCTCAGCTCGTGTCTACGAGACGGAAAGAGAATGACCGTGACGTTTGGTGGGTAGAGAAGCGCAAAGCCCCAGTGTTGCTGCGCCTGTGAAAGCGCTTCCAAGGAAGGGTGCTGGCTAGCAAGAGCTTTCAGTGCTGGCACTTTTCATCTCTGAGCAATTGCTCGACATTTGCAATTTCTCACCTGAGCTCTCTTTAGAGTGCACGAGAGGATGAGCAGAAGATTAGGTGGCTAGAGAAGCCCAGAGCCCCATTGTTCTAAGGGCTACAAGAGCGTTTCCAAGGAAGGGTGCTGGCTAGCAAGAGCTTTCAGTGCTGGCACTTTTCATCTCTGAGCAATTGCTCGACATTTGCAATTTCTCACCTGAGCTCTCTTTAGAGTGCACGAGAGGATGAGCAGAAGATTAGGTGGCTAGAGAAGCCCAGAGCCCCAGTGTTCTAAGGGCTACAAGAGCGTTTCCAAGGAAGGGTGCTGGCTAGCAACAGCTTTCAGTGCTGGCACTTTTCATCTCTGAGCAATTGCTCGACGTTTGCAATTTCTCACCTGAGCTCTCTTTAGACTGCGCGAGAGGATGAGCAGAAGATTAGGTGGCTAGAGAAGCCCAGAGCCCCAGTGTTCTAAGGGCTACAAGAGCGTTTCCAAGGAAGGGTGCTGGCTAGCAACAGCTTTCAGTGCTGGCACTTTTCATCTCTGAGCAATTGCTCGACTTTTTCAATTTCTCAGCTCGTGTCTACGAGCCAGAGAGATAGTGACCGTGACGTTTGGTGGCTAGAGAAGCGCAAAGCCCCAGTGCTGCTGCGCCTGTGAAAGCGCTTCCAAGGAAGGGTGCTGGCTAGCAAGAGCTTTCAGTGCTGGCACTTTTCATCTCTGAGCAATTGCTCGACGTTTGCAATCTCTCAGCTCGTGTCTACGAGACGGAAAGAGAATGACCGTGACGTTTGGTGGGTAGAGAAGCGCAAAGCCCCAGTGTTGCTGCGCCTGTGAAAGCGCTTCCAAGGAAGGGTGCTGGCTAGCAACAGTTTTCAGTGCTGGCACTTTTCATCTCTGAGCAATTGCTCGACGTTTGCAATGTCTCAGCTCGTGTCTACGAGACGGAGAGATAGTGACCGTGACGTTTGGTGTCTAGAGAAGCGCAAAGCCCCAGTGTTGCTGCACCTGTGAAAGCGCTTCCAAGGAAGGGTGCTGGCTAGCAACAGCTTTCAGTGCTGGCACTTTTCATCTCTGAGCAATTGCTCGACCTTTGCAATTTCTCACCTGAGCTCTCTTTAGAGTGCGCGAGAGGATGAGCAGAAGATTAGGTGGCGAGAGAAACACAGAGCCCCAGTGTTCTTAGGCCTAGAAAAGCACTTCCAAGGAAGGGTGCTGGCTAGCAACAGCTTTCAGTGCTGGCACTTTTCATCTCTGAGCAATTGCTCGACGTTTGCAATTTCTCACCTGAGCTTTCTTTAGAGTGCGCGAGAGGATGAGCAGAATATTAGGTGGCTGGAGAAGCCCAGAGCCCCACTGTTCTTAGGCCTACAAAAGCACTTCCAAGGAAGGGTGCTGGCTAGCAACAGCTTTCAGTGCTGGCACTTTTCATCTCTGAGCAATTGCTCGACGTTTGCAATTTCTCAGCTCGTGTCTACGAGACGGAAAGAGAATGACCGTGACGTTTGGTGGGTAGAGAAGGGCAAAGCCCCAGTGTTGCTGCGCCTGTGAAAGCACTTCCAAGGAAGGGTGCTGGCTAGCAACAGCTTTCAGTGCTGGCACTTTTCATCGCTGAGCAATTGCTGGTCGTTTGCAATTTCTCACCTGAGCTCTCTTTAGAGTGCGCGAGAGGATGAGCAGAAGATTAGGTGGCTAGAGAAGCCCAGAGCCCCTGTGTTCTAAGGGCTACAAGAGCGTTTCCAAGGAAGGGTGCCGGCTAGCAAGAGCTTTCAGTGCTGGCACTTTTCATCTCTGAGCAATTGCTCGACGTTTGCAATGTCTCAGCTCGTGTCTACGAGCCAGAGAGATAGTTTCCATCACGTTTGGTGGGTAGAGAAGCGCAAAGCCCCAGTGTTGCTGCGCCTGTGAAAGTGCTTCCAAGGAAGGGTGCTGGCTAGCAAGAGCTTTCAGTGCTGGCACTTTTCATCTCTGAGCAATTGCTCGACGTTTGCAATTTCTCACCTGAGCTCTCTTTAGAGTGCGCGAGAGGATGAGCAGAAGATTAGGTGGCTAGAGAAGCCCAGAGCCCCAGTGTTCTTAGCCTACAAAAGCGCATCCAAGGAAGGGTGCTGGCTAGCAACAGCTTTCAGTGCTGGCACTTTTCATCTCTGAGCAATTGCTCGACTTTTTCAATTTCTCAGCTCGTGTCTACGAGATGGAAAGAGAATGACCGTGACCTTTGGTGGGTAGAGAAGCGCAAAGCCCCAGTGTTGCTGTGCCTGTGAAAGCGCTTCCAAGGAAAGGTGCTGGCTAGCAACAGTTTTCAGTGCTGGCACTTTTCATCTCTGAGCAATTGCTCGACGTTTGCAATTTCTCAGCTCGTGTCTACGAGACAGAGAGATAGTGACCGTGACGTTTGGTGGGTAGAGAAGCGCAAAGCCCCAGTGTTGCTGCGCCTGTGAAAGCGCTTCCAAGGAAGGGTGCTGGCTAGCCAGAGCTTTCAGTGCTGGCGCTTTTCATCTCTGAGCAATTGCTCGACATTTGCAATTTCTCACCTCAGCTCTCGTTAGAGTACGAGAGAGGATGAGCAGAAGATTAGGTGGCTAGAGAAACACAGAGCCCCAGTGTTCTTAGGCCTACAAAAGCACTTCCAAGGAAGGGTGCTGGCTAGCAACAGCTTTCAGTGCTGGCACTTTTCATCTCTGAGCAATTGCTCGACGTTTGCAATTTCTCACCTGAGCTCTCTTTATAGTGCGCGAGAGGATGAGCAGAAGATTAGGTGGCTAGAGAAGCCCAGAGCCCCAGTGTTCTTAGGCTTACAAGAGCGTTTCCAAGGAAGGGTGCTGGCTAGCAAGAGCTTTCAGTGCTGGCCCTTTTCATCTCTGAGCAATTGCTCGACGTTTGCAATGTCTCAGCTCGTGTCTACGAGACGGGGTGATAGTGACCGTGACGTTTGGTGGCTAGAGAAGCACAAACCCCACTGTTACTGCGCCTGTGAAAGCGCTTCCAAGGAAGGCTGCTGGCTAGCAACAGCTTTCAGTGCTGGCACTTTTCATCTCTGAGCAATTGCTCGACGTTTGCAATTTCTCAGCTCGTTTCTACATGACGAAGAGATAGTGACTGTGACGTTTGGTGGCTAGAGAAGCGCAAAGCCCCAGTGTTGCTGCACCTGTGAAAGCGCTTCCAAGGAAGGGTGCTGGCTAGCAACAGTTTTCAGTGCTGGCACTTTTCATCTCTGAGCAATTGCTCGACGTTTGCAATGTCTCAGCTCGTGTCTACGAGACGGAGAGATAGTGACCGTGGCGTTTGGTGGGTAGAGAAGCGCAAAGCCCCAGTGTTGCTGCGCCTGTGAAAGCGCTTCCAAGGAAGGGTGCTGGCTAGCAACAGCTTTCAGTGCTGACACTTTTCATCTCTGAGCAATTGCTCGACGTTTGCAATTTCTCACCTGAGCTCTCTTTAGAGTGCGCGAGAGGATGAGCAGAAGATTAGGTGGCTAGAGAAGCCCAGAGCCCCAGTGTTCTTAGGCCTACAAAAGCGCTTCCAAGGAAGGGTGCTGGCTAGCAACAGTTTTCAGTGCTGGCACTTTTCATCGCTGAGCAATTGCTCGACGTTTGCAATTTCTCAGCTCGTGTCTACGAGACGGAAAGAGAATGACCGTGACGTTTGGTGGGTAGAGAAGCGCAAAGCCCCAGTGTTGCTGCGCCTGTGAAAGCGCTTCCAAGGAAGGGTGCTGGCTAGCAAGAGCTTTCAGTGCTGGCACTTTTCATCTCTGAGCAATTGCTCGACATTTGCAATTTCTCACCTGAGCTCTCTTTAGAGTGCACGAGAGGATGAGCAGAAGATTAGGTGGCTAGAGAAGCCCAGAGCCCCATTGTTCTAAGGGCTACAAGAGCGTTTCCAAGGAAGGGTGCTGGCTAGCAACAGCTTTCAGTGCTGGCACTTTTCATCTCTGAGCAATTGCTCGACGTTTGCAATTTCTCACCTGAGCTCTCTTTAGACTGCGCGAGAGGATGAGCAGAAGATTAGGTGGCTAGAGAAGCCCAGAGCCCCAGTGTTCTAAGGGCTACAAGAGCGTTTCCAAGGAAGGGTGCTGGCTAGCAACAGCTTTCAGTGCTGGCACTTTTCATCTCTGAGCAATTGCTCGACTTTTTCAATTTCTCAGCTCGTGTCTACGAGCCAGAGAGATAGTGACCGTGACGTTTGGTGGCTAGAGAAGCGCAAAGCCCCAGTGCTGCTGCGCCTGTGAAAGCGCTTCCAAGGAAGGGTGCTGGCTAGCAACAGCTTTCAGTGCTGGCACTTTTCATCTCTGAGCAATTGCTCGACGTTTGCAATCTCTCAGCTCGTGTCTACGAGACGGAAAGAGAATGACCGTGACGTTTGGTGGGTAGAGAAGCGCAAAGCCCCAGTGTTGCTGCGCCTGTGAAAGCGCTTCCAAGGAAGGGTGCTGGCTAGCAACAGTTTTCAGTGCTGGCACTTTTCATCTCTGAGCAATTGCTCGACGTTTGCAATGTCTCAGCTCGTGTCTACGAGACGGAGAGATAGTGACCGTGACGTTTGGTGTCTAGAGAAGCGCAAAGCCCCAGTGTTGCTGCACCTGTGAAAGCGCTTCCAAGGAAGGGTGCTGGCTAGCAACAGCTTTCAGTGCTGGCACTTTTCATCTCTGAGCAATTGCTCGACCTTTGCAATTTCTCACCTGAGCTGTCTTTAGAGTGCGCGAGAGGATGAGCAGAAGATTAGGTGGCGAGAGAAACACAGAGCCCCAGTGTTCTTAGGCCTAGAAAAGCACTTCCAAGGAAGGGTGCTGGCTAGCAACAGCTTTCAGTGCTGGCACTTTTCATCTCTGAGCAATTGCTCGACGTTTGCAATTTCTCACCTGAGCTTTCTTTAGAGTGCGCGAGAGGATGAGCAGAATATTAGGTGGCTGGAGAAGCCCAGAGCCCCACTGTTCTTAGGCCTACAAAAGCACTTCCAAGGAAGGGTGCTGGCTAGCAACAGCTTTCAGTGCTGGCACTTTTCATCTCTGAGCAATTGCTCGACGTTTGCAATTTCTCAGCTCGTGTCTACGAGACGGAAAGAGAATGACCGTGACGTTTGGTGGGTAGAGAAGGGCAAAGCCCCAGTGTTGCTGCGCCTGTGAAAGCACTTCCAAGGAAGGGTGCTGGCTAGCAACAGCTTTCAGTGCTGGCACTTTTCATCGCTGAGCAATTGCTGGACGTTTGCAATTTCTCACCTGAGCTCTCTTTAGAGTGCGCGAGAGGATGAGCAGAAGATTAGGTGGCTAGAGAAGCCCAGAGCCCCTGTGTTCTAAGGGCTACAAGAGCGTTTCCAAGGAAGGGTGCCGGCTAGCAAGAGCTTTCAGTGCTGGCACTTTTCATCTCTGAGCAATTGCTCGACGTTTGCAATGTCTCAGCTCGTGTCTACGAGCCAGAGAGATAGTTTCCATCACGTTTGGTGGGTAGAGAAGCGCAAAGCCCCAGTGTTGCTGCGCCTGTGAAAGTGCTTCCAAGGAAGGGTGCTGGCTAGCAAGAGCTTTCAGTGCTGGCACTTTTCATCTCTGAGCAATTGCTCGACGTTTGCAATTTCTCACCTGAGCTCTCTTTAGAGTGCGCGAGAGGATGAGCAGAAGATTAGGTGGCTAGAGAAGCCCAGAGCCCCAGTGTTCTTAGCCTACAAAAGCGCATCCAAGGAAGGGTGCTGGCTAGCAACAGCTTTCAGTGCTGGCACTTTTCATCTCTGAGCAATTGCTCGACTTTTTCAATTTCTCAGCTCGTGTCTACGAGATGGAAAGAGAATGACCGTGACCTTTGGTGGGTAGAGAAGCGCAAAGCCCCAGTGTTGCTGTGCCTGTGAAAGCGCTTCCAAGGAAAGGTGCTGGCTAGCAACAGTTTTCAGTGCTGGCACTTTTCATCTCTGAGCAATTGCTCGACGTTTGCAATTTCTCAGCTCGTGTCTACGAGACAGAGAGATAGTGACCGTGACGTTTGGTGGGTAGAGAAGCGCAAAGCCCCAGTGTTGCTGCGCCTGTGAAAGCGCTTCCAAGGAAGGGTGCTGGCTAGCAACAGCTTTCAGTGCTGGCACTTTTCATCTCTGAGCAATTGCTCGACATTTGCAATTTCTCACCTCAGCTCTCGTTAGAGTACGAGAGAGGATGAGCAGAAGATTAGGTGGCTAGAGAAACACAGAGCCCCAGTGTTCTTAGGCCTACAAAAGCACTTCCAAGGAAGGGTGCTGGCTAGCAACAGCTTTCAGTGCTGGCACTTTTCATCTCTGAGCAATTGCTCGACGTTTGCAATTTCTCACCTGAGCTCTCTTTATAGTGCGCGAGAGGATGAGCAGAAGATTAGGTGGCTAGAGAAGCCCAGAGCCCCAGTGTTCTCTAGGCTTACAAGAGCGTTTCCAAGGAAGGGTGCTGGCTAGCAAGAGCTTTCAGTGCTGGCCCTTTTCATCTCTGAGCAATTGCTCGACGTTTGCAATGTCTCAGCTCGTGTCTACGAGACGGGGTGATAGTGACCGTGACGTTTGGTGGCTAGAGAAGCACAAACCCCACTGTTACTGCGCCTGTGAAAGCGCTTCCAAGGAAGGCTGCTGGCTAGCAACAGCTTTCAGTGCTGGCACTTTTCATCTCTGAGCAATTGCTCGACGTTTGCAATTTCTCAGCTCGTTTCTACATGACGAAGAGATAGTGACTGTGACGTTTGGTGGCTAGAGAAGCGCAAAGCCCCAGTGTTGCTGCCCCTGTGAAAGCGCTTCCAAGGAAGGGTGCTGGCTAGCAACAGTTTTCAGTGCTGGCACTTTTCATCTCTGAGCAATTGCTCGACGTTTGCAATGTCTCAGCTCGTGTCTACGAGACGGAGAGATAGTGACCGTGGCGTTTGGTGGGTAGAGAAGCGCAAAGCCCCAGTGTTGCTGCGCCTGTGAAAGCGCTTCCAAGGAAGGGTGCTGGCTAGCAACAGCTTTCAGTGCTGACACTTTTCATCTCTGAGCAATTGCTCGACGTTTGCAATTTCTCACCTGAGCTCTCTTTAGAGTGCGAGAGAGGATGAGCAGAAGATTAGGTGGCTAGAGAAACACAGAGCCCCAGTGTTCTTAGGCCTACAGAAGCGCTTCCAAGGAAGGGTGCTGGCTAGCAACAGCTTTCAGTGCTGGCACTTTTCATCTCTGAGCAATTGCTCGACGTTTGCAATTTCTCAGCTCGTGTCTACGAGACGGAAAGAGAATGACCGTGACGTTTGGTGGGTAGAGAAGCGCAAAGCCCCAGTGTTGCTGCGCCTGTGAAAGCGCTTCCAAGGAAGGGTGCTGGCTAGCAAGAGCTTTCAGTGCTGGCACTTTTCATCTCTGAGCAATTGCTCGACGTTTGCAATTTCTCACCTGAGCTCTCTTTAGAATGCACGAGAGGATGAGCAGAAGATTAGGTGGCTAGAGAAGCCCAGAGCCCCATTGTTCTAAGGGCTACAAGAGCGTTTCCAAGGAAGGGTGCTGGCTAGCAACAGCTTTCAGTGCTGGCACTTTTCATCTCTGAGCAATTGCTCGACCTTTGCAATTTCTCACCTGAGCTCTCTTTAGACTGCGCGAGAGGATGAGCAGAAGATTAGGTGGCTAGAGAAGCCCAGAGCCCCAGTGTTGTAAGGGCTACAAGAGCGTTTCCAAGGAAGGGTGCTGGCTAGCAAGAGTTTTCAGTGCTGGCACTTTTCATCTCTGAGCAATTGCTCGACGTTTGCAATTTCTCAGCTCGTGTCTACGAGCCAGAGAGATAGTGACCGTGACATTTGGTGGCTAGAGAAGCGCAAAGCCCCAGTGTTGCTGCGCCTGTGAAAGCGCTTCCAAGGAAGGGTGCTGGCTAGCAACAGCTTTCAGTGCTGGCACTTTTCATCTCTGAGCAATTGCTCAACGTTTGCAATCTCTCAGCTCGTGTCTACGAGACGGAAAGAGAATGACCGTGACGTTTGGTGGGTAGAGAAGCGCAAAGCCCCAGTGTTGCTGCGCCTGTGAAAGCGCTTCCAAGGAAGGGTGCTGGCTAGCAACAGTTTTCAGTGCTGGCACTTTTCATCTCTGAGCAATTGCTCGACGTTTGCAATCTCTCAGCTCGTGTCTACGAGACGGAGAGATAGTGACCGTGACCTTTGGTGGCTAGAGAAGCGCAAAGCCCCAGTGTTGCTGCGCCTGTGAAAGCGCTTCCAAGGAAGGGTGCTGGCTAGCAACAGCTTTCAGTGCTGGCACTTTTCATCTCTGAGCAATTGCTCGACATTTGCAATTTCTCACCTGAGCTCTCTTTAGACTGCGTGAGAGGATGAGCAGAAGATTAGGTGGCGAGAGAAACACAGAGCCCCACTGTTCTTAGGCCTAGAAAAGCACTTCCAAGGAAGGGTGCTGGCTAGCAACAGCTTTCAGTGCTGGCACTTTTCATCTCTGAGCAATTGCTCGACGTTTGCAATTTCTCACCTGAGCTCTCTTTAGACTGCGCGAGAGGATGAGCAGAAGATTAGGTGGCTGGAGAAGCCCAGAGCCCCAGTGTTCTTAGGCCTACAAAAGCACTTCCAAGGAAGGGTGCTGGCTAGCAACAGCTTTCAGTGCTGGCACTTTTCATCTCTGAGCAATTGCTCGACCTTTGCAATTTCTCAGCTCGTGTCTACGAGATGGAAAGGGAATGACCGTGACGTTTGGTGGCTAGAGAAGCGCAAAGCCCCAGTGTTGCTGCGCCTGTGAAAGCACTTCCAAGGAAGGGTGTTGGCTAGCAACAGCTTTCAGTGCTGGCACTTTTCATCGCTGAGCAATTGCTCGACGTTTGCAATGTCTCAGCTCGTGTCTACGAGACGGAGAGATAGTGACCGTGACGTTTGGTGGGTAGAGAAGCGCAAAGCCCCAGTGTTGCTGCGCCTGTGAAAGCGCTTCCAAGGAAGGGTGCTGGCTAGCAACAGCTTTCAGTGCTGGCACTTTTCATCTCTGAGCAATTGCTCGACGTTTGCAATTTCTCACCTGAGCTTTCTTTAGAGTGCGCGAGAGGATGACCAGAAGATTATGTGGCTGGAGAAGCGCAGAGCCCTTGTGTTCTAAGGGCTACAAAAGCGCTTCCAAGGAAGGCTGCTGGCTAGCAAGAGCTTTCAGTGCTGGCACTTTTCATCTCTGAGCAATTGCTCGACGTTTGCAATCTCTCACCTCGTGTCTACGAGACGGAGAGATAGTAACCATGACGTTTGGTGGGTAGAGAAGCGCAAAGCCCCAGTGTTACTGCGCCTGTGAAAGCGCTTCCAAGGAAGGGTGCTGGCTAGCAACAGCTTTCAGTGCTGGCACTTTTCATCTCTGAGCAATTGCTCGACATTTGCAATTTCTCACCTGAGCTCTCTTTAGAGTGCGCGAGAGGATGAGCAGAAGATTAGGTGGCTAGAGAAGCCCAGAGCCCCAGTGTTCTTAGGCCTACAAAAGCGCTTCCAAGGAAGGCTGCTGGCTAGCAACAGCTTTCAGTGCTGGCACTTTTCATCTCTGAGCAATTGCTCGACGTTTGCAATTTCTCACCTGAGCTCTCTTTAGAGTGCGCGAGAGGATGAGCAGAAGATTAGGTGGCTAGAGAAGCCCAGAGCCCCTGTGTTCTAAGGGCTACAAGAGCGTTTCCAAGGAAGGGTGCCGGCTAGCAAGAGCTTTCAGTGCTGGCACTTTTCATCTCTGAGCAATTGCTCGACGTTTGCAATTTATCAGCTCGTGTCTACGAGATGGAAAGAGAATGACCGTGACGTTTGGTGGCTAGAGAAGCGCAAAGCCCCAGTGTTGCAGCGCCTGTGAAAGCGCTTCCAAGGAAGGGTGCTGGCTAGCAACAGTTTTCAGTGCTGGCACTTTTCATCTCTGAGCAATTGCTCGACGTTTGCAATTTCTCAGCTCGTGTCTACGAGACGGAGAGATAGTGACCATGACGTTTGGTGGGTAGAGAAGCGCAAAGCCCCAGTGTTGCTGCGCCTGTGAAAGCGCTTCCAAGGAAGGGTGCTGGCTAGCAAGAGCTTTCAGTGCTGGCGCTTTTCATCTCTGAGCAATTGCTCGACGTTTGCAATTTCTCACCTGAGCTCTCTTTAGACTGCGCGAGAGGATGAGCAGAAGATTAGGTGGCTAGAGAAGCCCAGAGCCCCAGTGTTCTTAGGCCTAGAAAAGCACTTCCAAGGAAGGGTGCTGGCTAGCAACAGCTTTCAGTGCTGGCAGTTTTCGTCTCTGAGCAATTGCTCGACGTTTGCAATTTCTCACCTGAGCTCTCTTTAGAGTGCGCGAGAGGATGAGCAGAAGATTAGGTGGCTAGAGAAGCCCAGAGCCCCAGTGTTCTTAGGCTTACAAGAGCGTTTCCAAGGAAGGATGCTGGCTAGCAACAGCTTTCAGTGCTGGCACTTTTCATCTCTGAGCAATTGCTCGACGTTTGCAATCTCTCAGCTCGTGTCTACGAGACGGAGTGATAGTGACCTTGACGTTTGGTGGCTAGAGAAGCACAAAGCCCCAGTGTTGCTGCGCCTGTGAAAGCGCTTCCAAGGAAGGGTGCTGGCTAGCAAGAGCTTTCAGTGCTGGCACTTTTCATCTCTGAGCAATTGCTCGACGTTTGCAATTTCTCAGCTCATTTCTACGTGACGGAGAGATAGTGACTGTGACGTTTGGTGGGTAGAGAAGCGCAAAGCCCCAGTGTTGCTGCCCCTGTGAAAGCGCTTCCAAGGAAGGGTGCTGGCTAGCAACAGTTTTCAGTGCTGGCACTTTTCATCTCTGAGCAATTGCTCGACGTTTGCAATCTCTCAGCTCGTGTCTACGAGACGGAGAGATAGTGACCGTGACGTTTGGTGTCTAGAGAAGCGCAAAGCCCCAGTGTTGCTACGCCTGTGAAAGCGCTTCCAAGGAAGGGTGCTGGCTAGCAAGAGCTTTCAGTGCTGACACTTTTCATCTCTGAGCAATTGCTCGACGTTTGCAATTTCTCACCTGAGCTCTCTTTAGAGTGCGCGAGAGGATGAGCAGAAGATTAGGTGGCTAGAGAAACACAGAGCCCCAGAGTTCTCAGGCCTACAAGAGCGTTTCCAAGGAAGGGTGCTGGCTAGCAAGAGCTTTCAGTGCTGGCACTTTTCATCTCTGAGCAATTGCTCGACGTTTGCAATTTCTCACCTGAGCTCTGTTTAGAGTGCGCGAGAGGATGAGCAGAAGATTAGGTGGCTAGAGAAGCCCAGAGCCCCAGTGTTCTTAGGCCTAGAAAAGCACTTCCAAGGAAGGGTGCTGGCTAGCAACAGCTTTCAGTGCTGGCACTTTTCATCTCTGAGCAATTGCTCGACCTTTGCAATTTCTCAGCTCGTGTCTACGAGACGGAAAGAGAATGACCGTGACGTTTGGTGGTTAGACAAGGGCAAAGCCCCAGTGTTGCTGCGCCTGTGAAAGCACTTCCAAGGAAGGGTGCTGGCTAGCAACAGTTTTCAGTGCTGGCACTTTTCATCTCTGAGCAATTGCTCAACGGTTGCAATTTCTCACCTGAGCTCTCTTTAGACTGCGCGAGAGGATGAGCAGAAGATTAGGTGGCTAGAGAAACACAGAGCCCCAGTGTTCTTAGGCCTACAAGAGCGTTTCCAAGGAAGGGTGCTGGCTAGCAACAGCTTTCAGTGCTGGCACTTTTCATCTCTGAGCAATTGCTCGACGTTTGCAATCTCGCAGCTCGTGTCTACGAGACGGAGAGATAGTGACCGTGACGTTTGGTGGGTAGAGAAGCGCAAAGCCCCAGTGTTGCTGCGCCTGTGAAAGCGCTTCCAAGGAAGGGTGCTGGCTAGCAACAGCTTTCAGTGCTGGCACTTTTCATCTCTGAGCAATTGCTCGACCTTTGCAATTTCTCACCTGAGCTTTCTTTAGAGTGCGCGAGAGGATGAGCAGAAGATTAGGTGGCTAAAGAAGCCCAGAGCCCCTGTGTTCTAAGGGCTACAAGAGCGTTTCCAAGGAAGGGTGCCGGCTAGCAAGAGCTTTCAGTGCTGGCACTTTTCATCTCTGAGCAATTGCTCGACTTGTGCAATTTCTCAGCTCGTGTCTACGAGATGGAAAGAGAATGACCGTGACGTATGGTGGCTACAGAAGCGCAAAGCCCCAGTGTTGCTGCGCCTGTGAAAGCGCTTCCAAGAAAGGGTGCTGGCTAGCAACAGCTTTCAGTGTTGGTACTTTTCATCTCTGAGCAATTGCTCGACGTTTGCAATTTCTCACCTGAGCTTTCTTTAGAGTGCGCGAGAGGATGACCAGAAGATTATGTGGCTGGAGAAGCGCAGAGCCCTTGTGTTCTAAGGGCTACAAAAGCGCTTCCAAGGAAGGCTGCTGGCTAGCAACAGCTTTCAGTGCTGGCACTTTTCATCTCTGAGCAATTGCTCGACGTTTGCAATGTCTCAGCTCGTGTCTACGAGACGGAGAGATAGTGACCGTGACGTTTGGTGGGTAGAGAAGCGCAAAGCCCCAGTGTTGCGGCGCCTGTGAAAGCGCTTCCAAGAAAGGGTGCTGGCTAGCAAGAGCTTTCAGTGCTGGCACTTTTCATCTCTGAGCAATTGCTCGACGTTTGCAATTTCTCACCTGAGCTCTCTTTAGAGTACGAGAGAGGATGAGCAGAAGATTAGGTGGCTAGAGAAGCCCAGAGCCCCAGTGTTCTAAGGGCTACAAAAGCACTTCCAAGGAAGGGTGCTGGCTAGCAAGAGCTTTCAGTGCTGGCACTTTTCATCTCTGAGCAATTGCTCGACCTTTGCAATTTCTCACCTGAGCTCTCTTTAGAGTGCGCGAGAGGATGAGCAGAAGATTAGGTGGCTAGAGAAGCCCAGAGCCCCTGTGTTCTAAGGGCTACAAGAGCGTTTCCAAGGAAGGGTGCTGGCTAGCAAGAGCTTTCAGTGCTGGCACTTTTCACCTCTGAGCAATTGCTCGATGTTTGCAATTTATCAGCTCGTGTCTATGAGATGGAAAGAGAATGACCGTGACGTTTGGTGTCTAGAGAAGCGCAAAGCCCCAGTGTTGCTGCGCCTGTGAAAGCGCTTCCAAGGAAGGGTGCTGGCTAGCAACAGTTTTCAGTGCTGGCACTTTTCATCTCTGAGCAATTGCTCGACGTTTGCAATTTCTCAGCTCGTGTCTACGAGACGGAGAGATAGTGACCATGACGTTTGGTGGGTAGAGAAGCGCAAAGCCCCAGTGTTGCTGCGCCTGTGAAAGCGCTTCTAAGGAAGGGTGCTGGCTAGCAAGAGCTTTCAGTGCTGGCACTTTTCATCTCTGAGCAATTGCTCGACCTTTGCAATTTCGCACCTGAGCTCTCTTTAGAGTGCACGAGAGGATGAGCAGAAGATTAGGTGGCTAGAGAAGCCCAGAGCCGCAGTGTTCTAAGGGCTACAAGAGCGTTTCCAAGGAAGGGTGCTGGCTAGCAACAGCTTTCAGTGCTGGCACTTTTCATCTCTGAGCAATTGCTCGACGTTTGCAATTTCTCACCTGAGCTCTCTTTAGAGTGCGCGAGAGGATGAGCAGAAGATTAGGTGGCTAGAGAAGCCCAGAGCCCCAGTGTTCTTAGGCTTACAAGAGCGCTTCCAAGGAAGGGTGCTGGCTGGCAACAGTTTTCAGTGCTGGCACTTTTCATCTCTGAGCAATTGCTCGACCTTTGCAATTTCTCACCTGAGCTCTCTTTAGAGTGCGCGAGAGGATGAGCAGAAGATTAGGTGGCTAGAGAAACAAAGAGCCCCAGTGTTCTTAGGCCTACAAGAGCGTTTCCAAGGAAGGGTGCTGGCTAGCAACAGCTTTCAGTGCTGGCACTTTTCATCTCTGAGCAATTGCTCGACGTTTGCAATTTCTCACCTGAGCTCTCTTTAGACTGCGTGAGAGGATGAGCAGAAGATTAGGTGGCTAGAGAAACACAGAGACCCAGTGTTCTAAGGGCTACAAAAGCACTTCCAAGGAAGGGTGCTGGCTAGCAACAGCTTTCAGTGCTGGCACTTTTCATCTCTGAGCAATTGCTCGACGTTTGCAATTTCTCACCTGAGCTCTCTTTAGACTGCGCGAGAGGATGAGCAGAAGATTAGGTGGCTGGAGAAACACAGAGCACCAGTGTTCTTAGGCCTACAAGAGCGTTTCCAAGGATGGGTGCTGGCTAGCAACAGCTTTCAGTGCTGGCACTTTTCATCTCTGAGCAATTGCTCGACGTTTGCAATTTCTCAGCTCGTGTCTACGAGCCAGAGAGATAGTGACCGTGGCGTTTGGTGGGTAGAGAAGCGCAAAGCCCCAGTGTTGCTGCGCCTGTGAAAGCGCTTCCAAGGAAGGGTGCTGGCTAGCAAGAGCTTTCAGTGCTGGCACTTTTCATCTCTGAGCAATTGCTCGACGTTTGCAATTTCTCACCTGAGCTCTCTTTAGACTGCGCGAGAGGATGAGCAGAAGATTAGGTGGCTAGAGAAGCCCAGAGCCCCAGTGTTCTTAGCCTACAAAAGCGCATCCAAGGAAGGGTGCTGGCTAGCAACAGCTTTCAGTGCTGGCACTTTTCATCTCTGAGCAATTGCTCGACGTTTGCAATGTCTCAGCTCGTGTCAACGAGACGGAGAGATAGTGACCGTGACGTTTGGTGTCTAGAGAAGCGCAAAGCCCCAGTGTTGCTGCGCCTGTGAAAGCGCTTCCAAGGAAGGGTGCTGGCTAGCAACAGCTTTCAGTGCTGGCACTTTTCATCTCTGAGCAATTGCTCGACCTTTGCAATTTCTCACCTGAGCTCTCTTTAGAGTGCATGAGAGGATGAGCAGAAGATTAGGTGGCTGGAGAAGCCCAGAGCCCCAGTGTTCTTAGGCCTACAAAAGCACTTCCAAGGAAGGGTGCTGGCTAGCAACAGCTTTCAGTGCTGGCACTTTTCATCTCTGAGCAATTGCTCGACGTTTGCAATTTCTCAGCTCGTGTCTACGAGTTGGAAAGAGAATGACCGTGACGTTTGGTGGGTAGAGAAGCGCAAAGCCCCAGTGTTGCTGCGCCTGTGAAAGCGCTTCCAAGGAAGGGTGCTGGCTAGCAACAGCTTTCAGTGCTGGCACTTTTCATCGCTGAGCAATTGCTCGACGTTTGCAATGTCTCAGCTCGTGTCTACGAGACGGAGAGATAGTGACCGTGACGTTTGGTGGGTAGAGAAGCGCAAAGCCCCAGTGTTGCTGCGCCTGTGAAAGCGCTTCCAAGGAAGGGTGCTGGCTAGCAACAGCTTTCAGTGCTGGCACTTTTCATCTCTGAGCAATTGCTCGACGTTTGCAATTTCTCACCTGAGCTTTCTTTAGAGTGCGCGAGAGGATGACCAGAAGATTATGTGGCTGGAGAAGCGCAGAGCCCTTGTGTTCTAAGGGCTACAAAAGCGCTTCCAAGGAAGGGTGCTGGCTAGCAACAGCTTTCAGTGCTGGCACTTTTCATCTCTGAGCAATTGCTCGACGTTTGCAATTTCTCAGCTCGTGTCTACGAGACGGAGAGATAGTGACCGTGACGTTTGGTGGGTAGAGAAGCGCAAAGCCCCAGTGTTCCTGCGCCTGTGAAAGCGCTTCCAAGGAAGGGTGCTGGCTAGCAAGAGCTTTCAGTGCTGGCACTTTTCATCTCTGAGCAATTGCTCGACGTTTGCAATTTCTCACGTGAGCTCTCTTTAGAGTGCGCGAGAGGATGAGCAGAAGATTAGGTGGCTAGAGAAGCCCAGAGCCCCAGTGTTCTAAGGGCTACAAAAGCACTTCCAAGGAAGGGTGCTGGCTAGCAAGAGCTTTCAGTGCTGGCACTTTTCATCTCTGAGCAATTGCTCGACCTTTGCAATTTCTCACCTGAGCTCTCTTTAGAGTGCGCGAGAGGATGAGCAGAAGATTAGGTGGCTAGAGAAACCCAGAGCCCCTGTGTTCTAAGGGCTACAAGAGCGTGTCCAAGGAAGGGTGCCGGCTAGCAACAGCTTTCAGTGCTGGCACTTTTCATCTCTGAGCAATTGCTCGACGTTTGCAATTTATCAGCTCGTGTCTATGAGATGGAAGAGAATGACCGTGACGTTTGGTGTCTAGAGAAGCGCAAAGCCCCAGTGTTGCTGCGCCTGTGAAAGCGCTTCCAAGGAAGGGTGCTGGCTAGCAACAGTTTTCAGTGCTGGCACTTTTCATCTCTGAGCAATTGCTCGACGTTTGCAATCTCTCAGCTCGTGTCTACGAGCCAGAGAGATAGTGACCATGACGTTTGGTGGGTAGAGAAGCGCAAAGCCCCAGTGTTGCTGCGCCTGTGAAAGCGCTTCCAAGGAAGGGTGCTGGCTAGCAAGAGTTTTCAGTGCTGGCGCTTTTCATCTCTGAGCAATTGCTCGACCTTTGCAATTTCTCACCTGAGCTCTCTTTAGACTGCGCGAGAGGATGAGCAGAAGATTAGGTGGCTAGAGAAACACAGAGCCCCAGTGTTCTTAGGCCTAGAAAAGCACTTCCAAGGAAGGGTGCTGGCTAGCAACAGCTTTCAGTGCTGGCACTTTTCATCTCTGAGCAATTGCTCGACGTTTGCAATTTCTCACCTGAGCTCTCTTTAGAGTGCGCGAGAGGATGAGCAGAAGATTAGGTGGCTAGAGAAGCCCAGAGCCCCAGTGTTCTTAGGCTTACAAGAGCGCTTCCAAGGAAGGGTGCTGGCTGGCAACAGTTTTCAGTGCTGGCACTTTTCATCTCTGAGCAATTGCTCGACGTTTGCAATTTCTCACCTGAGCTCTCTTTAGAGTGCGCGAGAGGATGAGCAGAAGATTAGGTGGCTAGAGAAACAAAGAGCCCCAGTGTTCTTAGGCCTACAAGAGCGTTTCCAAGGAAGGGTGCTGGCTAGCAACAGCTTTCAGTGCTGGCACTTTTCATCTCTGAGCAATTGCTCGACGTTTGCAATTTCTCACCTGAGCTCTCTTTAGACTGCGTGAGAGGATGAGCAGAAGATTAGGTGGCTAGAGAAACACAGAGCCCCAGTGTTCTAAGGGCTACAAAAGCACTTCCAAGGAAGGGTGCTGGCTAGCAACAGCTTTCAGTGCTGGCACTTTTCATCTCTGAGCAATTGCTCGACGTTTGCAATTTCTCACCTGAGCTCTCTTTAGACTGCGCGAGAGGATGAGCAGAAGATTAGGTGGCTGGAGAAACACAGAGCCCCAGTGTTCTTAGGCCTACAAGAGCGTTTCCAAGGATGGGTGCTGGCTAGCAACAGCTTTCAGTGCTGGCACTTTTCATCTCTGAGCAATTGCTCGACGTTTGCAATGTCTCAGCTCGTGTCTACGAGACGGAGAGATAGTGACCGTGACGTTTGGTGGGTAGAGAAGCGCAAAGCCCCAGTGTTGCTGCGCCTGTGAAAGCGCTTCCAAGGAAGGGTGCTGGCTAGCAAGAGCTTTCAGTGCTGGCACTTTTCATCTCTGAGCAATTGCTCGACGTTTGCAATTTCTCACCTGAGCTCTCTTTAGAGTGCGCGAGAGGATGAGCAGAAGATTAGGTGGCTAGAGAAGCCCAGAGCCCCAGTGTTCTTAGGCCTACAAAAGCGTTTCCAAGGAAGGGTGCCGGCTAGCAAGAGCTTTCAGTGCTGGCACTTTTCATCTCTGAGCAATTGCTCGACGTTTGCAATTTCTCAGCTCGTGTCTACGAGCCAGAGAGATAGTGACCATCACGTTTGGTGGGTAGAGAAGCGCAAAGCCCCAGTGTTGCTGCGCCTGTGAAAGTGCTTCCAAGGAAGGGTGCTGGCTAGCAAGAGCTTTCAGTGCTGGCACTTTTCATCTCTGAGCAATTGCTCGACGTTTGCAATTTCTCACCTGAGCTCTCTTTAGAGTGCGCGAGAGGATGAGCAGAAGATTAGGTGGCGAGAGAAGCCCAGAGCCCCAGTGTTCTTAGCCTACAAAAGCGCATCCAAGGAAGGGTGCTGGCTAGCAACAGCTTTCAGTGCTGGCACTTTTCATCTCTGAGCAATTGCTCGACTTTTTCAATTTCTCAGCTCGTGTCTACGAGATGGAAAGAGAATGACCGTGACGTTTGGTGGGTAGAGAAGCGCAAAGCCCCAGTGTTGCTGTGCCTGTGAAAGCGCTTCCAAGGAAGGGTGCTGGCTAGCAACAGTTTTCAGTGCTGGCACTTTTCATCGCTGAGCAATTGCTCGACGTTTGCAATTTCTCAGCTCGTGTCTACGAGACAGAGAGATAGTGACCGTGACGTTTGGTGGGTAGAGAAGCGCAAAGCCCCAGTGTTGCTGCGCCTGTGAAAGCGCTTCCAAGGAAGGGTGCTGGCTAGCAAGAGCTTTCAGTGCTGGCGCTTTTCATCTCTGAGCAATTGCTCGACATTTGCAATTTCTCACCTGAGCTCTCGTTAGAGTACGAGAGAGGATGAGCAGAAGATTAGGTGGCTAGAGAAACACAGAGCCCCAGTGTTCTTAGGCCTACAAAAGCACTTCCAAGGAAGGGTGCTGGCTAGCAACAGCTTTCAGTGCTGGCACTTTTCATCTCTGAGCAATTGCTGGACGTTTGCAATTTCTCACCTGAGCTCTCTTTAGAGTGCGCGAGAGGATGAGCAGAAGATTAGGTGGCTAGAGAAACAAAGAGCCCCAGTGTTCTTAGGCCTACAAGAGCGTTTCCAAGGAAGGGTGCTGGCTAGCAACAGCTTTCAGTGCTGGCACTTTTCATCTCTGAGCAATTGCTCGACGTTTGCAATTTCTCACCTGAGCTCTCTTTAGACTGCGTGAGAGGATGAGCAGAAGATTAGGTGGCTAGAGAAACACAGAGCCCCAGTGTTCTAAGGGCTACAAAAGCACTTCCAAGGAAGGGTGCTGGCTAGCAACAGCTTTCAGTGCTGGCACTTTTCATCTCTGAGCAATTGCTCGACGTTTGCAATTTCTCACCTGAGCTCTCTTTAGACTGCGCGAGAGGATGAGCAGAAGATTAGGTGGCTGGAGAAACACAGAGCCCCAGTGTTCTTAGGCCTACAAGAGCGTTTCCAAGGATGGGTGCTGGCTAGCAACAGCTTTCAGTGCTGGCACTTTTCATCTCTGAGCAATTGCTCGACGTTTGCAATCTCTCAGCTCGTGTCTACGAGACGGAGAGATAGTGACCGTGACGTTTGGTGGGTAGAGAAGCGCAAAGCCCCAGTGTTGCTGCGCCTGTGAAAGCGCTTCCAAGGAAGGGTGCTGGCTAGCAACAGCTTTCAGTGCTGGCACTTTTCATCTCTGAGCAACTGCTCGACGTTTGCAATTTCTCACCTGAGCTCTCTTTAGAGTGCGCGAGAGGATGAGCAGAAGATTAGGTGGCTAGAGAAGCCCAGAGCCCCTGTGTTCTAAGGGCTACAAGAGCGTTTCCAAGGAAGGGTGCCGGCTAGCAAGAGCTTTCAGTGCTGGCACTTTTCATCTCTGAGCAATTGCTCGACGTTTGCAATGTCTCAGCTCGTGTCTACGAGCCAGAGAGATAGTGACCATCACGTTTGGTGGGTAGAGAAGCGCAAAGCCCCAGTGTTGCTGCGCCTGTGAAAGTGCTTCCAAGGAAGGGTGCTGGCTAGCAAGAGCTTTCAGTGCTGGCACTTTTCATCTCTGAGCAATTGCTCGACGTTTGCAATTTCTCACCTGAGCTCTCTTTAGACTGCGCGAGAGGATGAGCAGAAGATTAGGTGGCGAGAGAAGCCCAGAGCCCCAGTGTTCTTAGCCTACAAAAGCGCATCCAAGGAAGGGTGCTGGCTAGCAACAGCTTTCAGTGCTGGCACTTTTCATCTCTGAGCAATTGCTCGACTTTTTCAATTTCTCAGCTCGTGTCTACGAGATGGAAAGAGAATGACCGTGACGTTTGGTGGGTAGAGAAGCGCAAAGCCCCAGTGTTGCTGCGCCTGTGAAAGTGCTTCCAAGGAAGGGTGCTGGCTAGCAAGAGCTTTCAGTGCTGGCACTTTTCATCTCTGAGCAATTGCTCGACGTTTGCAATTTCTCACCTGAGCTCTCTTTAGACTGCGCGAGAGGATGAGCAGAAGATTAGGTGGCTAGAGAAGCCCAGAGCCCCAGTGTTCTTAGCCTACAAAAGCGCATCCAAGGAAGGGTGCTGGCTAGCAACAGCTTTCAGTGCTGGCACTTTTCATCTCTGAGCAATTGCTCGACGTTTGCAATGTCTCAGCTCGTGTCAACGAGACGGAGAGATAGTGACCGTGACGTTTGGTGGGTAGAGAAGCGCAAAGCCCCAGTGTTGCTGCGCCTGTGAAAGCGCTTCCAAGGAAGGGTGCTGGCTAGCAAGAGCTTTCAGTGCTGACACTTTTCATCTCTGAGCAATTGCTCGACCTTTGCAATTTCTCACCTGAGCTCTCTTTAGAGTGCGCGAGAGGATGAGCAGAAGATTAGGTGGCTAGAGAAACACAGAGCCCCAGTGTTCTTAGGCCTAGAAAAGCACTTCCAAGGAAGGGTGCTGGCTAGCAACAGCTTTCAGTGCTGGCACTTTTCATCTCTGAGCAATTGCTCGACGTTTGCAATTTCTCACCTGAGCTCTCTTTAGAGTGCGTGAGAGGATGAGCAGAAGATTAGGTGGCTGGAGAAGCCCAGAGCCCCAGTGTTCTTAGGCCTACAAAAGCACTTCCAAGGAAGGGTGCTGGCTAGCAACAGCTTTCAGTGCTGGCACTTTTCATCTCTGAGCAATTGCTCGACGTTTGCAATTTCTCAGCTCGTGTCTACGAGTTGGAAAGAGAATGACCGTGACGTTTGGTGTCTAGAGAAGCGCAAAGCCCCAGTGTTGCTGCGCCTGTGAAAGCGCTTCCAAGGAAGGGTGCTGGCTAGCAACAGTTTTCAGTGCTGGCACTTTTCATCGCTGAGCAATTGCTCGACGTTTGCAATGTCTCAGCTCGTGTCTACGAGACGGAGAGATAGTGACCGTGACGTTTGGTGGCTAGAGAAGCGCAAAGCCCCAGTGTTGCTGCGCCTGTGAAAGCGCTTCCAAGGAAGGCTGCTGGCTAGCAACAGCTTTCAGTGCTGGCACTTTTCATCTCTGAGCAATTGCTCGACGTTTGCAATTTCTCACCTGAGCTTTCTTTAGAGTGCGCGAGAGGATGACCAGAAGATTATGTGGCTGGAGAAGCGCAGAGCCCTTGTGTTCTTAGGCTTACAAGAGCGCTTCCAAGGAAGGGTGCTGGCTGGCAACAGTTTTCAGTGCTGGCACTTTTCATCTCTGAGCAATTGCTCGACGTTTGCAATTTCTCACCTGAGCTCTCTTTAGAGTGCGCGAGAGGATGAGCAGAAGATTAGGTGGCTAGAGAAACAAAGAGCCCCAGTGTTCTTAGGCCTACAAGAGCGTTTCCAAGGAAGGGTGCTGGCTAGCAACAGCTTTCAGTGCTGGCACTTTTCATCTCTGAGCAATTGCTCGACGTTTGCAATTTCTCACCTGAGCTCTCTTTAGACTGCGTGAGAGGATGAGCAGAAGATTAGGTGGCTAGAGAAACACAGAGCCCCAGTGTTCTAAGGGCTACAAAAGCACTTCCAAGGAAGGGTGCTGGCTAGCAAGAGCTTTCAGTGCTGGCACTTTTCATCTCTGAGCAATTGCTCGACGTTTGCAATTTCTCACCTGAGCTCTCTTTAGACTGCGCGAGAGGATGAGCAGAAGATTAGGTGGCTGGAGAAACACAGAGCCCCAGTGTTCTTAGGCCTACAAGAGCGTTTCCAAGGATGGGTGCTGGATAGCAACAGCTTTCAGTGCTGGCACTTTTCATCTCGGAGCAATTGCTCGACGTTTGCAATGTCTCAGCTCGTGTCTACGAGACGGAGAGATAGTGACCGTGACGTTTGGTGGGTAGAGAAGCGCAAAGCCCCAGTGTTGCTGCGCCTGTGAAAGCGCTTCCAAGGAAGGGTGCTGGCTAGCAAGAGCTTTCAGTGCTGGCACTTTTCATCTCTGAGCAATTGCTCGACGTTTGCAATTTCTCACCTGAGCTCTCTTTAGAGTGCGCGAGAGGATGAGCAGAAGATTAGGTGGCTAGAGAAGCCCAGAGCCCCTGTGTTCTAAGGGCTACAAGAGCGTTTCCAAGGAAGGGTGCCGGCTAGCAAGAGCTTTCAGTGCTGGCACTTTTCATCTCTGAGCAATTGCTCGACGTTTGCAATTTCTCAGCTCGTGTCTACGAGCCAGAGAGATAGTGACCATCACGTTTGGTGGGTAGAGAAGCGCAAAGCCCCAGTGTTGCTGCGCCTGTGAAAGTGCTTCCAAGGAAGGGTGCTGGCTAGCAACAGCTTTCAGTGCTGGCACTTTTCATCTCTGAGCAATTGCTCGACTTGTGCAATTTCTCACCTGAGCTCTCTTTAGACTGCGCGAGAGGATGAGCAGAAGATTAGGTGGCGAGAGAAACACAGAGCCCCAGTGTTCTTAGCCTACAAACGCGCATCCAAGGAAGGGTGCTGGCTAGCAACAGCTTTCAGTGCTGGCACTTTTCATCTCTGAGCAATTGCTCGACGTTTGCAATTTCTCACCTGAGCTCTCTTTAGAGTGCGCGAGAGGATGAGCAGAAGATTAGGTGGCTAGAGAACCCAAGAGCCCCAGTGTTCTTAGGCTTACAAGAGCGTTTCCAAGGAAGGGTGCTGGCTAGCAACAGCTTTCAGTGCTGGCACTTTTCATCTCTGAGCAATTGCTCGACGTTTGCAATGTCTCAGCTCGTGTCTACGAGACGGGGTGATAGTGACCTTGACGTTTGGTGGCTAGAGAAGCACAAAGCCCCACTGTTACTGCGCCTGTGAAAGCGCTTCCAAGGAAGGCTGCTGGCTAGCAACAGCTTTCAGTGCTGGCACTTTTCATCTCTGAGCAATTGCTCGACGTTTGCAATTTCTCAGCTCGTTTCTACATGACGAAGAGATAGTGACTGTGACGTTTGGTGGGTAGAGAAGCGCAAAGCCCCAGTGTTGCTGCGCCTGTGAAAGCGCTTCCAAGGAAGGGTGCTGGCTAGCAACAGCTTTCAGTGCTGGCACTTTTCATCTCTGAGCAATTGCTCGACGTTTGCAATGTCTCAGCTCGTGTCTACGAGACGGAGAGATAGTGACCGTGGCGTTTGGTGGGTAGAGAAGCGCAAAGCCCCAGTGTTGCTGCACCTGTGAAAGCGCTTCCAAGGAAGGGTGCTGGCTAGCAACAGCTTTCAGTGCTGGCACTTTTCATCTCTGAGCAATTGCTCGACGTTTGCAATTTCTCACCTGAGCTCTCTTTAGAGTGCGCGAGAGGATGAGCAGAAGATCAGGTGGCTGGAGAAGCCCAGAGCCCCAGTGTTCTTAGGCCTACAAAAGCGCTTCCAAGGAAGGGTGCTGGCTAGCAACAGTTTTCAGTGCTGGCACTTTTCATCGCTGAGCAATTGCTCGACGTTTGCAATTTCTCAGCTCATGTCTACGAGACGGAAAGAGAATGACCGTGACGTTTGGTGGGTAGAGAAGCGCAAAGCCCCAGTGTTGCTGCGCCTGTGAAAGCGATTCCAAGGAAGGGTGCTGGCTAGCAAGAGCTTTCAGTGCTGGCACTTTTCATCTCTGAGCAATTGCTCGACGTTTGCAATTTCTCACCTGAGCTCTCTTTAGAGTGCACGAGAGGATGAGCAGAAGATTAGGTGGCTAGAGAAGCCCAGAGCCCCAGTGTTCTAAGGGCTACAAGAGCGTTTCCAAGGAAGGGTGCTGGCTAGCAACAGCTTTCAGTGCTGGCACTTTTCATCTCTGAGCAATTGCTCAACGTTTGCAATTTCTCACCTGAGCTCTCTATAGAGTGCGCGAGAGGATGAGCAGAAGATTAGGTGGCTAGAGAAGCCCAGAGCCCCTGTGTTCTAAGGGCTACAAGAGCGTTTCCAAGGAAGGGTGCCGGCTAGCAAGAGCTTTCAGTGCTGGCACTTTTCATCTCGGAGCAATTGCTCGACGTTTGCAATTTCTCAGCTCGTGTCTACGAGCCAGAGAGATAGTGACCATCACGTTTGGTGGGTAGAGAAGCGCAAAGCCCCAGTGTTGCTGCGCCTGTGAAAGTGCTTCCAAGGAAGGGTGCTGGCTAGCAAGAGCTTTCAGTGCTGGCACTTTTCATCTCTGAGCAATTGCTCGACGTTTGCAATTTCTCACCTGAGCTCTCTTTAGACTGCGCGAGAGGATGAGCAGAAGATTAGGCGGCGAGAGAAGCCCAGAGCCCCAGTGTTCTTAGCCTACAAAAGCGCATCCAAGGAAGGGTGCTGGCTAGCCAGAGCTTTCAGTGCTGGCGCTTTTCATCTCTGAGCAATTGCTCGACATTTGCAATTTCTCACCTGAGCTCTCGTTAGAGTACGAGAGAGGATGAGCAGAAGATTAGGTGGCTAGAGAAACACAGAGCCCCAGTGTTCTTAGGCCTACAAAAGCACTTCCAAGGAAGGGTGCTGGCTAGCAACAGCTTTCAGTGCTGGCACTTTTCATCTCTGAGCAATTGCTCGACGTTTGCAATTTCTCACCTGAGCTCTCTTTAGAGTGCGCGAGAGGATGAGCAGAAGATTAGGTGGCTAGAGAAGCCCAGAGCCCCAGTGTTCTTAGGCTTACAAGAGCGTTTCCAAGGAAGGGTGCTGGCTAGCAAGAGCTTTCAGTGCTGGCACTTTTCATCTCTGAGCAATTGCTCGACGTTTGCAATGTCTCAGCTCGTGTCTACGAGTCGGGGTGATAGTGACCGTGACGTTTGGTGGCTAGAGAAGCACAAAGCCCCACTGTTACTGCGCCTGTGAAAGCGCTTCCAAGGAAGGGTGCTGGCTAGCAAGAGCTTTCAGTGCTGGCACTTTTCATCTCTGAGCAATTGCTCGACGTTTGCAATTTCTCAGCTCGTTTCTACATGACGAAGAGATAGTGACTGTGACGTTTGGTGGGTAGAGAAGCGCAAAGCCCCAGTGTTGCTGCGCCTGTGAAAGCGCTTCCAAGGAAGGGTGCTGGCTAGCAACAGCTTTCAGTGCTGGCACTTTTCATCTCTGAGCAATTGCTCGACGTTTGCAATGTCTCAGCTCGTGTCTACGAGACGGAGAGATAGTGACCGTGGCGTTTGGTGGGTAGAGAAGCGCAAAGCCCCAGTGTTGCTGCGCCTGTGAAAGCGCTTCCAAGGAAGGGTGCTGGCTAGCAACAGCTTTCAGTGCTGACACTTTTCATCTCTGAGCAATTGCTCGACGTTTGCAATTTCTCACCTGAGCTCTCTTTAGAGTGCGCGAGAGGATGAGCAGAAGATTAGGTGGCTAGAGAAGCCCAGAGCCCCACTGTTCTTAGGCCTACAAAAGCGCTTCCAAGGAAGGGTGCCGGCTAGCAAGAGCTTTCAGTGCTGGCACTTTTCATCTCGGAGCAATTGCTCGACGTTTGCAATTTCTCAGCTCGTGTCTACGAGCCAGAGAGATTGTGACCATCACGTTTGGTGGGTAGAGAAGCGCAAAGCCCCAGTGTTGCTGCGCCTGTGAAAGTGCTTCCAAGGAAGGGTGCTGGCTAGCAAGAGCTTTCAGTGCTGGCACTTTTCATCTCTGAGCAATTGCTCGACGTTTGCAATTTCTCACCTGAGCTCTCTTTAGACTGCGCGAGAGGATGAGCAGAAGATTAGGCGGCGAGAGAAGCCCAGAGCCCCAGTGTTCTTAGCCTACAAAAGCGCATCCAAGGAAGGGTGCTGGCTAGCCAGAGCTTTCAGTGCTGGCGCTTTTCATCTCTGAGCAATTGCTCGACATTTGCAATTTCTCACCTGAGCTCTCATTAGAGTACGAGAGAGGATGAGCAGAAGATTAGGTGGCTAGAGAAACACAGAGCCCCAGTGTTCTTAGGCCTACAAAAGCACTTCCAAGGAAGGGTGCTGGCTAGCAACAGCTTTCAGTGCTGGCACTTTTCATCTCTGAGCAATTGCTCGACGTTTGCAATTTCTCACCTGAGCTCTCTTTAGAGTGCGCGAGAGGATGAGCAGAAGATTAGGTGGCTAGAGAAGCCCAGAGCCCCAGTGTTCTTAGGCTTACAAGAGCGTTTCCAAGGAAGGGTGCTGGCTAGCAAGAGCTTTCAGTGCTGGCACTTTTCATCTCTGAGCAATTGCTCGACGTTTGCAATGTCTCAGCTCGTGTCTACGAGACGGGGTGATAGTGACCTTGACGTTTGGTGGCTAGAGAAGCAAAAAGCCCCACTGTTACTGCGCCTGTGAAAGCGCTTCCAAGGAAGGCTGCTGGCTAGCAACAGCTTTCAGTGCTGGCACTTTTCATCTCTGAGCAATTGCTCGACGTTTGCAATTTCTCAGCTCGTTTCTACATGACGAAGAGATAGTGACTGTGACGTTTGGTGGGTAGAGAAGCGCAAAGCCCCAGTGTTGCTGCGCCTGTGAAAGCGCTTCCAAGGAAGGGTGCTGGCTAGCAACAGCTTTCAGTGCTGGCACTTTTCATCTCTGAGCAATTGCTCGACGTTTGCAATGTCTCAGCTCGTGTCTACGAGACGGAGAGATAGTGACCGTGGCGTTTGGTGGGTAGAGAAGCGCAAAGCCCCATTGTTGCTGCGCCTGTGAAAGCGCTTCCAAGGAAGGGTGCTGGCTAGCAACAGCTTTCAGTGCTGACACTTTTCATCTCTGAGCAATTGCTCGACGTTTGCAATTTCTCACCTGAGCTCTCTTTAGAGTGCGCGAGAGGATGAGCAGAAGATGAGGTGGCTAGAGAAGCCCAGAGCCCCAGTGTTCTTAGGCCTACAAAAGCGCTTCCAAGGAAGGGTGCTGGCTAGCAACAGTTTTCAGTGCTGGCACTTTTCATCGCTGAGCAATTGCTCGACGTTTGCAATTTCTCAGCTCATGTCTACGAGACGGAAAGAGAATGACCGTGACGTTTGGTGGGTAGAGAAGCGCAAAGCCCCAGTGTTGCTGCGCCTGTGAAAGCGATTCCAAGGAAGGGTGCTGGCTAGCAAGAGCTTTCAGTGCTGGCACTTTTCATCTCTGAGCAATTGCTCGACGTTTGCAATTTCTCACCTGAGCTCTCTTTAGAGTGCGCGAGAGGATGAGCAGAAGATTAGGTGGCTAGAGAAGCCCAGAGCCCCAGTGTTCTAAGGGCTACAAGAGCGTTTCCAAGGAAGGGTGCTGGCTAGCAAGAGCTTTCAGTGCTGGCACTTTTCATCTCTGAGCAATTGCTCGACCTTTGCAATTTCTCAGCTCGTGTCTACGAGCCAGAGAGATAGTGACCATCACGTTTGGTGGGTAGAGAAGCGCAAAGCCCCAGTGTTGCTGCGCCTGTGAAAGTGCTTCCGAGGAAGGGTGCTGGCTAGCAAGAGCTTTCAGTGCTGGCACTTTTCATCTCTGAGCAATTGCTCGACGTTTGCAATTTCTCACCTGAGCTCTCTTTAGACTGCGCGAGAGGATGAGCAGAAGATTAGGCGGCGAGAGAAGCCCAGAGCCCCAGTGTTCTTAGCCTACAAAAGCGCATCCAAGGAAGGGTGCTGGCTAGCAAGAGCTTTCAGTGCTGGCACTTTTCATCTCTGAGCAATTGCTCGACTTTTTCAATTTCTCAGCTCGTGTCTACGAGATGGAAAGAGAATGACCGTGACGTTTGGTGGGTAGAGAAGCGCAAAGCCCCAGTGTTGCTGTGCCTGTGAAAGCGCTTCCAAGGAAGGGTGCTGGCTAGCAACAGTTTTCAGTGCTGGCACTTTTCATCTCTGAGCAATTGCTCGACGTTTGCAATTTCTCAGCTCGTGTCTACGAGACAGAGAGATAGTGACCGTGACGTTTGGTGGGTAGAGAAGCGCAAAGCCCCAGTGTTGCTGCGCCTGTGAAAGCGCTTCCAAGGAAGGGTGCTGGCTAGCCAGAGCTTTCAGTGCTGGCGCTTTTCATCTCTGAGCAATTGCTCGACATTTGCAATTTCTCACCTGAGCTCTCGTTAGAGTACGAGAGAGGATGAGCAGAAGATTAGGTGGCTAGAGAAACACAGAGCCCCAGTGTTCTTAGGCCTACAAAAGCACTTCCAAGGAAGGGTGCTGGCTAGCAACAGCTTTCAGTGCTGGCACTTTTCATCTCTGAGCAATTGCTCGACGTTTGCAATTTCTCACCTGAGCTCTCTTTAGACTGCGCGAGAGGATGAGCAGAAGATTAGGTGGCTAGAGAAGCCCAGAGCCCCAGTGTTCTTAGGCTTACAAGAGCGTTTCCAAGGAAGGGTGCTGGCTAGCAAGAGCTTTCAGTGCTGGCACTTTTCATCTCTGAGCAATTGCTCGACGTTTGCAATGTCTCAGCTCGTGTCTACGAGACGGGGTGATAGTGACCTTGACGTTTGGTGGCTAGAGAAGCACAAAGCCCCACTGTTACTGCGCCTGTGAAAGCGCTTCCAAGGAAGGCTGCTGGCTAGCAACAGCTTTCAGTGCTGGCACTTTTCATCTCTGAGCAATTGCTCGACGTTTGCAATTTCTCAGCTCGTTTCTACATGACGAAGAGATAGTGACTGTGACGTTTGGTGGGTAGAGAAGCGCAAAGCCCCAGTGTTGCTGCGCCTGTGAAAGCGCTTCCAAGGAAGGGTGCTGGCTAGCAACAGCTTTCAGTGCTGGCACTTTTCATCTCTGAGCAATTGCTCGACGTTTGCAATGTCTCAGCTCGTGTCTACGAGACGGAGAGATAGTGACCGTGGCGTTTGGTGGGTAGAGAAGCGCAAAGCCCCAGTGTTGCTGCGCCTGTGAAAGCGCTTCCAAGGAAGGGTGCTGGCTAGCAACAGCTTTCAGTGCTGACACTTTTCATCTCTGAGCAATTGCTCGACGTTTGCAATTTCTCACCTGAGCTCTCTTTAGAGTGCGCGAGAGGATGAGCAGAAGATGAGGTGGCTAGAGAAGCCCAGAGCCCCAGTGTTCTTAGGCCTACAAAAGCGCTTCCAAGGAAGGGTGCTGGCTAGCAACAGTTTTCAGTGCTGGCACTTTTCATCGCTGAGCAATTGCTCGACGTTTGCAATTTCTCAGCTCATGTCTACGAGACGGAAAGAGAATGACCGTGACGTTTGGTGGGTAGAGAAGCGCAAAGCCCCAGTGTTGCTGCGCCTGTGAAAGCGATTCCAAGGAAGGGTGCTGGCTAGCAAGAGCTTTCAGTGCTGGCACTTTTCATCTCTGAGCAATTGCTCGACGTTTGCAATTTCTCACCTGAGCTCTCTTTAGACTGCGCGAGAGGATGAGCAGAAGATTAGGTGGCTAGAGAAGCCCAGAGCCCCAGTGTTCTAAGGGCTACAAGAGCGTTTCCAAGGAAGGGTGCTGGCTAGCAACAGCTTTCAGTGCTGGCACTTTTCATCTCTGAGCAATTGCTCGACGTTTGCAATTTCTCACCTGAGCTCTCTTTAGAGTGCGCGAGAGGATGAGCAGAAGATGAGGTGGCTAGAGAAGCCCAGAGCCCCAGTGTTCTAAGGGCTACAAGAGCGTTTCCAAGGAAGGGTGCTGGCTAGCAACAGCTTTCAGTGCTGGCACTTTTCATCTCTGAGCAATTGCTCGACTTTTTCAATTTCTCAGCTCGTGTCTACGAGCCAGAGAGATAGTGACCGTGACATTTGGTGGCTAGAGAAGCGCAAAGCCCCAGTGTTGCTGCGCCTGTGAAAGCGCTTCCAAGGAAGGGTGCTGGCTAGCAACAGCTTTCAGTGCTGGCACTTTTCATCTCTGAGCAATTGCTCGACGTTTGCAATCTCTCAGCTCGTGTCTACGAGACGGAAAGAGAATGACGGTGACGTTTGGTGGGTAGAGAAGCGCAAAGCCCCAGTGTTGCTGCGCCTGTGAAAGCGCTTCCAAGGAAGGGTGCTGGCTAGCAACAGTTTTCACTGCTGTCACTTTTCATCTCTGAGCAATTGCTCGACGTTTGCAATGTCTCAGCTCGTGTCTACGAGCCAGAGAGATAGTGACCGTGACGTTTGGTGTCTAGAGAAGCGCAAAGCCCCAGTGTTGCTGCACCTGTGAAAGCGCTTCCAAGGAAGGGTGCTGGCTAGCAACAGCTTTCAGTGCTGGCACTTTTCATCTCTGAGCAATTGCTCGACCTTTGCAATTTCTCACCTGAGCTCTCTTTAGACTGCGTGAGAGGATGAGCAGAAGATTAGGTGGCGAGAGAAACACAGAGCCCCACTGTTCTTAGGCCTACAAAAGCACTTCCAAGGAAGGGTGCTGGCTAGCAACAGCTTTCAGTGCTGGCACTTTTCATCTCTGAGCAATTGCTGGACGTTTGCAATTTCTCACCTGAGCTCTCTTTAGAGTGCGCGAGAGGATGAGCAGAAGATTAGGTGGCTGGAGAAGCCCAGAGCCCCACTGTTCTTAGGCCTACAGAAGCGCTTCCAAGGAAGGGTGCCGGCTAGCAAGAGCTTTCAGTGCTGGCACTTTTCATCTCTGAGCAATTGCTCGACGTTTGCAATTTCTCAGCTCGTGTCTACGAGCCAGAGGGATAGTGACCATCACGTTTGGTGGGTAGAGAAGCGCAAAGCCCCAGTGTTTCTGCGCCTGTGAAAGTGCTTCCAAGGAAGGGTGCTGGCTAGCAAGAGCTTTCAGTGCTGGCACTTTTCATCTCTGAGCAATTGCTCGACGTTTGCAATTTCTCACCTGAGCTCTCTTTAGACTGCGCGAGAGGATGAGCAGAAGATTAGGTGGCTAGAGAAGCCCAGATCCCCAGTGTTCTTAGCCTACAAAAGCGCATCCAAGGAAGGGTGCTGGCTAGCAACAGCTTTCAGTGCTGGCACTTTTCATCTCTGAGCAATTGCTCGACTTTTTCAATTTCTCAGCTCGTGTCTACGAGATGGAAAGAGAATGACCGTGACGTTTGGTGGGTAGAGAAGCGCAAAGCCCCAGTGTTGCTGTGCCTGTGAAAGCGCTTCCAAGGAAGGGTGCTGGCTAGCAACAGCTTTCAGTGCTGGCACTTTTCATCTCTGAGCAATTGCTCGACCTTTGCAATGTCTCAGCTCGTGTCTACGAGACGGGGTGATAGTGACCTTGACGTTTGGTGGCTAGAGAAGCACAAAGCCCCACTGTTACTGCGCCTGTGAAAGCGCTTCCAAGGAAGGCTGCTGGCTAGCAACAGCTTTCAGTGCTGGCACTTTTCATCTCTGAGCAATTGCTCGACGTTTGCAATTTCTCAGCTCGTTTGTACATGACGAAGAGATAGTGACTGTGACGTTTGGTGGCTAGAGAAGCGCAAAGCCCCAGTGTTGCTGCGCCTGTGAAAGCGCTTCCAAGGAAGGGTGCTGGCTAGCAAGAGCTTTCAGTGCTGGCACTTTTCATCTCTGAGCAATTGCTCGACGTTTGCAATGTCTCAGCTCGTGTCTACGAGACGGAGAGATAGTGACCGTGGCGTTTGGTGGGTAGAGAAGCGCAAAGCCCCAGTGTTGCTGCGCCTGTGAAAGCGCTTCCAAGGAAGGGTGCTGGCTAGCAACAGCTTTCAGTGCTGACACTTTTCATCTCTGAGCAATTGCTCGACCTTTGCAATTTCTCACCTGAGCTCTCTTTAGAGTGCGAGAGAGGATGAGCAGAAGATTAGGTGGCTAGAGAAACACAGAGCCCCAGTGTTCTTAGGCCTACAAAAGCGCTTCCAAGGAAGGGTGCTGGCTAGCAACAGTTTTCAGTGCTGGCACTTTTCATCGCTGAGCAATTGCTCGACGTTTGCAATTTCTCAGCTCGTGTCTACGAGACGGAAAGAGAATGACCGTGACGTTTGGTGGGTAGAGAAGCGCAAAGCCCCAGTGTTGCTGCGCCTGTAAAAGCGCTTCCAAGGAAGGGTGCTGGCTAGCAACAGCTTTCAGTGCTGGCACTTTTCATCTCTGAGCAATTGCTCGACGTTTGCAATTTCTCACCTGAGCTCTCTTTAGAGTGCACGAGAGGATGAGCAGAAGATTAGGTGGCTAGAGAAGCCCAGAGCCCCATTGTTCTAAGGGCTACAAGAGCGTTTCCAAGGAAGGGTGCTGGCTAGCAACAGCTTTCAGTGCTGGCACTTTTCATCTCTGAGCAATTGCTCGACGTTTGCAATTTCTCACCTGAGCTCTCTTTAGACTGCGCGAGAGGATGAGCAGAAGATTAGGTGGCTAGAGAAGCCCAGAGCCCCAGTGTTCTAAGGGCTACAAGAGCGTTTCCAAGGAAGGGTGCTGGCTAGCAACAGCTTTCAGTGCTGGCACTTTTCATCTCTGAGCAATTGCTCGACTTTTTCAATTTCTCAGCTCGTGTCTACGAGCCAGAGAGATAGTGACCGTGACATTTGGTGGGTAGAGAAGCGCAAAGCCCCAGTGTTGCTGCGCCTGTGAAAGCGCTTCCAAGGAAGGGTGCTGGCTAGCAACAGCTTTCAGTGCTGGCACTTTTCATCTCTGAGCAATTGCTCGACGTTTGCAATCTCTCAGCTCGTGTCTACGAGACGGAAAGAGAATGACGGTGACGTTTGGTGGGTAGAGAAGCGCAAAGCCCCAGTGTTGCTGCGCCTGTGAAAGCGCTTCCAAGGAAGGGTGCTGGCTAGCAACAGTTTTCAGTGCTGGCACTTTTCATCTCTGAGCAATTGCTCGACGTTTGCAATGTCTCAGCTCGTGTCTACGAGACGGAGAGATAGTGACCGTGACGTTTGGTGTCTAGAGAAGCGCAAAGCCCCAGTGTTGCTGCACCTGTGAAAGCGCTTCCAAGGAAGGGTGCTGGCTAGCAACAGCTTTCAGTGCTGGCACTTTTCATCTCTGAGCAATTGCTCGACCTTTGCAATTTCTCACCTGAGCTCTCTTTAGACTGCGTGAGAGGATGAGCAGAAGATTAGGTGGCGAGAGAAACACAGAGCCCCACTGTTCTTAGGCCTACAAAAGCACTTCCAAGGAAGGGTGCTGGCTAGCAACAGCTTTCAGTGCTGGCACTTTTCATCTCTGAGCAATTGCTGGACGTTTGCAATTTCTCACCTGAGCTCTCTTTAGAGTGCGCGAGAGGATGAGCAGAAGATTAGGTGGCTGGAGAAGCCCAGAGCCCCACTGTTCTTAGGCCTACAGAAGCGCTTCCAAGGAAGGGTGCCGGCTAGCAAGAGCTTTCAGTGCTGGCACTTTTCATCTCTGAGCAATTGCTCGACGTTTGCAATTTCTCAGCTCGTGTCTACGAGCCAGAGGGATAGTGACCATCACGTTTGGTGGGTAGAGAAGCGCAAAGCCCCAGTGTTTCTGCGCCTGTGAAAGTGCTTCCAAGGAAGGGTGCTGGCTAGCAAGAGCTTTCAGTGCTGGCACTTTTCATCTCTGAGCAATTGCTCGACGTTTGCAATTTCTCACCTGAGCTCTCTTTAGACTGCGCGAGAGGATGAGCAGAAGATTAGGTGGCTAGAGAAGCCCAGAGCCCCATTGTTCTAAGGGCTACAAGAGCGTTTCCAAGGAAGGGTGCTGGCTAGCAACAGCTTTCAGTGCTGGCACTTTTCATCTCTGAGCAATTGCTCGACGTTTGCAATTTCTCACCTGAGCTCTCTTTAGACTGCGCGAGAGGATGAGCAGAAGATTAGGTGGCTAGAGAAGCCCAGAGCCCCAGTGTTCTAAGGGCTACAAGAGCGTTTCCAAGGAAGGGTGCTGGCTAGCAACAGCTTTCAGTGCTGGCACTTTTCATCTCTGAGCAATTGCTCGACTTTTTCAATTTCTCAGCTCGTGTCTACGAGCCAGAGAGATAGTGACCGTGACATTTGGTGGCTAGAGAAGCACAAAGCCCCAGTGTTGCTGCGCCTGTGAAAGCGCTTCCAAGGAAGGGTGCTGGCTAGCAACAGCTTTCAGTGCTGGCACTTTTCATCTCTGAGCAATTGCTCGACGTTTGCAATCTCTCAGCTCGTGTCTACGAGACGGAAAGAGAATGACGGTGACGTTTGGTGGGTAGAGAAGCGCAAAGCCCCAGTGTTGCTGCGCCTGTGAAAGCGCTTCCAAGGAAGGGTGCTGGCTAGCAACAGTTTTCAGTGCTGGCACTTTTCATCTCTGAGCAATTGCTCGACGTTTGCAATGTCTCAGGTCGTGTCTACGAGACGGAGATATAGTGACCGTGACGTTTGGTGTCTAGAGAAGCGCAAAGCCCCAGTGTTGCTGCACCTGTGAAAGCGCTTCCAAGGAAGGGTGCTGGCTAGCAACAGCTTTCAGTGCTGGCACTTTTCATCTCTGAGCAATTGCTCGACCTTTGCAATTTCTCACCTGAGCTCTCTTTAGACTACGTGAGAGGATGAGCAGAAGATTAGGTGGCGAGAGAAACACAGAGCCCCACTGTTCTTAGGCCTACAAAAGCACTTCCAAGGAAGGGTGCTGGCTAGCAACAGCTTTCAGTGCTGGCACTTTTCATCTCTGAGCAATTGCTCGACCTTTGCAATTTCTCACCTGAGCTCTCTTTAGAGTGCGCGAGAGGATGAGCAGAAGATTAGGTGGCTGGAGAAGCCCAGAGCCCCAGTGTTCTTAGGCCTACAGAAGCGCTTCCAAGGAAGGGTGCCGGCTAGCAAGAGCTTTCAGTGCTGGCACTTTTCATCTCTGAGCAATTGCTCGACGTTTGCAATTTCTCAGCTCGTGTCTACGAGCCAGAGGGATAGTGACCATCACGTTTGGTGGGTAGAGAAGCGCAAAGCCCCAGTGTTTCTGCGCCTGTGAAAGTGCTTCCAAGGAAGGGTGCTGGCTAGCAAGAGCTTTCAGTGCTGGCACTTTTCATCTCTGAGCAATTGCTCGACGTTTGCAATTTCTCACCTGAGCTCTCTTTAGACTGCGCGAGAGGATGAGCAGAAGATTAGGTGGCTAGAGAAGCCCAGATCCCCAGTGTTCTTAGCCTACAAAAGCGCATCCAAGGAAGGGTGCTGGCTAGCAACAGCTTTCAGTGCTGGCACTTTTCATCTCTGAGCAATTGCTCGACTTTTTCAATTTCTCAGCTCGTGTCTACGAGATGGAAAGAGAATGACCGTGACGTTTGGTGGGTAGAGAAGCGCAAAGCCCCAGTGTTGCTGCGCCTGTGAAAGCGCTTCCAAGGAAGGGTGCTGGCTAGCAACAGCTTTCAGTGCTGGCACTTTTCATCTCTGAGCAATTGCTCGACGTTTGCAATGTCTCAGCTCGTGTCTACGAGACGGGGTGATAGTGACCTTGACGTTTGGTGGCTAGAGAAGCACAAAGCCCCACTGTTACTGCGCCTGTGAAAGCGCTTCCAAGGAAGGCTGCTGGCTAGCAACAGCTTTCAGTGCTGGCACTTTTCATCTCTGAGCAATTGCTCGACGTTTGCAATTTCTCAGCTCGTTTGTACATGACGAAGAGATAGTGACTGTGACGTTTGGTGGCTAGAGAAGCGCAAAGCCCCAGTGTTGCTGCGCCTGTGAAAGCGCTTCCAAGGAAGGGTGCTGGCTAGCAAGAGCTTTCAGTGCTGGCACTTTTCATCTCTGAGCAATTGCTCGACGTTTGCAATGTCTCAGCTCGTGTCTACGAGACGGAGAGATAGTGACCGTGGCGTTTGGTGGGTAGAGAAGCGCAAAGCCCCAGTGTTGCTGCGCCTGTGAAAGCGCTTCCAAGGAAGGGTGCTGGCTAGCAACAGCTTTCAGTGCTGACACTTTTCATCTCTGAGCAATTGCTCGACGTTTGCAATTTCTCACCTGAGCTCTCTTTAGAGTGCGCGAGAGGATGAGCAGAAGATTAGGTGGCTAGAGAAGCCCAGAGCCCCAGTGTTCTTAGGCCTACAAAAGCGCTTCCAAGGAAGGGTGCTGGCTAGCAAGAGCTTTCAGTGCTGGCACTTTTCATCGCTGAGCAATTGCTCGACGTTTGCAATTTCTCAGCTCGTGTCTACGAGACGGAAAGAGAATGACCGTGACGTTTGGTGGGTAGAGAAGCGCAAAGCCCCAGTGTTGCTGCGCCTCTGAAAGCGCTTCCAAGGAAGGGTGCTGGCTAGCAAGAGCTTTCAGTGCTGGCGCTTTTCATCTCTGAGCAATTGCTCGACGTTTGCAATTTCTCACCTGAGCTCTCTTTAGAGTGCACGAGAGGATGAGCAGAAGATTAGGTGGCTAGAGAAGCCCAGAGCCCCATTGTTCTAAGGGCTACAAGAGCGTTTCCAAGGAAGGGTGCTGGCTAGCAACAGCTTTCAGTGCTGGCACTTTTCATCTCTGAGCAATTGCTCGACGTTTGCAATTTCTCACCTGAGCTCTCTTTAGAGTGCGCGAGAGGATGAGCAGAAGATTAGGTGGCTAGAGAAGCCCAGAGCCCCAGTGTTCTAAGGGCTACAAGAGCGTTTCCAAGGAAGGGTGCTGGCTAGCAACAGCTTTCAGTGCTGGCACTTTTCATCTCTGAGCAATTGCTCGACTTTTTCAATTTCTCAGCTCGTGTCTACGAGCCAGAGAGATAGTGACCGTGACATTTGGTGGCTAGAGAAGCGCAAAGCCCCAGTGTTGCTGCGCCTGTGAAAGCGCTTCCAAGGAAGGGTGCTGGCTAGCAACAGCTTTCAGTGCTGGCACTTTTCATCTCTGAGCAATTGCTCAACGTTTGCAATCTCTCAGCTCGTGTCCACGAGACGGAAAGAGAATGACCGTGACGTTTGGTGGGTAGAGAAGCGCAAAGCCCCAGTGTTGCTGCGCCTGTGAAAGCGCTTCCAAGGAAGGGTGCTGGCTAGCAACAGTTTTCAGTGCTGGCACTTTTCATCTCTGAGCAATTGCTCGACGTTTGCAATCTCTCAGCTCGTGTCTACGAGACGGAGAGATAGTGACCGTGACGTTTGGTGTCTAGAGAAGCGCAAAGCCCCAGTGTTGCTGCGCCTGTGAAAGCGCTTCCAAGGAAGGGTGCTGGCTAGCAAGAGCTTTCAGTGCTGGCACTTTTCATCTCTGAGCAATTGCTCGACCTTTGCAATTTCTCACCTGAGCTCTCTTTAGACTGCGTGAGAGGATGATCAGAAGATTAGGTGGCGAGAGAAACACAGAGCCCCACTGTTCTTAGGCCTAGAAAAGCACTTCCAAGGAAGGGTGCTGGCTAGCAACAGCTTTCAGTGCTGGCACTTTTCATCTCTGAGCAATTGCTCGACGTTTGCAATTTCTCACCTGAGCTCTCTTTAGACTGCGCGAGAGGATGAGCAGAAGATTAGGTGGCTGGAGAAGCCCAGAGCCCCAGTGTTCTTAGGCCTACAAAAGCACTTCCAAGGAAGGGTGCTGGCTAGCAACAGTTTTCAGTGCTGGCACTTTTCATCTCTGAGCAATTGCTCGACGTTTGCAATTTCTCAGCTCGTGTCTACGAGACGGAAAGAGAATGACCGTGACGTTTGGTGGGTAGAGAAGCGCAAAGCCCCAGTGTTGCTGCGCCTGTGAAAGCACTTCCAAGGAAGGGTGCTGGCTAGCAACAGCTTTCAGTGCTGGCACTTTTCATCGCTGAGCAATTGCTCGACGTTTGCAATGTCTCAGCTCGTGTCTACGAGACGGAGAGATAGTGACCGTGACGTTTGGTGGGTAGAGAAGCGCAAAGCCCCAGTGTTGCTGCGCCTGTGAAAGCGCTTCCAAGGAAGGGTGCTGGCTAGCAACAGCTTTCAGTGCTGGCACTTTTCATCTCTGAGCAATTGCTCGACTTTTGCAATTTCTCACCTGAGCTTTCTTTAGAGTGCGCGAGAGGATGACCAGAAGATTATGTGGCTGGAGAAGCGCAGAGCCCTTGTGTTCTAAGGGCTACAAAAGCGCTTCCAAGGAAGGGTGCTGGCTAGCAACAGCTTTCAGTGCTGGCACTTTTCATCTCTGAGCAATTGCTCGACGTTTGCAATTTCTCAGCTCGTGTCTACGAGACGGAGAGATAGTGACCGTGACGTTTGATGGCTACAGAAGCGCAAAGCCCCAGTGTTGCGGCGCCTGTGAAAGCGCTTCCAAGGAAGGGTGCTGGCTAGCAACAGCTTTCAGTGCTGGCACTTTTCATCTCTGAGCAATTGCTCGACGTTTGCAATTTCTCACCTGAGCTCTCTTTAGAGTGCGCGAGAGGATGAGCAGAAGATTAGGTGGCTAGAGAAGCCCAGAGCCCCAGTGTTTTAAGGGCTACAAAAGCACTTCCAAGGAAGGGTGCTGGCTAGCAAGAGCTTTCAGTGCTGGCACTTTTCATCTCTGAGCAATTGCTCGACCTTTGCAATTTCTCACCTGAGCTCTCTTTAGAGTGCGCGAGAGGATGAGCAGAAGATTAGGTGGCTAGAGAAGCCCAGAGCCCCTGTGTTCTAAGGGCTACAAGAGCGTTTCCAAGGAAGGGTGCTGGCTAGCAAGAGCTTTCAGTGCTGGCACTTTTCATCTCTGAGCAATTGCTCGACGTTTGCAATCTCTCAGCTCGTGTCTACGAGACGGAGTGATAGTGACCTTGACGTTTGGTGGCTAGAGAAGCACAAAGCCCCAGTGTTGCTGCGCCTGTGAAAGCGCTTCCAAGGAAGGGTGCTGGCTAGCAACAGCTTTCAGTGCTGGCACTTTTCATCTCTGAGCAATTGCTCGACGTTTGCAATTTCTCAGCTCATTTCTACGTGACGGAGAGATAGTGACTGTGACGTTTGGTGGCTAGAGAAGCGCAAAGCCCCAGTGTTGCTGCGCCTGTGAAAGCGCTTCCAAGGAAGGGTGCTGGCTAGCAAGAGCTTTCAGTGCTGGCACTTTTCATCTCTGAGCAATTGCTCGACGTTTGCAATTTCTCACCTGAGCTCTCTTTAGAGTGCGCGAGAGGATGAGCAGAAGATTAGGTGGCTAGAGAAGCCCAGAGCCCCAGTGTTCTTAGGCCTACAAAAGCACTTCCAAGGAAGGGTGCTGGCTAGCAAGAGCTTTCAGTGCTGGCACTTTTCATCTCTGAGCAATTGCTCGACGTTTGCAATTTCTCACCTGAGCTCTCTTTAGACTGCGCGAGAGGATGAGCAGAAGATTAGGTGGCTGGAGAAGCCCAGAGCCCCACTGTTCTTAGGCCTACAAAAGCACTTCCAAGGAAGGGTGCTGGCTAGCAACAGCTTTCAGTGCTGGCACTTTTCATCTCTGAGCAATTGCTCAACCTTTGCAATTTCTCAGCTCGTGTCTACGAGACGGAAAGAGAATGACCGTGACGTTTGGTGGGTAGACAAGGGCAAAGCCCCAGTGTTGCTGTGCCTGTGAAAGCACTTCCAAGGAAGGGTGCTGGCTAGCAACAGCTTTCAGTGCTGGCACTTTTCATCTCTGAGCAATTGCTCGACCTTTGCAATTTCTCACCTGAGCTTTCTTTAGAGTGCGCGAGAGGATGAGCAGAAGATTAGGTGGCCAGAGAAGCCCAGAGCCCCAGTGTTCTTAGGCCTACAAGAGCGTTTCCAAGGAAGGGTGCCGGCTAGCAAGAGCTTTCAGTGCTGGCACTTTTCATCTCTGAGCAATTGCTCGACTTGTGCAATTTCTCAGCTCGTGTCTACGAGCCAGAGAGATAGTGACCGTGACGTTTGGTGGCTAGAGAAGCGCAAAGCCCCAGTGTTCCTGTGCCTGTGAAAGCGCTTCCAAGGAAGGGTGCTGGCTAGCAACAGTTTTCAGTGCTGGCACTTTTCATCTCTGAGCAATTGCTCGACGTTTGCAATGTCTCAGCTCGTGTCTACGAGACGGAGAGATAGTGACCGTGACGTTTGGTGGCTAGAGAAGCACAAAGCCCCACTGTTACTGCGCCTGTGAAAGCGCTTCCAAGGAAGGCTGCTGGCTAGCAACAGCTTTCAGTGCTGGCACTTTTCATCTCTGAGCAATTGCTCGACGTTTGCAATTTCTCAGCTCGTTTCTACATGACGAAGAGATAGTGACTGTGACGTTTGGTGGCTAGAGAAGCGCAAAGCCCCAGTGTTGCTGCGCCTGTGAAAGCACTTCCAAGGAAGGGTGCTGGCTAGCAACAGCTTTCAGTGCTGGCACTTTTCATCTCTGAGCAATTGCTCGACGTTTGCAATGTCTCAGCTCGTGTCTACGAGACGGAGAGATAGTGACCGTGGCGTTTGGTGGGTAGAGAAGCGCAAAGCCCCAGTGTTGCTGCGCCTGTGAAAGCGCTTCCAAGGAAGGGTGCTGGCTAGCAACAGCTTTCAGTGCTGACACTTTTCATCTCTGAGCAATTGCTCGACGTTTGCAATTTCTCACCTGAGCTCTCTTTAGAGTGCGAGAGAGGATGAGCAGAAGATTAGGTGGCTAGAGAAGCCCAGAGCCCCAGTGTTCTTAGGCCTACAAAAGCGCTTCCAAGGAAGGGTGCTGGCTAGCAACAGTTTTCAGTGCTGGCACTTTTCATCGCTGAGCAATTGCTCGACGTTTGCAATTTCTCAGCTCGTGTCTACGAGACGGAAAGAGAATGACCGTGACGTTTGGTGGGTAGAGAAGCGCAAAGCCCCAGTGTTGCTGCGCCTGTGAAAGCGCTTCCAAGGAAGGGTGCTGGCTAGCAAGAGCTTTCAGTGCTGGCACTTTTCATCTCTGAGCAATTGCTCGACGTTTGCAATTTCTCACCTGAGCTCTCTTTAGAGTGCACGAGAGGATGAGCAGAAGATTAGGTGGCTAGAGAAGCCCAGAGCCCCAGTGTTCTAAGGGCTACAAGAGCGTTTCCAAGGAAGGGTGCTGGCTAGCAACAGCTTTCAGTGCTGGCACTTTTCATCTCTGAGCAATTGCTCGACTTTTTCAATTTCTCAGCTCGTGTCTACGAGCCAGAGAGATAGTGACCGTGACATTTGGTGGCTAGAGAAGCGCAAAGCCCCAGTGTTGCTGCGCCTGTGAAAGCGCTTCCAAGGAAGGGTGCTGGCTAGCAACAGCTTTCAGTGCTGGCACTTTTCATCTCTGAGCAATTGCTCAACGTTTGCAATCTCTCAGCTCGTGTCTACGAGACGGAAAGAGAATGACCGTGACGTTTGGTGGGTAGAGAAGCGCAAAGCCCCAGTGTTGCTGCGCCTGTGAAAGCGCTTCCAAGGAAGGGTGCTGGCTAGCAAGAGCTTTCAGTGCTGGCACTTTTCATCTCTGAGCAATTGCTCAACGTTTGCAATGTCTCAGCTCGTGTCTACGAGACGGAGAGACAGTGACCGTGACGTTTGGTGTCTAGAGAAGCGCAAAGCCCCAGTGTTGCTGCGCCTGTGAAAGCACTTCCAAGGAAGGGTGCTGGCTAGCAACAGCTTTCAGTGCTGGCACTTTTCATCTCTGAGCAATTGCTCGACCTTTGCAATTTCTCACCTGAGCTCTCTTTAGACTGCGTGAGAGGATGAGCAGAAGATTAGGTGGCGAGAGAAACACAGAGCCCCAGTGTTCTTAGGCCTACAAAAGCACTTCCAAGGAAGGGTGCTGGCTAGCAACAGCTTTCAGTGCTGGCACTTTTCATCTCTGAGCAATTGCTCGACGTTTGCAATTTCTCACCTGAGCTCTCTTTAGACTGCGCGAGAGGATGAGCAGAAGATTAGGTGGCTGGAGAAGCCCAGAGCCCCAGTGTTCTTAGGGCTACAAAAGCACTTCCAAGGAAGGGTGCTGGCTAGCAAGAGCTTTCAGTGCTGGCACTTTTCATCTCTGAGCAATTGCTCGACGTTTGCAATTTCTCACCTGAGCTCTCTTTAGAGTGCGCGAGAGGATGAGCAGAAGATTAGGTGGCTGGAGAAGCCCAGAGCCCCAGTGTTCTAAGGGCTACAAAAGCACTTCCAAGGAAGGGTGCTGGCTAGCAAGAGCTTTCAGTGCTGGCACTTTTCATCTCTGAGCAATTGCTCGACGTTTGCAATTTCTCACCTGAGCTCTCTTTAGAGTGCGCGAGAGGATGAGCAGAAGATTAGGTGGCTAGAGAAGCCCAGAGCCCCAGTGTTCTAAGGGCTACAAGAGCGTTTCCAAGGAAGGGTGCTGGCTAGCAAGAGCTTTCAGTGCTGGCACTTTTCATCTCTGAGCAATTGCTCGACGTTTGCAATTTCTCAGCTCGTGTCTACGAGATGGAAAGAGAATGACCGTGACGTTTGGTGGGTAGAGAAGCGCAAAGCCCCAGTGTTGCAGCGCCTGTGAAAGCGCTTCCAAGGAAGGGTGCTGGCTAGCAACAGTTTTCAGTGCTGGCACTTTTCATCTCTGAGCAATTGCTCGACGTTTGCAATTTCTCAGCTCGTGTCTACGAGACGGAGAGATAGTGACCATGACGTTTGGTGGGTAGAGAAGCGCAAAGCCCCAGTGTTGCTGCGCCTGTGAAAGCGCTTCCAAGGAAGGGTGCTGGCTAGCAAGAGCTTTCAGTGCTGGCTCTTTTCATCTCTGAGCAATTACTCGACGTTTGCAATTTCTCACCTGAGCTCTCTTTAGACTGCGCGAGAGGATGAGCAGAAGATTAGGTGGCTAGAGAAGCCCAGAGCCCCACTGTTCTTAGGCCTAGAAAAGCACTTCCAAGGAAGGGTGCTGGCTAGCAACAGCTTTCAGTGCTGGCACTTTTCATCTCTGAGCAATTGCTCGACGTTTGCAATTTCTCACCTGAGCTCTCTTTAGAGTGCGCGAGAGGATGAGCAGAAGATTAGGTGGCTAGAGAAGCCCAGAGCCCCAGTGTTCTTAGGCTTACAAGAGCGTTTCCAAGGAAGGATGCTGGCTAGCAGCAGCTTTCAGTGCTGGCACTTTTCATCTCTGAGCAATTGCTCGACGTTTGCAATCTCTCAGCTCGTGTCTACGAGACGGAGTGATAGTGACCTTGACGTTTGGTGGCTAGAGAAGCACAAAGCCCCAGTGTTGCTGCGCCTGTGAAAGCGCTTCCAAGGAAGGGTGCTGGCTAGCAAGAGCTTTCAGTGCTGGCACTTTTCATCTCTGAGCAATTGCTCGACCTTTGCAATTTCTCAGCTCATTTCTACGTGACGGAGAGATAGTGACTGTGACGTTTGGTGGCTAGAGAAGCGCAAAGCCCCAGTGTTGCTGCCCCTGTGAAAGCGCTTCCAAGGAAGGGTGCTGGCTAGCAACAGCTTTCAGTGCTGGCACTTTTCATCTCTGAGCAATTGCTCGACGTTTGCAATTTCTCACCTGAGCTCTCTTTAGAGTGCGCGAGAGGATGAGCAGAAGATTAGGTGGCTAGAGAAGCCCAGAGGCCCAGTGTTCTTAGGCCTACAAAAGCACTTCCAAGGAAGGGTGCTGGCTAGCAAGAGCTTTCAGTGCTGGCACTTTTCATCTCTGAGCAATTGCTCCACGTTTGCAATTTCTCACCTGAGCTCTCTTTAGACTGCGCGAGAGGATGAGCAGAAGATTAGGTGGCTGGAGAAGCCCAGAGCCCCACTGTTCTTAGGCCTACAAAAGCACTTCCAAGGAAGGGTGCTGGCTAGCAACAGCTTTCAGTGCTGGCACTTTTCATCTCTGAGCAATTGCTCAACGTTTGCAATTTCTCAGCTCGTGTCTACGAGACGGAAAGAGAATGACCGTGACGTTTGGTGGGTAGACAAGGGCAAAGCCCCAGTGTTGCTGCGCCTGTGAAAGCACTTCCAAGGAAGGGTGCTGGCTAGCAACAGCTTTCAGTGCTGGCACTTTTCATCTCTGAGCAATTGCTCGACCTTTGCAATTTCTCACCTGAGCTCTCTTTAGACTGCGCGAGAGGATGAGCAGAAGATTAGGTGGCTAGAGAAGCCCAGAGCCCCTGTGTTCTAAGGGCTACAAGAGCGTTTCCAAGGAAGGGTGCCGGCTAGCAAGAGCTTTCAGTGCTGGCACTTTTCATCTCTGAGCAATTGCTCGACTTGTGCAATTTCTCAGCTCGTGTCTACGAGCCAGAGAGATAGTGACCGTGACGTTTGGTGGGTAGAGAAGCGCAAAGCCCCAGTGTTCCTGTGCCTGTGAAAGCGCTTCCAAGGAAGGGTGCTGGCTAGCAACAGTTTTCAGTGCTGGCACTTTTCATCTCTGAGCAATTGCTCGACGTTTGCAATCTCTCAGCTCGTGTCTATGAGACGGAAAGAGAATGACCGTGACGTTTGGTGGGTAGAGAAGCGCCAAGCCCCAGTGTTACTGCGCCTGTGAAAGCGCTTCCAAGGAAGGGTGCTGGCTAGCAACAGCTTTCAGTGCTGGCACTTTTCATCTCTGAGCAATTGCTCGACGTTTTCCAATCTCTCAGCTCGTGTCTACGAGCCAGAGAGCTAGTGACCGTGACCTTTGGTGGCTAGAGAAGCGCAAAGCCCCAGTGTTGCTGCGCCTGTGAAAGCGCTTCCAAGGAAGGGTGCTGGCTAGCAAGAGCTTTCAGTGCTGACACTTTTCATCTCTGAGCAATTGCTCGACGTTTGCAATTTCTCACCTGAGCTCTCTTTAGAGTGTGCGAGAGGATGAGCAGAAGATTAGGTGGCTAGAGAAGCCCAGAGCCCCAGTGTTCTTAGGGCTACAAAAGCGCTTCCAAGGAAGGGTGCTGGCTAGCAACAGCTTTCAGTGCTGGCACTTTTCATCTCTGAGCAATTGCTCGACGTTTGCAATTTCTCAGCTCGTGTCTACGAGATGGAAAGAGAATGACCGTGACGTTTGGTGGCTACAGAAGCGCAAAGCCCCAGTGTTGCTGCGCCTGTGAAAGCGCTTCCAAGGAAGGGTGCTGGCTAGCAACAGCTTTCAGTGCTGGCACTTTTCATCTCTGAGCAATTGCTCGACGTTTGCAATTTCTCACCTGAGCTCTCTTTAGACTGCGCGAGAGGATGAGCAGAAGATTAGGTGGCTAGAGAAACACAGAGCCCCTGTGTTCTTAGGCCTACAAGAGCGTTTCCAAGGAAGGGTGCTGGCTAGCAACAGCTTTCAGTGCTGGCACTTTTCATCTCTGAGCAATTGCTCGACGTTTGCAATGTCTCAGCTCGTGTCTACGAGACGGAGAGATAGTGACCGTGACGTTTGGTGGCTAGAGAAGCGCAAAGCCCCAGTGTTACTGCGCCTGTGAAAGCGGTTCCAAGGAAGGGTGCTGGCTAGCAACAGCTTTCAGTGCTGGCACTTTTCATCTCTGAGCAATTGCTCGACCTTTGCAATCTGCAGCTCGTGTCTATGAGACGGAAAGAGAATGACCGTGACGTTTGGTGGGTAGAGAAGCGCAAAGCCCCAGTGTTGCTGCGCCTCTGAAAGCGCTTCCAAGGAAGGGTGCTGGCTAGCAAGAGCTTTCAGTGCTGGCACTTTTCATCTCTGAGCAATTGCTCGACGTTTGCAATCTCTCAGCTCGAGTCTACGAGACGGAGATATAGTGACCGTGACGTTTGGTGGGTAGAGAAGCGCAAAGCCCCATTGTTGCTGCGCCTGTGAAAGCACTTCCAAGGAAGGGTGCTGGCTAGCAACAGCTTTCAGTGCTGACACTTTTCATCTCTGAGCAATTGCTCGACATTTGATATTTCTCACCTGAGCTCTCTTTAGAGTGTGCGAGAGGATGAGCAGAAGATTTGGTGGCTAGAGAAGCCCAGAGCCCCAGTGTTCTTAGGCCTACAAAACCGCTTCCAAGGAAGGGTGCTGGCTAGCAAGAGCTTTCAGTGCTGGCACTTTTCATCTCTGAGCAAGTGCTCGACTTTTGCAATTTCTCAGCTCGTGTCTACGAGATGGAAAGAGAATGACCGTGATGTTTGGTGGGTAGAGAAGGGCAAAGCCCCAGTGTTGCTGCGCCTGTGAAAGCGCTTCCAAGGAAGGGTGCTGGCTAGCAACAGCTTTCAGTGCTGACACTTTTCATCTCTGAGCAATTGCTCGACGTTTGCAATTTCTCAGCTCGTGTCTACGAGCCAGAGAGATAGTGACCGTGACGTTTGGTGGGTAGAGAAGCGCAAAGCCCCAGTGTTGCTGCGCCTGTGAAAGCGCTTCCAAGGAAGGGTGCTGGCTAGCAACAGCTTTCAGTGCTGGCACTTTTCATCTCTGAGCAATTGCTCGACGTTTGCAATTTCTCACCTGAGCTCTCTTTAGACTGCGCGAGAGGAAGAGCAGAAGATCAGGTGGCTAGAGAAGCCCAGAGCCCCTGTGTTCTAAGGGCTACAAGAGCGTTTCCAAGGAAGGGTGCTGGCTAGCAAGAGCTTTCAGTGCTGGCACTTTTCATCTCTGAGCAATTGCTCGACTTTTGCAATCTCTCAGCTCGTGTCTACGAGACGGAAAGAGAATGACCGTGACGTTTGGTGGGTAGAGAAGCGCAAAGCCCCAGTGTTGCTGCGCCTGTGAAAGCGCTTCCAAGGAAGGGTGCTGGCTAGCAACAGCTTTCAGTGCTGGCACTTTTCATCTCTGAGCAATTGCTCAACGTTTGCAATTGCTCAGCTCGTGTCTATGAGACGGAAAGAGAATGACCGTGACTTTTGGTATGTAGAGAAGCGCAAAGCCCCAGTGTTGCTGCGCCTGTGAAAGCGCTTCCAAGGAAGGGTGCTGGCTAGCAAGAGCTTTCAGTGCTGGCACTTTTCATCTCTGAGCAATTGCTCGACGTTTGCAATTTCTCAGCTCGTGTCTACGAGACGGAGAGATAGTGACCATGACGTTTGGTGGGTAGAGAAGCGCAAAGCCCCAGTGTTGCTGCGCCTGTGAAAGCGCTTCCAAGGAAGGCTGCTGGCTAGCAACAGCTTTCAGTGCTGGCACTTTTCATCTCTGAGCAATTGCTCGACGTTTGCAATTTCTCACCTGAGCTCTCTTTAGAGTGCGCGAGAGGATGAGCAGAAGATTAGGTGGCTGGAGAAACACAGAGCCCCACTGTTCTTAGGCCTACAAAAGCACTTCCAAGGAAGGGTGCTGGCTAGCAACAGCTTTCAGTGCTGGCACTTTTCATCTCTGAGCAATTGCTCGACGTTTGCAATCTCTCAGCTCGTGTCTACGAGACTGAAAGAGAATGACCGTGACCTTTGGTGGTTAGGGAAGCGCAAAGCCCCAGTGTTGCTGCGCCTGTGAAAGCGCTTCCAAGGAAGGGTGCTGGCTAGCAACAGCTTTCATGCTGGCACTTTTCATCTCTGAGCAATTGCTTGACCTTTGCAATTTCTCACCTGAGCTCTCTTTAGACTGCGCGAGAGGATGAGCAGATTAGGTGGCTAGAGAAACACAGAGCCCCAGAGTTCTTAGGCCTACAAGAGCGTTTCCAAGGAAGGGTGCTGGCTAGCAAGAGCTTTCAGTGCTGGCACTTTTCATCTCTGAGCAATTGCTCGACCTTTGCAATGTCTCAGCTCGTGTCTACGAGACGGAGAGATAGTGACCGTGACGTTTGGTGGCTAGAGAAGCGCAAAGCCCCAGTGTTACTGCGCCTGTGAAAGCGCTTCCAAGGAAGGGTGCTGGCTAGCAACAGTTTTCAGTGCTGGCACTTTTCATCTCTGAGCAATTGCTCGACGTTTGCAATCTCTCAGCTCGTGTCTACGAGACGGAGAGATAGTGACCGTGACTTTTGGTGGGTAGAGAAGCGCAAAGCCCCAGTGTTGCTGCGCCTGTGAAAGCGCTTCCAAGGAAGGGTGCTGGCTAGCAAGAGCTTTCAGTGCTGACACTTTTCATCTCTGAGCAATTGCTCGACGTTTGATATTTCTCACCTGAGCTCTCTTTAGAGTGTGCAAGAGTATGAGCAGAAGATTAGGTGGCTAGAGAAGCCAAGAGCCCCACTGTTCTAAGGGCTACAAGAGCGTTTCCAAGGAAGGGTGCTGGCTAGCAAGAGCTTTCAGTGCTGGCACTTTTCATCTCTGAGCAATTGCTCGACGTTTGCAATGTCTCAGCTCGTGTCTACGAGACGGAGAGATAGTGACCGTGACGTTTGGTGGCTAGAGAAGCGCAAAGCCCCAGTGTTACTGCGCCTGTGAAAGCGCTTCCAAGGAAGGGTGCTGGCTAGCAACAGTTTTCAGTGCTGGCACTTTTCATCTCTGAGCAATTGCTCGACGTTTGCAATCTCTCAGCTCGTGTCTACGAGCCAGAGAGATAGTGACCGTGACGTTTGGTGGGTAGAGAAGCGCAAAGCTCCAGTGTTGCTGCGCCTGTGAAAGCGCTTCCAAGGAAGGGTGCTGGCTAGCAAGAGCTTTCAGTGCTGGCACTTTTCATCTCTGAGCAATTGCTCGACGTTTGCAATCTCTCAGCTCGTGTCTACGAGCCAGAGAGATAGTGACCGTGGCCTTTGGTGGGTAGAGAAGCGCAAAGCCCCAGTGTTGCTGTGCCTGTGAAAGCGCTTCCAAGGAAGGGTGCTGGCTAGCAACAGCTTTCAGTGCTGGCACTTTTCATCTCTGAGCAATTGCTCGACGTTTGCAATTTCTCAGCTCGTGTCTACGAGATGGAAAGAGAATGACCGTGACGTTTGGTGGGTAGAGAAGCGCAAAGCCCCAGTGTTGCTGCGCCTGTGAAAGCGCTTCCAAGGAAGGGTGCTGGCTAGCAACAGCTTTCAGTGCTGGCACTTTTCATCTCTGAGCAATTGCTCGACGTTTGCAATTTCTCACCTGAGCTTTCTTTAGAGTGCGCGAGAGGATGAGCAGAAGATTAGGTGGCTAGAGAAGCCCAGAGCCCCACTGTTCTTTGGGCTACAAAAGCACTTCCAAGGAAGGGTGCTGGCTAGCAAGAGCTTTCAGTGCTGGCACTTTTCATCTCTGAGCAATTGCTTGACGTTTGCAATTTCTCACCTGAGCTCTCTTTAGAGTGCGCGAGAGGATGAGCAGAAGATTAGGTGGCTAGAGAAACACAGAGCCTCACTGTTCTAAGGGCTACAAAAGCACTTCCAAGGAAGGGTGCTGGCTAGCAAGAGCTTTCAGTGCTGGCACTTTTCATCTCTGAGCAATTGCTCGACGTTTGCAATTTCTCAGCTCGTGTCTACGAGACGGAGAGATAGTGACCGTGACGTTTGGTGGGTAGAGAAGCGCAAAGCCCCAGTGTTGCTGCGCCTGTGAAAGCGCTTCCAAGGAAGGGTGCTGGCTAGCAACAGCTTTCAGTGCTGGCACTTTTCATCTCTGAGCAATTGCTCGACGTTTGCAATCTCTCAGCTCGTGTCTACGAGACGGAGAGATAGTGACCGTGACGTTTGGTGGGTAGAGAAGCGCAAAGCCCCAGTGTTGCTGCGCCTGCGAAAGCGCTTCCAAGGAAGGGTGCTGGCTAGCAAGAGCTTTCAGTGCTGACACTTTTCATCTCTGAGCAATAGCTCGACATTTGATATTTCTCACCTGAGCTCTCTTTAGATTGCGCGACAGGATGAGCAGAAGATTAGGTGGCTAGAGAAGCCCAGAGCCCCACTGTTCTTAGGCCTACAAAAGCGCTTCCAAGGAAGGGTGCTGGCTAGCAACAGCTTTCAGTGCTGGCACTTTTCATCTCTGAGCAATTGCTCGACGTTCGCAATTTCTCAGCTCGTGTCTACGAGACAGAGAGATAGTGACCGTGGCGTTTGGTGGGTAGAGAAGCGCAAAGCCCCAGTGTTGCTGCGCCTGTGAAAGCGCTTCCAAGGAAGGGTGCTGGCTAGCAAGAGCTTTCAGTGCTGGCACTTTTCATCTCTGAGCAATTGCTGGACGTTTGCAATTTCTCACCTGAGCTCTCTTTAGAGTGCGCAAGAGGATGAGCAGAAGATTAGGTGACTAGAGAAGCCCAGAGCCCCTGTGTTCTAAGGGCTACAAGTGCGTTTCCAAGGAAGGGTGCTGGCTAGCAAGAGCTTTCAGTGCTGGCACTTTTCATCTCTGAGCAAGTGCTCGACTTTTTCAATTTCTCAGCTCGTGTCTACGAGCCAGAGAGATAGTGACCGTGACATTTGGTGGCTAGAGAAGCGCAAAGCCCCAGTGTTGCTGCGCCTGTGAAAGCGCTTCCAAGGAAGGGTGCTGGCTAGCAACAGTTTTCAGTGCTGGCACTTTTCATCTCTGAGCAATTGCTCGACCTTTGCAATTTCTCAGCTCGTGTCTACGAGATGGAAAGAGAATGACCGTGACGTTTGGTGGGTAGAGAAGCGCAAAGCCCCAGTGTTGCTGCGCCTGTGAAAGCGCTTCCAAGGAAGGGTGCTGGCTAGCAACAGTTTTCAGTGCTGGCACTTTTCATCTCTGAGCAATTGCTCGACGTTCGCAATTTCTCAGCTCGTGTCTACGAGACGGAGAGAGATAGTGACCGTGACGTTTGGTGGCTAGAGAAGAGCAAAGCCCCAGTGTTGCTGCGCCTGTGAAAGCGCTTCCAAGGAAGGGTGCTGGCTAGCAAGAGCTTTCAGTGCTGGCACTTTTCATCTCTGAGCAATTGCTGGACGTTTGCAATTTCTCACCTGAGCTCTCTTTAGACTGCGCTAGAGGATGAGCAGAAGATTAGGTGGCTAGAGAAGCCAAGAGCCCCTGTGTTCTAAGGGCTACAAGAGCGTTTCCAAGGAAGGGTGCTGGCTAGCAAGAGCTTTCAGTGCTGGCACTTTTCATCTCTGAGCAAGTGCTCGACTTTTTCAATTTCTCAGCTCGTGTCTACGAGCCAGAGAGATAGTGACCGTGACATTTGGTGGCTAGAGAAGCGCAAAGCCCCAGTGTTGCTGCGCCTGTGAAAGCGCTTCCAAGGAAGGGTGCTGGCTAGCAACAGTTTTCAGTGCTGGCACTTTTCATCTCTGAGCAATTGCTCGACGTTTGCAATCTCTCAGCTCGTGTCTATGAGACGGAAAGAGAATGACCGTGACGTTTGGTGGGTAGAGAAGCGCAAAGCCCCAGTGTTACTTCGCCTGTGAAAGCGCTTCCAAGGAAGGGTGCTGGCTAGCAAGAGCTTTCAGTGCTGGCACTTTTCATCTCTGAGCAATTGCTCGACCTTTGCAATTTCTCAGCTCGTGTCTACGAGACGGAGAGAGATAGTGACCGTGACGTTTGGTGGCTAGAGAAGCGCAAAGCCCCAGTGTTGCTGCGCCTGTGAAAGCGCTTCCAAGGAAGGGTGCTGGCTAGCAACAGCTTTCAGTGCTGGCACTTTTCATCTCTGAGCAATTGCTCGACTTTTGCAATTTCTCAGCTCGTGTCTACGAGACGGAAAGAGAATGACCGTGAAGTTTGGTGGGTAGAGAAGCACAAAGCCCCAGTGTTGCTGCGCCTGTGAAAGCGCTTCCAAGGAAGGGTGCTGGCTAGCAAGAGCTTTCAGTGCTGGCACTTTTCATCTCTGAGCAATTGCTCGACGTTTGCAATTTCTCACCTGAGCTTTCTTTAGAGTGCGCGAGAGGATGAGCAGAAGATTAGGTGGCTGGAGAAGCACAGAGCCCTTGTGTTCTAAGGGCTACAAAAGCACTTCCAAGGAAGGGTGCTGGCTAGCAACAGCTTTCAGTGCTGGCACTTTTCATCTCTGAGCAATTGCTCGATGTTTGCAATTTCTCAGCTCGTGTCTACGAGACGGAGAGATAGTGACCGTGACGTTTGGTGGCTAGAGAAGCGCAAAGCCCCAGTGTTGCTGCGCCTGTGAAAGCGCTTCCAAGGAAGGGTGCTGGCTAGCAACAGCTTTCAGTGCTGGCCCTTTTCACCTCTGAGCAATTGCTCGACCTTTGCAATTTCTCACCTGAGCTCTCTTTAGAGTGCGCGAGAGGATGAGCAGAAGATTAGGTGGCTAGAGAAGCCCAGAGCCCCAGTGTTCTTAGGCCTACAAAAGCACTTCCAAGGAAGGGTGCTGGCTAGCAACAGCTTTCAGTGCTGGCACTTTTCATCTCTGAGCAATTGCTCGACGTTTGCAATTTCTCAGCTCGTGTCTACGAGATGGAAAGAGAATGACCGTGACGTTTGGTGTCTAGAGAAGTGCAAAGCCCCAGTGTTGCTGCGCCTGTGAAAGCGCTTCCAAGGAAGGGTGCTGGCTAGCAACAGTTTTCAGTGCTGGCACTTTTCATCTCCGAGCAATTGCTCGACGTTTGCAATTTCTCAGCTCGTGTCTACGAGACGGAGAGATAGTGACCATGACATTTGGTGGCTAGAGAAGCGCAAAGCCCCAGTGTTGCTGCGCCTGTGAAAGCGCTTCCAAGGAAGGGTGCTGGCTAGCAACAGCTTTCAGTGCTGACACTTTTCATCTCTGAGCAATTGCTCGACGTTTGCAATTCCTCACCTGAGCTCTCTTTAGAGTGCGCGAGAGGATGAGCAGAAGATTAGGTGGCTAGAGAAGCCCAGAGCCCCAGTGTTCTTAGGCCTACAAAAGCGCTTCCAAGGAAGGGTGCTGGCTAGCAACAGCTTTCAGTGCTGGCACTTTTCATCTCTGAGCAATTGCTCAACGTTTGCAATTTCTCACCTGAGCTTTCTTTAGAGTGCGCGAGAGGATGAGCAGAAGATTAGGTGGCTAGAGAAGCCCAGAGCCCCTGTGTTCTAAGGGCTACAAGAGCGTTTCCAAGGAAGGGTGCTGGCTAGCAAGAGCTTCAGTGCTGGCACTTTTCATCTCTGAGCAATTGCTCGACTTTTTCAATTTCTCAGCTCGTGTCTACGAGCCAGAGAGATAGTGACCGTGACATTTGGTGGGTAGAGAAGAGCAAAGCCCCAGTGTTGCTGCGCCTGTGAAAGCGCTTCCAAGGAAGGGTGCTGGCTAGCAAGAGCTTTCAGTGCTGGCACTTTTCATCTCTGAGCAATTGCTCAACGTTTGCAATTGCTCAGCTCGTGTCTATGAGACGGAAAGAGAATGACCGTGACGTTTGGTGTGTAGAGAAGCGCAAAGACCCAGTGTTGCTGCGCCTGTGAAAGCGCTTCCAAGGAAGGGTGCTGGCTAGCAAGAGCTTTCAGTGCTGGCACTTTTCATCTCTGAGCAATTGCTCGACGTTTGCAATCTCTCAGCTCGTGTCTACGAGACGGAGAGATAGTGACCGTGACGTTTGGTGGATAGACAAGCGCAAAGCCCCAGTGTTGCTGCGCCTGTGAAAGCGCTTCCAAGGAAGGGTGCTGGCTAGCAACAGCTTTCAGTGCTGGCACTTTTCATCTCTGAGCAATTGCTCGACCTTTGCAATTCCTCACCTGAGCTCTCTTTAGAGTGCGCGAGAGGATGAGCAGAAGATTAGGTGGCTAGAGAAGCCCAGAGCCCCACTGTTCTTAGGCCTACAAAAGCACTTCCAAGGAAGGGTGCTGGCTAGCAACAGCTTTCAGTGCTGGCACTTTTCATCTCTGAGCAATTGCTCGACGTTTGCAATCTCTCAGCTCGTGTCTACGAGACGGAAAGAGAATGACCGTGAAGTTTGGTGGGTAGAGAAGCGCAAAGCCCCAGTGTTGCTGCACCTGTGAAAGCGCTTCCAAGGAAGGGTGCTGGCTAGCAACAGCTTTCAGTGCTGGCACTTTTCATCTCTGAGCAATTGCTCAACGTTTGCAATTTCTCACCTGAGCTCTCTTTAGAGTGCGCGAGAGGATGAGCAGAAGATTAGGTGGCTAGAGAAACACAGAGCCCCAGTGTTCTTAGGCCTACAAGAGCGTTTCCAAGGAAGGGTGCTGGCTAGCAAGAGCTTTCAGTGCTGGCACTTTTCATCTCTGAGCAATTGCTCGACGTTTGCAATCTCTCAGCTCGTGTCTACGAGACGGAGAGATAGTAACCGTGACGTTTGGTGGCTAGAGAAGCGCAAAGCCCCAGTGTTACTGCGCCTGTGAAAGCGCTTCCAAGGAAGGGTGCTGGCTAGCAAGAGCTTTCAGTGCTGGCCCTTTTCATCTCTGAGCAATTGCTCGACCTTTGCAATTTCTCAGCTCGTGTCTATGAGACGGAAAGAGAATGACCGAGACGTTTGGTGGCTAGAGAAGCGCAAAACCCCACTGTTGCTGCGCCTGTGAAAGCGCTTCCAAGGAAGGGTGCTGGCTAGCAACAGTTTTCAGTGCTGGCACTTTTCATCTCTGAGCAATTGCTCGACGTTTGCAATCTCTCAGCTCGTGTCTACGAGACGGAGATATAGTGACCGTGACCTTTGGTGGCTAGAGAAGCGCAAAGCCCCAGTGCTGCTGCGCCTGTGAAAGCGCTTCCAAGGAAGGGTGCTGGCTAGCAACAGCTTTCAGTGCTGGCACTTTTCATCTCTGAGCAATTGCTCGACGTTTGCAATCTCTCAGCTCGTGTCTACGAGACGGAGATATAGTGACCGTGACCTTTGGTGGCTAGAGAAGCGCAAAGCCCCAGTGCTGCTGCGCCTGTGAAAGCGCTTCCAAGGAAGGGTGCTGGCTAGCAACAGCTTTCAGTGCTGGCACTTTTCATCTCTGAGCAATTGCTCGACGTTTGCAATCTCTCAGCTCGTGTATACGAGACGGAGTGATAGTGACCATGACGTTTGGTGGGTAGAGAAGCGCAAAGCCCCAGTGTTGCTGTGCCTGTGAAAGCGCTTCCAAGGAAGGGTGCTGGCTAGCAACAGCTTTCAGTGCTGGCACTTTTCATCTCTGAGCAATTGCTCGACGTTTGCAATTTCTCACCTGAGCTCTCTTTAGACTGCGCGAGAGGATGAGCAGAAGATTAGGTGGCTAGAGAAGCCCAGAGCCCCTGTGTTCTAAGGGCTACAAGAGCGTTTCCAAGGAAGGGTGCTGGCTAGCAACAGCTTTCAGTGCTGGCACTTTTCATCTCTGAGCAATTGCTCGACCTTTGCAATTTCTCAGCTCGTGTCTACGAGCCAGAGAGATAGTGACCGTGACGTTTGGTGTCTAGAGAAGCGCAAAGCCCCAGTGTTGCTGCGCCTGTGAAAGCGCTTCCAAGGAAGGGTGCTGGCTAGCAACAGCTTTCAGTGCTGGCACTTTTCATCTCTGAGCAATTGCTCGACCTTTGCAATTCCTCACCTGAGCTCTCTTTAGAGTGCGCGAGAGGATGAGCAGAAGATTAGGTGGCTGGAGAAACACAGAGCCCCACTGTTCTTAGGCCTACAAAACCGCTTCCAAGGAAGGGTGCTGGCTAGCAAGAGCTTTCAGTGCTGGCACTTTTCATCTCTGAGCAATTGCTCGACTTTTGCAATTTCTCAGCTCGTGTCTACGAGATGGAAAGAGAATGACCGTGACGTTTGGTGGGTAGAGAAGCGCAAAGCCCCAGTGTTGCTGCGCCTGTGAAAGCGCTTCCAAGGAAGGGTGCTGGCTAGCAACAGCTTTCAGTGCTGGCACTTTTCATCTCTGAGCAATTGCTCGACGTTTGCAATTTCTCACCTGAGCTCTCTTTAGAGTGCGCGAGAGGATGAGCAGAAGATTAGGTGGCTAGAGAAACACAGAGCCCCAGTGTTCTTAGGGCTACAAGAGCGTTTCCAAGGAAGGGTGCTGGCTAGCAACAGCTTTCAGTGCTGGCACTTTTCATCTCTGAGCAATTGCTCGACGTTTGCAATCTCTCAGCTCATATCTACGAGACGGAGAGATAGTGACCGTGACGTTTGGTGGCTAGAGAAGCGCAAAGCCCCAGTGTTACTGCGCCTGTGAAAGCGCTTCCAAGGAAGGGTGCTGGCTAGCAACAGCTTTCAGTGCTGGCCCTTTTCATCTCTGAGCAATTGCTCGACCTTTGCAATCTCTCAGCTCGTGTCTATGAGACGGAAAGAGAATGACCGTGACGTTTGGTGGCTAGAGAAGCGCAAAACCCCACTGTTGCTGCGCCTGTGAAAGCGCTTCCAAGGAAGGGTGCTGGCTAGCAACAGTTTTCAGTGCTGGCACTTTTCATCTCTGAGCAATTGCTCGACGTTTGCAATCTCTCAGCTCGTGTCTACGAGACGGAGATATAGTGACCGTGACCTTTGGTGGCTAGAGAAGCGCAAAGCCCCAGTGTTGCTGCGCCTGTGAAAGCGCTTCCAAGGAAGGGTGCTGGCTAGCAACAGCTTTCAGTGCTGACACTTTTCATCTCTGAGCAATTGCTCGACGTTTGATATTTCTCACCTGAGCTCTCTTTAGACTGCGCGAGAGGATGAGCAGAAGATTAGGTGGCTAGAGAAGCCCAGAGCCCCACTGTTCTTAGGCCTACAAAACCGCTTCCAAGGAAGGGTGCTGGCTAGCAACAGCTTTCAGTGCTGGCACTTTTCATCTCTGAGCAATTGCTCGACTTTTGCAATTTCTCAGCTCGTGTCTACGAGATGGAAAGAGAATGACCGTGACGTTTGGTGGGTAGAGAAGCGCAAAGCCCCAGTGTTGCTGCGCCTGTGAAAGCGCTTCCAAGGAAGGGTGCTGGCTAGCAACAGCTTTCAGTGCTGGCACTTTTCATCTCTGAGCAATTGCTCGACTTTTGCAATTTCTCAGCTCGTGTCTATGAGACGGAAAGAGAATGACCGAGACGTTTGTTGGGTAGAGAAGAGCAAAGCCCCAGTGTTGCTGCGCCTGTGAAAGCGCTTCCAAGGAAGGGTGCTGGCTAGCAACAGCTTTCAGTGCTGGCACTTTTCATCTCTGAGCAATTGCTCGACGTTTGCAATCTCTCAGCTCGTGTCTACGAGACGGAGAGATATTGACCGTGGCCTTTGGTGGGTAGAGAAGCGCAAAGCCCCAGTGTTGCTCTGCCTGTGAAAGCGCTTCCAAGGAAGGGTGCTGGCTAGCAACAGCTTTCAGTGCTGGCACTTTTCATCTCTGAGCAATTGCTCGAGTTTTGCAATTTCTCAGCTCGTGTCTACGAGATGGAAAGAGAATGACCGTGACGTTTGGTGGGTAGAGAAGTGCAAAGCCCCACTGTTGCTGCGCCTGTGAAAGCGCTTCCAAGGAAGGGTGCTGGCTAGCAACAGCTTTCAGTGCTGACACTTTTCATCTCTGAGCAATTGCTCGACGTTTGCAATTTCTCACCTGAGCTCTCTTTAGACTGCGCGAGAGGATGAGCAGAAGATTAGGTGGCTAGAGAAGCCCAGAGCCCCACTGTTCTTAGGCCTACAAAAGCGCTTCCAAGGAAGGGTGCTGGCTAGCAACAGCTTTCAGTGCTGGCACTTTTCATCTCTGAGCAATTGCTCGACGTTTGCAATTTCTCAGCTCGTGTCTAGGAGACGGAAAGAGAATGACCGTGACGTTTGGTGGCTAGAGAAGCGCAAAACCCCAGTGTTGCTGCGCCTGTGAAAGCGCTTCCAAGGAAGGGTGCTGGCTAGCAACAGTTTTCAGTGCTGGCACTTTTCATCTCTGAGCAATTGCTCGACGTTTGCAATCTCTCAGCTCGTGTCTACGAGACGGAGATATAGTGACCGTGACCTTTGGTGGCTAGAGAAGCGCAAAGCCCCAGTGTTGCTGCGCCTGTGAAAGCGCTTCCAAGGAAGGGTGCTGGCTAGCAACAGCTTTCAGTGCTGACACTTTTCATCTCTGAGCAATTGCTCGACGTTTGATATTTCTCATTTGAGCTCTCTTTAGAGTGTGCGAGAGGATGAGCAGAAGATTAGGTGGCTAGAGAAGCCCAGAGCCCCAGTGTTCTTAGGCCTACAAAAGCGCTTCCAAGGAAGGGTGCTGGCTAGCAACAGCTTTCAGTGCTGGCACTTTTCATCTCTGAGCAATTGCTCGACTTTTGCAATTTCTCAGCTCGTGTCTACGAGATGGAAAGAGAATGACCGTGACGTTTGGTGGGTAGAGAAGCGCAAAGCCCCAGTGTTGCTGCGCCTGTGAAAGCGCTTCCAAGGAAGGGTGCTGGCTAGCAACAGCTTTCAGTGCTGGCACTTTTCATCTCTGAGCAATTGCTCGACGTTTGCAATTTCTCACCTGAGCTTTCTTTAGAGTGCGCGAGAGGATGAGCAGAAGATTAGGTGGCTAGAGAAGCCCAGAGCCCCACTGTTCTTAGGGCTACAAAAGCACTTCCAAGGAAGGGTGCTGGCTAGCAAGAGCTTTCAGTGCTGGCACTTTTCATCTCTGAGCAATTGCTCGACGTTTGCAATTTCTCACCTGAGCTCTCTTTAGACTGCGCGAGAGGATGAGCAGAAGATTAGGTGGCTGGAGAAACACAGAGCCCCACTGTTCTTAGGCCTACAAAAGCACTTCCAAGGAAGGGTGCTGGCTAGCAACAGCTTTCAGTGCTGGCACTTTTCACCTCTGAGCAATTGCTCGACCTTTGCAATTTCTCACCTGAGCTCTCTTTAGAGTGCACGAGAGGATGAGCAGAAGATTAGGTGGCTAGAGAAGCCCCGAGCCCCAGTGTTCTTAGGGCTACAAGAGCGTTTCCAAGGAAGGGTGCTGGCTAGCAAGAGCTTTCAGTGCTGGCACTTTTCATCTCTGAGCAATTGCTCGACCTTTGCAATTTCTCACCTGAGCTCTCTTTAGAGTGCGCGAGAGGATGAGCAGAAGATTAGGTGGCTAGAGAAGCCCAGAGCCCCTGTGTTCTAAGGGCTACAAGAGCGTTTCCAAGGAAGGGTGCTGGCTAGCAACAGCTTTCAGTGCTGGCACTTTTCATCTCTGAGCAATTGCTCGACTTTTTCAATTTCTCAGCTCGTGTCTACGAGACGGAGTGATAGTGACCGTGACGTTTGGTGGCTAGAGAAGCGCAAAGCCCCAGTGTTGCTGCGCCTGTGAAAGCGCTTCCAAGGAAGGGTGCTGGCTAGCAACAGCTTTCAGTGCTGGCGCTTTTCATCTCTGAGCAATTGCTCGACGTTTGCAATTTCTCACCTGAGCTCTCTTTAGAGTGCGCGAGAGGATGAGCAGAAGATTAGGTGGCTAGAGAAACACAGAGCCCCACTGTTCTTAGGGCTACAAAAGCGCTTCCAAGGAAGGGTGCTGGCTAGCAACAGCTTTCAGTGCTGGCACTTTTCATCTCTGAGCAATTGCTCGACGTTTGCAATTTCTCACCTGAGCTCTCTTTAGAGTGCGCGAGAGGATGAGCAGAAGATTAGGTGGCTGGAGAAACACAGAGCCCCAGTGTTCTTAGGCCTACAAAAGCACTTCCAAGGAAGGGTGCTGGCTAGCAAGAGCTTTCAGTGCTGGCACTTTTCATCTCTGAGCAATTGCTCGACGTTTGCAATTTCTCAGCTCGTGTCTACGAGACGGAAAGAGAATGACCGTGAAGTTTGGTGGCTAGAGAAGCGCAAAGCCCCAGTGTTGCTGCGCCTGTGAAAGCACTTCCAAGGAAGGGTGCTGGCTAGCAACAGCTTTCAGTGCTGGCACTTTTCATATCTGAGCAATTGCTCAACGTTTGCAATTTCTCACCTGAGCTCTCTTTAGTCTGCGCGAGAGGATGAGCAGAAGATTAGGTGGCTAGAGAAACACAGAGCCCCACTGTTCTTAGGCCTACAAGAGCGTTTCCAAGGAAGGGTGCTGGCTAGCAACAGCTTTCAGTGCTGGCACTTTTCATCTCTGAGCAATTGCTCGACGTTTGCAATGTCTCAGCTCGTGTCTACGAGACGGAGAGATAGTGACCGTGACGTTTGGTGGCTAGAGAAGCGCAATGCCCCAGTGTTACTGCGCCTGTGAAAGCACTTCCAAGGAAGGGTGCTGGCTAGCAAGAGCTTTCAGTGCTGGCACTTTTCATCTCTGAGCAATTGCTCGACGTTTGATATTTCTCACCTGAGCTCTCTTTAGACTGCGCGAGAGGATGAGCAGAAGATTAGGTGGCTAGAGAAGCCCAGAGCCCCAGTGTTCTTAGGCCTACAGAACCGCTTCCAAGGAAGGGTGCTGGCTAGCAAGAGCTTTCAGTGCTGGCACTTTTTATCTCTGAGCAATTGCTCGACGTTTGCAATCTCTCAGCTCGTGTCTACGAGACGGAAAGAGAATGACCGTGACGTTTGGTGGCTAGAGAAGCGCAAAGCCCCAGTGTTGCTGCGCCTGTGAAAGCGCTTCCAAGGAAGGGTGCTGGCTAGCAACAGCTTTCAGTGCTGGCACTTTTCATCTCTGAGCAATTGCTCGACCTTTGCAATTTCTCACGTGAGCTCTCTTTAGAGTGCGCGAGAGGATGAGCAGAAGATTAGGTGGCTAGAGAAGCCCAGAGCCCCTGTGTTCTAAGGGCTACAAGAGCGTTTCCAAGGAAGGGTGCTGGCTAGCAAGAGCTTTCAGTGCTGGCACTTTTCATCTCTGAGCAATTGCTCGACGTTTGCAATCTCTCAGCTCGTGTCTACAAGACGGAGAGATAGTGACCGTGACCTTTGGTGGGTAGAGAAGCGCAAAGCCCCAGTGTTGCTGCGCCTGTGAAAGCGCTTCCAAGGAAGGGTGCTGGCTAGCAAGAGCTTTCAGTGCTGGCACTTTTCATCTCTGAGCAATTGCTCGACGTTTGCAATTTCTCAGCTCGTGTCTACGAGACGGAGAGATAGTGACCGTGACATTTGGTGGGTAGAGAAGCGCAAAGCCCCAGTGTTGCTGCGCCTGTGAAAGCGCTTCCAAGGAAGGGTGCTGGCTAGCAACAGCTTTCAGTGCTGGCACTTTTCATCTCTGAGCAATTGCTCGACGTTTGCAATTTCTCACGTGAGCTCTCGTTAGAGTACGAGAGAGGATGAGCAGAAGATTAGGTGGCTAGAGAAACACAGAGCCCCTCTGTTCTTAGGCCTACAGAAGCGCATCCAAGGAAGGGTGCTGGCTAGCAACAGCTTTCAGTGCTGGCACTTTTCATCTCTGAGCAATTGCTCAACGTTTGCAATTTCTCACCTGAGCTCACTTTAGAGTGCGCGAGAGGATGAGCAGAAGATTAGGTGGGTGGGGAAACACAGAGCCCCTCTGTTCTTAGGCCTACAAAAGCACTTCCAAGGAAGGGTGCTGGCTAGCAACAGCTTTCAGTGCTGGCACTTTTCATCTCTGAGCAATTGCTCGACGTTTGCAATCTCTCAGCTCGTGTGTACGAGACGGAAAGAGAAGGACCGTGAAGTTTGGTGGGTAGAGAAGCACAAAGCCCCAGTGTTGCTGCGCCTGTGAAAGCGCTTCCAAGGAAGGGTGCTGGCTAGCAACAGCTTTCAGTGCTGGCACTTTTCATCTCTGAGCAATTGCTCGACGTTTGCAATTTCTCACCTGAGCTCTCTTTAGAGTGCGCGAGAGGATGAGCAGAAGATTAGGTGGCTAGAGAAACACAGAGCCCCAGTGTTCTTAGGGCTACAAGAGCGTTTCCAAGGAAGGGTGCTGGCTAGCAAGAGCTTTCAGTGCTGGCACTTTTCATCTCTGAGCAATTGCTCGACGTTTGCAATGTCTCAGCTCGTGTCTACGAGACGGAGTGATAGTGACCGTGACGTTTGGTGGGTAGAGAAGCGCAAAGCCCCAGTGTTACTGTGCCTGTGAAAGCGCTTCCAAGGAAGGGTGCTGGCTAGCAAGAGCTTTCAGTGCTGGCACTTTTCATCTCTGAGCAATTGCTCGACGTTTGCAATCTCTCAGCTCGTGTCTATGAGACGGAAAGAGAATGACCGTGACGTTTGGTGGCTAGAGAAGCGCAAAGCCCCAGTGTTACTGCGCCTGTGAAAGCGCTTCCAAGGAAGGGTGCTGGCTAGCAACAGCTTTCAGTGCTGGCACTTTTCATCTCTGAGCAATTGCTCGACGTTTGCAATTTCTCACCTGAGCTCTCTTTAGACTGCGCGAGAGGATGAGCAGAAGATTAGGTGGCTAGAGAAACACAGAGCCCCAGTGTTCTAAGGGCTACAAGAGCGTTTCCAAGGAAGGGTGCTGGCTAGCAACAGCTTTCAGTGCTGGCACTTTTCATCTCTGAGCAATTGCTCGACGTTTGCAATCTCTCAGCTCGTGTCTACGAGACGGAGTGATAGTGACCGTGACGTTTGGTGGCTAGAGAAGCGCAATGCCCCAGTGTTACTGCGCCTGTGAAAGCGCTTCCAAGGAAGGGTGCTGGCTAGCAACAGCTTTCAGTGCTGGCACTTTTCATCTCTGAGCAATTGCTCGACGTTTGATATTTCTCACCTGAGCTCTCTTTAGACTGCGCGAGAGGATGAGCAGAAGATTAGGTGGCTAGAGAAGCCCAGAGCCCCACTGTTCTTAGGCCTACAGAACCGCTTCCAAGGAAGGGTGCTGGCTAGCAACAGCTTTCAGTGCTGGCACTTTTCATCTCTGAGCAATTGCTCGACGTTTGCAATTTCTCACCTGAGCTCACTTTAGAGTGCGCGAGAGGATGAGCAGAAGATTAGGTGGCTGGAGAAACACAGAGCCCCACTGTTCTTAGGCCTACAAAAGCACTTCCAAGGAAGGGTGCTGGCTAGCAAGAGCTTTCAGTGCTGGCACTTTTCATCTCTGAGCAATTGCTCGACCTTTGCAATTTCTCAGCTCGTGTCTACGAGACGGAAAGAGAATGACCGTGACGTTTGGTGGGTAGAGAAGCGCAAAGCCCCAGTGTTGCTGCGCCTGTGAAAGCGCTTCCAAGGAAGGGTGCTGGCTAGCAAGAGCTTTCAGTGCTGGCACTTTTCATCTCTGAGCAATTGCTCAACGTTTGCAATTTCTCACCTGAGCTCTCTTTAGACTGCGCGAGAGGATGAGCAGAAGATTAGGTGGCTAGAGAAACACAGAGCCCCTGTGTTCTTAGGCCTACAAGAGCGTTTCCAAGGAAGGGTGCTGGCTAGCAACAGCTTTCAGTGCTGGCACTTTTCATCTCTGAGCAATTGCTCGACGTTTGCAATCTCTCAGCTCGTGTCTACGAGCCAGAGAGATAGTGACCGTGACGTTTGGTGGCTAGAGAAGCGCAATGCCCCAGTGTTACTGCGCCTGTGAAAGCGCTTCCAAGGAAGGGTGCTGGCTAGCAACAGCTTTCAGTGCTGGCACTTTTCATCTCTGAGCAATTGCTCGACGTTTGATATTTCTCACCTGAGCTCTCTTTAGACTGCGCGAGAGGATGAGCAGAAGATTAGGTGGCTAGAGAAGCCCAGAGCCCCACTGTTCTTAGGCCTACAGAACCGCTTCCAAGGAAGGGTGCTGGCTAGCAACAGCTTTCAGTGCTGGCACTTTTCATCTCTGAGCAATTGCTCGACGTTTGCAATTTCTCACCTGAGCTCACTTTAGAGTGCGCGAGAGGATGAGCAGAAGATTAGGTGGCTGGAGAAACACAGAGCCCCTGTGTTCTTAGGCCTACAAAAGCACTTCCAAGGAAGGGTGCTGGCTAGCAACAGCTTTCAGTGCTGGCACTTTTCATCTCTGAGCAATTGCTCGACGTTTGCAATCTCTCAGCTCGTGTCTACGAGACGGAAAGAGAACGACCGTGAAGTTTGGTGGGTAGAGAAGCACAAAGCCCCAGTGTTGCTGTGCCTGTGAAAGCGCTTCCAAGGAAGGGTGCTGGCTAGCAACAGCTTTCAGTGCTGGCACTTTTCATCTCTGAGCAATTGCTCAACGTTTGCAATTTCTCACCTGAGCTCTCTTTAGAGTGCGCGAGAGGATGAGCAGAAGATTAGGTGGCTAGAGAAACACAGAGCCCCAGTGTTCTAAGGGCTACAAGAGCGTTTCCAAGGAAGGGTGCCGGCTAGTAAGAGCTTTCAGTGCTGGCACTTTTCATCTCTGAGCAATTGCTCGACTTTTTCAATTTCTCAGCTCGTGTCTACGAGCCAGAGAGATAGTGACCGTGACATTTGGTGGCTAGAGAAGCGCAAAGCCCCAGTGTTGCTGCGCCTGTGAAAGCGCTTCCAAGGAAGGGTGCTGGCTAGCAACAGCTTTCAGTGCTGGCACTTTTCATCTCTGAGCAATTGCTCGACGTTTGCAATCTCTCAGCTCGTGTCTACGAGATGGAAAGAGAATGACCGTGATGTTTGGTGGGTAGAGAAGCGCAAAGCCCCACTGTTACTTCGCCTGTGAAAGCGCTTCCAAGGAAGGGTGCTGGCTAGCAACAGTTTTCAGTGCTGGCACTTTTCATCTCTGAGCAATTGCTCGACGTTTGCAATCTCTCAGCTCGTGTCTACGAGACAGAGATAGTGACCGTGACCTTTGGTGGGTAGAGAAGCGCAAAGCCCCAGTGTTGCTGCGCCTGTGAAAGCGCTTCCAAGGAAGGGTGCTGGCTAGCAACAGCTTTCAGTGCTGGCACTTTTCATCTCTGAGCAATTGCTCGACGTTTGCAATTTCTCAGCTCGTGTCTACGAGCCAGAGAGATAGTGACCGTGACGTTTGGTGGGTAGAGAAGCGCAAAGCCCCAGTGTTGCTGCGCCTGTGAAAGCGCTTCCAAGGAAGGGTGCTGGCTAGCAACAGCTTTCAGTGCTGGCACTTTTCATCTCTGAGCAATTGCTCGACGTTTGCAATTTCTCACGTGAGCTCTCGTTAGAGTACGAGAGAGGATGAGCAGAAGATTAGGTGGCTAGAGAAACTCAGAGCCCCTCTGTTCTTAGGCCTACAAGAGCGTTTCCAAGGAAGGGTGCTGGCTAGCAACAGCTTTCAGTGCTGGCACTTTTCATCTCTGAGCAATTGCTCGACATTTGCAATTTCTCACCTGAGCTCTCTTTAGAGTGCGCGAGAGGATGAGCAGAAGATTAGGTGGCTGGAGAAACACAGAGCCCCAGTGTTCTTAGGCCTACAAAAGCACTTCCAAGGAAGGGTGCTGGCTAGCAACAGCTTTCAGTGCTGGCACTTTTCATCTCTGAGCAATTGCTCGACGTTTGCAATGTCTCAGCTCGTGTCTACGAGACGGAAAGAGAAGGACTGTGAAGTTTGGTGGGTAGAGAAGCACAAAGCCCCAGTGTTGCTGCGCCTGTGAAAGCGCTTCCAAGGAAGGGTGCTGGCTAGCAAGAGCTTTCAGTGCTGGCACTTTTCATCTCTGAGCAATTGCTCGACGTTTGCAATTTCTCACCTGAGCTCTCTTTAGAGTGCGCGAGAGGATGAGCAGAAGATTAGGTGGCTAGAGAAGCCCAGAGCCCCTGTGTTCTTAGGGCTACAAGAGCGTTTCCAAGGAAGGGTGCTGGCTAGCAAGAGCTTTCAGTGCTGGCACTTTTCATCTCTGAGCAATTGCTCGACGTTTGCAATCTCTCAGCTCGTGTCTATGAGATGGAAAGAGAATGACCGTGACGTTTGGTGGCTAGAGAAGCGCAAAGCCCCACTGTTACTTCGCCTGTGAAAGCGCTTCCAAGGAAGGGTGCTGGCTAGCAACAGTTTTCAGTGCTGGCACTTTTCATCTCTGAGCAATTGCTCGACGTTTGCAATCTCTCAGCTCGTGTCTACGAGACGGAGAGATAGTGACCGTGGCCTTTGGTGGCTAGAGAAGCGCAAAGCCCCAGTGTTGCTGCGCCTGTGAAAGCGCTTCCAAGGAAGGGTGCTGGCTAGCAACAGCTTTCAGTGCTGGCACTTTTCATCTCTGAGCAATTGCTCGACCTTTGCAATTTCTCACCTGAGCTCTCTTTAGACTGCGCGAGAGGATGAGCAGAAGATTAGGTGGCTAGAGAAGCCCAGAGCCCCTGTGTTCTTAGGCCTACAAAAGCACTTCCAAGGAAGGGTGCTGGCTAGCAACAGCTTTCAGTGCTGGCACTTTTCATCTCTGAGCAATTGCTCGACGTTTGCAATCTCTCAGCTTGTGTCTACGAGACGGAAAGAGAAGGACCGTGAAGTTTGGTGGCTAGAGAAGCACAAAGCCCCAGTGTTGCTGCGCCTGTGAAAGCGCTTCCAAGGAAGGGTGCTGGCTAGCAACAGCTTTCAGTGCTGGCACTTTTCCTCTCTGAGCAATTGCTCGATGTTTGCAATTTCTCACCTGAGCTCTCTTTAGACTGCGCGAGAGGATGAGCAGAAGATTAGGTGGCTAGAGAAGCCCAGAGCCCCACTGTTCTTAGGCCTACAAAAGCACTTCCAAGGAAGGGTGCTGGCTAGCAAGAGCTTTCAGTGCTGGCACTTCTCATCTCTGAGCAATTGCTCGACGTTTGCAATGTCTCAGCTCGTGTCTACGAGACGGAGTGATAGTGACCGTGACGTTTGGTGGGTAGAGAAGCGCAAAGCCCCAGTGTTGCTGCGCCTGTGAAAGCGCTTCCAAGGAAGGGTGCTGGCTAGCAAGAGCTTTCAGTGCTGGCACTTTTCATCTCTGAGCAATTGCTCGACGTTTGCAATCTCTCAGCTCGTGTCTATGAGACGGAAAGAGAATGACCGTGACGTTTGGTGGCTAGAGAAGCGCAAAGCCCCAGTGTTACTGCGCCTGTGAAAGCGCTTCCAAGGAAGGGTGCTGGCTAGCAACAGCTTTCAGTGCTGGCTCTTTTCATCTCTGAGCAATTGCTCGACCTTTGCAAATTCTCACCTGAGCTCTCTTTAGAGTGCGCGAGAGGATGAGCAGAAGATTAGGTGGCTAGAGAAACACAGAGCCCCCGTGTTCGAAGGGCTACAAGAGCGTTTCCAAGGAAGGGTGCCGGCTAGCAAGAGCTTTCAGTGCTGGCACTTTTCATCTCTGAGCAATTGCTCGACTTTTTCAATTTCTCAGCTCGTGTCTACGAGCCAGAGAGATAGTGACCGTGACATTTGGTGGCTAGAGAAGCGCAAAGCCCCAGTGTTACTGCGCCTGTGAAAGCGCTTCCAAGGAAGGGTGCTGGCTAGCAAGAGCTTTCAGTGCTGGCACTTTTCATCTCTGAGCAATTGCTCGACGTTTGCAATCTCTCAGCTCGTGTCTACGAGATGGAAAGAGAATGACCGTGACGTTTGGTGGGTAGAGAAGCGCAAAGCCCCAGTGTTACTTCGCCTGTGAAAGCGCTTCCAAGGAAGGGTGCTGGCTAGCAAGAGTTTTCAGTGCTGGCACTTTTCATCTCTGAGCAATTGCTCGACGTTTGCAATCTCTCAGCTCGTGTCTACGAGACGGAGAGATAGTGACCGTGGCCTTTGGTGGCTAGAGAAGCGCAAAGCCCCAGTGTTGCTGCGCCTGTGAAAGCGCTTCCAAGGAAGGGTGCTGGCTAGCAAGAGCTTTCAGTGCTGGCACTTTTCATCTCTGAGCAATTGCTCGACTTTTGCAATTTCTCAGCTCGTGTCTACGAGATGGAAAGAGAATGACCGTGACGTTTGGTGGCTAGAGAAGCGCAAAGCCCCAGTGTTGCTGCGCCTGTGAAAGCGCTTCCAAGGAAGGGTGCTGGCTAGCAACAGCTTTCAGTGCTGGCACTTTTCATCTCTGAGCAATTGCTCGACGTTTGCAATCTCTCACCTCGTGTCTACGAGACGGAGTGATAGTGACCGTGACGTTTGGTGGCTAGAGAAGCGCAATGCCCCAGTGTTACTGCGCCTGTGAAAGCGCTTCCAAGGAAGGGTGCTGGCTAGCAACAGCTTTCAGTGCTGGCACTTTTCATCTCTGAGCAATTGCTCGACGTTTGATATTTCTCACCTGAGCTCTCTTTAGACTGCGCGAGAGGATGAGCAGAAGATTAGGTGGCTAGAGAAGCCCAGAGCCCCACTGTTCTTAGGCCTACAGAACCGCTTCCAAGGAAGGGTGCTGGCTAGCAAGAGCTTTCAGTGCTGGCACTTTTCATCTCTGAGCAATTGCTCGACTTTTGCAATCTCTCAGCTCGTGTCTACGAGACGGAAAGAGAATGACCGTGACGTTTGGTGGGTAGAGAAGCGCAAACCCCAGTGTTGCTGCGCCTGTGAAAGCGCTTCCAAGGAAGGGTGTTGGCTAGCAACAGCTTTCAGTGCTGGCACTTTTCATCTCTGAGCAATTGCTCGACCTTTGCAATTTCTCACCTGAGCTCTCTTTAGACTGCGCGAGAGGATGAGCAGAAGATTAGGTGGCTAGAGAAGCCCAGAGCCCCTGTGTTCTAAGGGCTACAAGAGCGTTTCCAAGGAAGGGTGCTGGCTAGCAAGAGCTTTCAGTGCTGGCACTTTTCATCTCTGAGCAATTGCTCGACGTTTGCAATGTCTCAGCTCGTGTCTACGAGACGGAGTGATAGTGACCGTGACATTTGGTGGCTAGAGAAGCGCAAAGCCCCAGTGTTACTGCGCCTGTGAAAGCGCTTCCAAGGAAGGGTGCTGGCTAGCAAGAGCTTTCAGTGCTGGCACTTTTCATCTCTGAGCAATTGCTCGACGTTTGCAATCTCTCAGCTCGTGTCTACGAGATGGAAAGAGAATGACCGTGACGTTTGGTGGCTAGAGAAGCGCAAAGCCCCACTGTTACTTCGCCTGTGAAAGCGCTTCCAAGGAAGGGTGCTGGCTAGCAACAGCTTTCAGTGCTGGCACTTTTCATCTCTGAGCAATTGCTCGACGTTTGCAATTTCTCAGCTCGTGTCTACGAGATGGAAAGAGAATGACCGTGACGTTTGGTGGCTAGAGAAGCGCAAAGCCCCAGTGTTGCTGCGCCTGTGAAAGCGCTTCCAAGGAAGGGTGCTGGCTAGCAACAGCTTTCAGTGCTGGCACTTTTCCTCTCTGAGCAATTGCTCGCCCTTTGCAATTTCTCACCTGAGCTCTCTTTAGAGTGCGCGAGAGGATGAGCAGAAGATTAGGTGGCTAGAGAAACACAGAGCCCCAGTGTTCTTAGGCCTACAAGAGCGTTTCCAAGGAAGGGTGCTGGCTAGCAAGAGCTTTCAGTGCTGGCACTTCTCATCTCTGAGCAATTGCTCGACGTTTGCAATCTCTCAGCTCGTGTCTACGAAACGGAGAGATAGTAACCGTGACGTTTGGTGGCTAGAGAAGTGCAAAGTCCCAGTGTTGCTGCGCCTGTGAAAGCGCTTCCAAGGAAGGGTGCTGGCTAGCAAGAGCTTTCAGTGCTGGCACTTTTCATCTCTGAGCAATTGCTCGACCTTTGCAATTTCTCACCTGAGCTCTCTTTAGAGTGCGCAAGAGGATGAGCAGAAGATTAGGTGGCTGGAGAAGCCCAGAGCCCTTGTGTTCTAAGGGCTAGAAGAGCGTTTCCAAGGAAGGGTGCTGGCTAGCAACAGCTTTCAGTGCTGGCACTTTTCATCTCTGAGCAATTGCTCGACGTTTGCAATCTCTCAGCTCGTGTCTACGAGACGGAGAGATAGTGACCGTGGCCTTTGGTGGCTAGAGAAGCGCAAAGCCCCAGTGTTGCTGCGCCTGTGAAAGCGCTTCCAAGGAAGGGTGCTGGCTAGCAAGAGCTTTCAGTGCTGGCACTTTTCATCTCTGAGCAATTGCTCGACTTTTGCAATTTCTCAGCTCGTGTCTACGAGATGGAAAGAGAATGACCGTGACGTTTGGTGGCTAGAGAAGCGCAAAGCCCCAGTGTTGCTGCGCCTGTGAAAGCGCTTCCAAGGAAGGGTGCTGGCTAGCAACAGCTTTCAGTGCTGGCACTTTTCATCTCTGAGCAATTGCTCGACGTTTGCAATCTCTCACCTCGTGTCTACGAGACGGAGTGATAGTGACCGTGACGTTTGGTGGCTAGAGAAGCGCAATGCCCCAGTGTTACTGCGCCTGTGAAAGCGCTTCCAAGGAAGGGTGCTGGCTAGCAACAGCTTTCAGTGCTGGCACTTTTCATCTCTGAGCAATTGCTCGACGTTTGATATTTCTCACCTGAGCTCTCTTTAGACTGCGCGAGAGGATGAGCAGAAGATTAGGTGTCTAGAGAAGCCCAGAGCCCCACTGTTCTTAGGCCTACAGAACCGCTTCCAAGGAAGGGTGCTGGCTAGCAAGAGCTTTCAGTGCTGGCACTTTTCATCTCTGAGCAATTGCTCGACTTTTGCAATCTCTCAGCTCGTGTCTACGAGACGGAAAGAGAATGACCGTGACGTTTGGTGGGTAGAGAAGCGCAAACCCCAGTGTTGCTGCGCCTGTGAAAGCGCTTCCAAGGAAGGGTGCTGGCTAGCAACAGCTTTCAGTGCTGGCACTTTTCATCTCTGAGCAATTGCTCGACCTTTGCAATTTCTCACCTGAGCTCTCTTTAGACTGCGCGAGAGGATGAGCAGAAGATTAGGTGGCTAGAGAAGCCCAGAGCCCCTGTGTTCTAAGGGCTACAAGAGCGTTTCCAAGGAAGGGTGCTGGCTAGCAAGAGCTTTCAGTGCTGGCACTTTTCATCTCTGAGCAATTGCTCGACGTTTGCAATGTCTCAGCTCGTGTCTACGAGACGGAGTGATAGTGACCGTGACGTTTGGTGGGTAGAGAAGCGCAAAGCCCCAGTGTTACTGTGCCTGTGAAAGCGCTTCCAAGGAAGGGTGCTGGCTAGCAAGAGCTTTCAGTGCTGGCACTTTTCATCTCTGAGCAATTGCTCGACGTTTGCAATTTCTCAGCTCGTGTCTATGAGACGGAAAGAGAATGACCGTGACGTTTGGTGGGTAGAGAAGCGCAAAGCCCCAGTGTTGCTGCGCCTGTGAAAGCGCTTCCAAGGAAGGGTGCTGGCTAGCAAGAGCTTTCAGTGCTGGCTCTTTTCATCTCTGAGCAATTGCTCGACCTTTGCAATTTCTCACCTGAGCTCTCTTTAGAGTGCGCGAGAGGATGAGCAGAAGATTAGGTGGCTAGAGAAACACAGAGCCCCAGTGTTCTCAGGCCTACAAGAGCGTTTCCAAGGAAGGGTGCCGGCTAGCAAGAGCTTTCAGTGCTGGCACTTTTCATCTCTGAGCAATTGCTCGACTTTTTCAATTTCTCAGCTCGTGTCTACGAGCCAGAGAGCTAGTGACCGTGACATTTGGTGGCTAGAGAAGCGCAAAGCCCCAGTGTTACTGCGCCTGTGAAAGCGCTTCCAAGGAAGGGTGCTGGCTAGCAAGAGCTTTCAGTGCTGGCACTTTTCATCTCTGAGCAATTGCTCGACGTTTGCAATCTCTCAGCTCGTGTCTACGAGATGGAAAGAGAATGACCGTGACGTTTGGTGGCTAGAGAAGCGCAAAGCCCCACTGTTACTTCGCCTGTGAAAGCGCTTCCAAGGAAGGGTGCTGGCTAGCAACAGCTTTCAGTGCTGGCACTTTTCATCTCTGAGCAATTGCTCGACGTTTGCAATTTCTCAGCTCGTGTCTACGAGATGGAAAGAGAATGACCGTGACGTTTGGTGGCTAGAGAAGCGCAAAGCCCCAGTGTTGCTGCGCCTGTGAAAGCGCTTCCAAGGAAGGGTGCTGGCTAGCAACAGCTTTCAGTGCTGGCACTTTTCCTCTCTGAGCAATTGCTCGACCTTTGCAATTTCTCACCTGAGCTCTCTTTAGAGTGCGTGAGAGGATGAGCAGAAGATTAGGTGGCTAGAGAAACACAGAGCCCCAGTGTTCTTAGGCCTACAAGAGCGTTTCCAAGGAAGGGTGCTGGCTAGCAAGAGCTTTCAGTGCTGGCACTTCTCATCTCTGAGCAATTGCTCGACGTTTGCAATCTCTCAGCTCGTGTCTACGAAACGGAGAGATAGTAACCGTGACGTTTGGTGGCTAGAGAAGTGCAAAGTCCCAGTGTTGCTGCGCCTGTGAAAGCGCTTCCAAGGAAGGGTGCTGGCTAGCAAGAGCTTTCAGTGCTGGCACTTTTCATCTCTGAGCAATTGCTCGACCTTTGCAATTTCTCACCTGAGCTCTCTTTAGAGTGCGCAAGAGGATGAGCAGAAGATTAGGTGGCTGGAGAAGCCCAGAGCCCTTGTGTTCTAAGGGCTAGAAGAGCGTTTCCAAGGAAGGGTGCTGGCTAGCAACAGCTTTCAGTGCTGGCACTTTTCATCTCTGAGCAATTGCTCGACCTTTGCAATCTCTCAGCTCGTGTCTACGAGACGGAGAGATAGTGACCGTGACCTTTGGTGGCTAGAGAAGCGCAAAGCCCCAGTGTTGCTGCGCCTGTGAAAGCGCTTCCAAGGAAGGGTGCTGGCTAGCAAGAGCTTTCAGTGCTGGCACTTTTCATCTCTGAGCAATTGCTCAACGTTTTCCAATTTCTCAGCTCGTGTCTACGAGACGGAGAGATAGTGACCATGACGTTTGGTGTGTAGAGAAGCGCAAAGCCCCAGTGTTGCTGCGCCTGTGAAAGCGCTTCCAAGGAAGGCTGCTGGCTAGCAACAGCTTTCAGTGCTGGCGCTTTTCATCTCTGAGCAATTGCTCAACGTTTGCAATTTCTCACCTGAGCTCTCTTTAGAGTGCGCGAGAGGATGAGCAGAAGATTAGGTGGCTAGAGAAACACAGAGCCCCTGTGTTCTTAGGCCTACAAGAGCGTTTCCAAGGAAGGGTGCTGGCTAGCAAGAGCTTTCAGTGCTGGCACTTTTCATCTCTGAGCAATTGCTCGACGTTTGCAATCTCTCAGCTCGTGTCTACGAGACGGAGAGATAGTGACCGTGACGTTTGGTGGCTAGAGAAGCGCAAAGCCCCAGTGTTGCTGCGCCTGTGAAAGCGCTTCCAAGGAAGGGTGCTGGCTGGCAACAGCTTTCAGTGCTGGCACTTTTCATCTCTGAGCAATTGCTCGACGTTTGCAATTTCTCACCTGAGCTCTCTTTAGCGTGCGCGAGAGGATGAGCAGAAGATTAGGTGGCTAGAGAAGCCCAGAGCCCCACTGTTCTTAGGGCTACAAGAGCGTTTCCAAGGAAGGGTGCTGGCTAGCAACAGCTTTCAGTGCTGGCACTTTTCATCTCTGAGCAATTGCTCGACTTTTTCAATTTCTCAGCTCGTGTCTACGAGCCAGAGAGCTAGTGACCGTGACGTTTGGTGGCTAGAGAAGCGCAAAGCCCCAGTGTTACTGCGCCTGTGAAAGCGCTTCCAAGGAAGGGTGCTGGCTAGCAACAGCTTTCAGTGCTGGCACTTTTCCTCTCTGAGCAATTGCTCGACGTTTGCAATTTCTCACCTGAGCTCTCTTTAGACTGCGCGAGAGGATGAGCAGAAGATTAGGTGGCTAGAGAAGCCCAGAGCCCCACTGTTCTTAGGCCTACAAAAGCACTTCCAAGGAAGGGTGCTGGCTAGCAAGAGCTTTCAGTGCTGGCACTTCTCATCTCTGAGCAATTGCTCGACGTTTGCAATGTCTCAGCTCGTGTCTACGAGACGGAGTGATAGTGACCGTGGCCTTTGGTGGCTAGAGAAGCGCAAAGCCCCACTGTTGCTGCGCCTGTGAAAGCGCTTCCAAGGAAGGGTGCTGGCTAGCAAGAGCTTTCAGTGCTGGCACTTTTCATCTCTGAGCAATTGCTCGACTTTTGCAATTTCTCAGCTCGTGTCTACGAGATGGAAAGAGAATGACCGTGACGTTTGGTGGCTAGAGAAGCGCAAAGCCCCAGTGTTGCTGCGCCTGTGAAAGCGCTTCCAAGGAAGGGTGCTGGCTAGCAAGAGCTTTCAGTGCTGGCACTTTTCATCTCTGAGCAATTGCTCGACGTTTGCAATCTCTCACCTCGTGTCTACGAGACGGAGTGATAGTGACCGTGGCCTTTGGTGGCTAGAGAAGCGCAATGCCCCAGTGTTACTGCGCCTGTGAAAGCGCTTCCAAGGAAGGGTGCTGGCTAGCAACAGCTTTCAGTGCTGGCACTTTTCATCTCTGAGCAATTGCTCGACGTTTGATATTTCTCACCTGAGCTCTCTTTAGACTGCGCGAGAGGATGAGCAGAAGATTAGGTGGCTAGAGAAGCCCAGGGCCCCACTGTTCTTAGGCCTACAGAACCGCTTCCAAGGAAGGGTGCTGGCTAGCAAGAGCTTTCAGTGCTGGCACTTTTCATCTCTGAGCAATTGCTCGACTTTTGCAATCTCTCAGCTCGTGTCTACGAGACGGAAAGAGAATGACCGTGACGTTTGGTGGGTAGAGAAGCGCAAACCCCAGTGTTGCTGCACCTGTGAAAGCGCTTCCAAGGAAGGGTGCTGGCTAGCAACAGCTTTCAGTGCTGGCACTTTTCATCTCTGAGCAATTGCTCGACCTTTGCAATTTCTCACCTGAGCTCTCTTTAGACTGCGCGAGAGGATGAGCAGAAGATTAGGTGGCTAGAGAAGCCCAGAGCCCCTGTGTTCTAAGGGCTACAAGAGCGTTTCCAAGGAAGGGTGCTGGCTAGCAAGAGCTTTCAGTGCTGGCACTTTTCATCTCTGAGCAATTGCTCGACGTTTGCAATGTCTCAGCTCGTGTCTACGAGACGGAGTGATAGTGACCGTGACGTTTGGTGGCTAGAGAAGTGCAAAGTCCCAGTGTTGCTGCGCCTGTGAAAGCGCTTCCAAGGAAGGGTGCTGGCTAGCAAGAGCTTTCAGTGCTGGCACTTTTCATCTCTGAGCAATTGCTCGACCTTTGCAATTTCTCACCTGAGCTCTCTTTAGAGTGCGCAAGAGGATGAGCAGAAGATTAGGTGGCTGGAGAAGCCCAGAGCCCTTGTGTTCTAAGGGCTAGAAGAGCGTTTCCAAGGAAGGCTGCTGGCTAGCAACAGCTTTCAGTGCTGGCACTTTTCATCTCTGAGCAATTGCTCGACCTTTGCAATCTCTCAGCTCGTGTCTACGAGACGGAGAGATAGTGACCGTGACCTTTGGTGGCTAGAGAAGCGCAAAGCCCCAGTGTTGCTGCGCCTGTGAAAGCGCTTCCAAGGAAGGGTGCTGGCTAGCAAGAGCTTTCAGTGCTGGCACTTTTCATCTCTGAGCAATTGCTCGACTTTTGCAATTTCTCAGCTCGTGTCTACGAGACGGAGAGATAGTGACCATGACGTTTGGTGTGTAGAGAAGCGCAAAGCCCCAGTGTTGCTGCGCCTGTGAAAGCGCTTCCAAGGAAGGCTGCTGGCTAGCAACAGCTTTCAGTGCTGGCGCTTTTCATCTCTGAGCAATTGCTCAACGTTTGCAATTTCTCACCTGAGCTCTCTTTAGAGTGCGCGAGAGGATGAGCAGAAGATTAGGTGGCTAGAGAAACACAGAGCCCCTGTGTTCTTAGGCCTACAAGAGCGTTTCCAAGGAAGGGTGCTGGCTAGCAACAGCTTTCAGTGCTGGCACTTTTCATCTCTGAGCAATTGCTCGACGTTTGCAATCTCTCAGCTCGTGTCTACGAGACGGAGAGATAGTGACCGTGACGTTTGGTGGCTAGAGAAGCGCAAAGCCCCAGTGTTGCTGCGCCTGTGAAAGCGCTTCCAAGGAAGGGTGCTGGCTGGCAACAGCTTTCAGTGCTGGCACTTTTCATCTCTGAGCAATTGCTCGACGTTTGCAATTTCTCACCTGAGCTCTCTTTAGAGTGCGCGAGAGGATGAGCAGAAGATTAGGTGGCTAGAGAAGCCCAGAGCCCCACTGTTCTTAGGGCTACAAGAGCGTTTCCAAGGAAGGGTGCTGGCTAGCAACAGCTTTCAGTGCTGGCACTTTTCATCTCTGAGCAATTGCTCGACTTTTTCAATTTCTCAGCTCGTGTCTACGAGCCAGAGAGCTAGTGACCGTGACGTTTGGTGGCTAGAGAAGCGCAAAGCCCCAGTGTTACTGCGCCTGTGAAAGCGCTTCCAAGGAAGGGTGCTGGCTAGCAAGAGCTTTCAGTGCTGGCACTTTTCATCTCTGAGCAATTGCTCGACGTTTGCAATCTCTCAGCTCGTGTCTACGAGATGGAAAGAGAATGACCGTGACGTTTGGTGGCTAGAGAAGCGCAAAGCCCCACTGTTACTTCGCCTGTGAAAGCGCTTCCAAGGAAGGGTGCTGGCTAGCAACAGCTTTCAGTGCTGGCACTTTTCATCTCTGAGCAATTGCTCGACGTTTGCAATTTCTCAGCTCGTGTCTACGAGATGGAAAGAGAATGACCGTGACGTTTGGTGGCTAGAGAAGCGCAAAGCCCCAGTGTTGCTGCGCCTGTGAAAGCGCTTCCAAGGAAGGGTGCTGGCTAGCAAGAGCTTTCAGTGCTGGCACTTTTCATCTCTGAGCAATTGCTCGACTTTTTCAATTTCTCAGCTCGTGTCTACGAGACGGAGAGATAGTGACCATGACGTTTGGTGTGTAGAGAAGCGCAAAGCCCCAGTGTTGCTGCGCCTGTGAAAGCACTTCCAAGGAAGGCTGCTGGCTAGCAACAGCTTTCAGTGCTGGCGCTTTTCATCTCTGAGCAATTGCTCAACGTTTGCAATTTCTCACCTGAGCTCTCTTTAGAGTGCGCGAGAGGATGAGCAGAAGATTAGGTGGCTAGAGAAACACAGAGCCCCTGTGTTCTTAGGCCTACAAGAGCGTTTCCAAGGAAGGGTGCTGGCTAGCAACAGCTTTCAGTGCTGGCACTTTTCATCTCTGAGCAATTGCTCGACGTTTGCAATCTCTCAGCTCGTGTCTACGAGACGGAGAGATAGTGACCGTGACGTTTGGTGGCTAGAGAAGCGCAAAGCCCCAGTGTTGCTGCGCCTGTGAAAGCGCTTCCAAGGAAGGGTGCTGGCTGGCAACAGCTTTCAGTGCTGGCACTTTTCATCTCTGAGCAATTGCTCGACGTTTGCAATTTCTCACCTGAGCTCTCTTTAGAGTGCGCGAGAGGATGAGCAGAAGATTAGGTGGCTATAGAAGCCCAGAGCCCCACTGTTCTTAGGGCTACAAGAGCGTTTCCAAGGAAGGGTGCTGGCTAGCAAGAGCTTTCAGTGCTGGCACTTTTCATCTCTGAGCAATTGCTCGACTTTTTCAATTTCTCAGCTCGTGTCTACGAGACGGAGAGATAGTGACCGTGACGTTTGGTGGCTAGAGAAGCGCAAAGCCCCAGTGTTACTGCGCCTGTGAAAGCGCTTCCAAGGAAGGGTGCTGGCTAGCAACAGCTTCCAGTGCTGGCACTTTTCATCTCTGAGCAATTGCTCGACGTTTGCAATTTCTCAGCTCGTGTCTACGAGACGGAAAGAGAATGACTGTGACGTTTGGTGGCTAGAGAAGCGCAAAGCCCCACTGTTACTTCGCCTGTGAAAGCGCTTCCAAGGAAGGGTGCTGGCTAGCAAGAGCTTTCAGTGCTGGCACTTTTCATCTCTGAGCAATTGCTCGACGTTTGCAATCTCTCAGCTCGTGTCTACGAGACGGAGAGATAGTGACCGTGGCCTTTGGTGGCTAGAGAAGCGCAAAGCCCCAGTGTTGCTGCGCCTGTGAAAGCGCTTCCAAGGAAGGGTGCTGGCTAGCAACAGCTTTCAGTGCTGGCACTTTTCATCTCTGAGCAATTGCTCGACGTTTGCAATTTCTCAGCTCGTGTCTACGAGATGGAAATAGAATGACCGTGTTGTTTGGTGGCTAGAGAAGCGCAAAGCCCCAGTGTTGCTGCGCCTGTGAAAGCGCTTCCAAGGAAGGGTGCTGGCTAGCAACAGCTTTCAGTGCTGGCACTTTTCCTCTCTGAGCAATTGCTCGCCCTTTGCAATTTCTCACCTGAGCTCTCTTTAGAGTGCGCGAGAGGATGAGCAGAAGATTAGGTGGCTAGAGAAACACAGAGCCCCAGTGTTCTTAGGGCTACAAGAGCGTTTCCAAGGAAGGGTGCTGGCTAGCAACAGCTTTCAGTGCTGGCACTTCTCATCTCTGAGCAATTGCTCGACGTTTGCAATCTCTCAGCTCGTGTCTACGAAACGGAGAGATAGTAACCGTGACGTTTGGTGGCTAGAGAAGCGCAAAACCCCAGTGTTGCTGCGCCTGTGAAAGCGCTTCCAAGGAAGGGTGCTGGCTAGCAAGAGCTTTCAGTGCTGGCACTTTTCATCTCTGAGCAATTGCTCGACCTTTGCAATTTCTCACCTGAGCTCTCTTTAGAGTGCGCAAGAGGATGAGCAGAAGATTAGGTGGCTGGAGAAGCCCAGAGCCCCTGTGTTCTAAGGGCTACAAGAGCGTTTCCAAGGAAGGGTGCTGGCTAGCAACAGCTTTCAGTGCTGGCACTTTTCATCTCTGAGCAATTGCTCGACGTTTGCAATCTCTCAGCTCGTGTCTACGAGATGGAAAGAGAATGACCGTGACATTTGGTGGGTAGAGAAGCGCAAAGCCCCAGTGTTACTGCGCCTGTGAAAGCGCTTCCAAGGAAGGGTGCTGGCTAGCAACAGCTTTCAGTGCTGGCACTTTTCATCTCTGAGCAATTGCTCGACGTTTGCAATGTCTCAGCTCGTGTCTACGAGACGGAGAGATAGTGACCGTGACCTTTGGTGGCTAGAGAAGCGCAAAGCCCCAGTGTTGCTGCGCCTGTGAAAGCGCTTCCAAGGAAGGGTGCTGGCTAGCAAGAGCTTTCAGTGCTGGCACTTTTCATCTCTGAGCAATTGCTCGACGTTTGCAATTTCTCAGCTCGTGTCTACGAGACGGAGAGATAGTGACCGTGACATTTGGTGGCTAGAGAAGCGCAAAGCCCCAGTGTTGCTGCGCCTGTGAAAGCGCTTCCAAGGAAGGGTGCTGGCTAGCAACAGCTTTCAGTGCTGGCGCTTTTCATCTCTGAGCAATTGCTCAACGTTTGCAATTTCTCACCTGAGCTCTCTTTAGACTGCGCGAGAGGATGAGCAGAAGATTAGGTGGCTAGAGAAACACAGAGCCCCACTGTTCTTAGGCCAACAAGAGCGTTTCCAAGGAAGGGTGCTGGCTAGCAACAGCTTTCAGTGCTGGCACTTTTCATCTCTGAGCAATTGCTCGACGTTTGCAATTTCTCAGCTCGTGTCTACGAGACGGAGAGATAGTGACCGTGACGTTTGGTGGCTAGAGAAGCGCAAAGCCCCAGTGTTGCTGCGCCTGTGAAAGCGCTTCCAAGGAAGGGTGCTGGCTGGCAAGAGCTTTCAGTGCTGGCACTTTTCATCTCTGAGCAATTGCTCGACGTTTGCAATTTCTCACCTGAGCTCTCTTTAGAGTGCGCGAGAGGATGAGCAGAAGATTAGGTGGCTAGAGAAGCCCAGAGCCCCACTGTTCTTAGGCCTACAGAACCGCTTCCAAGGAAGGGTGCTGGCTAGCAAGAGCTTTCAGTGCTGGCACTTTTCATCTCTGAGCAATTGCTCGACTTTTGCAATCTCTCAGCTCGTGTCTACGAGACGGAAAGAGAATGACCGTGACGTTTGGTGGGTAGAGAAGCGCAAAGCCCCAGTGTTGCTGCGCCTGTGAAAGCGCTTCCAAGGAAGGGTGCTGGCTAGCAACAGCTTTCAGTGCTGGCACTTTTCATCTCTGAGCAATTGCTCGACGTTTGATATTTCTCACCTGAGCTCTCTTTAGAGTGCGCGAGAGGATGAGCAGAAGATTAGGTGGCTAGAGAAGCCCAGAGCCCCAGTGTTCTAAGGGCTGCAAGAGCGTTTCCAAGGAAGGGTGCTGGCTAGCAACAGCTTTCAGTGCTGGCACTTTTCATCTCTGAGCAATTGCTCGACGTTTGCAATGTCTCAGCTCGTGTCTACGAGACGGAAAGAGAATGACCGTGACGTTTGGTGGGTAGAGAAGCGCAAAGCCCCAGTGTTACTGCGCCTGTGAAAGCGCTTCCAAGGAACGGTGCTGGCTAGCAACAGTTTTCAGTGCTGGCACTTTTCATCTCTGAGCAATTGCTCGACGTTTGCAATCTCTCAGCTCGTGTCTACGAGACGGAGAGATAGTGACCGTGACCTTTGGTGGGTAGAGAAGCGCAAAGCCCCAGTGTTGCTGCGCCTGTGAAAGCGCTTCCAAGGAAGGGTGCTGGCTAGCAAGAGCTTTCAGTGCTGGCACTTTTCATCTCTGAGCAATTGCTCGACGTTTGCAATTTCTCAGCTCGTGTCTACGAGACGGAGATATAGTGACCGTGACGTTTGGTGGGTAGAGAAGCGCAAAGCCCCAGTGTTACTGCGCCTGTGAAAGCGCTTCCAAGGAAGGGTGCTGGCTAGCAACAGCTTTCAGTGCTGGCTCTTTTCATCTCTGAGCAATTGCTCGACCTTTGCAATTTCTCACCTGAGCTCTCTTTAGAGTGCGCGAGAGGATGAGCAGAAGATTAGGTGGCTAGAGAAACACAGAGCCCCAGTGTTCTCAGGCCTACAAGAGCGTTTCCAAGGAAGGGTGCCGGCTAGCAAGAGCTTTCAGTGCCGGCACTTTTCATCTCTGAGCAATTGCTCGACTTTTTCAATTTCTCAGCTCGTGTCTACGAGCCAGAGAGATAGTGACCGTGACATTTGGTGGCTAGAAAAGCGCAAAGCCCCAGTGTTACTGCGCCTGTGAAAGCGCTTCCAAGGAAGGGTGCTGGCTAGCAACAGCTTTCAGTGCTGGCACTTTTCATCTCTGAGCAATTGCTCGACGTTTGCAATCTCTCAGCTCGTGTCTACGAGATGGAAAGAGAATGACCGTGACGTTTGGCGGATAGAGAAGCGCAAAGCCCCACTGTTACTTCGCCTGTGAAAGCGCTTCCAAGGAAGGGTGCTGGCTAGCAACAGTTTTCAGTGCTGGCACTTTTCATCTCTGAGCAATTGCTCGACGTTTGCAATCTCTCAGCTCGTGTCTACGAGACGGAGCGATAGTAACCGTGGCCTTTGGTGGCTAGAGAAGCGCAAAGCCCCAGTGTTGCTGCGCCTGTGAAAGCGCTTCCAAGGAAGGGTGCTGGCTAGCAACAGCTTTCAGTGCTGGCACTTTTCATCTCTGAGCAATTGCTCGACTTTTGCAATTTCTCAGCTCGTGTCTACGAGATGGAAAGAGAATGACCGTGACGTTTGGTGGCTAGAGAAGCGCAAAGCCCCAGTGTTGCTGCGCCTGTGAAAGCGCTTCCAAGGAAGGGTGCTGGCTAGCAACAGCTTTCAGTGCTGGCACTTTTCCTCTCTGAGCAATTGCTCGCCCTTTGCAATTTCTCACCTGATCTCTCTTTAGAGTGCGCGAGAGGATGAGCAGAAGATTAGGTGGCTAGAGAAACACAGAGCCCCACTGTTCTTAGGGCTACAAGAGCGTTTCCAAGGAAGGGTGCTGGCTAGCAACAGCTTTCAGTGCTGGCACTTTTCATCTCTGAGCAATTGCTCGACGTTTGCAATTTCTCAGCTCGTGTCTACGAAACGGAAAGAGAATGACCGTGACGTTTGGTGGCTAGAGAAGCGCAAAGCCCCAGTGTTACTGCGCCTGTGAAAGCGCTTCCAAGGAAGGGTGCTGGCTAGCAACAGCTTTCAGTGCTGGCACTTTTCATCTCTGAGCAATTGCTCGACGTTTGCAATTTCTCAGCTCATGTCTACGAGATGGAGAGATAGTAACCGTGACGTTTGGTGGCTAGAGAAGCGCAAAACCCCAGTGTTGCTGCGCCTGTGAAAGCGCTTCCAAGGAAGGGTGCTGGCTAGCAAGAGCTTTCAGTGCTGGCACTTTTCATCTCTGAGCAATTGCTCGACGTTTGCAATCTCTCAGCTCGTGTCTACGAGACGGAGTGATAGTGACCGTGACATTTGGTGGCTAGAGAAGCGCAAAGCCCCAGTGTTGCTGCGCCTGTGAAAGCGCTTCCAAGGAAGGCTGCTGGCTAGCAACAGCTTTCAGTGCTGACACTTTTCATCTCTGAGCAATTGCTCGATGTTTGCAATCTCTCACCTGAGCTCCCTTTAGACTGCGCGAGAGGATGAGCAGAAGATTAGGTGGCTAGAGAAACACAGAGCCCCACTGATCTCAGGCCTACAAAACCGCTTCCAAGGAAGGGTGCTGGCTAGCAAGAGCTTTCAGTGCTGGCACTTTTCATCTCTGAGCAATTGCTCGACTTTTGCAATTTCTCAGCTCGTGTCTACGAGATGGAAAGAGAATGACCGTGACGTTTGGTGGGTAGAGAAGCGCAAAGCCCCAGTGTTGCTGCGCCTGTGAAAGCGCTTCCAAGGAAGGGTGCTGGCTAGCAACAGTTTTCAGTGCTGGCACTTTTCACCTCTGAGCAATTGCTCGACCTTTGCAATTTCTCACCTGATCTCTCTTTAGAGTGCGCAAGAGGATGAGCAGAAGATTAGGTGGCTAAAGAAGCCCAGAGCCCCAGTGTTCTCAGGCCTACAAGAGCATTTCCAAGGAAATGTGCTGGCTAGCAACAGCTTTCAGTGCTGGCACTTCTCATGTCTGAGCAATTGCTCGACGTTTGCAATTTCTCAGCTCGTGTCTACGAGACGGAGAGATAGTGACCGTGACCTTTGGTGGCTAGAGAAGCGCAAAGCCCCAGTGTTACTGCGCCTGTGAAAGCGCTTCCAAGGAAGGGTGCTGGCTAGCAAGAGCTTTCAGTGCTGGCACTTTTCATCTCTGAGCAATTGCTCAACGTTTGCAATTTCTCACCTGAGCTCTCTTTAGAGTGCGCGAGAGGATGAGCAGAAGATTAGGTGGCTAGAGAAACACAGAGCCCCACTGTTCTTAGGCCTACAAGAGCGTTTCCAAGGAAGGGTGCTGGCTAGCAACAGCTTTCAGTGCTGGCACTTTTCATCTCTGAGCAATTGCTCGACGTTTGCAATCTCTCAGCTCGTGTCTATGAGACGGAAAGAGAATGACCGTGACGTTTGGTGGCTAGAGAAGCGCAAAGCCCCACTGTTACTTCGCCTGTGAAAGCGCTTCCAAGGAAGGGTGCTGGCTAGCAAGAGCTTTCAGTGCTGGCACTTTTCATCTCTGAGCAATTGCTCGACGTTTGCAATCTCTCAGCTCGTGTCTACGAGACGGAGAGATAGTGACCGTGGCCTTTGGTGGCTAGAGAAGCGCAAAGCCCCAGTGTTCTTAGGCCTACAAAAGCGCTTCCAAGGAAGGGTGCTGGCTAGCAACAGCTTTCAGTGCTGGCACTTTTCATCTCTGAGCAATTGCTCGACGTTTGCAATTTCTCAGCTCGTGTCTACGAGATGGAAAGAGAATGACCGTGACGTTTGGTGGGTAGAGAAGCGCAAAGCCCCAGTGTTGCTGCCCCTGTGAAAGCGCTTCCAAGGAAGGGTGCTGGCTAGCAACAGCTTTCAGTGCTGGCACTTTTCCTCTCTGAGCAATTGCTCGCCCTTTGCAATTTCTCACCTGAGCTCTCTTTAGAGTGCGCGAGAGGATGAGCAGAAGATTAGGTGGCTAGAGAAACACAGAGCCCCAGTGTTCTTAGGGCTACAAGAGCGTTTCCAAGGAAGGGTGCTGGCTAGCAACAGCTTTCAGTGCTGGCACTTCTCATCTCTGAGCAATTGCTCGACGTTTGCAATCTCTCAGCTCGTGTCTACGAAACGGAGAGATAGTAACCGTGACGTTTGGTGGCTAGAGAAGCGCAAAACCCCAGTGTTGCTGCGCCTGTGAAAGCGCTTCCAAGGAAGGGTGCTGGCTAGCAAGAGCTTTCAGTGCTGGCACTTTTCATCTCTGAGCAATTGCTCGACCTTTGCAATTTCTCACCTGAGCTCTCTTTAGAGTGCGCAAGAGGATGAGCAGAAGATTAGGTGGCTGGAGAAGCCCAGAGCCCCTGTGTTCTAAGGGCTACAAGAGCGTTTCCAAGGAAGGGTGCTGGCTAGCAACAGCTTTCAGTGCTGGCACTTTTCATCTCTGAGCAATTGCTCGACGTTTGCAATCTCTCAGCTCGTGTCTACGAGATGGAAAGAGAATGACCGTGACATTTGGTGGGTAGAGAAGCGCAAAGCCCCAGTGTTACTGCGCCTGTGAAAGCGCTTCCAAGGAAGGGTGCTGGCTAGCAAGAGCTTTCAGTGCTGGCACTTTTCATCTCTGAGCAATTGCTCGACCTTTGCAATTTCTCACCTGAGCTCTCTTTAGAGTGCGCAAGAGGATGAGCAGAAGATTAGGTGGCTAGAGAAGCCCAGAGCCCCTGTGTTCTTAGGCCTACATAAGCACTTCCAAGGAAGGGTGCTGGCTAGCAACAGCTTTCAGTGCTGGCACTTTTCATCTCTGAGCAATTGCTCGACGTTTGCAATCTCTCAGCTCCTGTCTACGAGACGGAGAGATAGTGACCGTGACGTTTGGTGGCTAGAGAAGCGCAAAGCCCCAGTGTTGCTGCGCCTGTGAAAGCGCTTCCAAGGAAGGGTGCTGGCTGGCAACAGCTTTCAGTGCTGGCACTTTTCATCTCTGAGCAATTGCTCGACGTTTGCAATTTCTCACCTGAGCTCTCTTTAGAGTGCGCGAGAGGATGAGCAGAAGATTAGGTGGCTAGAGAAGCCCAGAGCCCCACTGTTCTTAGGCCTACAGAACCGCTTCCAAGGAAGGGTGCTGGCTAGCAAGAGCTTTCAGTGCTGGCACTTTTCATCTCTGAGCAATTGCTCGACTTTTGCAATCTCTCAGCTCGTGTCTACGAGACGGAAAGAGAATGACCGTGACATTTGGTGGGTAGAGAAGCGCAAAGCCCCAGTGTTGCTGCGCCTGCGAAAGCGCTTCCAAGGAAGGGTGCTGGCTAGCAACAGCTTTCAGTGCTGGCACTTTTCATCTCTGAGCAATTGCTCGACGTTTGATATTTCTCACCTGAGCTCTCTTTAGAGTGCGCGAGAGGATGAGCAGAAGATTAGGTGGCTAGAGAAGCCCAGAGCCCCTGTGTTCTAAGGGCTGCAAGAGCGTTTCCAAGGAAGGGTGCTGGCTAGCAACAGCTTTCAGTGCTGGCACTTTTCATCTCTGAGCAATTGCTCGACGTTTGCAATGTCTCAGCTCGTGTCTACGAGACGGAAAGAGAATGACCGTGACGTTTGGTGGGTAGAGAAGCGCAAAGCCCCAGTGTTACTGCGCCTGTGAAAGCGCTTCCAAGGAAGGGTGCTGGCTAGCAACAGTTTTCAGTGCTGGCACTTTTCATCTCTGAGCAATTGCTCGACGTTTGCAATTTCTCAGCTCGTGTCTACGAGACGGAGATATAGTGACCGTGACGTTTGGTGGGTAGAGAAGCGCAAAGCCCCAGTGTTGCTGCGCCTGTGAAAGCGCTTCCAAGGAAGGGTGCTGGCTAGCAACAGCTTTCAGTGCTGGCACTTTTCATCTCTGAGCAATTGCTCGACATTTGCAATTTCTCACCTGAGCTTTCTTTAGAGTACGAGAGAGGATGAGCAGAAGATTAGGTGGCTAGAGAAACTCAGAGCCCCTCTGTTCTTAGGCGTACAAAAGCGCATCCAAGGAAGGGTGCTGGCTAGCAAGAGCTTTCAGTGCTGGCACTTTTCATCTCTGAGCAATTGCTCGACCTTTGCAATTTCTCACCTGAGCTCACTTTAGAGTGCGCGAGAGGATGAGCAGAAGATTAGGTGGGTGGAGAAACACAGAGCCCCACTGTTCTTAGGCCTACAAAAGCACTTCCAAGGAAGGGTGCTGGCTAGCAAGAGCTTTCAGTGCTGGCACTTTTCATCTCTGAGCAATTGCTCGACGTTTGCAATCTCTCAGCTCGTGTCTACGAGACGGAAAGAGAAGGACCGTGAAGTTTGGTGGGTAGAGAAGCGCAAAGCCCCAGTGTTGCTGCGCCTGTGAAAGCGCTTCCAAGGAAGGGTGCTGGCTAGCAACAGCTTTCAGTGCTGGCACTTTTCATCTCTGAGCAATTGCTCGACGTTTGCAATTTCTCACCTGAGCTCTCTTTAGAGTGCGCGAGAGGATGAGCAGAAGATTAGGTGGCTAGAGAAGCCCAGAGCCCCAGTGCTCTTAGGGCTACAAGAGCGTTTCCAAGGAAGGGTGCTGGCTAGCAAGAGCTTTCAGTGCTGGCACTTTTCATCTCTGAGCAATTGCTCGACGTTTGCAATGTCTCAGCTCGTGTCTACGAGACGGAGTGATAGTGACCGTGACGTTTGGTGGGTAGAGAAGCGCAAAGCCCCAGTGTTACTGTGCCTGTGAAAGCGCTTCCAAGGAAGGGTGCTGGCTAGCAAGAGCTTTCAGTGCTGGCACTTTTCATCTCTGAGCAATTGCTCGACATTTGCAATGTCTCAGCTCGTGTCTATGAGACGGAGAGAATGACCGTGACGTTTGGTGGCTAGAGAAGCGCAAAGCCCCAGTGTTACTGCGCCTGTGAAAGCGCTTCCAAGGAAGGGTGCTGGCTAGCAACAGCTTTCAGTGCTGGCTCTTTTCATCTCTGAGCAATTGCTCGACCTTTGCAATTTCTCACCTGAGCTCTCTTTAGAGTGCGCGAGAGGATGAGCAGAAGATTAGGTGGCTAGAGAAACACAGAGCCCCAGTGTTCTCAGGCCTACAAGAGCGTTTCCAAGGAAGGGTGCCGGCTAGCAAGAGCTTTCAGTGCTGGCACTTTTCATCTCTGAGCAATTGCTCGACTTTTTCAATTTCTCAGCTCGTGTCTACGAGCCAGAGAGATAGTGACCGTGACATTTGGTGGCTAGAAAAGCGCAAAGCCCCAGTGTTCCTGCGCCTGTGAAAGCGCTTCCAAGGAAGGGTGCTGGCTAGCAACAGCTTTCAGTGCTGGCACTTTTCATCTCTGAGCAATTGCTCGACCTTTGCAATCTCTCAGCTCGTGTCTACGAGATGGAAAGAGAATGACCGTGACGTTTGGTGGCTAGAGAAGCGCAAAGCCCCACTGTTACTTCGCCTGTGAAAGCGCTTCCAAGGAAGGGTGCTGGCTAGCAAGAGCTTTCAGTGCTGGCACTTTTCATCTCTGAGCAATTGCTCGACGTTTGCAATCTCTCAGCTCGTGTCTACGAGACGGAGAGATAGTGACCGTGGCCTTTGGTGGCTAGAGAAGCGCAAAGCCCCAGTGTTCTTAGGCCTACAAAAGCGCTTCCAAGGAAGGGTGCTGGCTAGCAACAGCTTTCAGTGCTGGCACTTTTCATCTCTGAGCAATTGCTCGACGTTTGCAATTTCTCAGCTCGTGTCTACGAGATGGAAAGAGAATGACCGTGACGTTTGGTGGGTAGAGAAGCGCAAAGCCCCAGTGTTGCTGCCCCTGTGAAAGCGCTTCCAAGGAAGGGTGCTGGCTAGCAACAGCTTTCAGTGCTGGCACTTTTCCTCTCTGAGCAATTGCTCGCCCTTTGCAATTTCTCACCTGAGCTCTCTTTAGAGTGCGCGAGAGGATGAGCAGAAGATTAGGTGGCTAGAGAAACACAGAGCCCCAGTGTTCTTAGGGCTACAAGAGCGTTTCCAAGGAAGGGTGCTGGCTAGCAACAGCTTTCAGTGCTGGCACTTCTCATCTCTGAGCAATTGCTCGACGTTTGCAATCTCTCAGCTCGTGTCTACGAAACGGAGAGATAGTAACCGTGACGTTTGGTGGCTAGAGAAGCGCAAAACCCCAGTGTTGCTGCGCCTGTGAAAGCGCTTCCAAGGAAGGGTGCTGGCTAGCAAGAGCTTTCAGTGCTGGCACTTTTCATCTCTGAGCAATTGCTCGACCTTTGCAATTTCTCACCTGAGCTCTCTTTAGAGTGCGCAAGAGGATGAGCAGAAGATTAGGTGGCTGGAGAAGCCCAGAGCCCCTGTGTTCTAAGGGCTACAAGAGCGTTTCCAAGGAAGGGTGCTGGCTAGCAACAGCTTTCAGTGCTGGCACTTTTCATCTCTGAGCAATTGCTCGACGTTTGCAATCTCTCAGCTCGTGTCTACGAGATGGAAAGAGAATGACCGTGACATTTGGTGGGTAGAGAAGCGCAAAGCCCCAGTGTTACTGCGCCTGTGAAAGCGCTTCCAAGGAAGGGTGCTGGCTAGCAACAGCTTTCAGTGCTGGCACTTTTCATCTCTGAGCAATTGCTCGACGTTTGCAATCTCTCAGCTCGTGTCTACGAGACGGAGAGATAGTGACCGTGACCTTTGGTGGCTAGAGAAGCGCAAAGCCCCAGTGTTGCTGCGCCTGTGAAAGCGCTTCCAAGGAAGGGTGCTGGCTAGCAAGAGCTTTCAGTGCTGGCACTTTTCATCTCTGAGCAATTGCTCGACGTTTGCAATTTCTCAGCTCGTGTCTACGAGACGGAGAGATAGTGACCGTGACGTTTGGTGTGTAGAGAAGCGCAAAGCCCCAGTGTTGCTGCGCCTGTGAAAGCGCTTCCAAGGAAGGGTGCTGGCTAGCAACAGCTTTCAGTGCTGGCACTTTTCATCTCTGAGCAATTGCTCAACGTTTGCAATTTCTCACCTGAGCTCTCTTTAGACTGCGCGAGAGGATGAGCAGAAGATTAGGTGGCTAGAGAAGCCCAGAGCCCCACTGTTCTTAGGCCAACAAGAGCATTTCCAAGGAAGGGTGCTGGCTAGCAACAGCTTTCAGTGCTGGCACTTTTCATCTCTGAGCAATTGCTCGACGTTTGCAATCTCTCAGCTCCTGTCTACGAGACGGAGAGATAGTGACCGTGACGTTTGGTGGGTAGACAAGCGCAAAGCCCCAGTGTTGCTGCGCCTGTGAAAGCGCTTCCAAGGAAGGGTGCTGGCTGGCAACAGCTTTCAGTGCTGGCACTTTTCATCTCTGAGCAATTGCTCGACGTTTGCAATTTCTCACCTGAGCTCTCTTTAGAGTGCGCGAGAGGATGAGCAGAAGATTAGGTGGCTAGAGAAGCCCAGAGCCCCACTGTTCTTAGGCCTACAGAACCGCTTCCAAGGAAGGGTGCTGGCTAGCAAGAGCTTTCAGTGCTGGCACTTTTCATCTCTGAGCAATTGCTCGACTTTTGCAATCTCTCAGCTCGTGTCTACGAGACGGAAAGAGAATGACCGTGACGTTTGGTGGCTAGAGAAGCGCAAAGCCCCAGTGTTGCTGCGCCTGTGAAAGCGCTTCCAAGGAAGGGTGCTGGCTAGCAACAGCTTTCAGTGCTGGCACTTTTCATCTCTGAGCAATTGCTCGACGTTTGATATTTCTCACCTGAGCTCTCTTTAGAGTGCGCGAGAGGATGAGCAGAAGATTAGGTGGCTAGAGAAGCCCAGAGCCCCTGTGTTCTAAGGGCTGCAAGAGCGTTTCCAAGGAAGGGTGCTGGCTAGCAACAGCTTTCAGTGCTGGCACTTTTCATCTCTGAGCAATTGCTCGACGTTTGCAATGTCTCAGCTCGTGTCTACGAGACGGAAAGAGAATGACCGTGACGTTTGGTGGGTAGAGAAGCGCAAAGCCCCAGTGTTACTGCGCCTGTGAAAGCGCTTCCAAGGAAGGGTGCTGGCTAGCAACAGTTTTCAGTGCTGGCACTTTTCATCTCTGAGCAATTGCTCGACGTTTGCAATCTCTCAGCTCGTGTCTACGAGACGGAGAGATAGTGACCGTGACCTTTGGTGGGTAGAGAAGCGCAAAGCCCCAGTGTTGCTGCGCCTGTGAAAGCGCTTCCAAGGAAGGGTGCTGGCTAGCAAGAGCTTTCAGTGCTGGCACTTTTCATCTCTGAGCAATTGCTCGACGTTTGCAATTTCTCAGCTCGTGTCTACGAGACGGAGATATAGTGACCGTGACGTTTGGTGGGTAGAGAAGCGCAAAGCCCCAGTGTTGCTGCGCCTGTGAAAGCGCTTCCAAGGAAGGGTGCTGGCTAGCAACAGCTTTCAGTGCTGGCACTTTTCATCTCTGAGCAATTGCTCGACGTTTGCAATTTCTCACGTGAGCTCTCGTTAGAGTATGAGAGAGGATGAGCAGAAGATTAGGTGGCTAGAGAAACTCAGAGCCCCTCTGTTCTTAGGCGTACAAAAGCGCATCCAAGGAAGGGTGCTGGCTAGCAAGAGCTTTCAGTGCTGGCACTTTTCATCTCTGAGCAATTGCTCGACCTTTGCAATTTCTCACCTGAGCTCACTTTAGAGTGCGCGAGAGGATGAGCAGAAGATTAGGTGGGTGGAGAAACACAGAGCCCCACTGTTCTTAGGCCTACAAAAGCACTTCCAAGGAAGGGTGCTGGCTAGCAAGAGCTTTCAGTGCTGGCACTTTTCATCTCTGAGCAATTGCTCGACGTTTGCAATCTCTCAGCTCGTGTCTACGAGACGGAAAGAGAAGGACCGTGAAGTTTGGTGGGTAGAGAAGCGCAAAGCCCCAGTGTTGCTGCGCCTGTGAAAGCGCTTCCAAGGAAGGGTGCTGGCTAGCAACAGCTTTCAGTGCTGGCACTTTTCATCTCTGAGCAATTGCTCGACGTTTGCAATTTCTCACCTGAGCTCTCTTTAGAGTGCGCGAGAGGATGAGCAGAAGATTAGGTGGCTAGAGAAGCCCAGAGCCCCAGTGCTCTTAGGGCTACAAGAGCGTTTCCAAGGAAGGGTGCTGGCTAGCAAGAGCTTTCAGTGCTGGCACTTTTCATCTCTGAGCAATTGCTCGACGTTTGCAATGTCTCAGCTCGTGTCTACGAGACGGAGTGATAGTGACCGTGACGTTTGGTGGGTAGAGAAGCGCAAAGCCCCAGTGTTACTGTGCCTGTGAAAGCGCTTCCAAGGAAGGGTGCTGGCTAGCAACAGCTTTCAGTGCTGGCACTTTTCATCTCTGAGCAATTGCTCGACATTTGCAATGTCTCAGCTCGTGTCTATGAGACGGAGAGAATGACCGTGACGTTTGGTGGCTAGAGAAGCGCAAAGCCCCAGTGTTGCTGCGCCTGTGAAAGCGCTTCCAAGGAAGGGTGCTGGCTAGCAACAGCTTTCAGTGCTGGCTCTTTTCATCTCTGAGCAATTGCTCGACCTTTGCAATTTCTCACCTGAGCTCTCTTTAGAGTGCGCGAGAGGATGAGCAGAAGATTAGGTGGCTAGAGAAACACAGAGCCCCAGTGTTCTCAGGCCTACAAGAGCGTTTCCAAGGAAGGGTGCCGGCTAGCAAGAGCTTTCAGTGCTGGCACTTTTCATCTCTGAGCAATTGCTCGACTTTTTCAATTTCTCAGCTCGTGTCTACGAGCCAGAGAGATAGTGACCGTGACATTTGGTGGCTAGAAAAGCGCAAAGCCCCAGTGTTACTGCACCTGTGAAAGCGCTTCCAAGGAAGGGTGCTGGCTAGCAACAGCTTTCAGTGCTGGCACTTTTCCTCTCTGAGCAATTGCTCGCCCTTTGCAATTTCTCACCTGAGCTCTCTTTAGAGTGCGCGAGAGGATGAGCAGAAGATTAGGTGGCTAGAGAAACACAGAGCCCCAGTGTTCTTAGGGCTACAAGAGCGTTTCCAAGGAAGGGTGCTGGCTAGCAACAGCTTTCAGTGCTGGCACTTCTCATCTCTGAGCAATTGCTCGACGTTTGCAATCTCTCAGCTCGTGTCTACGAAACGGAGAGATAGTAACCGTGACGTTTGGTGGCTAGAGAAGCGCAAAACCCCAGTGTTGCTGCGCCTGTGAAAGCGCTTCCAAGGAAGGGTGCTGGCTAGAAAGAGCTTTCAGTGCTGGCACTTTTCATCTCTGAGCAATTGCTCGACCTTTGCAATTTCTCACCTGAGCTCTCTTTAGAGTGCGCAAGAGGATGAGCAGAAGATTAGGTGGCTGGAGAAGCCCAGAGCCCCTGTGTTCTAAGGGCTACAAGAGCGTTTCCAAGGAAGGGTGCTGGCTAGCAACAGCTTTCAGTGCTGGCACTTTTCATCTCTGAGCAATTGCTCGACGTTTGCAATCTCTCAGCTCGTGTCTACGAGATGGAAAGAGAATGACCGTGACATTTGGTGGGTAGAGAAGCGCAAAGCCCCAGTGTTACTGCGCCTGTGAAAGCGCTTCCAAGGAAGGGTGCTGGCTAGCAACAGCTTTCAGTGCTGGCACTTTTCATCTCTGAGCAATTGCTCGACGTTTGCAATCTCTCAGCTCGTGTCTACGAGACGGAGAGATAGTGACCGTGACCTTTGGTGGCTAGAGAAGCGCAAAGCCCCAGTGTTGCTGCGCCTGTGAAAGCGCTTCCAAGGAAGGGTGCTGGCTAGCAAGAGCTTTCAGTGCTGGCACTTTTCATCTCTGAGCAATTGCTCGACGTTTGCAATTTCTCAGCTCGTGTCTACGAGACGGAGAGATAGTGACCGTGACGTTTGGTGTGTAGAGAAGCGCAAAGCCCCAGTGTTGCTGCGCCTGTGAAAGCGCTTCCAAGGAAGGGTGCTGGCTAGCAACAGCTTTCAGTGCTGGCACTTTTCATCTCTGAGCAATTGCTCAACGTTTGCAATTTCTCACCTGAGCTCTCTTTAGACTGCGCGAGAGGATGAGCAGAAGATTAGGTGGCTAGAGAAGCCCAGAGCCCCACTGTTCTTAGGCCAACAAGAGCATTTCCAAGGAAGGGTGCTGGCTAGCAACAGCTTTCAGTGCTGGCACTTTTCATCTCTGAGCAATTGCTCGACGTTTGCAATCTCTCAGCTCCTGTCTACGAGACGGAGAGATAGTGACCGTGACGTTTGGTGGGTAGAGAAGCGCAAAGCCCCAGTGTTGCTGCGCCTGTGAAAGCGCTTCCAAGGAAGGGTGCTGGCTGGCAACAGCTTTCAGTGCTGGCACTTTTCATCTCTGAGCAATTGCTCGACGTTTGCAATTTCTCACCTGAGCTCTCTTTAGAGTGCGCGAGAGGATGAGCAGAAGATTAGGTGGCTAGAGAAGCCCAGAGCCCCACTGTTCTTAGGCCTACAGAACCGCTTCCAAGGAAGGGTGCTGGCTAGCAAGAGCTTTCAGTGCTGGCACTTTTCATCTCTGAGCAATTGCTCGACTTTTGCAATCTCTCAGCTCGTGTCTACGAGACGGAAAGAGAATGACCGTGACGTTTGGTGGCTAGAGAAGCGCAAAGCCCCAGTGTTGCTGCGCCTGTGAAAGCGCTTCCAAGGAAGGGTGCTGGCTAGCAACAGCTTTCAGTGCTGGCACTTTTCATCTCTGAGCAATTGCTCGACGTTTGATATTTCTCACCTGAGCTCTCTTTAGAGTGCGCGAGAGGATGAGCAGAAGATTAGGTGGCTAGAGAAGCCCAGAGCCCCTGTGTTCTAAGGGCTGCAAGAGCGTTTCCAAGGAAGGGTGCTGGCTAGCAACAGCTTTCAGTGCTGGCACTTTTCATCTCTGAGCAATTGCTCGACGTTTGCAATGTCTCAGCTCGTGTCTACGAGACGGAAAGAGAATGACCGTGACGTTTGGTGGGTAGAGAAGCGCAAAGCCCCAGTGTTACTGCGCCTGTGAAAGCGCTTCCAAGGAAGGGTGCTGGCTAGCAACAGTTTTCAGTGCTGGCACTTTTCATCTCTGAGCAATTGCTCGACGTTTGCAATCTCTCAGCTCGTGTCTACGAGACGGAGAGATAGTGACCGTGACCTTTGGTGGGTAGAGAAGCGCAAAGCCCCAGTGTTGCTGCGCCTGTGAAAGCGCTTCCAAGGAAGGGTGCTGGCTAGCAAGAGCTTTCAGTGCTGGCACTTTTCATCTCTGAGCAATTGCTCGACGTTTGCAATTTCTCAGCTCGTGTCTACGAGACGGAGATATAGTGACCGTGACGTTTGGTGGGTAGAGAAGCGCAAAGCCCCAGTGTTGCTGCGCCTGTGAAAGCGCTTCCAAGGAAGGGTGCTGGCTAGCAACAGCTTTCAGTGCTGGCACTTTTCATCTCTGAGCAATTGCTCGACGTTTGCAATTTCTCACGTGAGCTCTCGTTAGAGTACGAGAGAGGATGAGCAGAAGATTAGGTGGCTAGAGAAACTCAGAGCCCCTCTGTTCTTAGGCGTACAAAAGCGCATCCAAGGAAGGGTGCTGGCTAGCAAGAGCTTTCAGTGCTGGCACTTTTCATCTCTGAGCAATTGCTCGACCTTTGCAATTTCTCACCTGAGCTCACTTTAGAGTGCGCGAGAGGATGAGCAGAAGATTAGGTGGGTGGAGAAACACAGAGCCCCACTGTTCTTAGGCCTACAAAAGCACTTCCAAGGAAGGGTGCTGGCTAGCAAGAGCTTTCAGTGCTGGCACTTTTCATCTCTGAGCAATTGCTCGACGTTTGCAATCTCTCAGCTCGTGTCTACGAGACGGAAAGAGAAGGACCGTGAAGTTTGGTGGGTAGAGAAGCGCAAAGCCCCAGTGTTGCTGCGCCTGTGAAAGCGCTTCCAAGGAAGGGTGCTGGCTAGCAACAGCTTTCAGTGCTGGCACTTTTCATCTCTGAGCAATTGCTCGACGTTTGCAATTTCTCACCTGAGCTCTCTTTAGAGTGCGCGAGAGGATGAGCAGAAGATTAGGTGGCTAGAGAAGCCCAGAGCCCCAGTGCTCTTAGGGCTACAAGAGCGTTTCCAAGGAAGGGTGCTGGCTAGCAAGAGCTTTCAGTGCTGGCACTTTTCATCTCTGAGCAATTGCTCGACGTTTGCAATGTCTCAGCTCGTGTCTACGAGACGGAGTGATAGTGACCGTGACGTTTGGTGGGTAGAGAAGCGCAAAGCCCCAGTGTTACTGTGCCTGTGAAAGCGCTTCCAAGGAAGGGTGCTGGCTAGCAAGAGCTTTCAGTGCTGGCACTTTTCATCTCTGAGCAATTGCTCGACATTTGCAATGTCTCAGCTCGTGTCTATGAGACGGAGAGAATGACCGTGACGTTTGGTGTGTAGAGAAGCGCAAAGCCCCAGTGTTGCTGCGCCTGTGAAAGCGCTTCCAAGGAAGGGTGCTGGCTAGCAACAGCTTTCAGTGCTGGCTCTTTTCATCTCTGAGCAATTGCTCGACCTTTGCAATTTCTCACCTGAGCTCTCTTTAGAGTGCGCGAGAGGATGAGCAGAAGATTAGGTGGCTAGAGAAACACAGAGCCCCAGTGTTCTCAGGCCTACAAGAGCGTTTCCAAGGAAGGGTGCCGGCTAGCAAGAGCTTTCAGTGCTGGCACTTTTCATCTCTGAGCAATTGCTCGACTTTTTCAATTTCTCAGCTCGTGTCTACGAGCCAGAGAGATAGTGACCGTGACATTTGGTGGCTAGAAAAGCGCAAAGCCCCAGTGTTACTGCACCTGTGAAAGCGCTTCCAAGGAAGGGTGCTGGCTAGCAACAGCTTTCAGTGCTGGCACTTTTCATCTCTGAGCAATTGCTCGACGTTTGCAATCTCTCAGCTCGTGTCTACGAGATGGAAAGAGAATGACCGTGACGTTTGGCGGCTAGAGAAGCGCAAAGCCCCACTGTTACTTCGCCTGTGAAAGCGCTTCCAAGGAAGGGTGCTGGCTAGCAACAGTTTTCAGTGCTGGCACTTTTCATCTCTGAGCAATTGCTCGACGTTTGCAATCTCTCAGCTCGTGTCTACGAGACGGAGAGATAGTGACCGTGGCCTTTGGTGGCTAGAGAAGCGCAAAGCCCCAGTGTTGCTGCGCCTGTGAAAGCGCTTCCAAGGAAGGGTGCTGGCTAGCAACAGCTTTCAGTGCTGGCACTTTTCATCTCTGAGCAATTGCTCGACTTTTGCAATTTCTCAGCTCGTGTCTACGAGATGGAAAGAGAATGACCGTGACGTTTGGTGGCTAGAGAAGCGCAAAGCCCCAGTGTTGCTGCGCCTGTGAAAGCGCTTCCAAGGAAGGGTGCTGGCTAGCAACAGCTTTCAGTGCTGGCTCTTTTCATCTCTGAGCAATTGCTCGACCTTTGCAATTTCTCACCTGAGCTCTCTTTAGAGTGCGCGAGAGGATGAGCAGAAGATTAGGTGGCTAGAGAAACACAGAGCCCCAGTGTTCTCAGGCCTACAAGAGCGTTTCCAAGGAAGGGTGCTGGCTAGCAAGAGCTTTCAGTGCTGGCACTTTTCATCTCTGAGCAATTGCTCGACGTTTGCAATTTCTCAGCTCGTGTCTACGAAACGGAAAGAGAATGACCGTGACGTTTGGTGGTTAGAGAAGCGCAAAGCCCCAGTGTTACTGCGCCTGTGAAAGCGCTTCCAAGGAAGGGTGCTGGCTAGCAACAGCTTTCAGTGCTGGCACTTTTCACCTCTGAGCAATTGCTCGACGTTTGCAATTTCTCACCTGATCTCTCTTTAGAGTGCGCAAGAGGATGAGCAGAAGATTAGGTGGCTAGAGAAGCCCAGAGCCCCAGTGTTCTCAGGCCTACAAGAGCATTTCCAAGGAAGGGTGCTGGCTAGCAACAGCTTTCAGTGCTGGCACTTCTCATGTCTGAGCAATTGCTCGACGTTTGCAATGTCTCAGCTCGTGTCTACGAGACGGAGTGATAGTGACCTTGACGTTTGGTGGTTAGAGAAGCGCAAAGCCCCAGTGTTACTGCGCCTGTGAAAGCGCTTCCAAGGAAGGGTGCTGGCTAGCAACAGCTTTCAGTGCTGGCACTTTTCATCTCTGAGCAATTGCTCGACCTTTGCAATTTCTCACCTGAGCTCTCTTTAAAGTGCACGAGAGGATGAGCAGAAGATTAGGTGGCTAGAGAAACACAGAGCCCCAGTGTTCTTAGGGCTACAAGAGCGTTTCCAAGGAAGGGTGCTGGCTAGCAACAGCTTTCAGTGCTGGCACTTTTCATCTCTGAGCAATTGCTCGACGTTTGCAATTTCTCAGCTCGTGTCTACGAGACGGAGTGATAGTGACCGTGACGTTTGGTGGCTAGAGAAGCGCAAAGCCCCAGTGTTGCTGTGCCTGTGAAAGCGCTTCCAAGGAAGGGTGCTGGCTAGCAACAGCTTTCAGTGCTGGCACTTTTCATCTCTGAGCAATTGCTCAACGTTTGCAATTTCTCACCTGAGCTCTCTTTAGAGTGCGCGAGAGGATGAGCAGAAGATTAGGTGGCTAGAGAAACACAGAGCCCCAGTGTTCTTAGGGCTACAAGAGCGTTTCCAAGGAAGGGTGCTGGCTAGCAAGAGCTTTCAGTGCTGGCACTTTTCATCTCTGAGCAATTGCTCGACGTTTGCAATCTCTCAGCTCGTGTCTATGAGACGGAAAGAGAATGACCGTGACGTTTGGTGGGTAGAGAAGCGCAAAGCCCCAGTGTTACTGCGCCTGTGAAAGCGCTTCCAAGGAAGGGTGCTGGCTAGCAACAGCTTTCAGTGCTGGCTCTTTTCATCTCTGAGCAATTGCTCGACGTTTGCAATTTCTCAGCTCATGTCTACGAGATGGAGAGATAGTAACCGTGACGTTTGGTGGCTAGAGAAGCGCAAAACCCCAGTGTTGCTGCGCCTGTGAAAGCGCTTCCAAGGAAGGGTGCTGGCTAGCAACAGCTTTCAGTGCTGGCACTTTTCATCTCTGAGCAATTGCTCGACGTTTGCAATCTCTCAGCTCGTGTCTACGAGACGGAGAGATAGTGACCGTGACATTTGGTGGCAAGAGAAGCGCAAAGCCCCAGTGTTGCTGCGCCTGTGAAAGCGCTTCCAAGGAAGGGTGCTGGCTAGCAACAGCTTTCAGTGCTGGCACTTTTCACCTCTGAGCAATTGCTCGACCTTTGCAATTTCTCACCTGATCTCTCTTTAGAGTGCGCAAGAGGATGAGCAGAAGATTAGGTGGCTAGAGAAGCCCAGAGCCCCCGTGTTCTCAGGCCTACAAGAGCATTTCCAAGGAAGGGTGCTGGCTAGCAACAGCTTTCAGTGCTGGCACTTTTCATCTCTGAGCAATTGCTCGACTTTTGCAATTTCTCAGCTCGTGTCTACGAGATGGAAAGAGAATGACCGTGACGTTTGGTGGCTACAGAAGCGCAAAGCCCCAGTGTTGCTGCGCCTGTGAAAGCGCTTCCAAGGAAGGGTGCTGGCTAGCAACAGTTTTCAGTGCTGGCACTTTTCACCTCTGAGCAATTGCTCGACTTTTGCAATTTCTCAGCTCGTGTCTACGAGATGGAAAGAGAATGACCGTGACGTTTGGTGGCTACAGAAGCGCAAAGCCCCAGTGTTGCTGCGCCTGTGAAAGCGCTTCCAAGGAAGGGTGCTGGCTAGCAACAGCTTTCAGTGCTGGCACTTTTCACCTCTGAGCAATTGCTCGACCTTTGCAATTTCTCACCTGATCTCTCTTTAGAGTGCGCAAGAGGATGAGCAGAAGATTAGGTGGCTAGAGAAGCCCAGAGCCCCAGTGTTCTCAGGCCTACAAGAGCATTTCCAAGGAAGGGTGCTGGCTAGCAACAGCTTTCAGTGCTGGCACTTCTCATGTCTGAGCAATTGCTCGACGTTTGCAATGTCTCAGCTCGTGTCTACGAGACGGAGTGATAGTGACCTTGACGTTTGGTGGTTAGAGAAGCGCAAAGCCCCAGTGTTACTGCGCCTGTGAAAGCGCTTCCAAGGAAGGGTGCTGGCTAGCAAGAGCTTTCAGTGCTGGCACTTTTCATCTCTGAGCAATTGCTCGACGTTTGCAATTTCTCACCTGAGCTCTCTTTAAAGTGCACGAGAGGATGAGCAGAAGATTAGGTGGCTAGAGAAACACAGAGCCCCAGTGTTCTTAGGGCTACAAGAGCGTTTCCAAGGAAGGGTGCTGGCTAGCAACAGCTTTCAGTGCTGGCACTTTTCATCTCTGAGCAATTGTTCGACGTTTGCAATTTCTCAGCTCGTGTCTACGAGACGGAGTGATAGTGACCGTGATGTTTGGTGGCTAGAGAAGCGCAAAGCCCCAGTGTTGCTGTGCCTGTGAAAGCGCTTCCAAGGAAGGGTGCTGGCTAGCAACAGCTTTCAGTGCTGGCACTTTTCATCTCTGAGCAATTGCTCAACGTTTGCAATTTCTCACCTGAGCTCTCTTTAGAGTGCGCGAGAGGATGAGCAGAAGATTAGGTGGCTAGAGAAACACAGAGCCCCACTGTTCTTAGGCCTACAAGAGCGTTTCCAAGGAAGGGTGCTGGCTAGCAAGAGCTTTCAGTGCTGGCACTTTTCATCTCTGAGCAATTGCTCGACGTTTGCAATCTCTCAGCTCGTGTCTATGAGACGGAAAGAGAATGACCGTGACGTTTGGTGGGTAGAGAAGCGCAAAGCCCCAGTGTTACTGCGCCTGTGAAAGCGCTTCCAAGGAAGGGTGCTGGCTAGCAACAGCTTTCAGTGCTGGCTCTTTTCATCTCTGAGCAATTGCTCGACCTTTGCAATTTCTCACCTGAGCTCTCTTTAGAGTGCGCGAGAGGATGAGCAGAAGATTAGGTGGCTAGAGAAACACAGAGCCCCAGTGTTCTCAGGCCTACAAGAGCGTTTCCAAGGAAGGGTGCCGGCTAGCAAGAGCTTTCAGTGCTGGCACTTTTCATCTCTGAGCAATTGCTCGACTTTTTCAATTTCTCAGCTCGTGTCTACGAGCCAGAGAGATAGTGACCGTGACGGTTGGTGGCTAGAAAAGCGCAAAGCCCCAGTGTTCCTGCGCCTGTGAAAGCGCTTCCAAGGAAGGGTGCTGGCTAGCAACAGCTTTCAGTGCTGGCACTTTTCATCTCTGAGCAATTGCTCGACGTTTGCAATCTCTCAGCTCGTGTCTACGAGATGGAAAGAGAATGACCGTGACGTTTGGCGGCTAGAGAAGCGCAAAGCCCCACTGTTACTTCGCCTGTGAAAGCGCTTCCAAGGAAGGGTGCTGGCTAGCAAGAGCTTTCAGTGCTGGCACTTTTCATCTCTGAGCAATTGCTCGACGTTTGCAATCTCTCAGCTCGTGTCTACGAGACGGAGAGATAGTGACCGTGGCCTTTGGTGGCTAGAGAAGCGCAAAGCCCCAGTGTTCTTAGGCCTACAAAAGCGCTTCCAAGGAAGGGTGCTGGCTAGCAACAGCTTTCAGTGCTGGCACTTTTCATCTCTGAGCAATTGCTCGACGTTTGCAATTTCTCAGCTCGTGTCTACGAGATGGAAAGAGAATGACCGTGACGTTTGGTGGGTAGAGAAGCGCAAAGCCCCACTGTTGCTGCCCCTGTGAAAGCGCTTCCAAGGAAGGGTGCTGGCTAGCAACAGCTTTCAGTGCTGGCACTTTTCCTCTCTGAGCAATTGCTCGCCCTTTGCAATTTCTCACCTGAGCTCTCTTTAGAGTGCGCGAGAGGATGAGCAGAAGATTAGGTGGCTAGAGAAACACAGAGCCCCAGTGTTCTTAGGGCTACAAGAGCGTTTCCAAGGAAGGGTGCTGGCTAGCAACAGCTTTCAGTGCTGGCACTTCTCATCTCTGAGCAATTGCTCGACGTTTGCAATCTCTCAGCTCGTGTCTACGAAACGGAGAGATAGTAACCGTGACGTTTGGTGGCTAGAGAAGCGCAAAACCCCAGTGTTGCTGCGCCTGTGAAAGCGCTTCCAAGGAAGGGTGCTGGCTAGCAAGAGCTTTCAGTGCTGGCACTTTTCATCTCTGAGCAATTGCTCGACCTTTGCAATTTCTCACCTGAGCTCTCTTTAGAGTGCGCAAGAGGATGAGCAGAAGATTAGGTGGCTGGAGAAGCCCAGAGCCCCTGTGTTCTAAGGGCTACAAGAGCGTTTCCAAGGAAGGGTGCTGGCTAGCAACAGCTTTCAGTGCTGGCACTTTTCATCTCTGAGCAATTGCTCGACGTTTGCAATCTCTCAGCTCGTGTCTACGAGATGGAAAGAGAATGACCGTGACATTTGGTGGGTAGAGAAGCGCAAAGCCCCAGTGTTACTGCGCCTGTGAAAGCGCTTCCAAGGAAGGGTGCTGGCTAGCAACAGCTTTCAGTGCTGGCACTTTTCATCTCTGAGCAATTGCTCGACGTTTGCAATCTCTCAGCTCGTGTCTACGAGACGGAGAGATAGTGACCGTGACCTTTGGTGGCTAGAGAAGCGCAAAGCCCCAGTGTTGCTGCGCCTGTGAAAGCGCTTCCAAGGAAGGGTGCTGGCTAGCAAGAGCTTTCAGTGCTGGCACTTTTCATCTCTGAGCAATTGCTCGACGTTTGCAATTTCTCAGCTCGTGTCTACGAGACGGAGAGATAGTGACCGTGACGTTTGGTGTGTAGAGAAGCGCAAAGCCCCAGTGTTGCTGCGCCTGTGAAAGCGCTTCCAAGGAAGGGTGCTGGCTAGCAACAGCTTTCAGTGCTGGCACTTTTCATCTCTGAGCAATTGCTCAACGTTTGCAATTTCTCACCTGAGCTCTCTTTAGACTGCGCGAGAGGATGAGCAGAAGATTAGGTGGCTAGAGAAGCCCAGAGCCCCACTGTTCTTAGGCCAACAAGAGCGTTTCCAAGGAAGGGTGCTGGCTAGCAACAGCTTTCAGTGCTGGCACTTTTCATCTCTGAGCAATTGCTCGACGTTTGCAATCTCTCAGCTCCTGTCTACGAGACGGAGAGATAGTGACCGTGACGTTTGGTGGGTAGACAAGCGCAAAGCCCCAGTGTTGCTGCGCCTGTGAAAGCGCTTCCAAGGAAGGGTGCTGGCTGGCAACAGCTTTCAGTGCTGGCACTTTTCATCTCTGAGCAATTGCTCGACGTTTGCAATTTCTCACCTGAGCTCTCTTTAGAGTGCGCGAGAGGATGAGCAGAAGATTAGGTGGCTAGAGAAGCCCAGAGCCCCACTGTTCTTAGGCCTACAGAACCGCTTCCAAGGAAGGGTGCTGGCTAGCAAGAGCTTTCAGTGCTGGCACTTTTCATCTCTGAGCAATTGCTCGACTTTTGCAATCTCTCAGCTCGTGTCTACGAGACGGAAAGAGAATGACCGTGACGTTTGGTGGGTAGAGAAGCGCAAAGCCCCAGTGTTGCTGCGCCTGTGAAAGCGCTTCCAAGGAAGGGTGCTGGCTAGCAACAGCTTTCAGTGCTGGCACTTTTCATCTCTGAGCAATTGCTCGACGTTTGATATTTCTCACCTGAGCTCTCTTTAGAGTGCGCGAGAGGATGAGCAGAAGATTAGGTGGCTAGAGAAGCCCAGAGCCCCTGTGTTCTAAGGGCTGCAAGAGCGTTTCCAAGGAAGGGTGCTGGCTAGCAACAGCTTTCAGTGCTGGCACTTTTCATCTCTGAGCAATTGCTCGACGTTTGCAATGTCTCAGCTCGTGTCTACGAGACGGAAAGAGAATGACCGTGACGTTTGGTGGGTAGAGAAGCGCAAAGCCCCAGTGTTACTGCGCCTGTGAAAGCGCTTCCAAGGAAGGGTGCTGGCTAGCAACAGTTTTCAGTGCTGGCACTTTTCATCTCTGAGCAATTGCTCGACGTTTGCAATCTCTCAGCTCGTGTCTACGAGACGGAGAGATAGTGACCGTGACCTTTGGTGGGTAGAGAAGCGCAAAGCCCCAGTGTTGCTGCGCCTGTGAAAGCGCTTCCAAGGAAGGGTGCTGGCTAGCAAGAGCTTTCAGTGCTGGCACTTTTCATCTCTGAGCAATTGCTCGACGTTTGCAATTTCTCAGCTCGTGTCTACGAGACGGAGATATAGTGACCGTGACGTTTGGTGGGTAGAGAAGCGCAAAGCCCCAGTGTTGCTGCGCCTGTGAAAGCGCTTCCAAGGAAGGGTGCTGGCTAGCAACAGCTTTCAGTGCTGGCACTTTTCATCTCTGAGCAATTGCTCGACGTTTGCAATTTCTCACGTGAGCTCTCGTTAGAGTACGAGAGAGGATGAGCAGAAGATTAGGTGGCTAGAGAAACTCAGAGCCCCTCTGTTCTTAGGCGTACAAAAGCGCATCCAAGGAAGGGTGCTGGCTAGCAAGAGCTTTCAGTGCTGGCACTTTTCATCTCTGAGCAATTGCTCGACCTTTGCAATTTCTCACCTGACCTCACTTTAGAGTGCGCGAGAGGATGAGCAGAAGATTAGGTGGGTGGAGAAACACAGAGCCCCACTGTTCTTAGGCCTACAAAAGCACTTCCAAGGAAGGGTGCTGGCTAGCAAGAGCTTTCAGTGCTGGCACTTTTCATCTCTGAGCAATTGCTCGACGTTTGCAATCTCTCAGCTCGTGTCTACGAGACGGAAAGAGAAGGACCGTGAAGTTTGGTGGGTAGAGAAGCGCAAAGCCCCAGTGTTGCTGCGCCTGTGAAAGCGCTTCCAAGGAAGGGTGCTGGCTAGCAACAGCTTTCAGTGCTGGCACTTTTCATCTCTGAGCAATTGCTCGACGTTTGCAATTTCTCACCTGAGCTCTCTTTAGAGTGCGCGAGAGGATGAGCAGAAGATTAGGTGGCTAGAGAAGCCCAGAGCCCCAGTGCTCTTAGGGCTACAAGAGCGTTTCCAAGGAAGGGTGCTGGCTAGCAAGAGCTTTCAGTGCTGGCACTTTTCATCTCTGAGCAATTGCTCGACGTTTGCAATGTCTCAGCTCGTGTCTACGAGACGGAGTGATAGTGACCGTGAAGTTTGGTGGGTAGAGAAGCGCAAAGCCCCAGTGTTACTGTGCCTGTGAAAGCGCTTCCAAGGAAGGGTGCTGGCTAGCAAGAGCTTTCAGTGCTGGCACTTTTCATCTCTGAGCAATTGCTCGACATTTGCAATGTCTCAGCTCGTGTCTATGAGACGGAGAGAATGACCGTGACGTTTGGTGGCTAGAGAAGCGCAAAGCCCCAGTGTTGCTGCGCCTGTGAAAGCGCTTCCAAGGAAGGGTGCTGGCTAGCAACAGCTTTCAGTGCTGGCTCTTTTCATCTCTGAGCAATTGCTCGACCTTTGCAATTTCTCACCTGAGCTCTCTTTAGAGTGCGCGAGAGGATGAGCAGAAGATTAGGTGGCTAGAGAAACACAGAGCCCCAGTGTTCTCAGGCCTACAAGAGCGTTTCCAAGGAAGGGTGCCGGCTAGCAAGAGCTTTCAGTGCTGGCACTTTTCATCTCTGAGCAATTGCTCGACTTTTTCAATTTCTCAGCTCGTGTCTACGAGCCAGAGAGATAGTGACCGTGACATTTGGTGGCTAGAAAAGCGCAAAGCCCCAGTGTTACTGCACCTGTGAAAGCGCTTCCAAGGAAGGGTGCTGGCTAGCAACAGCTTTCAGTGCTGGCACTTTTCATCTCTGAGCAATTGCTCGACGTTTGCAATCTCTCAGCTCGTGTCTACGAGATGGAAAGAGAATGACCGTGACGTTTGGCGGCTAGAGAAGCGCAAAGCCCCACTGTTACTTCGCCTGTGAAAGCGCTTCCAAGGAAGGGTGCTGGCTAGCAACAGTTTTCAGTGCTGGCACTTTTCATCTCTGAGCAATTGCTCGACGTTTGCAATCTCTCAGCTCGTGTCTACGAGACGGAGAGATAGTGACCGTGGCCTTTGGTGGCTAGAGAAGCGCAAAGCCCCAGTGTTGCTGCGCCTGTGAAAGCGCTTCCAAGGAAGGGTGCTGGCTAGCAAGAGCTTTCAGTGCTGGCACTTTTCCTCTCTGAGCAATTGCTCGCCCTTTGCAATTTCTCACCTGAGCTCTCTTTAGAGTGCGCAAGAGGATGAGCAGAAGATTAGGTGGCTAGAGAAACACAGAGCCCCAGTGTTCTTAGGGCTACAAGAGCGTTTCCAAGGAAGGGTGCTGGCTAGCAACAGCTTTCAGTGCTGGCACTTTTCATCTCTGAGCAATTGCTCGACGTTTGCAATTTCTCAGCTCGTGTCTACGAAACGCAAAGAGAATGACCGTGACGTTTGGTGGTTAGAGAAGCGCAAAGCCCCAGTGTTACTGCGCCTGTGAAAGCGCTTCCAAGGAAGGGTGCTGGCTAGCAACAGCTTTCAGTGCTGGCACTTTTCATCTCTGAGCAATTGCTCGACGTTTGCAATTTCTCAGCTCATGTCTACGAGATGGAGAGATAGTAACCGTGACGTTTGGTGGCTAGAGAAGCGCAAAACCCCAGTGTTGCTGCGCCTGTGAAAGCGCTTCCAAGGAAGGCTGCTGGCTAGCAACAGCTTTCAGTGCTGGCACTTTTCACCTCTGAGCAATTGCTCGACCTTTGCAATTTCTCACCTGATCTCTCTTTAGAGTGCGCAAGAGGATGAGCAGAAGATTAGGTGGCTAGAGAAGCCCAGAGCCCCAGTGTTCTCAGGCCTACAAGAGCATTTCCAAGGAAGGGTGCTGGCTAGCAACAGCTTTCAGTGCTGGCACTTTTCATCTCTGAGCAATTGCTCGACTTTTGCAATTTCTCAGCTCGTGTCTACGAGATGGAAAGAGAATGACCGTGACGTTTGGTGGGTAGAGAAGCGCAAAGCCCCAGTGTTGCTGCGCCTGTGAAAGCGCTTCCAAGGAAGGGTGCTGGCTAGCAACAGTTTTCAGTGCTGGCACTTTTCACCTCTGAGCAATTGCTCGACTTTTGCAATTTCTCAGCTCGTGTCTACGAGATGGAAAGAGAATGACCGTGACGTTTGGTGGCTACAGAAGCGCAAAGCCCCAGTGTTGCTGCGCCTGTGAAAGCGCTTCCAAGGAAGGGTGCTGGCTAGCAACAGTTTTCAGTGCTGGCACTTTTCACCTCTGAGCAATTGCTCGACCTTTGCAATTTCTCACCTGATCTCTCTTTAGAGTGCGCAAGAGGATGAGCAGAAGATTAGGTGGCTAGAGAAGCCCAGAGCCCCAGTGTTCTCAGGCCTACAAGAGCATTTCCAAGGAAGGGTGCTGGCTAGCAACAGCTTTCAGTGCTGGCACTTCTCATGTCTGAGCAATTGCTCGACGTTTGCAATGTCTCAGCTCGTGTCTACGAGACGGAGTGATAGTGACCTTGACGTTTGGTGGTTAGAGAAGCGCAAAGCCCCAGTGTTACTGCGCCTGTGAAAGCGCTTCCAAGGAAGGGTGCTGGCTAGCAACAGCTTTCAGTGCTGGCACTTTTCATCTCTGAGCAATTGCTCGACCTTTGCAATTTCTCACCTGAGCTCTCTTTAAAGTGCACGAGAGGATGAGCAGAAGATTAGGTGGCTAGAGAAACACAGAGCCCCAGTGTTCTTAGGGCTACAAGAGCGTTTCCAAGGAAGGGTGCTGGCTAGCAACAGCTTTCAGTGCTGGCACTTTTCATCTCTGAGCAATTGCTCGACGTTTGCAATTTCTCAGCTCGTGTCTACGAGACGGAGTGATAGTGACCGTGACGTTTGGTGGCTAGAGAAGCGCAAAGCCCCAGTGTTGCTGTGCCTGTGAAAGCGCTTCCAAGGAAGGGTGCTGGCTAGCAACAGCTTTCAGTGCTGGCACTTTTCATCTCTGAGCAATTGCTCAACGTTTGCAATTTCTCACCTGAGCTCTCTTTAGAGTGCGCGAGAGGATGAGCAGAAGATTAGGTGGCTAGAGAAACACAGAGCCCCACTGTTCTTAGGCCTACAAGAGCGTTTCCAAGGAAGGGTGCTGGCTAGCAAGAGCTTTCAGTGCTGGCACTTTTCATCTCTGAGCAATTGCTCGACGTTTGCAATCTCTCAGCTCGTGTCTATGAGACGGAAAGAGAATGACCGTGACGTTTGGTGGGTAGAGAAGCGCAAAGCCCCAGTGTTACTGCGCCTGTGAAAGCGCTTCCAAGGAAGGGTGCTGGCTAGCAACAGCTTTCAGTGCTGGCTCTTTTCATCTCTGAGCAATTGCTCGACGTTTGCAATTTCTCAGCTCATGTCTACGAGATGGAGAGATAGTAACCGTGACGTTTGGTGGCTAGAGAAGCGCAAAACCCCAGTGTTGCTGCGCCTGTGAAAGCGCTTCCAAGGAAGGGTGCTGGCTAGCAACAGCTTTCAGTGCTGGCACTTTTCATCTCTGAGCAATTGCTCGACGTTTGCAATCTCTCAGCTCGTGTCTACGAGACGGAGAGATAGTGACCGTGACATTTGGTGGCTAGAGAAGCGCAAAGCCCCAGTGTTGCTGCGCCTGTGAAAGCGCTTCCAAGGAAGGGTGCTGGCTAGCAAGAGCTTTCAGTGCTGGCACTTTTCACCTCTGAGCAATTGCTCGACCTTTGCAATTTCTCACCTGATCTCTCTTTAGAGTGCGCAAGAGGATGAGCAGAAGATTAGGTGGCTAGAGAAGCCCAGAGCCCCCGTGTTCTCAGGCCTACAAGAGCATTTCCAAGGAAGGGTGCTGGCTAGCAACAGCTTTCAGTGCTGGCACTTTTCATCTCTGAGCAATTGCTCGACTTTTGCAATTTCTCAGCTCGTGTCTACGAGATGGAAGGAGAATGACCGTGACGTTTGGTGGCTACAGAAGCGCAAAGCCCCAGTGTTGCTGCGCCTGTGAAAGCGCTTCCAAGGAAGGGTGCTGGCTAGCAACAGTTTTCAGTGCTGGCACTTTTCACCTCTGAGCAATTGCTCGACTTTTGCAATTTCTCAGCTCGTGTCTACGAGATGGAAAGAGAATGACCGTGACGTTTGGTGGCTACAGAAGCGCAAAGCCCCAGTGTTGCTGCGCCTGTGAAAGCGCTTCCAAGGAAGGGTGCTGGCTAGCAACAGTTTTCAGTGCTGGCACTTTTCACCTCTGAGCAATTGCTCGACCTTTGCAATTTCTCACCTGATCTCTCTTTAGAGTGCGCAAGAGGATGAGCAGAAGATTAGGTGGCTAGAGAAGCCCAGAGCCCCAGTGTTCTCAGGCCTACAAGAGCATTTCCAAGGAAGGGTGCTGGCTAGCAACAGCTTTCAGTGCTGGCACTTCTCATGTCTGAGCAATTGCTCGACGTTTGCAATGTCTCAGCTCGTGTCTACGAGACGGAGTGATAGTGACCTTGACGTTTGGTGGTTAGAGAAGCGCAAAGCCCCAGTGTTACTGCGCCTGTGAAAGCGCTTCCAAGGAAGGGTGCTGGCTAGCAAGAGCTTTCAGTGCTGGCACTTTTCATCTCTGAGCAATTGCTCGACGTTTGCAATTTCTCACCTGAGCTCTCTTTAAAGTGCACGAGAGGATGAGCAGAAGATTAGGTGGCTAGAGAAGCCCAGAGCCCCAGTGTTCTTAGGGCTACAAGAGCGTTTCCAAGGAAGGGTGCTGGCTAGCAACAGCTTTCAGTGCTGGCACTTTTCATCTCTGAGCAATTGCTCGACGTTTGCAATTTCTCAGCTCGTGTCTACGAGACGGAGTGATAGTGACCGTGATGTTTGGTGGCTAGAGAAGCGCAAAGCCCCAGTGTTGCTGCGCCTGTGAAAGCGCTTCCAAGGAAGGGTGCTGGCTAGCAACAGCTTTCAGTGCTGGCACTTTTCATCTCTGAGCAATTGCTCAACGTTTGCAATTTCTCACCTGAGCTCTCTTTAGAGTGCGCGAGAGGATGAGCAGAAGATTAGGTGGCTAGAGAAGCCCAGAGCCCCAGTGTTCTTAGGCCTACAAAAGCACTTCCAAGGAAGGGTGCTGGCTAGCAAGAGCTTTCAGTGCTGGCACTTTTCATCTCTGAGCAATTGCTCGACGTTTGCAATCTCTCAGCTCGTGTCTATGAGACGGAAAGAGAATGACCGTGACGTTTGGTGGGTAGAGAAGCGCAAAGCCCCAGTGTTACTGCGCCTGTGAAAGCGCTTCCAAGGAAGGGTGCTGGCTAGCAACAGCTTTCAGTGCTGGCTCTTTTCATCTCTGAGCAATTGCTCGACCTTTGCAATTTCTCACCTGAGCTCTCTTTAGAGTGCGCGAGAGGATGAGCAGAAGATTAGGTGGCTAGAGAAACACAGAGCCCCAGTGTTCTCAGGCCTACAAGAGCGTTTCCAAGGAAGGGTGCCGGCTAGCAAGAGCTTTCAGTGCTGGCACTTTTCATCTCTGAGCAATTGCTCGACGTTTGCAATTTCTCACCTGAGCTCTCTTTAGAGTGCGTGAGAGGATGAGCAGAAGATTAGGTGGCTAGAGAAGCCCAGAGCCCCACTGTTCTTAGGCCTACAAAAGCACTTCCAAGGAAGGGTGCTGGCTAGCAAGAGCTTTCAGTGCTGGCACTTTTCATCTCTGAGCAATTGCTCGACGTTTGCAATCTCTCAGCTCGTGTCTACGAGACGGAAAGAGAATGACCGTGACGTTTGGTGGGTAGAGAAGCGCAAAGCCCCAGTGTTACTGCGCCTGTGAAAGCGCTTCCAAGGAAGGGTGCTGGCTAGCAACAGCTTTCAGTGCTGGCACTTTTCATCTCTGAGCAATTGCTCGACGTTTGCAATCTCTCAGCTCGTGTCTACGAGACGGAGAGATAGTGACCGTGACCTTTGGTGGGTAGAGAAGCGCAAAGCCCCAGTGTTGCTGCGCCTGTGAAAGCGCTTCCAAGGAAGGGTGCTGGCTAGCAAGAGCTTTCAGTGCTGGCACTTTTCATCTCTGAGCAATTGCTCGACGTTTGCAATCTCTCAGCTCGTGTCTACGAGACGGAGAGATAGTGACCGTGACGTTTGGTGGGTAGAGAAGCGCAAAGCCCCAGTGTTGCTGCGCCTGTGAAAGCGCTTCCAAGGAAGGCTGCTGGCTAGCAAGAGCTTTCAGTGCTGGCGCTTTTCATCTCTGAGCAATTGCTCGACGTTTGCAATTTCTCACGTGAGCTCTCTTTAGAGTGCGCGAGAGGATGAGCAGAAGATTAGGTGGCTAGAGAAACACAGAGCCCCTCTGTTCTTAGGCCTACAAAAGCGCATCCAAGGAAGGGTGCTGGCTAGCAACAGCTTTCAGTGCTGGCACTTTTCATCTCTGAGCAATTGCTCGACGTTTGCAATTTCTCACCTGAGCTCACTTTACAGTGCGTGAGAGGATGAGCAGAAGATTAGGTGGCTGGAGAAACACAGAGCCCCACTGTTCTTAGGCCTACAAAAGCACTTCCAAGGAAGGGTGCTGGCTAGCAACAGCTTTCAGTGCTGGCACTTTTCATCTCCGAGCAATTGCTCGACGTTTGCAATCTCTCAGCTCGTGTCTACGAGACGGAAAGAGAATGACCGTGAAGTTTGGTGGGTAGAGAAGCGCAAAGCCCCAGTGTTGCTGCGCCTGTGAAAGCGCTTCCAAGGAAGGGTGCTGGCTAGCAAGAGCTTTCAGTGCTGGCACTTTTCATCTCTGAGCAATTGCTCGACGTTTGCAATTTCTCACCTGAGCTCTTTAGAGTGCGCGAGAGGATGAGCAGAAGATTAGGTGGCTAGAGAAGCCCAGAGCCCCAGTGTTCTTAGGGCTACAAGAGCGTTTCCAAGGAAGGGTGCTGGCTAGCAAGAGCTTTCAGTGCTGGCACTTTTCATCTATGAGCAATTGCTCGACGTTTGCAATGTCTCACCTCGTGTCTACGAGACGGAGTGATAGTGACCGTGACGTTTGGTGGCTAGAGAAGCGCAAAGCCCCAGAGTTACTGTGCCTGTGAAAGCGCTTCCAAGGAAGGGTGCTGGCTAGCAAGAGCTTTCAGTGCTGGCACTTTTCATCTCTGAGCAATTGCTCGACGTTTGCAATCTCTCAGCTCGTGTCTATGAGACGGAAAGAGAATGACCGTGACGTTTGGTGGCTAGAGAAGCGCAAAGCCCCAGTGTTACTGCGCCTGTGAAAGCGCTTCCAAGGAAGGGTGCTGGCTAACAACAGCTTTCAGTGCTGGCACTTTTCATCTCTGAGCAATTGCTCGACCTTTGCAATTTCTCACCTGAGCTTTCTTTAGACTGCGCGAGAGGATGAGCAGAAGATTAGGTGGCTAGAGAAACACAGAGCCCCAGTGTTCTAAGGGCTAAAAGAGCGTTTATAAGGAAGGGTGCCGGCTAGCAAGAGCTTTCAGTGCTGGCACTTTTCATCTCTGAGCAATTGCTCGACTTTTTCAATTTCTCAGCTCGTGTCTACGAGCCAGAGAGATAGTGACCGTGACATTTGGTGGGTAGAGAAGCGCAAAGCCCCAGTGTTGCTGCGCCTGTGAAAGCGCTTCCAAGGAAGGGTGCTGGCTAGCAACAGTTTTCAGTGCTGGCACTTTTCATCTCTGAGCAATTGCTCGACGTTTGCAATGTCTCAGCTCGTGTCTACGAGACGGAGAGATAGTGACCGTGGCCTTTGGTGGGTAGAGAAGCGCAAAGCCCCAGTGTTGCTGCGCGTGTGAAAGCGCTTCCAAGGAAGGGTGCTGGCTAGCAACAGCTTTCAGTGCTGGCACTTTTCATCTCTGAGCAATTGCTCGACGTTTGCAATTTCTCACCTGAGCTCTCTTTAGACTGCGCGAGAGGATGAACAGAAGATTAGGTGGCTAGAGAAACACAGAGCCCCAGTGTTCTAAGGGCTACAAGAGCGTTTCCAAGGAAGGGTGCCGGCTAGCAACAGCTTTCAGTGCTGGCACTTTTCATCTCTGAGCAATTGCTCGACTTTTGCAATTTCTCAGCTCGTGTCTACGAGCCAGAGAGATAGTGACCGTGACATTTGGTGGTTAGAGAAGCGCAAAGCCCCAGTGTTACTGCGCCTGTGAAAGCGCTTCCAAGGAAGGGTGCTGGCTAGCAACAGCTTTCAGTGCTGGCACTTTTCATCTCTGAGCAATTGCTCGACGTTTGCAATCTCTCACCTGAGCTCTCTTTAGAGTGCGCGAGAGGATGAGCAGAAGATTAGGTGGCTGGAGAAGCCCAGAGCCCCAGTGTTCTCAGGCCTACAAAACCGCTTCCAAGGAAGGGTGCTGGCTAGCAACAGCTTTCAGTGCTGGCACTTTTCATCTCTGAGCAATTGCTCGACGTTTGCAATCTCTCAGCTCGTGTCTACGAGACGGAAAGAGAATGACCGTGAAGTTTGGTGGCTAGAGAAGCGCAAAGCCCCAGTGTTACTGCGCCTGTGAAAGCGCTTCCAAGGAAGGGTGCTGGCTAGCAACAGCTTTCAGTGCTGGCACTTTTCATCTCTGAGCAATTGCTCGACGTTTGCAATTTCTCAGCTCGTGTCTACGAGATGGAGAGATAGTAACCGTGACCTTTGGTGGGTAGAGAAGCGCAAAGCCCCAGTGTTGCTGCGCCTGTGAAAGCGCTTCCAAGGAAGGGTGCTGGCTAGCAAGAGCTTTCAGTGCTGGCACTTTTCATCTCTGAGCAATTGCTCGACGTTTGCAATCTCTCAGCTCGTGTCTACGAGACGGAGAGATAGTGACCGTGACATTTGGTGGGTAGAGAAGCGCAAAGCCCCAGTGTTGCTGCGCCTGTGAAAGCGCTTCCAAGGAAGGGTGCTGGCTAGCAAGAGCTTTCAGTGCTGGCACTTTTCATCTCTGAGCAATTGCTCGACGTTTGCAATCTCTCAGCTCGTGTCTACGAGACGGAGTGATAGTGACCTTGACGTTTGGTGGCTAGAGAAGCGCAAAGCCCCAGTGTTGCTGTGCCTGTGAAAGCGCTTCCAAGGAACGGTGCTGGCTAGCAACAGCTTTCAGTGCTGGCACTTTTCATCTCTGAGCAATTGCTCGACGTTTGATATTTCTCACCTGAGCTCTCTTTAGAGTGTGCGAGAGGATGAGCAGAAGATTAGGTGGCTAGAGAAGCCCAGAGCCCCAGTGTTCTTAGGCCTACAGAACCGCTTCCAAGGAAGGGTGCTGGCTAGCAACAGCTTTCAGTGCTGGCACTTTTCATCTCTGAGCAATTGCTCGACTTTTGCAATCTCTCAGCTCGTGTCTACGAGATGGAAAGAGAATGACCGTGACGTTTGGTGGCTACAGAAGCGCAAAGCCCCAGTGTTACTGTGCCTGTGAAAGCGCTTCCAAGGAAGGGTGCTGGCTAGCAACAGCTTTCAGTGCTGGCACTTTTCATCTCTGAGCAATTGCTCGACCTTTGCAATTTCTCACCTGAGCTCTCTTTAGAGTGCGCGAGAGGATGAGCAGAAGATTAGGTGGCTAGAGAAGCCCAGAGCCCCTGTGTTCTAAGGGCTACAAGAGCGTTTCCAAGGAAGGGTGCTGGCTAGCAACAGCTTTCAGTGCTGGCACTTTTCATCTCTGAGCAATTGCTCGACGTTTGCAATCTCTCAGCTCGTGTCTACGAGACGGAAAGAGAATGACCGTGACGTTTGGTGGGTAGAGAAGCGCAAATCCCCAGTGTTACTGCGCCTGTGAAAGCGCTTCCAAGGAAGGGTGCTGGCTAGCAAGAGCTTTCAGTGCTGGCACTTTTCATCTCTGAGCAATTGCTCGACGTTTGCAATTTCTCACCTGAGCTCTCTTTAGAGTGCGCGAGAGGATGAGCAGAAGATTAGGTGGCTGGAGAAACACAGAGCCCCACTGTTCTTAGGCCTACAAAAGCGCATCCAAGGAAGGGTGCTGGCTAGCAAGAGCTTTCAGTGCTGGCACTTTTCATCTCTGAGCAATTGCTCGACGTTTGCAATTTCTCACCTGAGCTCTCTTTAGAGTGCGTGAGAGGATGAGCAGAAGATTAGGTGGCTAGAGAAGCCCAGAGCCCCACTGTTCTTAGGCCTACAGAACCGCTTCCAAGGAAGGGTGCTGGCTAGCAAGAGCTTTCAGTGCTGGCACTTTTCATCTCTGAGCAATTGCTCGACTTTTGCAATTTCTCAGCTCGTGTCTATGAGACGGAAAGAGAATGACCGTGACGTTTGGTGGGTAGAGAAGCGCAAAGCCCCACTGTTACTTCGCCTGTGAAAGCGCTTCCAAGGAAGGGTGCTGGCTAGCAACAGTTTTCAGTGCTGGCACTTTTCATCTCTGAGCAATTGCTCGACGTTTGCAATCTCTCAGCTCGTGTCTACGAGACGGAGAGATAGTGACCGTGACCTTTGGTGGCTAGAGAAGCGCAAAGCCCCAGTGTTACTGTGCCTGTGAAAGCGCTTCCAAGGAAGGGTGCTGGCTAGCAAGAGCTTTCAGTGCTGGCACTTTTCATCTCTGAGCAATTGCTCGACGTTTGCAATCTCTCAGCTCGTGTCTACGAGATGGAAAGAGAATAACCGTGACGTTTGGTGGGTAGAGAAGCGCAAAGCCCCAGTGTTGCTGCGCCTGTGAAAGCGCTTCCAAGGAAGGGTGCTGGCTAGCAACAGCTTTCAGTGCTGGCACTTTTCCTCTCTGAGCAATTGCTCGCCCTTTGCAATTTCTCACCTGAGCTCTCTTTAGACTGCGCGAGAGGATGAGCAGAAGATTAGGTGGCTAGAGAAACACAGAGCCCCAGTGTTCTAAGGGCTACAAGAGCGTTTCCAAGGAAGGGTGATGGCTAGCAAGAGCTTTCAGTGCTGGCACTTTTCATCTCTGAGCAATTGCTCGACGTTTGCAATTTCTGAGCTCGTGTCTACGAGACGGAGTGATAGTGACCTTGACGTTTGGTGGTTAGAGAAGCGCAAAGCCCCAGTGTTACTGCGCCTGTGAAAGCGCTTCCAAGGAAGGGTGCTGGCTAGCAAGAGCTTTCAGTGCTGGCACTTTTCATCTCTGAGCAATTGCTCGACCTTTGCAATTTCTCACCTGAGCTCTCTTTAAAGTGCACGAGAGGATGAGCAGAAGATTAGGTGGCTAGAGAAACACAGAGCCCCAGTGTTCTTAGGCCTACAAGAGCGTTTCCAAGGAAGGCTGCTGGCTAGCAAGAGCTTTCAGTGCTGGCACTTCTCATCTCTGAGCAATTGCTCGACGTTTGCAATGTCTCAGCTCGTGTCTACGAGACGGAGTGATAGTGACCGTGACGTTTGGTGGCTAGAGAAGCGCAAAGCCCCAGTGTTACTGCGCCTGTGAAAGCGCTTCCAAGGAAGGGTGCTGGCTAGCAAGAGCTTTCAGTGCTGACACTTTTCATCTCTGAGCAATTGCTCAACGTTTGCAATTTCTCACCTGAGCTCTCTTTAGAGTGCGCGAGAGGATGAGCAGAAGATTAGGTGGCTAGAGAAGCCCAGAGCCCCACTGTTCTTAGGCCTACAGAACCGCTTCCAAGGAAGGGTGCTGGCTAGCAAGAGCTTTCAGTGCTGGCACTTTTCATCTCTGAGCAATTGCTCGACTTTTGCAATTTCTCAGCTCATGTCTATGAGACTGAAAGAGAATGACCGTGACGTTTGGTGGTTAGAGAAGCGCAAAGCCCCAGTGTTACTGCGCCTGTGAAAGCGCTTCCAAGGAAGGGTGCTGGCTAGCAACAGCTTTCAGTGCTGGCTCTTTTCATCTCTGAGCAATTGCTCGACGTTTGCAATCTCTCAGCTCGTGTCTACGAGACGGAGAGATAGTGACCGTGACGTTTGGTGGGTAGAGAAGCGCAAAGCCACAGTGTTGCTGCGCCTGTGAAAGCGCTTCCAAGGAAGGGTGCTGGCTAGCAAGAGCTTTCAGTGCTGGCACTTTTCATCTCTGAGCAATTGCTCGACTTTTGCAATTTCTCAGCTCGTGTCTACGAGACGGAGAGATAGTGACTGTGACGTTTGGTGTGTAGAGAAGCGCAAAGCCCCAGTGTTGCTGCGCCTGTGAAAGCGCTTCCAAGGAAGGGTGCTGGCTAGCAACAGCTTTCAGTGCTGGCGCTTTTCATCTCTGAGCAATTGCTCGACCTTTGCAATTTCTCACCTGAGCTCTCTTTAGAGTGCGCGAGAGGATGAGCAGAAGATTAGGTGGCTGGAGAAGCCCAGAGCCCCAGTGTTCTAAGGGCTACAAAAGCGCTTCCAAGGAAGGGTGCTGGCTAGCAAGAGCTTTCAGTGCTGGCACTTTTCATCTCTGAGCAATTGCTCGACGTTTGCAATTTCTCACCTGAGCTCTCTTTAGAGTGCGCGAGAGGATGAGCAGAAGATTAGGTGGCTGGAGAAACACAGAGCCCCACTGTTCTTAGGCCTACAAAAGCACTTCCAAGGAAGGGTGCTGGCTAGCAAGAGCTTTCAGTGCTGGCACTTTTCATCTCTGAGCAATTGCTCGACGTTTGCAATCTCTCAGCTCGTGTCTACGAGACGGAAAGAGAATGACCGTGACGTTTGGTGGGTAGAGAAGCGCAAAGCCCCAGTGTTACTGCGCCTGTGAAAGCGCTTCCAAGGAAGGGTGCTGGCTAGCAAGAGCTTTCAGTGCTGGCACTTTTCATCTCTGAGCAATTGCTCAACGTTTGCAATCTCTCAGCTCGTGTCTACGAGACGGAGAGATAGTGACCGTGACGTTTGGTGGGTAGAGAAGCGCAAAGCCCCAGTGTTGCTGCGCCTGTGAAAGCGCTTCCAAGGAAGGGTGCTGGCTAGCAAGAGCTTTCAGTGCTGGCACTTTTCATGTCTGAGCAATTGCTCGACGTTTGCAATCTCTCAGCTCGTGTCTACGAGACGGAGAGATAGTGACCGTGACGTTTGGTGGGTAGAGAAGCGCAAAGCCCCAGTGTTGCTGCGCCTGTGAAAGCGCTTCCAAGGAAGGGTGCTGGCTAGCAAGAGCTTTCAGTGCTGGCGCTTTTCATCTCTGAGCAATTGCTCGACGTTTGCAATTTCTCACGTGAGCTCTCTTTAGAGTGCGCGAGAGGATGAGCAGAAGATTAGGTGGCTAGAGAAACACAGAGCCCCTCTGTTCTTAGGCCTACAAAAGCGCATCCAAGGAAGGGTGCTGGCTAGCAACAGCTTTCAGTGCTGGCACTTTTCATCTCTGAGCAATTGCTCGACGTTTGCAATTTCTCACCTGAGCTCACTTTACAGTGCGCGAGAGGATGAGCAGAAGATTAGGTGGCTGGAGAAACACAGAGCCCCACTGTTCTTAGGCCTACAAAAGCACTTCCAAGGAAGGGTGCTGGCTAGCAACAGCTTTCAGTGCTGGCACTTTTCATCTCTGAGCAATTGCTCGACGTTTGCAATCTCTCAGCTCGTGTCTACGAGACGGAAAGAGAATGACCGTGAAGTTTGGTGGGTAGAGAAGCGCAAAGCCCCAGTGTTGCTGCGCCTGTGAAAGCGCTTCCAAGGAAGGGTGCTGGCTAGCAACAGCTTTCAGTGCTGGCACTTTTCATCTCTGAGCAATTGCTCGACGTTTGCAATTTCTCACCTGAGCTCTTTAGAGTGCGCGAGAGGATGAGCAGAAGATTAGGTGGCTAGAGAAGCCCAGAGCCCCAGTGTTCTTAGGGCTACAAGAGCGTTTCCAAGGAAGGGTGCTGGCTAGCAAGAGCTTTCAGTGCTGGCACTTTTCATCTCTGAGCAATTGCTCGACGTTTGCAATGTCTCAGCTCGTGTCTACGAGACGGAGTGATAGTGACCGTGACGTTTGGTGGCTAGAGAAGCGCAAAGCCCCAGAGTTACTGTGCCTGTGAAAGCGCTTCCAAGGAAGGGTGCTGGCTAGCAAGAGCTTTCAGTGCTGGCACTTTTCATCTCTGAGCAATTGCTCGACGTTTGCAATCTCTCAGCTCGTGTCTATGAGACGGAAAGAGAATGACCGTGACGTTTGGTGGCTAGAGAAGCGCAAAGCCCCAGTGTTACTGCGCCTGTGAAAGCGCTTCCAAGGAAGGGTGCTGGCTAACAACAGCTTTCAGTGCTGGCACTTTTCATCTCTGAGCAATTGCTCGACCTTTGCAATTTCGCACCTGAGCTCTCTTTAGAGTGCGCGAGAGGATGAGCAGAAGATTAGGTGGCTAGAGAAACACAGAGCCCCAGTGTTCTAAGGGCTAAAAGAGCGTTTATAAGGAAGGGTGCCGGCTAGCAAGAGCTTTCAGTGCTGGCACTTTTCATCTCTGAGCAATTGCTCGACTTTTTCAATTTCTCAGCTCGTGTCTACGAGCCAGAGAGATAGTGACCGTGACATTTGGTGGGTAGAGAAGCGCAAAGCCCCAGTGTTGCTGCGCCTGTGAAAGCGCTTCCAAGGAAGGGTGCTGGCTAGCAACAGTTTTCAGTGCTGGCACTTTTCATCTCTGAGCAATTGCTCGACGTTTGCAATGTCTCAGCTCGTGTCTACGAGACGGAGAGATAGTGACCGTGGCCTTTGGTGGGTAGAGAAGCGCAAAGCCCCAGTGTTGCTGCGCGTGTGAAAGCGCTTCCAAGGAAGGGTGCTGGCTAGCAACAGCTTTCAGTGCTGGCACTTTTCATCTCTGAGCAATTGCTCGACGTTTGCAATTTCTCACCTGAGCTCTCTTTAGACTGCGCGAGACGATGAACAGAAGATTAGGTGGCTAGAGAAACACAGAGCCCCAGTGTTCTAAGGGCTACAAGAGCGTTTCCAAGGAAGGGTGCCGGCTAGCAACAGCTTTCAGTGCTGGCACTTTTCATCTCTGAGCAATTGCTCGACTTTTGCAATTTCTCAGCTCGTGTCTACGAGCCAGAGAGATAGTGACCGTGACATTTGGTGGTTAGAGAAGCGCAAAGCCCCAGTGTTACTGCGCCTGTGAAAGCGCTTCCAAGGAAGGGTGCTGGCTAGCAACAGCTTTCAGTGCTGGCACTTTTCATCTCTGAGCAATTGCTCGACGTTTGCAATCTCTCACCTGAGCTCTCTTTAGAGTGCGCGAGAGGATGAGCAGAAGATTAGGTGGCTGGAGAAGCCCAGAGCCCCAGTGTTCTCAGGCCTACAAAACCGCTTCCAAGGAAGGGTGCTGGCTAGCAACAGCTTTCAGTGCTGGCACTTTTCATCTCTGAGCAATTGCTCGACGTTTGCAATCTCTCAGCTCGTGTCTACGAGACGGAAAGAGAATGACCGTGACGTTTGGTGGGTAGAGAAGCGCAAAGCCCCAGTGTTACTGCGCCTGTGAAAGCGCTTCCAAGGAAGGGTGCTGGCTAGCAAGAGCTTTCAGTGCTGGCACTTTTCATCTCTGAGCAATTGCTCGACGTTTGCAATCTCTCAGCTCGTGTCTACGAGACGGAGAGATAGTGACCGTGACCTTTGGTGGGTAGAGAAGCGCAAAGCCCCAGTGTTGCTGCGCCTGTGAAAGCGCTTCCAAGGAAGGGTGCTGGCTAGCAACAGCTTTCAGTGCTGGCACTTTTCATCTCTGAGCAATTGCTCGACCTTTGCAATTTCTCACGTGAGCTCTCTTTAGAGTGCGCGAGAGGATGAGCAGAAGATTAGGTGGCTAGAGAAACACAGAGCCCCTCTGTTCTTAGGCCTACAAAAGCGCATCCAAGGAAGGGTGCTGGCTAGCAACAGCTTTCAGTGCTGGCACTTTTCATCTCTGAGCAATTGCTCGACGTTTGCAATTTCTCACCTGAGCTCACTTTAGAGTGCGCGAGAGGATGAGCAGAAGATTAGGTGGCTGGAGAAACACAGAGCCCCACTGTTCTTAGGCCTACAAAAGCGCTTCCAAGGAAGGGTGCTGGCTAGCAACAGCTTTCAGTGCTGGCACTTTTCATCTCTGAGCAATTGCTCGACGTTTGCAATCTCTCAGCTCGTGTCTACGAGACGGAAAGAGAATGACCGTGAAGTTTGGTGGGTAGAGAAGCGCAAAGCCCCAGTGTTGCTGCGCCTGTGAAAGCGCTTCCAAGGAAGGGTGCTGGCTAGCAACAGCTTTCAGTGCTGGCACTTTTCATCTCTGAGCAATTGCTTGACGTTTGCAATTTCTCACCTGAGCTCTTTAGAGTGCGCGAGAGGATGAGCAGAAGATTAGGTGGCTAGAGAAGCCCAGAGCCCCAGTGTTCTTAGGGCTACAAGAGCGTTTCCAAGGAAGGGTGCTGGCTAGCAAGAGCTTTCAGTGCTGGCACTTTTCATCTATGAGCAATTGCTCGACGTTTGCAATGTCTCAGCTCGTGTCTACGAGACGGAGTGATAGTGACCGTGACGTTTGGTGGCTAGAGAAGCGCAAAGCCCCAGACTTACTGTGCCTGTGAAAGCGCTTCCAAGGAAGGGTGCTGGCTAGCAAGAGCTTTCAGTGCTGGCACTTTTCATCTCTGAGCAATTGCTCGACGTTTGCAATCTCTCAGCTCGTGTCTATGAGACGGAAAGAGAATGACCGTGACGTTTGGTGGCTAGAGAAGCGCAAAGCCTCACTGTAGCTGCGCCTGTGAAAGCGCTTCAAAGGAAGGGTGCTGGCTAACAACAGCTTTCAGTGCTGGCACTTTTCATCTCTGAGCAATTGCTCGACCTTTGCAATTTCTCACCTGAGCTTTCTTTAGAGTGCGCGAGAGGATGAGCAGAAGATTAGGTGGCTAGAGAAACACAGAGCCCCAGTGTTCTAAGGGCTAAAAGAGCGTTTATAAGGAAGGGTGCCGGCTAGCAAGAGCTTTCAGTGCTGGCACTTTTCATCTCTGAGCAATTGCTCGACTTTTTCAATTTCTCAGCTCGTGTCTACGAGCCAGAGAGATAGTGACCGTGACATTTGGTGGGTAGAGAAGCGCAAAGCCCCAGTGTTGCTGCGCCTGTGAAAGCTCTTCCAAGGAAGGGTGCTGGCTAGCAAGAGCTTTCAGTGCTGGCACTTTTCATCTCTGAGCAATTGCTCGACGTTTGCAATTTCTCAGCTCGTGTCTACGAGATGGAAAGAGAATGACCGTGACGTTTGGTGTCTAGTGAAGCGCAAAGCCCCAGTGTTGCTGCGCCTGTGAAAGCGCTTCCAAGGAAGGGTGCCGGCTAGCAACAGCTTTCAGTGCTGGCACTTTTCATCTCTGAGCAATTGCTCGACGTTTGCAATTTCTCACCTGAGCTCTCTTTAGACTGCGCGAGAGGATGAGCAGAAGATTAGGTGGCTAGAGAAGCCCAGAGCCCCAGTGTTCTAAGGGCTACAAGAGCGTTTCCAAGGAAGGGTGCCGGCTAGCAACAGCTTTCAGTGCTGGCACTTTTCATCTCTGAGCAATTGCTCGACGTTTGCAATGTCTCAGCTCGTGTCTACGAGACGGAGTGATAGTGACCGTGACCTTTGGTGGGTAGAGAAGCGCAAAGCCCCAGTGTTACTGCGCCTGTGAAAGCGCTTCCAAGGAAGGGTGCTGGCTAGCAACAGCTTTCAGTGCTGGCACTTCTCATCTCTGAGCAATTGCTCGACGTTTGCAATTTCTCACCTGAGCTCTCTTTAAAGTGCACCAGAGGATGAGCAGAAGATTAGGTGGCTAGAGAAACACAGAGCCCCAGTGTGCTTAGGCCTACAAGAGCGTTTCCAAGGAAGGGTGCCGGCTAGCAAGAGCTTTCAGTGCTGGCACTTTTCATCTCTGAGCAATTGCTCGACTTTTTCAATTTCTCAGCTCGTGTCTACGAGCCAGAGAGATAGTGACCGTGACATTTGGTGGGTAGAGAAGCGCAAAGCCCCAGTGTTGCTGCCCCTGTGAAAGCGCTTCCAAGGAAGGGTGCTGGCTAGCAAGAGCTTTCAGTGCTGGCACTTTTCATCTCTGAGCAATTGCTCGACGTTTGCAATCTCTCAGCTCGTGTCTATGAGACGGAAAGAGAATGACCGTGACGTTTGGTGGGTAGAGAAGCGCAAAGCCCCAGTGTTACTTCACCTGTGAAAGCGCTTCCAAGGAAGAGTGCTGGCTAGCAACAGCTTTCAGTGCTGGCACTTTTCATCTCTGAGCAATTGCTCGACGTTTGCAATTTCTCAGCTCGTGTCTACGAGACGGGAGATAGTGACCGTGACCTTTGGTGGCTAGAGAAGCGCAAAGCCCCAGTGTTGCTGCGCCTGTGAAAGTGCTTCCAAGGAAGGGTGCTGGCTAGCAACAGCTTTCAGTGCTGGCACTTTTCATCTCTGAGCAATTGCTCGACTTTTGCAATTTCTCAGCTCGTGTCTACGAGATGGAAAGAGAATGACCGTGACGTTTGGTGGCTACAGAAGCGCAAAGCCCCGGTGTTGCTGCGCCTGTGAAAGCGCTTCCAAGGAAGGGTGCTGGCTAGCAAGAGCTTTCAGTGCTGGCACTTTTCATCTCTGAGCAATTGCTCGACCTTTGCAATTTCTCACGTGAGCTCTCTTTAGACTGCGCGAGAGGATGAGCAGAATATTAGGTGGCTAGAGAAGCCCAGAGCCCCTGTGTTCTAAGGGCTACAAGAGTGTTTCCAAGGAAGGGTGCTGGCTAGCAACAGCTTTCAGTGCTGGCACTTTTCATCTCTGAGCAATTGCTCGACGTTTGCAATTTCTCACCTGAGCTCTCTTTAGAGTGCGCGAGAGGATGAGCAGAAGATTAGGTGGCTAGAGAAACACAGAGCCCCACTGTTCTTAGGCCTACAAAAGCGCATCCAAGGAAGGGTGCTGGCTAGCAAGAGCTTTCAGTGCTGGTACTTTTCATCTCTGAGCAATTGCTGGACGTTTGCAATTTCTCACCTGAGCTCTCTTTAGAGTGCGCGAGAGGATGAGCAGAAGATTAGGTGGCTGGAGAAACACAGAGCCCCACTGTTCTTAGGCCTACAAAAGCACTTCCAAGGAAGGGTGCTGGCTAGCAAGAGCTTTCAGTGCTGGCACTTTTCATCTCTGAGCAATTGCTCGACGTTTGCAATTTCTCAGCTCGTGTCTATGAGACGGAAAGAGAATGACCGTGAAGTTTGGTGGGTAGAGAAGCGCAAAGCCCCAGTGTTGCTGCGCCTGTGAAAGCGCTTCCAAGGAAGGGTGCTGGCTAGCAACAGCTTTCAGTGCTGGCACTTTTCATCTCTGAGCAATTGCTCGACCTTTGCAATTTCTCACCTGAGCTCTCTTTAGAGTGCGCGAGAGGATGAGCAGAAGATTAGGTGGCTAGAGAAGCCCAGAGCCCCAGTGTTCTTAGGGCTACAAGAGCGTTTCCAAGGAAGGGTGCTGGCTAGCAACAGCTTTCAGTGCTGGCACTTTTCGTCTCTGAGCAATTGCTCAACGTTTGCAATTTCTCACCTGAGCTCTTTTTAAAGTGCACGAGAGGATGAGCAGAAGATTAGGTGGCTAGAGAAACACAGAGCCCCAGTGTTCTTAGGCCTACAAGAGCGTTTCCAAGGAAGGGTGCCGGCTAGCAAGAGCTTTCAGTGCTGGCACTTTTCATCTCTGAGCAATTGCTCGACTTTTTCAATTTCTCAGCTCGTGTCTACGAGCCAGAGAGATAGTGACCGTGACATTTGGTGGCTAGAGAAGCGCAAAGCCCCAGTGTTGCTGCGCCTGTGAAAGCGCTTCCAAGGAAGGGTGCTGGCTAGCAACAGCTTTCAGTGCTGGCACTTTTCATCTCTGAGCAATTGCTCGACGTTTGCAATCTCTCAGCTCGTGTCTACGAGATGCAGAGATAGTAACCGTGACCTTTGGTGGCTAGGAAAGCGCAAAACCCCAGTGTTACTTCGCCTGTGAAAGCGCTTCCAAGGAAAGGTGCTGGCTAGCAACAGTTTTCAGTGCTGGCACTTTTCATCTCTGAGCAATTGCTCGACGTTTGCAATCTCTCAGCTCGTGTCTACGAGACAGAGAGATAGTGACCGTGACGTTTGGTGGGTAGAGAAGCGCAAAGCCCCAGTGTTGCTGCGCCTGTGAAAGCGCTTCCAAGGAAGGGTGCTGGCTAGCAACAGCTTTCAGTGCTGGCACTTTTCATCTCTGAGCAATTGCTCGACTTTTGCAATTTCTCAGCTCGTGTCTACGAGATGGAAAGAGAATGACCGTGACGTTTGGTGGCTACAGAAGCGCAAAGCCCCAGTGTTGCTGCGCCTGTGAAAGCGCTTCCAAGGAAGGGTGCTGGCTAGCAAGAGCTTTCAGTGCTGGCACTTTTCATCTCTGAGCAATTGCTCGACCTTTGCAATTTCTCACCTGAGCTCTCTTTAGAGTGCGCGAGAGGATGAGCAGAAGATTAGGTGGCTAGAGAAGCCCAGAGCCCCTGTGTTCTAAGGGCTACAAGAGCGTTTCCAAGGAAGGGTGCTGGCTAGCAAGAGCTTTCAGTGCTGGCACTTTTCATCTCTGAGCAATTGCTCGACGTTTGCAATTTCTCACGTGAGCTCTCTTTAGAGTGCGCGAGAGGATGAGCAGAAGATTAGGTGGCTAGAGAAACACAGAGCCCCACTGTTCTTAGGCCTACAAAAGCGCATCCAAGGAAGGGTGCTGGCTAGCAACAGCTTTCAGTGCTGGCACTTTTCATCTCTGAGCAATTGCTCGACCTTTGCAATTTCTCAGCTCGTGTCTACGAGACGGAAAGAGAATGACCGTGAAGTTTGGTGGGTAGAGAAGCGCAAAGCCCCAGTGTTGCTGCGCCTGTGAAAGCGCTTCCAAGGAAGGGTGCTGGCTAGCAACAGTTTTCAGTGCTGGCACTTTTCATCTCTGAGCAATTGCTCGACGTTTGCAATTTCTCAACTGAGCTCTCTTTAGAGTGCGCGAGAGGATGAGCAGAAGATTAGGTGGCTAGAGAAGCCCAGAGCCCCAGTGTTCTTAGGGCTACAAGAGCGTTTCCAAGGAAGGGTGCTGGCTAGCAACAGCTTTCAGAGCTGGCACTTTTCATCTCTGAGCAATTGCTCGACGTTTGCAATTTCTCAGCTCGTGTCTACGAGACGGAGTGATAGTGACCGTGACGTTTGGTGGGTAGAGAAGCGCAAAGCCCCAGTGTTGCTGCGCCTCTGAAAGCGCTTCCAAGGAAGGGTGCTGGCTAGCAACAGCTTTCAGTGCTGGCACTTTTCATCTCTGAGCAATTGCTCGACGTTTGCAATTTCTCACCTGAGCTCTCTTTAGAGTGCGCGAGAGGATGAGCAGAAGATTAGGTGGCTAGAGAAGCCCAGAGCCCCAGTGTTCTTAGGGCTACAAGAGCGTTTCCAAGGAAGGGTGCTGGCTAGCAACAGCTTTCAGTGCTGGCACTTTTCATGTCTGAGCAATTGCTCGACATTTGCAATCTCTCAGCTCGTGTCTACGAGACGGAAAGAGAATGACCGTGACGTTTGGTGGGTAGAGAAGCGCAAAGCCCCAGTGTTACTGCGCCTGTGAAAGCGCTTCCAAGGAAGGGTGCTGGCTAGCAACAGCTTTCAGTGCTGGCACTTTTCATCTCTGAGCAATTGCTCGACGTTTGCAATCTCTCAGCTCGTGTCTACGAGACAGAGAGATAGTGACCGTGACGTTTGGTGGGTAGAGAAGCGCAAAGCCCCAGTGTTGCTGCGCCTGTGAAAGCGCTTCCAAGGAAGGGAGCTGGCTAGCAAGAGCTTTCAGTGCTGGCACTTTTCATCTCTGAGCAATTGCTCGACGTTTGCAATTTCTCAGCTCGTGTCTACGAGACGGAGAGATAGTGACCGTGACGTTTGGTGGGTAGAGAAGCGCAAAGCCCCAGTGTTGCTGCGCCTGTGAAAGCGCTTCCAAGGAAGGGTGCTGGCTAGCAAGAGCTTTCAGTGCTGGCACTTTTCATCTCTGAGCAATTGCTCGACGTTTGCAATTTCTCACGTGAGCTCTCTTTAGACTGCGCGAGAGGATGAGCAGAAGATTAGGTGGCTAAAGAAACACAGAGCCCCACTGTTCTTAGGGCTACAAGAGCGTTTCCAAGGAAGGGTGCTGGCTAGCAAGAGCTTTCAGTGCTGGCACTTCTCATGTCTGAGCAATTGCTCGACGTTTGCAATGTCTCAGCTCGTGTCTACGAGACGGAGTGATAGTGACCGTGACCTTTGGTGTGTAGAGAAGCGCAAAGCCCCAGTGTTGCTGCGCCTGTGAAAGCGCTTCCAAGGAAGGGTGCTGGCTAGCAACAGCTTTCAGTGCTGGCACTTTTCCTCTCTGAGCAATTGCTCAACGTTTGCAATTTCTCACCTGAGCTCTCTTTAGAGTGCGCGAGAGGATGAGCAGAAGATTAGGTGGCTAGAGAAGCCCAGAGCCCCAGTGTTCTTAGGCCTACAAGAGCGTTTCCAAGGAAGGGTGCTGGCTAGCAAGAGCTTTCAGTGCTGGCACTTTTCATCTCTGAGCAATTGCTCGACTTTTTCAATTTCTCAGCTCGTGTCTACAAGCCAGAGAGATAGTGACCGTGACATTTGGTGGCTAGAGAAGCGCAAAGCCCCAGTGTTGCTGCGCCTGTGAAAGCGCTTCCAAGGAAGGGTCCTGGCTAGCAAGAGCTTTCAGTGCTGGCACTTTTCATCTCTGAGCAATTGCTCGACGTTTGCAATCTCTCAGCTCGTGTCTATGAGACGGAAAGAGAATGACCGTGACGTTTGGTGGTTAGAAAAGCGTAAAGCCCCAGTGTTACTGCGCCTGTGAAAGCGCTTCCAAGGAAGGCTGCTGGCTAGCAAGAGCTTTCAGTGCTGGCACTTTTCCTCTCCGAGCAATTGCTCGACCTTTGCAATCTCTCAGCTCGTGTCTACGAGACAGAGAGATAGTGACCGTGACGTTTAGTGGCTAGAGAAGCGCAAAGCCCCAGTGTTGCTGCGCCTGTGAAAGCGCTTCCAAGGAAGGCTGCTGGCTAGCAACAGCTTTCAGTGCTGACACTTTTCATCTCTGAGCAATTGCTCGACGTTTGCAATCTCTCACCTGAGCTCTCTTTAGAGTGCGAGAGAGGATGAGCAGAAGATTAGGTGGCTGGAGAAGCCCAGAGCCCCAGTGTTCTTAGGCCTACAAAAGCGCTTCCAAGGAAGGGTGCTGGCTAGCAACAGCTTTCAGTGCTGGCACTTTTCATCTCTGAGCAATTGCTCGACGTTTGCAATGTCTCAGCTCGTGTCTACGAGACGGAGTGATAGTGACCGTGACGTTTGGTGGGTAGAGAAGCGCAAAGCCCCAGTGTTACTGCGCCTGTGAAAGCGCTTCCAAGGAAGGGTGCTGGCTAGCAACAGCTTTCAGTGCTGGCACTTTTCATCTCTGAGCAATTGCTCGACGTTTGCAATCTCTCAGCTCGTGTCTACGAGACGGAGAGATAGTGACCGTGACCTTTGGTGGGTAGAGAAGCGCAAAGCCCCAGTGTTGCTGCGCCTGTGAAAGCGCTTCCAAGGAAGGGTGCTGGCTGGCAACAGTTTTCAGTGCTGGCACTTTTCATCTCTGAGCAATTGCTCGACGTTTGCAATTTCTCACCTGAGCTCTCTTTAGACTGCGCGAGAGGATGAGCAGAAGATTAGGTGGCTAGAGAAGCCCAGAGCCCCAGTGTTCTTAGGCCTACAAGAGCGTTTCCAAGGAAGGGTGCTGGCTAGCAACAGCTTTCAGTGCTGGCACTTTTCATGTCTGAGCAATTGCTCGACGTTTGCAATGTCTCAGCTCGTGTCTACGAGACGGAGTGATAGTGACCGTGACGTTTGGTGTGTAGAGAAGCGCAAAGCCCCAGTGTTACTGCGCCTGTGAAAGCGCTTCCAAGGAAGGCTGCTGGCTAGCAAGAGCTTTCAGTGCTGGCATTTTTCATCTCTGAGCAATTGCTCGACGTTTGCAATCTCTCAGCTCGTGTCTACGAGATGGAAAGAGAATGACCGTGACATTTGGTGGCTACAGAAGCGCAAAGCCCCAGTGTTGCTGCGCCTGTGAAAGCGCTTCCAAGGAAGGGTGCTGGCTAGCAAGAGCTTTCAGTGCTGGCACTTTTCATCTCTGAGCAATTGCTCGACCTTTGCAATTTCTCACGTGAGCTCTCTTTAGAGTGCGCGAGAGGATGAGCAGAAGATTAGGTGGCTAGAGAAGCCCAGAGCCCCAGTGTTCTAAGGGCTACAAGAGCGTTTCCAAGGAAGGGTGCTGGCTAGCAACAGCTTTCAGTGCTGGCACTTCTCATCTCTGAGCAATTGCTCGACGTTTGCAATTTCTCACCTGAGCTCTCTTTAGAGTGCGCGAGAGGATGAGCAGAAGATTAGGTGGCTAGAGAAACACAGAGCCCCAGTGTTCTTAGGCCTACAAAAGCGCATCCAAGGAAGGGTGCTGGCTAGCAACAGCTTTCAGTGCTGGCACTTTTCATCTCTGAGCAATTGCTCGACCTTTGCAATTTCTCACCTGAGCTCTCTTTAGAGTGCGCGAGAGGATGAGCAGAAGATTAGGTGGCTGGAGAAACACAGAGCCCCAGTGTTCTTAGGGCTACAAAAGCACTTCCAAGGAAGGGTGCTGGCTAGCAAGAGCTTTCAGTGCTGGCACTTTTCATCTCTGAGCAATTGCTCGACCTTTGCAATTTCTCACCTGAGCTCTCTTTAGAGTGTGCGAGAGGATGAGCAGAAGATTAGGTGGCTAGAGAAGCCCAGAGCCCCAGTGTTCTTAGGGCTACAAGATCGTTTCCAAGGAAGGGTGCTGGCTAGCAACAGCTTTCAGTGCTGGCACTTCTCATGTCTGAGCAATTGCTCGACGTTTGCAATGTCTCAGCTCGTGTCTACGAGACGGAGTGATAGTGACCGTGACGTTTGGTGGTTAGAGAAGCGCAAAGCCCCAGTGTTACTGCGCCTGTGAAAGCGCTTCCAAGGAAGGGTGCTGGCTAGCAACAGCTTTCAGTGCTGGCACTTTTCGTCTCTGAGCAATTGCTCGACGTTTGCAATTTCTCACCTGAGCTCTCTTTAAAGTGCACGAGAGGATGAGCAGAAGATTAGGTGGCTAGAGAAACACAGAGCCCCAGTGTTCTTAGGCCTACAACAGCGTTTCCAAGGAAGGGTGCCGGCTAGCAACAGCTTTCAGTGCTGGCACTTTTCATCTCTGAGCAATTGCTCGACTTTTTCAATTTCTCAGCTCGTGTCTACGAGCCAGAGAGATAGTGACCGTGAGGTTTGGTGGGTAGAGAAGCCCAGAGCCCCAGTGTTGCTGCGCCTGTGAAAGCGCTTCCAAGGAAGGGTGCTGGCTAGCAACAGCTTTCAGTGCTGGCACTTTTCATCTCTGAGCAATTGCTCGACATTTGCAATCTCTCAGCTCGTGTCTATGAGACGGAAAGAGAATGACCGTGACGTTTGGTGGGTAGAGAAGCGCAAAGCCCCAGTGTTACTTCGCCTGTGAAAGCGCTTCCAAGGAAGGGTGCTGGCTAGCAACAGTTTTCAGTGCTGGCACTTTTCATCTCTGAGCAATTGCTCGACGTTTGCAATGTCTCAGCTCGTGTCTACGAGACGGAGAGATAGTGACCGTGACGTTTGGTGGCTAGAGAAGCGCAAAGCCCCAGTGTTGCTGCGCCTGTGAAAGCGCTTCCAAGGAAGGGTGCCGGCTAGCAACAGCTTTCAGTGCTGGCACTTTTCCTCTCTGAGCAATTGCTCGACCTTTGCAATTTCTCACCTGAGCTCTCTTTAGAGTGCGCGAGAGGATGAGCAGAAGATTAGGTGGCTAGAGAAGCCCAGAGCCCCAGTGTTCTTAGGGCTACAAGAGCGTTTCCAAGGAAGGGTGCTGGCTAGCAAGAGCTTTCAGTGCTGGCACTTTTCATCTCTGAGCAATTGCTCGACGTTTGCAATTTCTCAGCTCGTGTCTACGAGACGGAGTGATAGTGACCGTGACGTTTGGTGGGTAGAGAAGCGCAATGCCCCAGTGTTACTGCGCCTGTGAAAGCGCTTCCAAGGAAGGGTGCTGGCTAGCAACAGCTTTCAGTGCTGGCACTTTTCATCTCTGAGCAATTGCTCGACGTTTGATATTTCTCACCTGAGCTCTCTTTAGAGTGTGCGAGAGGATGAGCAGAAGATTAGGTGTCTAGAGAAGCCCAGAGCCCCACTGTTCTTAGGCCTACAGAACCGCTTCCAAGGAAGGGTGCTGGCTAGCAACAGCTTTCAGTGCTGGCACTTTTCATCTCTGAGCAATTGCTCGACTTTTGCAATCTCTCAGCTCGTGCCTACGAGACGGAAAGAGAAGGACCGTGACGTTTGGTGGTTAGAGAAGCGCAAAGCCCCAGTGTTGCTGCGCCTGTGAAAGCGCTTCCAAGGAAGGGTGCTGGCTAGCAACAGCTTTCAGTGCTGGCACTTTTCATCTCTGAGCAATTGCTCGACCTTTGCAATTTCTCACGTGAGCTCTCTTTAGAGTGCGCGAGAGGATGAGCAGAAGATTAGGTGGCTAGAGAAGCCCAGAGCCCCAGTGTTCTAAGGGCTACAAGAGCGTTTCCAAGGAAGGGTGCTGGCTAGCAACAGCTTTCAGTGCTGGCACTTTTCATCTCTGAGCAATTGCTCGACGCTTGCAATCTCTCAGCTCGTGTCTACAAGACGGAGAGATAGTGACCGTGAAGTTTGGTGGGTAGAGAAGCGCAAAGCCCCAGTGTTGCTGCGCCTGTGAAAGCGCTTCCAAGGAAGGGTGCTGGCTAGCAACAGCTTTCAGTGCTGGCACTTTTCATCTCTGAGCAATTGCTTGACGTTTGCAATCTCTCAGCTCGTGTCTACGAGACAGAGAGATAGTGACCGTGACGTTTGGTGGGTAGAGAAGCGCAAAGCCCCAGTGTTGCTGCGCCTGTGAAAGCGCTTCCAAGGAAGGGAGCTGGCTAGCAAGAGCTTTCAGTGCTGGCACTTTTCATCTCTGAGCAATTGCTCGACGTTTGCAATTTCTCAGCTCGTGTCTACGAGACGGAGAGATAGTGACCTTGACGTTTGGTGGCTAGAGAAGCGCAAAGCCCCACTGTAGCTGCGCCTGTGAAAGCGCTTCCAAGGAAGGGTGCTGGCTAGCAACAGCTTTCAGTGCTGGCACTTTTCATCTCTGAGCAATTGCTCAACGTTTGCAATTTCTCACCTGAGCTCTCTTTAGACTGCGCGAGAGGATGAGCAGAAGATTAGGTGGCTAGAGAAACACAGAGCCCCAGTGTGCTTAGGCCTACAAGAGCGTTTCCAAGGAAGGGTGCCGGCTAGCAAGAGCTTTCAGTGCTGGCACTTTTCATCTCTGAGCAATTGCTCGACTTTTTCAATTTCTCAGCTCGTGTCTACGAGCCAGAGAGATAGTGACCGTGACATTTGGTGGCTAGAGAAGCGCAAAGCCCCAGTGTTGCTGCGCCTGTGAAAGCGCTTCCAAGGAAGGGTGCTGGCTAGCAAGAGCTTTCAGTGCTGGCACTTTTCATCTCTGAGCAATTGCTCGACGTTTGCAATCTCTCAGCTCGTGTCTATGAGACGGAAAGAGAATGACCGTGACGTTTGGTGGGTAGAGAAGCGCAAAGCCCCAGTGTTACTTCACCTGTGAAAGCGCTTCCAAGGAAGGGTGCTGGCTAGCAACAGCTTTCAGTGCTGGCACTTTTCATCTCTGAGCAATTGCTCGACGTTTGCAATTTCTCAGCTCGTGTCTACGAGACGGAGAGATAGTGAACGTGACCTTTGGTGGGTAGAGAAGCGCAAAGCCCCAGTGTTGCTGCGCCTGTGAAAGTGCTTCCAAGGAAGGGTGCTGGCTAGCAACAGCTTTCAGTGCTGGCACTTTTCATCTCTGAGCAATTGCTCGACTTTTGCAATTTCTCAGCTCGTGTCTACGAGATGGAAAGAGAATGACCGTGACGTTTGGTGGCTACAGAAGCGCAAAGCCCCAGTGTTGCTGCGCCTGTGAAAGCGCTTCCAAGGAAGGGTGCTGGCTAGCAACAGCTTTCAGTGCTGGCACTTTTCATCTCTGAGCAATTGCTCGACCTTTGCAATTTCTCACGTGAGCTCTCTTTAGACTGCGCGAGAGGATGAGCAGAATATTAGGTGGCTAGAGAAGCCCAGAGCCCCTGTGTTCTAAGGGCTACAAGAGCGTTTCCAAGGAAGGGTGCTGGCTAGCAACAGCTTTCAGTGCTGGCACTTTTCATCTCTGAGCAATTGCTCGACGTTTGCAATTTCTCACCTGAGCTCTCTTTAGAGTGCGCGAGAGGATGAGCAGAAGATTAGGTGGCTAGAGAAACACAGAGCCCCACTGTTCTTAGGCCTACAAAAGCGCATCCAAGGAAGGGTGCTGGCTAGCAAGAGCTTTCAGTGCTGGCACTTTTCATCTCTGAGCAATTGCTCGACCTTTGCAATTTCTCACCTGAGCTCTCTTTAGAGTGCGCGAGAGGATGATCAGAAGATTAGGTGGCTGGAGAAACACAGAGCCCCACTGTTCTTAGGCCTACAAAAGCACTTCCAAGGAAGGGTGCTGGCTAGCAAGAGCTTTCAGTGCTGGCACTTTTCATCTCTGAGCAATTGCTCGACGTTTGCAATTTCTCAGCTCTTGTCTATGAGACGGAAAGAGAATGACCGTGAAGTTTGGTGGGTAGAGAAGCGCAAAGCCCCAGTGTTGCTGCGCCTGTGAAAGCGCTTCCAAGGAAGGGTGCTGGCTAGCAAGAGCTTTCAGTGCTGGCACTTTTCCTCTCTGAGCAATTGCTCGACCTTTGCAATTTCTCACCTGAGCTCTCTTTAGAGTGCGCGAGAGGATGAGCAGAAGATTAGGTGGCTAGAGAAGCCCAGAGCCCCAGTGTTCTTAGGGCTACAAGAGCGTTTCCAAGGAAGGGTGCCGGCTAGCAACAGCTTTCAGTGCTGGCACTTTTCGTCTCTGAGCAATTGCTCAACGTTTGCAATTTCTCACCTGAGCTCTCTTTAAAGTGCACGAGAGGATGAGCAGAAGATTAGGTGGCTAGAGAAACACAGAGCCCCAGTGTTCTTAGGCCTACAAGAGCGTTTCCAAGGAAGGGTGCTGGCTAGCAAGAGCTTTCAGTGCTGGCACTTTTCATCTCTGAGCAATTGCTCGACTTTTGCAATTTCTCAGCTCGTGTCTACGAGCCAGAGAGATAGTGACCGTGACCTTTGGTGGGTAGAGAAGCGCAAAGCCCCAGTGTTGCTGCGCCTGTGAAAGCGCTTCCAAGGAAGGGTGCTGGCTAGCAACAGCTTTCAGTGCTGGCACTTTTCATCTCTGAGCAATTGCTCGACGTTTGCAATCTCTCAGCTAGTGTCTACGAGATGCAGAGATAGTAACCGTGACCTTTGGTGGCTAGAGAAGCGCAAAACCCCAGTGTTACTTCGCCTGTGAAAGCGCTTCCAAGGAAGGGTGCTGGCTAGCAACAGTTTTCAGTGCTGGCACTTTTCATCTCTGAGCAATTGCTCGACGTTTGCAATCTCTCAGCTCGTGTCTACGAGCCAGAGAGATAGTGACCGTGACGTTTGGTGGCTAGAGAAGCGCAAAGCCCCAGTGTTGCTGCGCCTGTGAAAGCGCTTCCAAGGAAGGCTGCTGGCTAGCAAGAGCTTTCAGTGCTGGCACTTTTCATCTCTGAGCAATTGCTCGACGTTTGCAATTTCTCACGTGAGCTCTCTTTAGACTGCGCGAGAGGATGAGCAGAAGATTAGGTGGCTAAAGAAACACAGAGCCCCACTGTTCTTAGGGCTACAAGAGCGTTTCCAAGGAAGGGTGCTGGCTAGCAAGAGCTTTCAGTGCTGGCACTTCTCATGTCTGAGCAATTGCTCGACGTTTGCAATCTCTCACCTCGTGTCTACGAGACGGAGTGATAGTGACCGTGACGTTTGGTGGGTAGAGAAGCGCAAAGCCCCAGTGTTGCTGCGCCTCTGAAAGCGCTTCCAAGGAAGGGTGCTGGCTAGCAACAGCTTTCAGTGCTGGCACTTTTCATTTCTGAGCAATTGCTCAACGTTTGCAATTTCTCACCTGAGCTCTCTTTAGAGTGCGCGAGAGGATGAGCAGAAGATTAGGTGGCTAGAGAAGCCCAGAGCCCCAGTGTTCTTAGGCCTACAAGAGCGTTTCCAAGGAAGGGTGCTGGCTAGCAAGAGCTTTCAGTGCTGGCACTTTTCATCTCTGAGCAATTGCTCGACTTTTTCAATTTCTCAGCTCGTGTCTACAAGCCAGAGAGATAGTGACCGTGACATTTGGTGGGTAGAGAAGCGCAAAGCCCCAGTGTTGCTGCGCCTGTGAAAGCGCTTCCAAGGAAGGGTGCTGGCTAGCAAGAGCTTTCAGTGCTGGCACTTTTCATCTCTGAGCAATTGCTCGACGTTTGCAATCTCTCAGCTCGTGTCTATGAGACGGAAAGAGAATGACCGTGACGTTTGGTGGTTAGAAAAGCGTAAAGCCCCAGTGTTACTGCGCCTGTGAAAGCGCTTCCAAGGAAGGCTGCTGGCTAGCAAGAGCTTTCAGTGCTGGCACTTTTCCTCTCCGAGCAATTGCTCGACCTTTGCAATCTCTCAGCTCGTGTCTACGAGACAGAGAGATAGTGACCGTGACGTTTAGTGGCTAGAGAAGCGCAAAGCCCCAGTGTTGCTGCGCCTGTGAAAGCGCTTCCAAGGAAGGGTGCTGGCTAGCAACAGCTTTCAGTGCTGACACTTTTCATCTCTGAGCAATTGCTAGACGTTTGCAATCTCTCACCTGAGCTCTCTTTAGAGTGCGAGAGAGGATGAGCAGAAGATTAGGTGGCTGGAGAAGCCCAGAGCCCCAGTGTTCTTAGGCCTACAAAAGCGCTTCCAAGGAAGGGTGCTGGCTAGCAACAGCTTTCAGTGCTGGCACTTTTCATCTCTGAGCAATTGCTCGACGTTTGCAATCTCTCAGCTCGTGTCTACGAGACGGAGAGATAGTGACCGTGACCTTTGGTGGGTAGAGAAGCGCAAAGCCCCAGTGTTGCTGCGCCTGTGAAAGCGCTTCCAAGGAAGGGTGCTGGCTGGCAACAGTTTTCAGTGCTGGCACTTTTCATCTCTGAGCAATTGCTCGACGTTTGCAATTTCTCACCTGAGCTCTCTTTAGACTGCGCGAGAGGATGAGCAGAAGATTAGGTGGCTAGAGAAGGCCAGAGCCCCAGTGTTCTTAGGCCTACAAGAGCGTTTCCAAGGAAGGGTGCTGGCTAGCAACAGCTTTCAGTGCTGGCACTTTTCATGTCTGAGCAATTGCTCGACGTTTGCAATGTCTCAGCTCGTGTCTACGAGACGGAGTGATAGTGACCGTGACGTTTGGTGGGTAGAGAAGCGCAAAGCCCCAGTGTTACTGCGCCTGTGAAAGCGCTTCCAAGGAAGGCTGCTGGCTAGCAAGAGCTTTCAGTGCTGGCATTTTTCATCTCTGAGCAATTGCTCGACCTTTGCAATCTCTCAGCTCGTGTCTACGAGATGGAAAGAGACGGACCGTGACATTTGGTGGCTACAGAAGCGCAAAGCCCCAGTGTTGCTGCGCCTGTGAAAGCGCTTCCAAGGAAGGGTGCTGGCTAGCAACAGCTTTCAGTGCTGGCACTTTTCATCTCTGAGCAATTGCTCGACCTTTGCAATTTCTCACGTGAGCTCTCTTTAGACTGCGAGAGAGGATGAGCAGAAGATTAGGTGGCTAGAGAAGCCCAGAGCCCCAGTGTTCTAAGGGCTACAAGAGCGTTTCCAAGGAAGGGTGCTGGCTAGCAAGAGCTTTCAGTGCTGGCACTTTTCATCTCTGAGCAATTGCTCGACCTTTGCAATTTCTTCCCTGAGCTCTCTTTAGAGTGCGCGAGAGGATGAGCAGAAGATTAGGTGGCTAGAGAAACACAGAGCCCCACTGTTCTTAGGCCTACAAAAGCGCATCCAAGGAAGGGTGCTGGCTAGCAACAGCTTTCAGTGCTGGCACTTTTCATCTCTGAGCAATTGCTCGAGCTTTGCAATTTCTCACCTGAGCTCTCTTTAGAGTGCGCGAGAGGATGAGCAGAAGATTAGGTGGCTGGAGAAACACAGAGCCCCAGTGTTCTTAGGGCTACAAAAGCACTTCCAAGGAAGGGTGCTGGCTAGCAAGAGCTTTCAGTGCTGGCACTTTTCATCTCTGAGCAATTGCTCGACTTTTGCAATTTCTCAGCTCGTGTCTACGAGACGGAAAGATAATGACCGTGACCTTTGGTGGCTACAGAAGCGCAAAGCCCCAGTGTTGCTGCGCCTGTGAAAGCGCTTCCAAGGAAGGGTGCTGGCTAGCAACAGCTTTCAGTGCTGGCACTTTTCCTCTCTGAGCAATTGCTCGACCTTTGCAATTTCTCACGTGAGCTCTCTTTAGAGTGTGCGAGAGGATGAGCAGAAGATTAGGTGGCTAGAGAAACACAGAGCCCCAGTGTTCTTAGGGCTACAAGATCGTTTCCAAGGAAGGGTGCTGGCTAGCAACAGCTTTCAGTGCTGGCACTTCTCATGTCTGAGCAATTGCTCGACGTTTGCAATGTCTCAGCTCGTGTCTACGAGACGGAGTGATAGTGACCGTGACGTTTGGTGGTTAGAGAAGCGCAAAGCCCCAGTGTTACTGCGCCTGTGAAAGCGCTTCCAAGGAAGGGTGCTGGCTAGCAACAGCTTTCAGTGCTGGCACTTTTCGTCTCTGAGCAATTGCTCGACGTTTGCAATTTCTCACCTGAGCTCTCTTTAAAGTGCACGAGAGGATGAGCAGAAGATTAGGTGGCTAGAGAAACACAGAGCCCCAGTGTTCTTAGGCCTACAAGAGCGTTTCCAAGGAAGGGTGCCGGCTAGCAACAGCTTTCAGTGCTGGCACTTTTCATCTCTGAGCAATTGCTCGACTTTTTCAATTTCTCAGCTCGTGTCTACGAGCCAGAGAGATAGTGACCGTGAGGTTTGGTGGGTAGAGAAGCGCAAAGCCCCAGTGTTGCTGCGCCTGTGAAAGCGCTTCCAAGGAAGGGTGCTGGCTAGCAACAGCTTTCAGTGCTGGCACTTTTCATCTCTGAGCAATTGCTCGACATTTGCAATCTCTCAGCTCGTGTCTATGAGACGGAAAGAGAATGACCGTGACGTTTGGTGGGTAGAGAAGCGCAAAGCCCCAGTGTTACTTCGCCTGTGAAAGCGCTTCCAAGGAAGGGTGCTGGCTAGCAACAGTTTTCAGTGCTGGCACTTTTCATCTCTGAGCAATTGCTCGACGTTTGCAATGTCTCAGCTCGTGTCTACGAGACGGAGAGATAGTGACCGTGACGTTTGGTGGGTAGAGAAGCACAAAGCCCCAGTGTTGCTGCGCCTGTGAAAGCGCTTCCAAGGAAGGGTGCTGGCTAGCAACAGCTTTCAGTGCTGGCACTTTTCCTCTCTGAGCAATTGCTCGACCTTTGCAATTTCTCACCTGAGCTCTCTTTAGAGTGCGCGAGAGGATGAGCAGAAGATTAGGTGGCTAGAGAAACACAGAGCCCCAGTGTTCTTAGGCCTACAAGAGCGTTTCCAAGGAAGGGTGCTGGCTAGCAAGAGCTTTCAGTGCTGGCACTTTTCATCTCTGAGCAATTGCTCGACGTTTGCAATGTCTCAGCTCGTGTCTACGAGACGGAGTGATAGTGACCGTGACGTTTGGTGGGTAGAGAAGCGCAATGCCCCAGTGTTACTGCGCCTGTGAAAGCGCTTCCAAGGAAGGGTGCTGGCTAGCAACAGCTTTCAGTGCTGGCACTTTTCATCTCTGAGCAATTGCTCGACGTTTGCAATTTCTCACGTGAGCTCTCTTTAGAGTGCGCGAGAGGATGAGCAGAAGATTAGGTGGCTAGAGAAGCCCAGAGCCCCAGTGTTCTTAGGGCTACAAGAGCGTTTCCAAGGAAGGGTGCTGGCTAGCAACAGCTTTCAGTGCTGGCACTTTTCATGTCTGAGCAATTGCTCGACGTTTGCAATCTCTCAGCTCGTGTCTACGAGACGGAAAGAGAATGACCGTGACGTTTGGTGGGTAGAGAAGCGCAAAGCCCCAGTGTTACTGCGCCTGTGAAAGCGCTTCCAAGGAAGGGTGCTGGCTAGCAACAGTTTTCAGTGCTGGCACTTTTCATCTCTGAGCAATTGCTCGACGTTTGCAATCTCTCAGCTCGTGTCTACGAGACAGAGAGATAGTGACCGTGACGTTTGGTGGCTAGAGAAGCGCAAAGCCCCAGTGTTGCTGCGCCTGTGAAAGCGCTTCCAAGGAAGGGAGCTGGCTAGCAACAGCTTTCAGTGCTGGCACTTTTCATCTCTGAGCAATTGCTCGACGTTTGCAATTTCTCAGCTCGTGTCTACGAGACGGAGAGATAGTGACCGTGACGTTTGGTGGGTAGAGAAGCGCAAAGCCCCAGTGTTGCTGCGCCTGTGAAAGCGCTTCCAAGGAAGGCTGCTGTCTAGCAAGAGCTTTCAGTGCTGGCACTTTTCATCTCTGAGCAATTGCTCGACGTTTGCAATTTCTCACGTGAGCTCTCTTTAGACTGCGCGAGAGGATGAGCAGAAGATTAGGTGGCTAAAGAAACACAGAGCCCCACTGTTCTTAGGGCTACAAGAGCGTTTCCAAGGAAGGGTGCTGGCTAGCAAGAGCTTTCAGTGCTGGCACTTCTCATGTCTGAGCAATTGCTCGACGTTTGCAATCTCTCACCACGTGTCTACGAGACGGAGTGATAGTGACCGTGACCTTTGGTGTGTAGAGAAGCGCAAAGCCCCAGTGTTGCTGCGCCTGTGAAAGCGCTTCCAAGGAAGGCTGCTGGCTAGCAAGAGCTTTCAGTGCTGGCACTTTTCCTCTCCGAGCAATTGCTCGACCTTTGCAATCTCTCAGCTCGTGTCTACGAGACAGAGAGATAGTGACCGTGACGTTTAGTGGCTAGAGAAGCGCAAAGCCCCAGTGTTGCTGCGCCTGTGAAAGCGCTTCCAAGGAAGGGTGCTGGCTAGCAACAGCTTTCAGTGCTGACACTTTTCACCTCTGAGCAATTGCTCGACGTTTGCAATCTCTCACCTGAGCTCTCTTTAGAGTGCGCGAGAGGATGAGCAGAAGATTAGGTGGCTGGAGAAGCCCAGAGCCCCAGTGTTCTTAGGCCTACAAAAGCGCTTCCAAGGAAGGGTGCTGGCTAGCAACAGCTTTCAGTGCTGGCACTTTTCATCTCTGAGCAATTGCTCGACGTTTGCAATGTCTCAGCTCGTGTCTACGAGACGGAGTGATAGTGACCGTGACGTTTGGTGGGTAGAGAAGCGCAAAGCCCCAGTGTTGCTGCGCCTGTGAAAGCGCTTCCAAGGAAGGGTGCTGGCTGGCAACAGTTTTCAGTGCTGGCACTTTTCATCTCTGAGCAATTGCTCGACCTTTGCAATTTCTCACCTGAGCTCTCTTTAGACTGCGCGAGAGGATGAGCAGAAGATTAGGTGGCTAGAGAAGCCCAGAGCCCCAGTGTTCTTAGGCCTACAAGAGCGTTTCCAAGGAAGGGTGCTGGCTAGCAACAGCTTTCAGTGCTGGCACTTTTCATGTCTGAGCAATTGCTCGACGTTTGCAATGTCTCAGCTCGTGTCTACGAGACGGAGTGATAGTGACCGTGACGTTTGGTGGGTAGAGAAGCGCAAAGCCCCAGTGTTGCTGCGCCTGTGAAAGCGCTTCCAAGGAAGGCTGCTGGCTAGCAAGAGCTTTCAGTGCTGGCATTTTTCATCTCTGAGCAATTGCTCGACCTTTGCAATCTCTCAGCTCGTGTCTACGAGATGGAAAGAGAATGACCGTGACATTTGGTGGGTAGAGAAGCGCAAAGCCCCAGTGTTGCTGCGCCTGTGAAAGCGCTTCCAAGGAAGGGTGCTGGCTAGCAAGAGCTTTCAGTGCTGGCACTTTTCATCTCTGAGCAATTGCTCGACCTTTGCAATTTCTCACGTGAGCTCTCTTTAGAGTGCGCGAGAGGATGAGCAGAAGATTAGGTGGCTAGAGAAGCCCAGAGCCCCAGTGTTCTAAGGGCTACAAGAGCGTTTCCAAGGAAGGGTGCTGGCTAGCAAGAGCTTTCAGTGCTGGCACTTCTCATCTCTGAGCAATTGCTCGACGTTTGCAATTTCTCACCTGAGCTCTCTTTAGACTGCGCGAGAGGATGAGCAGAAGATTAGGTGGCTAGAGAAACACAGAGCCCCACTGTTCTTAGGCCTACAAAAGCGCATCCAAGGAAGGGTGATGGCTAGCAACAGCTTTCAGTGCTGGCACTTTTCATCTCTGAGCAATTGCTCGACCTTTGCAATTTCTCACCTGAGCTCTCTTTAGAGTGCGCGAGAGGATGAGCAGAAGATTAGGTGGCTGGAGAAACACAGAGCCCCAGTGTTCTTAGGCCTACAAAAGCACTTCCAAGGAAGGGTGCTGGCTAGCAAGAGCTTTCAGTGCTGGCACTTTTCATCTCTGAGCAATTGCTCGACTTTTGCAATTTCTCAGCTCGTGTCTACGAGATGGAAAGAGAATGACCGTGAAGTTTGGTGGGTAGAGAAGCGCAAAGCCCCAGTGTTGCTGCGCCTGTGAAAGCGCTTCCAAGGAAGGGTGCTGGCTAGCAACAGCTTTCAGTGCTGGCACTTTTCATCTCTGAGCAATTGCTCGACATTTGCAATCTCTCAGCTCGTGTCTATGAGACGGAAAGAGAATGACCGTGACGTTTGGTGGGTAGAGAAGCGCAAAGCCCCAGTGTTACTTCGCCTGTGAAAGCGCTTCCAAGGAAGGGTGCTGGCTAGCAACAGCTTTCAGTGCTGGCACTTTTCATCTCTGAGCAATTGCTCGACCTTTGCAATGTCTCAGCTCGTGTCTACGAGACGGAGAGATAGTGACCGTGACGTTTGGTGGCTAGAGAAGCGCAAAACCCCAGTGTTGCTGCGCCTGTGAAAGCGCTTCCAAGGAAGGGTGCTGGCTAGCAACAGCTTTCAGTGCTGGCACTTTTCATCTCTGAGCAATTGCTCGACCTTTGCAATTTCTCACCTGAGCTCTCTTTAGAGTGCGCGAGAGGATGAGCAGAAGATTAGGTGGCTAGAGAAACACAGAGCCCCAGTGTTCTTAGGCCTACAAGAGCGTTTCCAAGGAAGGGTGCTGGCTAGCAACAGCTTTCAGTGCTGGCACTTTTCATCTCTGAGCAATTGCTCGACGTTTGCAATTTCTCAGCTCGTGTCTACGAGACGGAGTGATAGTGACCGTGACGTTTGGTGGGTAGAGAAGCGCAATGCCCCAGTGTTACTGCGCCTGTGAAAGCGCTTCCAAGGAAGGGTGCTGGCTAGCAACAGCTTTCAGTGCTGGCACTTTTCATCTCTGAGCAATTGCTCGACGTTTGATATTTCTCACCTGAGCTCTCTTTAGAGTGTGCGAGAGGATGAGCAGAAGATTAGGTGTCTAGAGAAGCCCAGAGCCCCACTGTTCTTAGGCCTACAGAACCGCTTCCAAGGAAGGGTGCTGGCTAGCAACAGCTTTCAGTGCTGGCACTTTTCATCTCTGAGCAATTGCTCGACTTTTGCAATCTCTCAGCTCGTGCCTACGAGACGGAAAGAGAATGACCGTGACGTTTGGTGGGTAGAGAAGCGCAAAGCCCCAGTGTTGCTGCGCCTGTGAAAGCGCTTCCAAGGAAGGGTGCTGGCTAGCAAGAGCTTTCAGTGCTGGCACTTTTCATCTCTGAGCAATTGCTCGACGTTTGCAATTTCTCACGTGAGCTCTCTTTAGACTGCGCGAGAGGATGAGCAGAAGATTAGGTGGCTAGAGAAACACAGAGCCCCACTGTTCTTAGGCCTACAAGAGCGTTTCCAAGGAAGGGTGCTGGCTAGCAACAGCTTTCAGTGCTGGCACTTCTCATGTCTGAGCAATTGCTCGACGTTTGCAATCTCTCAGCTCGTGTCTACGAGACGGAGTGATAGTGACCGTGACATTTGGTGGGTAGAGAAGCGCAAAGCCCCAGTGTTGCTGCGCCTGTGAAAGCGCTTCCAAGGAAGGGTGCTGGCTAGCAAGAGCTTTCAGTGCTGGCACTTTTCATCTCTGAGCAATTGCTCGACCTTTGCAATTTCTCACCTGAGCTCTCTTTAGAGTGCGCGAGAGGATGAGCAGAAGATTAGGTGGCTAGAGAAGCCCAGAGCCCCAGTGTTCTAAGGGCTACAAGAGCGTTTCCAAGGAAGGGTGCTGGCTAGCAACAGCTTTCAGTGCTGGCACTTTTCATCTCTGAGCAATTGCTCGACGTTTGCAATTTCTCAGCTCGTGTCTACGAGATGGAAAGAGAATGACCGTGACGTTTGGTGGCTACAGAAGCGCAAAGCCCCAGTGTTGCTGCGCCTGTGAAAGCGCTTCCAAGGAAGGGTGCTGGCTAGCAACAGCTTTCAGTGCTGGCACTTTTCCTCTCTGAGCAATTGCTCGACCTTTGCAATTTCTCACCTGAGCTCTCTTTAAAGTGCACGAGAGGATGAGCAGAAGATTAGGTGGCTAGAGAAACACAGAGCCCCACTGTTCTTAGGCCTACAAGAGCGTTTCCAAGGAAGGGTGCTGGCTAGCAAGAGCTTTCAGTGCTGGCACTTCTAATCTCTGAGCAATTGCTCGACGTTTGCAATGTCTCAGCTCGTGTCTACGAGACGGAGTGATAGTGACCTTGACGTTTGGTGGTTAGAGAAGCGCAAAGCCCCAGTGTTGCTGCGCCTGTGAAAGCGCTTCCAAGGAAGGGTGCTGGCTAGCAAGAGCTTTCAGTGCTGGCACTTTTCATCTCTGAGCAATTGCTCGACGTTTGCAATTTCTCAGCTCGTGTCTACGAGCCAGAGAGATAGTGACCGTGATGTTTGGTGGCTAGAGAAGTGCAAAGTCCCAGTGTTGCTGCGCCTGTGAAAGCGCTTCCAAGGAAGGCTGCTGGCTAGCAAGAGCTTTCAGTGCTGGCACTTTTCATCTCTGAGCAATTGCTCGACGTTTGCAATTTCTCACGTGAGCTCTCTTTAGAGTGCGCGAGAGGATGAGCAGAAGATTAGGTGGCTAGAGAAGCCCAGAGCCCCAGTGTTCTTAGGGCTACAAGAGCGTTTCCAAGGAAGGGTGCTGGCTAGCAACAGCTTTCAGTGCTGGCACTATTCATCTCTGAGCAATTGCTCGACCTTTGCTATTTCTCAGCTCGTGTCCACTAGATGGAAAGAGAATGACCGTGACGTTTGGTGGCTACAGAAGCGCAAAGCCCCAGTGTTGCTGCGCCTCTGAAAGCGCTTCCAAGGAAGGGTGCTGGCTAGCAAGAGCTTTCAGTGCTGGCACTTTTCCTCTCTGAGCAATTGCTCGACCTTTGCAATTTATCACCTGAGCTCTCTTTAGAGTGCGCGAGAGGATGAGCAGAAGATTAGGTGGCTAGAGAAACACAGAGCCCCAGTGTTCTTAGGGCTACAAGAGCGTTTCCAAGGAAGGGTGCTGGCTAGCAACAGCTTTCAGTGCTGACACTTCTCATCTCTGAGCAATTGCTCGACGTTTGCAATTTCTCACCTGAGCTCTCTTTAGAGTGCGCGAGAGGATGAGCAGAAGATTAGGTGGCTAGAGAAACACAGAGCCCCAGTGTTCTAAGGGCTACAAGAGCGTTTCCAAGGAAGGGTGCTGGCTAGCAAGAGCTTTCAGTGCTGGCACTTTTCATCTCTGAGCAATTGCTCGACGTTTGCAATCTCTCAACTCGCGTCTACGAGACGGAGAGATAGTGACCGTGACGTTTGGTGGGTAGAGAAGCGCAAAGCCCCAGTGTTACTGCGCCTGTGAAAGCGCTTCCAAGGAAGGGTGCTGGCTAGCAACAGTTTTCAGAGCTGGCACTTTTCATCTCTGAGCAATTGCTCGACGTTTGCAATCTCTCAGCTCGTGTCTACGAGACAGAGAGATAGTGACCGTGACGTTTGCTGGGTAGAGAAGCGCAAAGCCCCAGTGTTGCTGCGCCTGTGAAAGCGCTTCCAAGGAAGGGAGCTGGCTAGCAAGAGCTTTCAGTGCTGGCACTTTTCATCTCTGAGCAATTGCTCGACGTTTGCAATTTCTCAGCTCGTGTCTACGAGACAGAGATATAGTGACCGTGACGTTTGGTGGGTAGAGAAGCGCAAAGCCCCAGTGTTGCTGCGCCTGTGAAAGCGCTTCCAAGGAAGGGTGCTGGCTAGCAAGAGCTTTCAGTGCTGGCACTTTTCATCTCTGAGCAATTGCTCGACGTTTGCAATTTCTCACCTGAGCTCTCTTTAGACTGCGCGAGAGGATGAGCAGAAGATTAGGTGGCTAGAGAAACACAGAGCCCCACTGTTCTTAGGGCTACAAGAGCGTTTCCAAGGAAGGGTGCTGGCTAGCAAGAGCTTTCAGTGCTGGCACTTCTCATGTCTGAGCAATTGCTCGACGTTTGCAATCTCTCAGCTCGTGTCTACGAGACGGAGAGATAGTGACCGTGACCTTTGGTGTGTAGAGAAGCGCAAAGCCCCAGTGTTGCTGCGCCTGTGAAAGCGCTTCCAAGGAAGGGTGCTGGCTAGCAAGAGCTTTCAGTGCTGGCACTTTTCATCTCTGAGCAATTGCTCGACGTTTGCAATTTCTCACCTGAGCTCTCTTTAGACTGCACGAGAGGATGAGCAGAAGATTAGGTGGCTAGAGAAGCCCAGAGCCCCACTGTTCTTAGGCCTACAAGAGCGTTTCCAAGGAAGGGTGCTGGCTAGCAAGAGCTTTCAGTGCTGGCACTTTTCATCTCTGAGCAATTGCTCGACTTTTTCAATTTCTCAACTCGTGTCTACGAGCCAGAGAGATAGTGACCGTGACATTTGGTGGCTAGAGAAGCGCAAAGCCCCAGTGTTGCTGCGCCTGTGAAAGCGCTTCCAAGGAAGGGTGCTGGCTAGCAACAGCTTTCAGTGCTGGCACTTTTCATCTCTGAGCAATTGCTTGACGTTTGCAATCTCTCAGCTCGTGTCTATGAGACGGAAAGAGAATGACCGTGACGTTTGGTGGTTAGAAAAGCGTAAAGCCCCAGTGTTACTGCGCCTGTGAAAGCGCTTCCACGGAAGGGTGCTGGCTAGCAAGAGCTTTCAGTGCTGGCACTTTTCATCTCTGAGCAATTGCTCGACGTTTGCAATTTCTCAGCTCGTGTCTACGAGACGGAGTGATAGTGACGTTGACATTTGCTGGGTAGAGAAGCGCAAAGCCCCAGTGCTGCTGCGCCTGTGAAAGCGCTTCCAAGGAAGGGTGCTGGCTAGCAAGAGCTTTCAGTGCTGGCACTTTTCATCTCTGAGCAATTGCTCGACGTTTGCAATCTCTCAGCTCGTGTCTACGAGACAGAGAGATAGTGACCGTGACGTTTGGTGGCTAGAGAAGCGCAAAGCCCCAGTGTTGCTGCGCCTGTGAAAGCGCTTCCAAGGAAGGGTGCTGGCTAGCAAGAGCTTTCAGTGCTGGCACTTTTCATCTCTGAGCAATTGCTCGACCTTTGCAATTTCTCACCTGAGCTCTCTTTAGAGTGCGCGAGAGGATGAGCAGAAGATTAGGTCGCTAGAGAAACACAGAGCCCCAGTGTTCTTAGGGCTACAAGAGCGTTTCCAAGGAAGGGTGCTGGCTAGCAACAGCTTTCAGTGCTGGCACTTTTCATCTCTGAGCAATTGCTCGACGTTTGCAATTTCTCAGCTCGTGTCTACGAGATGGAAAGAGAATGACCGTGACGTTTGGTGTGTAGAGAAGCGCAAAGCCCCAGTGTTGCTGCGCCTGTGAAAGCGCTTCCAAGGAAGGGTGCTGGCTAGCAACAGCTTTCAGTGCTGGCACTTTTCCTCTCTGAGCTATTGCTCGACCTTTGCAATTTCTCACCTGAGCTCTCTTTAAAGTGCGCGAGTGGATGAGCAGAAGATTAGGTGGCTAGAGAAGCCCAGAGCCCCAGTGTTCTTAGGCCTACAAGAGCGTTTCCAAGGAAGGGTGCTGGCTAGCAAGAGCTTTCAGTGCTGGCACTTCTCATCTCTGAGCAATTGCTCGACGTTTGCAATGTCTCAGCTCGTGTCTACGAGACGGAGTGATAGTGACCGTGACGTTTGGTGGTTAGAGAAGCGCAAAGCCCCAGTGTTGCTGCGCCTGTGAAAGCGCTTCCAAGGAAGGGTGCTGGCTAGCAACAGCTTTCAGTGCTGGCACTTTTCATCTCTGAGCAATTGCTCGACGTTTGCAATTTCTCAGCTCGTGTCTACGAGATGGAGATATAGTAACCGTGACGTTTGGTGGCTAGAGAAGTGCAAAGTCCCAGTGTTGCTGCGCCTGTGAAAGCGCTTCCAAGGAAGGGTGCTGGCTAGCAAGAGCTTTCAGTGCTGGCACTTTTCATCTCTGAGTAATTGCTCGACCTTTGCAATTTCTCACCTGAGCTCTCTTTAGAGTGCGCGAGAGGATGAGCAGAAGATTAGGTGGCTAGAGAAGCCCAGAGCCCCAGTGTTCTTAGGGCTACAAGAGCGTTTCCAAGGAAGGGTGCTGGCTAGCAACAGCTTTCAGTGCTGGCACTTCTCATCTCTGAGCAATTGCTCGACGTTTGCAATCTCTCAGCTCGTGTCTACGAGACGGAGAGATAGTGACCTTGACGTTTGGTGGTTAGAGAAGCGCAAAGCCCCAGTGTTACTGCGCCTGTGAAAGCGCTTCCAAGGAAGGGTGCTGGCTAGCAACAGCTTTCAGTGCTGGCACTTTTCATCTCTGAGCAATTGCTCGACGTTTGCAATCTCTCAGCTCGTGTCTACGAGATGGAGAGATAGTAACCGTGACGTTTGGTGGCTAGAGAAGCGCAAAGCCCCAGTGTTGCTGCGCCTGTGAAAGCGCTTCCAAGGAAGGGTGCTGGCTAGCAAGAGCTTTCTTTGCTGGCACTTTTCATCTCTGAGCAATTGCTCGACGTTTGCAATCTCTCAGCTCGTGTCTACGAGACGGAGAGATAGTGACCGTGACCTTTGGTGTGTAGAGAAGCGCAAAGCCCCAGTGTTGCTGCGCCTGTGAAAGCGCTTCCAAGGAAGGGTGCTGGCTAGCAACAGCTTTCAGTGCTGGCACTTTTCATCTCTGAGCAATTGCTCGACGTTTGCAATTTCTCACCTGAGCTCCCTTTAGACTGCGCGAGAGGATGAGCAGAAGATTAGGTGGCTGGAGAAGCCCAGAGCCCCAGTGTTCTCAGGCCTACAAAACCGCTTCCAAGGAAGGGTGCTGGCTAGCAACAGCTTTCAGTGCTGGCACTTTTCATCTCTGAGCAATTGCTCGACCTTTGCAATTTCTCACCTGAGCTCTCTTTAGACTGCGCGAGAGGATGAGCAGAAGATTAGGTGGCTAGAGAAGCCCAGAGCCCCACTGTTCTAAGGGCTACAAGAGCGTTTCCAAGGAAGGGTGCTGGCTAGCAACAGCTTTCAGTGCTGGCACTTTTCATCTCTGAGCAATTGCTCGACTTTTTCAATTTCTCAGCTCGTGTCTACGAGCCAGAGAGATAGTGAGCGTGACGTTTGGTGGGTAGAGAAGCGCAAAGCCCCAGTGTTGCTGCGCCTGTGAAAGCGCTTCCAAGGAAGGGTGCTGGCTAGCAACAGCTTTCAGTGCTGGCACTTTTCATGTCTGAGCAATTGCTCGACGTTTGCAATCTCTCAGCTCGTGTCTATGAGAAGGAAAGAGAATGACCGTGACGTTTGGTGGCTAGAGAAGCGCAAAGCCCCAGTGTTACTTCGCCTGTGAAAGCGCTTCCAAGGAAGGGTGCTGGCTAGCAACAGCTTTCAGTGCTGGCACTTTTCATCTCTGAGCAATTGCTCGACGTTTGCAATCTCTCAGCTCGTGTCTACGAGACGGAGAGATAGTGACCGTGACGTTTGGTTGCTAGAGAAGCGCAAAGCCCCAGTGTTGCTGCGCCTGTGAAAGCGCTTCCAAGGAAGGGTGCTGGCTAGCAACAGCTTTCAGTGCTGGCACTTTTCATCTCTGAGCAATTGCTCGACGTTTGTAATTTCTCAGCACGTGTCTACGAGATGGAAAGAGAATGACCGTGACGTTTGGTGGCTACAGAAGCGCAAAGCCCCAGTGTTGCTGCGCCTGTGAAAGCGCTTCCAAGGAAGGGTGCTGGCTAGTAAGAGCTTTCAGTGCTGGCACTTTTCATCTCTGAGCAATTGCTCGACCTTTGCAATTTCTCACGTGAGCTCTCTTTAGAGTGCGCGAGAGGATGAGCAGAAGATTAGGTGGCTAGAGAAACACAGAGCCCCAGTGTTCTTAGGCCTACAAGAGCGTTTCCAAGGAAGGCTGCTGGCTAGCAAGAGCTTTCAGTGCTGGCACTTTTCATCTCTGAGCAATTGCTCGACGTTTGCAATGTCTCAGCTCGTGTCTACGAGACGGAGTGATAGTGACCTTGACGTTTGGTGGTTAGAGAAGCGCAAAGCCCCAGTGTTACTGCGCCTGTGAAAGCGCTTCCAAGGAAGGGTGCTGGCTAGCAAGAGCTTTCAGTGCTGGCACTTTTCCTCTCTGAGCAATTGCTCGACCTTTGCAATTTCTCACCTGAGCTCTCTTTAAAGTGCACGAGAGGATGAGCAGAAGATTGGGTCGCTAGAGAAACACAGAGCCCCAGTGTTCTTAGGGCTACAAGAGCGTTTCCAAGGAAGGGTGCTGGCTAGCAACAGCTTTCAGTGCTGGCACTTTTCATCTCTGAGCAATTGCTCGACTTTTTCAATTTCTCAGCTCGTGTCTACGAGCCAGAGAGATAGTGAGCGTGACATTTGGTGGCTAGAGAAGCGCAAAGCCCCAGTGTTGCTGCGCCTGTGAAAGCGCTTCCAAGGAAGGGTGCTGGCTAGCAACAGCTTTCAGTGCTGGCACTTTTCATGTCTGAGCAATTGCTCGACGTTTGCAATCTCTCAGCTCGTGTCTATGAGACGGAAAGAGAATGACCGTGACGTTTGGTGGCTAGAGAAGCGCAAAGCCCCAGTGTTACTTCGCCTGTGAAAGCGCTTCCAAGGAAGGGTGCTGGCTAGCAACAGTTTTCAGTGCTGGCACTTTTCATCTCTGAGCAATTGCTCGACGTTTGCAATTTCTCACCTGAGCTCTCTTTAGACTGCGCGAGAGGATGAGCAGAAGATTAGGCGGCTAGAGAAACCCAGAGCCCCAGTGTTCTTAGGCCTACAAAAGCGCTTCCAAGGAAGGGTGCTGGCTAGCAAGAGCTTTCAGTGCTGGCACTTTTCATCTCTGAGCAATTGCTCGACGTTTGCAATCTCTCACCTGAGCTCTCTTTAGAGTGCGCGAGAGGATGAGCAGAAGATTAGGTGGCTGGAGAAACACAGAGCCCCAGTGTTCTTAGGCCTACAAAAGCACTTCCAAGGAAGGGTGCTGGCTAGCAAGAGCTTTCAGTGCTGGCACTTTTCATCTCTGAGCAATTGCTCGACGTTTTCAATTTCTCAGCTCGTGTCTACGAGACGGAGTGATAGTGACCGTGACGTTTGGTGGGTAGAGAAGCGCAAAGCCCCAGTGTTGCTGCGCCTGTGAAAGCGCTTCCAAGGAAGGGTGCTGGCTAGCAAGAGCTTTCAGTGCTGGCACTTTTCATCTCTGAGCAATTGCTCGACGTTTGCAATTTCTCACCTGAGCTCTCTTTAAAGTGCACGACAGGATGAGCAGAAGATTAGGTGGCTAGAGAAACACAGAGCCCCAGTGTTCTTAGGCCTACAAGAGCGTTTCCAAGGAAGGGTGCTGGCTAGCAACAGCTTTCAGTGCTGGCACTTTTCATCTCTGAGCAATTGCTCGACTTTTTCAATTTCTCAGCTCGTGTCTACGAGCCAGAGAGATAATGACCGTGACATTTGGTGGCTAGAGAAGCGCAAAGCCCCAGTGTTGCTGCGCCTGTGAAAGCGCTTCCAAGGAAGGGTGCTGGCTAGCAAGAGCTTTCAGTGCTGGCACTTTTCATCTCTGAGCAATTGCTCGACGTTTGCAATTTCTCACCTGAGCTCTCTTTAAAGTGCACGAGAGGATGAGCAGAAGATTAGGTGGCTAGAGAAACACAGAGCCCCAGTGTTCTTAGGCCTACAAGAGCGTTTCCAAGGAAGGGTGCTGGCTAGCAACAGCTTTCAGTGCTGGCACTTTTCATCTCTGAGCAATTGCTCGACGTTTGCAATTTCTCAGCTCGTGTCTACGAGCCAGAGAGATAGTGACCGTGACATTTGGTGGCTAGAGAAGCGCAAAGCCCCAGTGTTGCTGCGCCTGTGAAAGCGCTTCCAAGGAAGGGTGCTGGCTAGCAAGAGCTTTCAGTGCTGGCACTTTTCATCTCTGAGCAATTGCTCGACGTTTGCAATCTCTCACCTGAGCTCTCTTTAGAGTGCGCGAGAGGATGAGCAGAAGATTAGGTGGCTGGAGAAACACAGAGCCCCAGTGTTCTTAGGCCTACAAAAGCACTTCCAAGGAAGGGTGCTGGCTAGCAAGAGCTTTCAGTGCTGGCACTTTTCATCTCTGAGCAATTGCTCGACGTTTTCAATTTCTCAGCTCGTGTCTACGAGACGGAAAGAGAATGACCGTGAAGTTTGGTGGGTAGAGAAGCGCAAAGCCCCAGTGTTGCTGCGCCTGTGAAAGCGCTTCCAAGGAAGGGTGCTGGCTAGCAAGAGCTTTCAGTGCTGGCACTTTTCATCTCTGAGCAATTGCTCGACGTTTGCAATTTCTCACCTGAGCTCTCTTTAAAGTGCACGAGAGGATGAGCAGAAGATTAGGTGGCTAGAGAAACACAGAGCCCCAGTGTTCTTAGGCCTACAAGAGCGTTTCCAAGGAAGGGTGCTGGCTAGCAAGAGCTTTCAGTGCTGGCACTTTTCATCTCTGAGCAATTGCTCGACTTTTTCAATTTCTCAGCTCGTGTCTACGAGCCAGAGAGATAGTGACCGTGACATTTGGTGGCTAGAGAAGCGCAAAGCCCCAGTGTTGCTGCGCCTGTGAAAGCGCTTCCAAGGAAGGGTGCTGGCTAGCAACAGCTTTCAGTGCTGGCACTTTTCATGTCTGAGCAATTGCTCGACCTTTGCAATCTCTCAGCTCGTGTCTATGAGACGGAAAGAGAATGACCGTGACGTTTGGTGGCTAGAGAAGCGCAAAGCCCCAGTGTTACTTCGCCTGTGAAAGCGCTTCCAAGGAAGGGTGCTGGCTAGCAACAGTTTTCAGTGCTGGCACTTTTCATCTCTGAGCAATTGCTCGACTTTTGCAATCTCTCAGCTCGTGTCTAGGAGACGGAGAGATAGTGACCGTGACGTTTGGTGGCTAGAGAAGCGCAAAGCCCCAGTGTTGCTGCGCCTGTGAAAGCGCTTCCAAGGAAGGGTGCTGGCTAGCAACAGCTTTCAGTGCTGGCACTTTTCATCTCTGAGCAATTGCTCGACTTTTGCAATCTCTCAGCTCGTGTCTACGAGATGGAAAGAGAATGACCGTGACGTTTGGTGGGTAGAGAAGCGCAAAGCCCCAGTGTTGCTGCGCCTGTGAAAGCGCTTCCAAGGAAGGGTGCTGGCTAGCAAGAGCTTTCAGTGCTGGCACTTTTCCTCTCTGAGCAATTGCTCGACCTTTGCAATTTCTCACCTGAGCTCTCTTTAGAGTGCGCGAGAGGATGAGCAGAAGATTAGGTGGCTAGAGAAGCCCAGAGCCCCAGTGTTATTAGGCCTACAAAAGCACTTCCAAGGAAGGGTGCTGGCTAGCAAGAGCTTTCAGTGCTGGCACTTTTCATCTCTGAGCAATTGCTCGACGTTTGCAATCTCTCAGCTCGTGTCTACGAGACGGAAAGAGAATGACCGTGACGTTTGGTGGGTAGAGAAGCACAAAGCCCCAGTGTTGCTGCGCCTGTGAAAGCGCTTCCAAGGAAGGCTGCTGGCTAGCAACAGCTTTCAGTGCTGGCACTTTTCATCTCTGAGCAATTGCTCAACGTTTGCAATTTCTCACCTGAGCTCTCTTTAGACTGCGCGAGAGGATGAGCAGAAGATTAGGTGGCTAGAGAAGCCCAGAGCCCCAGTGTTCTTAGGCCTACAAGAGCGTTTCCAAGGAAGGGTGCTGGCTAACAAGAGCTTTCAGTGCTGGCACTTTTCATCTCTGAGCAATTGCTCGACGTTTGCAATCTCTCAGCTCGTGTCTACGAGACGGAGTGATAGTGACCGTGACGTTTGGTGGCTAGAGAAGCGCAAAGCCCCAGTGTTACTGTGCCTGTGAAAGCGCTTCCAAGGAAGGGTGCTGGCTAGCAAGAGCTTTCTGTGCTGGCACTTTTCATCTCTGAGCAATTGCTCGACGTTTGCAATCTCTCAGCTCGTGTCTACGAGACGGAAAGAGAATGACCGTGACGTTTGGTGGGTAGAGAAGCGCAAAGCCCCAGTGTTGCTGCGCCTGTGAAAGCGCTTCCAAGGAAGGGTGCTGGCTAGCAAGAGCTTTCAGTGCTGGCACTTTTCATCTCTGAGCAATTGCTCGACCTTTGCAATTTCTCACCTGAGCTCTCTTTAGAGTGCGCGAGAGGATGAGCAGAAGATTAGGTGGCTAGAGAAACACAGAGCCCCAGTGTTCTTAGGGCTACAAGAGCGTTTCCAAGGAAGGGTGCTGGCTAGCAACAGCTTTCAGTGCTGGCACTTTTCATCTCTGAGCAATTGCTCGACGTTTGCAATCTCTCAGCTCGTGTCTACGAGACGGAAAGAGAATGACCGTGACGTTTGGTGGGTAGAGAAGCGCAAAGCCCCAGTGTTGCTGCGCCTGTGAAAGCGCTTCCAAGGAAGGGTGCTGGCTAGCAAGAGCTTTCAGTGCTGGCACTTTTCATCTCTGAGCAATTGCTCGACGTTTGCAATTTCTCAGCTCGTGTCTACGAGACGGAGATATAGTGACCGTGACGTTTGGTGGCTAGAGAAGCGCAAAGCCCCAGTGTTGCTGCACCTGTGAAAGCGCTTCCAAGGAAGGGTGCTGGCTAGCAAGAGCTTTCAGTGCTGGCGCTTTTCATCTCTGAGCAATTGCTCGACGTTTGCAATTTCTCAGCTCGTGTCTACGAGTCAGAGAGATAGTGAGCGTGACATTTGGTGGCTAGAGAAGCGCAAAGCCCCAGTGTTGCTGCGCCTGTGAAAGCGCTTCCAAGGAAGGGTGCTGGCTAGCAAGAGCTTTCAGTGCTGGCACTTTTCATCTCTGAGCAATTGCTCGACCTTTGCAATTTCTCACGTGAGCTCTCTTTAGAGTGCGCGAGAGGATGAGCAGAAGATTAGGTGGCTAGAGAAACACAGAGCCCCAGTGTTCTTAGGCCTACAAAAGTGCATCCAAGGAAGGGTGCTGGCTAGCAACAGCTTTCAGTGCTGGCACTTTTCATCTCTGAGCAATTGCTCGACGTTTGCAATTTCTCACCTGAGCTCACTTTAGTGTGCGCGAGAGGATGAGCAGAAGATTAGGTGGCTGGAGAAACACAGAGCCCCAGTGTTCTTAGGCCTACAAAAGCACTTCCAAGGAAGGGTGCTGGCTAGCAACAGCTTTCAGTGCTGGCACTTTTCATCTCTGAGCAATTGCTCGACGTTTGCAATCTCTCAGCTCGTGTCTACGAGACGGAAAGAGAATGACCGTGACGTTTGGTGGGTAGAGAAGCACAAAGCCCCAGTGTTGCTGCGCCTGTGAAAGCGCTTCCAAGGAAGGCTGCTGGCTAGCAACAGCTTTCAGTGCTGGCACTTTTCATCTCTGAGCAATTGCTCAACGTTTGCAATTTCTCACCTGAGCTCTCTTTAGAGTGCGCGAGAGGATGAGCAGAAGATTAGGTGGCTAGAGAAGCCCAGAGCCCCAGTGTTCTTAGGGCTACAAGAGCGTTTCCAAGGAAGGGTGCTGGCTAACAAGAGCTTTCAGTGCTGGCACTTTTCATCTCTGAGCAATTGCTCGACGTTTGCAATTTCTCAGCTCGTGTCTACGAGACGGAGTGATAGTGACCGTGACGTTTGGTGGCTAGAGAAGCGCAAAGCCCCAGTGTTACTGTGCCTGTGAAAGCGCTTCCAAGGAAGGGTGGTGGCTAGCAACAGTTTTCAGTGCTGGCACTTTTCATCTCTGAGCAATTGCTCGACGTTTGCAATCTCTCAGCTCGTGTCTACGAGACGGAGAGATAGTGACCGTGACGTTTGGTGGGTAGAGAAGCGCAAAGCCCCAGTGTTGCTGCGCCTGTGAAAGCGCTTCCAAGGAAGGGTGCTGGCTAGCAACAGTTTTCAGTGCTGGCACTTTTCATCTCTGAGCAATTGCTCGACGTTTGTAATTTCTCAGCACGTGTCTACGAGATGGAAAGAGAATGACCGTGACGTTTGGTGGCTACAGAAGCGCAAAGCCCCAGTGTTGCTGCGCCTGTGAAAGCGCTTCCAAGGAAGGGTGCTGGCTAGTAAGAGCTTTCAGTGCTGGCACTTTTCCTCTCTGAGCAATTGCTCGACCTTTGCAATTTCTCACCTGAGCTCTCTTTAGAGTGCGCGAGAGGATGAGCAGAAGATTAGGTGGCTAGAGAAACACAGAGCCCCACTGTTCTTAGGGCTACAAGAGCGTTTCCAAGGAAGGGTGCTGGCTAGCAACAGCTTTCAGTGCTGGCACTTTTCATCTCTGAGCAATTGCTCGACGTTTGCAATGTCTCAGCTCGTGTCTACGAGACGGAATGATAGTGACCGTGACGTTTGGTGGTTAGAGAAGCGCAAAGCCCCAGTGTTACTGCGCCTGTGAAAGCGCTTCCAAGGAAGGGTGCTGGCTAGCAAGAGCTTTCAGTGCTGGCACTTTTCCTCTCTGAGCAATTGCTCGACATTTGCAATTTCTCACCTGAGCTCTCTTTAAAGTGCACGAGAGGATGAGCAGAAGATTAGGTGGCTAGAGAAACACAGAGCCCCAGTGTTCTTAGGGCTACAAGAGCGTTTCCAAGGAAGGGTGCTGGCTAGCAAGAGCTTTCAGTGCTGGCACTTTTCATCTCTGAGCAATTGCTCGACTTTTTCAATTTCTCAGCTCGTGTCTACGAGCCAGAGAGATAGTGACCGTGACATTTGGTGGCTAGAGAAGCGCAAAGCCCCAGTGTTGCTGCGCCTGTGAAAGTGCTTCCAAGGAAGGGTGCTGGCTAGCAACAGCTTTCAGTGCTGGCACTTTTCATCTCTGAGCAATTGCTCGACGTTTGCAATCTCTCAGCTCGTGTCTATGAGACGGAAAGAGAATGACCGTGACGTTTGGTGGGTAGAGAAGCGCAAAGCCCCAGTGTTACTTCGCCTGTGAAAGCGCTTCCAAGGAAGGGTGCTGGCTAGCAACAGTTTTCAGTGCTGGCACTTTTCATCTCTGAGCAATTGCTCGACGTTTGCAATCTCTCAGCTCGTGTCTACGAGACGGAGAGATAGTGACCGTGACGTTTGGTGGCTAGAGAAGCGCAAAGCCCCAGTGTTGCTGCGCCTGTGAAAGCGCTTCCAAGGAAGGGTGCTGGCTAGCAACAGCTTTCAGTGCTGGCACTTTTCATCTCTGAGCAATTGCTCGACCTTTGCAATTTCTCACGTGAGCTTTCTTTAGACTGCGCGAGAGGATGAGCACAAGATTAGGTGGCTAGAGAAGCCCAGAGCCCCAGTGTTCTAAGGGCTACAAGAGCGTTTCCAAGGAAGGGTGCTGGCTAGCAACAGCTTTCAGTGCTGGCACTTTTCATCTCTGAGCAATTGCTCGACGTTTGCAATCTCTCAGCTCGTGTCTACGAGACGGAAAGAGAATGACCATGACGTTTGGTGGGTAGAGAAGCGCAAAGCCCCAGTGTTACTGCGCCTGTGAAAGCGCTTCCAAGGAAGGGTGCTGGCTAGCAACAGTTTTCAGTGCTGGCACTTTTCATCTCTGAGCAATTGCTCGACGTTTGCAATGTCTCAGCTCGTGTCTACGAGACGGAGTGATAGTGACCGTGACGTTTGGTGGCTAGAGAAGCGCAAAGCCCCAGTGTTACTTTGCCTGTGAAAGCGCTTCCAAGGAAGGGTGCTGGCTAGCAACAGCTTTCTGTGCTGGCACTTTTCATCTCTGAGCAATTGCTCGACGTTTGCAATCTCTCAGCTCGTGTCTACGAGACGGAAACAGAATGACCGTGACGTTTGGTGGCTAGAGAAGCGCAAAGCCCCAGTGTTACTGCGCCTGTGAAAGCACTTCCAAGGAAGGGTGGTGGCTAGCAACAGTTTTCAGTGCTGGCACTTTTCATCTCTGAGCAATTGCTCGACGTTTGCAATCTCTCAGCTCGTGTCTACGAGACGGAGATATAGTGACCGTGACGTTTGGTGGGTAGAGAAGCGCAAAGCCCCAGTGTTGCTGCGCCTGTGAAAGCGCTTCCAAGGAAGGGTGCTGGCTAGCAAGAGCTTTCAGTGCTGGCACTTTTCATCTCTGAGCAATTGCTCGACGTTTGCAATTTCTCAGCTCGTGTCTACGAGTCAGAGAGATAGTGAGCGTGACATTTGGTGGCTAGAGAAGCGCAAAGCCCCAGTGTTGCTGCGCCTGTGAAAGCGCTTCCAAGGAAGGGTGCTGGCTAGCAAGAGCTTTCAGTGCTGGCACTTTTCATCTCTGAGCAATTGCTCGACCTTTGCAATTTCTCACGTGAGCTCTCTTTAGAGTGCGCGAGAGGATGAGCAGAAGATTAGGTGGCTAGAGAAACACAGAGCCCCAGTGTTCTTAGGCCTACAAAAGCACTTCCAAGGAAGGGTGCTGGCTAGCAACAGCTTTCAGTGCTGGCACTTTTCATCTCTGAGCAATTGCTCGACCTTTGCAATTTCTCACCTGAGCTCACTTTAGTGTGCGCGAGAGGATGAGCAGAAGATTAGGTGGCTGGAGAAACACAGAGCCCCACTGTTCTTAGGCCTACAAAAGCACTTCCAAGGAAGGGTGCTGGCTAGCAAGAGCTTTCAGTGCTGGCACTTTTCATCTCTGAGCAATTGCTCGACGTTTGCAATCTCTCAGCTCGTGTCTACGAGACGGAAAGAGAATGACCGTGACGTTTGGTGGGTAGAGAAGCACAAAGCCCCAGTGTTGCTGCGCCTGTGAAAGCGCTTCCAAGGAAGGCTGCTGGCTAGCAACAGCTTTCAGTGCTGGCACTTTTCATCTCTGAGCAATTGCTCAACGTTTGCAATTTCTCACCTGAGCTCTCTTTAGACTGCGCGAGAGGATGAGCAGAAGATTAGGTGGCTAGAGAAGCCCAGAGCCCCAGTGTTCTTAGGGCTACAAGAGCGTTTCCAAGGAAGGGTGCTGGCTAACAAGAGCTTTCAGTGCTGGCACTTTTCATCTCTGAGCAATTGCTCGACGTTTGCAATTTCTCAGCTCGTGTCTACGAGACGGAGTGATAGTGACCGTGACGTTTGGTGGCTAGAGAAGCGCAAAGCCCCAGTGTTACTGTGCCTGTGAAAGCGCTTCCAAGGAAGGGTGCTGGCTAGCAAGAGCTTTCAGTGCTGGCACTTTTCATCTCTGAGCAATTGCTCGACGTTTGCAATCTCTCAGCTCGTGTCTATGAGACGGAAAGAGAATGACCGTGACGTTTGGTGGCTAGAGAAGCGCAAAGCCCCAGTGTTACTGCGCCTGTGAAAGCGCTTCCAAGGAAGGGTGCTGGCTAGCAACAGCTTTCAGTGCTGGCTCTTTTCATCTCTGAGCAATTGCTCGACCTTTGCAATTTCTCACCTGAGCTTTCTTTAGAGTGCGCGAGAGGATGAGCAGAAGATTAGGTGGCTAGAGAAACACAGAGCCCCAGTGTTCTACGGGCTACAAGAGCGTTTCCAAGGAAGGGTGCCGGCTAGCAAGAGCTTTCAGTGCTGGCACTTTTCATCTCTGAGCAATTGCTCGACTTTTTCAATTTCTCAGCTCGTGTCTACGAGCCAGAGAGATAGTGACCGTGACATTTGGTGGCTAGAGAAGCGCAAAGCCCCAGTGTTGCTGCGCCTGTGAAAGTGCTTCCAAGGAAGGGTGCTGGCTAGCAAGAGCTTTCAGTGCTGGAACTTTTCATCTCTGAGCAATTGCTCGACGTTTGCAATCTCTCAGCTCGTGTCTATGAGACGGAAAGAGAATGACCGTGACGTTTGGTGGGTAGAGAAGCGCAAAGCCCCAGTGTTGCTGCGCCTCTGAAAGCGCTTCCAAGGAAGGGTGCTGGCTAGCAAGAGCTTTCAGTGCTGGCACTTTTCATCTCTGAGCAATTGCTCGACATTTGCAATTTCTCACGTGAGCTCTCTTTAGAGTGCGCGAGAGGATGAGCAGAAGATTAGGTGGCTAGAGAAACACAGAGCCCCACTGTTCTTAGGCCTACAAAAGCGCATCCAAGGAAGGGTGCTGGCTAGCAACAGCTTTCAGTGCTGGCACTTTTCATCTCTGAGCAATTGCTCGACATTTGCAATTTCTCACCTGAGCTCACTTTAGTGTGCGCGAGAGGATGAGCAGAAGATTAGGTGGCTGGAGAAACACAGAGCCCCAGTGTTCTTAGGCCTACAAAAGCACTTCCAAGGAAGGGTGCTGGCTAGCAACAGCTTTCAGTGCTGGCACTTTTCATCTCTGAGCAATTGCTCGACGTTTGCAATCTCTCAGCTCGTGTCTACGAGACGGAAAGAGAATGACCGTGAAGTTTGGTGGGTAGAGAAGCGCAAAGCCCCAGTGTTGCTGTGCCTGTGAAAGCGCTTCCAAGGAAGGGTGCTGGCTAGCAACAGCTTTCAGTGCTGGCACTTTTCATCTCTGAGCAATTGCTCAACGTTTGCAATTTCTCACCTGAGCTCTCTTTAGACTGCGCGAGAGGATGAGCAGAAGATTAGGTGGCTAGAGAAACACAGAGCCCCAGTGTTCTTAGGGCTACAAGAGCGTTTCCAAGGAAGGGTGCTGGCTAACAAGAGCTTTCAGTGCTGGCACTTTTCATCTCTGAGCAATTGCTCGACGTTTGCAATCTCTCAGCTCGTGTCTACGAGACGGAGTGATAGTGACCGTGACGGTTGGTGGGTAGAGAAGCGCAAAGCCCCAGTGTTACTGCGCCTGTGAAAGCGCTTCCAAGGAAGGGTGCTGGCTAGCAACAGCTTTCAGTGCTGGCACTTTTCATCTCTGAGCAATTGCTCGACGTTTGCAATCTCTCAGCTCGTGTCTATGAGACGGAAAGAGAATGACCGTGACGTTTGGTGGGTAGAGAAGCGCAAAGCCCCAGTGTTGCTGCGCCTGTGAAAGCGCTTCCAAGGAAGGGTGCTGGCTAGCAAGAGCTTTCAGTGCTGGCTCTTTTCCTCTCTGAGCAATTGCTCGACCTTTGCAATTTCTCACCTGAGCTCTCTTTAGAGTGCGCGAGAGGATGAGAAGAAGATTAGGTGGCTAGAGAAACACAGAGCCCCAGTGTTCTTAGGGCTACAAGAGCGTTTCCAAAGAAGGGTGCTGGATAGCAAGAGCTTTCAGTGCTGGCACTTCTTATGTCTGAGCAATTGCTCGACGTTTGCAATGTCTCAGCTCGTGTCTACGAGACGGAGTGATAGTGACCTTGACGTTTGGTGGTTAGAGAAGCGCAAAGCCCCAGTGTTACTGTGCCTGTGAAAGCGCTTCCAAGGAAGGGTGCTGGCTAGCAACAGCTTTCAGTGCTGGCACTTTTCATCTCTGAGCAATTGCTCGACGTTTGCAATTTCTCACCTGAGCTCTCTTTAAAGTGCACGAGAGGATGAGCAGAAGATTAGGTGGCTAGAGAAACACAGAGCCCCAGTGTTCTTAGGGCTACAAGAGCGTTTCCAAGGAAGGGTGCTGGCTAGCAAGAGCTTTCAGTGCTGGCACTTTTCATCTCTGAGCAATTGCTCGACTTTTTCAATTTCTCAGCTCGTGTCTACGAGCCAGAGAGATAGTGACCGTGACACTTGGTGGCTAGAGAAGCGCAAAGCCCCAGTGTTGCTGCACCTGTGAAAGCGCTTCCAAGGAAGGGTGCTGGCTAGCAACTGCTTTCAGTGCTGGCACTTTTCATCTCTGAGCAATTGCTCGACGTTTGCAATCTCTCAGCTCGTGTCTATGAGACGGAGAGATAGTGACCGTGACGTTTGGTGGGTAGAGAAGCGCAAAGCCCCAGTGTTGCTGCGCCTGTGAAAGCGCTTCCAAGGAAGGGTGCTGGCTAGCAACAGCTTTCAGTGCTGGCACTTTTCATCTCTGAGCAATTGCTCGACGTTTGATATTTCAAACCTGAGCTCTCTTTAGACTGCGCGAGAGGATGAGCAGAAGACTAGGTGGCTAGAGAAACACAGTGCCCCAGTGTTCTTAGGGCTACAAAAGCGCTTCCAAGGAAGGGTGCTGGCTAGCAACAGCTTTCAGTGCTGGCACTTTTCATCTCTGAGCAATTGCTCGACGTTTGCAATCTCTCAGCTCGTGTCTACGAGACGGAGAGATAGTGACCGTGACCTTTGGTGGGTAGAGAAGCGCAAAGCCCCAGTGTTCCTGCGCCTGTGAAAGCGCATCCAAGGAAGGGTGCTGGCTAGCAACAGCTTTCAGTGCTGGCACTTTTCATCTCTGAGCAATTGCTCGACCTTTGCAATCTCTCAGCTCGTGTCTATGAGACGGAAAGAGAATGACCATGACGTTTGGTGGCTAGAGAAGCGCAAAGCCCCAGTGTTGCTGCGCCTGTCAAAGCGCTTCCAAGGAAGGGTGCTGGCTAGCAACAGCTTTCAGTGCTGGCACTTTTCCTCTCTGAGCAATTGCTGGACGTTTGCAATTTCTCACCTGAGCTCTCTTTAGACTGCGCGAGAGGATGAGCAGAAGATTAGGTGGCTAGAGAAGCCCAGAGCCCCTGTGTTCTTAGGCCTACAAAAGCGCTTCCAAGGAAGGGTGCTGGCTAGCAACAGCTTTCAGTGCTGGCACTTTTCATCTCTGAGCAATTGCTCGACCTTTGCAATTTCTCAGCTCGTGTGTATGAGATGGAAAGAGAATGACCGTGACGTTTGGTGTCTAGAGAAGCGCAAAGCCCCAGTGTTGCTGCGCCTGTGAAAGCGCTTCCAAGGAAGAGTGCTGGCTAGCAACAGCTTTCAGTGCTGGCACTTTTCCTCTCTGAGCAATTGCTCGACCTTTGCAATTTCTCACCTGAGCTCTCTTTAGAGTGCGCGAGAGGATGAGCAGAAGATTAGGTGGCTAGAGAAGCCCAGAGCCCCACTGTTCTTAGGCCTACAAAAGCGCTTCCAAGGAAGGGTGCTGGCTAGCAACAGCTTTCAGTGCTGGCACTTTTCATCGCTGAGCAATTGCTCGACGTTTGCAATTTCTCAGCTCGTGTGTATGAGATGGAAAGAGAATGACCGTGACGTTTGGTGGCTAGAGAAGCGCAAAGCCCCAGTGTTGCTGCGCCTCTGAAAGCGCTTCCAAGGAAGGGTGCTGGCTAGCAACAGCTTTCAGTGCTGGCACTTTTCATCTCTGAGCAATTGCTCGACCTTTGCAATTTCTCACCTGAGCTCTCTTTAGACTGCGCGAGAGGATGAGCAGAAGATTAGGTGGCTAGAGAAGCCCAGAGCCCCACTGTTCTTAGGCCTACAAAAGCACTTCCAAGGAAGGGTGCTGGCTAGCAACAGCTTTCAGTGCTGGCACTTTTCATCGCTGAGCAATTGCTCGACGTTTGCAATTTCTCAGCTCGTGTCTAGGAGACAGAGAGATAGTGACCGTGACGTTTGGTGGGTAGAGAAGCGCAAAGCCCCAGTGTTGCTGCACCTGTGAAAGCGCTTCCAAGGAAGGGTGCTGGCTAGCAACTGCTTTCAGTGCTGGCACTTTTCATCTCTGAGCAATTGCTCGACGTTTGCAATCTCTCAGCTCGTGTCTACGAGACGGAGAGATAGTGACCGTGACCTTTGGTGGGTAGAGAAGCGCAAAGCCCCAGTGTTCCTGCGCCTGTGAAAGCGCTTCCAAGGAAGGGGGCTGGCTAGCAACAGCTTTCAGTGCTGGCACTTTTCATCTCTGAGCAATTGCTCGACGTTTGATATTTCAAACCTGAGCTCTCTTTAGAGTGCGCGAGAGGATGAGCAGAAGACTAGGTGGCTAGAGAAACACAGTGCCCCAGTGTTCTTAGGGCTACAAAAGCACTTCCAAGGAAGGGTGCTGGCTAGCAACAGCTTTCAGTGCTGGCACTTTTCATCTCTGAGCAATTGCTCGACGTTTGCAATCTCTCAGCTCGTGTCTACGAGACGGAGAGAGAGTGACCGTGACCTTTGGTGGGTAGAGAAGCGCAAAGCCCCAGTGTTCCTGCGCCTCTGAAAGCGCTTCCAAGGAAGGGTGCTGGCTAGCAACAGCTTTCAGTGCTGGCACTTTTCATCTCTGAGCAATTGCTCGACGTTTGATATTTCAAACCTGAGCTCTCTTTAGAGTGCACGAGAGGATGAGCAGAAGACTAGGTGGCTAGAGAAACACAGTGCCCCAGTGTTCTTAGGGCTACAAAAGCACTTCCAAGGAAGGGTGCTGGCTAGCAACAGCTTTCAGTGCTGGCACTTTTCATCTCTGAGCAATTGCTCGACCTTTGCAATCTCTCAGCTCGTGTCTATGAGACGGAAAGAGAATGACCATGAAGTTTGGTGGCTAGAGAAGCGCAAAGCCCCAGTGTTGCTGCGCCTGTGAAAGCGCTTCCAAGGAAGGGTGCTGGCTAGCAACAGCTTTCAGTGCTGGCACTTTTCATCTCTGAGCAATTGCTCGACCTTTGCAATTTCTCACCTGAGCTCTCTTTAGACTGCGCGAGAGGATGAGCAGAAGATTAGGTGGCTAGAGAAGCCCAGAGCCCCAGTGTTCTTAGGCCTACAAAAGCGCTTCCAAGGAAGGGTGCTGGCTAGCAACAGCTTTCAGTGCTGGCACTTTTCATCGCTGAGCAATTGCTCGACGTTTGCAATTTCTCAGCTCGTGTGTATGAGATGGAAAGAGAATGACCATGACGTTTGGTGGGTAGAGAAGCGCAAAGCCCCAGTGTTGCTGCGCCTGTGAAAGCGCTTCCAAGGAAGGGTGCTGGCTAGCAACAGCTTTCAGTGCTGGCACTTTTCATCTCTGAGCAATTGCTCGACCTTTGCAATTTCTCACCTGAGCTCTCTTTAGACTGCGCGAGAGGATGAGCAGAAGATTAGGTGGCTAGAGAAACACAGAGCCCCACTGTTCTTAGGCCTACAAAAGCACTTCCAAGGAAGGGTGCTGGCTAGCAACAGCTTTCAGTGCTGGCACTTTTCATCGCTGAGCAATTGCTCGACGTTTGCAATTTCTCAGCTCGTGTCTACGAGACGGAGAGAGAATGACCGTGACGTTTGGTGGCTAGAGAAGCGCAAAGCCCCAGTGTTACTGCGCCTGTGAAAGCGCTTCCAAGGAAGGGTGCTGGCTAGCAACAGCTTTCAGTGCTGGCACTTTTCATCTCTGAGCAATTGCTCGACGTTTGCAATTTCTCACCTGAGCTCTCTTTAGAGTGCGCGAGAGGATGAGCAGAAGATTAGGTGGCTGGAGAAGCCCAGAGCCCCAGTGTTCTTAGGGCTACAAGAGCGTTTCAAAGGAAGGGTGCTGGCTAGCAACAGCTTTCAGTGCTGGCACTTTTCATCTCTGAGCAATTGCTCGACTTTTTCAATTTCTCAGCTCGTGTCTACGAGACGGAAAGAGAATGACCGTGACGGTTGGTGGCTAGAGAAGCGCAAAGCCCCAGTGTTACTGCGCCTGTGAAAGCGCTTCCAAGGAAGGGTGCTGGCTAGCAACAGCTTTCAGTGCTGGCACTTTTCATCTCTGAGCAATTGCTCGACCTTTGCAATCTCTCAGCTCGTGTCTACGAGACGGAGAGATAGTGGCCGTGACGTTTGGTGGCTAGAGAAGCGCAAAGCCCCAGTGTTGCTGCGCCTGTGAAAGCGCTTCCAAGGAAGGGTGCTGGCTAGCAACAGCTTTCAGTGCTGGCACTTTTCATCTCTGAGCAATTGCTCGACATTTGCAATTTCTCAGCTCGTGTCTACGAGACAGAGAGATAGTGACCGTGACGTTTGGTGGCTAGAGAAGCGCAAAGCCCCAGTGTTGCTGCGCCTGTGAAAGCGCTTCCAAGGAAGGGTGCTGGCTAGCAAGAGCTTTCAGTGCTGGCTCTTTTCATCTCTGAGCAATTGCTCGACCTTTGCAATTTCTCACCTGAGCTCTCTTTAGAGTGCGCGAGAGGATGAGCAGAAGATTAGGTGGCTAGAGAAGCCCAGAGCCCCAGTGTTTTTAGGCCTACAAAAGCGCTTCCAAGGAAGGGTGCTGGCTAGCAACAGCTTTCAGTGCTGGCACTTTTCATCTCTGAGCAATTGCTCGACGTTTGCAATTTCTCAGCTCGTGTCTACGAGACGGAGAGATAGTGACCGTGACGTTTGGTGTGTAGAGAAGCGCAAAGCCCCAGTGTTGCTGCGCCTGTGAAAGCACTTCCAAGGAAGGGTGCTGGCTAGCAAGAGCTTTCAGTGCTGGCACTTTTCATCTCTGAGCAATTGCTCGACCTTTGCAATGTCTCAGCTCGTGTCTATGAGACGGAAAGAGAATGAACATGACGTTTGGTGGGTAGGGAAGCGCAAACCCCAGTGTTGCTGCGCCTGTGAAAGCGCTTCCAAGGAAGGGTGCTGGCTAGCAAGAGCTTTCAGTGCTGGCACTTTTCATCTCTGAGCAATTGCTCGACCTTTGCAATTTCTCACCTGAGCTCTCTTTAGACTGCGCGAGAGGATGAGCAGAAGATTAGGTGGCTAGAGAAACACAGAGCCCCAGTGTTCTTAGGCCTACAAAAGCACTTCCAAGGAAGGGTGCTGTCTAGCAACAGCTTTCAGTGCTGGCACTTTTCATCTCTGAGCAATTGCTCAACGTTTGCAAACTCTCAGCTCGTGTCTATGAGACGGAAAGAGAATGACCATGACGTTTGGTGGGTAGAGAAGCGCAAAGCCCCAGTGTTGCTGCACCTGTGAAAGCGCTTCCAAGGAAGGGTGCTGGCTAGCAACTGCTTTCAGTGCTGGCACTTTTCATCTCTGAGCAATTGCTCGACGTTTGCAATCTCTCAGCTCGTGTCTACGAGACGGAGAGAGAGTGACCGTGACGTTTGGTGGCTAGAGAAGCGCAAAGCCCCACTGTTGCTGCGCCTGTGAAAGTGCTTCCAAGGAAGGGTGCTGGCTAGCAACAGCTTTCAGTGCTGGCACTTTTCATCTCTGAGCAATTGCTCGACGTTTGATATTTCAAACCTGAGCTCTCTTTAGAGTGCGCGAGAGGATGAGCAGAAGACTAGGTGGCTAGAGAAACACAGTGCCCCAGTGTTCTTAGGGCTACAAAAGCACTTCCAAGGAAGGGTGCTGGCTAGCAACAGCTTTCAGTGCTGGCACTTTTCATCTCTGAGCAATTGCTCGACGTTTGCAATCTCTCAGCTTGTGTCTACGAGACGGAGAGATAGTGACCGTGACCTTTGGTGGCTAGAGAAGCGCAAAGCCCCACTGTTGCTGCGCCTGTGAAAGCGCTTCCAAGGAAGGGTGCTGGCTAGCAAGAGCTTTCAGTGCTGGCACTTTTCTTTTCTGAGCAATTGCTCGACGTTTGCAATTTCTCAGCTCGTGTCTACGAGACAGAGAGATAGTGACCGTGACGTTTGGTGGCTAGAGAAGCGCAAAGCCCCAGTGTTGCTGCGCCTGTGAAAGCGCTTCCAAGGAAGGGTGCTGGCTAGCAAGAGCTTTCAGTGCTGGCACTTTTCATCTCTGAGCAATTGCTCGACCTTTGCAATTTCTCACCTGAGCTCTCTTTAGACTGCGTGAGAGGATGAGCAGAAGATCAGGTGGCTAGAGAAACACAGAGCCCCAGTGTTCTTAGGGCTACAAGAGCGCTTCCAAGGAAGGGTGCTGGCTAGCAAGAGCTTTCAGTGCTGGCACTTTTCATCTCTGAGCAATTGCTGGACGTTTGCAATTTCTCCCCTGAGCTCTCTTTAGAGTGCGCGAGAGGATGAGCAGAAGATTAGGTGGCTAGAGAAGCCCAGAGCCCCTGTGTTCTTAGGCCTACATAAGCACTTCCAAGGAAGGGTGCTGGCTAGCAACAGCTTTCAGTGCTGGCACTTTTCATCTCTGAGCAATTGCTCGACGTTTGCAATTTCTCAGCTCGTGTCTACGAGACGGAAAGAGAATGACCGTGACGGTTGGTGGGTAGAGAAGCGCAAAGCCCCAGTGTTACTGCGCCTGTGAAAGCGCTTCCAAGGAAGGGTGCTGGCTAGCAAGAGCTTTCAGTGCTGGCACTTTTCATCTCTGAGCAATTGCTCGACGTTTGCAATTTCTCAGCTCGTGTCTACGAGACGGAGAGATAGTGACCGTGACGTTTGGTGTCTAGAGAAGCGCAAAGCCCCAGTGTTACTGCGCCTGTGAAAGCGCTTCCAAGGAAGGGTGCTGGCTAGCAACAGCTTTCAGTGCTGGCACTTTTCATCTCTGACCAATTGTTCGACCTTTGCAATTTCTCACCTGAGCTCTCTTTAGAGTGCGCGAGAGGATGAGCAGAAGATTAGGTGGCTAGAGAAGCCCAGAGCCCCAGTGTTCTTAGGGCTACAAAAGCGCTTCCAAGGAAGGGTGCTGGCTAGCAACAGCTTTCAGTGCTGGCACTTTTCATCTCTGAGCAATTGCTGGACGTTTGCAATTTCTCACCTGAGCTCTCTTTAGAGTGCACGAGAGGATGAGCAGAACATTAGGTGGCTGGAGAAGCCCAGAGCCCCACTGTTCTTAGGGCTACAAAAGCGCTTCCAAGGAAGGGTGCTGGCTAGCAACAGCTTTCAGTGCTGGCACTTTTCATCTCTGAGCAATTGCTCGACTTTTTCAATTTCTCAGCTCGTCTCTACGAGACGGAGAGATAGTGACCGTGACGTTTGGTGGCTAGAGAAGCGCAAAGCCCCACTGTTGCTGCGCCTGTGAAAGCGCTTCCAAGGAAGGGTGCTGGCTAGCAAGAGCTTTCAGTGCTGGCACTTTTCATCTCTGAGCAATTGCTCGACCTTTGCAATTTCTCACCTGAGCTCTCTTTAGAGTGCGCGAGAGGATGAGCAGAAGATTAGGTGGCTAGAGAAACACAGAGCCCCACTGTTCTTAGGCCTACAAAAGCACTTCCAAGGAAGGGTGCTGGCTAGCAAGAGCTTTCAGTGCTGGCACTTTTCATCTCTGAGCAATTGCTCAACGTTTGCAATGTCTCAGCTCGTGTCTATGAGACGGAAAGAGAATGACCATGACGTTTGGTGGGTAGAGAAGCGCAAAGCCCCAGTGTTGCTGCACCTGTGAAAGCGCTTCCAAGGAAGGGTGCTGGCTAGCAACTGCTTTCAGTGCTGGCACTTTTCATCTCTGAGCAATTGCTCGACGTTTGCAATCTCTCAGCTCGTGTCTACGAGACGGAGAGAGAGTGACCGTGACGTTTGGTGGCTAGAGAAGCGCAAAGCCCCACTGTTGCTGCGCCTGTGAAAGCGCTTCCAAGGAAGGGTGCTGGCTAGCAACAGCTTTCAGTGCTGGCACTTTTCATCTCTGAGCCATTGCTCGATGTTTGATATTTCAAACCTGAGCTCTCTTTAGAGTGCACGAGAGGATGAGCAGAAGATTAGGTGGCTAGAGAAGCCCAGGGCCCCAGTGTTCTTAGGCCTACAAAAGCGCTTCCAAGGAAGGGTGCTGGCTAGCAAGAGCTTTCAGTGCTGGCACTTTTCATCTCTGAGCAATTGCTCGACTTTTGCAATTTCTCAGCTCGTGTCTACGAGACAGAGAGATAGTGACCGTGACGATTGGTGGGTAGAGAAGCGCAAAGCCCCAGTGTTGCTGCGCCTGTGAAAGCGCTTCCAAGGAAGGGTGCTGGCTAGCAACAGCTTTCAGTGCTGGCACTTTTCATCTCTGAGCAATTGCTCGACCTTTGCAATTTCTCAGCTCGTGTCTACGAGACGGAGAGATAGTGACCGTGACATTTGGTGGCTAGAGAAGCGCAAAGCCCCAGTGTTGCTGCGCCTGTGAAAGCGCTTCCAAGGAAGGGTGCTGGCTAGCAACAGCTTTCAGTGCTGGCACTTTTCATCTCTGAGCAATTGCTTGACCTTTGCAATTTCTCACCTGAGCTCTCTTTAGACTGCGCGAGAGGATGAGCAGAAGATTAGGTGGCTAGAGAAACACAGAGCCCCAGTGTTCTTAGGGCTACAAGAGCGTTTCCAAGGAAGGGTGCTGGCTAGCAACAGCTTTCAGTGCTGGCACTTTTCATCTCTGAGCAATTGCTCGACGTTTGATATTTCAAACCTGAGCTCTCTTTAGAGTGCACGAGAGGATGAGCAGAAGACTAGGTGGCTAGAGAAACACAGTGCCCCAGTGTTCTTAGGGCTACTAAAGCACTTCCAAGGAAGGGTGCTGGCTAGCAACAGCTTTCAGTGCTGGCACTTTTCATCTCTGAGCAATTGCTCGACGTTTGCAATGTCTCAGCTCGTGTCTACGAGACAGAGAGATAGTGACCGTGACGATTGGTGGGTAGAGAAGCGCAAAGCCCCAGTGTTGCTGCGCCTGTGAAAGCGCTTCCAAGGAAGGGTGCTGGCTAGCAACAGCTTTCAGTGCTGGCACTTTTCATCTCTGAGCAATTGCTCGACCTTTGCAATTTCTCAGCTCGTGTCTACGAGACGGAGAGATAGTGACCGTGACATTTGGTGGCTAGAGAAGCGCAAAGCCCCAGTGTTGCTGCGCCTGTGAAAGCGCTTCCAAGGAAGGGTGCTGGCTAGCAACAGCTTTCAGTGCTGGCACTTTTCATCTCTGAGCAATTGCTTGACCTTTGCAATTTCTCACCTGAGCTCTCTTTAGACTGCGCGAGAGGATGAGCAGAAGATTAGGTGGCTAGAGAAACACAGAGCCCCAGTGTTCTTAGGGCTACAAGAGCGTTTCCAAGGAAGGGTGCTGGCTAGCAACAGCTTTCAGTGCTGGCACTTTTCATCTCTGAGCAATTGCTCGACGTTTGATATTTCAAACCTGAGCTCTCTTTAGAGTGCACGAGAGGATGAGCAGAAGACTAGGTGGCTAGAGAAACACAGTGCCCCAGTGTTCTTAGGGCTACTAAAGCACTTCCAAGGAAGGATGCTGGCTAGCAACAGCTTTCAGTGCTGGCACTTTTCATCTCTGAGCAATTGCTCGACCTTTGCAATCTCTCAGCTCGTGTCTATGAGACGGAAAGAGAATGACCATGACGTTTGGTGGCTAGAGAAGCGCAAAGCCCCAGTGTTGCTGCGCCTGTGAAAGCGCTTCCAAGGAAGGGTGCTGGCTAGCAACAGCTTTCAGTGCTGGCACTTTTCATCTCTGAGCAATTGCTCGACCTTTGCAATTTCTCACCTGAGCTCTCTTTAGAGTGCGCGAGAGGATGAGCAGAAGATTAGGTGGCTAGAGAAGCCCAGAGCCCCAGTGTTCTTAGGCCTACAAAAGCGCTTCCAAGGAAGGGTGCTGGCTAGCAACAGCTTTCAGTGCTGGCACTTTTCATCGCTGAGCAATTGCTCGACGTTTGCAATTTCTCAGCTCGTGTCTACGAGACGGAGAGAGAGTGACCGTGACGTTTGGTGGGTAGAGAAGCGCAAAGCCCCAGTGTTGCTGCACCTGTGAAAGCGCTTCCAAGGAAGGGTGCTGGCTAGCAACAGCTTTCAGTGCTGGCACTTTTCATCTCTGAGCAATTGCTCGACGTTTGATATTTCAAACCTGAGCTCTCTTTAGACTGCGCGAGAGGATGAGCAGAAGATTAGGTGGCTAGAGAAACACAGTGCCCCAGTGTTCTTAGGGCTACAAAAGCACTTCCAAGGAAGGGTGCTGGCTAGCAAGAGCTTTCAGTGCTGGCACTTTTCATCTCTGAGCAATTGCTCGACGTTTGCAATCTCTCAGCCTGTGTCTACGAGACGGAGAGATAGTGACCGTGACCTTTGGTGGCTAGAGAAGCGCAAAGCCCCAGTGTTGCTGCGCCTGTGAAAGCGCTTCCAAGGAAGGGTGCTGGCTAGCAACAGCTTTCAGTGCTGGCACTTTTCATCTCTGAGCAATTGCTCGATGTTTGCAATTTCTCAGCTCGTGTCTACGAGACAGAGAGATAGTGACCGTGACGTTTGGTGGCTAGAGAAGCGCAAAGCCCCAGTGTTGCTGTGCCTGTGAAAGCGCTTCCAAGGAAGGGTGCTGGCTAGCAACAGCTTTCAGTGCTGGCACTTTTCCTCTCTGAGCAATTGCTCGACGTTTGCAATTTCTCACCTGAGCTCTCTTTAGAGTGCGCGAGAGGATGAGCAGAAGATGAGGTGGCTAGAGAAACACAGAGCCCCAGTGTTCTTAGGGCTACAAGAGCGTTTCCAAGGAAGGGTGCTGGCTAGCAAGAGCTTTCAGTGCTGGCACTTTTCATCTCTGAGCAATTGCTCGACGTTTGCAATTTCTCACCTGAGCTCTCTTTAGACTGCGCGAGAGGATGAGCAGAAGATTAGGTGGCTAGAGAAGCCCAGAGCCCCTGTGTTCTTAGGCCTACATAAGCACTTCCAAGGAAGGGTGCTGGCTAGCAAGAGCTTTCAGTGCTGGCACTTTTCATTTCTGAGCAATTGCTCGACGTTTGCAATTTCTCAGCTCGTGTCTACGAGACGGAGAGATAGTGACCGTGACGTTTGGTGTCTAGTGAAGCGCAAAGCCCCAGTGTTACTGCGCCTGTGAAAGCGCTTCCAAGGAAGGGTGCTGGCTAGCAACAGCTTTCAGTGCTGGCACTTTTCATCTCTGACCAATTGTTCGACCTTTGCAATTTCTCACCTGAGCTCTCTTTAGAGTGCGCGAGAGGATGAGCAGAAGATTAGGTGGCTAGAGAAGCCCAGAGCCCCAGTGTTCTTAGGGCTACAAAAGCGCTTCCAAGGAAGGGTGCTGGCTAGCAACAGCTTTCAGTGCTGGCACTTTTCATCTCTGAGCAATTGCTCGACCTTTGCAATTTCTCACCTGAGCTCTCTTTAGAGTGCACGAGAGGATGAGCAGAACATTAGGTGGCTGGAGAAGCCCAGAGCCCCAGTGTTCTTAGGGCTACAAAAGCGCATCCAAGGAAGGGTGCTGGCTAGCAACAGCTTTCTGTGCTGGCACTTTTCATCTCTGAGCAATTGCTCGACTTTTTCAATTTCTCAGCTCGTCTCTACGAGACGGAGAGATAGTGACCGTGACGGTTGGTGGCTAGAGAAGCGCAAAGCCCCACTGTTGCTGTGCCTGTGAAAGCGCTTCCAAGGAAGGGTGCTGGCTAGCAAGAGCTTTCAGTGCTGGCACTTTTCCTCTCTGAGCAATTGCTCGACCTTTGCAATTTCTCACCTGAGCTCTCTTTAGAGTGCGCGAGAGGATGAGCAGAAGATTAGGTGGCTAGAGAAGCCCAGAGCCCCTGTGTTCTTAGGCCTACAAAAGCGCTTCCAAGGAAGGGTGCTGGCTAGCAACAGCTTTCAGTGCTGGCTCTTTTCATCTCTGAGCAATTGCTCAACGTTTGCAATGTCTCAGCTCGTGTCTATGAGAAGGAAAGAGAATGACCATGACGTTTGGTGGCTAGAGAAGCGCAAAGCACCAGTGTTGCTGCACCTGTGAAAGCGCTTCCAAGGAAGGGTGCTGGCTAGCAACTGCTTTCAGTGCTGGCACTTTTCATCTCTGAGCAATTGCTCGACTTTTGCAATCTCTCAGCTCGTGTCTACGAGACGGAGAGAGAGTGACCGTGACGTTTGGTGGCTAGAGAAGCGCAAAGCCCCAGTGTTGCTGCGCCTGTGAAAGCGCTTCCAAGGAAGGGTGCTGGCTAGCAACAGCTTTCAGTGCTGGCACTTTTCATCTCTGAGCAATTGCTCGATGTTTGATATTTCTCACCTGAGCTCTCTTTAGAGTGCACGAGAGGATGAGCAGAAGATTAGGTGGCTAGAGAAGCCCAGGGCCCCAGTGTTCTTAGGCCTACAAAAGCGCTTCCAAGGAAGGGTGCTGGCTAGCAAGAGCTTTCAGTGCTGGCACTTTTCATCTCTGAGCAATTGCTCGACGTTTGCAATTTCTCAGCTCGTGTCTACGAGCCAGAGAGATAGTGACCGTGACGTTTGGTGGGTAGAGAAGCGCAAAGCCCCAGTGTTGCTGCGCCTGTGAAAGCGCTTCCAAGGAAGGGTGCTGGCTAGCAAGAGCTTTCAGTGCTGGCACTTTTCATCTCTGAGCAATTGCTCGACGTTTGCAATTTCTCACCTGAGCTCTCTTTAGAGTGCGCGAGAGGATGAGCAGAAGATCAGGTGGCTAGAGAAACACAGAGCCCCAGTGTTCTTAGGGCTACAAGAGCGTTTCCAAGGAAGGGTGCTGGCTAGCAACAGCTTTCAGTGCTGGCACTTTTCATCTCTGAGCAATTGCTCGACCTTTGCAATTTCTCACCTGAGCTCTCTTTAGAGTGCGCGAGAGGATGAGCAGAAGATTAGGTGGCTAGAGAAGCCCAGAGCCCCAGTGTTCTTAGGCCTACAAAAGCGCTTCCAAGGAAGGGTGCTGGCTAGCAACAGCTTTCAGTGCTGGCACTTTTCATCTCTGAGCAATTGCTCGACGTTTGCAATTTCTCAGCTCGTGTCTACGAGACAGAGAGATAGTGACCGTGACGTTTGGTGTGTAGAGAAGCGCAAAGCCCCAGTGTTGCTGCGCCTGTGAAAGCGCTTCCAAGGAAGGGTGCTGGCTAGCAAGAGCTTTCAGTGCTGGCACTTTTCATCTCTGAGCAATTGCTCGACCTTTGCAATGTCTCAGCTCGTGTCTATGAGACGGAAAGAGAATGAACATGACGTTTGGTGGGTAGGGAAGCGCAAACCCCAGTGTTGCTGCGCCTGTGAAAGCGCTTCCAAGGAAGGGTGCTGGCTAGCAAGAGCTTTCAGTGCTGGCACTTTTCATCTCTGAGCAATTGCTCGACCTTTGCAATTTCTCACCTGAGCTCTCTTTAGAGTGCGCGAGAGGATGAGCAGAAGATTAGGTGGCTAGAGAAACACAGAGCCCCAGTGTTCTTAGGCCTACAAAAGCACTTCCAAGGAAGGGTGCTGGCTAGCAACAGCTTTCAGTGCTGGCACTTTTCATCTCTGAGCAATTGCTCAACGTTTGCAATCTCTCAGCTCGTGTCTATGAGACGGAAAGAGAATGACCATGACGTTTGGTGGGTAGAGAAGTGCAAAGCCCCAGTGTTGCTGCACCTGTGAAAGCGCTTCCAAGGAAGGGTGCTGGCTAGCAACTGCTTTCAGTGCTGGCACTTTTCATCTCTGAGCAATTGCTCGACGTTTGCAATCTCTCAGCTCGTGTCTACGAGACGGAGAGATAGTGACCGTGACGTTTGGTGGCTAGAGAAGCGCAAAGCCCCACTGTTGCTGCGCCTGTGAAAGCGCTTCCAAGGAAGGGTGCTGGCTAGCAACAGCTTTCAGTGCTGGCACTTTTCATCTCTGAGCAATTGCTCGACGTTTGATATTTCAAACCTGAGCTCTCTTTAGACTGCGCGAGAGGATGAGCAGAAGACTAGGTGGCTAGAGAAACACAGTGCCCCAGTGTTCTTAGGGCTACAAAAGCACTTCCAAGGAAGGGTGCTGGCTAGCAACAGCTTTCAGTGCTGGCACTTTTCATCTCTGAGCAATTGCTCGACGTTTGCAATCTCTCAGCTTGTGTCTACGAGACGGAGAGATAGTGACCGTGACCTTTGGTGGCTAGAGAAGCGCAAAGCCCCAGTGTTGCTGCGCCTGTGAAAGCGCTTCCAAGGAAGGGTGCTGGCTAGCAACAGCTTTCAGTGCTGGCACTTTTCATCTCTGAGCAATTGCTCGACATTTGCAATCTCTCACCTCATGTCTACGAGACGGAGAGATAGTGACCGTGACGTTTGGTGGCTAGAGAAGCGCAAAGCCCCAGTGTTGCTGCGCCTGTGAAAGCGCTTCCAAGGAAGGGTGCTGGCTAGCAACAGCTTTCAGTGCTGGCACTTTTCATCTCTGAGCAATTGCTCGACCTTTGCAATTTCTCACCTGAGCTCTCTTTAGAGTGCGTGAGAGGATGAGCAGAAGATCAGGTGGCTAGAGAAACACAGAGCCCCAGTGTTCTTAGGGCTACAAGAGCGTTTCCAAGGAAGGGTGCTGGCTAGCAAGAGCTTTCAGTGCTGGCACTTTTCCTCTCTGAGCAATTGCTGGACGTTTGCAATTTCTCCCCTGAGCTCTCTTTAGAGTGCGCGAGAGGATGAGCAGAAGATTAGGTGGCTAGAGAAGCCCAGAGCCCCTGTGTTCTTAGGCCTACATAAGCACTTCCAAGGAAGGGTGCTGGCTAGCAACAGCTTTCAGTGCTGGCACTTTTCATCTCTGAGCAATTGCTCGACGTTTGCAATTTCTCAGCTCGTGTCTACGAGACGGAAAGAGAATGACCGTGAAGTTTGGTGGGTAGAGAAGCGCAAAGCCCCAGTGTTACTGCGCCTGTGAAAGCGCTTCCAAGGAAGGGTGCTGGCTAGCAAGAGCTTTCAGTGCTGGCACTTTTCATCTCTGAGCAATTGCTCGACGTTTGCAATTTCTCAGCTCGTGTCTACGAGACGGAGAGATAGTGACCGTGACGTTTGGTGTCTAGTGAAGCGCAAAGCCCCAGTGTTACTGCGCCTGTGAAAGCGCTTCCAAGGAAGGGTGCTGGCTAGCAACAGCTTTCAGTGCTGGCACTTTTCATCTCTGACTAATTGTTCGATCTTTGCAATTTCTCACCTGAGCTCTCTTTAGAGTGCGCGAGAGGATGAGCAGAAGATTAGGTGGCTAGAGAAGCCCAGAGCCCCAGTGTTCTTAGGCCTACAAAAGCGCTTCCAAGGAAGGGTGCTGGCTAGCAACAGCTTTCAGTGCTGGCACTTTTCATCTCTGAGCAATTGCTCGACGTTTGCAATTTCTCACCTGAGCTCTCTTTAGAGTGCACGAGAGGATGAGCAGAACATTAGGTGGCTGGAGAAGCCCAGAGCCCCAGTGTTCTTAGGGCTACAAAAGCGCATCCAAGGAAGGGTGCTGGCTAGCAAGAGCTTTCAGTGCTGGCACTTTTCATCTCTGAGCAATTGCTCGACTTTTGCAATTTCTCAGCTCGTCTCTACGAGACGGAGAGATAGTGACCGTGACGTTTGGTGGCTAGAGAAGCGCAAAGCCCCACTGTTGCTGCGCCTGTGAAAGCGCTTCCAAGGAAGGGTGCTGGCTAGCAAGAGCTTTCAGTGCTGGCACTTTTCATCTCTGAGCAATTGCTCGACCTTTGCAATTTCTCACCTGAGCTCTCTTTAGAGTGCGCGAGAGGATGAGCAGAAGATTAGGTGGCTAGAGAAGCCCAGAGCCCCACTGTTCTTAGGCCTACAAAAGCACTTCCAAGGAAGGGTGCTGGCTAGCATCAGCTTTCAGTGCTGGCACTTTTCATCTCTGAGCAATTGCTCAACGTTTGCAATGTCTCAGCTCGTGTCTATGAGACGGAAAGAGAATGACCATGACGTTTGGTGGCTAGAGAAGCGCAAAGCACCAGTGTTGCTGCATCTGTGAAAGCGCTTCCAAGGAAGGGTGCTGGCTAGCAACTGCTTTCAGTGCTGGCACTTTTCATCTCTGAGCAATTGCTCGACGTTTGCAATCTCTCAGCTCGTGTCTACGAGACGGAGAGAGAGTGACCGTGACGTTTGGTGGCTAGAGAAGCGCAAAGCCCCACTGTTGCTGCGCCTGTGAAAGCGCTTCCAAGGAAGGGTGCTGGCTAGCAACAGCTTTCAGTGCTGGCACTTTTCATCTCTGAGCAATTGCTCGATGTTTGATATTGCAAACCTGAGCTCTCTTTAGAGTGCACGAGAGGATGAGCACAAGATTAGGTGGCTAGAGAAGCCCAGGGCCCCAGTGTTCTTAGGCCTACAAAAGCGCTTCCAAGGAAGGGTGCTGGCTAGCAAGAGCTTTCAGTGCTGGCACTTTTCATCTCTGAGCAATTGCTCGACCTTTGCAATTTCTCAGCTCGTGTCTACGAGACAGAGAGATAGTGACCGTGACGATTGGTGGGTAGAGAAGCGCAAAGCCCCAGTGTTGCTGCACCTGTGAAAGCGCTTCCAAGGAAGGGTGCTGGCTAGCAAGAGCTTTCAGTGCTGGCACTTTTCATCTCTGAGCAATTGCTCGACGTTTGCAATCTCTCAGCTCGTGTCTACGAGACGGAGAGATAGTGACCGTGACATTTGGTGGCTAGAGAAGCGCAAAGCCCCAGTGTTGCTGCGCCTGTGAAAGCGCTTCCAAGGAAGGGTGCTGGCTAGCAACAGCTTTCAGTGCTGGCACTTTTCATCTCTGAGCAATTGCTTGACCTTTGCAATTTCTCACCTGAGCTCTCTTTAGACTGCGCGAGAGGATGAGCAGAAGATTAGGTGGCTAGAGAAACACAGAGCCCCAGTGTTCTTAGGGCTACAAGAGCGTTTCCAAGGAAGGGTGCTGGCTAGCAACAGCTTTCAGTGCTGGCACTTTTCCTCTCTGAGCAATTGCTCGACCTTTGCAATTTCTCACCTGAGCTCTCTTTCGAGTGCGCGAGAGGATGAGCAGAAGATTAGGTGGCTAGAGAAACACAGAGCCCCAGTGTTCTTAGGCCTACAAAAGCGCTTCCAAGGAAGGGTGCTGGCTAGCAACAGCTTTCAGTGCTGGCACTTTTCATCTCTGAGCAATTGCTCGACGTTTGCAATCTCTCAGCTCGTGTCTACGAGACGGAGAGATAGTGACCGTGACGTTTGGTGGCTAGAGAAGCGCAAAGCCCCAGTGTTCCTGCGCCTCTGAAAGCGCTTCCAAGGAAGGGTGCTGGCTAGCAAGAGCTTTCAGTGCTGGCACTTTTCATCTCTGAGCAATTGCTCGACCTTTGCAATCTCTCACCTGAGCTCTCTTTAGACTGCGCGAGAGGATGAGCAGAAGATTAGGTGGCTAGAGAAACACAGAGCCCCACTGTTCTTAGGCCTACAAAAGCACTTCCAAGGAAGGGTGCTGGCTAGCAACAGCTTTCAGTGCTGGCACTTTTCATCGCTGAGCAATTGCTCAACGTTTGCAATTTCTCAGCTCGTGTCTACGAGACGGAGAGATAGTGACCGTGACGTTTGGTGGGTAGAGAAGCGCAAAGCCCCAGTGTTGCTGCACCTGTGAAAGCGCTTCCAAGGAAGGGTGCTGGCTAGCAACTGCTTTCAGTGCTGGCACTTTTCATCTCTGAGCAATTGCTCGACGTTTGCAATCTCTCAGCTCGTGTCTACGAGACGGAGAGAGAGTGACCGTGACGTTTGGTAGCTAGAGAAGCGCAAACCCCAGTGTTGCTGCGCCTGTGAAAGCGCTTCCAAGGAAGGGTGCTGGCTAGCAACAGCTTTCAGTGCTGGCACTTTTCATCTCTGAGCAATTGCTCGACGTTTGATATTTCAAACCTGAGCTCTCTTTAGACTGCGCGAGAGGATGAGCAGAAGACTAGGTGGCTAGAGAAACACAGTGCCCCAGTGTTCTTAGGGCTACAAAAGCACTTCCAAGGAAGGGTGCTGGCTAGCAACAGCTTTCAGTGCTGGCACTTTTCATCTCTGAGCAATTGCTCGACGTTTGCAATCTCTCAGCTTGTGTCTACGAGACGGAGAGATAGTGACCGTGACCTTTGGTGGGTAGAGAAGCGCAAAGCCCCAGTGTTGCTGCGCCTGTGAAAGCGCTTCCAAGGAAGGGTGCTGGCTAGCAACAGCTTTCAGTGCTGGCACTTTTCATCTCTGAGCAATTGCTCGACTTTTGCAATTTCTCAGCTCGTGTCTACGAGACAGAGAGATAGTGACCGTGACGTTTGGTGGCTAGAGAAGCGCAAAGCCCCAGTGTTGCTGCGCCTGTGAAAGCGCTTCCAAGGAAGGGTGCTGGCTAGCAACAGCTTTCAGTGCTGGCACTTTTCATCTCTGAGCAATTGCTCGACCTTTGCAATTTCTCACCTGAGCTCTCTTTAGAGTGCGTGAGAGGATGAGCAGAAGATCAGGTGGCTAGAGAAGCCCAGAGCCCCTGTGTTCTTAGGGCTACAAGAGCGTTTCCAAGGAAGGGTGCTGGCTAGCAAGAGCTTTCAGTGCTGGCACTTTTCATCTCTGAGCAATTGCTCAACGTTTGCAATTTCTCCCCTGAGCTCTCTTTAGACTGCGCGAGAGGATGAGCAGAAGATTAGGTGGCTAGAGAAGCCCAGAGCCCCTGTGTTCTTAGGCCTACATAAGCACTTCCAAGGAAGGGTGCTGGCTAGCAACAGCTTTCAGTGCTGGCACTTTTCATCTCTGAGCAATTGCTCGACGTTTGCAATTTCTCAGCTCGTGTCTACGAGACGGAAAGAGAATGACCGTGACTTTTGGTGGGTAGAGAAGCGCAAAGCCCCAGTGTTACTGCGCCTGTGAAAGCGCTTCCAAGGAAGGGTGCTGGCTCGCAAGAGCTTTCAGTGCTGGCACTTTTCATCTCTGAGCAATTGCTCGACGTTTGCAATTTCTCAGCTCGTGTCTACGAGACGGAGAGATAGTGACCGTGACGTTTGGTGTCTAGTGAAGCGCAAAGCCCCAGTGTTACTGCGCCTGTGAAAGCGCTTCCAAGGAAGGGTGCTGGCTAGCAACAGCTTTCAGTGCTGGCACTTTTCATCTCTGACTAATTGTTCGATCTTTGCAATTTCTCACCTGAGCTCTCTTTAGAGTGCGCGAGAGGATGAGCAGAAGATTAGGTGGCTAGAGAAGCCCAGAGCCCCAGTGTTCTTAGGCCTACAAAAGCGCTTCCAAGGAAGGGTGCTGGCTAGCAACAGCTTTCAGTGCTGGCACTTTTCATCTCTGAGCAATTGCTCGACGTTTGCAATTTCTCACCTGAGCTCTCTTTAGAGTGCACGAGAGGATGAGCAGAACATTAGGTGGCTGGAGAAGCCCAGAGCCCCAGTGTTCTTAGGGCTACAAAAGCGCATCCAAGGAAGGGTGCTGGCTAGCAACAGCTTTCAGTGCTGGCACTTTTCATCTCTGAGCAATTGCTCGACTTTTTCAATTTCTCAGCTCGTCTCTACGAGACGGAGAGATAGTGACCGTGACGTTTGGTGGCTAGAGAAGCGCAAAGCCCCAGTGTTGCTGCGCCTGTGAAAGCGCTTCCAAGGAAGGGTGCTGGCTAGCAAGAGCTTTCAGTGCTGGCACTTTTCATCTCTGAGCAATTGCTCGACGTTTGCAATTTCTCACCTGAGCTCTCTTTAGAGTGCGCGAGAGGATGAGCAGAAGATTAGGTGGCTAGAGAAGCCCAGAGCCCCACTGTTCTTAGGCCTACAAAAGCACTTCCAAGGAAGGGTGCTGGCTAGCATCAGCTTTCAGTGCTGGCACTTTTCATCTCTGAGCAATTGCTCAACGTTTGCAATGTCTCAGCTCGTGTCTATGAGACGGAAAGAGAATGACCATGACGTTTGGTGGGTAGAGAAGCGCAAAGCACCAGTGTTGCTGCACCTGTGAAAGCGCTTCCAAGGAAGGGTGCTGGCTAGCAACTGCTTTCAGTGCTGGCACTTTTCATCTCTGAGCAATTGCTCGACGTTTGCAATCTCTCAGCTCGTGTCTACGAGACGGAGAGAGAGTGACCGTGACGTTTGGTGGCTAGAGAAGCGCAAAGCCCCACTGTTGCTGCGCCTGTGAAAGCGCTTCCAAGGAAGGGTGCTGGCTAGCAACAGCTTTCAGTGCTGGCACTTTTCATCTCTGAGCAATTGCTCGATGTTTGATATTGCAAACCTGAGCTCTCTTTAGAGTGCACGAGAGGATGAGCAGAAGATTAGGTGGCTAGAGAAGCCCAGGGCCCCAGTGTTCTTAGGCCTACAAAAGCGCTTCCAAGGAAGGGTGCTGGCTAGCAAGAGCTTTCAGTGCTGGCACTTTTCATCTCTGAGCAATTGCTCGACCTTTGCAATTTCTCAGCTCGTGTCTACGAGACAGAGAGATAGTGACCGTGACGATTGGTGGGTAGAGAAGCGCAAAGCCCCAGTGTTGCTGCGCCTGTGAAAGCGCTTCCAAGGAAGGGTGCTGGCTAGCAACAGCTTTCAGTGCTGGCACTTTTCATCTCTGAGCAATTGCTCGACGTTTGCAATCTCTCAGCTCGTGTCTACGAGACGGAGAGATAGTGACCGTGACATTTGGTGGCTAGAGAAGCGCAAAGCCCCAGTGTTGCTGCGCCTGTGAAAGCGCTTCCAAGGAAGGGTGCTGGCTAGCAACAGCTTTCAGTGCTGGCACTTTTCATCTCTGAGCAATTGCTTGACCTTTGCAATTTCTCACCTGAGCTCTCTTTAGACTGCGCGAGAGGATGAGCAGAAGATTAGGTGGCTAGAGAAACACAGAGCCCCAGTGTTCTTAGGGCTACAAGAGCGTTTCCAAGGAAGGGTGCTGGCTAGCAACAGCTTTCAGTGCTGGCACTTTTCATCTCTGAGCAATTGCTCGACCTTTGCAATTTCTCACCTGAGCTCTCTTTCGAGTGCGCGAGAGGATGAGCAGAAGATTAGGTGGCTAGAGAAACACAGAGCCCCAGTGTTCTAAGGGCTACAAAAGCGCTTCCAAGGAAGGGTGCTGGCTAGCAACAGCTTTCAGTGCTGGCACTTTTCATCTCTGAGCAATTGCTCGACGTTTGCAATCTCGCAGCTCGTGTCTACGAGACGGAGAGATAGTGACCGTGACGTTTGGTGGCTAGAGAAGCGCAAAGCCCCAGTGTTGCTGCGCCTGTGAAAGTGCTTCCAAGGAAGGGTGCTGGCTAGCAAGAGCTTTCAGTGCTGGCACTTTTCATCTCTGAGCAATTGCTCGACGTTTGCAATTTCTCACCTGAGCTCTCTTTAGAGTGCGCGAGAGGATGAGCAGAAGATTAGGTGGCTAGAGAAGCCCAGAGCCCCAGTGTTCTTAGGCCTACATAAGCACTTCCAAGGAAGGGGGCTGGCTAGCAACAGCTTTCAGTGCTGGCACTTTTCATCTCTGAGCAATTGCTCGACGTTTGCAATTTCTCAGCTCGTGTCTACGAGACGGAAAGAGAATGACCGTGACGGTTGGTGGGTAGAGAAGCGCAAAGCCCCAGTGTTACTGCGCCTGTGAAAGCGCTTCCAAGGAAGGGTGCTGGCTAGCAAGAGCTTTCAGTGCTGGCACTTTTCATTTCTGAGCAATTGCTCGACGTTTGCAATTTCTCAGCTCGTGTCTACGAGACGGAGAGATAGTGACCGTGACGTTTGGTGTCTAGTGAAGCGCAAAGCCCCAGTGTTACTGCGCCTGTGAAAGCGCTTCCAAGGAAGGGTGCTGGCTAGCAAGAGCTTTCAGTGCTGGCACTTTTCATCTCTGACCAATTGTTCGACCTTTGCAATTTCTCCCCTGAGCTCTCTTTAGAGTGCGTGAGAGGATGAGCAGAAGATTAGGTGGCTAGAGAAGCCCAGAGCCCCAGTGTTCTTAGGCCTACAAAAGCACTTCCAAGGAAGGGTGCTGGCTAGCAACAGCTTTCAGTGCTGGCTCTTTTCATCTCTGAGCAATTGCTCAACGTTTGCAATGTCTCAGCTCGTGTCTATGAGAAGGAAAGAGAATGACCATGACGTTTGGTGTGTAGAGAAGCGCAAAGCACCAGTGTTGCTGCACCTGTGAAAGCGCTTCCAACGAAGGGTGCTGGCTAGCAAGAGCTTTCAGTGCTGGCACTTTTCATCTCTGAGCAATTGCTCGACTTTTGCAATCTCTCAGCTCGTGTCTACGAGACGGAGAGAGAGTGACCGTGACGTTTGGTGGCTAGAGAAGCGCAAAGCCCCAGTGTTGCTGCGCCTGTGAAAGCGCTTCCAAGGAAGGGTGCTGGCTAGCAACAGCTTTCAGTGCTGGCACTTTTCATCTCTGAGCAATTGCTCGATGTTTGATATTTCTCACCTGAGCTCTCTTTAGAGTGCACGAGAGGATGAGCAGAAGATTAGGTGGCTAGAGAAGCCCAGGGCCCCAGTGTTCTTAGGCCTACAAAAGCGCTTCCAAGGAAGGGTGCTGGCTAGCAAGAGCTTTCAGTGCTGGCACTTTTCATCTCTGAGCAATTGCTCGACTTTTGCAATTTCTCAGCTCGTGTCTACGAGCCAGAGAGATAGTGACCGTGACGTTTGGTGGGTAGAGAAGCGCAAAGCCCCAGTGTTGCTGCGCCTGTGAAAGCGCTTCCAAGGAAGGGTGCTGGCTAGCAAGAGCTTTCAGTGCTGGCACTTTTCATCTCTGAGCAATTGCTCGACGTTTGCAATCTCTCAGCTCGTGTCTACGAGACGGAGAGATAGTGACCGTGACATTTGGTGGCTAGAGAAGCGCAAAGCCCCAGTGTTGCTGCGCCTGTGAAAGCGCTTCCAAGGAAGGGTGCTGGCTAGCAAGAGCTTTCAGTGCTGGCACTTTTCATCTCTGAGCAATTGCTCGACGTTTGCAATTTCTCACCTGAGCTCTCTTTAGACTGCGCGAGAGGATGAGCAGAAGATTAGGTGGCTAGAGAAACACAGAGCCCCAGTGTTCTTAGGGCTACAAGAGCGTTTCCAAGGAAGGGTGCTGGCTAGCAACAGCTTTCAGTGCTGGCACTTTTCATCTCTGAGCAATTGCTCGACCTTTGCAATTTCTCACCTGAGCTCTCTTTAGAGTGCGCGAGAGGATGAGCAGAAGATGAGGTGGCTAGAGAAACACAGAGCCCCAGTGTTCTTAGGCCTACAAAAGCGCTTCCAAGGAAGGGTGCTGGCTAGCAACAGCTTTCAGTGCTGGCACTTTTCATCTCTGAGCAATTGCTCGACGTTTGCAATCTCTCAGCTCGTGTCTACGAGACGGAGAGATAGTGACCGTGACATTTGGTGGCTAGAGAAGCGCAAAGCGCCAGTGTTGCTGCGCCTGTGAAAGCGCTTCCAAGGAAGGGTGCTGGCTAGCAAGAGCTTTCAGTGCTGGCACTTTTCATCTCTGAGCAATTGCTCGACGTTTGCAATTTCTCACCTGAGCTCTCTTTAGACTGCGCGAGAGGATGAGCAGAAGATCAGGTGGCTAGAGAAACACAGAGCCCCAGTGTTCTTAGGGCTACAAGAGCGTTTCCAAGGAAGGGTGCTGGCTAGCAACAGCTTTCAGTGCTGGCACTTTTCATCTCTGAGCAATTGCTCGACCTTTGCAATTTCTCACCTGAGCTCTCTTTAGACTGCGCGAGAGGATGAGCAGAAGACTAGGTGGCTAGAGAAACACAGTGCCCCAGTGTTCTTAGGGCTACAAAAGCACTTCCAAGGAAGGGTGCTGGCTAGCAACAGCTTTCAGTGCTGGCACTTTTCATCTCTGAGCAATTGCTCGACGTTTGCAATCTCTCAGCCTGTGTCTACGAGACGGAGAGATAGTGACCGTGACCTTTGGTGGCTAGAGAAGCGCAAAGCCCCACTGTTGCTGCGCCTGTGAAAGCGCTTCCAAGGAAGGGTGCTGGCTAGCAACAGCTTTCAGTGCTGGCACTTTTCATCTCTGAGCAATTGCTCGATGTTTGCAATTTCTCAGCTCGTGTCTACGAGACAGAGAGATAGTGACCGTGACGTTTGGTGGCTAGAGAAGCGCAAAGCCCCAGTGTTGCTGTGCCTGTGAAAGCGCTTCCAAGGAAGGGTGCTGGCTAGCAACAGCTTTCAGTGCTGGCACTTTTCCTCTCTGAGCAATTGCTCGACGTTTGCAATTTCTCACCTGAGCTCTCTTTAGAGTGCGCGAGAGGATGAGCAGAAGATCAGGTGGCTAGAGAAACACAGAGCCCCAGTGTTCTTAGGGCTACAAGAGCGTTTCCAAGGAAGGGTGCTGGCTAGCAAGAGCTTTCAGTGCTGGCACTTTTCATCTCTGAGCAATTGCTCGACGTTTGCAATTTCTCACCTGAGCTCTCTTTAGACTGCGCGAGAGGATGAGCAGAAGATTAGGTGGCTAGAGAAGCCCAGAGCCCCTGTGTTCTTAGGCCTACAAAAGCGCTTCCAAGGAAGGGTGCTGGCTAGCAACAGCTTTCAGTGCTGGCACTTTTCATCTCTGAGCAATTGCTCGACGTTTGCAATTTCTCAGCTCGTGTCTACGAGACGGAAAGAGAATGACCGTGACGGTTGGTGGGTAGAGAAGCGCAAAGCCCCAGTGTTACTGCGCCTGTGAAAGCGCTTCCAAGGAAGGGTGCTGGCTAGCAAGAGCTTTCAGTGCTGGCACTTTTCATCTCTGAGCAATTGCTCGACGTTTGCAATCTGTCAGCTCGTGTCTACGAGACGGAGAGATAGTGACCGTGACGTTTGGTGTCTAGTGAAGCGCAAAGCCCCAGTGTTACTGCGCCTGTGAAAGCGCTTCCAAGGAAGGGTGCTGGCTAGCAAGAGCTTTCAGTGCTGGCACTTTTCATCTCTGACCAATTGTTCGACCTTTGCAATTTCTCACCTGAGCTCTCTTTAGAGTGCGCGAGAGGATGAGCAGAAGATTAGGTGGCTAGAGAAGCCCAGAGCCCCTGTGTTCTTAGGCCTACAAAAGCACTTCCAAGGAAGGGTGCTGGCTAGCAACAGCTTTCAGTGCTGGCTCTTTTCATCTCTGAGCAATTGCTCAACGTTTGCAATGTCTCAGCTCGTGTCTATGAGAAGGAAAGAGAATGACCATGACGTTTGGTGGCTAGAGAAGCGCAAAGCACCAGTGTTGCTGCGCCTGTGAAAGCGCTTCCAACGAAGGGTGCTGGCTAGCAACTGCTTTCAGTGCTGGCACTTTTCATCTCTGAGCAATTGCTCGACTTTTGCAATCTCTCAGCTCGTGTCTACGAGACGGAGAGAGAGTGACCGTGACGTTTGGTGGCTAGAGAAGCGCAAAGCCCCAGTGTTGCTGCGCCTGTGAAAGCGCTTCCAAGGAAGGGTGCTGGCTAGCAACAGCTTTCAGTGCTGGCACTTTTCATCTCTGAGCAATTGCTCGATGTTTGATATTTCTCACCTGAGCTCTCTTTAGAGTGCACGAGAGGATGAGCAGAAGATTAGGTGGCTAGAGAAGCCCAGGGCCCCAGTGTTCTTAGGCCTACAAAAGCGCTTCCAAGGAAGGGTGCTGGCTAGCAAGAGCTTTCAGTGCTGGCACTTTTCATCTCTGAGCAATTGCTCGACTTTTGCAATTTCTCAGCTCGTGTCTACGAGCCAGAGAGATAGTGACCGTGACGTTTGGTGGGTAGAGAAGCGCAAAGCCCCAGTGTTGCTGCGCCTGTGAAAGCGCTTCCAAGGAAGGGTGCTGGCTAGCAAGAGCTTTCAGTGCTGGCACTTTTCATCTCTGAGCAATTGCTCGACGTTTGCAATCTCTCAGCTCGTGTCTACGAGACGGAGAGATAGTGACCGTGACATTTGGTGGGTAGAGAAGCGCAAAGCCCCAGTGTTGCTGCGCCTGTGAAAGCGCTTCCAAGGAAGGGTGCTGGCTAGCAAGAGCTTTCAGTGCTGGCACTTTTCATCTCTGAGCAATTGCTCGACGTTTGCAATTTCTCACCTGAGCTCTCTTTAGACTGCGCGAGAGGATGAGCAGAAGATTAGGTGGCTAGAGAAACACAGAGCCCCAGTGTTCTTAGGGCTACAAGAGCGTTTCCAAGGAAGGGTGCTGGCTAGCAACAGCTTTCAGTGCTGGCACTTTTCATCTCTGAGCAATTGCTCGACCTTTGCAATTTCTCACCTGAGCTCTCTTTAGAGTGCGCGAGAGGATGAGCAGAAGATTAGGTGGCTAGAGAAACACAGAGCCCCAGTGTTCTTAGGCCTACAAAAGCGCTTCCAAGGAAGGGTGCTGGCTAGCAAGAGCTTTCAGTGCTGGCACTTTTCATCTCTGAGCAATTGCTCGACGTTTGCAATCTCTCAGCTCGTGTCTACGAGACGGAGAGATAGTGACCGTGACATTTGGTGGCTAGAGAAGCGCAAAGCCCCAGTGTTGCTGCGCCTGTGAAAGCGCTTCCAAGGAAGGGTGCTGGCTAGCAACAGCTTTCAGTGCTGGCACTTTTCATCTCTGAGCAATTGCTCGACCTTTGCAATTTCTCACCTGAGCTCTCTTTAGAGTGCGCGAGAGGATGAGCAGAAGATCAGGTGGCTAGAGAAACACAGAGCCCCAGTGTTCTTAGGGCTACAAGAGCGTTTCCAAGGAAGGGTGCTGGCTAGCAAGAGCTTTCAGTGCTGGCACTTTTCATCTCTGAGCAATTGCTCGACGTTTGCAATTTCTCACCTGAGCTCTCTTTAGAGTGCGCGAGAGGATGAGAAGAAGATTAGGTGGCTAGAGAAGCGCAGATCCCCTGTGTTCTTAGGCCTACATAAGCACTTCCAAGGAAGGGTGCTGGCTAGCAACAGCTTTCAGTGCTGGCACTTTTCATCTCTGAGCAATTGCTCGACGTTTGCAATTTCTCAGCTCGTGTCTACGAGACGGAAAGAGAATGACCGTGACGTTTGGTGGGTAGAGAAGCGCAAAGCCCCAGTGTTACTGCGCCTCTGAAAGCGCTTCCAAGGAAGGGTGCTGGCTAGCAAGAGCTTTCAGTGCTGGCACTTTTCATTTCTGAGCAATTGCTCGACGTTTGCAATTTCTCAGCTCGTGTCTACGAGACGGAGAGATAGTGACCGTGACGTTTGGTGTCTAGTGAAGCGCAAAGCCCCAGTGTTACTGCGCCTGTGAAAGCGCTTCCAAGGAAGGGTGCTGGCTAGCAACAGCTTTCAGTGCTGGCACTTTTCATCTCTGACCAATTGTTCGACCTTTGCAATTTCTCACCTGAGCTCTCTTTAGAGTGCGCGAGAGGATGAGCAGAAGATTAGGTGGCTAGAGAAGCCCAGAGCCCCAGTGTTCTTAGGCCTACAAAAGCGCTTCCAAGGAAGGGTGCTGGCTAGCAACAGCTTTCAGTGCTGGCACTTTTCATCTCTGAGCAATTGCTCGACGTTTGCAATTTCTCACCTGAGCTCTCTTTAGAGTGCACGAGAGGATGAGCAGAACATTAGGTGGCTGGAGAAGCCCAGAGCCCCAGTGTTCTTAGGGCTACAAAAGCGCATCCAAGGAAGGGTGCTGGCTAGCAACAGCTTTCTGTGCTGGCACTTTTCATCTCTGAGCAATTGCTCGACTTTTTCAATTTCTCAGCTCGTGTCTACGAGACGGAGAGAGAGTGACCGTGACGGTTGGTGGCTAGAGAAGCGCAAAGCCCCACTGTTGCTGCGCCTGTGAAAGCGCTTCCAAGGAAGGGTGCTGGCTAGCAAGAGCTTTCAGTGCTGGCACTTTTCCTCTCTGAGCAATTGCTCGACCTTTGCAATTTCTCACCTGAGCTCTCTTTAGAGTGCGCGAGAGGATGAGCAGAAGATTAGGTGGCTAGAGAAACACAGAGCCCCACTGTTCTTAGGCCTACAAAAGCACTTCCAAGGAAGGGTGCTGGCTAGCAACAGCTTTCAGTGCTGGCTCTTTTCATCTCTGAGCAATTGCTCAACGTTTGCAATGTCTCAGCTCGTGTCTATGAGACGGAAAGAGAATGACCATGACGTTTGGTGGCTAGAGAAGCGCAAAGCACCAGTGTTGCTGCACCTGTGAAAGCGCTTCCAACGAAGGGTGCTGGCTAGCAACTGCTTTCAGTGCTGGCACTTTTCATCTCTGAGCAATTGCTCGACGTTTGCAATCTCTCAGCTCGTGTCTACGAGACGGAGAGAGAGTGACCGTGACGTTTGGTGGCTAGAGAAGCGCAAAGCCCCACTGTTGCTGCGCCTGTGAAAGCGCTTCCAAGGAAGGGTGCTGGCTAGCAACAGCTTTCAGTGCTGGCACTTTTCATCTCTGAGCAATTGCTCGATGTTTGATATTTCAAACCTGAGCTCTCTTTAGAGTGCACGAGAGGATGAGCAGAAGATTAGGTGGCTAGAGAAGCCCAGGGCCCCAGTGTTCTTAGGCCTACAAAAGCGCTTCCAAGGAAGGGTGCTGGCTAGCAAGAGCTTTCAGTGCTGGCACTTTTCATCTCTGAGCAATTGCTCGACTTTTGCAATTTCTCAGCTCGTGTCTACGAGCCAGAGAGATAGTGACCGTGACGTTTGGTGTGTAGAGAAGCGCAAAGCCCCAGTGTTGCTGCGCCTGTGAAAGCGCTTCCAAGGAAGGGTGCTGGCTAGCAAGAGCTTTCAGTGCTGGCACTTTTCATCTCTGAGCAATTGCTCGACCTTTGCAATGTCTCAGCTCGTGCTATGAGACGGAAAGAGAATGAACATGACGTTTGGTGGGTAGGGAAGCGCAAACCCCAGTGTTGCTGCGCCTGTGAAAGCGCTTCCAAGGAAGGGTGCTGGCTAGCAAGAGCTTTCAGTGCTGGCACTTTTCATCTCTGAGCAATTGCTCGACGTTTGCAATTTCTCACCTGAGCTCTCTTTAGACTGCGCGAGAGGATGAGCAGAAGATTAGGTGGCTAGAGAAACACAGAGCCCCAGTGTTCTTAGGCCTACAAAAGCACTTCCAAGGAAGGGTGCTGGCTAGCAACAGCTTTCAGTGCTGGCACTTTTCATCTCTGAGCAATTGCTCAACGTTTGCAATGTCTCAGCTCGTGTCTATGAGACGGAAAGAGAATGACCATGACGTTTGGTGGGCAGAGAAGCACAAAGCCCCAGTGTTGCTGCGCCTGTGAAAGCGCTTCCAAGGAAGGGTGCTGGCTAGCAACTGCTTTCAGTGCTGGCACTTTTCATCTCTGAGCAATTGCTCGACGTTTGCAATCTCTCAGCTCGTGTCTACGAGACGGAGAGAGAGTGACCGTGACATTTGGTGGCTAGAGAAGCGCAAAGCCCCAGTGTTGCTGCGCCTGTGAAAGCGCTTCCAAGGAAGGGTGCTGGCTAGCAACAGCTTTCAGTGCTGGCACTTTTCATCTCTGAGCAATTGCTCGACGTTTGATATTTCAAACCTGAGCTCTCTTTAGACTGCGCGAGAGGATGAGCAGAAGACTAGGTGGCTAGAGAAACACAGTGCCCCAGTGTTCTTAGGGCTACAAAAGCACTTCCAAGGAAGGGTGCTGGCTAGCAACAGCTTTCAGTGCTGGCACTTTTCATCTCTGAGCAATTGCTCGACGTTTGCAATCTCTCAGCTTGTGTCTACGAGACGGAGAGATAGTGACCGTGACCTTTGGTGGCTAGAGAAGCGCAAAGCCCCAGTGTTGCTGCGCCTGTGAAAGCGCTTCCAAGGAAGGGTGCTGGCTAGCAAGAGCTTTCAGTGCTGGCACTTTTCATCTCTGAGCAATTGCTCGACATTTGCAATTTCTCAGCTCGTGTCTACGAGACAGAGAGATAGTGACCGTGACGTTTGGTGGCTAGAGAAGCGCAAAGCCCCACTGTTGCTGCGCCTGTGAAAGCGCTTCCAAGGAAGGGTGCTGGCTAGCAACAGCTTTCAGTGCTGGCACTTTTCATCTCTGAGCAATTGCTCGACCTTTGAAATTTCTCACCTGAGCTCTCTTTAGACTGCGCGAGAGGATGAGCAGAAGATCAGGTGGCTAGAGAAACACAGAGCCCCAGTGTTCTTAGGGCTACAAGAGCGCTTCCAAGGAAGGGTGCTGGCTAGCAAGAGCTTTCAGTGCTGGCACTTTTCATCTCTGAGCAATTGCTCGACGTTTGCAATTTCTCACCTGAGCTCTCTTTAGAGTGCGCAAGAGGATGAGCAGAAGATTAGGTGGCTAGAGAAGCCCAGAGCCCCAGTGTTCTTAGGCATACATAAGCACTTCCAAGGAAGGGTGCTGGCTAGCAACAGCTTTCAGTGCTGGCACTTTTCATCTCTGAGCAATTGCTCGACGTTTGCAATTTCTCAGCTCGTGTCTATGAGACGGAAAGAGAATGACCATGACGTTTGGTGGGTAGAGAAGCGCAAAGCCCCAGTGTTACTGCGCCTGTGAAAGCGCTTCCAAGGAAGGGTGCTGGCTAGCAAGAGCTTTCAGTGCTGGCACTTTTCGTCTCTGACCAATTCTTCGACCTTTGCAATTTCTCACCTGAGCTCTCTTTAGAGTGCGCGAGAGGATGAGCAGAAGATTAGGTGGCTAGAGAAGCCCAGAGCCCCAGTGTTCTTAGGGCTACAAAAGCGCTTCCAAGGAAGGGTGCTGGCTAGCAAGAGCTTTCAGTGCTGGCACTTTTCATCTCTGAGCAATTGCTCGACCTTTGCAATTTCTCACCTGAGCTCTCTTTAGAGTGCGCGAGAGGATGAGCAGAACATTAGGTGGCTGGAGAAGCCCAGAGCCCCAGTGTTCTTAGGGCTACAAGAGCGTTTCAAAGGAAGGGTGCTGGCTACCAACAGCTTTCTGTGCTGGCACTTTTCATCTCTGAGCAATTGCTCGACTTTTTCAATTTCTCAGCTCGTGTCTACGAGACGGAGAGATAGTGACCGTGACGTTTGGTGGCTAGAGAAGCGCAAAGCCCCAGTGTTGCTGCGCCTGTGAAAGCGCTTCCAAGGAAGGGTGCTGGCTAGCAACAGCTTTCAGTGCTGGCACTTTTCATCTCTGAGCAATTGCTCGACCATTGCAATGTCTCAGCTCGTGTCTAGGAGACGGAAAGAGAATGACTGTGACGTTTGGTGGGTAGAGAAGCGCAAAGCCCCAGTGTTACTGCGCCTGTAAATGCACTTCCAAGGAAGGGTGCTGGCTAGCAACAGCTTTCAGTGCTGGCACTTTTCATCTCGGAGCAATTGCTCGACCTTTGCAATTTCTCACCTGAGCTCTCTTTAGAGTGCGCGAGAGGATGAGCAGAAGATTAGGTGGCTAGAGAAGCCCAGAGCCCCACTGTTCTTAGGCCTACAAAAGCACTTCCAAGGAAGGGTGCTGGCTAGCATCAGCTTTCAGTGCTGGCACTTTTCATCTCTGAGCAATTGCTCAACGTTTGCAATGTCTCAGCTCGTGTCTATGAGACAGAAAGAGAATGACCATGACGTTTGGTGGGTAGAGAAGCGCAAAGCACCAGTGTTGCTGCACCTGTGAAAGCGCTTCCAAGGAAGGGTGCTGGCTAGCAAGAGCTTTCAGTGCTGGCACTTTTCATCTCTGAGCAATTGCTCGACGTTTGCAATCTCTCAGCTCGTGTCTACGAGACGGAGAGAGAGTGACCGTGACGTTTGGTGGCTAGAGAAGCGCAAAGGCCCAGTGTTGCTGCGCCTGTGAAAGCGCTTCCAAGGAAGGGTGCTGGCTAGTAACAGCTTTCAGTGCTGGCACTTTTCATCTCTGAGCAATTGCTCGATGTTTGATATTTCAAACCTGAGCTCTCTTTAGAGTGCACGAGAGGATGAGCAGAAGATTAGGTGGCTAGAGAAGCCCAGGGCCCCAGTGTTCTTAGGCCTACAAAAGCGCTTCCAAGGAAGGGTGCTGGCTAGCAAGAGCTTTCAGTGCTGGCACTTTTCATCTCTGAGCAATTGCTCGACTTTTGCAATTTCTCAGCTCGTGTCTACGAGCCAGAGAGATAGTGACCGTGACGTTTGGTGGGTAGAGAAGCGCAAAGCCCCAGTGTTGCTGCGCCTGTGAAAGCGCTTCCAAGGAAGGGTGCTGGCTAGCAACAGCTTTCAGTGCTGGCACTTTTCATCTCTGAGCAATTGCTCGACGTTTGCAATCTCTCAGCTCGTGTCTACGAGACGGAGAGATAGTGACCGTGACATTTGGTGGGTAGAGAAGCGCAAAGCCCCAGTGTTGCTGCGCCTGTGAAAGCGCTTCCAAGGAAGGGGGCTGGCTAGCAACAGCTTTCAGTGCTGGCACTTTTCATCTCTGAGCAATTGCTCGACCTTTGCAATTTCTCACCTGAGCTCTCTTTAGAGTGCGCGAGAGGATGAGCAGAAGATTAGGTGGCTAGAGAAACACAGAGCCCCAGTGTTCTTAGGGCTACAAGAGCGTTTCCAAGGAAGGGTGCTGGCTAGCAAGAGCTTTCAGTGCTGGCACTTTTCCTCTCTGAGCAATTGCTCGACCTTTGCAATTTCTCACCTGAGCTCTCTTTCGAGTGCGCGAGAGGATGAGCAGAAGATTAGGTGGCTAGAGAAACACAGAGCCCCAGTGTTCTAAGGGCTACAAAAGCGCTTCCAAGGAAGGGTGCTGGCTAGCAACAGCTTTCAGTGCTGGCACTTTTCATCTCTGAGCAATTGCTCGACGTTTGCAATCTCTCAGCTCGTGTCTACGAGACGGAGAGATAGTGACCGTGACCTTTGTTGGGTAGAGAAGCGCAAAGCCCCAGTGTTGCTGCGCCTCTGAAAGCGCTTCCAAGGAAGGGTGCTGGCTAGCAACAGCTTTCAGTGCTGGCACTTTTCATCTCTGAGCAATTGCTCGACGTTTGATATTTCAAACCTGAGCTCTCTTTAGAGTGCACGAGAGGATGAGCAGAAGACTAGGTGGCTAGAGAAACACAGTGCCCCAGTGTTCTTAGGGCTACTAAAGCACTTCCAAGGAAGGGTGCTGGCTAGCAACAGCTTTCAGTGCTGGCACTTTTCATCTCTGAGCAATTGCTCGACTTTTGCAATTTCTCAGCTCGTGTCTACGAGCCAGAGAGATAGTGACCGTGACGTTTGGTGGGTAGAGAAGCGCAAAGCCCCAGTGTTGCTGCGCCTGTGAAAGCGCTTCCAAGGAAGGGTGCTGGCTAGCAACAGCTTTCAGTGCTGGCACTTTTCATCTCTGAGCAATTGCTCGACCTTTGCAATTTCTCACCTGAGCTCTCTTTAGAGTGCGCGAGAGGATGAGCACAAGATTAGGTGGCTAGAGAAGCCCAGAGCCCCACTCTTCTTAGGCCTACAAAAGCGCTTCCAAGGAAGGGTGCTGGCTAGCAACAGCTTTCAGTGCTGGCACTTTTCATCTCTGAGCAATTGCTCGACGTTTGCAATTTCTCAGCTCGTGTGTATGAGATGGAAAGAGAATGACCGTGACGTTTGGTGGCTAGAGAAGCGCAAAGCCCCAGTGTTCCTGCGCCTGTGAAAGCGCTTCCAAGGAAGGGTGCTGGCTAGCAAGAGCTTTCAGTGCTGGCACTTTTCATCTCTGAGCAATTGCTCGACGTTTGCAATTTCTCACCTGAGCTCTCTTTAGAGTGCGCAAGAGGATGAGCAGAAGATCAGGTGGCTACAGAAACACAGAGCCCCAGTGTTCTTAGGGCTGCAAGAGCGCTTCCAAGGAAGGGTGCTGGCTAGCAAGAGCTTTCAGTGCTGGCACTTTTCCTCTCTGAGCAATTGCTCGACGTTTGCAATTTCTCACCTGAGCTCTCTTTAGAGTGCGCGAGAGGATGAGCAGAAGATTAGGTGGCTAGAGAAGCCCAGAGCCCCTGTGTTCTTAGGCCTACATAAGCACTTCCAAGGAAGGGTGCTGGCTAGCAAGAGCTTTCAGTGCTGGCACTTTTCATTTCTGAGCAATTGCTTGACGTTTGCAATTTCTCATCTCGTGTCTACGAGACGGAGAGGTAGTGACCGTGACATTTGGTGTCTAGTGAAGCGCAAAGCCCCAGTGTTACTGCGCCTGTGAAAGCGCTTCCAAGGAAGGGTGCTGGCTAGCAACAGCTTTCAGTGCTGGCACTTTTCATCTCTGACCAATTGTTCGACCTTTGCAATTTCTCACCTGAGCTCTCTTTAGACTGCGCGAGAGGATGAGCAGAAGATTAGGTGGCTAGAGAAACACAGACCCCCAGTGTTCTTAGGCCTACAAAAGCGCTTCCAAGGAAGGGTGCTGGCTAGCAACAGCTTTCAGTGCTGGCACTTTTCATCTCTGAGCAATTGCTCGACGTTTGCAATTTCTCACCTGAGCTCTCTTTAGAGTGCACGAGAGGATGAGCAGAACATTAGGTGGCTGGAGAAGCCCAGAGCCCCAGTGTTCTTAGGGCTACAAAAGCGCATCCAAGGAAGGGTGCTGGCTAGCAACAGCTTTCAGTGCTGGCTCTTTTCATCTCTGAGCAATTGCTCAACGTTTGCAATGTCTCAGCTCGTGTCTATGAGACGGAAAGAGAATGACCATGATGTTTGGTGGCTAGAGAAGCGCAAAGCACCAGTGTTGCTGCACCTGTGAAAGCGCTTCCAAGGAAGGGTGCTGGCTAGCAACTGCTTTCAGTGCTGGCACTTTTCATCTCTGAGCAATTGCTCGACGTTTGCAATCTCTCAGCTCGTGTCTACGAGACGGAGAGAGAGTGACCGTGACGTTTGGTGGCTAGAGAAGCGCAAAGCCCCACTGTTGCTGCGCCTGTGAAAGCGCTTCCAAGGAAGGGTGCTGGCTAGCAACAGCTTTCAGTGCTGGCACTTTTCATCTCTGAGCAATTGCTCGATGTTTGATATTTCAAACCTGAGCTCTCTTTAGAGTGCACGAGAGGATGAGCAGAAGATTAGGTGGCTAGAGAAGCCCAGGGCCCCAGTGTTCTTAGGCCTACAAAAGCGCTTCCAAGGAAGGGTGCTGGCTAGCAAGAGCTTTCAGTGCTGGCACTTTTCATCTCTGAGCAATTGCTCGACGTTTGCAATTTCTCAGCTCGTGTCTACGAGCCAGAGAGATAGTGACCGTGACGTTTGGTGGGTAGAGAAGCGCAAAGCCCCAGTGTTGCTGCGCCTGTGAAAGCGCTTCCAAGGAAGGGTGCTGGCTAGCAACAGCTTTCAGTGCTGGCACTTTTCATCTCTGAGCAATTGCTCGACCTTTGCAATGTCTCAGCTCGTGTCTACGAGACGGAGAGATAGTGACCGTGACATTTCGTGGCTAGAGAAGCGCAAAGCCCCAGTGTTGCTGCGCCTGTGAAAGCGCTTCCAAGGAAGGGTGCTGGCTAGCAACAGCTTTCAGTGCTGGCACTTTTCATCTCTGAGCAATTGCTCGACCTTTGCAATTTCTCACCTGAGCTCTCTTTAGACTGCGCGAGAGGATGAGCAGAAGATTAGGTGGCTAGAGAAACACAGAGCCCCAGTGTTCTTAGGCCTACAAAAGCGCTTCCAAGGAAGGGTGCTGGCTAGCAAGAGCTTTCAGTGCTGGCACTTTTCATCTCTGAGCAATTGCTCGACGTTTGCAATCTCTCAGCTCGTGTCTACGAGACGGAGAGATAGTGACCGTGACCTTTGGTGGGTAGAGAAGCGCAAAGCCCCAGTGTTGCTGCGCCTCTGAAAGCGCTTCCAAGGAAGGGTGCTGGCTAGCAACAGCTTTCAGTGCTGGCACTTTTCATCTCTGAGCAATTGCTCGACGTTTGATATTTCAAACCTGAGCTCTCTTTAGAGTGCGCGAGAGGATGAGCAGAAGATCAGGTGGCTAGAGAAACACAGAGCCCCAGTGTTCTTAGGGCTACAAGAGCGTTTCCAAGGAAGGGTGCTGGCTAGCAACAGCTTTCAGTGCTGGCACTTTTCATCTCTGAGCAATTGCTCGACGTTTGCAATTTCTCACCTGAGCTCTCTTTAGAGTGCGCGAGAGGATGAGCAGAAGATTAGGTGGCTAGAGAAGCCCAGAGCCCCAGTGTTCTTAGGCCTACATAAGCACTTCCAAGGAAGGGTGCTGGCTAGCAACAGCTTTCAGTGCTGGCACTTTTCATCTCTGAGCAATTGCTCGACGTTTGCAATTTCTCAGCTCGTGTCTACGAGACGGAAAGAGAATGATCGTGACGTTTGGTGGGTAGAGAAGCGCAAAGCCCCAGTGTTGCTGCGCCTGTGAAAGCGCTTCCAAGGAAGGGTGCTGGCTAGCAACAGCTTTCAGTGCTGGCACTTTTCATCTCTGACCCATTGTTCGACCTTTGCAATTTCTCACCTGAGCACTCTTTAGAGTGCGCGAGAGGATGAGCAGAAGATTAGGTGGCTAGAGAAGCCCAGAGCCCCAGTGTTCTTAGGGCTACAAAAGCGCTTCCAAGGAAGGGTGCTGGCTAGCAACAGCTTTCAGTGCTGACACTTTTCATCTCTGAGCAATTGCTCGACGTTTGCAATTTCTCACCTGAGCTCTCTTTAGAGTGCGCGAGAGGATGAGCAGAAGATTAGGTGGCTAGAGAAGCCCAGAGCCCCTGTGTTCTTAGGCCTACATAAGCACTTCCAAGGAAGGGTGCTGGCTAGCAAGAGCTTTCAGTGCTGGCACTTTTCATTTCTGAGCAATTGCTTGACGTTTGCAATTTCTCAGCTCGTGTCTACGAGACGGAGAGGTAGTGACCGTGACATTTGGTGTCTAGTGAAGCGCAAAGCCCCAGTGTTACTGCGCCTGTGAAAGCGCTTCCAAGGAAGGGTGCTGGCTAGCAACAGCTTTCAGTGCTGGCACTTTTCATCTCTGACCAATTGTTCGACCTTTGCAATTTCTCACCTGAGCTCTCTTTAGAGTGCGCGAGAGGATGAGCAGAAGATTAGGTGGCTAGAGAAGCCCAGAGCCCCAGTGTTCTTAGGCCTACAAAAGCGCTTCCAAGGAAGGGTGCTGGCTAGCAACAGTTTTCAGTGCTGGCACTTTTCATCTCTGAGCAATTGCTCGACGTTTGCAATTTCTCACCTGAGCTCTCTTTAGAGTGCACGAGAGGATGAGCAGAACATTAGGTGGCTGGAGAAGCCCAGAGCCCCAGTGTTCTTAGGGCTACAAAAGCGCATCCAAGGAAGGGTGCTGGCTAGCAACAGCTTTCAGTGCTGGCTCTTTTCATCTCTGAGCAATTGCTCAACGTTTGCAATGTCTCAGCTCGTGTCTATGAGACGGAAAGAGAATGACCATGATGTTTGGTGGCTAGAGAAGCGCAAAGCACCAGTGTTGCTGCACCTGTGAAAGCGCTTCCAAGGAAGGGTGCTGGCTAGCAACTGCTTTCAGTGCTGGCACTTTTCATCTCTGAGCAATTGCTCGACGTTTGCAATCTCTCAGCTCGTGTCTACGAGACGGAGAGAGAGTGACCGTGACGTTTGGTGGCTAGAGAAGCGCAAAGCCCCACTGTTGCTGCGCCTGTGAAAGCGCTTCCAAGGAAGGGTGCTGGCTAGCAACAGCTTTCAGTGCTGGCACTTTTCATCTCTGAGCAATTGCTCGATGTTTGATATTTCAAACCTGAGCTCTCTTTAGAGTGCACGAGAGGATGAGCAGAAGATTAGGTGGCTAGAGAAGCCCAGGGCCCCAGTGTTCTTAGGCCTACAAAAGCGCTTCCAAGGAAGGGTGCTGGCTAGCAAGAGCTTTCAGTGCTGGCACTTTTCATCTCTGAGCAATTGCTCGACCTTTGCAATTTCTCAGCTCGTGTCTACGAGCCAGAGAGATAGTGACCGTGACGTTTGGTGGGTAGAGAAGCGCAAAGCCCCAGTGTTGCTGCGCCTGTGAAAGCGCTTCCAAGGAAGGGTGCTGGCTAGCAACAGCTTTCAGTGCTGGCACTTTTCATCTCTGAGCAATTGCTCGACGTTTGCAATGTCTCAGCTCGTGTCTACGAGACGGAGAGATAGTGACCGTGACATTTCGTGGCTAGAGAAGCGCAAAGCCCCAGTGTTGCTGCGCCTGTGAAAGCGCTTCCAAGGAAGGGTGCTGGCTAGCAACAGCTTTCAGTGCTGGCACTTTTCATCTCTGAGCAATTGCTCGACCTTTGCAATTTCTCACCTGAGCTCTCTTTCGAGTGCGCGAGAGGATGAGCAGAAGATTAGGTGGCTAGAGAAACACAGAGCCCCAGTGTTCTAAGGGCTACAAAAGCGCTTCCAAGGAAGGGTGCTGGCTAGCAACAGCTTTCAGTGCTGGCACTTTTCATCTCTGAGCAATTGCTCGACGTTTGCAATCTCTCAGCTCGTGTCTACGAGACGGAGAGATAGTGACCGTGACCTTTGGTGGGTAGAGAAGCGCAAAGCCCCAGTGTTGCTGCGCCTCTGAAAGCGCTTCCAAGGAAGGGTGCTGGCTAGCAACAGCTTTCAGTGCTGGCACTTTTCATCTCTGAGCAATTGCTCGACGTTTGATATTTCAAACCTGAGCTCTCTTTAGAGTGCGCGAGAGGATGAGCAGAAGATCAGGTGGCTAGAGAAACACAGAGCCCCAGTGTTCTTAGGGCTACAAGAGCGTTTCCAAGAAAGGGTGCTGGCTAGCAACAGCTTTCAGTGCTGGCACTTTTCATCTCTGAGCAATTGCTCGACGTTTGCAATTTCTCACCTGAGCTCTCTTTAGAGTGCGCGAGAGGATGAGCAGAAGATTAGGTGGCTAGAGAAGCCCAGAGCCCCTGTGTTCTTAGGCCTACATAAGCACTTCCAAGGAAGGGTGCTGGCTAGCAACAGCTTTCAGTGCTGGCACTTTTCATCTCTGAGCAATTGCTCGACGTTTGCAATTTCTCAGCTCGTGTCTACGAGACGGAGTGATAGTGACCGTGACGTTTGGTGGGTAGAGAAGCGCAAAGCCCCAGTGTTGCTGCGCCTGTGAAAGCGCTTCCAAGGAAGGGTGCTGGCTAGCAACAGCTTTCAGTGCTGGCACTTTTCATCTCTGACCCATTGTTCGACCTTTGCAATTTCTCACCTGAGCACTCTTTAGAGTGCACGAGAGGATGAGCAGAAGATTAGGTGGCTAGAGAAGCCCAGAGCCCCAGTGTTCTTAGGGCTACAAAAGCGCTTCCAAGGAAGGGTGCTGGCTAGCAACAGCTTTCAGTGCTGGCACTTTTCATCTCTGAGCAATTGCTCGACGTTTGCAATTTCTCACCTGAGCTCTCTTTAGAGTGCGCGAGAGGATGAGCAGAACATTAGGTGGCTGGAGAAGCCCAGAGCCCCAGTGTTCTTAGGGCTACAAAAGCGCATCCAAGGAAGGGTGCTGGCTAGCAACAGCTTTCTGTGCTGGCACTTTTCATCTCTGAGCAATTGCTCGACTTTTTCAATTTCTCAGCTCGTCTCTACGAGACGGAGAGATAGTGACCGTGACGGTTGGTGGCTAGAGAAGCGCAAAGCCCCACTGTTGCTGCGCCTGTGAAAGTGCTTGTAAGGAAGGGTGCTGGCTAGCAAGAGCTTTCAGTGCTGGCACTTTTCCTCTCTGAGCAATTGCTCGACCTTTGCAATTTCTCACCTGAGCTCTCTTTAGAGTGCGCGAGAGGATGAGCAGAAGATTAGGTGGCTAGAGAAGCCCAGAGCCCCACTGTTCTTAGGCCTACAAAAGCACTTCCAAGGAAGGGTGCTGGCTAGCAACAGCTTTCAGTGCTGGCACTTTTCATCTCTGAGCAATTGCTCAACGTTTGCAATGTCTCAGCTCGTGTCTATGAGACGGAAAGAGAATGACCATGACGTTTGGTGGGTAGAGAAGCGCAAAGCACCAGTGTTGCTGCACCTGTGAAAGCGCTTCCAAGGAAGGGTGCTGGCTAGCAACTGCTTTCAGTGCTGGCACTTTTCATCTCTGAGCAATTGCTCGACGTTTGCAATCTCTCAGCTCGTGTCTACGAGACGGAGAGAGAGTGACCGTGACGTTTGGTGGCTAGAGAAGCGCAAAGCCCCACTGTTGCTGCGCCTGTGAAAGCGCTTCCAAGGAAGGGTGCTGGCTAGCAACAGCTTTCAGTGCTGGCACTTTTCATCTCTGAGCAATTGCTCGATGTTTGATATTTCAAACCTGAGCTCTCTTTAGAGTGCACGAGAGGATGAGCAGAAGATTAGGTGGCTGGAGAAGCCCAGGGCCCCAGTGTTCTTAGGCCTACAAAAGCGCTTCCAAGGAAGGGTGCTGGCTAGCAAGAGCTTTCAGTGCTGGCACTTTTCATCTCTGAGCAATTGCTCGACGTTTGCAATTTCTCAGCTCGTCTCTACGAGACGGAGAGATAGTGACCGTGACGTTTGGTGGCTAGAGAAGCGCAAAGCCCCAGTGTTGCTGCGCCTGTGAAAGCGCTTCCAAGGAAGGGTGCTGGCTAGCAACAGCTTTCAGTGCTGGCACTTTTCATCTCTGAGCAATTGCTCGACGTTTGCAATCTCTCAGCTCGTGTCTACGAGACGGAGAGATAGTGACCGTGACATTTCGTGGCTAGAGAAGCGCAAAGCCCCAGTGTTGCTGCGCCTGTGAAAGCGCTTCCAAGGAAGGGTGCTGGCTAGCAACAGCTTTCAGTGCTGGCACTTTTCATCTCTGAGCAATTGCTCGACCTTTGCAATTTCTCACCTGAGCTCTCTTTAGACTGCGCGAGAGGATGAGCAGAAGATTAGGTGGCTAGAGAAACACAGAGCCCCAGTGTTCTAAGGGCTACAAAAGTGCTTCCAAGGAAGGGTGCTGGCTAGCAACAGCTTTCAGTGCTGGCACTTTTCATCTCTGAGCAATTGCTCGACGTTTGCAATTTCTCAGCTCGTGTCTACGAGACGGAGTGATAGTGACCGTGACGTTTGGTGGGTAGAGAAGCGCAAAGCCCCAGTGTTGCTGCGCCTCTGAAAGCGCTTCCAAGGAAGGGTGCTGGCTAGCAACAGCTTTCAGTGCTGGCACTTTTCATCTCTGACCCATTGTTCGACCTTTGCAATTTCTCACCTGAGCACTCTTTAGAGTGCGCGAGAGGATGAGCAGAAGATTAGGTGGCTAGAGAAGCCCAGAGCCCCAGTGTTCTTAGGGCTACAAAAGCGCTTCCAAGGAAGGGTGCTGGCTAGCAACAGCTTTCAGTGCTGGCACTTTTCATCTCTGAGCAATTGCTCGACGTTTGCAATTTCTCACCTGAGCTCTCTTTAGAGTGCGCGAGAGGATGAGCAGAACATTAGGTGGCTGGAGAAGCCCAGAGCCCCAGTGTTCTTAGGGCTACAAAAGCGCATCCAAGGAAGGGTGCTGGCTAGCAACAGCTTTCTGTGCTGGCACTTTTCATCTCTGAGCAATTGCTCGACTTTTTCAATTTCTCAGCTCGTCTCTACGAGACGGAGAGATAGTGACCGTGACGGTTGGTGGCTAGAGAAGCGCAAAGCCCCACTGTTGCTGCGCCTGTGAAAGTGCTTGTAAGGAAGGGTGCTGGCTAGCAAGAGCTTTCAGTGCTGGCACTTTTCCTCTCTGAGCAATTGCTCGACCTTTGCAATTTCTCACCTGAGCTCTCTTTAGAGTGCGCGAGAGGATGAGCAGAAGATTAGGTGGCTAGAGAAGCCCAGAGCCCCACTGTTCTTAGGCCTACAAAAGCACTTCCAAGGAAGGGTGCTGGCTAGCAACAGCTTTCAGTGCTGGCACTTTTCATCTCTGAGCAATTGCTCAACGTTTGCAATGTCTCAGCTCGTGTCTATGAGACGGAAAGAGAATGACCATGACGTTTGGTGGGTAGAGAAGCGCAAAGCACCAGTGTTGCTGCACCTGTGAAAGCGCTTCCAAGGAAGGGTGCTGGCTAGCAACTGCTTTCAGTGCTGGCACTTTTCATCTCTGAGCAATTGCTCGACGTTTGCAATCTCTCAGCTCGTGTCTACGAGACGGAGAGAGAGTGACCGTGACGTTTGGTGGCTAGAGAAGCGCAAAGCCCCACTGTTGCTGCGCCTGTGAAAGCGCTTCCAAGGAAGGGTGCTGGCTAGCAACAGCTTTCAGTGCTGGCACTTTTCATCTCTGAGCAATTGCTCGATGTTTGATATTTCAAACCTGAGCTCTCTTTAGAGTGCACGAGAGGATGAGCAGAAGATTAGGTGGCTGGAGAAGCCCAGGGCCCCAGTGTTCTTAGGCCTACAAAAGCGCTTCCAAGGAAGGGTGCTGGCTAGCAAGAGCTTTCAGTGCTGGCACTTTTCATCTCTGAGCAATTGCTCGACCTTTGCAATTTCTCAGCTCGTGTCTACGAGCCAGAGAGATAGTGACCGTGACGTTTGGTGGGTAGAGAAGCGCAAAGCCCCAGTGTTGCTGCGCCTGTGAAAGCGCTTCCAAGGAAGGGTGCTGGCTAGCAACAGCTTTCAGTGCTGGCACTTTTCATCTCTGAGCAATTGCTCGACGTTTGCAATGTCTCAGCTCGTGTCTACGAGACGGAGAGATAGTGACCGTGACATTTCGTGGCTAGAGAAGCGCAAAGCCCCAGTGTTGCTGCGCCTGTGAAAGCGCTTCCAAGGAAGGGTGCTGGCTAGCAACAGCTTTCAGTGCTGGCACTTTTCATCTCTGAGCAATTGCTCGACCTTTGCAATTTCTCACCTGAGCTCTCTTTCGAGTGCGCGAGAGGATGAGCAGAAGATTAGGTGGCTAGAGAAACACAGAGCCCCAGTGTTCTAAGGGCTACAAAAGCGCTTCCAAGGAAGGGTGCTGGCTAGCAACAGCTTTCAGTGCTGGCACTTTTCATCTCTGAGCAATTGCTCGACGTTTGCAATCTCTCAGCTCGTGTCTACGAGACGGAGAGATAGTGACCGTGACCTTTGGTGGGTAGAGAAGCGCAAAGCCCCAGTGTTGCTGCGCCTCTGAAAGCGCTTCCAAGGAAGGGTGCTGGCTAGCAACAGCTTTCAGTGCTGGCACTTTTCATCTCTGAGCAATTGCTCGACGTTTGATATTTCAAACCTGAGCTCTCTTTAGAGTGCGCGAGAGGATGAGCAGAAGATCAGGTGGCTAGAGAAACACAGAGCCCCAGTGTTCTTAGGGCTACAAGAGCGTTTCCAAGAAAGGGTGCTGGCTAGCAACAGCTTTCAGTGCTGGCACTTTTCATCTCTGAGCAATTGCTCGACGTTTGCAATTTCTCACCTGAGCTCTCTTTAGAGTGCGCGAGAGGATGAGCAGAAGATTAGGTGGCTAGAGAAGCCCAGAGCCCCTGTGTTCTTAGGCCTACATAAGCACTTCCAAGGAAGGGTGCTGGCTAGCAACAGCTTTCAGTGCTGGCACTTTTCATCTCTGAGCAATTGCTCGACGTTTGCAATTTCTCAGCTCGTGTCTACGAGACGGAGTGATAGTGACCGTGACGTTTGGTGGGTAGAGAAGCGCAAAGCCCCAGTGTTGCTGCGCCTGTGAAAGCGCTTCCAAGGAAGGGTGCTGGCTAGCAACAGCTTTCAGTGCTGGCACTTTTCATCTCTGACCCATTGTTCGACCTTTGCAATTTCTCACCTGAGCACTCTTTAGAGTGCACGAGAGGATGAGCAGAAGATTAGGTGGCTAGAGAAGCCCAGAGCCCCAGTGTTCTTAGGGCTACAAAAGCGCTTCCAAGGAAGGGTGCTGGCTAGCAACAGCTTTCAGTGCTGGCACTTTTCATCTCTGAGCAATTGCTCGACGTTTGCAATTTCTCACCTGAGCTCTCTTTAGAGTGCGCGAGAGGATGAGCAGAACATTAGGTGGCTGGAGAAGCCCAGAGCCCCAGTGTTCTTAGGGCTACAAAAGCGCATCCAAGGAAGGGTGCTGGCTAGCAACAGCTTTCTGTGCTGGCACTTTTCATCTCTGAGCAATTGCTCGACTTTTTCAATTTCTCAGCTCGTCTCTACGAGACGGAGAGATAGTGACCGTGACGGTTGGTGGCTAGAGAAGCGCAAAGCCCCACTGTTGCTGCGCCTGTGAAAGTGCTTGTAAGGAAGGGTGCTGGCTAGCAAGAGCTTTCAGTGCTGGCACTTTTCCTCTCTGAGCAATTGCTCGACCTTTGCAATTTCTCACCTGAGCTCTCTTTAGAGTGCGCGAGAGGATGAGCAGAAGATTAGGTGGCTAGAGAAGCCCAGAGCCCCACTGTTCTTAGGCCTACAAAAGCACTTCCAAGGAAGGGTGCTGGCTAGCAACAGCTTTCAGTGCTGGCACTTTTCATCTCTGAGCAATTGCTCAACGTTTGCAATGTCTCAGCTCGTGTCTATGAGACGGAAAGAGAATGACCATGACGTTTGGTGGGTAGAGAAGCGCAAAGCACCAGTGTTGCTGCACCTGTGAAAGCGCTTCCAAGGAAGGGTGCTGGCTAGCAACTGCTTTCAGTGCTGGCACTTTTCATCTCTGAGCAATTGCTCGACGTTTGCAATCTCTCAGCTCGTGTCTACGAGACGGAGAGAGAGTGACCGTGACGTTTGGTGGCTAGAGAAGCGCAAAGCCCCACTGTTGCTGCGCCTGTGAAAGCGCTTCCAAGGAAGGGTGCTGGCTAGCAACAGCTTTCAGTGCTGGCACTTTTCATCTCTGAGCAATTGCTCGATGTTTGATATTTCAAACCTGAGCTCTCTTTAGAGTGCACGAGAGGATGAGCAGAAGATTAGGTGGCTGGAGAAGCCCAGGGCCCCAGTGTTCTTAGGCCTACAAAAGCGCTTCCAAGGAAGGGTGCTGGCTAGCAAGAGCTTTCAGTGCTGGCACTTTTCATCTCTGAGCAATTGCTCGACGTTTGCAATTTCTCAGCTCGTCTCTACGAGACGGAGAGATAGTGACCGTGACGTTTGGTGGCTAGAGAAGCGCAAAGCCCCAGTGTTGCTGCGCCTGTGAAAGCGCTTCCAAGGAAGGGTGCTGGCTAGCAACAGCTTTCAGTGCTGGCACTTTTCATCTCTGAGCAATTGCTCGACGTTTGCAATCTCTCAGCTCGTGTCTACGAGACGGAGAGATAGTGACCGTGACATTTCGTGGCTAGAGAAGCGCAAAGCCCCAGTGTTGCTGCGCCTGTGAAAGCGCTTCCAAGGAAGGGTGCTGGCTAGCAACAGCTTTCAGTGCTGGCACTTTTCATCTCTGAGCAATTGCTCGACCTTTGCAATTTCTCACCTGAGCTCTCTTTAGACTGCGCGAGAGGATGAGCAGAAGATTAGGTGGCTAGAGAAACACAGAGCCCCAGTGTTCTAAGGGCTACAAAAGTGCTTCCAAGGAAGGGTGCTGGCTAGCAACAGCTTTCAGTGCTGGCACTTTTCATCTCTGAGCAATTGCTCGACGTTTGCAATTTCTCAGCTCGTGTCTACGAGACGGAGTGATAGTGACCGTGACGTTTGGTGGGTAGAGAAGCGCAAAGCCCCAGTGTTGCTGCGCCTCTGAAAGCGCTTCCAAGGAAGGGTGCTGGCTAGCAACAGCTTTCAGTGCTGGCACTTTTCATCTCTGACCCATTGTTCGACCTTTGCAATTTCTCACCTGAGCACTCTTTAGAGTGCGCGAGAGGATGAGCAGAAGATTAGGTGGCTAGAGAAGCCCAGAGCCCCAGTGTTCTTAGGGCTACAAAAGCGCTTCCAAGGAAGGGTGCTGGCTAGCAACAGCTTTCAGTGCTGGCACTTTTCATCTCTGAGCAATTGCTCGACGTTTGCAATTTCTCACCTGAGCTCTCTTTAGAGTGCGCGAGAGGATGAGCAGAACATTAGGTGGCTGGAGAAGCCCAGAGCCCCAGTGTTCTTAGGGCTACAAAAGCGCATCCAAGGAAGGGTGCTGGCTAGCAACAGCTTTCTGTGCTGGCACTTTTCATCTCTGAGCAATTGCTCGACTTTTTCAATTTCTCAGCTCGTCTCTACGAGACGGAGAGATAGTGACCGTGACGGTTGGTGGCTAGAGAAGCGCAAAGCCCCACTGTTGCTGCGCCTGTGAAAGTGCTTGTAAGGAAGGGTGCTGGCTAGCAAGAGCTTTCAGTGCTGGCACTTTTCCTCTCTGAGCAATTGCTCGACCTTTGCAATTTCTCACCTGAGCTCTCTTTAGAGTGCGCGAGAGGATGAGCAGAAGATTAGGTGGCTAGAGAAGCCCAGAGCCCCACTGTTCTTAGGCCTACAAAAGCACTTCCAAGGAAGGGTGCTGGCTAGCAACAGCTTTCAGTGCTGGCACTTTTCATCTCTGAGCAATTGCTCAACGTTTGCAATGTCTCAGCTCGTGTCTATGAGACGGAAAGAGAATGACCATGACGTTTGGTGGGTAGAGAAGCGCAAAGCACCAGTGTTGCTGCACCTGTGAAAGCGCTTCCAAGGAAGGGTGCTGGCTAGCAACTGCTTTCAGTGCTGGCACTTTTCATCTCTGAGCAATTGCTCGACGTTTGCAATCTCTCAGCTCGTGTCTACGAGACGGAGAGAGAGTGACCGTGACGTTTGGTGGCTAGAGAAGCGCAAAGCCCCACTGTTGCTGCGCCTGTGAAAGCGCTTCCAAGGAAGGGTGCTGGCTAGCAACAGCTTTCAGTGCTGGCACTTTTCATCTCTGAGCAATTGCTCGATGTTTGATATTTCAAACCTGAGCTCTCTTTAGAGTGCACGAGAGGATGAGCAGAAGATTAGGTGGCTGGAGAAGCCCAGGGCCCCAGTGTTCTTAGGCCTACAAAAGCGCTTCCAAGGAAGGGTGCTGGCTAGCAAGAGCTTTCAGTGCTGGCACTTTTCATCTCTGAGCAATTGCTCGACTTTTGCAATTTCTCAGCTCGTGTCTACAAGCCAGAGAGATAGTGACCGTGACGTTTGGTGGGTAGAGAAGCGCAAAGCCCCAGTGTTGCTGCGCCTGTGAAAGCGCTTCCAAGGAAGGGTGCTGGCTAGCAACAGCTTTCAGTGCTGGCACTTTTCATCTCTGAGCAATTGCTCGACGTTTGCAATGTCTCAGCTCGTGTCTACGAGACGGAGAGATAGTGACCGTGACATTTCGTGGCTAGAGAAGCGCAAAGCCCCAGTGTTGCTGCGCCTGTGAAAGCGCTTCCAAGGAAGGGTGCTGGCTAGCAACAGCTTTCAGTGCTGGCACTTTTCATCTCTGAGCAATTGCTCGACGTTTGCAATTTCTCACCTGAGCTCTCTTTAGACTGCGCGAGAGGATGAGCAGAAGATTAGGTGGCTAGAGAAACACAGAGCCCCAGTGTTCTTAGGCCTACAAAAGCGCTTCCAAGGAAGGGTGCTGGCTAGCAACAGCTTTCAGTGCTGGCACTTTTCATCTCTGAGCAATTGCTCGACGTTTGCAATCTCTCAGCTCGTGTCTACGAGACGGAGAGATAGTGACCGTGACCTTTGGTGGGTAGAGAAGCGCAAAGCCCCAGTGTTGCTGCGCCTCTGAAAGCGCTTCCAAGGAAGGGTGCTGGCTAGCAACAGCTTTCAGTGCTGGCACTTTTCATCTCTGAGCAATTGCTCGACATTTGATATTTCAAACCTGAGCTCTCTTTAGAGTGCGCGAGAGGATGAGCAGAAGATCAGGTGGCTAGAGAAACACAGAGCCCCAGTGTTCTTAGGGCTACAAGAGCGTTTCCAAGGAAGGGTGCTGGCTAGCAACAGCTTTCAGTGCTGGCACTTTTCATCTCTGAGCAATTGCTCGACGTTTGCAATTTCTCACCTGAGCTCTCTTTAGAGTGCGCGAGAGGATGAGCAGAAGATTAGGTGGCTAGAGAAGCCCAGAGCCCCTGTGTTCTTAGGCCTACATAAGCACTTCCAAGGAAGGGTGCTGGCTAGCAACAGCTTTCAGTGCTGGCACTTTTCATCTCTGAGCAATTGCTCGACGTTTGCAATTTCTCAGCTCGTGTCTACGAGACGGAAAGAGAATGACCGTGACGGTTGGTGGGTAGAGAAGCGCAAAGCCCCAGTGTTACTGCGCCTGTGAAAGCGCTTCCAAGGAAGGGTGCTGGCTAGCAAGAGCTTTCAGTGCTGGCACTTTTCATTTCTGAGCAATTGCTCGACGTTTGCAATTTCTCAGCTCGTGTCTACGAGACGGAGTGATAGTGACCGTGACGTTTGGTGGGTAGAGAAGCGCAAAGCCCCAGTGTTGCTGCGCCTGTGAAAGCGCTTCCAAGGAAGGGTGCTGGCTAGCAACAGCTTTCAGTGCTGGCACTTTTCATCTCTGACCCATTGTTCGACCTTTGCAATTTCTCACCTGAGCACTCTTTAGAGTGCGCGAGAGGATGAGCAGAAGATTAGGTGGCTAGAGAAGCCCAGAGCCCCAGTGTTCTTAGGGCTACAAAAGCGCTTCCAAGGAAGGGTGCTGGCTAGCAACAGCTTTCAGTGCTGGCACTTTTCATCTCTGAGCAATTGCTCGACGTTTGCAATTTCTCACCTGAGCTCTCTTTAGAGTGCGCGAGAGGATGAGCAGAACATTAGGTGGCTGGAGAAGCCCAGAGCCCCAGTGTTCTTAGGGCTACAAAAGCGCATCCAAGGAAGGGTGCTGGCTAGCAACAGCTTTCTGTGCTGGCACTTTTCATCTCTGAGCAATTGCTCGACTTTTTCAATTTCTCAGCTCGTCTCTACGAGACGGAGAGATAGTGACCGTGACGGTTGGTGGCTAGAGAAGCGCAAAGCCCCACTGTTGCTGCGCCTGTGAAAGTGCTTGTAAGGAAGGGTGCTGGCTAGCAAGAGCTTTCAGTGCTGGCACTTTTCCTCTCTGAGCAATTGCTCGACCTTTGCAATTTCTCACCTGAGCTCTCTTTAGAGTGCGCGAGAGGATGAGCAGAAGATTAGGTGGCTAGAGAAGCCCAGAGCCCCAGTGTTCTTAGGCCTACAAAAGCACTTCCAAGGAAGGGTGCTGGCTAGCAACAGCTTTCAGTGCTGGCACTTTTCATCTCTGAGCAATTGCTCAACGTTTGCAATGTCTCAGCTCGTGTCTATGAGACGGAAAGAGAATGACCATGACGTTTGGTGGGTAGAGAAGCGCAAAGCACCAGTGTTGCTGCACCTGTGAAAGCGCTTCCAAGGAAGGGTGCTGGCTAGCAACTGCTTTCAGTGCTGGCACTTTTCATCTCTGAGCAATTGCTCGACGTTTGCAATCTCTCAGCTCGTGTCTACGAGACGGAGAGAGAGTGACCGTGACGTTTGGTGGCTAGAGAAGCGCAAAGCCCCACTGTTGCTGCGCCTGTGAAAGCGCTTCCAAGGAAGGGTGCTGGCTAGCAACAGCTTTCAGTGCTGGCACTTTTCATCTCTGAGCAATTGCTCGATGTTTGATATTTCAAACCTGAGCTCTCTTTAGAGTGCACGAGAGGATGAGCAGAAGATTAGGTGGCTGGAGAAGCCCAGGGCCCCAGTGTTCTTAGGCCTACAAAAGCGCTTCCAAGGAAGGGTGCTGGCTAGCAAGAGCTTTCAGTGCTGGCACTTTTCATCTCTGAGCAATTGCTCGACTTTTGCAATTTCTCAGCTCGTGTCTACGAGCCAGAGAGATAGTGACCGTGACGTTTGGTGGGTAGAGAAGCGCAAAGCCCCAGTGTTGCTGCGCCTGTGAAAGCGCTTCCAAGGAAGGGTGCTGGCTAGCAACAGCTTTCAGTGCTGGCACTTTTCATCTCTGAGCAATTGCTCGACGTTTGCAATCTCTCAGCTCGTGTCTACGAGACGGAGAGATAGTGACCGTGACATTTCGTGGCTAGAGAAGCGCAAAGCCCCAGTGTTGCTGCGCCTGTGAAAGCGCTTCCAAGGAAGGGTGCTGGCTAGCAAGAGCTTTCAGTGCTGGCACTTTTCATCTCTGAGCAATTGCTCGACCTTTGCAATTTCTCACCTGAGCTCTCTTTAGACTGCGCGAGAGGATGAGCAGAAGATTAGGTGGCTAGAGAAACACAGAGCCCCAGTGTTCTAAGGGCTACAAAAGCGCTTCCAAGGAAGGGTGCTGGCTAGCAACAGCTTTCAGTGCTGGCACTTTTCATCTCTGAGCAATTGCTCGACGTTTGCAATCTCTCAGCTCGTGTCTACGAGACGGAGAGATAGTGACCGTGACCTTTGGTGGGTAGAGAAGCGCAAAGCCCCAGTGTTGCTGCGCCTCTGAAAGCGCTTCCAAGGAAGGGTGCTGGCTAGCAACAGCTTTCAGTGCTGGCACTTTTCATCTCTGAGCAATTGCTCGACGTTTGATATTTCAAACCTGAGCTCTCTTTAGAGTGCGCGAGAGGATGAGCAGAAGATCAGGTGGCTAGAGAAACACAGAGCCCCAGTGTTCTTAGGGCTACAAGAGCGTTTCCAAGGAAGGGTGCTGGCTAGCAACAGCTTTCAGTGCTGGCACTTTTCATCTCTGAGCAATTGCTCGACGTTTGCAATTTCTCACCTGAGCTCTCTTTAGAGTGCGCGAGAGGATGAGCAGAAGATTAGGTGGCTAGAGAAGCCCAGAGCCCCTGTGTTCTTAGGCCTACATAAGCACTTCCAAGGAAGGGTGCTGGCTAGCAACAGCTTTCAGTGCTGGCACTTTTCATCTCTGAGCAATTGCTCGACGTTTGCAATTTCTCAGCTCGTGTCTACGAGACGGAAAGAGAATGACCGTGACGGTTGGTGGGTAGAGAAGCGCAAAGCCCCAGTGTTACTGCGCCTGTGAAAGCGCTTCCAAGGAAGGGTGCTGGCTAGCAAGAGCTTTCAGTGCTGGCACTTTTCATCTCTGAGCAATTGCTCGACGTTTGCAATTTCTCAGCTCGTGTCTACGAGACGGAGTGATAGTGACCGTGACGTTTGGTGGCTAGAGAAGCGCAAAGCCCCAGTGTTGCTGCGCCTGTGAAAGCGCTTCCAAGGAAGGGTGCTGGCTAGCAACAGCTTTCAGTGCTGGCACTTTTCATCTCTGACCCATTGTTCGACCTTTGGAATTTCTCACCTGAGCACTCTTTAGAGTGCGCGAGAGGATGAGCAGAAGATTAGGTGGCTAGAGAAGCCCAGAGCCCCAGTGTTCTTAGGGCTACAAAAGCGCTTCCAAGGAAGGGTGCTGGCTAGCAACAGCTTTCAGTGCTGGCACTTTTCATCTCTGAGCAATTGCTCGACGTTTGCAATTTCTCACCTGAGCTCTCTTTAGAGTGCGCGAGAGGATGAGCAGAACATTAGGTTACTGGAGAAGCCCAGAGCCCCAGTGTTCTTAGGGCTACAAAAGCGCATCCAAGGAAGGGTGCTGGCTAGCAACAGCTTTCTGTGCTGGCACTTTTCATCTCTGAGCAATTGCTCGACTTTTTCAATTTCTCAGCTCGTCTCTACGAGACGGAGAGATAGTGACCGTGACGGTTGGTGGCTAGAGAAGCGCAAAGCCCCACTGTTGCTGCGCCTGTGAAAGTGCTTGTAAGGAAGGGTGCTGGCTAGCAAGAGCTTTCAGTGCTGGCACTTTTCCTCTCTGAGCAATTGCTCGACCTTTGCAATTTCTCACCTGAGCTCTCTTTAGAGTGCGCGAGAGGATGAGCAGAAGATTAGGTGGCTAGAGAAGCCCAGAGCCCCACTGTTCTTAGGCCTACAAAAGCACTTCCAAGGAAGGGTGCTGGCTAGCAACAGCTTTCAGTGCTGGCACTTTTCATCTCTGAGCAATTGCTCAACGTTTGCAATGTCTCAGCTCGTGTCTATGAGACGGAAAGAGAATGACCATGACGTTTGGTGGGTAGAGAAGCGCAAAGCACCAGTGTTGCTGCACCTGTGAAAGCGCTTCCAAGGAAGGGTGCTGGCTAGCAACTGCTTTCAGTGCTGGCACTTTTCATCTCTGAGCAATTGCTCGACGTTTGCAATCTCTCAGCTCGTGTCTACGAGACGGAGAGAGAGTGACCGTGACGTTTGGTGGCTAGAGAAGCGCAAAGCCCCAGTGTTGCTGCGCCTGTGAAAGCGCTTCCAAGGAAGGGTGCTGGCTAGCAACAGCTTTCAGTGCTGGCACTTTTCATCTCTGAGCAATTGCTCGATGTTTGATATTTCAAACCTGAGCTCTCTTTAGAGTGCACGAGAGGATGAGCAGAAGATTAGGTGGCTGGAGAAGCCCAGGGCCCCAGTGTTCTTAGGCCTACAAAAGCGCTTCCAAGGAAGGGTGCTGGCTAGCAAGAGCTTTCAGTGCTGGCACTTTTCATCTCTGAGCAATTGCTCGACGTTTGCAATCTCTCAGCTCGTGTCTACGAGACGGAGAGATAGTGACCGTGACCTTTGGTGGGTAGAGAAGCGCAAAGCCCCAGTGTTGCTGCGCCTGTGAAAGCGCTTCCAAGGAAGGGTGCTGGCTAGCAACAGCTTTCAGTGCTGGCACTTTTCATCTCTGAGCAATTGCTCGACGTTTGATATTTCAAACCTGAGCTCTCTTTAGAGTGCGCGAGAGGATGAGCAGAAGATCAGGTGGCTAGAGAAACACAGAGCCCCAGTGTTCTTAGGGCTACAAGAGCGTTTCCAAGGAAGGGTGCTGGCTAGCAACAGCTTTCAGTGCTGGCACTTTTCATCTCTGAGCAATTGCTCGACCTTTGCAATTTCTCACCTGAGCTCTCTTTAGACTGCGCGAGAGGATGAGCAGAAGATTAGGTGGCTAGAGAAACACAGAGCCCCAGTGTTCTTAGGCCTACAAAAGCGCTTCCAAGGAAGGGTGCTGGCTAGCAACAGCTTTCAGTGCTGGCACTTTTCATTTCTGAGCAATTGCTCGACGTTTGCAATTTCTCAGCTCGTGTCTACGAGACGGAGTGATAGTGACCGTGACGTTTGGTGGGTAGAGAAGCGCAAAGCCCCAGTGTTGCTGCGCCTGTGAAAGCGCTTCCAAGGAAGGGTGCTGGCTAGCAACAGCTTTCAGTGCTGGCACTTTTCATCTCTGACCCATTGTTCGACCTTTGCAATTTCTCACCTGAGCACTCTTTAGAGTGCGCGAGAGGATGAGCAGAAGATTAGGTGGCTAGAGAAGCCCAGAGCCCCAGTGTTCTTAGGCCTACAAAAGCGCTTCCAAGGAAGGGTGCTGGCTAGCAACAGCTTTCAGTGCTGGCACTTTTCATCTCTGAGCAATTGCTCGACGTTTGCAATTTCTCACCTGAGCTCTCTTTAGAGTGCGCGAGAGGATGAGCAGAACATTAGGTGGCTGGAGAAGCCCAGAGCCCCAGTGTTCTTAGGGCTACAAAAGCGCATCCAAGGAAGGGTGCTGGCTAGCAACAGCTTTCTGTGCTGGCACTTTTCATCTCTGAGCAATTGCTCGACTTTTTCAATTTCTCAGCTCGTCTCTACGAGACGGAGAGATAGTGACCGTGACGGTTGGTGGCTAGAGAAGCGCAAAGCCCCAGTGTTGCTGCGCCTGTGAAAGCGCTTCCAAGGAAGGGTGCTGGCTAGCAACAGCTTTCAGTGCTGGCACTTTTCCTCTCTGAGCAATTGCTCGACGTTTGCAATTTCTCACCTGAGCTCTCTTTAGAGTGCGCGAGAGGATGAGCAGAAGATGAGGTGGCTAGAGAAGCCCAGAGCCCCACTGTTCTTAGGCCTACAAAAGCACTTCCAAGGAAGGGTGCTGGCTAGCAACAGCTTTCAGTGCTGGCACTTTTCATCTCTGAGCAATTGCTCAACGTTTGCAATCTCTCAGCTCGTGTCTATGAGACGGAAAGAGAATGACCATGACGTTTGGTGGGTAGAGAAGCGCAAAGCACCAGTGTTGCTGCACCTGTGAAAGCGCTTCCAAGGAAGGGTGCTGGCTAGCAACTGCTTTCAGTGCTGGCACTTTTCATCTCTGAGCAATTGCTCGACGTTTGCAATCTCTCAGCTCGTGTCTACGAGACGGAGAGAGAGTGACCGTGACGTTTGGTGGCTAGAGAAGCGCAAAGCCCCACTGTTGCTGCGCCTGTGAAAGCGCTTCCAAGGAAGGGTGCTGGCTAGCAACAGCTTTCAGTGCTGGCACTTTTCATCTCTGAGCAATTGCTCGATGTTTGATATTTCAAACCTGAGCTCTCTTTAGAGTGCACGAGAGGATGAGCAGAAGATTAGGTGGCTGGAGAAGCCCAGGGCCCCAGTGTTCTTAGGCCTACAAAAGCGCTTCCAAGGAAGGGTGCTGGCTAGCAAGAGCTTTCAGTGCTGGCACTTTTCATCTCTGAGCAATTGCTCGACTTTTGCAATTTCTCAGCTCGTGTCTACAAGCCAGAGAGATAGTGACCGTGACGTTTGGTGGGTAGAGAAGCGCAAAGCCCCAGTGTTGCTGCGCCTGTGAAAGCGCTTCCAAGGAAGGGTGCTGGCTAGCAACAGCTTTCAGTGCTGGCACTTTTCATCTCTGAGCAATTGCTCGACGTTTGCAATCTCTCAGCTCGTGTCTACGAGACGGAGAGATAGTGACCGTGACATTTGGTGGCTAGAGAAGCGCAAAGCCCCAGTGTTGCTGCGCCTGTGAAAGCGCTTCCAAGGAAGGGTGCTGGCTAGCAACAGCTTTCAGTGCTGGCACTTTTCATCTCTGAGCAATTGCTCGACGTTTGCAATTTCTCACCTGAGCTCTCTTTAGACTGCGCGAGAGGATGAGCAGAAGAATAGGTGGCTAGAGAAACACAGAGCCCCAGTGTTCTTAGGGCTACAAGAGCGTTTCCAAGGAAGGGTGCTGGCTAGCAAGAGCTTTCAGTGCTGGCACTTTTCCTCTCTGAGCAATTGCTCGACCTTTGCAATTTCTCACCTGAGCTCTCTTTCGAGTGCGCGAGAGGATGAGCAGAAGATTAGGTGGCTAGAGAAACACAGAGCCCCAGTGTTCTAAGGGCTACAAAAGCGCTTCCAAGGAAGGGTGCTGGCTAGCAACAGCTTTCAGTGCTGGCACTTTTCATCTCTGAGCAATTGCTCGACGTTTGCAATCTCTCAGATCGTGTCTACGAGACGGAGAGATAGTGACCGTGACCTTTGGTGGGTAGAGAAGCGCAAAGCCCCAGTGTTCCTGCGCCTCTGAAAGCGCTTCCAAGGAAGGGTGCTGGCTAGCAACAGCTTTCAGTGCTGGCACTTTTCCTCTCTGAGCAATTGCTCGACGTTTGATATTTCAAACCTGAGCTCTCTTTAGAGTGCACGAGAGGATGAGCAGAAGAGTAGGTGGCTAGAGAAACACAGTGCCCCAGTGTTCTTAGGGCTACAAAAGCACTTCCAAGGAAGGGTGCTGGCTAGCAAGAGCTTTCAGTGCTGGCACTTTTCATCTCTGAGCAATTGCTCAACCTTTGCAATCTCTCAGCTCGTGTCTATGAGACGGAAAGAGAATGACCATGACGTTTGGTGGCTAGAGAAGCGCAAAGCCCCAGTGTTGCTGCGCCTGTGAAAGCGCTTCCAAGGAAGGGTGCTGGCTAGCAAGAGCTTTCAGTGCTGGCACTTTTCATCTCTGAGCAATTGCTCGACGTTTGCAATTTCTCACCTGAGCTCTCTTTAGAGTGCGCGAGAGGATGAGCAGAAGATTAGGTGGCTAGAGAAGCCCAGAGCCCCACTGTTCTTAGGCCTACAAAAGCGCTTCCAAGGAAGGGTGCTGGCTAGCAACAGCTTTCAGTGCTGGCACTTTTCATTGCTGAGCAATTGCTCGACGTTTGCAATTTCTCAGCTCGTGTGTATGAGATGGAAAGAGAATGACCGTGACGTTTGGTGGCTAGAGAAGCGCAAAGCCCCAGTGTTGCTGCGCCTGTGAAAGCGCTTCCAAGGAAGGGTGCTGGCTAGCAACAGCTTTCAGTGCTGGCACTTTTCATCTCTGAGCAATTGCTCGACCTTTGCAATTTCTCACCTGAGCTCTCTTTAGACTGCGCGAGAGGATGAGCAGAAGATTAGGTGGCTAGAGAAGCCCAGAGCCCCACTGTTCTTAGGCCTACAAAAGCACTTCCAAGGAAGGGTGCTGGCTAGCAACAGCTTTCAGTGCTGGCACTTTTCATCGCTGAGCAATTGCTCGACGTTTGCAATTTCTCAGCTCGTGTCTACGAGACGGAGAGAGAATGACCGTGACGTTTGGTGGCTAGAGAAGCGCAAAGCCCCAGTGTTGCTGCGCCTGTGAAAGCGCTTCCAAGGAAGGGTGCTGGCTAGCAACAGCTTTCAGTGCTGGCACTTTTCATCTCTGAGCAATTGCTCGACGTTTGCAATTTCTCACCTGAGCTCTCTTTAGAGTGCGCGAGAGGATGAGCAGAACATTAGGTGGCTGGAGAAGCCCAGAGCCCCAGTGTTCTTAGGGCTACAAAAGCGCATCCAAGGAAGGGTGCTGGCTAGCAACAGCTTTCTGTGCTGGCACTTTTCATCTCTGAGCAATTGCTCGACTTTTTCAATTTCTCAGCTCGTCTCTACGAGACGGAGAGATAGTGACCGTGACGGTTGGTGGCTAGAGAAGCGCAAAGCCCCAGTGTTGCTGCGCCTGTGAAAGCGCTTCCAAGGAAGGGTGCTGGCTAGCAACAGCTTTCAGTGCTGGCACTTTTCCTCTCTGAGCAATTGCTCGACCTTTGCAATTTCTCACCTGAGCTCTCTTTAGAGTGCGCGAGAGGATGAGCAGAAGATGAGTTGGCTAGAGAAGCCCAGAGCCCCAGTGTTCTTAGGCCTACAAAAGCACTTCCAAGGAAGGGTGCTGGCTAGCAACAGCTTTCAGTGCTGGCACTTTTCATCTCTGAGCAATTGCTCAACGTTTGCAATGTCTCAGCTCGTGTCTATG